>AP018154.1:17798483-20198483 GCA_003052745.1 Caenorhabditis inopinata
ATTCCAGTCAGAATGCCAACTGTTGAAGAGCCACCGATCAAAGAAGAGCATCTAGATGAAGACAGATCCAGTGCAACATCCGGAGCGACTTCGAAAGATCGTTTGATCAAGATGCAGTTTATGATAGATCATCACCACTTCTAGAACCAGTAAGAACCAGTTGTGGCTGAAAAAGAATCTGAACTGACTCAAGAAGAACTGGATCATATTAAATGGATTCAGAGTATAGCTGAGCAATCATCCTTCCAGTACGAATCAGCTGCACCAGTCAGGCCTCCAATTCCAGTCAGAATGCAACTGTTGAAGAGCCACCAATGAAGAGAGCATCTAGAGGAAGACAGATCCAGTGCAACATCCGGAGCTGACTTCGAAAGATCGTTTGATCAAGATGCGGTCTTATGATAGATCATCACCACTTCTAGAACCAGTGCAAGAACCTGAAATAGCTGAAAAAGAAACTGAACTGACTCAAAGATAAACTGGATCATATTAAATGGATTCAGAGTATAGCTGAGCAATCATCGTTCCAGTACGAATCAGCTGCACCAGTCAGGCCTCCAATTCCAGTCAGAATGCAAACTGTTGAAAGAGCCACCGATCAAGAAGAGCATCTAGAGGAAGACAGATCCAGTGCAACATCCGGAGCTGACTTCGAAAGATCGTTTGATCAAGATGCGGTCTATGATAGATCATCACCACTTCTAGAACCAGTCCAAGAACCAGAATATGCTGAGAAAGAAGCTGAGACTGACTCAAGAAGAACTGGATCATCATTAATGGATTCAGAGTATAGCTGAGCAATCATCGTTCCAGTACGAATCAGCTGCACCAGTCAGGCCTCCAATTCCAGTCAGAATGCCAACTGTTGAAGAGCCACCGATCAAAGAAGAGCATCTAGAGGAAGACAGATCCAGTGCAACATCCGGAGCTGACTTTCGAAAGATCGTTTGATCAAGATGCGGTCTATGATAGATCATCACCACTTCTAGAACCAGTCCATGAACCAGTTATTGCTGAGAAAGAAGCAGAGTTGACTCAAGAAGAACTGGATCACATTAAATGGATTCAGAGTATAGCTGAGCAATCATCGTTCCAGTACGAATCAGCTGCACCATGCAGGCCTCCAATTCCAGTCAGAATGCCAACTGTTGAAGAGCCACCGATCAATGAAGAGCATCTAGAGGAAGACAGATCCAGTGCAACATCCGGAGCTGACTTCGAAAGATCGTTTGATCAAGATGCGGTCTATGATAGATCATCACCACTTCTAGAACCAGTCCATGAACCAGTTATTGCTGAGAAAGAAGCAGAGTTGACTCAAGAAGAACTGGATCATATTAAATGGATTCAGAGTATAGCTGAGCAATCATCGTTCCAGTACGAATCAGCTGCACCAGTCAGGCCTCCAATTCCAGTCAGAATGCCAACTGTTGAAGAGCCACCGATCAAAGAAGAGCATCTAGAGGAAGACAGATCCAGTGCAACATCCGGAGCTGACTTCGAAAGATCGTTTGATCAAGATGCGGTCTATGATAGATCATCACCACTTCTAGAACCAGTCCATGAACCAGTTATTGCTGAGAAAGAAGCAGAGTTGACTCAAGAAGAACTGGATCACATTAAATGGATTCAGAGTATAGCTGAGCAATCATCGTTCCAGTACGAATCTGCTGCACCTGCAGGCCTCCAATTCCAGTCAGAATGCCAACTGTTGAAGAGCCACCGATCAATGAAGAGCATCTAGAGGAAGACAGATCCAGTGCAACATCCGGAGCTGACTTCGAAAGATCGTTTGATCAAGATGCGGTCTATGATAGATCATCACCACTTCTAGAACCAGTGCAAGAACCAGTTGTGGCTGAAAAAGAATCTGAACTGACTCAAGAAGAACTGGATCACATTAAATGGATTCAGAGTATAGCTGAGCAATCATCGTTCCAGTACGAATCTGCTGCACCTGCCAGGCCTCCAATTCCAGTCAGAATGCCAACTGTTGAAGAGCCACCGATCAAAGAAGAGCATCTAGAGGAAGACAGATCCAGTGCAACATCCGGAGCTGACTTCGAAAGATCGTTTGATCAAGATGCGGTCTATGATAGATCATCACCACTTCTAGAACCAGTCCAGAACCAGTTATTGCTGAGAAAGAAGCTGAACTGACTCAAGAAGAACTGGATCACATTAAATGGATTCAGAGTATGGCTGAGCAATCATCCTTCCAGGACGAATCAGCTGCACCAGTCAGGCCTCCAATTCCAGTCAGAATGCCAACTGTTGAAGAGCCACCGATGAGAGAAGAGCATCTAGAGGAAGACAGATCCAGTGCAACATCCGGAGCTGACTTCGAAAGATCGTTTGATCAAGATGCGGTCTATGATAGATCATCACCACTTCTAGAACCAGTCCAAGAACCAGTTATTGCTGAAAAAGAATCTGAACTGACTCAAGAAGAACTGGATCATATTGCACGGATTCAGAGTATAGCTGAGCAATCATCCTTCCAGTACGAATCAGCTGCACCAGTCAGGCCTCCAATTCCAGTCAGAATGCCAACTGTTGAAGAGCCACCGATCAATGAAGAGCATTTAGATGAAGACAAATCCAGTGCGACATCCGCAGCTGACTTCGAAAGATCGTTTGATCAAGATGCGGTCTATGATAGATCATCACCACTTCTAGAACCAGTCCAAGAACCAGTTATTGCTGAAAAAGAATCTGAACTGACTCAAGAAGAACTGGATCATATTAAATGGATTCAGAGTATAGCTGAGCAATCATCGTTCCAGTACGAATCAGCTGCACCAGTCAGGCCTCCAATTCCAGTCAGAATGCCAACTGTTGAAGAGCCATCGATCAAAGAACAGCATCTAGATGAAGACAGATCCAGTGCAACATCCGGAGCTGATTTCGAAAGATCGTTTGATCAAGATGCGGTCTATGATAGATCATCACCACTTCTAGAACTAGTCCAAGAACCAGATATGCTGAAAAAGAATCTGAACTGACTCAAGAAGAACTGGATCATATTGCAACGGATTCAGAGTTTAGCTGAGCAATCATCGTTCCAGTACGAATCAGCTGCACCTGTCAGGCCTCCAATTCCAGTCATAATGCCAACTGTTGAAGAGCCACCGATGAAGAAGAGCATCTAGATGAAGACAGATCCAGTGCAACATCCGGAGCTGATTTCGAAAGATCGTTTGATCGGAAGCTCTTTATGATAGATCATCACCACTTCTAGAACCAGTCCAAGAACCAGAAATAGCTGAAAAAGAATCTGAACTGACTCAAGAAGAACTGGATCATATTGCACGGATTCAGAGTTTAGCTGAGCAATCATCGTTCCAGTACGAATCAGCTGCACCTGTCAGGCCTCCAAGTCCAGTCATAATGCCAACTGTTGAAGAGCCACCGATGAGAGAAGAGCATCTAGATGAAGACAGATCCAGTGCAACATCCGGAGCTGACTTCGAAAGATCGTTTGATCAAGATGCGGTCTATGATAGATCATCACCACTTCTAGAACCAGTCCAAGAACCAGAAATATCTGAAAAAGAATCTGAACTGACTCAAGAAGAACTGGATCATATTGCACGGATTCAGAGTATAGCTGAGCAATCATCCTTCCAGTACGAATCAGCTGCACCAGTCAGGCCTCCAATTCCAGTCAGAATGCCAACTGTTGAAGAGCCACCGATCAAGAAGAGCATTAGATGAAGACAATCCAGTGCAACATCCGAGCTGACTTCGAAAGATCGTTTGATCAAGATGCGGTCTATGATAGATCATCACCACTTCTAGAACCAGTCCAAGAACCAGAAATATCTGAAAAAGAATCTGAACTGACTCAAGAAGAACTGGATCATATTGAATGGATTCAGAGTATAGCTGAGCAATCATCCTTCCAGTACGAATCAGCTGCACCAGTCAGGCCTCCAATTCCAGTCAGAATGCCAACTGTTGAAGAGCCATCGATCAAAGAAGAGCATCTAGATGAAGACAGATCCAGTGCAACATCCGGAGCTGATTTCGAAAGATCGTTTGATCGGGAAGCGTCTTATGATAGATCATCACCACTTCTAGAACCAGTCCAAGAACCAGAAATATCTGAAAAAGAATCTGAACTGACTCAAGAAGAACTGGATCATATTAAATGGATTCAGAGTATAGCTGAGCAATCATCGTTCCAGTACGAATCAGCTGCACCAGTCAGGCCTCCAATTCCAGTCAGAATGCCAACTGTTGAAGAGCCATCGATCAAAGAAGAGCATCTAGATGAAGACAGATCCAGTGCAACATCCGGAGCTGATTTCGAAAGATCGTTTGATCGGGAAGCTCCTTATGATAGATCATCACCACTTCTAGAACCAGTCCGAGAACCAGAAATAGCTGTAAAAGAAGCTGAACTGACTCAAGAAGAACTGGATCATATTGCACGGATTCAGAGTTTAGCTGAGCAATCATCCTTCCAGTACGAATCAGCTGCACCTGTCAGGCCTCCAATTCCAGTCAGAATGCCAACTGTTGAAGAGCCACCGGAGAGAAGAGCATCTAGATGAAGCTGATTTCGAAAGATCGTTTGATCGGGAAGCTGTTTATGATAGATCATCACCACTTCTAGAACCAGTCCAAGAACCAGAAATAGCTGAAAAAGAATCTGAACTGACTCAAGAAGAACTGGATCATATTGCACGGATTCAGAGTTTAGCTGAGCAATCATCCTTCCAGTACGAATCAGCTGCACCTGTCAGGCCTCCAATTCCAGTCAGAATGCCAACTGTTGAAGAGCCACCGATGAGAGAAGAGCATCTAGATGAAGCTGATTTCGAAAGAGCGTTTGATCGGGAAGCTGTTTATGATAGATCATCACCACTTCTAGAACCAGTCCAAGAACCAGAAATAGCTGAAAAAGAATCTGAACTGACTCAAGAAGAACTGGATCATATTGCACGGATTCAGAGTTTAGCTGAGCAATCATCCTTCCAGTACGAATCAACTGCACCTGTCAGGCCTCCAATTCCAGTCAGAATGCCAACTGTTGAAGAGCCATCGATCAAAGAAGAGCATCTAGATGAAGACAGATCCAGTGCAACATCCGGAGCTGATTTCGAAAGATCGTTTGATCGGGAAGCTGTTTATGATAGATCATCACCACTTCTAGAACCAGTCCAAGAACCAGAAATAGCTGAAAAAGAATCTGAACTGACTCAAGAAGAACTGGATCATATTGCACGGATTCAGAGTTTAGCTGAGCAATCATCCTTCCAGTACGAATCAGCTGCACCTGTCAGGCCTCCAATTCCAGTCAGAATGCCAACTGTTGAAGAGCCACCGATGAGAGAAGAGCATCTAGATGAAGACAGATCCAGTGCAACATCCGGAGCTGATTTCGAAAGATCGTTTGATCGGGAAGCTCTTTATGATAGATCATCACCACTTCTAGAACCAGTCCAAGAACCAGAAATAGCTGAAAAAGAATCTGAACTGACTCAAGAAGAACTGGATCATATTGCACGGATTCAGAGTTTAGCTGAGCAATCATCCTTCCAGTACGAATCAGCTGCACCTGTCAGGCCTCCAGTTCCAGTCAGAATGCCAACTGTTGAAGAGCCACCGATGAGAGAAGAGCATCTAGATGAAGCTGATTTCGAAAGATCGTTTGATCGGGAAGCTGTTTATGATAGATCATCACCACTTCTAGAACCAGTCCAAGAACCAGAAATAGCTGAAAAAGAATCTGAACTGACTCAAGAAGAACTGGATCATATTGCACGGATTCAGAGTTTAGCTGAGCAATCATCTTCCAGTACGAATCAGCTGCACCTGTCAGGCCTCCAATTCCAGTCAGAATGCCAACTGTTGAAGAGCCATCGATCAAAGAAGAGCATCTAGATGAAGACAGATCCAGTGCAACATCCGGAGCTGATTTCGAAAGATCGTTTGATCGGGAAGCTGTTTATGATAGATCATCACCACTTCTAGAACCAGTCCAAGAACCAGAAATAGCTGAAAAAGAATCTGAACTGACTCAAGAAGAACTGGATCATATTGCACGGATTCAGAGTTTAGCTGAGCAATCATCCTTCCAGTACGAATCAACTGCACCTGTCAGGCCTCCAATTCCAGTCAGAATGCCAACTGTTGAAGAGCCATCGATCAAAGAAGAGCATCTAGATGAAGACAGATCCAGTGCAACATCCGGAGCTGATTTCGAAAGATCGTTTGATCAGGAAGCTGTTTATGATAGATCATCACCACTTCTAGAACCAGTCCAAGAACCAGAAATAGCTGAAAAAGAATCTGAACTGACTCAAGAAGAACTGGATCATATTGCACGGATTCAGAGTTTAGCTGAGCAATCATCTTTCGAGCAGGAATCAGCTATACGTGTCAGGCCTCCAATTCCAGTCAGAATGCCAACTGTTGAAGAGCCATCGATCAAAGAAGAGCATCTAGATGAAGCTGATTTCGAAAGAGCGTTTGATCGGGAAGCTCTTTATGATAGATCATCACCACTTCTAGAACCAGTCCAAGAACCAGAAATAGCTGAAAAAGAATCTGAACTGAATCAAGAAGAACTGGATCATATTGCACGGATTCAGAGTTTAGCTGAGCAATCATCTTTCGAGCAGGAATCAGCTTTACGTGTCAGGCCTCCAATTCCAGTCAGAATGCCAACTGTTGAAGAGCCACCGATGAGAGAAGAGCATCTAGATGAAGACAGATCCAGTGCAACATCCGGGGCTGACTTCGAAAGATCGTTTGATCAAGATGCGTCTTATGATAGATCATCACCACTTCTAGAACCAGTCCAAGAACCAGAAATAGCTGAAAAAGAAGCTGAACTGACTCAAGAAGAACTGGATCATATTGCACGGATTCAGAGTATAGCTGAGCAATCATCCTTCCAGTACGAATCAGCTGCACCTGCCAGGCCTCCAATTCCAGTCAGAATGCCAACTGTTGAAGAGCCATCGATCAAAGAAGAGCATCTAGAGAAGACAGATCCAGTGCAACATCCGGAGCTGATTTCGAAAGAGCTTTTCATCAGGAAGCTCTTTATGATAGATCATCACCACTTCTAGAACCAGTCCAAGAACCAGAAATAGCTGAAAAAGAAGCTGAACTGACTCAAGAAGAACTGGATCATATTGCACGGATTCAGAGTTTAGCTGAGCAATCATCCTTCCAGTACGAATCAGCTCACCTGTCAGCCTCCAATTCCAGCCAGAATGCCAACCGTTGAAGAGCCATCGATCAAAGAAGAGCATCTAGATGAAGACAAATCCAGTGCAACATCCGGAGCTGACTTCGAAAGATCGTTTGATCAAGAAGCTCTTTATGATAGATCATCACCACTTCTTGAACCAGTCCAAGAACCAGAAATAGTTAAAAAAGAAGCTGAACTGACTCAAGAAGAACTAGATCATATTGCACGGATTCAGAGTTTAGCTGAGCAATCATCCTTCCAGTATGAATCTTCTCCACCAGTCAGGCCTCCAATTCCAGCCAGAATGCCAACTGTTGAAGAGCCATCGATCAAAGTAGAGCATCTAGATGAAGACAGATCCAGTGCAACATCCGGAGCTGACTTCGAAAGATCGTTTGATCAAGATGCAGTTTATGATAGATCATCACCACTTCTAGAACCAGTCCAAGAACCAGAAATAGCTGAAAAAGAAGCTGAACTGACTCAAGAAGAACTAGATCATATTGCACGGATTCAGAGTTTAGCTGAGCAATCATCCTTCCAGTACGAATCTGCTCACCTGTCAGCCTCCAATTCCAGCCAGAATGCCAACTGTTGAAGAGCCATCGATCAAAGAAGAGCATCTAGAGGAAGACAGATCCAGTGCAACATCCGGAGCTCATTTCGAAAAATCATTTGATCAGGAAGCTCTTTATGATAGATCATCACCACTTCTAGAACCAGTCCATGAACCAGAAATAGCTGAAAAAGAAGCTGAACTGACTCAAGAAGAACTGGATCATATTGCACGGATTCAGAGTTTAGCTGAGCAATCATCCTTCCAGTACGAATCTGCTCCACCTGTCAGGCCTCCAATTCCAGCCAGAATGCCAACTGTTGAAGAGCCATCGATCAAAGAAGAGCATCTAGATGAAGACAGATCCAGTGCAACATCCGGAGCTGATTTCGAAAAATCATTTGATCAGGAAGCTCTTTATGATAGATCATCACCACTTCTAGAACCAGTCCAAGAACCAGAAATAGCTGAAAAAGAAGCTGAACTGACTCAAGAAGAACTGGATCATATTGCACGGATTCAGAGTTTAGCTGAGCAATCATCTTTCGAGCAGGAATCAGCTATACGTGTCAGACCTCCAATTCCAGCCAGAATGCCAACTGTTGAAGAGCCACCGATCAAAGAGGGGAATCTAGAGGAAGACAGATCCAGTGCAACATCCGGAGCTGATTTCGAAAGATCGTTTGATCAAGAAGCTCTTTATGATAGATCATCACCACTTCTAGAACCAGTCCATGAACCAGAAATAGCTGAAAAAGAAGCTGAACTGACTCAAGAAGAACTGGATCATATTGCACGGATTCAGAGTTTAGCTGAGCAATCATCCTTCCAGTACGAACCTGCTCCACCTGTCAAGCCTCCAATTCCAGCCAGAATGCCAACTGTTGAAGAGCCATCGATCAAAGAAGAGCATCTAGATGAAGACAGATCCAGTGCAACATCCGGAGCTGATTTCGAAAGAGCTTTTCATCAGGAAGCTCTTTATGATAGATCATCACCACTTCTAGAACCAGTCCAAGAACCAGAAATAGCTGAAAAAGAAGCTGAATTGACTCAAGAAGAACTGGATCATATTGCACGGATTCAGAGTTTAGCTGAGCAATCATCTTTCGAGCAGGAATCAGCTATACGTGTCAGGCCTCCAATTCCAGTCAGAATGCCAACTGTTGAAGAGCCACCGATGAGAGAAGAGCATCTAGATGAAGACAGATCCAGTGCAACATCCGGAGCTGATTTCGAAAAATCATTTGATCAGGAAGCTCTTTATGATAGATCATCACCACTTCTAGAACCAGTCCAAGAACCAGAAATAGCTGAAAAAGAAGCTGAACTGACTCAAGAAGAACTGGATCATATTGCACGGATTCAGAGTTTAGCTGAGCAATCATCTTTCGAGCAGGAATCAGCTATACGTGTCAGGCCTCCAATTCCAGTCAGAATGCAAACTGTTGAAGAGCCACCGATCAAAGAAGAGCATCTAGAGGAAGACAGATCCAGTGCAACATCCGGAGCTCATTTCGAAAAATCATTTGATCAGGAAGCTCTTTATGATAGATCATCACCACTTCTAGAACCAGTCCAAGAACCAGAAATAGCTGAAAAAGAAGCTGAACTGACTCAAGAAGAACTGGATCATATTGCACGGATTCAGAGTTTAGCTGAGCAATCATCCTTCCAGTACGAACCTGCTCCACCTGTCAAGCCTCCAATTCCAGCCAGAATGCCAACTGTTGAAGAGCCATCGATCAAAGAAGAGCATCTAGAGGAAGACAGATCCAGTGCAACATCCGGAGCTCATTTCGAAAAATCATTTGATCAGGAAGCTCTTTATGATAGATCATCACCACTTCTAGAACCAGTCCATGAACCAGAAATAGCTGAAAAAGAAGCTGAACTGACTCAAGAAGAACTGGATCATATTGCACGATTCAGAGTTTAGCTGAGCAATCATCCTTCCAGTACGAACCTGCTCCACCTGTCAAGCCTCCAATTCCAGCCAGAATGCCAACTGTTGAAGAGCCATCGATCAAAGAAGAGC
Source organism: Caenorhabditis inopinata (assembly GCA_003052745.1). Classification (NCBI taxonomy): domain Eukaryota; kingdom Metazoa; phylum Nematoda; class Chromadorea; order Rhabditida; family Rhabditidae; genus Caenorhabditis; species Caenorhabditis inopinata. Next base: position 17,808,288 of record AP018154.1, read on the forward strand.
ATCTAGAGGAAGACAGATCCAGTGCAACATCCGGAGCTGATTTCGAAAAATCATTTGATCAGGAAGCTCTTTATGATAGATCATCACCACTTCTAGAACCAGTCCAAGAACCAGAAATAGCTGAAAAAGAAGCTGAACTGACTCAAGAAGAACTGGATCATATTGCACGGATTCAGAGTTTAGCTGAGCAATCATCTTTCGAGCAGGAATCAGCTATACGTGTCAGGCCTCCAATTCCAGTCAGAATGCCAACTGTTGAAGAGCCACCGATCAAAGAAGAGCATCTAGATGAAGACAGATCCAGTGCAACATCCGGAGCTCATTTCGAAAAATCATTTGATCAGGAAGCTCTTTATGATAGATCATCACCACTTCTAGAACCAGTCCATGAACCAGAAATAGCTGAAAAAGAAGCTGAACTGACTCAAGAAGAACTGGATCATATTGCACGGATTCAGAGTTTAGCTGAGCAATCATCCTTCCAGTACGAACCTGCTCCACCTGTCAAGCCTCCAATTCCAGCCAGAATGCCAACTGTTGAAGAGCCATCGATCAAAGAAGAGCATCTAGAGGAAGACAGATCCAGTGCAACATCCGGAGCTGATTTCGAAAAATCATTTGATCAGGAAGCTCTTTATGATAGATCATCACCACTTCTAGAACCAGTCCAAGAACCAGAAATAGCTGAAAAAGAAGCTGAACTGACTCAAGAAGAACTGGATCATATTGCACCGATTCAGAGTTTAGCTGAGCAATCATCCTTCCAGTACGAACCTGCTCCACCTGTCAAGCCTCCAATTCCAGCCAGAATGCCAACTGTTGAAGAGCCATCGATCAAAGAAGAGCATCTAGAGGAAGACAGATCCAGTGCAACATCCGGAGCTGATTTCGAAAAATCATTTGATCAGGAAGCTCTTTATGATAGATCATCACCACTTCTAGAACCAGTCCAAGAACCAGAAATAGCTGAAAAAGAAGCTGAACTGACTCAAGAAGAACTGGATCATATTGCACGGATTCAGAGTTTAGCTGAGCAATCATCTTTCGAGCAGGAATCAGCTATACGTGTCAGGCCTCCAATTCCAGTTAGAATGCCAACTGTTGAAGAGCCACCGATCAAAGAAGAGCATCTAGATGAAGACAGATCCAGTGCAACATCCGGAGCTCATTTCGAAAAATCATTTGATCAGGAAGCTCTTTATGATAGATCATCACCACTTCTAGAACCAGTCCATGAACCAGAAATAGCTGAAAAAGAAGCTGAACTGACTCAAGAAGAACTGGATCATATTGCACGGATTCAGAGTTTAGCTGAGCAATCATCCTTCCAGTACGAACCTGCTCCACCTGTCAAGCCTCCAATTCCAGCCAGAATGCCAACTGTTGAAGAGCCATCGATCAAAGAAGAGCATCTAGAGGAAGACAGATCCAGTGCAACATCCGGAGCTGATTTCGAAAAATCATTTGATCAGGAAGCTCTTTATGATAGATCATCACCACTTCTAGAACCAGTCCAAGAACCAGAAATAGCTGAAAAAGAAGCTGAACTGACTCAAGAAGAACTGGATCATATTGCACGGATTCAGAGTTTAGCTGAGCAATCATCTTTCGAGCAGGAATCAGCTATACGTGTCAGGCCTCCAATTCCAGTTAGAATGCCAACTGTTGAAGAGCCATCGATCAAAGAAGAGCATCTAGAGGAAGACAGATCCAGTGCAACATCCGGAGCTGATTTCGAAAAATCATTTGATCAGGAAGCTCTTTATGATAGATCATCACCACTTCTAGAACCAGTCCATGAACCAGAAATAGCTGAAAAAGAAGCTGAACTGACTCAAGAAGAACTGGATCATATTGCACCGATTCAGAGTTTAGCTGAGCAATCATCCTTCCAGTACGAACCTGCTCCACCTGTCAAGCCTCCAATTCCAGCCAGAATGCCAACTGTTGAAGAGCCATCGATCAAAGAAGAGCATCTAGAGGAAGACAGATCCAGTGCAACATCCGGAGCTGATTTCGAAAAATCATTTGATCAGGAAGCTCTTTATGATAGATCATCACCACTTCTAGAACCAGTCCAAGAACCAGAAATAGCTGAAAAAGAAGCTGAACTGACTCAAGAAGAACTGGATCATATTGCACGGATTCAGAGTTTAGCTGAGCAATCATCTTTCGAGCAGGAATCAGCTATACGTGTCAGGCCTCCAATTCCAGTTAGAATGCCAACTGTTGAAGAGCCACCGATCAAAGAAGAGCATCTAGATGAAGACAGATCCAGTACAACACCCGGAGCTGATTTCGAAACATCGTTTGATCAAGATGCAGTCTATGATAGATCATCACCACTTCTAGAACCAGTCCAAGAACCAGAAATAGCTGAAAAAGAAGCTGAACTGACTCAAGAAGAACTGGATCGTATTGCACGGATTCAGAGTTTAGCTGAGCAATCATCTTTCGAGCAGGAATCAGCTATACGTGTCAGGCCTCCAATTCCAGTTAGAATGCCAACTGTTGAAGAGCCACCAATCAAAGAAGAGCATCTAGATGAAGACAGATCCAGTGCAACACCCGGAGCTGATTTCGAAAGATCGTTTGATCAAGATGCAGTCTATGATAGATCATCACCACTTCTAGAACCAATCCAAGAACCAGTAATGGTTGTAAAAGAAGCCGAACTGACTCAAGAAGAGCTGGATCATATTGCAAAAATTCAAATGTTGGCTAATCAATGTTCATTCGAAGGGTTGAACGAAGAAAAAAGACCAGTATGTTTTAATCAAGACGAAGGGTGTTCCAGTTCTGTTAGATCAAGTGACTATCTTGATACGGTTACTCCGCTGTCTTCTTGTGCAGCTACACCAATACTGACAAACCCAAAACTAGTTCAAGAAGAGCTCGATCATATTGCATTCATTCAAAAGATGGCCGAGCAGTTTTCAGTTGATGAACTAGAAACTTCCATTTCAGCTCAAAAACTATCATCCCATAGTTTGAGCCATTATTTTGTCTCGAAAGAGCCGGAAGCGATTCGTGAGAAAAAACCTTTTAAAACAGAAGAAAATGCGCTTCTTTCTGCAGTAACTCAGCCAAAAGAATCATCTGAGTTAAGGCAAAAAGAATTAAGTCAAGTTGGCGATTTACAGCCAATAGGAGAGCAGTCCGCATTTCAATCAGTGTCATCCGAATTCAAATTGATATCAAAGCCTGTCATAAAGCGGTTTGACTCGTCACCATCAGATTCTCACGAAAACAGAGAGCTGGGAAGGAACGAATCTGATCGTCGGTTTGGTGTAGAATCCGGAATCAATATTGAGAGTTCACATGAGATCAACGCTTCTTTTGATTGCCCATCTTATGAATTGAAAAAAGAGCATGGGATTTCTGGTACTCTTCCAAGAATGGCTTCTCATGATCCTGCAATTATTGAAGCAGTTGATGTCAAAAGAGATCAGGAAGAAACAGTCTCTGATGACGAATCAAGCGCTACTTCTGGAGCCGACATTGTTGCGTCGTTTGACATTGATTCATTTCATGGAAGTTCTTCTCCAGTTCAAGAATGTTCCGAGAAAGTCATCAGCGAACCAGAAGGGGTGACCGCAGAAGAGATGGAGTATATTGCCAGAGTAGCTGCAATGGCGGCGGAAGATTTCAAGAATCCTCACGGGAGCTTGGAGCCAAAGCAATTAAAAATAGCTAAGGATCATATTTCAGTGACGCAAGAAACAGAAGGCCAGTCATCGCTAGAAGTGGCAATTTCAAAAGATAATACTGAATACGAAAAGCAAATCACTTCGAAACATCAAATTATGAAATCTACAGAGGCCATCCACGACTACTTAGAAGCTAATGCATCTGAAATTATGGATGTATCAAATCCAAAGAAAGAGGATTCGGTTGAACGAAATTCAGAAGACATTTCTGATGCCACATCAGGAGCCGATTCCCAGCATTCATCATCCGTATCCGATCAAGAGACTATGAATAACACTGATGTTTCGAGCGGTCTCACTGAAGTTGAACTGCGACACATTGCTGAAGTACTGAAAAAGGCAGAAGAGTCGTCAGCTGCCAGTGGTGTCTTCGAAAGAGATTCGAGTCTCCCACCTCTCCGAAAAACTTCTATCACTTACACTTCTCACTTCTCTCCTGCAATCATTCGAGATTTAAGATCTTCAACGTCATTCACCTTTCCACCTGTAACTATGGAAACAGAGAAAAGGGCGAAATCGAAACTTCAACGAGAACCCAGCACACAAGTGGTTTACACTGATCATTTTTTAAGAGATTTACAGTCAATAAACTCATCATTGGAGAAAGAAGAGCTTCCGGAGGAGGAGCAAATAGTCACAGATATTTATAATATTGATGTGAAGACTTCCTTGAGAGTTCAACAATATGTAATGCAGCAATCAACGTTCCAAGAAGCATCCGGCGCGCATTTCTCTCCAATCCGCAGGACAATGAGTGCCGCATGCAGCACAGCTCACAAGGATATTGATGATGATGAAAATATAAAAGAAAGAGAAGTTAAGCATGCCCAAAGCCATGATCAAATTAAGAAGAGGGCGGATGGTGAGCCAAACGCCTATGAACTCCTGGAGCAGCACAGCTTCCGTCACACACAACCCCTACTCTGTAATGTAGATTTTCTATGGCGCCTCAACTTTGCTGCAAACAGGATGACAGAGGAGATTGCCGAAGAGGTTAGTGCTTTCCATTTTTGTTTGTTTGGGTGTTTAACATTAGGTTCGCTTTCGAGCAACGAGAGAAAAAGATGGCCAAATTGGATTACAGGCTGGTAGAGAATTGCGAGCTCACTATCGGAATGTGGCTAACCCACGGGCCAGATACTTCTCCGACGCTTATGATATTGGCACTGACGACGAAGAAGAAGAGACTGCAGAAACGTAGGCTTTAATATATATTCTATTTATTCTGTTTTAATACACATCGTCGCACATTTCCAATATTCGAATTTTATGCTATTTTTCAGGCTTCCATTAGGATTTTCGGTTGAGCCAATGCACCATGAAGAACCGTCCTACGGTCTCTTTTCATTTTTCTCATCATCAAGAAGGAATACCAATGATCGACCACGCTCTGCACTGGCAATGTTCACGAGTCAACCATCAGCAGTGTCCTCTAATTCATTAAGGAAAGAATCTGAAGATCGTGGGGACATCTTGAACTTACTTCGGAGGTTTCTTTCCATTTATTTGTTTACTATAATTTTGATTTTCAGATCATCCGGTGCTGACTCCAGAGCATCGAATGAGAGCACTGCTTCTCGTCTTCCTGATAATGCGTTGGTTGGATTGTCAGAGGCTGAGAAACAGCACATTATGTCTGTTATTTCACGATCGAATAGAAATGCGTCGCCAATGACATCCAGAAGGTGAGGAACTGCTTCATAGTTTTCGGCGGGTCTAATCAATCTTTGACATTTCAATTCTTTTCTTTGATTCCCTTCTCCACGTAACAAAAACAAACAATTTTTAAATTAAAAAAAACAATTTTTAAGTTAAAAAAAACAATTTTTAAATTAAAAAAAAAACAATAAAAAAAACAATTTTTTAACAATTTTTAAATTTTTCTAAAAAATGGGAAAAAGAGTACCAAAACAGTAGAAAAATGACAAAAATCGTGAAAAAAAAAGTATAAAATTCTGATGAGAAGTCACGTGGCGTAATATGTATATTTTTTCCACAAAACGGATATGAAACCATTTTTTTCCGGGAATTCAGTTTTTTGGTCGGAACGAGAAGAGCTAGAAAAATGTTCTCAACTACAAAAATGCTTCATAAGTGACCGGTTATCGATTTCATAAAAGAAATCGAAGTTATCTCAAAAAAGAAAAAAACAATTTTTTCGAAACACCCCTACCGTATCTCAACTCGAAGGGGGCGGAGCCTAATTCTGAATACGGTTTTGTACTTAGGGCATCACAAGTACCCATTATATAAAAAATCAGACCAATTGAAGCAACTTTTTTAGACTGTGACTATGGGCAGTTGAGCTGTGGTCGAATCTCTCAGACATTGTCACTTAACTTCTCAGAATCACTCTAGACGCCTTAAAGTAGACAGGATCGCACATCATGACCACGTCATCTAGCGTCCGCCAACTTCACGGCATCTAAAGAGAATTCTGATGAAATTCGCCAAATTTTTTACCGGTCCCTTGTCATAAAACATGAATGATCGAGTACACCGACAACTATGAATCATCTGAATCCTTGAATGATTTCTCGAAGTGAATGCTATTTAAATTTGAATTTTCAGATGCTCATCGGCATTGCAAATGCTTCCTGAAGTAGATAATATATCTGAAGCTGAAAAGGAGCATATACAAAATATTCTGGAGAAAGCAGAATCTAAGACGCCGTTCATGATAAAAGTCCCGATGAAGAAGCAGTTATCTTCTAGAACAGAATCAATCAATTCCAGAGTTTCGAGTGAAGGAGTTGAGGAAGAAGCTGAAATTGAGGATCAAAGAAAGAAAACTGTGGAGGAGCCACTGTCTGAATCAGTGGCAAAGGTAGTGACTCCAAGAAATAACTTGAGAGTTATTCCACCTCCAATTGCCATTTCTCATCCGACTCCTCCGCACTCGGCAAAAACCGACACGGGATCTAGGAACAGCAGTGGGTCATCTGCCAACTCCCATTTTGGATTCTCAACTCCTTCAATTTCTGGATTCAAAACATTCTTTGACAAGGCCAAGACAGCTACTGAAACTCTCGTAAAAGAGATTTCAGATGAGGTTAATGCATCTGGGGCTGAGAAGGAAGACTCGAATCAGGAGGTAGATCATATGACGATGGAGCAAACAACTTCTGACGTACTAACTGCTGCAGAGTTGGAGCATATCAGAAGAGTAAGCGAAATGGCTGAAATTGACGAAGCAGCACAACCAGTTCCACAAGTTCCCATTGTTCAAGAACGCAGAAAATCAAGCGTTGTTAGTGAATTGAAGAGCATCTTTGGAATTAAAGAATCAGAAGAATCCGAGTTCACTGAGGAAGAGACAGAGCACTTGAGAAAAATGTCAATGTTGGCTGAAAAGATGAATGAAGAGAGTGTGAGCAAGAACGAGGCGCCAGGCATCAGCTCAGCCGCAGGAATCCGCTTCAAAAACTTTTTTGGAAAAGCGTCGAATTCTGTAATGCATGCAACTGATTTAGTGATTAAGAACGTTCAACATCAGCGAAGAGAATCGCGTGGAGAGATCACGCAAAAGGAATCTGATCAGGCTGCACATGCGGCGGAAAGTGCTCAACAGAAAGGCAAACAAGAAGTTTCACAGGAAGAACTGGACCACATTGCCAGGATTGCTTTAATGGCAGAAGAAGATTTCAATCAGCATGGTGAAAATTCCAGAAGTTCTCGTCCAGCCATTCCAGTTTCAGTCTATTCCACTATTCCCAAAGAAGAGGAACCAGAAATGACTGATCAAATTAAGAGCATAAGAGCTGGAGATTTCACTACAGTAATCCAAAAACCGCCATTCGAACCAGAACTCACCGAAGAAGAACGCCAGCACATTGCAAGAATTTCTGCATTGGCTGAAAATGACAGTATCTCATCCCAGGTTTTAATCACTCAACCGAAGGAATATCCGTTGCATTCAGAAGAAAAAGAAAGCACTGCAAAATCCTTCAATAGTTCAGTTACAGTAATAGAACAAAAAGCCATAATACCTCCAGTTTCCAATCGCTTAAATACCCGAGACAATGCTCCAGAATCGGCGTTTATCTCGAAGCCACAAGAACCAGAGCTCACACAAGAAGAACTTGAGCACATTGCTAGAATTACAGCAATGGCTGCTTTGGATGATAGCGCTGTGAACACTGCAATGGCATCTTCTGAAATTGTTCCAGATAAACACCATTCTTTGCCGGAGTTGACCCAAGAAGAACTTGAGCACATTGCTAGAATTGCAGCAATGGCTGCTGAGGATTCTGCTGCTCCGCAGATCGCCGTTCTCCCCACTTCTTCATCAGTTATTCGACAAGAAGCAGAGAAAATTTCAGAAGAAAAATATCAGAAACCGGCAATGGCTTCAGAAGAATTCGAGAAATCCTCCATTACTTCGGTTGAACCTAAGATCACACAAGAAGAGCTCGACCATATCGCTAAGATAGCTGAGCTGGCGGCGATGGACTTCACAACTCCGATTCCAGAGAAGCCTGTTGTGTCAGAGTTGCCTAAAGATGAATTGGATCATAGCGCTGTGATCACTGCGATGGTATCTCCTGAAAGGGTTCCAGATAAACAGAATTCTTTGCCCGAGTTGACCCAAGAAGAACTTCAGCACATTGCTAGAATTACAGCAATGGCCGAGCAAGAATTAAATCCTCCACTACTTTTCAATACAACACCTGCTAATCTAGAGGCTCCCTTGGCTCCTCCGTTTCCTTTGAATCAGGTGGAGCCAGGTCTCACTCAAGAAGAACTGGACCACATAGCCAGAATCACTGAGATGGCAAATATGAGCTTCACTGACAACATTGTCACTGATTATGATAACCATCATGACGAAGAACCATTGACAAACAGTGGATCAGATGCGACGTCAAGTGCAGATTCCGTTGATGAGCAAGATTCGTGTTCCGATGATGGTTCATTCAATGACAGCGATGCTCAAGTGCTAACGAGCAGTTTCTATCCAGATCGAGTTACATCTCCTGCTGCACTTGACACAACTGAAGAGTCCCAGAGTCCTATTATTCCTCAAAAGGTGAGAAAAAGCGATTTTTTTTTCGTTGTGCTGCTTCTAGTTTCCCAGACAAACGTCGTTTTCAAAATTTCTCCCATCGACGCGGTTGCTATGCAAGCCTGCCACGGTGTCATTATATATTATGCAGATAGCGTGCCCATTGAAAGATATTTGCCGTTTTTTTGGGAATATTCATATTCACCACTACTTGACAAATCTGGAAATGTCTCCACATTTAAGGTGCTATTCTCCTCGCCATCAGCCGAGTCGATGGTGTCGCGCAAAAGCAGTGAGTACGACATCAGAAGTATCTCGGAGATTCGAAGAGAATCTGATACGGACATTGGAAAGTGGTATGCACCATTTTTGATTATTTCAGCCAATGATTATTGAAATCTGAAAACCCCTTAACCTATTTCGACGTCTTCCTGTTTCAGGTACGAAGAGCAACTCAGTTACATGCGCCAGTCCATTCACGACGAGGAAGAAGATGTCGGACGTAAGTGCTAGATTTTTCGAGACATGTTGAACAGTACATAAATTCAGAAATTTTCAGATGAAATCCAAACTGATGTGGAAGAGTTCCCTCTGGAATACGTTGAAGATCAGCTTCATTTCCTGGAAGGTAAGCCACTCGGGTTCCACTTATGTAATGCATAGCTCAGCATAGGCATTGAAAAGACGAGAAGGCAGATCTAAAAAGAAAGAAAACGCGGCGGGGGAAAAAAACATATTTGCAGGTATTGCCTCGGAGAGCCACGAGCATCGCGAGCCCAGCACTTCTTTCGTCGGCCCCGGAAGATCGATGGAAGAAGAGCATTTCGGCGGAGGGGAAACGAGAAAGAATGGTGGCGCCGTGGAGCAAGAAGTGGAGACCCACGAAGAGAAGGAGATGACGAAGAAGAATAGTAGACGTGAGGATTTCGAAGACAAACATGAGACGCAGAGAGAGGAGTCGACGAGGGCGCTGCAGACACCCATCGATTCGCAGCCGGGTAGTCGTATGTTGAAGCGACCCAATTTCGGCTTCCTTTCTAATTTTGCAAATGACGCTATTAATAAGGTAAGCAGCAGGGCAATCAACGTGAGTGCTGTGGTTTCTTAGCTTGTTTGTCGAGAATGTGATTTGATAGATGCATCGGATGATTCTGAAGCATCCACGAGATCTTCTGCGCTTTCAAACTTTCAAAATGCTTTCGTTTTTTAGAGAAATTCTTAGAAATTTTCGAAAGCTGGTGCGGGGATTTTTGGAAAATTCGAATAAAAATTGTAACTTTCTTCGAAAACTGTGCTTAAAAGCTTTAAGTTTCACTTCAGTTAGGAAGGCTCCGTTGATTTTCGGCAATTCTAGACGAAAATCTGAGATAAAAATTCACAAATCTTTATTCTTCCTGGAAATGTTTGTAGAGAAAATGTCTATTTTGAGTTGCATGTGGATCAGAAGGATCAGAAAGCTTGAGGGAAAGATTAGGGAGAAATTTAGCTGTGCTCATGTTCTGTTTCAGATGAGTTCCTTCACCTCCTTCATGTTTAAGAGCGCGGAGCTCGCAATGGAAGTCTAAATTTCTTTGACTGAACTCACAGAGAAAGCTCTTTCTGCTCACAAAATGGGAAAAACTAAAGGTTCCAGGAAAGACGAAGACAAAAAGTCGTATTTCCTCTCGTCTTTCAATTCGTCTTGCATTCGTCTTCCGCAAGTCAGACGAATTCAAGACGAAGACGAAGACAAGACGGTCATATTTCGTCTTTCGTAGAAGTCTTCGGAAAAACGACCCAAAACTGCATTTGGCTCCCTTTTTTATCGCAGTTTTTAGCATGTATGATATGATAAATGTGAGAGATTCGCCGATGTGACACTCAGAGAAATGATCAGAGAGCTTGCAGTTTGCTCTTCCACTATATAATTATTCAGTTGAATTTGTGAATAACTGGCTGAAATTTTCGAAAATTGCATTCTTCGAATTCTATTCGAATTCTTTTCGAATTCCTCAAATTTCCCCATAATTTTAAGAAATTTTCGTGATATTCTCAACGCAAAATATGTCTAAAACAGCATTTTTAAATCAATCTGCCTCGTATTTTGTGTGAAGGGAACTCGGAGTTCCCCAGTGATCTTAGTGACTCTTAACGACTACAAATGTGAGCTTGCAGGTAGTATGGTGAGCCACTGAAATCTATGGTAATGGGAGAGTTATAGCAGCGATTTCGAGCACTTTTCATAAGTCTAATACACGTGGGTGCAGTATTATTTATTTGCCATTCTCAGATAAGAAAAGCCGATCTATTTACTTGGGGCTCTCTGCACCCTGGCGTGAACGCGTACTAGCTCTGCGCTGTACATAGACCACCCCCCATCTTCATTAGAAATTTTTATTCTAAGATTGAATAATTGATATGGCAAAGAGGAACGACAAAAGAAATTGACGTCCGTAGCTGCTCGCCTATAGAGATCATCCAGGTGGAGCATGAACTCCACGTGGAGCACCGTCGCCAGTTGAAAGCTGCGTAGAATTCAGTGCAAAAAGAAGCAGACAAATCTGCCACTTTTTCCACCAGCCGCGAGCATGCAAAATCTAATTGATAATGGGACTTCCCGGATTTCCCAAAAAAAAAAGCTGAAACCTTCACAGCGTTTAACTGTATACCTCTGATGACCCATAGGTCTTCCCGTTCTAGATCAGAGATATGCATCGTTCAAAAGTGCGTGGATGTCTGTTTTCCTATTTTTTTAAAAATGTTCTTTGTATGTGTCGTTTATTCATAAATGCAGGGAGGGCGCGACTGCCGCAATAAGAAGAAGCACTTTAGCGGCCTCCATGCCTCATTAATTTTTCGCGAGAAGACGTGTGTTGTGTGCTCCTGTACACGTTTCTCGACACCTCACCACTTGTCATTTCCTATAATTGCTTTTTTTCAGGCAAAGGAAGCCGGCTCGCAAATTCAAGCCTCGGTGCCCATCAAGGTGAGGGGAACTCTTTCTCTCTATTTCCCTCGTTCTCTTTATTTTATTTATTTGTTTCCTACTCTTCCGTTTAGTTTCCGACCGAATTCAATTATAGTAACACGATTTTATCGGGGATCCGTTGAGGAAATGCTCGCGAGGTTATGGCGTATTGCTGGCTTCGTTGAAGTTATTTATATACTGAGAGTGTTCAGAATTCATTTTTGAAAAATATGAATTACCTAGTTTATAAAGGTTTCCAACCTTCGAGTAATTTCCAACTCCAAATCGAATCGTTACCTCAAACTCAAACTTGGGTAATTAAACCTTTATAATGATTATAAGATAAAAAGGTAAAGGATATAAGTAAATAAAAGAAATTTACGAAACATAAGAAAAATTAGAATAGAAAAATTAACAATAGAAAAAAACAATTTCCCCATACTATGCGAAGAGATGAGAGGGAATAAAAACAACAGTACTTTCATTGCGGGGTGAGATCTAACAACAAAACGGGTGAGTGCGCCTTTAACAATAGGGATTAGCAAGAAGGGGCGTGTCATTAGCGCGCGTTTACAATAAAATTAACTCGATATGCGCACTCAGAGAAAATGATAAGAGACATTTTCTCATGAGACAATATTTTGCCTTCAAAAATCCGTAGTGCTCGAATTTTCGAGTACATAGTTAAAAGAGGGAAGGCATTCAGAATATGTATATCGTCAGATTCCCTGAACTGGCTATCATCAAATCTAGCACTGAGATCGCGTACATCCTTTGTCAAACATCTTACCTCATTAGCTTCATGTTAGTTCTCTACACCAAGTCCATGACCGCCCTTGATGACTTTTTAAGACACTTTTTTCAGCCATCCACATCGTCATCCAACATTGCGAACAACAATGTCTTCCCAGACAGGTAAGATTTAAATCGAATATTCTGCAATGCACAACAAACATTTTTCAGAAAGCCTTCAACCTCCTTAGGCACCAGTTTTTCCTTCAAATCTATCCAGTGAGTAACTTAAAACATTCCCAGTATATCAGATTACTAGATGTGCTCTTTTCAACCTTTTCCATTTTTTTTTCTCTCATTTTTATTCCCATGAATGTTTCTTTTCCAATTACAGCTCCCCGCACACTGACATCCCAATGGACGGTCTTTCTGAAGAAGAACGCCGTCAGATAATGTCCGTAATGGCTGCTGCCGACTTTGACGACTCTGTCAATAATGCGAAGCCAGGCAAAAGCGCACCAAATATTCCGGCGGGAATGGAAGACCTTTCTGAAGAAGAGCGGCGAAAGATCATGGCAGTCATGGAGAATGCCGAAATGGAGATGGGTCCACCTTTCCCTGCTTCTATTCCTCCGCTTGCGGCTTCTAGTCAAATGTCAACGAGATCTCCGAGTGTTATGAGTACGAGTATGTTGTCAGAATTGCCATCGGGTCTGGAAGATTTATCAGAAGATGAAAGATCGAAGATAATGTCAGTTATGGCAGAGGCTGCTATGCAGGATGTACTACCTTCCACGACAACAGCAAAAGGGCCATCCCCGGTGGTGCCAAGGTATGTCATAAATGATATTAAATTACTTGTTGGTATATTTTATTTTGAAAAATAACTGAATTTCAGCACATCTTTCGTTCTTCCCGGAATGGAAGATCTTTCCATAGAAGAACGTGAAAAGATTATGTCCGTCATGGCAGATGTCGAAGCAGACACATCGCATAGCTTTGTTTCATCACGACAACCGAGTAGATCACCAAGCACTTCTAAAGTCAACCTTCCAATATTCGCACCTCCAGAGCCTATGGGTTTTATTCCGCCAGGATTGGAAGGCTTATCTGAAGAAGAGCGTCAAAAAATTATGAATGTCATGGCTGAGGCAGAGTTTGAAGAATCAAGAAGTCAACTTCCATCGAGGCAACCAAGCCGATCTCCAAGTTTTGCAAGACCTCAAGTATCATCGTTTCACGCTGCACCATCAGCGCCGTTCATTCCACCTGGCTTGGAGGATTTGTCCGAGGAAGAGCGTCACAAGATCATGTCAGTCATGATGAACGCAGAAGTAGAAGAATCAAGAAGTCAGATGCCATCGAGGCAACCAAGTCGATCACCGAGCACTGTTAATTTACCTCCAGCCACGTATGCTTTTTTCATTACTGTCTTGCTCTATTCTTAAACTTTCAAAATTTTCAGAAATGCTCCAATTGGTCTGGAAAATTTGTCAGATGCCGCTAAAGAAGCAATCATCTCAGGGATGGAAGAAGCAGAACCACAAAAATTGGTTTCAAGTGTATCACCGATGCCTTCAATGATTCATCCTGACCTTGATGGGTTGTCTGAAGCTGAGAGAAAACTGATCCTATCTGTAAACTCACAAGCTGAAATTGATTCTGGAAGCACGCTGCCAACAAACAGTTATTCTGCACCACAGCAAATTCCAGCTTACAAGAGGTTTGTTGCCAAATCACGCGCGTTTATTAGCTTTTGTGGAAACCGAAATTTACAGTCAACCTGACATCTCAACTGAATTGAAAGGCCCGCCAGAAGCCGAGCAGCAGAAGATTATAGCTGAAACAGGATATCTGTCAAACGCTCCAACCATACCTCCATCCACTTCACATACGATTCCGCCAGGAATGGAGGATTTGACAGAGGAGGAGAGAAATAAGATAATGTCAGTTATGGCGAATGCTGAATTAGAGGAAAGTATACTGCCGAGTCGACACAATGCTCAAGCAACAAGACTGCCATCACGTGGAATCACGTCTTCTAGAAGTGGAAATGAGTATGAGATGTTTGAAGGCGATGGAAAAGAAACAGAAGAATCTCCAACACGAGAATCTGGATATGCCACGTCGACATCCTATGAACGAGAGTTGGAAATGGTGAGTGTAAAAACCGTGTAATTGGATACTTTTATATAAGGGAAAAGAAGGGGGGGGGGTGAGGGAAAGTGAATAAAAACAGACGTTTCTCAAATCCGTCAGAAAAAATCTTCTTTTTTCTTCAGATTTTGTTCACATTTTTTCTCGCACGTCTTAGAATGCATCTTTCCATTTTGGTTACATAATTGAATAATTGAAACAAAAATGGAGGATGGGGGGGGGATGGATTGGCCGGAAAACGGAGGGAAAAGAAAAAGAGCGAAGCCTGAATTCTCCACTTTCAACCAATATCTCATTCAGGGTGGCGAAGAGCGAATGGATGGACTCCTTGAAGACATCATTCGGATACGAGAAGGCGCCAGATCCAGAAGAGACAGTCGTGACGAAATACTGCAAAGGAGAGAAGAAGTTTCAGAAGTTCAAACTCCGGACGAGGTTCTTGTTCCAACACCGATTGAAGAGCCGGTGCCTTCTGGACAAGAAGACGTTGTAGCACCTGCGAACGATCAAGGTTTTTGGAAATATTCCTAGTTTCAGCGTTATAATATTGCATTTTTAGCTTTGTCAAAACCAACAGAGGACTTTGATTTCACCTACTCCGACTCCAGATTCGCGGAAATCGTGAAGATGCAGGAAGAGGAAGAGTACGTTTTCCTACAGATCACTCTAGACAAGAAGATCAAGAATTTCAATTATGACATTTTTCTGTTTCAGAGCCAATACGATCGATCGGCAGAAAGCTGATGAAAGGCCTCGTATGTGGGAGACTGTTTTCGATGGAGATGAATCGGAATTGCCGCACCAGAACTTTGTATTCAACGAGCCGCCATCAGAGAAGACGTCAGAATTTGATTTCCCCAAGGAGGCAGATGAAGTCTTTGAGAAGCCCTTTGAGATTCAACGGATTCGGGTATCCAAAAATCGTGAGTAATTTTGGGATGTTTGTTAGACATAAGCAATTTGGTAGCTTTCCTTTCAGAGGATATGGAAACAGAGGAAGTCTATGATAATGTTGTCGCTACAGCAATACCAATCACAAAGCCACCAAGGGAAACAGTAGGTTCTGGAAAGCCAAGACAGGCTCAAAAAGGTCCGTCAAAACCGCCTCCAATGATCAAAATAACCGCCGAAGACGAAACAAAATCCGACAGTGATGAAGAAAGTTGCTCAGAAGATGATGACGAATATCCGGATAGAGTAGTCGCCGCACCAACAGCGCCAGCTCCGACCTTCGAAGAAGTGGAAAATGAGCGAATCCGGCAGGAGGAGCTTGGAAAAGAAGTGCTTCAGCAAATTCAGGCGTTTGGAGAAGTGGCAAATGACGAATTCGATGTTCAGTGGGCGAGAACAACGGCAACGAAAACCGCCTCAAGTGTCACCGCTAAACCCACTGTAACTCCACCTAAGCGAAGTGAGCCGATTGCAATTGCGCCGTCGCAAAAATCGATAGAAATCGAAGAGGAAAGACTCCGCAACGAAGCACTTGAAGAAGAAGAATTCTACCGGCATGGCCATAATCCATTTTTGGAATCCCCAGATGAGGATGAAGTGGTTAGTTCATTCTTTTTCTCTCAATCTCATAGTCAGTAAGCTCACGGAATGCTCGACTAAAACCATAGTTCATAATCACTTTTTATAATATTCATGATTACAGTCTATCAACATGGAGGATGTAGAATACGTTGAGATCGCTCGGTTATATGAATCGGCCAATCAGACGATGCGTCGTCCGGGACCAGTCTACACAATCACCGAAGATGAGTCAGAAGACGATGGAACACTAAACAATTCCGAGAGCAGAATGATTGCTCGTGAAAAACGTCTAATGGATAAGAAAACTGCAGATTCCCTTATGGCTAAATACCAAAAAATGAAGAGAGTAGATGCAAAAGTGAAGACGGCCGTTGTATCAACCGCAGATACCACAGCTTCAACATCGTCATCACCATATGCTATCATCAGTTTTAGCGATCCAGTGTGCTCCACAAGATCCACGGATTCAATGTCATATTATGAAACAACCAGACAGATACCACCTGTGGAGTTCAAGGATCCAAAGAAAGATATCCCTCCAGAAATATCAGCATCTATCGATAAGACAATGGCTGAAGTGGATGCATTACTGGGGCAAGTATACACAAATGAGAAGGCTAAGCCAAATCTTTTGTGTTTTGACCAAAGCAAGTTCGCGATTCGTCCGCCAATGTCTTCTGCGAGCACATCTACTGCAGACGATCACATTCTTCTGAATTCCAACAATTCGACGTCTCCGTCATTCCTGCTTCCGCTGCAATCTTCCGTCTTGGGCAGTCAATTAGACTCTGTTCGAAGCGAAAACGAAATCAACGAAAACGAGGCTACTTCTCCAAGGTAAGAGGCTTCGATTCTCGAAAATAAGACGGGGGGAACGGTTGTGTTAACAAGTCTAATTTCGAATGAGTAGACAGGCACACAATACCAGTTTCAGCACTATCTGAACCGCAAATATATCAAAACATCATTGATTGTTTCCCTTTTCAGAGGACTCAAACGCTCCCCAGGCATGCTTCTGCCTTCTCCAACGTCATCGAACACTTTCTCAGTGCCTCCAACTGCTTCTGAATCCGTAGGAGCGGCAATCGGAGCCACCACGGCCTCTATGTTCGGTGGAATCAGCATTTCCGACCCTCCTCCCACCATGGACGGATTAACCAATTCATATAAATGGCTTCAGAATATCGAGGTGCGTTTAAATCTTCCTTCTGATTTCAGCTTTTCGAATTGTATTAAACAGATGTTCGGTAAATGTAGTTGTGCATTGTGGTGTGAATTTTTGCAGTTTTTTTTTCAGAGTGTATCTTATTCTGTGAATTTATACAAAATAATAATCATACGATTTCTATTCGTAAAATACGATTTTATTTTTCCACAATTTTTAGAGAAAAACAGAGAAAAATAGATAGATAGCAGACAAGACAAACAAGCAGACAGACACACAGACAGAAAGTGTGAGATTGCCTTGTTTCTCACTCTCCAAAAGCGGGCTCGTAGTGTCTTTGGGACAAAAAGAGAAAAAGAGTTAGTTGGTCTATGTCTCCAGTATTCTTTGCATTCCTATTCCTGCTCCTATCTCTCTTCATCCACGGCTGTCGTCGTTGCACACACCCGGTGCCCGCCTGCGGCCTCCGCTTTCGATCAGTTTGCTCCGCCCCCCCCCCTTCCGCCGCTGCTTTTGCTGCTCTCGCTTCTCGACGTCTTCTTGTGTCTCTTGTAGCGAGAAAGGATAGAATAGTAGTACTTTGTCGACGCGGCGGTTGGCACTACTCTTACCTACATCGTCTGAAATACTTCTATTTCTTCATCTTTCAAGGGGCAACTACTAGAGTCGCCGCACTCGGGTTTCCCATACTCCAATGTTCCAAACCCCTTTATTTTAAACTTGGAGCACGGTGGGCTTTTAATTTTAATTCAAAATTTAATGAAGAGTCATTTTCGAAAAAAAAAACACTTTTTAAACTTCAATTTTAAGTAAAAATAGTTCAAATTTTAAAGAATTGTTACGCTGTAGTATTTTTCTCTAAAACAAAAAATATTTCAGCAATTTTCAGAAAAATCTGTAGAAGATAAGTTTCAAAATTGAAGAATTCCACGAATTCTTAAAAACCGACATTTCATTTTTGTTAATTTGCGAAAGCAAGAGCTTTGCTGAGCTTTATTCACTTTAAATTTACCCAAAATTCTTTAGAATAAAATGGAGCAATTTAAAGATCTTTTTTGGAGAATTCTGAAACATTTTAAGCGTTCGCCTCTGAGTTTTGACCCTGTGTAGGCATCTATTTCAAAGACGTTCTCAGGAAGGCGCTTCGCCCCCCCCCCCTCCCCCCTCCCACCGCACTTTCATCGTTTTGTTCTTTTGCTCCGTCACTCTTACCAAAAGCATCTCTTCTCCACGTCGCGTTGCTTTGAAAAAAAAAGAAAAAGAAAGTGCGTGGCGAGCCGCATAAGAGAAAAGAGACCCCCGGAGCAGTAGAGGGGTCGGGAAAGCGGCCTGCATGCATACACTTTATGGGCTAATCGAAAAAACGAGAAGGGAGGCGGCGGGGGAGAGGAATTATAGTAGAAGGAATAGGAATTAGAGAAACAGACAAGTTTGAATACCATGTTTTGCATAAAAAATGTGTGAAGGAGATATTTCCAAAATAGCCGTTAGTTGGCTCCAAATCTTTTGTGCTCTTCTCTTCGAATCTTTTAAAATTCAAAACAAAAAGCGTAAAATAATTCAAACATCTCTCACCCAATTCCAGGATGATGGAAACCTTGTCAATAACGAAATGGGTCGCCGAAAACTTCCATCGATCCCACCGAATTCATCGGCGTTCCCACCGCCAGCATCGACCTCCACCACCAATGTCATCACAACTAACACCTCAATCCCTTCTACATCTACGGCGACCGCGTCAGCATTCGTCGACGACTACAATGTCGCTTTGCCATCCGATCCGATCGTTGCTGAGTCACTTCTCAAAGGTGGCTCTTTGACGAGAAGACATCAGCAACAGCCTCAAGCGCCAGTTTATATAACATCGTCAGCAAGCCGACCACAATCTGCAGCGGGTAGTAACATCTTCCAAGAAAGTCGTCCAACATCCTCACTTTCTATGTATCAGAATGATGTTATCCTATCGAGACCCGGTTCGGCTGCTAGTAACTACACAACATCCTCAAACATAAACCCGACCATCTTAGCTGGCGCCTCGTACTCTTCAAAACCAACAAGTCATATTCGTCATCCAGTGTCCATTCGTCAAGCGGGAGCTCAAACTGGAACATTACCATCCACTTCCGGCTACGTTTCTTCTTCAATTCGATCATCAATCGGAAGTTCCTCGGTCACCGCTAGAGTTCCTAACACACTGGCACGCGTATTGCTGAAAAAAGAGTTGAAGGATGTATTGAATAATCGGAAACAACGGCTCGAAGCCACTGAGATCGAGGCCAATCAACGGCACTACAAAGTTCAGAAGATGCTGATCACTGGACTTCTTCCAGAGAAAACCGAGGATGACATCCCAAATGTTGTCAAATGTGATCTTCCAGTTGATTTAGTGCGAGGGGTACACATTTCAATGCAACCGCCGTCTCCGGCAGTTTCTGCGTTCAATCAGACGAAATATAACTATCCGACTCCAAATAAGCGAACGTCAATGATGTTATCCCAGCCGTCAGCGTCGAAGCACATGTCGAAAAGCATTGCATGCCAGGCAGACGAGTTTCCCCCAATCAAACCAATAGTCTCACTTCGAAACCAATTGGAAATGGAGAGGAGACCTCAGCTAATGACGTACGTTGGAAAAAGAAGTGCAGAAACTCAGACGGAAATGTCCAATTACGAAACGATTACACCCACGGTTAGATATGGTTCAATGCCGAGAACTAGTCGAGAAAGATCCGCATCTCGTCGTTATCGTGAGCAACAGCACCACATTCACAATCAGATGCCTCAAAATCACAATGATCTACTGGAAATCACCAAAAAATATTTCGAAGACTACGATCGTCAACTTCGAGAATTTGGTGAACGATCCAGAAGACATTCGAGGCGCCGATTCGATTTCCATGATGATGATGATCAAGATGGAATGCGTAAATCTCAAGTGATGAATGAGCTGGCTCGACGAAAAGAGAGAATGTGTGCAAGCTGTGAAGTTCTGTCAACCACTGACCCTATTGGCTCAGCATTGAACCCGAATGTTCCCATGTCATCCGATTACAGCAGTCATATTCCACATTATGGCTCTCTTCCCAGAATTGATTATCCACGAGGTACCAGGACAGACGTGCGAGATTTCACATATCGCCAACAGCACCTTCCACAACAGCCATCCATGAACTACGCCTACAATTATGGATCACTACCTCGCAACTTTGAGCGACATACTAGTGGTCTTCCTCCAATCGAAATTGAGAACGAGCAGTCGTTTGGAGCACCTCCACGTCATCGCTCAAACCTTGGATACGAATCAACTTCGATGTTCAATTTGTCTGATCCGGTTTATTTAGGATATGACCCTATTTCCATGGTTCAACATCAACAATCAAGAATTTACGACCAAATTCCCCGCGGTTATGCTCAGGACACCACGAACTTGAGCAATGTGAATACAGGAGTTCGTGGAAGTGATATGGTCAGTCAATATGCAAGTTACCTCAATTCTCAATTCCAATCTGGCCTGCAACAATCGGTTCCACTTCCCCAACCAATGATGCCGATTACGAGATACGACGCTCCAATGTCAGATCCATACATTTCGAGTAGGATGCGGGCGTTTGACACGCCGGGCTACAATCCAAATCAATACCATCAGCATTCGACTCTTCTTGCTCCAAAATCTGCTCAAATGACTCATGTTGCTCCAACGTATAATCAGCTGACACAGCAGCAAGGAATTCCTATGCAGAATACCCAATTGGATCCATTGATGATGCCGAGCAGAATTCCGTCAACTTCATCTCAAGTTTACTCTCGCAATGAGATGAATTATGGAAGTCGCCCCGCGCAAAACACTCTATTCGAGTATGGGAATCGTCGTCAGTATGGACCAGCGCTACCCCCAACCTACGATGTTCCCAATATAACGAATCCATCAGATTGGGCAGCAAATCAAAGAACAATGCATCAAATGCCAATGACAATGCACCAACAGCAACATAGCTATGATGCTCTCTGGCCAAAAGAAGACGCTTTGTCAAGGATGTATGCCACTGCTTCACGAAGACGGGCTCAAGGTGATAACTCACCCTCTTTTCTCATCGATGGTCGTTGATTCGTTTCGATTCGCAGTCTTTCTCTTCCCTCTTACTTTCTGAATACGTGTATTTCTCTTAGTTCTTCTACTATTTATTTTCGTATATCGTTTGTTAAGTTCCATGTTGCTACACACTCACCTAAATGTTTCTCTTTCAACACACATTTTCTCATTCACCCAATTTCAGACTACCACGTCTTTGTCCTCTCTCATTATTTTCACTTAATTTCTTTTCTATTTTTATGCTTATAGGTGATAATAAATGAAACGAAATTTAAGAAGACAGGAAAGAAATAGCGTTTTCGAAATTCTATTCCAGAAGAAATGCCACTCCAAAAGCTCCAAAATCTGGCAAATCCATAGAATATACGAGTGTTTCCTTTTTTCGTGCTGCGAGGTAAATCGAGAAGAGTCGTCCGTCTCATTTTCTGAAAGTTGCAAATGAGAGAGTATGAGAATGTCAGAGAGGACAGACACACGGAGAAGGCGCGTAAATTATTCGGCGAGGACCCCTATAGAAAAGTGTCTCGTATTGCTGCTGGAATGAGAGCAAGTGCGCGTTGAGCCTTCAAAAATAATTTTAATTCGAGGAATTTCTACTGAAATGAGAATGAGGGAAAAAAAGAGATGCTGCAATTTTTTAATCAAAAAAAAAACGAAAACACACAGCCGAGTGATTTCCGTATTTCGAAGCATGCTTATATAGCTTTAATTTCCTGTAGAAACGAAAGCAGAATTTGATATTTAATGCTATAATACGAGGAGATATACAGTTAAGGTTGATTCTGGAATAAATTGAGCCTTAAGCAGCCTTAAGCAGCGTTGAAAATTGTGAAAACTGCATGAAACAGATTTTTATGCGATTGGAGCACGAATGTCATTTATCTATATCCTTGTAAATAAATAAATAAATAAATATATATTTATATTTATATATATATCAAAATAGTTATCAAACAAATATCGGGGAGCTCCTAAAATATTGTCATCTAAATATTTTTAATGAGCAGCCATTCTTATCATTTTTCTATTAGACTTTCATTTCTAAAATTAATAACTATTTTGCTTCACTTCTCTAAATCGTTTTCCTTTTCTCACTTTGTTCCTCTATTCTCTTTCCTTTGCGAATCAACGAATTAACGATTTTCGGTGTTTTATTTATGTATCTGAAATGCAATACCCCAATTTCAGAAACTGCTCTTACATCTTCAAATAAAATCAGTACAGGATCGCGTAGCTATGCCCGTCGCCCAATTCGCCCATCTTCCTATAGAAATCCTCAACTCACAAATTCAATGCCCGATCGTCATATAGCGAAAAGAACCGCTGAAAATGGAAGATATGATGTGAAAAGAATACTGCTGACGAGAAGTTATAAGCATCATAACATTTATAATGGTAGGAAAACGATAACGTAGGAATCACATGCATTTATTGCATTTTCCAGATCTTGGAGTTCGTGTAGTTGGAGGGAAACGTCAGAAAAACGGCGAATTGAGTGCATACGTGTCACAATTGCATAGCACGGCTACCAATCAGACGCTTGGCCAAATTAAAATCGGTGAGAAATTTTCAGGAGTAAAATTTTTCAGGCGTAAGGTGGCGCCGTCAAAGCGTTAAATTCTGCCGTGATAATTTCGTCTTTATCTGAAACAAAACACGACCCGTTTATAAAATAAAACCAATTTCGAAATTCCAATATATTTTCAGAGAATAAGAATTAAAAAAAATTAAATTATGTATATCGCTGTGATTTTTCTTCCATTATGAATTATGCAATATGAAGAACGGGCTGGTCGGTTTTGTCTGAAAAAAAATTAGCAAAAAATAGCTTAACCAAGCGTCAATCCAAAAGACGGTTCAAATCAAATTATTTTGTAGACTATGTCTAATAAATTCCGAGAACTGTAATATCCAACCATAAAAATTCTTGACGCTTAATTTGAGTTGTTAGTTCTTTTCTCTTTTTGCTTGCAAAATTCTTAATTTATTTAAAAAAAAGACTTACCATGGCTTTATTGAAATATATGAAAAATACTAAAAAAAATGTAGACAACTTTCATTGAAAGAGCTACGTTCCGCTCTTTGCCCTTCTTTTATTAGCGTTTCCACGTTGATTTCCACGTTGATTTCCACGTTGATTGCACGCGCTTCCGGAAGCAACACAGGTAAAACGGGATAACACGAGTGAATTGTTATTACGGAAAAGTTACACAAGGAATATGATTAGGGTGATTACTAAAAAAATGCTATTCAGTAATTAGCGGCTAACCGTCCAATGATTGTTCACTTGTTTTTCTTTTTGCTCTTTGAAATTTATAAGCAACCGAGATTTTGGAAATTTTTCGCACTGTTTAAAACAAATTTCATCTCGTTGTTAACATTGCCAAATTAAATACCGCAAACGGGGAAATGAGCGTAGGAAATTATTTATTACTTAATATGAAACCATATACATAGAAGCTTCACCACTTTTTCGTCATTCAAAAAATGTTGTGATCACTAATTATACACCTTTGATGTCCTTTAAATTTGAAAATCTTCGAAAGTTTTGTCTATATTTTTGTTTCAGGAGACGAGGTCGTCGAATGGAACGGAATTCTTTTGCGTGGAAAAACGTTTGAAGAGGTGGAACGTATAGTGAACAAGAGTCACGGAGAAATTGAAATGGTTATTCGAACGTGAGTTGTCTGAAATTGCTCACTTTCCACCTGGAGCTCCAAAATTTTCACGAAATTTTGATTTTTCAGTGAAAGGAATGCATTATCCGACGGTTACGATACGCTCCCCTTGAATCGTAACCCTTACACAATAAGGGATGATCTATCGCCAGACCGTGTTCCACCCGTTCCAATGCATCGTATCAACGGCATTAACAATAATAGCACCCTTCATCATCACAATTTATCCGATTCTTCTTGTCATGGTCATATTCAAGTATCTCTGGGCTATGACGGAAACTCTCGTCTTGTAGCTAAAATAATTAGAGCTAGAGGACTTAGATCTCGTGACCATCTGAGAAACGCTCCGAACCCGTTTGTAAAAGTGTATCTTCTCCCAGGAAGAAAGTGAGTTTTTCGTGTTTGCATTGGTCTTGTTCGCATGAAAAGAAAGTTTCCAAAACACCAAACCTAACCACACTAAAAACATTATAGTTTATATTAAAATTCAGAGTATCTCACAAACGACGAACTCGTTTTGTCGACTCATCATGTGCTCCAGAATGGAATCAAGTACTCGAATATCAAGTAGCTCCGCACACTTTGAATACCATGTTCCTCGAGTTCACTGTCTGTGATTACCAACGCGATGTCGATGACCTCCCGCTGGGAAGTGTTCAAATCTCTCTTGCTGGTAAGATAATACAACTATACTACTGGAGAAAAAAATAATATTTTCAACAGATAAATCTGCAATCAACACTGGCCCAAGATGGTATCCACTTCAGGGCTCATTCGATCTACAAACACTCAGTCATCATCATTCTATGAATGGACCTTCGGAACCAAGAATTCAATCAATCGCAGCTGCTTCAACCCTTGGTTCAGCCACACGTCATAATAATCACAATTATTCCGAAGCACTTCCATCGATTCTTTATCCAAGAGGAGGTGCGTGTGCCCGCCCTCCTGAAAAACCAGTCAGGCATGCCACCTTTAACTATAATCCAGGTGAGTGAGTTATCCAAATCTTATTGAAATTTCATAGAAAATTAGAAAAATGCAACTAGGAAGAAATGTTCATATTATTATACACTATAGCTAGAATATACATACTCAAACGGTCGATAGAATCCTTGTCTTTCCATTTTGATAGTTGTGGGCTGCAATTTATACTGCTTCTAGTATTCATAGACCGTTTAGTGGTGATGAAACTCTTAATTATCTTTAAAAAAAGGGAAATTCGACGCGATTTTTATATATTGACAACCAAAAGTTTGAAAAAAAAGACTAGAAAGACAAAAATTAATTTTATCGAAAAATTATGAAATGAAAAATCCACATAATGATTGATATACCTGGTCAGCAAAAATGGGAAAACAATTACTTTAATGAGCAATAGAGAGACTACATATTAATGTTAGGATTACAACAATATCAATAAAATCCATGGAAAGGTAATGAGCGTCTTGCAATTCGACTACGGCGCTCGACTAATCGAATGAATCTTCGCATCTCAAACAGAAACCATCGTTGGTCGGCCGGGGGACTAAATTTCAACGTACCATTATATCATATTGTGGTATTTTCCAAAAATAAGAGATTTTATAAAATTAAACAAAAAACCAATGTCTGGCCAAATTCTATTTTTTCATGTGAAAGAATTGAAAATAACTACCACTATGATATGAAATGAAAAACTATAGGAGGCGGAAAATGCTTTAAAAAAACGTTCGGTGAATCAAGAATATGTGCAGATAAAGTGGAATAACCGATACTTATATATTAAAAAACAATTTTCCTCTAGTTTCAATTCGTTTCTTATTAAATAAGACTACTGTCAACCCTGTGCATACTATGAAATATATTCTGAGCCGATCGTCCTGACCTGAGGAAACACAGAATAATACTGAATAATTACAGTGTCACTCGACATTGGCTACCCTGCAATCAACTGATATTTTGTATAAATCTCCAACGGTGATCTCAACTTTCCCAGATATGTTTCATATTGTCTGCAAATTTTTCCAAAATAATTCTCAGTTCCCTGCCATACGCTCAACAATTCATTCTTCTTTCGTCCCATCCATCATACGTGTTTCCGGTTATTGCAATAGGTTTTTATAGGGTAGTATCTGCGTTGTTTCACTTTTTATAGGATTTTTTGTTGTTTAATTTTTATTTTAGTATGTAATCAATAAGAGAATTGAAAAAGAAGTATGTACATACACAGCAAGTTTTGAAATCATCTTATAAGTAAATCGCGGAGAAGTCGAAGGAATGAGAAATCACTCGATGTTGTTGTACCACGTACCCCTAAAAAAAATTTTTTAAGATTAAAAAAGAAAATAAATGTGAAAAGTGCACTCACAAACCGTAAGGACTACTCGACATGCTGGTGAATCTACTGTACGGATTGTAAGAAAATGGACCACCTCCTCCCATTAATGGGCCGCCGTATGGACCATCAAATCCAACACCCGGCGGCGAAAATCTGCAACAAGCACTCTTATTTCCTAACTATTTAAATGCACGAAACATTGTCTTAAAAATATCATACCTAGGCCTTCCCCAGAATCCCATTGGCTGCGGAATGGGAGCTGGTGCATTTCCAACACCATCGTAAGGCGCATCTCCGGTGATTGACTTCAACTCAGCCATACCTCCTCCTTTTTGGCATTGAACAGCCATTATTAATGCTGAAAATGTAAGAATTTGAAAAGAAAATCGTTAAAAAGAATCAACTTACTTGATATAAAAACGAAGAAAGTTGGAACAAATCGCATTTTGCTGAGTAGAGTATCGCAAGTGTTACTAGCACCCTTATGTTCCGTCCAGTTTGTACTTTCTTTTATATATAAATGGGTCTGAAGTGGTTACAGTACTCGGGCCGCCCATTTCCTTGAACGTCTCGTGTCTCGTAGTTCTTGTTGGTTTCAGGTTGTCTTCTTACTTGTGACTCATTCTTCTGCTATGGCATTTCTGTCATTTTTCAGCGGAATGGTCAAATATCAGAAAAGGTCAAATATGTGGTCAATGCAGAAAAAAAAAAGAATTTTTTTAATCGAGGAAGGAAGAATTCGAAGAAAACTTTAAAAGCCACCGGTTTTGCTTTTAGGGTAACCATGAATCCTTTTCTTTTCAGACTAGGAACCATCCTTGAAATAAGGGGCTTCACAGCTCCTTTCAAATCAACAGCTCGGATATTTCTATTATGGAATTTAAAATAAATAAAGACTATAACTATTTAAACGGTCTATAACTTCTGAAATCTTTGGCCGCATCAGTTTCCGTTCCAAATTGATGTGACCTGAACAGAATTTAAATTAGTTTTGAAACTAATTTTTTTTATAGCGGCATCGATCGCATATACATTTCAAAAAAATATTCTATTTTTCAGAATATAAAGATATATTATTATTAATTATGCATATTCCCATATTTCAGTTTATTTATGACCTTTACTAAGTCTCTCCTTTTTTATATGCCAGTTTCGTTTGGCAATGGACACAATTTTTTTTCTGTGAACTGGTCACTTTACACTTTTTCTCTCGACAGCTTGAAGAACTGAAGGCCATCTATATAAAACTAAATAAAATCTGAAACTAATTTTTCAAATCGAACCTATTTATTGCCAGTGTGTAACTATTCGTCATCATTTCAGTGGTCAATTTTCTGTTAGTATGCAAATAGGAGTGAGATGAAAGTGAAATGAAAATGTTTGCTGGAGACCACAAGAGAAAAGAAAAAAAAAGAAGTACGGCAGTGGGGAACCTGAATTTGACGAATTCTATTTACAAACAGAAAAGGATTTCAGGCGGTATTGAATGAAAACGCGGACGACGGTTAAAAGAAGGAATTCTCCTCCACTAACAGTTGGGCAGGTTTAAAATCTGAAGGGTTGTTTTACGAGGTTATTCACGAAAGCGGCAACAAAACGAAACTTGGCTGAAAATTGTTAAACTCTATATTTTTACACCAAGCTTAACTCAAAATAGCAATCTGAGTTTTCATTAAAATCATCAAAACTTTAAGAGACAATGTCTGAGGGGTCCGAAAACCAGTAGACGCAGTTCGCAAAAATTGTTGAAGAACAATCTGAAGTTTGATGTGAGGGTACCCTAGGGTACACTCATCCCATATATCCTTAAATTATCCGGATCCATTCCTCCTCCCCATAGATGACGTCATCTGGAATCAAAAAATCAACTTTGTCAGTTTTGAAGATAAAGTCCTAAACTTTTCAAAAATAAGTTTAGAACACCTTTTTGAACATTTTTGCAGTACGCTAACGTCAAAAATGTTAATAAATTTAGGAATCATCGAATGAAAACGAAAAGAAGGATACTGAGGATGAAGAATGGGAATCGAAATTTCATGGCTGTCTGCTGATGTACGATATCTACTTATTATTAATCGAATAGTTCTGTCTGTCTGTAACTCTGTCCAAGACGTTTTATTGAATAACTCAAAAGATCGTGGGTCTTTTACTTTGATATTCGGGATGGAGTCATGACCACCCGAGCGCTTCGAAACCATATACTTAAGAGCTCGCAGGGTACTAGGGATACTGTAGAACCGTACACCCAAATTGTACAAAACTGTCTTAAAATCGATAAAAAAAGCCAACATTTTGCAGATATATCAATTGATATGTCCGTATATCACATGCAAAAAATCAGCTTGATATCTTTAAAACTACAATTTTTATGGACATTGTTTTCCAACGTTTTTGGGAACATCACTATCTACTTATTATTAAGCGAATAGTTCTGTCTGTCTGTAACTCTGTCCAAGACGTTTTATTGAATAACTCAAAAGATCGTGGGTCTTTTACTTTGATATTCGGGAAGGAGTCATGACCACCCGAGCGCTTCACATTCATTTATTTAGGAGGTTGTAGGGTAGTTGGGATACGGCACGGGATGTAAATCTTATTTGGTTTTTGACGATCTGCTAATAAATTGTTTTACTAACAAGTGGAAAAGCAGAACGCCTACAATTATTTCTAAACGAAAGCCAGTGGAAGTCGCGGCGTAGCCGCTCTTTTCTTATCACTTGCTTTCGGGTAGATGGCGACTTCGACATCCGAGTTGAAATTTTTCGCCGCATCCATGCAGAGGTACCAACTGAAATAACAGGTAAATTAGAAGGCCACAGCGATAAGAATTCCTATCTCATTAACAAAAATTCGACGGAATCTTGCACCGAAAATGAGTCAATAATGGCTCACGAGAAAAGCGCTGACTTCTTTCACATGTATATGAAGTGCGTTGTGCGCATTATTAAAGAAATAAGTTATACAAAAAGACAGGAAAGAATTTTGTAGAAAATTATTAAACCGGAGGCAAAAGGAAATTTCTTCACCGAATTTTTAGAATAATCGAGTTTCCGCATTTTAAATGCGAAATGAGACAGGCAGAAAATTTAAATAAAATAATATTTCGATAAAAAAAGCGATGGTTCACCTGTTTTGGCTCTCAGATTTTGTAGTATTCGTTGTCCTCAAAGAGTCCGAACTCTTGTACTTCAACCTATCGCTGATATTTTTTTGCAATTTTTATGACTTTCTCGGTAGATTTCATCATTTAATATTCAGTAAAAAATGCAGTTTTTTCAGAGAAAATCGAATGAAAAATGAAAAATTTACGCACTGTTCACGGCTCGTGAAATTGACGCAGTATGGCACAATTAATTTTTTGGAATTCATTACAATAATGATTTTAAGAATCGTACACTTCATTCGTTTTCTGCAAAGTAATGCAGCAGATTCAGATAGAAATTTAAAATAAAATCACGATAATTAAAAAGAGCACTGTGAATTGAATTATCTGCTCAGGGAGCACATTAATTTTTTGAATATAAACAAACATGTGAATCGAATAAATAAATCTCAACATCCTCATCCCTAAACTGCTCTCAAGTCTCAAAGCTACAGAAACATGCCGTCTTAGCGTGCTTAGCACTAATCTGCCAGTCCTCCAGAATTGAAATGCTAGAAAACGAGTTACGCTGAACCTGTCGTCGTCAAATCAGATGCTTATTGTGTATACACTATTTCAAATATTCATTCCAAACCTCAAGAAAGGAGGTACTTTTTACAAAAAAAAGAAAAATGTTCGTGAATTACTCTTTCTCAACACGAATCGGATTCTCACTCGTGTCGCGGTTGATCTCTCTCTTCAGCATAAAAATGAAAAATTCGTCCATGGTGAACAATGTGTACATTTTGTCATTCTTGTAGGCTCTCAGATTAATCTGAAAGTGATCGTCAAAGTCTGATCGAAGTGAAATGCTTAAAAAAGTACATACCTTCCCATCATGAATCAAAAAAATCGGACCCAGATGAGCATGAAGGTAAGGGTGTGATCCAGGATTAAAATATTATTTGCTTGGGATCGACGAAAGTACTGTACCACCTTCAGATTTGATAATATAGGATAGGGCGACCGCTGAAAAATTAAGCCAAAAGGAAATAAATCGAATTCCGTGCTTCTACAGTAACTCACAGTATTTGTATTTTTTCGCCAAAATTGTCACGTACACTCCATACAGATAGGGCATTGAGGACTTCCCGACTGCTTCAGACCATAATTGTATCGTATTATAGATGACTCCTTTGAACTTTATACTTTTCACCTTATAGCTTCTGTGGTGCTCTATGCAGCCGCCGCCGAGTTTTAGACAAGCGGACATCCATTTCTCCTGCATTATAATTGATCCACTGAAAACCCAAAAGAGGAGATCAAGGCGGTTAGTTACGAAAATCCCATTTTCATCAGTTTTCACAATGGCATGGCTAGCGAAGTTCGTTCGATTCTTACAGATCTGAATTTCACAAATTCGGTGGAAGAAGTACAAAAAACGCCAATGATAATCACATATATTGGGAAATCTCAGCAAGAAACGACTCACAATGTCAGAAAAATCTTCGCAGAATTCAGCCCTCAATGTGGGATCAGTATCTATATGAACATAAATGCGGAACGACGTGATGGGAAATGACAGAGGAGCTCCTAAAACCTCGTTAGTTAGTACACGCATTTTCAACTGATCCATCACGAAGACTCACTCATGTTGAATTTCGTATTTCTGTACGTTTCATAAATCTCAAGAATCTTCTCGTACTTCTCTCGTACCCCACCTCTAAGCGGTTCACTGCGTACTCGCGAACCGATAATAGGTTATTACAAAAATAGGAAATTTTTGTCGATAATGATACAAGAATGTAAAGAAGCGTGTCGCGGTTGACACGCAGCGCGTTCAGTGGAGCGCGCTTACTAAGATATAATCTACGAACTGTCCGCTTTTATATATTAATGAAATAATCAATCCACAGAAGAACAAAAAAGCCTTCACTCCCAAACAAGAAATAATTGATGTAGGATATTAATTTTATGGTAGAAATGAAAGTACTCAGTATTTTGAGTACATATCAAACGAACTGGGGCAACTGGGAATTATGAACTTATGAAAAATAACGCTAACGTAAATAGCCGACACTATTTGGGAGAATGCAAACGCGCCCTACTAAACTTGCAAAAAAAAAAGCGGGGATTTAAATTATTAAAATTATCCAACCGCTTTTCTTTGTTTTTCAATGAGTTTTCTTCTAGAAAACATATTTTCATTTTAAAAAAGGCGCTATGGTAGTTGGTGGGAGTTAATAGTTTTTAGTCATTTTTGGAGCTTTATTCTTGATTTTTTTTTCTGAAAATTTTATTAGATATAAGTTATGATTAACTAACAAGCGATAAAAAAAATTCTTTAAAAATCCAAAAAAATTGCAAAAATTGCTCATTGTTGAAACGCGCGTGAAAAAGACAACACTCAAATATTTTAACAATAGCAACAAACATTTTCAAAAAAAAATTAAGAAAAAAGCTCCAAAAATGACTAAAAACCATTGACCCCCTCAACTACCAAGGCGCCTAAATAAATTTTTTTTTTCTAAAATAACAACAAAACCCGAAAAAAAATTAAAAGTAGTCAAAATTAATCGGAATTTTCATCTAAATCAATTTCAATTTCGTAATTGTCTGGATAAAGTGTAAAATAAGAATTCGGGAAACATTTGCATTGCTTGTTACTCAAAGTACACGAAAACATCCAAAAGTTAATTGAAGGTTCTCTATCTTTGCACAAATAGAACAGCGTCCAATTTTTCTTTTTGCGATCAAAATAGAATTGGAAGCGTTGATAGTCTGTCCTCCACTAAAATACGTTCTTCTAAAAAAAATTTATTCAATAATAAAGCAGTGAGAAATTGAACCTCGTGAAAATGATAATCACAAAAAACTTTACAAGGAAAATAAAGCAATCTTCCAATGGCTCTACGAAAAATCACTATTTATATTTCCGAAAAAGAGGATCTGAATTATGTTCTAATCGAGCCGAGAAAAATTCTCGTATCATGATTGTTCATGCATTTGAAAAATTCTGAAAATGCATAATAATACGCATTCTTTCCATATTAACTCGAATTTTCATAGTTTCTTTTTAAATCTGCCTTTTCTGTGACTAAAACGTTTCGTTTCCGATCCAAATGAAAATTATCATAATTTAAATCGCCTTTTTTTGCAAGTTCGGTAGGGCGCGTTTGCATTCTCCCAAATAGTGTCGGCTATTTACGTTAGCGTCTTTTTTTTTGTTATTTATTTCAAATCAACCCGTTTCGCACAAATTTTAACATTTAAGCGCACATTATTAGCTGCTTGGAAAACATTTTTAACGAGCATTTTTTTTAACTGTAGTAAAATAACTATAAGTAAAATAATGCGTTTACATAACGTCACGAAAAAATTGTAGGGAAAAATGCACGATTTAGGGGAGATAATTGTCCGGAAGAGGACCGGAGGCAGGAACCGCGCTCTATTTTTCCATAAAGTTTTTTTATTAAATGCTTTGGAAAAGCTTTGCCGAGAAGACCGACAAATACTTTGTCGACAAGGCACATCGAATCTCAATATTATAGAATGAGAAAGAACTTGAATTAAAGATTAAACCAAGACATTTTATAGCTTTTTATAATATTATTTAAGAAGGGAAGAATAAGAAAATGTTCAAAGCAAAACTGCAAAGTCTAGCACAAGGCTCCCACAAGTCTTGGGTAAAACTTTTTCTAAACATGTGATAGAGTTGTGGTGAACAAGTTGAGCCTAGTCTGATGGAAAACTTGGTCTATACCTGCAAACCTTCAAAGTTTGACCTAGTTTTGGTGGGGGGGAGACATTTTGCTGAGTTTTCTGAAATAGTTTTTAGCGTCTATTCTGATCGTTTTATTTAGCTAAAAAACATTTTCTATGTTATGAAAAAACAAATGTAAAAAGAGAAAAATATTTTTGTTTGAAAAACCATCGCATGATAGCCTCGCATAAAAACATCGCTTAAATATGGACGGGATAACCTGTAAAAGTCACTTTTTTGTTTTATCAAAAACTATTATAAATCATAATAGCAAAATATTATAAAAGCTTTATCCCTCTCATATATTCGAAAAAGGATTATTAGATCTGTTCAGCTTCATTGGTTCCAATACTCTCTGTGTCTTTTTTTGCAGTTTCTGCGCTGTATATAGGATGTTTCTTCCTTGAGTGCTTTTTCTTTCGGTTCGTTCTTTTGCTCTCGACTTTATGGAAATTTGCACTGAAACGAACTGCTAATAAAAATATATGCATGACCAATTTACATCTTAGGAGTTTCGTATCCGGTAACATTACCAGATTCCATACTATACGAGGTGCCAATAGATGAACCAGTCCCTGCTGCAGTCACTTCAGACAATTCTCGTGCAGTCCTTTTTTTCGCTCTGGCTTTTAATTTTTCGTATCTCTTCTTCAGACGCTTATACTTTTCTTTATTATCTTCCTTTCCATTTTTATCTGGGAACTTGCAATGACGAAGTTTTCGTATAAAAGGGTATAGCTTCATTAGTTTAAATTGATTGCGATTAGAGAATCCGACCAGCTGTGCGATCGCCATCGTTTTTTCTCTGGAATTCACACGGCTTTAATAAATAAACTGAAAATCACGGCTTACTGTTTTCTGTTGCTTGTAAAGAGTGGTACCAGGTAGGAGAGAACATAAAATAACACAATTAAGATTGCCGGTATTGAATATGGAAGAATTTCAGCAAACCAACTGCCCGCTTTTAGTTCTACAACAATTTCCTACATGTTCGGAATGATCATTGTTTTCAGACAACTTCAAAGAATATATGAGTATTTTTTATTTGAAAATTATTTTCTGAACAAAGATTTTAATCAATGAATACAACGATCTATCTTTAGGATTTATATTAATATAATGCGGATTTGTACTATTAACGGTTAGTGCGAATTCACGTCTTATTAATAGAAATCATTTTCAGAATAAAAAAAATGACTAACTATCACAGTGTTGTCCAGTATATTGATTGAAGCAAATGCACTCCACAGAAGAATTGTCATCCTTTTCTGTGCATTTTCCATACGCACAGGGATTGTGTAAATTGTAGGCGCTTGTGTCTTCTGAGAACTGATAAACGCAATCTTGGATTTTAACTCGATATCTACTGATTAAAGTAATGTTTCCACTACGAATAAACGAGCACTCTATAATAGCTCCGTTAAGCGATCGATTGACTTTTGGGATTTGGAGGCTGTCATCGGTAAGGTTAAAACCACTATAAAAGAAAATAAAGGAAAGAGAAGAATTGCATAGCATACTGATCTCCGTTTTCCAAATACGTTTCAAATGTCGATTCTGGATATCTGATTCTCCATTTAGGAATTAAATTCTAAAAAAAATGATTTAATGCGTCAATTTAAAGAGGCAAAGTTATCTTACCGCTACATTAATTTCACGTAATTTTTCTGCAGAGTCGCAGAAAATTTCAGATGGCCACCCGAGCGGCAAATAAAAATATTTGTCACTTACAACCACAGTTTCCGGTTCCAATGCTGCACAAACATATTATGTCTGTCTAAACTTTAATTTATTGTTTTTACCTATTCTATCTGAAGACTCAATAAAGAAGCAGTCAACAAGCCTTATGAAGAAAAACACTGCCAGACGAAATTGGATAATTTTAAGAATTTTCATCGTCTCGCTACTCGTAGCCACTCAAACATTACTGAAACTTTCTTCCCATTGCTTTCCGCGTTGCACACGTGAATTGTACTATTTACGTGTTTCCATTTTCAAAAACACGTATTTGAAGGAATAGCTGGGTACGTGAAAGTGCGTCGCGGTGTTTGCGAATTTTCGTCGGCAGTCGAAGGTTTCTGCGCTTTTCGTCACTTCTACGATACTTTTTGATGCTCCTTTTCTTCTATTTTGCGCAAATTAACGTATCATCTTATGATTGTCACTACCATTTTCTTTGCAATAATTTTTTCCATTTCATCATAAACAAAAAATAGCATATTTTCTCGAATATTTCCTTGGTTTTCATATTCTTTCGTGCTGTGCTGTTACCACTTCAAATTCAGCTATGCTCATGAAGAGCCGTAATTTATTTTACTACGTTGTAACAGCTAAAGGATGTATTCAGTCCATTGCATAGCAACCTCTATTGTGTCTGACCCTTTCTCCCACCCACCATCGATTTTCCATTTATTATGCGGACGTGCAGCGCATCCTTTTCTTACCGGTTGTTTTTGTGTTGCGTTAGTAACTCTCAAAGGTTTTTTTCTTTTTGCGTCAAGGAATTTATAATTTTGATACGCTCGATTCATCATTTTTGGTGCCAACGTTTTCAAGTGGTGCGTTCAGAGCGCGCCGAAATGGGGAAACACACTGTTTCAGAAATTGCAGAAAAGTATTGCGACTTTTCCGCAGCCTTGTATTTAGCTTCAATCAAGCATTTCCCGGAGTCTGTATTTTCAGCAACGCTTTTGCACGAATCGAATTCCTCATATTGATGCACTTTGATAGCCGCTTCATATGTTTTCAAATTCTGAAAAATAAATAATTATTTTTACAGATTAGTCGCTTCAAGGGGTGTCTTTTGCCGCCGCAGTTGTTTGTTGGGAAGGAAATTGTCTGGGTAAAGGATGTCGGAAGGAAGTGTTGAGAGGGGAACGAGGCGTGGCGGAGATTCATTGGCCACTTACCAACTTACTGTTCAGTACAAACGGTATTACATCGATGTCAACGAGAATTCTCATGGCCGCTACATCAAAATCGCTGAGGTAAATTCATTAGCAGTTTATACTTTTATTTATGTATACTGGAACTTTTGGCTGTGTCCGTTCTCTAGTCAAGCCTAAAGTTTTATCTTCGATCTGCGCTTGACCTAATGTAACACCCATATCAGACTTGGTAATTAACTAATCTTGTTTTTTCAACTGCGTATCAACTGCTTTGACTGCTGCGTATCGGTTTATTCTGTCAATTTTCCGCACGGGCTCTTATACGGTACAATCGTTTACAACGGCGAGTATCAGGCGAGGCGAGTACACACACTGCGTTGTGTTACTTTCTTACAATTTAACTCGCTATGACCTAACGAGGCCTAAACAGCGCCTTTACAGGAAAGATCACGTACACGCGGATGGATAATATATATAGAGTATATATGCCAATGAAATGCTTTTCGCATATTACTTTGTCAAATTCATTATTCGGAAGATGTGTTGTGCATGCTGAACTGTCTAATAAAATATCAGAGTGCTAATAAGGGTCTGGTAGTTTATATTAAGAAAGGATTGAAAATAAAAAATCTGAAATAATAGCAACCAAACAACGGAAATTTTCAGTGTATGAAAATAACTTGGTAACAATTAAAATTTGTGTACCTTGCTTGTTAGAAATTCTTATTTTTGAAAAAAAAACTTTCTAATATCTGTTGTCCACATTTTCAAAGCTGAAATCTTTTTTTATACTGTAAACTGTCATACAGAAAACTTACTTACTTGGTTACTTAGTCGATCCGTTAGTCGCTTGTGTGGGCGCGGATCACAGCTAACCATGCTTTGCGGTCTCGGGCGATTGTTGTCCACGGAGGAATCAGTCGATTTTTTCGATATATCTACTTTATACTGTAAGCTGTTATACAGAAAAGTGTGGAGTAATTATTCCATAGGTCTCCATGGGCACGTAATGTAAGATTTCTAGCAGAAACACTTTGTGAAAAGCTACTGCAGGAGTCATTCTTTTGAGAAGGCAGACAAGCTGCAATCAGGCTGCTCCTAAAATAAATGCGGTAGAGGTTTTTGTGTGCTTCAGTTATTTATTTATCGTCATGCTTTCTATTTCATTAGTATGAATACTTCATTTCATTAAACAACCTGGTGATAAACAATAAACAATAAAATGCCACTAATTATCTTGTATTCTAAATTTGTTTTCAGCTTGGAGCCAACTACAAAAGCCGCATCATTCTGAGCATCACTGCTGCAAAAGCCATCGTCAGCGAGGTTGCGAAAATGCTCGCGCTCATTGATGAGCCGTCAACTGGCGAGCACGCTGTAAGTCTGCTATTTGTTGATACGTCATTTTTTGTAAGCACTGTCGAATTAGCCAATGATAAACGAGGCTGCCAAATAGTCCAAGGACTGCACGGAGTCTGAATAATTTTTAATTGCAGCCAAAGGAGAGCTCTCTTATCAAGTCTGAAACTCTCCACGTTGATGGACGTAAGTTCTATGTCGACCTCAAGGAGAACGATCGTGGTCGATTTTTGCGCATTGCACAAATGCCAATGAATCCACGTCAAACTCGTCAACAAGTTGCTATTCCATCAGATGGGATCGCTGAAATTCACAAAGTTCTTGCCGACTATTTGGTTAAGTTTGGCGAAGGGCACGAGTCGGATGCTTCAAATGCTCCGAAAATCACTGCTGAGAACAAATCGTTCCTTTTCCACGTTGGAAAGAACGACCGAGGAGAGTTTGTTCGCATTACGGAGGTATTTATTATTTGAACGAAAATAATCCTAGCTGCTTTATTTTAATAAAATTATAAATTATACAAAATTTCCAGTGATAAATTTGTTTCAGATAAAATTAAACAAGGGTTATCGCAACGCTATAACTGTTCCGATGTCTGCTCTTCCTGACTTCCGCAAAGAGCTGGACAACATCATTTCCAATGTGGAAAAGTAGAAGCCTGTTATACAACTTTCAATTATATATTCGAAAAAAAAACTCGCACTTGCATAACATTTATCGAATTTATGAATCTCCCTTTTCTTCCACGAAATCTTTACCGCATTTGCATGTAAGGGTGATACCTCTTTTTTTGATGTCTGTTGTGTTTTCCTGTATTTTCTCTCCAACTGTTTCTCTCCGTTCATTTATAAATCTAAGCAAGCAAATTTACTCTAATAAATCCTCGGGAAATGTGACATGCCTCACTGCAGAATGAATTCACCTGTATATGATTCTAGGTACCCGGGGGGGGGGGTGGAGAAATTTCCTGGACACCATGAAATCAGTAGAACTTCCAAACTAAAAATTGAAAACGATAGTGCATGCTCCACTTAGTCGAGAGCTCGTACTCGTCGCTCTTTCACTGGAATTAGCATCCCCCTCGTAATATGATAGAATCGAAATGCATTTTGTTGAAACAAAATTCATTTATTATCCAAGAGATTGGAAAATAAAATTAAAAAAAAAAGAAAGTTAACAGAAAAATTATATAAAAATGAAAACGTTACATTAATTACCGTAATATTCACATTGTCAGTATCATAGTAGGGCGGAATTGGATTTTGGGAACTCGGAATCCGGAAAACGGAAAAAAAAATTTTTCACGGGATCTGAAATCCGGAAGACGGAATGAAAAAAACGGCGGAATCCGAAATCCGGAATCCGGAATTCCGCCCATCTCTGGTCAGTATGCAAAACTACAGTATGCACCACATCAGCTCAAAACCAGGACAGAGAATACATGCGGACTACGCTGGACCAATACAAAGTGAATCATACAGTAGCGGCCATAAAGGTATCATATTATGTACTGTATCTAATTTTCCAAATGGGCGGAATTCTTTTCAACCAAAAATCCAATACAAGTGTTGCAACAATTGAATAATTCCGGAATCTGTGTTTCTCGTTATGGAAATCCGGAAACGCTTATGACTGATAATGGATCGTCACATCGACAGTATTTGAAAAGATGTGCGAAGAAAGTAGATGTCAAGCATCTGAAGTCTCCATCCTATCCAATTGACAAGTCGAATGTTCTGTGGATAACATCAAGTGAGGGCATAATTTCAAGGAATTCAGGAATAAGCCGGAAGACGGAATAAAGAACTGCTGCTGCTGCTGCTGTAGAGGACATCACATCTTTTACTGTCCTCTACAAGGACTGTCTCGACGCCATCTCACCCATCATCATCATCAAGAGAAGTTATTCTACATTCTACAGGGTGGCTGCCAAATAGCGTTACAAAACTTTGAGTGGATTCTGGCGCATGAATACAAGTCGCTACAGTATCAATTTTATTTTTTATTGATTATTACATATTTATTACCATGTTTTTCAAATTTCTGGTAGCAACTTCCATTTTTAAGGTAATTACGGCTGCTTCACCCCATCGTGGTTCTATTATTTCTATTTCTACAGTGCTCTTCTACAGTGCTCCAAAAATCTCAAAATTTCGATTTTCAGTACATAATTCTTAATTATTTATCATACATGATATGGAAATACCTTAAAAAAAAGAAAATTATGGGTCCTGAAGCGAAAATAAAATAAAATAAAACTGAGCAATCGAGAAATTCGACATTTTTCGAAAAATGGGTATTTTTTCCACATAATGATACGTTCACTTTTATTTTTTGTCGTTTTTTGAATTTTAAACTTGGTTCTAATCTGATTAATCTGATTTTTTATCATGAAACATCTACTAAAAGCCCATATTTCTTTAATAGAAAGCATTTTGGTTGAAAACCGGTTTTCGAATTTTTGGACATTTTTGGGGTGAACGTAAGATTATGTGGAGCACTGTATTTGTACCCCAGTTGAGTACTAGTCGCCAAAAAACAAGTCCACACAGAGACAAAGCTTTGTGCAGAGTATAGATGTTGCGAAACCAGAAGGCGGTGCTTAAAAGAACGACAAACATTTCGAAACACCTTGGGAAATGAACTCGTACGCGTGTAAAATTATCATCCAACTCACTGGCCGACACGTGGAAACGGAGGGGAGAATAAAAAGAAAAAAAAATCGTTTATTTCCGCCTGATCAACACATTAAACTTAAAATAACTATTTGCATTGAAGATGGGTCTCTTCTTCTCCAAACTCTCGTCATACATGTTCCCAAATGTTGAAGGTCGCATATTGATGCTTGGAATAGATGGCGCTGGCAAAACGACGATTCTCTATAAGCTGAAGCTGAACGAAACGGTGAATACGATTCCGACTATTGGTGGGTATGCGCGCCTTCCCTTGTGCCATATAAAACGTCATCTGATTCTTCAATGTTTGATTTTCAGGATTCAATGTGGAAACAGTGACATTCCAAAAGCTCACTCTAACCGTTTGGGATGTTGGAGGTCAAAAGAAAATTCGCGCTCTCTGGAAATACTATTTCCCAGACACCACGGTATGCTGATGACTCAACTATTTACTTCAATATGCTATTTTTAGACTCTCATTTTTGTGGTTGACAGTTCCGACGTCGAGAGACTTTCAGAAGCGAAAGAAGAAATGTTCAGTTTGCTCGCCGAGCCTGAGCTATCAGGGGCTCATTTGCTTGTCTTTGCTAATAAGCAAGATATGCGGTACGCCAAGACACCCGCCGAACTGACGCAGTTACTCGATTTGGGATCTATCAAAAATAGAGAGGTATGTCCTCCGATATTTTCAGCTAATTACATCAAAGTTTCAGTGGTACATCTGTGGAACAAACGCTCACACGGGACAAGGTCTCTTCGATGGTTTGATGTGGATAAAAGCGCAAATGAAGGCATGAATCAACTTATTATTCCGTTTTTATTCTTGATAGATAAATTACCAAATTTGAATCGAATCAACTGAAATCGTTGTGGAAAGAGTGACTGGAAAGTTAAAAGCACAGGTTTTAAAAACGCTATAAGCATGTTCGCCGATTGTAAAGACGGCTCGAGTTGTTACAATCAAAGTGAATTGAAAACATTCGAGAATTCGCGACAACTGTGTTGATCATTGCCTCGTAATCACTACCAGGCTCGAATCCTTCCCCACTGCAGAACATCTGAAATGTGAATGTTCACATCAAAGTTAGTTCTTACATCAAGGATAGTGTGTCGTTTCGAAAGCATTTCGAGAAATTTTTCGAGAATTTTTTCCGAAAAATTCTCGAGAAATTTCCGAAAAATTTTTCGAGAAATTCTCGAAAAATTTCGAAAATTCTCGAAAAAAAACATTTTTGATAAAAAATAATAATAAACTATTTATTATCGCCGTAAAAAAGGTCCGACATTTTTTCGAGCCCGCGAAAATCGGGATTTGAATTTAGAGGCTCCGCCCATTTCATCATCAGAGCGCATTTGCTATGCGCGATATATTTTTATCAGAAGAAACGAAAAAAAATAAATAAATGACGCAAATTGATATATTTAAACATTCGAAGAAACGTGTAAAAAAATTCACGATTAATACAATTTCGTTCTTTTAATCCTGTTTAATTCTGAAAATTCAGAAGAAAAAATAAGTAGCCTCTAAATTCAAATCCCGATTTTTGCGGGCTCGAAAAAATGTCGGAACTTTTTTACGACGATAATAGTCCGAACGACACTCCGAAATAACGCAAGGCGCGTTGTTTATATGTCTTTCCATTCAAATCATTTTTCGAGATTCCTCGAGAAATTTTTCGAGAAATTTCCGGAAAATTTTTCGAGAAATCAACGAAAAAAATTTCTCGAGAATTTTTCGAGAAACCATTTTTCGAAACGACACACTGATCAAGGAAGCCGAACCGTTGAAAAGGCAAGCATCAGAGACTTCATGCTGTCAGTTGAGTCAAATGCTGGAAGGGTTTTTTCGCGATGCACATGATGATCATTTTGCCATTTTGCATATGAGTACAGTGTAGTCTTAAAGGCGTCTGCCAGCTCAATGGTTGCCAAGAGCTGCGGTTCAATACTTGGCGCTCTTTGCCGGTTGGCATCGAGGAATCCGCGGAACAAATGATCCAGACATTGCAACTGGGAAGTTTTGTCTAACCCTTGCCAGAAAACCTTGGAAATCATTTGAAGGGCGGTTATTCCGAGACTCGAATAGATTCCGTACATTGGCACTTCAGCACCAGGAAGATAGATCGGTGGTTCAATAAATGCAAGAGGAATTACGATTGCGCCTACATGAGAGTTATAAAGCATTGTTGGCTCGGTGATCGGAAAGTCCGTTGTGTCATCGCTGTAAAAAATGAGCAGCTTTCAAAAAACCCAATTCTTCTAGATTACCTGTCCAAATATGTTCCAATCTGGGACATTGAATAATCTCTTTCAGCTTTTCCAACTTTCACCATTGAATCGAAATAGTCGGATTCATTGAGTGCGAGCCGTGAGACGGGCCTCCAAACCAGCTCTTCGTTTTGTAGGCGTCGTGGGAATCCAACATAGAATCCGAGGCGATTAATATTTGAAAGATACTGAAGAGGTGTGCTGCGGTGCACAGAGAGGAAATCAATCTTCAACTCTTGAAGGAAATCGACGGTCTTCGGGAGATTCAAGTCTTGCGATGCCTTATCTACGTACATCTTACTGCCGATCTCCAGTGCTGAGATTTGTTCGACGCACTCTCGCCATCTGAGAAAAATTGGAGAAGTTGGCAAGGAGCTTGTAACGCGGGATGGCTTACCCAAACTGATCTTTTGATGAATACGAATATTGTTTCAAATTCCAGACAGTTACCGTTAGCAGATAATTGGCCACTGCTTGACTGCTCGTTCTGTAAGTTCGATGAATAAATTCGACATTCTCATTCAAACGTACTTCGCCATAATATCTGAAAGTCTCTCGAAATAAGCATAATCCTGGACAGAGATAATGTCATCTTCAGTCCATTTGTAAATATTGGAAAGTTGAGCATCCAGAAATTCTTGAAAATGAAGTTGCGGCAGGTCTTCAAACATTTTCCTCATTGTCAGATAAGTAGTGTTGGGTGTCAGACGAGCTGACTCTCTCGCAGCGGTGTACAAATCAACCATCAGGAGAGCAACTTCGTCCAATTGAGATTGCACGTCACGTGGATCCCGCTGCAAACTTTCGCGAGCGAAGGAACTGAGTAAATTCTGAAATAATTTGTTTTAAAATTTTATTAGTTTACAAAGTCTTTCTATGTAGTGGATGACGCGCATTTCAGGCCGCTTTTGTTCTTGGCAATCGGTGCTCAAGATTGCTGCACACAACTCTGCCTACCTAGAAAAAACGGCCCTACCTGTCATCTGCTCATGGCTTAAAAATCACGGAGGGATGGGACCCTCAACCTTTCGGTTGGATTCCCAGGTCTTTGGTCAAAACGTAGATCAATAGATCATGTTCAATTTTGATTCTCTTTAGTTCTTCAGCTACGCTAAGCTCCAATTTGGAACTCAGACAAAGCGCGGGAGCTTTAAAATGAAAATGCCCAAGATTATTATCCGAAAAGACCTCCTAACTTTGACTTGACCTTGAAGAGCTTGTGAGCAAGTGGAAA
Organism: Caenorhabditis inopinata; assembly: GCA_003052745.1. Classification (NCBI taxonomy): domain Eukaryota; kingdom Metazoa; phylum Nematoda; class Chromadorea; order Rhabditida; family Rhabditidae; genus Caenorhabditis; species Caenorhabditis inopinata. The sequence goes on from AP018154.1 coordinate 17,851,894, forward strand.
ATCGAATAATTTCGCCGTACTTTCGCCGTGCTTTATGCGTGTCACACATCATAGACGGTAAAAAAGTCGGAATTTATGCTCTTTCTCAGAAAGTAACACTCATCGGGTCTGCTATAATAGGAATAACGTTATTAATTCGCCAACTATGGCTTAGATGCTCCAGAAGAACTATACAATCATCCTAATAGTAATCGGAAACATACGAAAATGGAATCGAATTAACAGAATTCCAAATTCAAGAGATTGTTAGAAATAATTATAGTTATTCTTGTGTTTTCTTTAAGGATCAGATCGGATCGCTAAGGATCGATATGGATCGCTAATTGAAGATCTCCGCAAGTTCTACATCCGTCCGTCGTGCCGTCTTCTTAACGGTTAATTCCATCTTGTTCATTGGATTTACATTTGTGTTATATTATAGAGTGTACCGTACTCTACTATTTGCAAGGTTTTTTGAGCAGTAATTCGAAAGAATTTGAAAAAGAAATGTGCTCAGGCTCAGAGTGAAAGTGTTCATTAAGATCCATAACCATATTATTATATACCATAAGCAATTCACATGTCTTATCAACGGTTCATGGGCATATCGTTTAGATGCTAAGGCGACAAGTTCTTTCTTTAATTTGAGACCATTCTACTAAACTTTAACTTTTCAGCAACTTCTTTACATATTTTTCAAATTATGCAGCGGGCGAAAGAATTTTCGGATAATAACTGAAGTCGAATCTATTGATCTATTGATGGAAAGTAGCGTCGTTCTTCCTAGGTGGTGAATGACGATACTTTTACATTTTTCATGTTCAGAATTTGAAATTTATTTAGAAATTTAGCCACCCCCGGAAATCTTAGGCTAGGTGGCTAAGATTACAGAATTTTGGCGGATTAAATAAATGTTTCAAGATTGTGAATATGCAAAATAAAGCGGAGAAACGCTGAAAATGGAAATTTTTATTTTCGTTTTTCAGCTCTGGAGTCACACCGATTTTGAGGTTTTAGGTTTTATTATTATTTTCCAATTTTTTCCACACTCTAACTAGAATTTTGCCGTAGATCGATCTCGAACGCTGCGGAATGCACAACCCCCGCGAAGTACCGATGGGCATACCATGTCGTACGAAGGCAAGACGATAGATGGACAAACCGAATCACCTTCTGGTATCTAAAGGACGTGGGCCGTCCCGCAACAAGATGGTCCGGTGCACTGAAGAATTTTAATACTCCCGACGGCAACTGGTCTCAAGCCGCACAGGACTGAAACAAATGGAAAGAGGCGTGTGTCCGGAGCTGAGAACATCCCCGAGCCGACTACCGGGCGTCCAAGTATTCAGGTAAGTATGTACCAGTGGAAACTTCGCGGCTAAGCTGCTGTTCTAGTACTTTCTGGAATTTCTTAAAAACTTTACAATACGCTATTTCATATAAGGCTTCCACGAAAGACGAAGACAAAAATTCCTCTTCAAAAGTCGAGTTGTCTTCGTTCGTCTTTCAGCTCGTCTTTCATTCGTTTAACAAAATAAACGCAAGACTTATGCAAGTCAGACAAATTCAAGACGAAGAAGAAGACGAGACGGCCGAAATTTCGGCAAGAATTGATCAACATCGTAGTCATATCCCCTCAGGTTTACTAGCTTTGGAAGGTTATTACATATTTTAAGATCAGTCACTTATTCATTTATAAATACAGAGAAGATGGAAAAAAAGATGGTCCGATGCACTGAAGAAATTCAATACTCCCTACGGCAACTGGTCCCTAGCAGCACAGGACCGAAACAAATGGAAAGAGGCGTGTGTCCGGAGCTGAGAACATCCCCGAGCCGACTACCGGGCGTCCATGTAAGTACCCAAGTAAGGAAGTAACTAGAAACATATACAGATAAGAACATGCGGATTAAGTAGGAAAAGGCAAAGGATCAAATACAGGCCGCACGACTCTTAATTCTGCCTTTTCAGCTTCAATGTGGCAGTGTCAAAAACTGAAAATCTTCGTCAAAAAAGACATATGTAGTGTTGCGCTTTGTGCTTTAATTGTACTATGGATCCATATAAATCATCTTTAATTAAACGCCAATGCGGCATTCTAACCCCTTCCCAAACCCCCTTGTGATTTGTGATTGCTGCACAAATATAACACATATACGGTTCGCATTCCGACGTATTTCATGCGCTTCTCCCTCCCCCCCCCGCCTTTTACCGTGAAATAATGAGCCAACCTGTCTCAGTGACAATTGCAACAATGGCTCAAACTCCGTTGGACTTGGCTTTGCCAGCTCAATCAAGTCTCTCTCTACTGGCCCCACAATAGGAGTCAGGTCTGGAGGTTTAATCTGAAATTGCATATTTTCAGATGTCATAAACAGATGACATTGGATACCTGCAAGATAATTTTACTTCTGTCTTCTGGATGTACATCTCTACCATACACAATCAGGTTATAGTTCCCGGCATACCAATCCAACATTCCCGCATGCCGCTCCCAGCTGAAAAAAACGTATTAACCTTGTTTTGGCTAGTTGATATATAATTTTCGGGCACTTTTGGTATGAAGAAGGGAATCAAAGACTATTTGTTCAATAATTAGTCCCCTCTTTCCCCCCCCCCTTGGCCGCGAGATTAGCGGCTCTTCGCCACTGACACGTGTGTCAATGTTTGCGAAACTGACCGGTATACCCGCCCACTCTGGTTAAGTGATACAGGGAGACAGATACGGTACCTGTACGAGTCTGCGTGGAAGTTTTGACAATCACGAAGAAGCGGACCACATGGGAAGTTCCGAATGAAAGTGAGCAGATCGGCTGGCGCATTTGAGGAACTGAAATTATAGGAAAACCGTGAATTTGAAATTTGAATGTTTTGTTGTTTAGCGGCTTCATTTTTTAAATTTCCATTTGGAAGCCTTTCGTCTCGTCTTCGTTCGTCTTTTAATTCGTCTGGCGTTCGTCTTACCTCGTCAATACATGAGTTTCACGAAAGACGAAGACCAAAATTCGTCTTTCCACTCGTCTTCCTTTGTTTTTCAGTTCGTCTTGCATTCTTCCCACGCAATAAACGCAAGACTTACGCAAGTCAGACGAATTCAAGACGATGACGAAGACGAGACGAGACGCTCTTATTTCGTCTTTTGTGGAAGCTTTCAATTGTTTTTTATTGAAGTCACTGGCTTTAGATAATCACCGTAGCACTGCGTTCATGCATGTAGAATACAGGTTTCTGGCGAGCCGTGAAGTCTTAGGCAGCTGCCTCGAATCCTCTTCCAACGCCAAAAGCCCTAAACTTTTCCATTGATTAACATTATACAATATCAATTACCATGAATAGTTCTTAATGCTTCATCTTTCAGCTGGCTCAGAAAATTGAGCTGTTTATCAGCGGTCTGCGAGTGGTATCTTTGACAGCTGTGCCTGTAGAAGTTTTCACACGGCTCTATCTCATCGTCAATTCTCGAAGACAACCGGAACGCTGAATCCAACGAGCTAAACATTCCAGAGCCCTCTGTTTTTCCAGTTACCTATATCAATGCATTCTCTGGTGTTGCACACGTTCCTCTCTTTTGAGCCAATCGTCGAGAATCCATCAGTTGTTATCACCCAAACCAAGAACAGAGCTATTGACAGAAGGAAGAACAGAGAGCACAGTGCACCCAACCAGATGGAGCATTTTGAGCATGTTCTGAACATAAAAACCGCAATTTTTGGCTGATTACGATGCACAGGATTATTGTTTACCCAACACTCGACCTGACATCAGCCCCCCCCCACCTCTACCGTAATCTGTCCGGCCAACCACTAGTCATTACATTTTTATATGGAGTGAAAATGGGAAAAGAGTGGAAGAGAAATTAAATAGAAGAAATCAATCCAAATCGCTCTTTAAAATGACGATGCTCGCCTTTTCAAAACTCGACAACTTACCCTTTCCGCCTGTAAAATGGAGTGATTGGAAAGATAATCTGTCGATCGCTGGGTGTATGCAATTGGCATGCCAGTTGATTATCTCGGGTTTCTTCTGGAATGTTCTGCTCTTCTTGCTCTACGCCTTCCGCATCTTCTTGCAGTTGTGATGCTTCTTGTTCGACAGCTCTCTGGTTTTCAGGCTCTTCCTTAATCTCTTGATCTGTTTCATCGACATTAACTTCTTCGTCTTCTGAAATGAAAGCAATGAAGATATTTTAGCTTCCAAGATGCTTCTAGAACGATTTTTACTCGAATCGCAATCTACCGTTTCTTTAAAATTCTGAAGCAGTTAATCAAATGTTAGATTCATAATTTTAGATAAATCGAAGAATGCGCTGGCTTAAAAATTCAAGGCTTCTATTCCACTCACGTCTGCCACTAAATAGTCGTCTGAAAATCATGCATAAAAATTGAAGTAACGTGTAAGCTCTACGAGATGACCATCGCCACATAGAGTGCAGAAAAGCGTGCAGGCGACGGGAGATGCGATATGCTTTGGCGGGATATCACTCGTTTATCTTCATTTCTGACATGTTTGCAAAGACGCACCCCTATTTTCTTCCGGATTTGTGCGAAAACTAGAAGTCGATTCGGGACCGGCGATCGGAGCAGTCTGAATTTGAATTGTGGGTGGTGGGGAGAACGGAATGCGAGACGTTGTGTGCAGATGATACTGAAATAATGAAACATTAACCTAACTATGATTTATTATTTTTCAACGGGATTCAATGAAGTCGTAGAAGGGTTTCACTACTTCTCAAAAAATAGGTCATTCGAGCAAGAGTTTCCACTGCAGGAGCTCGTGCTTGGTCAAATAATCAGCCGCGTACCTCTCTCACTTCCTTAACAATCGATTCATGAACTTTCCTCCTTGGGGAGTAAAGGTATGGAGGAGGTGGTGGTGGTACTTCAGCCGATCTTGGAGAAGATTCCATTGGTTGGACATCGTGACGAGGGGACAATGGAGGTGATGTCAATATTGCTATCTGAAGCATACACGAAAATGAAAGGAAATTGCATTTTCAGACAACCTCAAACGAAGGAGTTCGGTTAACTGGGGATGCTATACGGCGGGGTGATCTGTCCATTGCATTGATAAAATTAGGAAGCCCAAGGTATCTGGAATCAATAATATAGGAGCTGCTACGCTCCGAAATGGTTGATGGGAAGTGGAATCCGCAAACAAGACTTTGATGATGGACACGAAAAGAAAAAGCCCGTTGACCGGCACATTGAGGGCGGTTCGCTGACAAGATGGAAAGCGGTGGTGCACCTTGTCGTGCTCCGGTGCACTTTTACTCTGCGGCGGGAAGAGTGTACAATAACAAATCACATGGAATCTTTATTTCAACATTCCAGAACAAAAGCAAAAAGGGAAGGGGGGGGGAAAGGGGAAAGGATAACTAGTTCGAGATAGGGTATAACAAGTTTCAAATAGCCGCCCATTCTGAAAGTTTGTGACTCGTTCATGACGTCATCCTGTTGATTTACGCGAAGCTGGCACGAGCGAATCGAGCGAACTCTGTAATGAAGCACGTCCACTGATTATAGAAACTCGGATGCTCACCCTTCGGAACACGTCGTTTTGCAAAAGCAAAACGCATTCCAGCGCCATCATGAGCCAACGATTGTGGTCCACTGCGAGTCTCAATGAGAACGTCGGCGTCCCCAGCGTTTCTCTTTGCAAATGCGAATGCAAACTTTTTCCGAAGCTCCAGATCACGAGCAAATCGTCGCTCATCGTTGCTCACAAGATCTAAAAAAATTCAAATCCTTTTGATTTTTTAACAATGAAAAGGCGAGCCAATGCTAATGAAACTTATTAGTCAATTTTGAGTTTTTAGATTCAAATTTCTGAAATTTGTACATCTTCTGACAAATGCCGAAATCACAGTGCATAGAATTGAAGCATTCATTACAGTCTCCAGAACTATTGCTCATGAATGTTGCTGTTCATTGAAAATTTCGAAAATTTCAGCTTCCATGGCTTCACTGCCGCAAAATTTAATTTTATTTTTGAACAAAGATTCAGATAATCGACGCATTCACATTCTTGCTCAAATCTTACCGGAATCATCATCCGAATATGATGCGAAAGTAAGAAACGGAGCGATGAGCAGCAGAAGAGCAATGAATACGACCTGCATGCTTTGTGGGTACCTGTGAGAAAGATATTTCGTGAAATCGGATATATAAAAGTGCAAAATAAAGCTCAAGATAGAATCTAGCATCTAACTGTTTCGTTTTTTCTATCAACTTATTGCGAAAATCAAAAAAAAAACCACAAAATCTAGCTCTCCAATTTTGAAAATGAGGCAAGTAGGCATTCAGTTTCAAAATCAGAAGACATGCTCTTCTGGAAAGAAAGCGTCGAGCATTTCGAGTTTAACTATAATACAACGCATTTCTATTCCGTTTAAATAGCCACTTTTTTGTAACAGGAAATGTATCGTGCGGCATGAAAGCGTGCCTAGTGCAAGTCCTCGAAGTTTAAGTTTAAGCTTTTCCCCTCTAGCATCATCTACAGGAAACCAGTGCGACTTGTTGACAGAGTTACTTAAAATAAAAAGAGGAGGGATGAGCAGAATGACAACGTCAGAATAGCAGAATACCCTTTTTGGACTTTTTTGATAGGCGGAGTCAGAACAGAGAAAGTATCTCCCATGATCGGTTAATGCTCACTCAAAGTTTGGAACGTTTTGAAGTTCAATCCGAGCCCTTTTTTTTCAATCTGTGAATCAAGTTTATGTTCGGCGAAATTAAAAGAGCGAGCAACTTGTACCATCCGGTAATCGATAACAGCAACAATGTCGAATCACACGCATCAGCGGCGACTACAATTGGCATAGTTGGTTGGAAATGAGTGTTGGAAGGCTTCTATTTCCACATGAGTCCATCTCCACTATTCATCCCTTTTCAGCAGTGTTTTCCAGAGGACCACAACCTCTTTCCTGTGGGGTATGAACGCAATGATCATGCCCCCCCCCAGAAACTTCTCAATTCCTTCTGATTTTTCGGGAGCACATGTCATTGATTGGCTGCACTTTCTTTTAATCTGGTCTCCGACAGTCCTCGTCTTCCTGGAAATCGAGAAATTTCATTTATTTTCCAGATCACTACACTTTTCGAATTTCTCGCGAAATCCGTACTCCGAAATTCTATAGAACAGCTCGAACACATCCTCATTGTGCTCCTCTCTAGTGTGTCGTGTCGATTTTGGAATTGATCGATTGAATCGAATTAAATCGACAATTTTTGAATCGATTCAATCCATTCAACATGATTCGAATCGCGATTGAATAAAAATCGAATCGTTCGATTCGATTCGATTCGAATTGGAATCGATTCGATTCGATTCGATTCGATTCGATTCGATTCAATTCGATTCAATTCGATTAAAATCGATAAAATCGAATCAACAAAAATAATGCAAAAATAAAGATAAAAAAAATTTTTTTCACGGAATCCGAAAAAAATTTTTTTTTTGCGGAATCCGGAATCCGGAAAACGGAAAAATTTTTTTTTCGCGGAATCCGGAATCCGGAAAAAATTTTTATTCGCGGAATCCGGAATCCGGAAAATTTTTTTTTTTGCGGAATCCGGAATCCGGAAAAAAAAATGTTTTTCGCGGAATCCGGAAAACGGAAAATTTTTTTTTTGCGGAATCCGGAATCCGGAAAAAAAAATTTTTTTCGCGGAATCTGGAAAACGGAAAAATTTTTTTTTTGCGGAATCCGGAAAACGGAAAAAAAAATTTTTTTCGCGGAATCCGGAATCCGGAAAATTTTTTTTTTTTTGCGGAATCCGGAATCCGGAAAACGGAAAATTTTTTTTTGCGGATTCCGGAATCCGGAAAACGGAAAAAAAATTTTTTTTTGTTGGTTCGATTTTATCGAATCGAATCGAATCGAGTCGAATAGAATCGATTCAAGTCGATTCATTCGCGAAATCGAATCGATTCAAATCGATTTGCCCGTTCAACAAATCGAATCAAAATTGATCGATTGTTGAATCGATACGACACACTACTCCTCTCTCTCCGGCCATGAACTCTGAGATCGCTCCGGTTAGTCCAGAACTCATTCAGCCCATGATCCTCTGAAACATCATAGGTACTGTGATTGCTCCAAAAGGCATTCTTTGGTACTCCTGCAAGCCTCAAGAATACACTTTTTACTCATCAGCTAACTCCATTTGAAGGTATGCGTAATTCAAGTCAACAGTTGAAAGCACAGATAGACAATTTAAGGTTGCGAAAATGTATTTTGGTATAGGAATCAGATGGCCGATATCTTCAAGAGTCTTGAAATCAGCGCAGATTCTCCCTGCTTTCCTCATACAAACCAAAGGCGCAGCTCACGGACTGTTCTTCAACTTTTTCAGAATTTCCAGGTTTTCTAGGCTATCCAGCTCATTTTCAACAGCTTCTGAAGCTCCATACGGTATAGGAAGCTTTCTCTTATATGTATTGTACACCAGTGTCAGGTTTTGTTTCATCGTTAACAAACGGTTTTCTCTTTCGTATACCTTCCAAGCAACTCTTCTCGAATTGGATCTGTGTTGATTTGGAACACCGAAATGAGTATTCTGCCCATGTGATAGGGCATATTCCTCTGACTTCTTAATCTATTCCAAACCTAATAAATTTCTATGATCTCAAACGTACAACTCAGCGCAGCCAGCTGCAGAAGTTATAATGGACTTTCGTCGAGCCATTGAAGCTATAAATGGAGAGATCAACGAGCTATGCACCCACATTGCAAGCTTCCAACGGAACCGAACCCACACTTCATATACTCGCATCACCCCCCCCCCCCCCTTCACCTCTCGGCCACCGCTGCCTGTTTTTTCAACAGTGGGGAATGCATTAAGGAAAGGGCTGATTTTCAGATGGAAATATCTCGATTTTCAGAAGTTTGCGCAGATAGCCACAATGTGTTCTGAATTCTCCGTAGTCGAAAGTACCTGTGGTCGAATTTTTAAAAAACGTTTGGAGGATTTCTATTCGAGGTTCCCTTTTAAGGTATTTGGCGCCTTCATGTTTTTTCGGAATCGCATTTACTCATATTCAGTTATGGAGATCCATTCTCATTTGCGTCAACAAGATGACAACAGAGAATCTGGGAAAATCTGAGAAGCGATATTAATTCTGGAACAATTGGTATCTTGTGTTTTAGGCATTATTTCTGATTTTCTCCTTGCTGGCTTCAAATTATTTTGCTATTCCTCCATTTGTCTTGTCTTGATTGTCTTGACGCTAACTTCGAAGAATTGAAGATAAAAACAAAAAAAAAACTTTCAAATGAACATTACACTTCGAGCACCTTCTTTGTGCCAAGTTTACGTCAACTATCGCCCAAGATCGCTGTAAAGACCGCAATTAGAAATGCTTGTAGGAATATGGATAGTTAAAGTCAAGGATGCTGTCGGACAAAACCCAGAAATCACAAGAAGAGAAAATGCTCGGAAGGAAGAAGAATCGCTTCGTGCTCACATGAGACGCGCCCAAATGGCTCGAAAAAATTTCAATGTTCGTCGGCCAATTTATGTAGGGCAATATTCTGATGACGAAGATATGCCTACAATGTCAAAAAGAGGAATGAAAAAGGAGGCGCCAATTATTGGTAGGAATAAATTTCATTTATATTTAACCGATATGAAACTTTTATTATAATCAAACGCATTTGTGAGGGCCAGTATGATAATTCAATTCCTTTATCATTCATCCAATTTCTTTTTCAGGTGCCAGTTCAGAGAGTGAAGATGATAACGCCGATGTCACAAGGAACAGAGGATCGGATACTGAATTGGACGACGAGAAGTACCGGAAACGGAAACAACAAAAAAAAGCAGATTCTCACGAGTGATGAAGATTCCGATTAATTTTTCTGTTTTATGTTAAAATGCAATTTTTTGAATCTTTTAGAATTCATTTAATTTAGCGGCCACTTAAATATCACCTTTTTGTTTTTAGGCTATAACTTTTTTTGAAGAAGAGCAATGAAGCCAATTTTTTTGTGCATATTACCCGCGTATATAATGTGTTCCCCGCGAAGTTTCGTGATGTTTCATCAAAAATAAATTTTTTTCTTAGGTTTTTTCATTGTTTTCATTTCGGTCGTTTTTCATATACTTCTTTGTGGGAGTGAAAACTCCAAGATATGTTCTTAATCGAGAAAAAATGATTTGGATCATATTTCTAGTTCAATTTGACACATTTTCACAAAAAACCTCGAGTTTTATCTATCTATTCTCTGAAAAAAGTTATAGCCGAAAAAACGAAAAGGTGATATTTAAGTGGCCGCTACTGTATTCGCTTATTAATAAGTAAATAGATTTTCGCTGCACTTTTTGCTAAGTTTATTTTTTTTGCATTTTCATGTGACTCGCAGAGTATTACCCATTTCCGATAGTTTTTCGATCGTAATATCATCCACAAAAAAGCGCTATCTTAGTGGAAGACGTGAGAGGGGAGAGGGCAATGCCCATAACTATAACTTCCCCCACCACATCATCACATTATTTCATCCTGCTGCCTTCCCGTTTGGTAATGAAAATGCAGTTCGCACTTCTTCTGGGAAGAACGGTGGTGGTGATGATGTGCCAACATAGCCTGACAACATGCAGTAAACACCGCTCCTCCCCCTCTTAATTGCGACATGAACCTTGTCTCTTGGGACACTGTTATCGAGGTATAAAAGACTGGTGGGTTCAACGTGACCGCACATAACACCTTCCATTCTGGTGTTTCGTTCTCTTCACTTCGGGATGTCTACTACGCCATTTCGTCTTTTCGATTTACCATTTGTTGCAAAACGATTCGGTTTTGAGTACTTTTCACCTATTGAAATGTAAGTTTAACGATGTGGCATCAGTTGTGGAAATCAAATAATTCAATTATTTCAGATTCGAGATTTCTCTCACATCTTCCCGAGTACGAAAATTTGTACTTAAATTAATGGGATTTCAAGCCATCGAGCACAACATACGATTTGAAAGAACTCCGAGTATTGAAGCAGTAATCCAAAAATACAATATACTAGGAAACTCAGTATTGGAGATTCAGTTTGATAAGTCACAATGCAGTGACTTTAATGTAGTAATCGGCTACGAACGCCGTGAAACATGGTAGTTGTCATTAGTTGAAATTTTAAATTTAATAAATATTTTCATGAATAAAGTTGAATATTTGCAATTGTGTAATCCCAATCCGGAATTTGTCATTCCCACCGTTCTGGATTACATCTTCAGAATTTTTCCGGGACCAGTTAATATATCAATGCGTTCTTATGAAATGAGTAACGTAATTGCCGCTTTACAAAATCCTCAATTAGCAAAATGCGAGAAACTGGGGATTACCGATCATTATGATTATGTAGCTGATGAGAGTGGTATAAAACAAGTGTTGGATTTGGTTTCAGTAAGCAAGGCTATTGCGATTTATACTCCGCTACCAACCGGAATAAAAATGAATAAAGTAAGACTTAAATTTTGCTTGCGTTTTACTTTTATTTTTTTTTCAAATAGAGAATTTGAAATCTTTATATATTAAATTCTTTCAATACTTATATTGAATTCCTTTAATATTTTTCTTGTCAAAGCTTTTAATATAATTGACCCATACGCCCACATGACACATCCAACATCTATTCTCTTATCTGTACAACAACAATGTACTAAGCTTTTAATTTTAACATTTCTCCACATTCCCATCAACCACTTTAGCGATTGAATTTATTGTAACATTGCCCCATACAATGACACATTCCCCAGAGCATTCTATCGCCCACGACATTTAGCAAGATACTGTTACACTGTAAGGCTCCGCCAACCTTATCAAAGAGTGTAGTATAAAAGAGCTCCAGCGGAGCTCTCTTAAATTTTATTCTTTTAATCTTCTTTGTTATAATTCATTTGTTACCTCTCTTTTATATCGTTTACTTGTTTTATGTTATATTATAAAGGTTTAATTACCCAAGTTTGAGGTTCGACTCATTCTAAAAACACCAAAGCATTCTACCACTATCAACCGAGCCACCATTTTGTACATGGTGCATCGACCTAACCAATCAAAGGATGACGACTTCATTGACAGCCGCTAAAGCACAAGTTACGAAAACAGCCAACACTCTCAACGCCCTGACGGAGACATCGAAAACTTCAGTCGAGAAATTTCGCGGGATAAACACAGACGATCTCGGAAGTCACATAGATGAGCTGACCAGAGAAATCCAGAAAATCGAGACAACTATGGCCAGACTCAAGACGAACATGGATCAGCTAGAAAAGTGTTTTATCGAAACGACAAAAGACAAGGAAGCCACAGAAGAGGAAATCGCAGCACTCGAGAAATATGCCGTGACATTTGCAGAAGCATACGAAACAGCAGCAGGAGTAGCAGATGACCTCTCCATAGAGATGAACAGATGGCGGGAAAAGTTGGAGGAGTATCGTACAACTCGGTCACCAAACAGCGAACTGGCCGACATCCAACAAGTGGAGGATGAACCACTCGACACACCGAGAGATACAAACGACATACTAGCGGAAATCATGAAAGGAATCCAATTGGCAAACAAGGTGAGCCAAACGACGATCAAACCTTTTAAAGGGGACAGATGGGAATTCGAGAAATTCATAACGATTTTCGACGAAGTCATCGGGAAATCCGATCTAAGAGATTTGCTAAAAATGAACCATCTGCTCAACGTCCTGGAAGGTGAACCAAAGGAACATTTGGAAATGTTTGAGCTGACTGACGCCAACTACAAACCAGCACTTGACGCCCTGAAGCAAAAATACGGGAACAAGAAGAAAGCTGTGTCAGATCTATTGAATATGCTGAAAAAAGAAGAATCCAAAAGCGACAATATCAAGGATCAACGTAGGCTATTCGACAAGATCAAAGCTATTACAAACCAGATGACAGTAATAGACAAGACAATTGACAATCCACTGACACGTAACATTATCGTTGAGAAGTTCAAGTATTCGGTCCAAAAAGACGTATACACCAGGAAGCTCAATAGACCAGACGTAGAGTGGACAATCAAAACCCTCCTAGATGACTTGAACTCAATCATCACAAGGGACGAAGAGCTCCAGGAACTCTTACCAAAGAAAACCCAGGAAAAAACGGGAAAAGACAAGAAGAACAACTCCAAGAACGATCAGAATAAGGCAGGAGAAAAGACGCCGAAGAAATGTATTATCTGCAGTGGAGAACACTTTATGTCCGATTGCCCGACGACTCCAAATCCAACGGATCGTACGAAGTACCTGGAAAAAGAAGGCAGATGTGGACAATGTCTTCACAAAAACCACAAAACATCAGAATGTAGAGGAAGAATCTGCAAATGCGAGAAGAAAGGTCACTTCTTTGCGAATTGTCCAAACAGAAAAGACAAGAAGAACGATGCAAAATCAGACGGGTCCAATCAGAAGAAAGAAAAATTGCAAAAGAACGGACAAGACAAACAAAAGCATCAAGCTAAGACAGTAGCGACGAGTGCAACAGTTAACGATGATTCACCAAGGTCAGGGAACGAAGAGACGGACACCAAAACAGCGGCAGTCACCACTACCCCTTCTCACAATGTTACGAGAACAACGTCTATTCCTACTGTTACTGTTGAAGCCTTCAACCCCAAATTGTCATCATGGCAAAAAATAACGCTAATGATTGATACTGGTGCCGACATAACATTGGTTTCGAAACAATTGGCAACAAGCTGGTCGCTTCCAATTCTCGCCAGAGAATCATTCGCGGTGAAAACTTATTCCGGAGAATCACGCCAGAACGAATTTCCGTTAACGAAACTAACACTGAGGATCCCGGAAACGTCAGAAGAACTTGAAGTAAGTCCATACATTTCCGAAAAACTAGTAGGACGGCTGAGAAAAATACGATTGACGCATGACGATCTCACGTACATTTTGAAAAAGAAGCTAAACGTGAACTCAGACACATTTGCACAATCGGTAGTTCCCGACATAATCATCGGGGATGATTACATCCCACTGATTGTCAAAGGAAATTTGGAACGCCTACCGTCGGGAATGGCAATGCTTGACACTTGTTTTGGGAATACTCCATTAGGAAAACCAGACACCCAAAAAAACAGTACCCCAACTGGCGAAAAATACATATTTTCAGTCATAGGGAACGCATTGACACCCGAAGCCCAGACAATCGAGAACAAACAGAAAATGGAGACATCTATGAAAGCAGACGATGAATTCACAGGCTCCCTCGAAGATGAAAAGCTGGAAATGGAAAGAACCACAATGGAACACTTCAAAGCTCATGTGGAAAAAAGAGGAGATTCTTACTATGTCAAACTTCCATACAAAGAAAATAGTGAAGAGCTACCGGACAACTACGCAATTGCAGAAAAACGTTTAAAGAGTGTTGGAAGACAATACTCGAAAGAAGTACTAGAATTAATGAACGCTGTAATTGAAGACCAATTAGAGAAGAAGATATTGGAACGCGTAGACCCCAAAGAAGACACCGGAAAGCGATTGATACACTATAACCCTCATCAACCAATATTGACGCCAACAAAAACTACGACGAAATGTAGAGTAGTTATTGATGGATCAGCACACTATAAAGGAAAACCATCACTGAATGATCAAATCAATCAAGGACCTACGATTCTCCCAGAACTGGTGGGAATTCTCCAAAGATTTCGATCTGGAAAAATAGCAGTGACATCTGACGTTGAAAAAGCATTCCTGCAAGTTTATCTACACGAAGATGATCGAGACGCGACACGATTGCTATGGGTCAAAGACATAAATAAGGAGTTCAACGGAGACAACATTGTGATTTACCGATTCACTCGAGTACTATTCGGATTAAATGTAAGCCCTTTCTTGTTAGCAGCAACAATCAACCACCACCTTTCGACGATCGAAGATCAAGACATGGCCAGAGAGATGATTAACAACCTCTACGTGGATAACATGCTGATGACGACGGATGATGATTCCAAGAAAGCTATGAAGCTATACGAATATCCGAAGAAGACATTCACAGAGATGGGAATGAATTTACGAGAGTTCACAACAAATTCACAAGACCTCAGGAATCTGATACCAAGAAATGACGTGTCTGCAGAAGTTACACCCAAAATTTTGGGAATTACTTGGAATACAATGGACGATAAGCTAAACATGGAAGTAAAGATAGAGGAGCTGGACAGCAATTCCAGAAGAACTGTATCAAGCGCCATTGCAAGCATTTATGATCCATTGGGACTTATAGCACCACTCATACTTCCACTAAAGATATTCCAAAGAGAATTATGGAACGAAACATACAACTGGGATACGCCGCTGAACAAGACACACGAAATCGAGTGGCAGAAACTGATCGAAGACATAAATGGTTATGTTAAACAATTGCCACGTCAAGTCTACAGTAAGTCAAATTCAAATACCATAGTGACATTTACGGACGCATCCAAAGAAGCTGCAGCCTGCGCTGTTTTTGTCCGAAACGAACTTGGAATGAATTTGGTTTACGCAAAGACCAAAGTGAAGCCGATTAAAGAAAAATGGACAATACCGAAACTGGAAATGCAAGCTTTGAAAATGGGAACGTCAGCCACATTGACAACCACTCAACACCTAACAATGGGCAACATCCTGGTCAACGGATGCCATATTTTCACCGATTCTACTATAGCACTCAGTTGGATCAAAGGAGCAGCAGACAAGAAAGTAGTCGGAACATTCGTTGCAAACAGACTTCGATCAATCAACGACACTGTAGAGAAGATCGAAGAGTTGAAAATTCCAGTGAGTTTTGGTCATGTTGCATCAGTAGACAACCCCGCTGATATGGGGACACGAGGATGCAGTAAGGATTCCATAAATGATAAAATGTGGTTCAATGGTCCACTCCCGGCTGACAAGACATTGGAACAGTGGATTAACGATCATGCGACGTTCAGTCTTCAAGAATCAGACAGACATGCCTACAGTATGCATACAACGAAAAAAGACAAAGAAACTGTGTTCGACTGTAACGTAACGAACAACTTCGTGAAAATGGTTAACACTGTGGCAATAACGATGAAGTTTTTGAAAAAACGCCTGAAGTCAGGGACTCAAATTCTCGAAGAGAAGATTCCAGGATGGACGAAGTTCACAACCTCTCCAAACATCACAGCGGAAGAATACAAAGCTGCAAGGAACATCCTTATTCGAGACCAACAAAAGCTAATAACGCCACAACAACTAAAAAGTTGGACAGACTTGAGACCAACCAAAGATGAAAGAGGAATTATCGTTTGTGTGGGAAGAATGGAAAATGCCGATTTGGAACACGACACCAAAGTTCCGACGCTGCTACAACCTAATTCAGCCCTGACTAAACTCATCATCCTCAATGAACACGGACATCTCCATAAATCAGAGAATCACACAATCACATCAATTCGAGAGAAATTCATTTTGCCCAAGATACGCCAACAAGTTAAGAAGACTATTGGAAAGTGTGTACCGTGTCAACGACTCTCCAAACTGCCTTACAAGTATCCAGACATGGCCCCTTTACCAACAACAAGAGTGAAGAAAACTCGCCCATTTGAACACATTGGAATCGATGGATTTGGTCCAATCGAGTACAAAGGAGAAGGCGCCATATTGAAAGCAACTGGAATCATATTTGTATGCATGGCAACGAGAGCAACACACATCGAAGTAGTAACGGACAACAGTGCTGCCTCCTTCATACAAGCCTTTCGACGATTCGTAGGAATCAGAGGAACGCCCTCAGAAGTGGTGACAGACAATGGAACTAACTTTACACTCGGATCGAAGATCATCACAAATGCCATAAAAACTACGGATATGCCCGAAGAAATCCAAAGGTTCTTACGAATTCAAGAAATTAACTGGAAATTCATCACCCCACTGTCACCATGGAAAGGAGGCATGTATGAAAGGATGGTGAAAATTGCTAAGCACACGTTCATCAAAGAGAAACGCCTTCAGAAGCTGACACTCACAGAACTCCAGACAGTCTTTCATGAAGTGGCTGCAATGATGAACGATCGACCATTGACATATCCAGATACTGAAGTAGGAACGAAGAATCCAATCAGACCATCAGATTTTTTGACACCAAAAATGCCAGTGACAATACCGTTCAACGCCATTCTTGAGTCCAAGGATGAATACAAACCGTCAAAAGACGCCCAATCAGACGAGACAAGAATCGGAACAATCAAAGCACTGGAGAAGTCAATTGAAGCCTCTGAAATTATGTGGAAGAGATTCTCATCGGAGTATCTTACAGAGCTCCGAACTCATCACAAAAACCGAATGAACACAAAAAGAGGATCAGCGACACTACCAAAAGTGGGACAATGCGTCTTGCTTTGGGAAGAACAACCGACCCCACGAAACGTCTGGAAACTAGCAGAAATCAAAGAACTGATTACGTCAAAAGATGGACAAATCAGAGAAGCGATCGTGAAGAGTGTGACAAAAAACGAGCTGAGGAAGTCGATCAACCAGCTCATTCCTTTAGAACTTGACGAACCAGAAAAAGAAGACAATACTGAAAGCAATACGTCAAGCAACAAGAAAACTGATGAAACTCAGAACGGTCAGTACAATCTGAGAAAGAGGAAACCTATAAACTACTCGGAGGAATCTACTCACGAAGTGAACTACACCACTCCTTCAGCAAGCCGGCCTTCCTTATTAACCCTCACTACGGTTATGCTATTCTGTTTATTCGGAACAGCCTATGGGACACCAATTGCTAGCTCTAAAGCGCTACCCACGACTCCACATTGCACCAATCATGGATTAAGTATCATAGGATACTTTCAGTCATTCGAAACATGTGTTGAAGACTACTGTACCAATTATCACCGAATCAATTGGAATGCCATGAACAACATATACGATATTTGGATACCACAAGAAAAGAAGATTCGAGCCCATCACGCCACTGTGAAAATTTACAATGACAACAAGATGAAGACGTGGGAACTGGACTGTAACGCCGTTTCCTTCTGTGACACCATTGATCGCACCCTGTGCTGGACAAACATTCTGAATCCGGAGTGCCATATATGGTGGGCCATACTTGGATTAGCTGTCACAGTATTCATCAGTCTACTGATTATTCACTCGGTATGTTTTACACCCATCAAGTTAGCAGCGACACTTATTCTTGGATGGCGAATATCAAAAATTCTTAGCTCATGCATTATCAACGTAGTCAAGGCATTTTGGAAGAAATGTGTGTGCAAATGGTTGACCACAGCTAGACGACAAAGGAACAGAATGCGGATGATTTTTGTTCTGCTCACCATTCTTATGACACCAATGATTCTTGGGTGTCAAGAAATCGACGTTTACACTCAATTCCAGACGATATGCTCTCAGAAGACTACCGAAACATGCAAAACATTTACCGAAGTTTCCATGGATCTAAGTAACGCACATAAAGAAGCATGTACACGATTGACAAAAAATGGGACAATAGTCCGGGACATTCGAATTCGACTCCTCGACATCCAACAAGAATGCACCAAAGAAATCGTGACATACACCCAGGAGACGGAAACGCGCATCTGGTCATCGAAGAGATGTCCAGGAATGGGCAGCTGCTCAGGAGACAAATGCACTGGGATCAACAAAACGACCAATGTGCCAGAACTCAACGAAGTCAGTCACTTCATCGGGAACACATACTGTTCGGAATCATGTGGATCATTCGGATGCGGATGTGGATGGTTCAGTTCAGGATGTATGTTTTATCGAATTTATGCTCTTCCGACTTCTCCAGACACTGTAGAAGTATTCCGTTGCCTCGATTATCAACCTACAGCTCGATTTAAAATCACATCAAGCAGATTGAACTCAAAGAAGAACAATGAGTTGAGCGTGGAAATCAAGGTTCCAATCGGACAATCAACGACATGGGAAGACATGACGATCTCCATTGACACCATTTGGACACCACCGTCACCAGCATTAGGTACGTGGTTCATTCATAAAAATGGAAGTATGGCTACTTGGCCGCAAAATCATCTACCAGTTTTAACGTGCGGAAAAGACATGTCTAATTGCACTTTGCAAGAAAGATGCAAATGCACATCAGCAGAAGACACCATGAAATGTTACTGCGACGATGACGACATAAAAACAGCGTTTGCGACGCCTAAAAGACACTTACCCACACGGGAGGGACACTGCAGATTGGAGGCTACAGAAGGAACAGTTACAGCCGTCACAGAGGCAGCGACGACAAAAATCACCATGAAAATTTTGAAGAAATGGTCTACAGTCACGATAGTTTCCGACGACGAATGTACTGCTACCGCCATGAAAGCAATTGGATGTTACGCCTGCGATACAGGATCAACATCAGAAATCACTTGCCAAACTCGAAAAGAAGATAACATGGCAGAAATTCGGTGTGGTAAGGAGATATTCGTGATTCGGTGCACACCAACCAGACATCAAACAAACTTGACGTTCTTCTCCGACATTGCGAAATTCAGAAGATCATGTGAAATCAGCTGCGGAAAGAAAACAAAGAAGTTTGTGGTAGCAGGAAATCTCCGATACTCAGGATCAATATGGACATCTCTCTACCGAGCAATCAAAGGAGACACGACGATATATAACGAAATTAATATTCCGGATTTGGAAGACATCTACGAATCGTACATCAGTTACATGAAGACGATCATCATCGTCATGGCGATAGTAGCGGTCATCTTCCTGCTCACATACACAGTTATCGCACAAGCAGGATTCTCAGTGGTTATGAAGATAATATACGTCATTTGGCGACTACTGACATTCCCAATCCACATTCTATGCTGGATTTATTTTTTTGTGAGACGCCGACGAGTAAGAAACCGACCAAAAACGGAACACGTGGCCTAAAAACCACTTGGATTATTTCAAATTTTATCTGCATGCTAACTTTTTCAATGTGCATGCCATCGTTAAATTACTCGTATTATTCGTTACCGTGCATGCTCAGACATTCAGACATTGAAGTTGATCAAATTACAGACAAACGTCATCACACTAACGCTATGTCAAATTCTACAAGAGACTCACCATCCTCGGAAGTTCCGAAAGAAATCCATCAGCAATTGGACGCACTCAAACAAAAGATGGAACGAATTAAGGAACGAGAAAAGCAAGCACAATCACTCGCCCTTATAGCAAAGCTAACGAAGGACGACAAACACCGAACTGACACACAAAAAATACGCGAATTGCATTCGATCCAGACACATCTCCTGGCAGAAATCGTAAAAATCGACGAATTCTCCAAAGAATTCGAAGCAACCAGTCGAACCATCGACGCTCTTGTATCACTTGCAAAGATTGAACAAATGCATATTAAAACAACGTGCGCCCAAAAGGAAATAAAGAGGGAAGAAATGGAAGAGGAAATACAACTAACGAAGAAGTATGTCCTCGCCATAACAGCGAAAATCACAGGATTCCTCCACATCCTCATTGGTCCGCAAGACGTCAAGGAACAAGAAAGCAGTAACCTGATCAGATCATTGACAGAAAAACTAGAAAAGACCAACGACGTTTTGGAGAAACAGGCTGCGACGATCTCGGAACTAAAGACGATAATCCAGTCGATGGAGGACCGAAGTGTCCCACTGGCCGACGCGGGAGCTCGTCCCGAAGAATCAAGACGTTCAAGGAGCATCAAAGACTCTACGGAAGATCTCTTGGACAAAAAGGAGACAATACACGACGCTATTGATGCCAACCGAGGAAGAAGATCTCGCTCTTCATCTCCAACGAGAAGCCGCAGTGTCACATCGACACGGAGATACAGACAAAGACACTCTCCTGTCGGAATTCGACGAATCTACCCGATGGATTACACAACAAGGAATGTACGAAATGATTGTGCCTTTTGCCTCAAAAACCACTACTCAGACAACTGCGGACGTTATGTCACGGTGGAAGAGCGGAAAAGGGCTCTCAAGAAGAACGGAAGATGCGAAACATGTGTTGCCATTATCAAATTAGGACACGCTCGCACATGTGGGAAAGAGGTATGCCGCTATTGCAAAGATACTAGACATCACCATTACACCACATGCCCCGTTCCTCCACACAAGTATACCACACCTCACGACTACCACCCAGAAGAGGATAGACATCATTAAGCCGCCGGGAGTATATTAAATTCTTTCAATACTTATATTGAATTCCTTTAATATTTTTCTTGTCAAAGCTTTTAATATAATTGACCCATACGCCCACATGACACATCCAACATCTATTCTCTTATCTGTACAACAACAATGTACTAAGCTTTTAATTTTAACATTTCTCCACATTCCCATCAACCACTTTAGCGATTGAATTTATTGTAACATTGCCCCATACAATGACACATTCCCCAGAGCATTCTATCGCCCACGACATTTAGCAAGATACTGTTACACTGTAAGGCTCCGCCAACCTTATCAAAGAGTGTAGTATAAAAGAGCTCCAGCGGAGCTCTCTTAAATTTTATTCTTTTAATCTTCTTTGTTATAATTCATTTGTTACCTCTCTTTTATATCGTTTACTTGTTTTATGTTATATTATAAAGGTTTAATTACCCAAGTTTGAGGTTCGACTCATTCTAAAAACACCAAAGCATTCTACCACTATCAACCGAGCCACCATTTTGTACATCTTTACGTCTATGCGATGCTAAATGGATAAGCTTAAAAGATCTTTTTTTTTCTGAAATGCGAGGACATAACACTCACACATTCGATACCGATCGTTTTGAAGAATATGTAGAGTGGTGGCTTAATTCAAATAATACTACGCTGAAAACATTGGAGTTCAGATGGGATGATTCTGACGAGGAAGTAGAGTTGGACGCTCAGAAACTGCCGTGGAAACCATGGAACCCAACAACGAGCAAGATATTATTAGTAAGCTTTTTAGCAGAGAAGGGCGGAATTCCGGATTCCGCCGTTTTTTTGGATTTCGATTTTCGATTCGAATTTTTTTCAATCGCGATTCGAATCAAGTTGAATCGATTGAATCGATTCAGATCGATCGAATCGAATAGTCGTCCCAATTCGATTCGATCGATCAATTCCAAAATCGACACGACACACTAGTCGTTACATCTCCATGTCTTCATAAGTCTTCATGACGTAAACAGTCATTTCAGTTCTCGAAACAGCTACCAATGGACCTTATACATACTTCTTTTTCAATGTTACCCTTTCACTAGCCCACTACATTATTTCAGAATCCCAAATCTCTTGTCACAAGCTACGGGGAAATTCCGTATCCCTCAAGCTTTTCAGCATTGCTCGTTATCACTAAAATCACAAGTGCTTGCGCCGCTTTCTCCCCAAGCTCTTTTGACTACGTAACTATTGCTGGCCGTTGGCCCATTTTACCTTTATTATTCTCAAACTAACCAATTCTCACTTATAAATTTTCGGTTACACTATTCGATACGGAAAAAGAATTTATTCAAATAATTGCATATTTTCGAAACAATAATTTATTCGGGGATACTGGGGGCTGCTTCCTAGATTGTTCATCAAACTTTAAACAATATCCCCTGATATGAGAAGCAAATTGGAGTTTCTTGTCTCAAATACTAATAGCATTAGCAGTATACCTTAACACATTACGTAATACTAAAAAATAACCACTTTTTTGTGTTTCAGTGCTTTAGCTGATAATCATTGCAAGTATTCCCGAATAAATCACGGTGGTGCAAAGTGATGTGATGAGTAAATTAGAAACGTTTCGTAGAGTAATTCAATATCGAGGAATTGTTTGATAAATAACATGATTCAATTGCTTTTCTTTTCTTTTTGTTCAGCTTCCCATCGTTCAAGATCGCTGTGGTATTCTTTTTTCAGAATTTCTGCCTCGTCGATGTATTTCTGAAAATGTACCGGAATCATTAAGTGAACAAACTTCAATATTAACTATTATATTGACTAGTTTTCAGTTTTGTATTTGTCATGCATTCGTTCGGTGTATCTGTATTAATCACCTGTTTCTGAGCTTCACTTAGCGTTTTCCATTGGGCTACTGCTTCCTTCATTTTTTTATTCGCTTCTATTCCACATCCGGAAAGCTTTTCTTTGATGAACAGCGTGTAGGAAGAGGGGGGAACAGTTGGGCGTCCCGATAGTTTTCTTTTTTCACGACGTTCTTTGGTATGGCGTCTTTTAGCTCTTTCTTCTTTTTTCTCTCTCGCCAATTCAAATAATTTGTCTTGCTCTTCGGACGACAGTTTCAGAAATTCATCCACTTTTTTCTCGTTGTACAGTTTGGAGAGCTCCACATACTTCTGAAATTAAACAGTAAAAATCATTGCTGACACTACGTCCTTTCATAAATTCTTTTATTGCTAGGTTTTTACTCAACCAATATCCGCCACTTTTCACACGTTTCCGTATTCAAATCTTGCCCCTCGCGCAACTTCTCTGAAAACTGCAGCCTGACCTCTGATCATAACCTTTCGATATTATTCATTGTAACTTTTGGTGGGAGACGAAAATTTGAAAATTCGTGGATATTTAATTAAAAATAAAAAAAAATCTGCTATAAAAATTTTCAGAGCCTGTGGCGTCGCGATTTCGCAATGCCCAATATTGAAGAAAAATACGCCGTCAATAACTTTTGATTAAATATTCAAAATCGAGAAAAACAGGAAATGCAAAAGGTTTTGAACGGAAGTTATCATTATTTCTCATTTCTGTTTTAGTCCTCCATTTATTGAAAACGCTTATTAAAACAACTACAACGAAATGGATAAATTTAAAAAAATTTTTAATTTCGTGATCATGTCGGGCCGTAGAAGATCTTCTACTGGCAGACATCAGATGTTGAAAATTCTCAAAAACGAACGGATGGTGTATTTCAAAAATTTGTTGCAAATGATGGCTAATTTTAATAATAAAATTGATGGTTCACTTTTTTGAAAAAAATATTCATTAGTGTTTTTTTTTAATCAAGCATGTTTAATAACTGCATTTCTTGTGTTTGAAGCGCGACAGCAGAATTCATGCCGAGCAATACAAACTTACATCCTTTTTAGAGACGCTCAATGACTTCCACGTTTCAGATAATTCTTTCATCACATCGGTTTTCTTTTTGCTTGAGTCAGTTTTGAAATTTTCCTTGATGAAAAATGCATATGGATTGATCTTGGTTCCGGCAGGAACTCTAGGAGCCGAGGAAACAGATGCTGAACGCGGAGCAACCACTTTTGTCGCGAAAAATCTCGTAGAAATTATTGCAAACATCCTGTATACTCAATTTATGCTTGAACCTGTTAGTTATTACGAGAGAAGGGAAACGCATGAGGATAAAAACCAAGTGGGCTAAATTTATAAACACAATAATAACAATAATATTTATTCGTATCAGAGTACAAGCAATAGTTTAGAGAAGTTAAAGAGTAATCTCAGTGAACGTGGAATAACGCTGTACATAAGACTTGAGATCCGTTAGGTATTGCATACCAATTTTAATAACCTAGGTGCTTTGAAGTACAATAGTATAGTTGTTTTTATCCTCCGCACACTTTAAAATTTATGAATTCACAAACATTTTTAATGTTGTGAGACGCGAAATCGGAGGCAGAGCAGGGCCGCCATAAACTGTTCTCCTCGGGCCATCTTTCCTTTACTGAAAATTTAAAATTAATTTATTTACTCTACCAGACAAAAAAAGAAAAGAAATGACGTGATAGTTTGAAGAACCGGAAAGATAAGAGAAGTTGGACGAAAATAAATAAGTAAAATGACCAATTTGGGCCAGCTTTAGCACTGGAGGTCAAGTTTAAAGGGCAAAGGAACCGAGGGGAATAGCTCTCACGAGCGTCACAAAGGCTTTTGGACCAAACTTGACTCGTATTGATTTACACACAGGATTCCATATTGATAATTTGGAATGTAAGAAACATTCAAATTTAGTTCCATTTATTTATAATAGATATCGGGAAAAGGGAGCACATAGGACGACAAGGACCGAAAGTGAAACTCTGGTTATAATATTATGCATGGTGCGTAGGACAAGAAGAATACGCCAGTGAAAAGCGCTTTTGAGATTGAACTGTATGAGGTGAAACGGACGTTACAACGTTGTAGAACGCGCCTGACGAAGAAACGAAGTGAGCCCAATCTATGAGCAAGTAAGGCATTGGATGGTTCATAAAGTTCGCAGTCATATTCTATGACAAGGCACGCTATATAGACGAAAGTAAAATTGGGGACTTTTACTTATCCATTATTTCAGAATATTACAGGTTTTCCCACTATGTGCTGTACGTTTTATTCTAAAATTTTTCTCTTCTACGATCTTCTAATTTGAACCCGTTTTCCGCAGAGAAAAGAAAAAACTTACATTATTAATCGAAAACACCCGAAAACTAATTTCACATGGTGGTATTTTTGAATTATGATTTTAAACATGATAATACTTTTTGTGATCCAATAAAGATAGCAAATTGGAGATAGAAATAAATATAATAAAGAAACAGATTTTTACTAATTCAAATTCTCAAATTCTTTGATTGCCTTTTCTAGTTTGCTCAACATGATAAGCGTATTTTTAGGAAGTTTTGCCTGATTTTGTCTTTTTGCTTTCTTCTTTTCTTCTGTCATCATAATTGATCGAACTTCTCGATTCAGTAGAATATCAGGCCTCTTCGTTGATTTTGACTCAGAAAGGAAAGTCCCACAGAAATCCGCCTCCTCAAGCGAACCTCCCCAGCTCGCCACAGCGTCACGTGCAACATTTATAGCTGTTGACCATGGTACAAATGCAACTTTTGGCAAAAACCGAACGGATCTTTGCTGAAAATATTTAGTTATTGAAATGACTGTCCATTTTTTAAATATCGGAACAGCGCAAGGTCACTGATTTATTTTGTTAAACTTGCAGGGTTTTTCGGCGATGGCACGGCACGGAGGATAGCTTTTAAAATTGAAGATAAACTCTTAAGGGCACAAATTCTTAGACTAGAATCGTATGTGGGAAAAAACACTTTAGCACAAGGTACCCTGAGTAAAAGCCGGTGCCTGGTCTTGTTATAACAAATACCATATCCCGCGCTGGACCTTCTGACTAGATTTTCTCTGTCAGCAGGCCTGATTTGAAAATTTTCAGTTGAGTTATGGACGATATGCATGCGCGCTCTATGAGCCTACCTTAAGTTACATGATATTACATGACATCGTGCCAAAGCCGCGTAACGCCAATGCTTGCACATCATTTAAATCAAGTTTTGAAAATCAAAAATAACCAATACCTCCGAATACTTTTGCAGCAGATATCTTGAAACATTATCATCATGATATGTAGGTGAATTCAATAACCTTAAATATTTGCGTGAGAATGGATCAGCAAACTTCAACATCATCAGAATGACAGCGAGCCTGAGATGCTCGGTATAACGAGTTGCTCGGCTCTGTATAAAAATTATACAACGGAGAGCGTCTTCCTCTTGTAACTTCCTCGTGAACCTTTCTTGCTTTGAATATATTTTTGCAATTTTTTCGATAATCAGCATGTTCTCGGTACGTTCGAGTGCGGTCTCCATTGGCAATGCCACATAAACAGGCAGCCCATCTGGAATTATTCAATGTATTTTACAATATTAGGAATAAACTAGCAATATTTAAAAATGAAGGAGATCCTTTCTTAACACTGTCGTCGCTTTTTAACACGAACTTCTGATTTAAGCGCCCTATATACTATGCGACAAAGATCTTTAACTTAAAGGGACCATCCTATTATCCTAAATGTGATGCTTATTAAAATGTTTTCATTGGTTTTTAAAATTATCCTAATTTTTGTTTTTGCGCGAAAAAATTTTGACAGAAATCAACGAAGGTGGAGATTTAGTTATTCTTGGAATTGTTTTGCAAAACACTTATGGAATTAGTCGATTGAGAGCTGAAATCAAAAAGAACAAGCTGACAAGCTTTTTGGTCAACTTGAAGCATAACTCCAATTAAAATTATCCATTGGCACCAGAGATGGGGCAAACAGTTCTCCAAAAATTTTCAGAAAAATCACTTGCTCAAAGTAAATTAATTCAATTTTTACAGAATTTTATCGTTTTGATGACTTAGCTGTCTTATTACGTTTTATTCTAGTCGTGCATTCGTTTGTATCGACTCATTCAGGTCAATACAAAAAATTCAATGAATAATTATACATACTACAGAAGAAAAAGTATAATTGCATAGAACAGGAAAAAGAAAATTACAAGACGGAATTTAAGAGAAACGTTGAATGTGAAGAAAAAATCGGTAAAAATATTTAACACTATTGATGAGAAATCACATTCAAAGGGTCAACTGATTTTGCTCGTTTATCATACTACACAGTTTCATTTTACTGTGGTGGTCAGATGACTTAGGGAACCAGGAAAGAAGTTCCTGACGGCGATACTTTTTAGCCCTTGTAAAGAAAGGGATGCGGGTGAAACCATAAGGTCCATAAGGCTTTTAAATTGTTTTGAAACTGCCTGTAGTGAGTTGAATACGATCAATACATAGAGGGAATTCTTAATTTGTATCAACGAATTCAGGCAAAAAATTTTCTTTCAAATTTTTAAACTCACAATGTTGGTACACATCTCCTTCAGTTGGAATATACGTAAAATTGTCTGGATTCGACAAACCAATTTGAAGAACCTCGTCGAGTAAGCCACTAGAAACAAGAATGCATTTACTTAGTTGGAGAAAAGAAGCCTCACATTCTGTTTTTGACGATAATTTCGGAGAGAAAGAGAAAAATATTCTCCCGCTGGACATTTCGAAAACACTTTAGTTGAGCTCTCACTTGATCATCGGTAAATTGAAGCATGTGGATAAGCGCAGTGATATTGTGAAAATCAATAACTCGTTTTTGTTCGATAGATAAATCATTGAACTGAAAATATTCAAATAGTATATCAGACCATAATTAGGAATTTAAAAAGCAATTGTAAATCTGGTCTGCTTAAGTGGTCAACTTTAAATCCACCACTACAAAAATTAAACTAATTAATCAATTTTGCCTACAGTAAAAACGAATTCTATACGATTTTAAGACGGAAAAAAATATTTTAGCTTCACATGTGATTGCTGAAGAAGGTTAAAAAAAAGTGATATGTATAGTTTCATTAAAGCTGAATAAGATTTATCCAAGGACTGTTTTCTTTAAAAAGTTAGAAAATTAGAGGTCTTGGCGTTTTTCTTAGAATGCCAGATATTTGTAAGCGTACATTTCATATTTCAAACAAACCTTGACCTGAAGGATCCACCTAAATTCTGCTATTTCCAAACTTACTTTTTCATAGTGTCCGTACTGAGCAAGTATATGAGCGGCTGGTGGTGGCGCGGGTAGTTCTCCACACAACAGCGAACCGCTACAATGAACTTTGCCAGGCAGTATATGTTCCACCCTGCCTTCCTTGATGCAGTGTGAGTATATCCTCTGATCATACACGGAACTACTTTCAAAAAATGCATACAACTCCTTTGCGATTTCGGTGTCCCCTTTTGCCAAAGCCAGGTTAACTGCGTAACGTAGCTGGCTCTCTTTTGCACTATGAATTATTCGTTGCCTGTGCTCGTCGCTCAGTTGGAGAAAAATGGAGTTTTCGATCAATCTGCTTAGAAGGCTAGGCTGAAAGAAATACCGAATGAAACAAATCCTACACCTAAGTCGCGTAATTTAGGTTTTCAACAATAGCCAAATTATTTTGATAAAACTCACATTGTAAGAATTATTGTAAGCATCGTAAGATGACATTTTCGGCATATGGGGATATCTTACAAGATTGTTTAGAATGAGCATAGTACCTTGACTATCCATAAACAACTGAACAATGTCAATTCGATCTGAAAAAAATAATTCGAATGATTATTCAAGAACATTTATAAAAACTTTGTTCAGCCGCGACGTCTACCGGTAGCATTATATCAACGTCAGTATTATTTCCCTCCCATATTTGAACAGCTTCCTGGAAAACGAGATGTTAAGGGAACGGCAAAATTTTAAAACAATTTTGGGGGCATTGCTTTATTAACATACCCTATAATGATTAACAAATTTGTTAGAATCTTCACGCGAACATCCTCTCCGTGTCAATTCCATAAGAACTGGTGTGAATGATTGCTGATCAATTATATTCTTGACAAACTAAAAAAATTGAGTTGAAGAAGCCCATCACTATGAGATACCAACTTCAGCAGTGGAATGGGCTGCAGCCAAATGAAGCACAGTCGTATACGTGTATCTCATCGAAAATTTGCCTTTACTATGACAAAAGCAAGAGCAGCCGCAAACAGAATTGGAACATTCCTTTTTCCATTGAGAAAAAATTATTTTGAAAAACTCTTCTATGTTTGAGTTAAGAACGGCTTGCACAATTGGCATTCGATAAACAAATTTTTCTATTTGTTCAACAGAGTGACCTGGAGAGATTACAACGAGCTCGGCTTTTTCAATAACTTCACGTTCTTTTGAAGAGCGAATATTTGGTTCCAGGAGCTCCTGTAAACGATTTTTAAAATGCTTTAATAGATTTTAATAAAGTATTGCTATTGCGAAAATTACTCAAAAGGAAAGCTTTAAAGTAACGGCTATCTCAGGCAGCAACTAGCAATGGACATCGAATAAAGAACTTTCGGAGACTATATTATCGTTTTCAAAAAAAAAATCAGAAGAATCCCAGGAATACTATTGAAAAAAAAATTCTCCCCGGCAACTTCCAACTGAACATTTCCCAACCGACAAAACGAGCGAAATATGTTTTTTTCTTTTTGAAAGTTCCAAGAAAACCTTAGAGAAATAATTGAATATTATTTACCGCAAATGGGGGCCCGAGATCACCTTAACTGTTTAGCGGGCCGGTTTCACTCCACCTACCTCTTGTCCATCACGACTCAGATTTTTTGAACTTTATTTTCAAATTCAGTTTTTTTTCATAAATTTTTTGATTGATTAAACGATCTTCGGTGTTTTTACTTTATTTTTTAGGCTTTGGTCGCTTTGACCATAAACTTATTTTTCATGTTTTATCAACGTTTATTTAATTTCTGAAAAAAACAGGTTGGGAAACGGTAGGTTTTGAAACGACAAATTGCTGTTATTTTTATGAATAATATAAAAATATTTCATGAAGATTTTTTGGGAAAAATTATATAAAATGAAGATTTATATAAAAAAATTTATGCTCGTTTTGACAGTTAGGACATGTGCGGAGTGTCTGAAAATGTGGGACGACGCAGCCACGAATCATTACATTAATCTATTTGGGAAACCTACTTTTCGACAGAAACTTGAAAATTCCAGATTGTGCCTAATTACTAGTTGAAACTCTTGCCATGGCGGTAACTATACTACTCTTGGCACGCGCCTGTCCGTCACGGGCTCTACAGAAAATCCTTTCTTTAGATTCATGAAAGCAAAATCATCGGTAGAACTTAATAAAACACTAAATTCAAAACTTAAATGAAATCTATCTAGGCGGTTAATAAATAATCGAATATTTCAATTTACGAACGACATATTATCGCCGTAAAAAAGTTCCGACATTTTTTCGAGCCCGAGAAAATCGGGATTTGAATTTAGAGGCTCCGCCCATTTCATCAGCGCATTTGCTATGCGCGATATATTTTTATCAGAAGAAACGAAAAAAAAAATAAATGACGCAAATTGATATATTTAAACATTCGAAGAAACGTGTAAAAAAAATTCACGATTAATACAATTTCGTTCTTTTAATCCAGTTTATTTTGAAAATTCAGAAGAAAACATAAGGAGCCTCTAAATTCAAATCCCGATTTTCGCGGGCTCGAAAAAATGTCGGAACTTTTTTACGGCGATAATATTTCATTTGAAAAAAACAATACCTCTTCCGTACTCTGTTTGCCTCTAAACAAAGAAGATAGTGCGCTTTTAAAACTTTTTAAATTGAACTGGGCCGCCCTTCCCCGTGCATCGATAAGAGGTGGGACTTCCATAGCATCAATATTCACTGCGGAATAAGAACACTTCTGACTTTGCTGACGATGCATTGTTTCCGGTTTGCGTTTATGTTTGACTTCTATGTCTGGTGTGACAACAACCTCAACTTGTTGGTCTATTGGATACAAACAAGTTGTTTCTTTCATATTTTTGAGATCTGTCGAATATGAACTATTAGCACCAAGATTTTCTGCAACGCGTTCTCTTTCACGCAATGCCATCACTTCTCTGCGTTCTAACTCGTCCTGTATTTCTTGATTCCTCTTCATTTCTTCAAATTCATCTCTCAAACTTTTCTTTCTTTTTGGCAACCTGAAATTAGAGACATTAAAGATCTTGGAGGTAGGAGAATACGGGCAACGTGGGGGTTGATAGAAGTGCAATGCTATTTGTAAAAACGGGCATACTCTTTTGAAATATTTTAATTCAGAATAGCATTTTAAGAACACTTCTTGAAAATGATACAAAAAAAAAATTCAGTTTTTTCTATCGATAAAGAAATGTTACTTTGAAAAATTCAAGAAATTAGATTTTAACAAAAACGATTTATTGCGATTTCACCAGGAAAACGACTTTTAAATGTCGTAATAAGCAATAGAAACAATTTCAAAATTAGCTATATTTAGTTGCATACTCCCGAGAATCAGTTTCTAGCTAGAAAAAGCGAACAGGGACGAACTTTCAGGTAACTCGCTGGGCAGTTTACCGTCGATCTTTACACAGTTGGAACAATATTGAAGCGCTGGTGATCTCAAAATGAACAATCAGTGAAGGGAAGACACTCAAGGGAACCATCGTAAAACATGAATAAAACCATCGTACGCGAATCGAGAAACAATCCTAGGCTTAGTGCCGCCAAAGTTCTCTATCAGGCTACATATATCTCCGACAGTAATCGAGTAGCTCGTGTAGCCTGGACGCCAGTTATCTTAACTGGAGCCATGGTCGGTGGGAGTGATTTTTATAGTGATGAGAGCAGGTTCGTGTTGTTCTTCAAATGAAACTTCTTACGTGAGAGACCACTAGGGACCAGATTCGACTCAACATTTCAAACT
This sequence comes from Caenorhabditis inopinata, assembly GCA_003052745.1. NCBI lineage: Eukaryota > Metazoa > Nematoda > Chromadorea > Rhabditida > Rhabditidae > Caenorhabditis > Caenorhabditis inopinata. The sequence goes on from AP018154.1 coordinate 17,883,926, forward strand.
CCAATCGTGGCGGCGGCAACGTGATGGTAAGGCCCAGCTTCAGCCGCCATGGGGTCGGACCTCTACACCGCATCCGAAGCCACATGGATATCTTGTGTATGAACAGATCTTTCTAAATGTGATGCAGCCGTTCACTTATACCTTCCAAATGGCTCCTTACTTGATTCAAGAAAATAGTCTTCCAAAACAGAACAAAATCAAAGTGAGTTAAATGTCTCTGCGTGGTCTCACATCCCAGTCAGTTGTGACCAACCTGATCCGATGCCAAGATGTTAAGCTGTTATTGAACTTCGAGGAGTTTAAACTAATTTCTGATCATTTAGAAATTGTTTCTATTGCTTATTACCTCATTTGAAAGTAGTTTTCCTGGTGAAATCGCAATAAATCATTTTTTTAAATAGAAATAACGAATTTTTTATTTGTCTTCGATAAGAGCTAATCATCTTTTAACATTTTCACAGCTCGCCTCAAGTTTTTAGTTCTTCTCTAAACAAAAGTTATAGCCGAAAAACCGAAAAGGGATAATTCATTGGCCGCAACTGCATACAGCGCTCTCAACTAAATAATAAAAACTTACCGAACATTAGCAAGCGTCTCCACATTATGAATTGTGATACTTCGTATCCGATCACGTAATTTCTCTACTTCCTCGTTCTAAATGAAAATTGCGTTGTAACTGAGATAAAAAATATTCAAAATTTCTATGCACGAGGAGCCAAGCTCATAGAAGCTATTCATAGAATCTAGGGGAAGTCTACAGCGTATTAGATTCAGATTGCATTGATTCTACCGGATTGTAATTACAAGGATATTATCTTAAATGATTCCTTCAATGTGTGTCGAAATGTACAATTCACATATTATATTCAAAAATGATCTGTATCGTACAGTATATTTCACACGATAAGAAAAAAGACAATTTGGCTAGTATAATAAAAGTAAAATGACTAGTGAAACCAATAAGAATCCGTTGGTCAAGTGCGAGAAAAGACGGCTTCGAACAGTTACGACACATTACGGTTAAAAATCCTTGTAATGATTTACACAGACTTCTAAAGTGTAAGGACGTATGAACGAATGTGAAGGCTTGACACATAGTTGTTACTAATAATTTTTATGATAAAATCGGCAAATTGTTAATATTTTTTTTGTGATAAATGACATTTCCTTGAATTACGTTAGTCTATCGACATACTTAAATTTTACGATGGAACTACGTAAGGCCCTCACGCAGTTAAATGAGTGAATAATAGATTATTCAGCAGGCTTCACTGAGCGGAGGCCCAGTTCTAGAATCAGTCTCGCATGGGCATCGCAGTTTGTAGTACTTCCCGGAATTTGCGAATTACAATTTTAACTAGATATATTATTTATACGGTTATCAAATTGTAATTCGTTGTCAACGATAATTTCTAATTCTTTAACAGACCTTATAACGCTTATTTTAATGCTAATTTATGAAGTATTTCCTTCACGGATTATTACCATTGTTGCAGAAAATAATGATTATGCAACTGTTCTAGAGTGCATTCCATCAGAGCATTGTTAAAACGTAGCAAAACAGGATATCTTGCGATAGATTCCTTAGCATTACCACAGAATTTAAATTTTCGGCAGCACTATAAAATCATTGGAAACGATTTATGGTGAAAATTGAATTGAAGATTTGGAAATAAACTTATTTCCGCATTCCGAAGCATACTATTTCCTTTAACATTAAATGTGTCTCCATGAATACATCGAGTCTTAACAGTGACGACCACGGTTAGCTCCATCGCTGACGGCACTTTCTTCCTCCTAGAGACCCCTAGATACCACATTCTCAAATGTTCGTTTTCTAACTATTTTTTCTAACGGATTTGAGATCCCGGCGTCAGAACTCGACTAGTTCAAACTACTGGTCTAATAGGACAGTAGTCATCATCATTTTTATCGTTCGAAATGGATGGATCAAAGCGGCAATGACGGAGGGTTATAATCATAACGGTAGATACTTGGGAAACGATACAAAAGTCAGAGATGGTGTGACGTTATCAATCCCGTTTCCTTCATAGTTCTCTTTTTCCTAATCTTTTTTTTGCGCACTACTGACGATTTGGAGACGCGAGGAGGCTAAAACAAAAAAGTGACTTCGCTGATTGCCTGATAGATTACTAGACGCAGGCACACAATCTCCCATGTCAAAGGTGGGATGAGAACCAGAAGTAAGACAGAAGAAAAGGGGAAAAACGGTCCTCGCAGTCACTGTCCGCCAGTTTACACGCACTGGTCTATTTCCACATGAGTCACACTCCACCACCCAACAAAAAGTTAAGCAGAGCTGCAAGTCTTGACTCACCACCCGAGAAGACAATTTTCCGAATAGGTAAGTCAAAACAATGAATAGCTCATTTCACTTCTATATGCATTGCTTCCTGCCATTGACCAGTTTCTCGAGATTTTATGACAACTGTTCGTAGAGAATATTGCGAAGCATACATTTATATAGTGATAAAGTCATGCAGACTATCATTTTTATTAGTGGACTATCATTTTTATTATACTTTGGACAGTTATAATATTGTTCTTAACGATTAACTAAGTGTTAATTGATTTCGTAAATCTTGATTTGATTTTACTTGTACAGAATCAGATAACCAGTTCTCATTTGCAGATACTGTTGACCTTGATCTTCCTTCTACCACAAACGGAACAACCGCTACTGTTACTGATGAACAAATCCAGGATGAGGAGCATTCCGCGCCAGCTGTGCTTTTTCCTTCGATGCGTTTAATGCTAGCAGCTATGCTTTGCTGCTGCTTCATAACATTATCCATATCTTCGTCCAACTTGGCTGTTGCATTGATCTGCATGACATCGTGCCCAGTTCATGGATACGGGGGAACTTTGGAATGGCAGTCTCAGCAAGAAGGACTAGTATTGGCTGCTCAAAATGCAGGTTCTTTACTGATGATTGTAACAGGCATGTGGGCAGACAGACTGAATGGTAAATGGATGGTTTTCATGGGACTATTTCTATGCTGTATTGGGAACATAATGCTTCCATTACTAGCTTCAAAATCATTCTGGTTTGCCGTTTTAGCTAGAATTTCCATCGGCGCCAGTGATGCGTGTCTAATGCCGGCGGTTAATTCACTTATCACGCGGTAAGGAAAAGGAAGACTAATCAATTTGAACATAATTATTTAGATGGTTCCCACAAGCTGAGAGACCTGCAGCAATTGGCCTTATTTCGGGGGGACGTCAAATTGGAACTCTTTTTATATTGCCCACTGCGGGATATTTATGTACTCGCAAGGACATTCTTGATGGATGGCCAGCAATTTTCTACCTTTCTGCAACGATTTCAGTTCTCGTAACTGTTTTCTGGATTCCATTTGGCGCCGATAAACCAGCAAAACAAATTTGCATATCTAGCCGAGAAAAGGAATTTATTGAAACTAGAATTGCATGCGAGTCTATCGGAAAACGAACGGATCGAACAAGAAGAGTTCCGTAAGTAAAAATAGAAAATTCTAAATAAGCAAAAACCTTGAAGTCTAAAAGCCAAATTCTAAAATCCAGAACAAGAACAATATTACCAAAGCATAAACTTTTTCATTCTGATAATATGTGAAATGTTCAGATATGGTGCGATGCTTCGTTCAAAACCACTTTGGGCGTGCATTTTCTCATTGATATGCCATGAATACCCATTAGTCATTATGCTACAGTTTCTGCCGAATTACATGCGAGACGTTCTAGAATTCGCACCGACAAAGAATGGAATTATTGCGGCGCTGCCGATTCTGTGTCTATTTCTCTCAAAAACATTTTCTTCGTCACTGTCATCTTATCTTACTACAAAGCTTCATCTTGACAAAACGTGTGTATGCAAGGTTTGTAGCTTAAACTGCCTATTTCGAGCATATTGTTTCGTTTCAGTGTTTTAATGCAGTCGCTTCAGCCGGATTAGCAATTTGCATATTCCTTGTTCCATTTTTTAACAAAGAAAGTGCATTTCTAGCCGTAATTTGCCTCTGCGGAGCAATGATTTTCGCTGGATTGCACACCCCAGGAGTGATTACAGCAATGGTGCAAATTGCGCCAGCATTTTCCGGTATTGTAACTGGATGGTCATTTTTCGCTGTTGCCTGGTTTTCAATTGGAAACAAAATTCTTACAAAATATATAGTACAGTCAGGTATCGAGCTCGCAATTTATAATTTGCTAATTTTCAAAATTAAAGGATCTGTGAACGAATGGGGAATGGTTTTTCGAGTTTCGGCATTGGTAGCTGCTTTGCCAGTTTTGGTTTTTACTGTTTGGGGATCAGCTGATAGAGAGGTTTGTCATACTGTCAGAGAATTGAAGGTGGAGAGACACAAAAACCGTCTAAATAACTACCCGACTGAGGAAAATAAATATCGAAAACAATTTTTTTTCGTAATATTTCAGATCTGGCTCACGACCCATATTTTCGTGAACAGAATTTACCATCAATAGGCATAAAATAGCATTTTCAGTGGTGGGCAGCGCCTTCTTCTAAATGTTCAGTTGCGTCTTTCCATCGGCCATCAATTAGAGACAGGAGCAGAGAGGTTTTTTTTTAATTTAAAATTAAGTGAAACTAAGAAAAGGAACAAGAAAGGTCAAATAAAAAAAACCAATTTCGGTTTCTCATTTTAAAGAATAATTCAAAAAAAAAAGAATGAGTTTAACTGGTAACTTATATTCCACAAAATAAAAAATAATTTTATGAAAAAAGCCATCTTTGAGATTACGAATTCACAAAAGCTCTAATAATTATGTGAACACCATTCGATTCACCGCTGAAAATACCTCCACGGTCAAGCTTGCAAGCACATGTATGGTTTTAGTTTACCACTACTACCCGAGTACCACTTTGAAAAAATTAAATAACGACATTTCAGTGGTACAGGGGTATAAAACTATATATGGACTGCAGAAAACGGAATGAAATAGAATTTATAGATTTTTATAAAAGCTTCGGTTCACACAGAACCACGAAATCGAGAAAATAGAGCGTTCTAAACCTATTGGGTGTACTGTATAGTGTCAATCGCGATATAGTAAGTAAGATTTAGTTTTTAAAATATATTGATTTAAAGAAATGTCATTAAAAACGCTATAGCGATTTAGCTGTCTAAGTACATAAGAGGTTAAGTTTAAGAACAACTGTGGGCTTTTACGTGGATAAATTTGTAAAATTTAGGAAATTTATATTATATTATCTATAAAAAACAAGAAATGGATTAAAGAATTTTTTGTAACTCAGGTCTGGGCCGATCTCGGCTAAATGATTTTGGCAGCCTATGTTTAAAGAGTTAATATGTTAGAAAAAATATAACACTTTAAAAGAATCTAAAAATTCTGAACTCTTTTCTGCTTTATTACCACAGGATTCCCTTTCCCATTTTTACATATTGTTTTAGATGTCTCGTGCTACGTCTTCAACATCGTTAGGTCAACAATCGCGAATATCTTCTACCCGTTAAAAAATCATATAGATTAGCTCATTTGCTCACCGGATGGGCCTGCCGAGACTTTGTTCCTTGACGACGGGAACGAGTTTCCATCCTGACGGATGGTTGTACTACAATTGTATACTTCCCTGAAATGATCTCAAATAAAATTATCTTGTCAGAAATTGAAGAGATTTCGCACAAGAAAAATTTATCTTCAGCTCCACTGGTTGAAGACTAAAATACAGACTGTTAGAATGACAAAGCACTTTTGTCTTTGGCAAAATGCAATACCTGGCCCATTCTCAATGGCAACCAAGCTTTTTTCACGCGGCTTGCATCGTACTTCGAAGATATTTATTTTGCATCAATCTGCGTTTTTATACAACAGCTTTCTTAATTCTGATACGACCTGCGGTAGTTTCACACTTGAAATTGCGAATTGCACAGCAAAATTATTAGGTTTTTTTTACAATATTTTTAAAAATGCAAAGCCGGTTTTAGATTTTCGCTTTTTTTTCTTAATGTTAGAAAATGATAATTTATGTTTTCGAAAAATGCTTTTTTTTTTCAAAAAAATTAACACATTAGAGAAAAATATAGTGAAGAATTTGTTGATCAGATTCAAAAAGTATATTGTGACGGAGCGCGTTTGCACGGTTGTGCAAAAATGTAACAATGAAAAATATTGAAAACAAGCCCGCTTTCCATTTTATTCGCATCGAAAAAATAAAAGACTTTTTAAAAAACTTATTTTCGGCTAGAATAATGTTCTGTTAAACTGTCGTAAAGAAATCTATTAATTTTCGTCGCTTTTCTTGCAAGAATTGAGAATAACTCCGCCACAAATTTTAGGATGTATATTTGAAGAGCACAAAGAAAAACAAAAAAAATGCTATTTTTCAATTTCTTGAATGCAGAGGACAGCGGTCAGAGTTTATGTACATGGGAACTAAGCCGAAGTGTAGGTGTAACTAAGGAACTAAATGAGCAACAAGAGGAAGAAATGCAACAATATTATAATTTTAAAAATTCAAAAAAGTGTTCCCACTTGTTGAAAGAGGGATAAAACTAGGTGAACACTTCAACCACTCCATGTAAATTTCGATAACTGCACTCAGCAATTTCTACCGACGAAACAACAGCGAAAGAAGTACTTCGCCAGTCAGCAGTACGTTTCGAAGTACCCTCTTCTTTTCCGGACCCGTTATGATGAAGCTGCTGTGAAAGTATTTTGAAGATACAGCGGCGAACTCACGACGAAACGGCGTTATAAATTTGTTTCTCGCGATATTCACAGCTATTTCACCAGCTGAAATGACCGAAACTCTGGAGAAAATAAGGATTTTTTGGGATTTTAGCACTGTTCACATTCTTGTTCCCGAAATTCAATACAACAATCAGTATCTTCTTTTCTTATTTTATCGATCCGAATTCAATTATTGAAAAATATTCAAGAAAACCTTAAAAGCTCTGTTTTGTATTAAATATTTGGTTTATTTACTGCGACAATAAAAATAACGTAAGAGAATAAGGAAAGTAGATTGAATACGGGAATAAAAGGAAGTCGATCGCGGACCAGGTGTTGTTGTGGAAAAATTGAAAAAGCTAGATCAAATAAGCTAAGTTGAAAAAGGTTTTGCTATTGAAAAAAAGTCGCATTTTTAATAAATTTTGATACAAATAAGTGAACTTAAAGGAAATAAAAGTTACGGCAATGCTGCACAGATGAAGGCGATTGTTGCGGCGTGGCTGGAATTTTTTCTTTTTTTAAATATTTTTTTTTGTTTCTTTTTTTGGGTGAACCTGTCTTTTTTTAAAATAAATATATGACAGTCGACATAGCACTAAATTTTTAGAGAATTAAAAAAAATTTTGCCTCAGTGGAAATGGCCACCGTTGCAGGGAGTCTGTCGCATGTTAAGCTTCAAGTACGGTAAGATTTTAAAAACTATTTTTAATTGTTTTTTTCAACAATATTCAGTGTTTTTTGTAAGTTTCTATTTTAGAAATGTTTGATTAATATTAAAGTTTACGATTTTTTCTACAATTTTTATCAGAGCTTTTGAGAAATTCTATTGAATGGTTTGATATATTTTAGTAATTTCGAAAAAGAGGGTGTCTTCGAGTAGATTTAACCAGAAAACCGGCGAATTTAGTTCGCATTGATGATAACATTTTCATTTCGAAAAAAATAATGGTGAATCGCGCGGTGGAATTGCAATTTTGCCTCCGTCCGCTCCTCAAGATAAAAATCAGTTCAAATGCGTTATAGCGGCGCGTTGAGAAATCAGCCATGGTCATGTCGATAAAGGCCATTTTTCCAGTTTTGTCTTGATCGGCATGACCGGTCACATGACATTGTCCGGATTTCCGATGCATCGCGACATGGACACTCCCACTGTAAAATTTAGTACAGTAGAGCTCGGTATGTATTTAAAAATTTCTCTAGCATAATGATATATGTAAAATTCTCACCGTTCTCGCATTTGCAGAAAAAGAAGCAATATTCCGAAATCCCTGGAAATTTGAAATTAGATTCATGCCAACACAACATTTTCGCAATCGCGACGTTTCAAAAGAAGCCGTTAATCAACAGGCACGCTTCGCTTCTGCAGTTTTACAAGTTGCTTAGTTCAGAAACTTCCGCAATAGGGTGGCGAAAATATTGATTCACTTCTAACACCCGTTTCTTGAAACTAACTGCGCCCAGGCTCCCCGCTACCGGACATCCGCCGGATCTCCACGGACTAAAATTCAAATCATCGATACTACCGAATTCTACAGTGCTAAATAGTGCCGATTTGAACGATTCGCCGTTTTTGCTCCGAAATTTCTATGAATGCTTCGCCGACTTTCAGGAAGGAAAAATGGTCAGTTCATTTACATTGAGATGTGGCTCGAATAGACATAATTTTCTATTAGTTATCCGACTGTTTCAAATGAATTACCGTTCCCTATGAACAATTTTCTGAGCCACCATCAAACAGTACCATGATGCGGCTATTTCTATTTGGAATTCTATTTGGAATCCATGTATTCAGGCTGACGTTCATCTTTCGCACCTTTTCCACGCGATTGAGTTATAAGTGAGACACCGCCTGCTCCTTCTATGTCAAAAAGTCGTGAGAATTATAGTAAAGTTTTTAGTTTTTAGCCAGTTTTTAGATGCGCGTCGTGGTCGCCGAGCTAAGCAGATTTCCTAAGATGAATGTCCATTTATTGGATTAATGCTTTGCCATTGAAGACATCTTGAAATATTTATTTTCTTTTGTGCTGTGTGTTCTCTTTCCCTTACATTCAATATTTCATCCAATTTCCGGACATCCCGACCTTTTTGTCCAATCGTTTGTCGTGTGCGTCGTTCGTTTCTCTTATCTCATTTCGTGCCATTTCGCGTTTCCCGGACTTAAATATCAAGGGGATTCCTTGCATTTTTTTCGTCTCGATCTCCACCAGTATAAATTCAGATGCCTGATTACGGGCAAGAAGAAGATGTTGTTCAACGTTGCCGAATTTAAGAGCATAAGTTCGTTTCCTTCGGCCACTCACCCACTCTCACTAATTCGTTTCAGTTTCTCGGTATATGCAAAACCTGTCTATTTATTTTGATTGAAAACCACTGCGCTGCATGTTCTCAAATTCATTTTTTGGCGAACCAGAAGCGTATCCCTCTACGATACCTGAAACCAGTGTGCTTCACCGGCTAAAAATTTCGCGATTAAGGGGTGAAAGCTAAAGGCTAATTTACCGGTTAATTAACCGACGGTTAACCGGTGAATTTTATTTTTTAATCGAACAATTAATCGGTTAAATTAACTCACGGTTAACCGGGGAATTAACCGGTGAATTAACCGGTGAAAAATGCTTTAACCGGTTAATCGACCGGTTAATTCCCCGGTTAATTAACCGGGTAATTAACCGTGAAATTCACCTTCGGTTAACCGAGAAAGCACATCATCAAAAATCAAATTTTAGGGCATTTAATTCGGGGGGTACAATGATTCGGGGGTACAACGGGGTACAAACGATTCGGGGGTACCAAGTTCATGATTCGGGGACGCTTCTTCTGTCTTTTTACAGTTCGTGGTACTTGGGGAGACAAAGAATTGGATGAGTCAGTACTCATACTGAACTCCGGAACACGATTTTTGCTTTGAGATCTGAACAATGACTCAAAAACAGTTTGACTGTCATGAACTTGGTACCCCCCGAATCGTTTGTACCCCGTTGTACCCCCGAATCCTTGTACCCCCCGAATTAAATGCCAAATTTTTTAAGCCATAAAAATGATATATTGAACTTTCTAACTCAATGCAGTTGAATTGAAACTCGATACATTTTATTTTTGACAACTTAAAAACAAAATCTGAGAATCAAAAATAATGATTGATGATAAAAACACTAGAAATGAAGCATTAAATCTTAAGCATCTGAAAGTGGAGTCATGGATCCAGTGGGATATCGATCATTCATTTCGGCATCATCTACTTCCGATTCCCATTCTTCCTCCTCTGAAGTTTCTTCACTGGAGCTGCCATGAATTTCCTCATCGTCGTAGCCGTTTCGTTCCTCTTCTTGTCTAGAAAAAAGCTTTGGACAAAAACAATTTTGGAAGTAGGCTTACTCAATTCGAGACAGCTCTTTGGTCGTGAGCAATTCATTCAAAGTGTGTAGTTTTTCTCTGTTCCTCTTGGTCTGACGCAGAATGTCGGTGCATCGACTGTAATGATCCTCTCTTAAAAATAGTACTCTCAAAAATTGAATTACCTGAACAGTCTTTCTGATGCAGATGAAGACGCGGGAGAGCCTAATAATTCAGATGCAATTCGTGCAAGCTTTGGAAAATTTTGTTCGTTCACTTTCCAAAAATCCAATGGGTCCTCAAAACTTGGACGGTTGGTGTCTAAGAGAGCTTTGTAGCGGAGAAGTTCAGACTGAAATTCATACTAATATGTGAAATTCATACTAATATAAGAAGTGAATACCTGAATTTTATCAGATTTAGATTCACAATTGACAAGAGAACTGTTCATGAATGTATCGATATTTTCGTCGTCCTGTCCTGGGTTTTGAGTACAAGGAGTATTGTCATCACTATTTGGCTCTTCTTTCAAGTATTTTTCCAGATCGCGTTCCACATCAGTCCACTTTTTTGGAGTAATCCATTTTTCAATGTAGGCATAACGGTGGTCTAGAGCCATAGTACAAAGAAGACGGCGATTTTCCAGAACCACATTCATTCTTTTGGCAACCAGTTCTCCGAGAACTTTCGAAAATTTAGAAGAGCTTCTGCTAACTGAGCTTTGCACATAACGGAATGCTGGAATGATTTCTGAAGCGTACGAAGAATCCTTTTCCAGCTGTAAGTAGCAGTTTAATTCGAAAAACTGATATCTTGTTACCCGTAAAATTGCTGTGTGGATGGGCTTCAGAATGTCTCTTATTTCTTCGATTTTTTTTAACTCTTCTTTTTTCACGAGGAAACGTTGAAGCTGGGACAAGTTACATGCACTTCCATACTAAAAAAAGGCATTTTTGAAAAAAAAAATCAATAATTTCATACGTGCTCAACGTATTGCTTCAGCATCAGATGCAAACCGGCCCAGCGAGTTCCCGGTAGAGGAAGAGGCAGAGGGGAGGTGATTCCTCGAGAGATTGACATTGCCTTCAGGTTTGCTTTGTCTGATTTAGCTCGTGCGATGTGATAAGAAAAATTTTGAACTCGTTTTTCAATATTTTTCACATCCCGATTAGTTGCGAAATCACTAATAATCAGATTCAGCAAATGGCAAGCGCAATGAATTCTGTAACAATTGTAACAATTATTAAGATGAAAAATGTATAATATATACCTGTCCAGATGGTGAGAACTCGCTAGAAGAACAAGCGGGGTCGCCCCATCTGAAGTAATTGCAGAGCAATCTGTAAATTGCATTCCGAATTTTTTCATTAGCTCACAAAGAGCTTCGCCGATCGACACAGCATCACCTCCTTTGGTATCTTGAATTCCACAAAACTGAAAAAGGACTTTTATTTTCCGTTGAACTAAACAAAATTACCAAAAGTTTGCGGTTGAAATTCAAGTCGACGTAGCTTACATGCAGAGAGTAAAACTGGAGTCCCCGTCTCAAATCCGAATATCCATCGGTAATAATCGTGAAATCAGTAACATGTTTTAATTGATGTCTCAATTTAATCAGATGATCATTGTTAAGATTCTCGATAATCCGCCGCATTTTTGATGCACTCGGGGTGCGAAAAGACTCCGGGCACTGTTGAACATATTTAACGAATCGGCGAAAATCTTGGCTCTCAGAAAATCTGAACGGAATGAGTCCACAGGCAAAAGCTCTGAAGCTTATTAATAAACGTTTTTCTTTCATATTTTCCCACCTTCCGAGAGATTTTTCGGCGTTTTGAGCTAACATCGTCGGTGACCAGTCAGTTTTAGAAGTTGCCTACAATTTTTTCATATTGTTAAGAGTACCATCAAACGAAAATACCTGTTTCTCGATGATTTCAGCGTATTCTTTAGAGTGTAAGTGTTGTAAATGGTATCTGAGTGTACTGGTGCTTCCGGAGTATGATATCGGTTTCTTGCAATCTGGGCAAGGAACGGAGGGAGTGTGAGAATCGTCTGGTCTTTGGTAAAATTTCCATACATAAGATTTTCGTTCATCTGGCTGTGGCTTTTTTCTAGTCGCTTGCGGCGTCATGATGTGCTGGAAATAAGGAAATCTTGAATTTTGCCTTCACTGATGCTAAAAAGTACGACGAAACTTTTTAACATTTGTGAAAAACCGGTTAAAACGCATAAAAGTACGACGAAACTTTTTAACATTTGTGAAAAACCGGTTAAAACGCATAAAAGTACGACGAAATTTTTTAAAATTTGTGAAAAACCGGTTAAAACGCATAAAAGTACGACGAAACTTTTTAACATTTGTGAAAAACCGGTTAAAACGCATAAAAGTACGACGAAACTTTTTAACATTTGTGAAAAACCGGTTAAAACGCATAAAAGTACGACGAAATTTTTTAAAATTTGTGAAAAACCGGTTAAAACGCATAAAAGTACGACGAAATTTTTTAAAATTTGTGAAAAACCGGTTAAAACGCATAAAAGTACGACGAAATTTTTTAAAATTTGTGAAAAACCGGTTAAAACGCATAAAAGTACGACGAAACTTTTTAACATTTGTGAAAAACCGGTTAAAACGCATAAAAGTACGACGAAACTTTTTAAAATTTGTGAAAAACCGGTTAAAACGCATAAAAGTACGACGAAATTTTTTAAAATTTGTGAAAAACCGGTTAAAACGCATAAAAGTACGACGAAACTTTTTAACATTTGTGAAAAACCGGTTAAAACGCATAAAAGTACGACGAAACTTTTTAAAATTTGTGAAAAACCGGTTAAAATAGAAAAAACAATTTCCCCATACTATACGAAGAGATGCGTGGGAATAAAAACAACAGTACTTTCATTGCGGGGTGAGATCCAACAGTCAACCGGGTGAGTGCGCCTTTAAACATTAAACAATAGCAAAACTTCTCATCGGTTAACCGTTTCACCTGCGGTTAACCGGTTAATTTCGAGCTAATTAACCGGTTAATTAACCGGTTAAAATTTTTTTACTCGGTTAATTACCCGTGAAAAGCGGTGAATTTTTAACGGTTAATTCACCGATTAATTAACCGAAAATTTATTTAACCGTGGAAATTTTAACGGTGAAGCACACTGCCTGAAACTGAACCCGTGTGTCATGCAACTCTGTTTACTTTTCCATTTTAAGAGCACAGAAGAGCGCATGACATTCGAGAGTTTCTGTATCTGAAGCAAAAAAGGGAAATCGCTGAATTCAATTTTTTTGAAAGCGCCGAAGTGAGAGCAGATTTTCTTCAAGCTCTTCGCCGAAAAGCAGAAGTGTTACATCAATTTGTTAAATACCCGCATTCCTGAATTCTTTCAGATTTATAGAAAAATTAATTAAATCGATGACTTTTTCTTTTCTGTAAAATAATGCTTGAATGCAATAAATGATTTCTACCTGTGCTCTTTCTGATCATTAACTGGTAATGAGAAAGGGTATTCTGGATTTCCAGTTTCTGGGTTTTAGTTTAAAATGAATATATGCATTACAATTCCAGCCAAAAAAATTATAGTATGTAGATTGCGAATTATGATCGTTCGAACATAAGCACTTCAGTATTTTAGCTGGAGATACAAGTATTCTTAATGAAACTAGTGTCTTAAAGTTTAAGATATAGTCTTTTTAGATAATGGCAAATATTTTTAATTAAAAACAGGAAGGAGCCTATCAAATAAGGTATGACAATTTTAAAAGCTGAGCAAATCGAATTAAGGCTTCCACGAAAGACGAAATAAAACCGCCTCGTCTCGTCTTCGTCATCGTCTAGAATTCGTTTGAACCGGAGATAGACGTTGTGTTCGTACACGGGTATTTTAATTGACGACATATTATCGCCGTAAAAAAGTTCCGACATTTTTTCGAGCCCGCGAACATCGGGATTTGAATTTAGAGGCCCCGCCCATATATCGCGCATAGCAAATGCGCTGCAACGATGATGAATGGGCGGAGCCTCTAAATTCAAATCCCGACTCGAAAAAATGTCGGAACTTTTTTACGACGATAATAAGACGAACGCAAGACGAGACAAAAGGATTCCACGAAAGACGACCGACTTGTTTCGTCTTTCGTGGAAGCCTTAAATGGAATACAGTAGCCTTAGGCTGGTAGAGAAAAGTAAACTCGAATTTTGCATTTGTAAAAGTGTTTTTCGACTTATCATTCAAATTATATCGCGACACTAGCGCCACCAATCAGTAATCGTCCCGTTTCTCGTTTGTCTAATTCGCATTCGAGCTTTAATGGTGTAAAAGCTAGCTTGTCTCCGTACGTCGCTTGTTTCCAACTGCTCTGCTCCCCTGTCGCTCAACAAATAAGTCCGTCCATTCATTCCTTTCATTCATCCACCCTTGCCATCTCGATCAGAAACGTTTTTTGTTCAGCGGAGAGCTCCAGCCGTTAGAAGTATTGGCTTTGTTGTTAGCCACTTTTCTGCGCGTGCGTTAGAGTGCCCTCGGGGAAAAGGTGCATGATGGGCGAGCAGTTTTTCCAACATTCTAAAAGGAATTTCGTGATTTTTTCATGAGTCTTCCTGCTTTTGCAGATGAATATTTGAAAATACTCAGGAAAATTTCGAGCATTGTCCACTGTTTAACGGGGGGGGGGGAATGGAGGTGAGTCATAACCTTCTGTTTCAAACTTGGCACAATACCTTCTCCTCAATTGGTACTATAATTTCTATAGTTTCAAATGAAATTACATAAATCTATTAAAAATGAGATTGTTTAAGAAGAAACACTTGAAACTTACAACACGAGCATTAATGTTTCCCTAATAAACGTCAATAAACTATAAACTATAAACTATAACATATAACATATAAACTTTTTTTTACAAAAATATAAATCGTAAAATCAGTAGAAAAATCCGCCTACTAAACGTCTTGTTTTATTAGTCTCTCTATATACAGATTCGAATGATTGATTGCACATTCTGAACCAGCTTTCTATTTTTAATCTGTTTCACATGACCAGAAAGATACAATGTTCCTCCTCATATAAAATCGGTTAGAATATTTTATTTTGAGTTTAAAGAAAAGATAAATTCTATTCCAAATCTCTTGCTTGCGTGTACTTCAAATTCCATTCAATGGCGAGTGGTAACAGAGTTTTGCAAGCGAATCTTTACAATGAACTTGATAAAGCGATTCTGTTTTCCTTTCAAGAAGAGCCAAAATCATCTTTCGTGATTCCTTGCCAGCAACATCTTCTTTTCTTCGATTTTTTCATCGTTTCATATTGCTAGGATTCGTTGAAAGCAGTTGCCGCTTTGGGGGCCGCTTTGAATATTCATAACTGCTTTTTAAGTACTCCCTTTTCCAATTCTCTGATTTTATTTCTTCTGTCATGCTTTTTCAGCAACCTGATCTGCCCAAAGTTCAAAATCATAAAAAATATAGATAGGAAAATGAGCTCCACCTCTCCTCCTTCCATCGCCTCCCTCTTCTCTCCTTCTCCTAAACTCCGCCCACTTCTCCCGGCTTCATCCTAGTTTTTCGTTTCTTCGGCTCATAGACTGAGGCGGCGAAAGAAATATTGTGCTCTCCTAGTGCTGGTGACTGCACGTTGTCACTGAAGTCTTGATACCTTCGTGCCATTCTATTTTTGTGGTAGGACATCCTATAATTATTGTAGCCACAACCCACCACGATCAAGTCTCCAAGACAACACTCATTTTCGATGTGGTCAATGTGAGCGAGTCATCACCCCCAATGCACCAGGGCTCGTTTTCTTTTTTCTCACACCTTCCTCTTGACATTTTATCCAAAGTCGAATCGGAACCTACTGTGGAATCCGCATCGGAACATCCATCTCGGCCGCTTCGAAAGTTATGCGATTAACATGGACTTGCATCTTGTGGACGACTCTCGTCGTATCTGTGACTCTAACAGGTAAGCTACCTATTTTGGAGCTTCTTTGAGCAACAAATGAATATTCATCTGGGGGAGACCCCCACAGATTATTTAAAGCTGTGCATATCTCTCCATTTTTCATTTTTTAATGTTTTACGAGTAGATTGAAAACAAAAGAAACATGTACTCGACCCTCTACGAATCAATGATTTTAATTTTGTTTCCTCAAACGCGCTGTAGGGGAATAGAAAACATATTCAGTATCTTAATTGAGTATTTTCGAATTCAGAATTTTAATTTGTTTTTTCCCCTTCTCGTTATTACCTTTCTTCAAATACGAAAATAGTCATATGCCTAGGCACGGATGGCTTGAAGAGGTGCTCTAGTAAAATCGGGGGGAAAACATCTACAATTGAGCTAATCAAAGAGTCCAAGTAAGCATTTGTGTACGTGTTTTTGGTTGTCATGTGCATTAGATATAGTGCAAAAAAACGCGGAAATTCGGGAAAAACGGCTGATATAGAGGATGAATGGGAAACATTGAAAAGGAGTCAGAGGGACAATGACGAAAAACGCGTTAGATTCCAGATGTCTAACAGAAAGAATCACCCATTTTTCTTTCCCAACGAGAAATTAATGACGATTCTTTTCGTTTAATTCCAAGCCGTCGCCGCCGCCGCCGTCGCCGCAGCCGCCAACACCAACTGTTTTCTATCCTTTTGTTGAACTCTCGCCGCTAATTCCACAAGACATCTGCTTTATTCGTTGTTTACCATCGTGATCGTCACCCTCAAATAGTTTCCCGGATAAACAGAACATCTGGTGGTCACCGGATGGAGACTAGATAAGCGGAAGAGGCGCCAACCACAAACGAGTTGTTATCACCTTCAGTTCAAAGTGATCTGTCAATGTCTGCTTCCGTTTCAAAGCTATATTTCGCAAAACTAGCTGTCTCCGCGACAATTGTTCAATTTCAAGCGAATTTTTAGTGTCTTTGAAATCCAGTAACTGCTTGAAACATCGAGCAAGAGTAGTGGGAACAACGATTTTGCCTGTTTAGGAAATATATTAAATGGCAAATGAATGAATGATGAGAACTTCCACATTCTAAAACATCATTTAATAATTTTTTTCTTCGAAGAAACTGCGCTTAAAACTTCAGAAATCGAGTTGCCTGATCACGGTGCTCAGTTGTCAGGCACAAAATTTTAATATAAAATAAAATTGCCCTTTTGTTTATTAAAATGCAGTATTGATTGAATGAATTGATCCCAGGGTTTTCTAGCAGAATCCGCTACTGCGAAATAGCTTCACACGATTAGTGTCCGCCAATGACTCAGGAAGATTTGTTTTATTTAATCCTCTTTTCGAAAATTGCCGGCAGATATATATTCGAATAGATCCTTGAGATGTAGTTGGATGTTTATCACTCTTGTATTTCTCGATTCGAATTTAATAGTTCTGTTTTGATGACTTTGCCTTCATCTAGCCCGGCTTCTTCTAGTCGCTGTTGTCATTATTATTCGAAAAAATTCGTGTGTGCAGAGCAAAAGATTATTTGTATCTCCCCTTACCCGCGCGGCTTCTTCATCCATCGTGGGAACATCAAAATGTGTTGCGTGCCTTTGTGCACTTTTCGATTGTCGTCAAATTACACTCATCTGCTCCCTTTCAATTTCGTGAAAACCATCGCTTTCCACTGTGCACTTCAGTTGCGTTATTGGAATATTCGATCACTTTTTCTTTTTTTTTTCATCGGCTTAAAAGGTTACTTTGCTAGGAGCTCTCAATAGGCTTGCCGCCACGAGCTCAGGGGATTGAGCTCTCCCTGTTCACATTGAAAGAGCCAAAAGTCGTCGGCATTCCATTTGTGTCTCCGACCTCCAAACTTTTTCAGCTTTTGTCTTTTATGTACCAATATGCGGACCGCTCTGTCAAATAATTGATTATGCGCGTAATCCATAAAATATGAAGGAGATGAGCGGGCTGGCGCACTCCTTCCCTCTGGACGTGCACTTGCCTCAACTATGCATTGACAGGGTCAGTTAAGGCAGCAGATGGGCAGAGAAAGAAAGTCATTCAGTTTCTAAGTGACCCAATAATGACTAAGACATTGGTCCGGCCGGAAGTCAAAGCCACAGGCGACCCAATTGTTTGTTTATACAAGTCAAATGACATGCTGAAAGGTTTTTCGAAATGTCTCCAAAGAGCAAATTGAAAAAAATGAGCCCATTAATAAAAATGGTTTTTTTTATAAAATAAATATTAGTTTGAAAGCTGATTCGCAGTATTTTCATGCCAAAAATGACTGTACAATACCTGCTACAATGGAAATTCTTCTGTGAAATACCTGAAACTAAATGAGAAGTATTCGAACGTTTAGAGCAATTTTTTCGCGAAATCTAACGGCAATTTTCTATAAACTATCTGAATGAACTCTGATTTAAAAGTATTTTTATCTCAAAATTTATTTATATTTTTCCCAAAAAAAAAACTCTTATTTTGAAAAATACGGCGTAATATTTCACACAAGATTTGCCTCACAGGAAGTATTTTCATTCTTCCGGCAGCGCCCACTCTCCAACGTTTTTCCCTGGATTCTTGCATAGTGCATCTGATTCGTCATGGAGATCGTTCACATATGCAAAAGTGCTCTTGCTTCTTTTCAATTGAAACAAAACGACGAGTTTAGCATACATCGTGAAAATCCTATTTTTGCGGGCAAGGTCCTTCGACGTCCTCAATTTGATAAGGAAAAGGACGTGAGCCTCTTCGGCTCATGCGCCCCAGATGAAAACAAGGAGACACAACGAAATGATCCCCTGGGTACATTATATCTTAAACGCCTCCTTCTCATTTTTACACGCACAAAAAAACAGCAACGCTGGCTCAGCATTTCGTAGCTTCACTGTCAATAGTATGGCGAAGGTCTGATTTTCACAAATGTTAATGGGAATAGGAATGATTCACGAAACAAATCGGGGTTTTCCTGAAGCCTAGCCTTCTTCTTTTTTTCAATTCTAGCTTGATGAATCTCAAACTAAAAATTTAAAATTACGTATTTACAAAGCTGAAAGCTTCAGTTTTCAGGGGGTAACCAAGTCAAATGTTTCTGTGATCGCGACTCGTGCGACGATAATTTATTGTGCCAAGGAGACTTCTGCTTCATCGGGTTACATCGCAGTGACGATAGTAAGTTTTTGCGTTGACTGTCATCGAGTTATTATGAGGGAGAACTTGAAACAGAGCGTTAAAATCCACTTATCTTCTATCAAATATAATAATCCTTATTGAAATCGGCAATAACGAAATAAGGCAAACAAAAAATGCACATTTTGACAGTTGAATCCTACTCTTAATTTATGGTCTTAAAGATAGGCGCTCAGAGACAGAGACAGCGACAAAGCCGAAAACGAGGAGGCGACACGAACTATCAGTGAGTTCCATCAGAGCTCGTTTTTCCATTCATCTTGCTCGTCTCGAGCTGCCGCAACAGCCGCCGTCGCTGTTCTCCCACTCGGCGGCTCGTTTTTGGAGAGATGCTTCCCTGGAAAACATGAGCCATTGATGTGCCAATATGGTGTGTGGGTGCGATTGGCGCGCCTATTCCCGCGGGACTCCAATCCAAACGAAGAGCCCAAACAACGCTTTTGTCGATCTCCTCCAAGTCTTATCTCTTCAACGGAGAGCTCTCCCCCCACTTCTCCTGCACATGGCTCTACACAAATTGTGTCATTCACACACGCACATACACAGAGAGT
Organism: Caenorhabditis inopinata; assembly: GCA_003052745.1. Classification (NCBI taxonomy): domain Eukaryota; kingdom Metazoa; phylum Nematoda; class Chromadorea; order Rhabditida; family Rhabditidae; genus Caenorhabditis; species Caenorhabditis inopinata. Next base: position 17,903,658 of record AP018154.1, read on the forward strand.
GGTAGTGGATTCAAATTTGTAAAATGGCGTAGAGTGTATGTGATTTGAAGAGACATTCTGTCTCCGTGTCTCGATTAAATGTAATGCTTCCGTGTGAGGGATGAGCGCCTTTCAGGCGTGTTTTGGGTGCAATTGGGCGCGAAAAGAGTTCTAGGACTAGAGGAGTAAAGTTTGGAGAGAGGAGAATATGGTGTTTGAAAGAAATAGCGAAGGGGGGGGGGAGGACAATTATTTTCATATGAGTCATTTCATCGTTAAAATCTGAACACTTTAACGCAACAAAATGCTTTTCAGGAGACGTGCCACGACTTCGACAACACTGCGGAACTGTTGACGAACTACCATTTCTGAATGCTCATGTAAACTGTGATGAGCGTCGAGATAACTGGCAAGAAGTGTGCCGATGCTCTGAAGATTTCTGTAACACTTTTGCATTCCTGAGATCGTCAATTGACGTGCGTCCGGATCCCAAAGATTCGGTGCAGTTTGTGAAGCAAGATGCTCAATATCCAATCGAACACAAACATCAAGTAAGCTTTTCAGATTATCCAACAGTCGAAATTCTCGGTTTCAGCCAGAAGTTGTGTACCGTCAGCACAATTCTTCACTCATCGTGCTTTTGGTTATCATTCCGTTATCAGTTGGAGGATTTGCAGTCTGCCTTATATTTTTAAACTACCATTGCAAGATGTGCTAGTTCTTTGTTCGGTCTCCAGACATTTTCCGCATTTTGTTGTCAACATTTCAATGAGATTCAGGGACCACGAAACCGCGTCTTCCACCACCAATTCCTTCCTCCAGTTCTAGGTCCGTCTTTTTTCTCGTTTCCTGTGATATTTATGATGTTTCAATGTTCACTGTATTATTTTTTATTTTTCAATCAATGAATCGATTTCAAATTGACTTTTTTTCATTTATTAGTTAAAAAAAAACGGAAATCAGTATGGCAAGGGAGGGACAGTGCAAAAAATAAATAATGAATCAATATGGACACGTTTTGTTAGTTTATGGAAAGCCAACTTTGTGAACGAGCGGGTCTCTCGACACGTTCACGGTTAAGAATTGACACGTCGTGCATTGGAGGGCGATTGAAATCTGAAGAAGCGGTGATATCGTCTCTAGAAAATACTCGACGGAGTCCACTTCTGCTCTCAGTGACTACAGTGGTGTTAGACGGAGTGTGCGGCCGGTTCTTCGACTGGTTGCGGTAATAAAAGAACTGAAATTTACTGTTGGATCTTTACGATTCTGAATTTTGAAATTGCAGTTTAAAGCTTACACAGGAAAAACCAATCAAGCATATCACGCATAGAAGGAATACGGAAGCCGCTAGAAGGATTGCTGAAAATGTTGCAATGCTCTCCTGCTATTCCGATGCCTTCGTTTACCGTAAACTATCACTTGCGTAGTATTTCTAGAATCCGATGAAACATGGAGAGCGGTCAACGTATGTGGTGCAGCGGTCAGTTTCTGTCCAGCCAGAGTCACTTCTAGCTCTCCGGTTGACACTTTTTCGGACACTTCATCCGCAAACCGTCTTGCGTGAGCATCACGAATCGTAAACTTCACGGCGTTATCTTCGCGGAGCACGACGTCTTCGATGGATCCGCGTGGGATTTTGAAGCGGTCCACGAGCATGTCGGCGAGTTGACTGAAACGTTCAAGTTTCGTTTACTTTATATTGTTTACAAGGTATACATTTCGGCGTCTGGAATTTTCGCACTGGGAATCTTTTTTCCAGTTAACGAAAATGCAATCTGATATGATTCATTTGGAATTGGAGCCGTTGCGTGATCGTAAGGCGATGATAGATCGAGTCCGATTCCTTCAAAAAGAAACAATGGAAAATAATGAACGATAGTTTGATAAAACTGAATTTTACCGGCACAGAAGTTGTCACAATCATCGCGTGTTGCGAAATTATTCAAATTTCCTGAGCATCCGCCGTACTCAAAGGGAGAGCAAGAATGAGTTAACGAGGAATAGTAAAAGCGGGATACCGTAGCCTTACAAGGACCCGTGTCAACATGAAGATTACACACGTATCGCTTAGAAACACAACAGATCCCTGATTTACGGCCGGGCATGGTGGAGCAGTAGTGAGTAGCAGGACACCTGAAATCGGTTGAGTATAGTTCCGGAGCTCATGCTCATTGCTGCACGTACCCATTAGTTTGCACAGTGCATGAGAGTGGAGTACCATCTGATATAGATGAAAACGGGTCTCCATGAGGGCAGGAAATGCTATTTTGCCCACCGATGCTCTTTATTGAATTGGCTCCTGGACAACAAACTCCATGCATGTTGTCATCAAACGCAGTGCAATAATATCCAGTCGGGCATACTGTATTTTGTGTGCAGGAGTACTGTTGCCGAGTTCTTGTTTCAATCAAAGGGCGCAAACCACTGTTGCAAGGCGACTTCTCACATGTGGGCACAGGAAGACACCATTTATTCACACAATCCGCTTTTCGCAGAATGCACACTTGGCCGTTGGGGCAGTCAACGTGCTCACATGCTGATTTGCAAATACATTCTTGACGTGGACAGCCGATGGAATCCAGAAGGAGGCCGTAAGGGCAGAGACTTACAGAACATTGAGACAGACACATTGATTGAGCTGAAATGAAGTCTAATTTCGTTCGGATGGCTTGACGATGGAAATTTCATGGATATTGCGGTGCAAGTCTACATTTCTGAGATGTCATTTTGTCATTTTTGCTTTTTTTTTTAATGCCGCGTTCAAAGTTGATTTCCAGGAGAAATTTCCTGGAAAAACGCTGTCCAATGCTGCCATTTTTTCCAGATTTTCCGGAAACTGTCGCAACGCGCGTTACAATCTACTCACGAATGTTTTCGAGATCTTCAACGATTTCTCCATCAGAATCCATAATTTGAGGAGAAATATTCAGAAAAAACAGCCAAATATAGCGGAAAAAAAGTTAAAAAACTTGAAAAAATTGCGTTAAAAAAGAGCCGTAAATCGTGCGGTGGTCTCGAAGGGAAGAGGCAAACTACGGTAACACTCGTTGCGACAGTTTCCGGAAATCGTGAAAAAATGGCATCTTTGGACAGCGTTTTTCCAGGAAATTTCTCTTGGAAATCAACTTTGAACGCGACATAAAAAAAAAACAAAAATGACAAAATGACATATCAGAAATGTAGACCATAAGAATAAAATTCATGTATTATTATCTGGAAATCCATTTATGAACGATTGCATATTCAGAATTCTCACGACGCTTTTCGTATAGTTTACTCACACTTGCAAGAATTCTTTGTTTTCTTCTTTCGCGTTCCGTGAATTTCTTCGCCACTCAATTCATCCACACACCAGCAACGTTTGGCATCGCATTGTGTCGTTTCGTAGTTTCCGTTTTCACTGCACACAGGAAGTGGAGATTTCAGAGTGGCGCCGTTTTGATGGAGGTATTCAAGAGCCACACGCATTGTAGTGCAATCTGAAAAACAGTTGAATACAGCCAGAAATAATGTGGAGAATCACTAACTCGTTGAAAAAGACATTGGAACTGCTTTAACTACAACGGGAAGGGTTTCTTTTTCAAGAATCGTCGTTGTTTGATCGTCTTCTGGAATTGCTTTAACTGGTGGTGATATTAAATTAATCACGGAAGATTGAATTGGCCTTTGATGACAACATATTCCGATCTGAAAATGATTAGTTGCATATTTCTAGCCCATTGTTATGAAACCTCGGTGTTCGGGTTGGTCACACATCTCGAATTTTTGCCACATTCTCCTTGATTTCCACAGATAATCACATTCTGGTAAATGTCTCTTTGCGGTATTGGACACTGGACTTCCACACAAATGGGCACATCAGGGCACGGACTTGATGTGCATTCAACGCGACGAAGAGCGCATTCCATGTTTAGAGGGCAGTTGAAAGACTGAAATAAAGCATAGAATTTCGAGGGATTTTAAATTACAGGGTTCGGAATAAATAATAGGATGAGATTTTGCGGCAGGTTTGGCGCCGGTACACCGCGTCCGACGCACACAGTGATTATTATTATTTTTTATTACATCTTTTTTGTTTAACTTTTTCAGGTTTTTCTTCAACTTTTTCAGAATTTCAGTCAATTGTGGCTGCATCTCCGTGTAGATTCCCGATCCTGGATTGCAAAAGAATAGGATTATCCAATTCTGAGATTGCAAAAAAAACTGAAAGTGCATCATTCTCCAGTCTATCGAATTGTGACTCGCTACCAACGCCTTGAGACTCTGGAAGACATGCCTAGATGTGATCGTCCTACTACTGTCACGACTCCTGAAGCTGTCAAAAAGGTACGTTCGAGGATTCTTAGGGATACTTGACCCAGATGGTTTCCACTAAAAACTGCTCCAGTTTAGGAGTCCTGAAGATTGCGCTTCTGAAGGCCTGGGCCACAATCTTGACGTCAACTCCCGCTGTGATGTTGTGAAGGCGAAAGGAGGAAGATTCAAAAAGTGTTAATTTTGTCTGTTTTCATATTGTTTGAGTAAACCTTTGTCCAAGTTTTATTGATTTTTACAAAAGTTATGGAGTTTGAAACCCATCCTATTATTTATGCCGCACCCTGTACAGCTCCACTTCTTTCATAGTTTGCAAAAAAATTTGATTTCTATCATCTTGATTTTGATAATGAAAGACCAAAAAAACTCACATTGCAAATATTATTGCACTCGCAGCGCCCATTAGCCGGGCAACCACTTCCATCAGTTCGTATTCCGTACGAGCATGTGCTCTGGATACACTGTGTTGAGCACATTTTCCGCAGATCACAGTTTGGTTGCTGAAATCCGATTGCGAACATTCGAGTGCCTATCTGCTCTATTCCAGTGATCACGTCGACACACCAACACTGACTGAAAAATGGACTTGTCATAACTGTGTAGCTGAAACTGTATTCTTACTTTATTCTCGAGTCACATTGATGCCTTCTAAAAAGTCCATCTGGCGTACACTGCACTGGCGAAAAGAGCAGATGCCCATTCTCTGCAGCAATATTTGATTCGAAAGCGATTAGTCTGTGAATACAAGCAGTTGCGATTCTTGGAGCAGTGCACATTGTTCCGCACGACGCTGGACAACACTTCAAGAATCCATGACATTCGGAATCCTGTGTGCATTGCTCTGCACATCCCGGATTTATGAGAAGTTTTGGGCATGTTCCAAGCTTCGCAAGCGGTGGAGACATGGAAACAGTTTTGTGCTGCTCGACTATAACATTCTCTATTTTTGAAGCCTTCTTCTCTATTTTTAAAGAACTGAGAATCGGACGACGTGTTGGTTTGAATGAGTTGGTTGCCTCGATCGGCTTGATTGGGAGCTGCCCTGAAAACACGGAAGTTTTCCGACTTTCCGTTAGAGTTTTCTCATTGTTCTCAACTTACTCGTCTCAAATTGGCAACTAGTTCCACATCCATTGAAACAGCATGAAGAATGAGGGCAGTCAAAGTGATGTCTGCACCCAACAACACAGGAAGATCCATCAACAGAGGCAATCATCAATGGGATAACGGGACATTGAAGAGAGTTGGGGGTCAGCTCAGGAGTTGAACAACAGAATGAAATATCGGAGAAACCACTGCTTTTGCAATGATACCCGGCTGGACATGGCGATGTTTGAGAGCACGTCGCAAGAAGAAAATGATGAAGAGCAAGGGGCTCTCCGATTCCGCACATATTTGGAATGCCTAAATCGAGGGGATTACTTGAATTGGTTAAAAAAAATGCACCAACTCACATTTAGCGACAGGCTTACACTCGGGCGTAGTGCACTTTACTGTTATCATCCGGCACACATTTCCAGCGGGACAGTCCACAAATTCGCACGGAGATATGCAATCGCAAATTGGGCATCCATCATTGTCACTTTTGTAATCATAGGGACACTGCTCAGCGCAGAACCGAGTGGGACAAGGACGAGGATGGTCACAATTGGGGACCCTCGTAGACTTTGTGCCAGCTATCTCTCGGCCTGTTCGATCCACACACCACATGAGACCGAAATGCGATTGAACTTCGTCAAAATTTCCGGAGGAATCACATTCCGGAACGAACACCGCGGAGTCCTTCTCGCTCGATTCCATTCTGAATAAGAAGGAAGGTTGCTAATAGAACAATGGATACCTATTAAAGATCAGAAAGGATCAGAAAACGGTGAGAAAACTGTTACCCGTCTCGGTCCACAATCGTCAATGCAGCAATTCTCTGATGAATGCAAAGTGGAGCTTTATGAGGTTGAGTGCATCGCATGACACACCCATCAAAACAACATTTGTATAGAGATGAACAGTCGTCATCATTCTTACAATCAGCGATCGTCGGTCTTTGCAGACAAAAAGCTCCCAGAGGTGCGACATCCAAACAGACTCCGAAGTGATTTTCCGGAGAAGTTTGAAGAGCTGAAGTGCCGTATGATAGTGCGGCACAAGCCAGCCCACAACCATTCCAGCAGCATTTAGAAACGACATCACAATCTGAATCAGTTTTACATTCCTGAACACACTTGTCCTCCTTTGCGGTATTCGACTCTGCTATTCTTGGGCAAGAGCCAGCACGTCCTTCCAGTTCTGAAAAGAGCAATCATTAACCATGGCTCACTATTTTGCCTTACTCTCTCCTGTACAGCAGAATCCATAATCCTGAGTGAGAATTGAGCAATGAGTAGTCATTGTCGGATCAAAACAGTCGTTGGCTCTAACACATTTTTTCAAACGGAAGCTTGTCCCATTTCTCACTGCTTCTGAAGCGGGGCACGGATTGGCGACACATCTAGGAATCTGAATAAATTTCATGCGGAACTATGCGTTTTCTGAAGGAGATATACCGTTGGGCATGGTTGTGTGACACATGGAACTGTAGTTGGTACACAGAGGAAACCATCTTGACAAGTCACACCGTCACAAGGATCCACGCACTCACAGATTGGGCACCTTCGTTTGTCTTTTTTGTATCCATACACACAGCCAATCGGACCGCATTCCAGTTTTTGACAAGGCTCTGAAATTAATTAAAGACAACGGTTGAAGTCCCAATTAATTTGTATGCAATACCAGGGCAGTCTGGAGTGACGTCTTCTCCAATCTTAGTTCCCTCGACATAATTTCCATCCTCGTCGACGCACCAACAAAAGTCTGTGTCACATTGGATTTGCTCAAAGGAGCCATCTGGGAAGTGAGCGTATATAGATGAAATACAAAAATGGCGAGTTAGTTACCCGGTCTGCACTTGATCAGATCCATTTGGCCCATCTTTTGCAGATTCGTTTTTCGAACCAAACATTTGCTGGTCTGAAGGGGATAAGCACACGCTTTAACACATCCATCGTCACAACACTTGGCGACTCCAGCGCAATCTGTGTCATATTCGCATGTGTTCTTTCTGAAGAATCTCACGAAATTGGCAAGATTTGTTGTTTGACCTACTCTAATCTGTTACACAACACTCTCTGCTCTGAAATACAAGTGCCGGCTTTCTCAAAAATTTCTTTTGAAATCTCGACGAGCGGGGTGGCGATATCCTGACACGCTGCTCCGCATCCATCAAAGCAACACTTTTGATGACCGTTACAATCATCGTCAACTTTGCAAGAGACTCCGCACATTCCGTAGTCTAAACTGATCGCCACCGTGGGACAAGAACCAGCATGACGAACGCGTGCTGGAGAAGGACAGCAAATGCCGCCGGAAGCCAAACCGAGCTTGTGACACCAGTGAGTTTTGGACGGACATTCCTCATCTTTAGTGCAGCTTTCAACGCTCCCAATACTTGAAATATACGGCTCGCCAATTGGGCAGAAGTTCAATAAGCATCTTGGTTGGGGTACGCAGGTTGCTGCCTGATAGCATTGCACTGAGCTCATTACGCAAACGCTTCCTTGGGGACATTTCACTTCTTCGCATGGATTTTTACATTTACAAGTTGGACACGAATTCGCTTCTTTTTCAAAACCGAATGGACATGCCACTTTACAAACCAGCGGCTCACATGGATTTCGGCCTGGAAATATTTTCGGTTTTAAGTAAATTATTGATTCTTTTTTTCTAGTTTTTTTTCTAGTTAAAGCATCAAGCAATGGGGAAACATCATACTTTCGCAATTCGGCTTTCTGCCAATTGCTCTCGTCCCTGGCAATTGCTCTCCAGTCGCGATGTCAACACAGAAACAACCCTCGTCGTCGCATTGGTATTGCTCAAAGTTTCCGGCTCTGTCGCACTTCATAGCGTTCCTCAGTGAATATAGTTCGGCGGTCAACGCTAGATGGAAACATGCTGAAATTTTCAGATCATTACTTCGCAGTATCACTAATGGTTCGCCAAGCGTTGTAACACACAAAAACACAAAGACATCGTTTGTAATGTTGCGACCTTTCGGCTTCTCTGACGACGTTGTTGAAGCATTTTTCGGGAAATAATGCCTTGTTTGAAATGCTACGGTAGCGCGGAATCGTGTTAATTTGAAAGAAATTTCGAACATTTTCACTTTTTTCACTACTTTTTGCACACTTCGGGCCACCGTAGTCGTTTGGTCTCGACACGAACGGAAATAAAATCGATGACGATTCAAAAAAAAGCACGTAGAACACCTTTCTTGCGAAATGTTCATTTCCAGCGCAGCATAAGAATGCCAGTCGGATAAGTCAGAAATTTCGAAAAGTGATGCCTCTTGTCAAGTCTTGTCTTGGTTTTGTCTTGGTCTTGGTCTAGTTCTTGTCTTAGTCTTGGTTTTGGTCTTGGTCTTGTCTTGTCTTGGTCTTGTCTTATTTTGTCTTGGTCTTGTCTTATCTTGTCTTGTCTTGTCTTATCTTGTCTAATCTTGTCTTGTCTTATCTTGTCTCGTCTTGTCTTGTCTTGGTCTTGTCTTATCTTGTCTAATCTTGTCTTTTCTTATCTTGTCTCGTCTTGTCTTATCTTGTCTTGCATTGTCTTGTCTTGTCTTGTCTTGTCTTGTCTTGTCTTGTCTTGTCTTGTCTTGTCTTGTCTTGTCTTGTCTTGTCTTGTCTTGTCTTGTCTTGTCTTGTCTTGTCTTGTCTTGTCTTGTCTTGTCTTGTCTTGTCTTGTCTTGTCTTGTCTTGTCTTGTCTTGTCTTGTCTTGTCTTGTCTTGGTCTTGTCTTGGTCTTGTCTTGTCTTGGTCTTGGTCTTGTCTTGTCTTTTCAAGTCTTGGACACCGCGTCTTTGTGTTTTTGCGCCTTATAACTGCTTTGGGTGATGCAGTAGGAATATTCTTCTTACGTGTACTCCTGACTGGATACATGCACGCGGTGGAGCACCCCTGTCTACAGCATCTTTTCATTCCAGCACATTGCGAGTCCGAATGGCATTCCGTTATACAGCTCCGGTTCGCTGATATAATGTCGGCGCAGTCCGCCACCAAGGAGCTCAAATGCGCTTTGTTGTATTTCTCAACGTCTCCCGGCTGGTAGTGCAAAACTGGCTCATCCGGTTTTGCTGGTCTTCTGATGGCATAGCTTTCTGGCGTCGAGCATGAAAGTGTGCAGCCATTGAAGCAGCATTTCTCGTCTCCAGTACACTCGTGATCAAAGTAACACGAGTTTTCAGGATAGAGTAAGCATTTTTGCTTGTCAGATGACTGAGAAGGACACCGTCCATCTCGCGTAGAAGACGCTGCACCAGAACAACAGAAGCCCAGCCCATTATAGCCAATCTGCACGGTTTTCAAAGCAATTATTTGCAAATTCAGATGATCACTCACTTTTGAGCAAGTGCCCTCTGGACAGTCTTTGTCAGTTGAGCACAATGCAGTGATTCCATTGTAAAGCCGAGATGGCAGGCCATGTCGACATGGGTTCAACAAACCTATATGAAGTATTATTCAGAATGCGGCTGAAAACTGGAATTAGGTAGCTCACATCGTGGAACAGGAAGGCACGGAGGATTCGCACAATCTGGCTCAACCAACTGACAGTGCTCCCAACTATTCTCGCACTTTACATTGCTGCAGATGTCCACGCAAGAACAAGAAGAAACAGGGCAACCGAAAATATCCATTACGTGACCGTGGGCACACTGATTATGGCATTTTGTGGCGCAGAGACGGGGTACTGTAATAATTGAAAAGAAAAAATTTTAATATCGCGAGGGAAGTTCACCTCTACACATTTCTATTCTTCTTTGGTCTCGGCTGATTTTGGTTCCAACAATTTCAAAGCCGTAATGCACATCAACACACCAGCAGAACTTGGTATCACACTGAATTGAAGAGAATCTTCCATTCGGCTCGCATGATGGTACGTATTCATTCGGAAGCCTTCCTTCTTTCAGCTTGGAAATGGCTAACACCATGTGAATGCAGCCTGTTGCTTTGAGTGGCTCCATGCAAGTCGATCCGCAAGCATTGGGACAACATTTATGAACACTTCCGCAATCCAGGTCATTTCCGCATTGTTTTTGATCAATGCACTCTGATTTATTTGCAGTTGGAGATGGACACTGCCCAACTTTTGTTGAGGAAAGTGGACGAATTGGTGGCGGCGTTGGGAACAGAGTATTGGCGAGATTTCGAATAGTCGGTGGAATGGGAGTAATATTGAAATGCACGGATCCGATATTCGAGACAGCCTTTATGAGACGTTGAAAAGAGCCGGGAATATTCGATGTCAGAGACACAGGCTGAATCGGCTTGTCTTCCTTGACTTGAAAACTGTTAGCGATGGGAGCAACACATTCTCTTCCACACCCGTTCGAGCAGCAGATCAAGCGACCACTGCAGTCCGAATCTTTTTCGCATCGCAGAGCACAAATCCCATGTGTTAATCTTGGGCATTCTTCCCGATTCGATCCTGAAGATCATTGCTAATTCTATATTTCTGTTTCTCTCGGTCGGTCTCTCGTCTGCCTTCCCAAATTGTTCTCTGCCAGCAAAAAAAGGAGAGAGAATACACGAAAATGCGGTGTGAGTACTAGCTTAGCAAGCAGAGTGCTAGTCGGATAATTGCGACTTCTCTCACCAATAGAGAGACTGGTCACGCACTATAATTGGATAGTCTCCTAGTCTCCCCTACTCACCAAACTTTGGAATGCATCGTGCTTTCACGCCTATTGCTATACAGCTTTCTGATGTTCCGCAGATGGTTGTCTGGAATGTCAAACATCTTCTCGATTAGATTCGTGCTTTTAAGTGCCTTTTAAGAGATCGTGTTTCAGTTAATGGAGCACAGATGGATTAAGTCTCTGTACCATACACATTGGTACTGAAATTTGAATTTTTCCAAAATAAGTTTATTGCGATTTTTAAATGATGCATGGATCTTTCAAAATGGATTCTTTCTTCCTAGTCATTTCATTCTTGTGATCCTCTTACCTGACAAGGATCCATAGCACAAGTGCATGTACATTGCTGTTGAACATCCTTGAGATATCCATGAGGACACAACAGATTACAACTGGAAGGGCGTACAGAGCACACATTTGGAATAATTGAAGAAGGTAGAAGGTCTACAGAAGCCGAACCAGAAGCGCTTAGAATTAGCAGATACAGTAACCACATTTTTTCTCATTTGACATCCGGAAGTGATAAGAATAATGGTTGAGAATCTAATGGTCAACCTTGTGGAGAGATGACAGGTGGATCGACGCAAAAGAGACAGGTTACTTCTGTTGAGTGGACACATCGCAAGCCTCAACAGGAGAAGGACGACACGCCGCCCACTTTTGCGGTACGAGGTGCGAAACTGTCTTCCGACAGATTTGTAAATATTGCATTTAATATAATAAGGAAAAGCTCGCTCGACTGAAGAAAATTAAAGAAGTCCAATGACAAATTGGATGATAGAGGATCATTGCTTGGGATGGGGAGTTGGGGGGGGGGGGCAAGCAAGGAGGGGGAGACAGGTTGGTCGGTGGCGGCTAACAGTTGATACATTGTTTCCCTACCTAACAATATTGACTTTTCGAAACCCCTTGCTCCGTGTGTGATCAGCTAAATGAGAAGCACCAAGCAAAGCCTCTATCATGCAAATGAATTAAGAAATACTCATGTTGAGTTTGTGCTTTTCTGATTCTATCACAAAGCGAACAATTGGACGTTGAACCCTCACTTTTTTGAATTTTAATAATTTATTAAAAGAAAGCGCGGTCAACGAACAAAAGAAATTAAAAAAATTAACAAACGGCAACTGCAAATCCTGAAAAAAAAACCAAAGATCTAAACTGTCCTATCTTATAAAAACAAACTTCCGCCCTGAGTCCAAAAACACGTCAGTATCGTGTCCTTGGCGCAACTGCAACATGTAGATCAAAGAGATCGGCAGGTCAAAAATTACTTTGGCTTTGAGGATGTTGATGTCTTTGGTTTAAAAACCGGGCAATAACCCGACAGAATGGACGATGGGGACAGAATGGACGGACGAAGAACGGTGGAGTGATTAACACTTCTTATAGATCCACATGTCCTTCAATTCTTCACTTCTTCATTAGCTGCTCCTCTCCTGTTATTCATAAGCTGTCAGATAGTGCATTTCTATGTACAGTACCGGCCATAAAGGTATTATATTATGATTCCCATTCGAAACACAGTCTTTCTTGCTCCAGGCGCATTTTCAGCTCTGTTAGACATTAATGTTACCTGCTTCTGATTACATTGTCTAAAAATCACCATCTCTTCTTGCCGGTGCAGTATCGTACCGGCCATAAAAGTTTTATATAATGGTTTTTTGGACGATATCTCATTCGATATAGAACGCATCAATCTGATTTTGGCAGAAATTCATGCAAATGGTTTCCCCACAAAACATTGAAATCTTGCAGATAGAACAATTTCTAAGAGCACGAAGTTTCATTGAAGAAATGTGGGTTTTCGTTCTTTTTCAAATTACTTCAATATGCATTAGTTTCACAAGCCCAAATGTTCTTAGCTGATACATTGTTGCTTGATGAAGAAACTGTGAAAAAATCAGATTGATTCGTTCTATATCGAATGAGATATTGCCGAAAAACCAAAATATAATACCTTTATGGCCGGTACGGTACTGTACCTTCACAATTTGTACCTCTCGATGAATATTTTAAATGGACAACGAACAACGGAGGCCTAGTTGATTGTCAATGCATTTTTTCGCTGGTTTTATGATTTCATTTTCTTTTGTTTCTAGCGTTTTCCCTCTGAGCTCTGAGCGATGAGCTTATACATTTGTGGAACATAGAAAGACCATTTACCAGATAAAAATTTGTTTAAAAATGTTTTTTCGACTGGACCTCTTTCTATTACTAGTGCTCTTTGTAAAGTTTTCATGAATTTGGCTCATTTCGAAATTGTCAGGGTGAGGTTATACTTTTGTGGAGCATCGAAAGGCCATTTTCCAGTTTTATGTTTTTTTTTTCTTGGAACCGGGGGTCGGTTGATCAAAAACTCTATTTGTCGTTTCAAAAAGAATTAGAAAAATTTGGAACGAAATTTTTAAAAATGCAAATATAACAGCAAAAACGAAAATATATACCTTTATGGCCGGCACTGTACATTTTCCTATCTGCACTGGAAGAGATGCCTTGGAGATTTGGAGAAGTAAAGAATATTACACGGGAATTAAAGAATTTGAGACTGCGCTAGTCCGAGTAAGACTTCCATTTGAGCGAAATTTCGGCTGTCTCGTCTCGTCTTCTTCGTCGTCTTGAATTCGTCTGACACAGTGTTTTGACAACTTTTTTATTGCGTAAGACGAATGCAAGACGAATTGAAAGACGAATTTCCGTTTTTCCATTTTTTGTTCAATCTCACAAAAAAAAACGACTGATGGCAAGGATTGCCATTACAAAATCCGTGCATTAAACGTCCGTTAAGGAGAGAATCAACTAGTTACGGTGGTCCTGCAATGAGCCTTTTTATTGCCTTTTCAAAGCACCTTCCTGTTAGAAGTATCCTATTATTAGAGCTTCCACTCTATTTTAACAGTATGTTTTGTTTTGGCTCTAATGATTTCCGCTTATCGGAAGCATCCCTTTTGAATGGGCTCGGGCTTTACACCAATTCAAACTCGGTAATCGTACATATCCGTGTGCCTGCCCTCTCTCTTTTATTGCTCGCTTCTTTCAACTTTATGCCTCGCTAATAGTACGCAGAACAAATGTACGCGGTATAAGTGTCACTTGGAACTCTCTCGCTTCCTTCCCGCTCTGCAATGTTTGTATACTTTATCTTTCAGTGGTCGTCGGCGGATTACTTTGAATAATTTGAAATCGCAATGAATTGGGGAATATAAGTTCTTATTCTGAAATTCGAACTTCAGGGCTTCCAAATTCGGATAATTTTTCGTGGATACTTGTTGGGTCAAATACCTGGGCTCGATTTGGACCACGACAACAACACCTCCGCCTCAAGAATCTTCTCGATATAGTATTCCCTGTTGGGGCCAACTTCGTGGGTGGCGATTGGACATACCAGCAGGACGGAGCTCACTGAGCAGTGGTGCGAAGCCAATTTCCCCGATTTTATCACTAAGGATCAATGGCCAGCTTTGAGCTTCGAGCCAGACCTCAATCCAATGAATTTTGCTGTGTGGGGATATTTGAGCAAACAAGTATCCACAAAAAATTATCCGAATTTGGGAGCTCTGAAGATCGCTCTGACAGCTGCATGGGACAATTTAGACGTCGTCGACTCGTACCCGAAGAGACATCAGGCAGTCATCAAAGCGAAAGGGAGAAGATTCGAAAACTGTTAATACTATAATTTTTTTTAATTGTTCAATAAACATTGTTGATTTTCAGAAAAAATCGTTTGATTTGAAGTTATTAAACCGTCTTGAACGCGACGCTATATTTATTCCCCACTCTGTAGAAAGTGAGTGCTACCGTAGTCTGTGAGCCCATAGTCGTGGATCGTGGAAAATTCCTTTTTTTTCATTAATTTCAGTAATTTTTTTCAAAAGCCATCATTTTTAAGCATGACAATATACAAAACGTGCTGAAAATGCGTTATTCTACCGAATAGTCCAATCACTAAAATCAAGCTTAGGCTTAGGCTTAGGCTTAGGCTTAGGCATAGGCTTAGGCTTAGACTGGTCCGAACATTGAAAGCAACCAAGTGGCTCGTTGCTGTTCTGACGAATAAATACTATTTGAAGTGGTCTGTCACTTTCAGACTGGGAGCCGCCAGAAGAGCTAGATGAATCTGCCGGTCCGCCTTCCTGTTTAACAGCTTCTGATCTGATCGATTACTGATGGATTCTGACGGATTAATGGATTATCAATTAACATTTACTCTTTTGCTATAAAACTCATCAAGATCTACAATCACCGTCTTCCTGGAAAATCAATTTCCATGATGTTTGAGCATTGAGTCGTCCCTGTGTCGTCGCGTTTCGCCTCGGATATACGAGTATGGTTCAAATAGATTACCTAAAAAGGATGTACGATGGTCAAAAATCACAAGCACAATCTGCAAATTTACTTAATTTTTCCTACTTTGTGTTATTATAGTACATCCGAAAACCTTTTTTATTCTTTAAATAAAGAAAAATAATCTGGAAAGACACTAACCTTTGAATTACAGAACTTCATTTAAAGCCAATTTTTTTCCAGTTGATGTTTTTGCGGTTTTCATGGACAAACAATCAAACGCGAAACCAAGACTTCCATTTGAGCGAAATCTTCGTCTTGAATTCGTCTGACGCAGTGTGTTGATAGCTTTTCATTGCGTAAGACGAATGCAAGACGAACTGAAAGACGAACAAAGAGGACTCGACTTTTGAAGACGACTTTTTGTCTTCGTCTTTCGTGGAAGCCTAACGCGAAACACACAAACACTAGCCATGTAGCTCATAAGGTGCCAACGTGCCAGTTGCCGAAACTTTTGCGAATTTGATCCTCTTCCTGAGCAGGGTTATGTGTAAATGGGCGTGTTATAGTGAGGGGTTAACGTTGGTACATGCTGTATAGTCAGCATACTAAAAAAATTTGCATCTGGAAATTCCGAATCCCAAGAATAGTTCAAAAGTAAGATTTATGGAATCAAATTAGTCTCTGGATGAATCAATTTGAAACTGATGACGTAGCCTAGCCAATTTGATGAATGAAATTTGATCAATCTGGCGGACAATCTTTCTGAAACCCAGGATATACAATTTCAGTAACATTTGCGATCTAGGAATGATGATAACAATCTCTTCGACACTTTTCGACACCATCGTTCTCCCAGCGCTCACCAACGAATCTGAAGCCTGGATCTTTATACAGAGCATCGCTGAAAACACATCAACTATTATATTATACATCAAAAAGAAAAGATTTGGATGACCCAGGTACATCCTGCAAAGAACCGACGGAAGATGGACAAAATTGATTAAAAACGACCTGTCGGACGATCCCCCAGACATGAGATGGTCCGATTGAAAGTCGAGGAAATCACCAATGATCGTAAGGCATGGCTAACTGTGATCCGCACTCAAACAGGCGAATAACGGATCGACTAATTATCCTAAGTAAGTTTTTCGATATAGGAATGATGAAAATTCGTATTCAAAGATCAGACATTCTTAAGAAGTTAGCAAAGAAACAGTGATTACGCAGTAGAAAGGATCAGATGGAGTAATCGATAAAGTGTGCTATATCCAAAATAATTTTTCGCATATTTCTCTTTTAATCCGTTTCACTTGGTTCACGTCGTCATCAGAATCTCGCGTAGTGTGATTGTCGGTGCCTAACACAGCATTTGTTCACACTTTTTGTTTGAATCTTTTCCGTTTATATGGAAAACACTTCTCCGTTTTGCCCATTGCAATGCTTAGCGCCAAGGATCAGTCTTTAACCTTTCTTAATTGGTATCTGAGTTCATTTTGACATTTCTTCGTCAACTTTTCATCAACTATTTGCGCGGGTTTACCTGGAAAAAAGTAAATAAAAATCAGCGAGAAATAAAGGAATAACGGAAGAGGGACGAAGGAAGGGGTGTGGGAGAAGAAAATTTGTTGTCGAAAACTCTGAATCATGAGACTGTCCAAGACGATAACGTCAACTCTTTTCTATTCAAAAACTGTTTCTCCTTTTCCCACTTTTGTAACAATTCTCTTCGTTCTTTTCGGAGAAATGTTTCCGATACTGATTTCCATCACAATCGAAAAATTGTTTCAATTGATTTTCCTTTGATGTTGGCTTATTAGCGTCTTGGCAGATGCTATTCTAAAATATAAAAAGGGGAGAAGTAGTCGATTTTCAAAGATATCCGCGCAATGTCATGCGCACGCGCAGGTTGATAAACCCCTTCCACGTCATTCCCTATCCCTCCCACCATTTCATTCAGTAAAATTCCTTCGGAGGAACGTTTTCTCTTTGGCACTATAATACCGTAAAAACTCAAATAATCTTGCATGCAATGCCATTGTTCGTAGAGCCTTTTTAACAGCAATTCTATTAGAAGTGCAAGTCTATTAGAGGTTTTATGGTAATCTAATTTTCTTTTAATAAAGTTTGATCTGCTCAACTGTAAGCTCGAATTTCAGAATGAATCCATCATTTGGTCGGGTTCGACGGAAAGTTTCAATTATCTCAATTCCAGAACTGTCATCAGATTCTCATGAAAGTAAGTCTTCGCGTTCTGCATTGAGCAGAAGTAAAATTTAAAAAAAAACGCTTTTTTTCTTGTTTTTCTACACTTTAAAGTGAAAAATAATGCTCTTAATTTACTGAATAAAAGGAAGAGTGCCGACTACTTTCACAGTGATAGATCCCTCCCTCCCCCCCCCCCCGAGCCAAACTGAAATTAAGTATCTGAATCCTCAAAAATGTGCATTTGTTTATCCACTAGTTAATCCAAAATCTTTAAAAATGATTCAGAAATTAGAAAAAAAACCAATAATATGCACTCCAAAAAAGTATAAGCTCACTACGAATTTTCAGTAAATAGGTGATGATAAGTGACTTTCTGAAAATTTACTAGAAGGAAATAACATATTAAAGGAAAAATAATGATTAATTTTGCAAATTGTGTGCACTTTTCACAATTTTTTAAAAATTTTGTTTCATTTTACGGTTCCACAAAAGTATAACCTCACCCAAATTTTTTGGTTTCTTTCTGAATTTTTTGAATCTTTTTTGCCTTTTTTTTCTTAATTTTTCACTAGAACTAATCTTTATTTGCAATAATGGCAAAACATTCGCCTCTTACTGCCTACGAAACAGGTCAAATTGACGGAAAATTAGACCAAGGTCTCTCAAACCGAGAAATCGTTCGGGACTGAGGGCAGAAGACGACCTGTCATCAATAATAGTGCCAAGAACGATACCAAAAAAGATCTGGACGTCCTTCATGACTCACAAGCCGTGAAAAACGAATGATCATCCATCAGTAAAGCGTTCGATAGCGTGGCTTCGCTGTTCAAAATTAAGGCAGAACTCAAATTGAAAGAGTCTCACGAGACTGCTTGAAGAGTGACCTCTAACAGGACAGAACAAACAGAAGAGGAAAGGGCGCGGAGCTCCGGATTTTCAGATGGAAATATCTCGATTTTCGGAAGTTTGCGCAGATAGCCTCTATGTGTACTGAATTCTCCATAGTCGAAAGCACCTGTAGCCAAATTTTTAAAAAAAAGTTAAGAGGATTTCTATTCGAGGTTCCCTTGTAAGAGCATGTTCATCAAGAGGCGTAAGATACAAAAAGACACCGCATCTCACCCAGAAGTTTCGTATCGTGAAAACCGAATAGAATTTACCAAAATTAATCAAAAAATGGACTGGAAGCAGGCAGATGAGCAGCATTTTTTTGTGGATATACTGTGATCCCCCACTAAAAAACTTCTAGATTATGTTCAAAGAAGGAACCACAACTGTCTGGAGCAGTCTGGATGGATTTCGCTGTTATCGTCAAGACATACAAAAAAAAATAAAATGCAATATGATCTCGTGGTAACTTCAATAGAGGAACGAACACTCATTGTTTAGGCTGCCATTTCTTCCTTCTATCGTAAAAAGTCATGATTCATTCTGGAAAATATGAACGGCTCAGATTATCGTGAGCTGAGTTAGCGCAGAGAAGTTTTCATTTTGATACCTTTCCGAAAGCTTGGTCTACCTGCAAGAATGGGCTCCAATTCATCGAGCCAAATGAACAAAATCATGGATACGAGCCAGAAACATCGGAGTGTCGTTCGGCCGGAATGCTCACTGCATAATTAACAGGGTGTTCGGGGATATCTTGTGAAAATGGTTTAAGACTGAAACAAGATTTGGGACAATGCTTCTGACTAGAAAAAGGTCAATGCTGATGCCTGAGAAGATGACAGGATTGACAGGAAAAACAGCTTCTAATGTCGACAAGAAGTTCATACTTCTCCAGGAGGAGTGGAAGAAGATTCCACAATCAACCATCGACACACTGATCGATTCCATGCTTCGCAGATGCAAATGGTTTTCCCACAAAATATTGAAATCTCGCAGATTGAACAATTTCTAAGTGCACGAAGTTTCATTGAAGAAATATGGGTTTTTGTTGTTTTCGTTCTTTTTCAAATTACTCTAATATGCATTAGTCTTACAAATCCAAATGTTCTCAGCTGACACATTATTGATTGATGAAGATACTGTAAAGAAATCAGATTGATTCGTTCGTTGTATATCAAATGAGATATTGTCGAAAAACCAAAATATCATACCTTTATGGCCGATACTGTACCTTCACAATTTGTACCTATCGATGAATATTTTAAATGGACAACGAACAACGGAGGCCTAGTTGATTGTTAATGCATTTTTCGCTGGTTTTATGATTTCATTTTCTTTTGTTTCTAGCGTTTTCCCTATGAGCTCTGAGCGATGAGCTTATACTTTTGTGTAACATAGAAAGACCATTTACCAGATAAAAATTTGTTTAAAAATGTTTTTTCGACTGGACCTCTTTCTATTACTAGTGCTCTTTGTAACGTTTTCATGAATTTGGCTCATTTCGAGAAAGTCAGGGTGAGGTTATACTTTTGTGGAGCATCGAAAGGCCATTTTCCAGTTTTATGTATTTTTTTCTTGGGCCCGGGGCCCGGTGATCAAAAACTCTATTTGTCGCTTCAAAAATAATTTTAAAAAATATGGAACGAAATCTTTAAAAATGCAAATATAACTGCCGAGCAAAGTACATTCGGACCATCAAAAAAAAGCTAGGAAGATCGATGTATTCCTTCCAACTTGTGATCCGGGCCGGCACGTAACCTTCTTTAAAATTGAAGTTATGGATCGAGAAATGGCGGAAATTATAGATTTCTTTAATTTCTGCGAAATAAAAAAATCAAAAAAAAAGTTCAGACAATGCAGCTATCAAACAGAGCGACATCTGCAGAGAGCAACTGCGGACTCCCCTGTCTAAGAGATTCTAGTCCGGTGCCCACTTTTCTTATAGTTCCAATTGAATAGTTTTCTGATGAAATCACCCATTTGCAATAATTTCAGAGTATAATTTGAATTTTGAAAAAGGTTATGAATCGGCCGGTATCAAAGGTATGATGTATCGAATCTCCACACCTTCATTTCGCGATATTTGTGAAATTGATCTAAAATTTCAGATTGAATTCAACAAAAATAACACTTTTAAAACTCTCTTTTTAGAATTTTTGAAATTTTCACCTTGTGAGCACAATTTTCGTTAATTTCAAAAAGCTGCAATTCTGGAGGTACAGGTGCGGCATAAATAATAGGATGGGTTTCAAAAGCCATAATTTTTGCAAAAAAAGTGGAATTTATATGAAACTTAGACAAACGCTTACTCAATCATATAAAAACAAGCAAAATTAACAATTTTCAAATTTTTCTCCTTTCGCCTTCACCACTGCTCTCAATATCTTTGGGTAGGGAATGCTGATAGTTGACCTCAAAATTGTCCCACGCCTTCAGAAGCGCATTCTTCAGGGCTCTAAAACTGAATTAGTTTTTTGTGGGTCATCTGGGTCAATTATCCCAAAACGACATAGTCCATTGGATTCAGATCCGGAGAAGAAGCAGGCCATTCTGCTGAAGTGATGAGCTCGGGGAAGTTGTCCTACAATATATTTTTTCGTATTTTTAAGGCTTCCAGGAAAGACAAAAACAAAATGTATCGTCTTCCTTCGTCTTTCAATTCGTCTTGCATTCGTCTTACGCAATAAAAAAGATAGACATGTGTGCCAACATACTGTCTATCTTTGTGTCAAACGAATCCAAGATGAAGACGAGACGGTCTTATTTCGTCTGTCGTGGAAGCTTTATTTTATTTTTTTACAAAAATAAGTAAAAATTACAATGTACCGGCGCCAAAACTGCCGCAAAATCTCATCCTATTATTTATTCCGCACCTAACTACAGTATCCATTCTTCGCTTTTTGAAATAAGAAAACCGTTTTCGGCATTGTGGGATGCACCCAAATCTGGAATTTTTCATCTGAAACCAGCGAAATACTGATATTGCCCAATATTCTGAGTGAAAAAAAGACAAAATCAAATGAGAAAGCCACCAACAAAACACTTGGAGTCACAGTTTCTCTCTGAGGTCTTCTCAATTCCTTGTTGAAAATCTGTAAGCGGCTTAAGTTTCGTCTTGGTCGTCCCCTCGCCATACTGCATGTACATTTATTTCATTCGTGACCGTGTCTTCAAGCAAACACAAAATGTACCGATTCTGCGTCTACTCTTCCCCTCATTTCCTACCTCTTGATCATGATACGCACGGGCGTTCTGCTTTCCTCTCTTCTCTTCTTGCAACTGTTCATTTTGCGACAATTTTTCATAAAATATCAATCAAATAATACAGCAGGCCTTGTATTTTTTCTGTTGTTATTGGTGCTGGTGCTGGTGCGTCGGCATCGCAGCTAATCGCAGATTGATTGATGATCAATCAAAAATATCCTCTTTTGTTCAGTTTTCTCGGTTCTCACCGCGTTTTCTGGTTGAATAATTCGCGCTTCGATGATTTCTGACATCACTAGATCATCAAATGATAAAGTTCTCTTTTTCTCTACTTCGCTCTTTGAACTATTCCGATCTTCGTACATCTCGTACATCAGTTAGGTGCAGAAAAAGGACGCAATACATATTGCGTAATTTTAAAGGGCATTGTTCGGGCATTTGGTGGGCACTGTGCCGAACTTTTAAACATTTTCAATTTTTAATTTTATTTCCTTTGAGATCGAAGAACTCTTCTGATTTAACCCGCTTTTTAAGTATTTTTAAAAAGCTGTGCAACACTCTTAAAAATTTCGGGATTGCTCCAAATATGCTCTGATGGTATTGCTTATAAAAAGAGTCAGTTTTAACGATTCTCTGTAGAGTCCTTTCGGTGTTCATTCCCTCCTGAATTCTAGTCGGCTAATACTTCTTTCTACAATAATAATTATTTTTTTCGCTTTTTTAAGGCTTCCATGAAAGACGAAAACAAAAAGTCGTCTTTCGTCTCGTCTTTCGTCTTCTCGTCTTTCATCACGTCTTTCGTCTCGTCTTTCGTATTCTCGTCTTTTGTCTCTTCTTTCGTCTTGTCTTTCGTCTTCTCGTCTTTTGTTTCTTCTTTCGTCTTGTCTTTCGTCTCGTCTCTCGTCTTCTCGTCTTTCGTATCTTCTTTCGTCTTTTCGTCTTCTCGTCTTTCGTCCCCTCGTCTTTCGTCTTGTCTTCGTTCATCTTGCATTCGTCTTCCGCAATAAAAAAGTTGGACATGTGTACCAACACAATGTCTATCGCTTCGTCAGACGAATTCAAGACGAAGACGAATCCAAGACGAGACGGTCTTACTTCGTCTTTCTTGGAAATATTAGTTTTTTTTATAAAAAAGATAATTCTCAGAGCACTAGGAGTGAGAATCAATGATCTCTGAGAATACGGTGTATGGTGGTGAATTACTAAGAAATAATGCCTTCTTGCTCATCAGAAATCAATTTGGAAAATCTGAAAGCTGTTCCAAGTCCCAACAGAAGTCTTTCATGGACATTTTCTTACCATATTTTCAAGAAATGCTCCATGTACTTTTGCTAGAGCCGCTGCTAGGCATAGAAGTATTTCTCTCGAACAGTTCCAAATTGAATTGAGCATTCTCCGGCTCTCCAATTATTCCAATAATGCTCGCTTCTCTTAACTGAAAATTGAACAAAGAAATGTCTGAAAATGTCCAATTTCTGAGCTGTGGTGGTCAACCCCTTCTTTTTGACACTTGTAGTTCAAAAATAAGCTCAAAAATTTGTGAGAAACATTGAAAATAAAGAAGACTTCGAATTGAATACACCTCTAGGCCATTCATAACAAAATAATCAAATATGTAGCGAGTTTTTAGTTCTTCTTCCATTGAAAACACCTATTCAATGCCAACAACGATGCAAAAAAAAGGCGAAACATGGGAGAAACCAAACCAATTTTTGAGAAATGACGAGTGTCTTCAGGCGGTCCGAATGTGTCAAAAACTGGAACAAGATCTGAGGCTAGAATAGAAATGAAATTCAGAATATCGGTGTGATCCGATCAATTCTCTTGGAGCTCTTTTTTCAGATTTTCTCTTTATTTTTAGACTTTTTAGACTTTTTTCGTTTTCTTATTTCTGAACATTTTTTTTTCAAAAAAGAGCAAAAATAAACTAAAAAAGATTCTTTATGATTAAAAAAAAAGCTGAAAATGTACTCTCATAGAAGCTCTTTGTGCCGAGACCATTTTCTATGAGCTCGGCCTGTTGCAGGCCTGTCCAAGAGCCAAACTTTTCTTTCTAGACAATTGAATCTTCGAGAACGCATTCTGAAGTTGATCTCCGTTGAAATGAGCAGCGGAGCACCACAACTTGCCAACTTGTGTTTCCCTCTGTTTCGTGTCGCTGTAGTTTCCAACGAGCTCAATGCTCTGTTTTTCAACGTTCTGCTCATAATACAACGCGCTTCACAGCTGCGATTCTGCATAATCGTCGTCAGTTTTTCGCTCATAAAACCGCAATGTTTTAGATGTTTAGTTGTCATTTTGCTTTTTCATTTTACATCGTTTTATTTGCCGATTTTTTTCTGAAAGAAATGTCGAAAATCTTTGTTTTCTCCCAACACACACACTGTTCGCAAAATTGTGGAAACACATGAAACAAAAATATGAAGAATAGTCTTCTGTGTTTTGTGTAAAAGAGTGTGTGAGTGACGTAGATCGTTAAAGTTTTATATTTTCTTTTGCTTTGACTGTACCGTGCCGTCGATCAGCCGACGGAAAAAAAAAGAAAATGCGAAAATTGACAAGAAAATGAAAGTGCAGTATCACTAAACTTTCAGGCGAAAACGCTGCGAATAGCGGAGCCGGCGATTCTACTGCATTTGGAGTTCCGACTGCAGCCGGCTCAAACACTCGAATCGAACTCGATTTTGATGATTTCGAAGAGCAGCTTATGAGGAAATCCAGGTGAGCCATGACTGATTTTGAATTCCAACTTATACTCTGAATGGAAGAGAAGGGGAACGCCGATTCTAGACATTCTCGTCTTCATCTTCGTCTTGAATTCGTCTGGCATTCGTAAGTCTTGACGAATGCAAGACGAGACGAAAGACGAAGGACGAATTTTTGTTTTCGTCTTTCGTAAAAGCCTTAGTAAAGCCTAAAACATTATTTTAAGATCTTGAAGATTTTAAATAATTTTCGAAATGATTTCATTCTAAAATTGAAAAGACTGAAAGTGTGATTTCTGAAACTTTCAGAATAGTTAAGCACAGTAATTAGAGGAGAACCGACACGACTAAACAAAAGAATGATGCTCACTTAAGTTGAGTTGAGCACTTACTTGCTCACTCAAGTGCATTGTCTCTAAAGAGTCCGAGTATCTGTTTCACTTTGGAAGTGAGCACAAGGTAACTGCTCACCTCTCACTGCTTTCGCTTTGCTCCGCAGCTCGCTGGCACGCCTTCAATAACTGTGGCTGCTCTATGCTCTCGAATAACAGTTCAAATAAGTTTTTCTATGCCTTGTTATCGAAAAGTGATTGGTGCGTGATCAGAGTTTCATACAGTAGAGAGAGAGAGAGCAGCGAGCCACCTATTTTTTCAGACTCTAATCTAAAACTTAAACAATTATAAGAGTTTTAACATTTTCCGCTTAACTGCCTCCCCCCACATTTCGGTAAGGATGACATTATGTAATCGGTTTAATGGAATTAACATGCATCTCATGTAAAACAAACTTCCATTGGAGCATTTCTCATTGGAAATTTCCATATTTGCAATCTGTATCAAAATATAGACAAAATGAGGTCAAACTCAAAATTATTGCTCAAAAAAGATCGCAAAGATCGCAGAAAAAGAGCGCGTATTTCTCAGTCCATTTGAGCAATCAAGCAAAGTGGCATCGGACCAGAAGTATACGGATTTCGTCGTCCCGCCCGCTATCCAGCCTATTTAAAATCTGTATCAATTGATCTAGCATTCAATAGCTTCACAGAACTCATTTGCGATCTTCGAGCTCTTCCAATAATTCATTTTTATTTTCAAAAAATCGCGCGGATGTTTGATATTTTATATCTACCCCGTGCATGGCACCACCTACAGTACCGGCCATAAAGGTATAATGTATAATACCTTTAGAATGAGCACCGGCAAGAAGAAGAAGAAGAGCATTGCTGCGGGATGGGGCTTTTTAGGCAATGCAATCAGAAAGAGCTGAAAATGCACATGGAGCATGGAAACCATAATAATATACCTTTATGGCCGGTACTGTATATCTATGGCGGTCAGGGAGGGCTAGTTCTCACACCGTTGTGCTTCAAGACAACCAGGGAGTGCAAACACTGCTCCGATGTATTCATTGTTTGAAGCCATGCCTCTAATTAGGGCACAGGTCAGGAGTGTGGCTTCATGGCTTCAGAAGGACACAAGAGTCGGCAATCGGCAGGTGTAGAAAGAGAGAGAGAGAATTGAGCAATACTAAGAATTAAAAGAGCTCCGAACTAGGTACAATACCGGCCATAAAGGTATTATATTGCCGAAAAACCATAATATATAATAATACCTTTATGGCCGGTACTGTACATAGCCCCCCTCCAATTTCCAGGAAGTACACGGTTTTAATATCGTATTTTTTTAGAGTATCAGCTATCTGAAAACTCTGAAAAAAAGCAACTAAATTCAATTCAATATATTAAGTTTAGCCTTGTTCACCAGCTCCTTTATATCTTGACGATGGTACCTCGATGGACAGAAACAGCCACCATACCTGTGAAAAAAAACATAGAGACATGAAAATATGGAAATATAGTAATAAAGACATGCTGAAAATAATGAGAATGAATTCAGTGCACGAGAAGTACTCCCGCGCCCGTCAGTTTGCGCAAAACATGTGTTACCATACTTTTGGCGCACACTGTAAACAGGTCTTCGGCTTTGGCCGTTGTCGGAAAGGTCTGCCTGCTAAAATATTAAAAAAGTGCTCTTAAAACCTGCAATTTTCAGCACTTTTCATTATTTTTTGGAATCATCTCTTCTTATGCGTTGCTCAGCGATTTTGCAAGCACTTCTTTGGGAAATGCTCTTGTTTTAAAACTTTCTGAAGGCACTTTCAAACTCTCCTGAATACGAAGATGAGCGCGAAGTATTCTAGTTAACGGAAATTATTATTTGTGCCTGCTTTTCTTATAGGCTTATTCTTCAAGAAGGAAAAATCATTTTCTAGAGACATTTGACCACTGCCAAAGCCGAGGACCTGCTTAAAAGAGCTGACGGAGAAGATGAAGCTTAAAATTCAACCGTATAGGAAGGGGGTGAGGGGGGGGGGCGTAGACTTTGGGTGAATAGAGGATATGAAACATTCAAATTCTTTCTAAAAAAAATCGAAGATCGCAGTTCAGTAAAATTATCGTTCGATGACAGCTAGATCGTGTGATTGATCCTTTATATTTACACATTTTTAAAAATAAAACGGACCGAGACGTGCAGCCTGAATCTGCCAACGCGGGTAATAGCTTCAAGTGTTCAGCAGATCACAGATTCTTCCATAAGTCAAAGAATCCCCGAGTACGTTCACCTGGTTCTTCGTGAAAGACGGTTTTCTACGTTTAGCTATTTCTAACTATTTATATTTTCTCTCATTTCTCATTTTCCCCTCGTCTATTTCTCATTATTCATTGTCCGTGACGAGACAGTCATCACCGATGGCGGCGGGGGCAAATCCTTCGAGTAGTAGGCGGACAAGCGTCATGATATCACCTTCGTTTTATTGTCAACTTTCTGTATTCACTGATTAGCTTTTGGCAGCCTGTCTTCTTCAATGTGACCCGTTTTCCCTTAAAAACACTATTAATTTTTTTATAGTTTTGTTTCTTTCCGGTTGCTTCAGTCTATGTAATGCTTCTAATAATCTACAGAATTCGGAAGGCAATTCAAAAATGGAAGTGTAATCAAAGTAAAAATTGAAAATCGCATTTTGCTAACAAAGCTTTCATTTAGAAAATCAAAAAAACCTCATGGGCCCGGCCCGAAGAATGAACCGTTTTCTTACAGTTTTCGATTGAATTGCGTCATTCTGATGCCAGAAGATTCATTTCTTTAATTTGAGCTTTAACTGGAAACTGAAATGAAAACCGATGTCAGCTCTTACCAGAGAGAGAGAGAGAGAGAGAGAAAATCGAGAACTCCCGAAGAACAGTTCCATTCTCGATCAATAGTCTGATAGTGTCTATCATTCACAAGCACACATAGACACAATCAAACGATGTATTTGTCAGCAAGAGAGAAAAAGAGAAGGGGGTTGGATTGTGTGTCTGATTCTCTTCGTCTCCGGCGCTGTTTCAGTGGCGTGCCGTGCACAGAACTGCTGTAGGGCATGAATAGCGAAGAGAGCAGCAGCGGTTTGTTTGCCCACAGATGTAGATCCAATAACCTTATCACTTTCTTCGGATAAAAAAAAATATATATATAATTTTCAGTTTTTGCAAACAATGTTTCTGTGTTAGCGGAATCACATGGAAGAAGCCATTTTGAAAAGAAGGAGAATCACTTCTCTCTTCCATTCTTTCTTCTGTTTTGAATAGTTACGTCGCTTCAACTGCATGTGCGTCATTCGGCTTCTCTCTCTCTCTATCTATATTTCGTGGACATTAAATTCATTAAAATTATTTCGCAGTTGAGTTTAATCACAAAAAATTTACGCTTCTAACTCTAAATATAGCTATAATCAGAATCTCGCTATCATTTTGGCTCTGTCCCAAAGCCATACTAGAATAGATAATTTATTTCGTTTTTTCCTCGTGTTCCCAACATTTTTCATATATCAACTGTACATTTTTGCACCCAATAGTTCGGAGTTTCAGTTTTCTTTTACTGATAAGACCATTATAAAAGAGCCCGAACCTACAGTAACCCTTGTAGTCATATAAGAGTAGTTGATTCTCTCATAAGTGACACCGCAAAAACGCAAAAAGAACGCATTTCAGATGAGAGATAGTCTTCTCCCAGTACGTGAACTTTAAGCCATTGAGTCACCTGAGAACTATCTTAAAATGTTAGATTCCGTCCATTTTCCATTTTCCGTGCTCTCCACTAGAGAGCACGGAAAATGATTTCTCGAAAAATGCGTTTTTCGAAAAAAAATCTCGAGAAATTTTTCTCGTTGATTTCTCGAGAATTTTTCGAGAATTTCTCAGAATTTCTCGAAAAATTTTTCGAGAAATCGTGAAAAACGATTTGAATGGAAATACGATAAACAACGCGCTTTGCGTTATTTCGGAGTGTCGTTCGAACTAGTTTATTATTTTTTTTTATCGAAATTTTTTTTTCGAGAATTTTCGAAAAATTTTCTCGTTGATTTCTCGAGAAATTCTCGAGAAAATTTTCTCGTTGATTTCTCGAGAAATTCTCGAGAAAATTTTCTCGTTGATTTCTCGATAATTTTTCGAGAATCATCGAAATTTTTCAAGAAATCGCGAAAAATTATTTGAATGGAAATACGATAAACAACGCGCTTTACGTTATTTCGGAGTGTCGTTCGAACTAGTTTATTATTTTTTTTTATCGAAATTTTTTTTTCGAGAATTTCTAGAAAAATTTTTTGGAAATTTCTCGAGAAATTGTTATCGTTGATTTTTCGGAAATTTTTCGAGAAAATTTTCGAAAAATTCTCGAAAAATTCTCGAGAAATCAAAGAGAAACATTTCTCGAGAATTTTTCGGAAAAATTTCCGAAAATTTTTTCGAGAAATTCTCGAACGACACTCCGAAATAACGCAACGCGCGTTGTTTATCATATTTCCATTCAAATATTTTTTCGCGATTTCTCGAAACATTTTTTCGAAAAATTCTCGAGAAATCAACGAGAAACATTTCTCGAGCATTTTTCGGAAAAATTCTCGAGAAATGCTTTCGAAACGACACACTGCTCTCTACTAACAAAAAGTTGCCATTTATGTGCTGCATGTTGTGGACTGAATGCATAGAAGTCGTCAGACAGTGATTGAGCCATCAGAAAAGCTCCCGAGCGATGTTTAGAGTTTCAGAATCTGTGTTCTCGAGCGTTAGAAAAGTAACTTTTTGCCGGAAAGCCAGAAAATTTGTCACATTTTCAGAGGATTTCTGAAAACAAAAAAATTTTTGTTTCTTTCAAAAATTATGTCTTTTTGTGCTCATTTCTGCTAGAACAATCTCATTTCTTTCAGTCAAAATTGCTAGGAGCTTTCAGACAAAAATTTCAGAAAAAGTATTTCAGCCAAGTGAGATTTTCTTTAAACTAATTGTAAGAAAAAACATGTTGTGTAAAAGTCAAAACGATGGGGACTTTTACAAAATTTGTTTTTTCTCAGTTTTCCGGATCCCTATTACTCACTGAAAATAGAGAGCCCTACTCTTCTAAAAGAGGACAAAAATTTTTTGAAAGTCTATAATTAATCTTCCACTTCAACAGTGATCTGATCTGCAAAAAAAACAAAGAAAAAGCTTCAGAACCCAGATCATTCCCAAAAGAAACTCACTGGGAATACGGTACATGGAGTTTGATGTCTGGATTAAGGGAATTGTCAGATGCAGATGTCAGGTCACATAGTTACTGTAATTTCAGATTTATGCCTAAAATAATCCAGTAATCATCATGTAGAGGAACCGCTTCTCCGTCTGTACTGCCCCTCGAATGTTGTCTGCTGTAATTTTGATTATCAAAACCTCTTCTCGCTCGCTGATAACGAACGATCAATCGGGAGGGGGGTTTTTTTTCTTATTTTTTGCAATATTTCCTCGTTTTCCTCTATTGGCTATTTCATGCTTTTCAAATTGTTTTAATATCTTTGTTACAGTTTCCTTTCATCCAAAAAAACATTTTAAAAGAAGACATTCTTCCACAGGCGAAATGAAAAATCGCCAGGCACATCGATGTATTCTTCTTCTTAAAATGAATGCGAAAAATTTTAGTTTTCTTCTACTGAAAACCTGAGCTGCAACACACTGCAATCTCGCAGTTCGCTTCTCTTTTTCGAAGTCAATTTTCTTGTTTCAATAGGATCGTTTCCAATTAGCTTTTTTTGAATGGGAAGTGGGAAGAACAGATCAAGAAATGTAACCAACGTCCAACAGATGGCACTAGGAAGGAAAGCGATGTTGGCCTATTAACATCGAACTTTCCTTGAAGTTATAGTCAATTTGAAAGTCTGTAACCAGTGTGCCGTTTCGAAAGCATTTCGAGAAATTTTTCCGAATAATTCTCGAGAAATTTCCGAAAAATTCTCGAGAAATTTTTCGAAAAATTTCTCGAAAAATTTCCGAAAAATCAACGAGAAAAATTTCGAAAATTCTCGAAAAAAAAACATTTTTGATAGAAAATAATAATAAACTATTATCGCCGTAAAAAAGTTCCGACATTTTTTCGAGCCCGCGAAAATCGGGATTTGAATTTAGAGGCTCCACCCATTTCATCATCAGAGCGCATTTGCTATGCGCTATATATTTTTATCAGAAGAAACGAAAAAAAAAATGAATGACGCAAATTGATATATTTAAACATTCGAAGAAACGGGTAAAAAAATTCACGATTAATACAATTTCGTTCTTTTAATCCAGTTTAATTCTGAAAATTCAGAAGAAAAAATAAAAATTCAAAAAATATATCGCGCATAGCAAATGCGCTCTGATGATGAAATGGGCGGAGCCTCTAAATTCAAATCCCGATTTTCGCGGGCTCGAAAAAATGTCGGAACTTTTTACGACGATAATAGTTCGAACGACACTCCGAAATTACGCAAAGCGCGTTGTTTATCGTATTTCCATTCAAATAATTTCTCGCGATTCCTCGAGAAATTTTTCGAGAAATTTTTCGAGAAATTTCCGATAAATTTTTCGACAAATTCTCGAAAAATTTCGAAAATTCTCGAAAAATTCTCGAGAAATCAACGAGAAAAATTTCTCGAGAATTTTTCGGAAATTTTTCGAAAAACGCATTTTTCGAAACGACACACTGTCTGTAACTTCGCCTTCCCCTTTAATACATACTCTGACTCTTTTTTTGAAACCGTGAAGCCCTTCTCATCAATTCCTATTTCATTCCATTACTTTTCGTACAACTATATCTTGTGACGTGACGTTGACGCCTTCTGAATCCCCATATCTTCTTTATCTCTCTCGTTTTATAGTCCACTACCCTTCTTTCTTCTATGCCCTCAATCACTACATAATGGACTGTGACTATAGGAGACGTGTTCTAGATCGTACCATTGGGTAAGCATAGCAAACGCTTTTGTGATTTTGACTGTCAATAAAACAAAGCTGAGAACATTGATAACGCAGATAGACTGTGCTCTGCACATGTGTTAAATCATTCGAGAGAGCAAAAACAGAAGAAAGCGCTGTGCTCGCTTCTTCTTTTTTTCGCTCTCCCACACATTTCATTTTCGTTCAGCATGGCTCTGCCGAGTCGGAAGCTTACCATCGCCAGCAGTATAGATCACGGGAACAATGGGAATTTGCATATTGGAGATATCATTTCACTTTACACAGAATCGTCCACAAATCAGGAGCATAGAGGATTTCTAAGTACACTAGGGTGAGTCATATTCGGCAAAATCGCGAATATCGCTGAAATAAATTTAAAGAATTGTTCAAATTGCTGATGAATTCTAGAACTGTTTGAGCATTTAGATTCAGGGTTGGCCAATCGCCACTGAATATCTCGGCAAATTTTGTATGAGAAAATGCTCCAAAGCTTCTGATTTTTTTAAGACTGGTAGACGACAGATGCATTGTTGAATTAAAAGATGGTCGACCTGAAAGCCCGCCAAAAAAGTTTCGAGATTGCCTATTCAAAGTTTGCCCGGTGAACCGCTACGCAGCACAGAAGCATTTGTGGACAGAGCAGAAACGATTTCAAAATGGCGATTCAATGTTTGACGACGATCTGATGAACAAGTTGAGGGTCGCTGCAGACAAGGTGAACTACTCAAACTGCTCTCCTCATTTCACACGATAATCCGTTTCAGGAGCGCGAAGAAAATGAGGCAGAATTCCAGAAAACCCTGGGAAATGTGGTGCAGTACGGCTCGATGGTCCAACTTCTTCACGTGAAGTCCAATAAATACATCACAGTGCAAAAGAATTCGCCAGCAAAACGAGAGCGAAACGCAATGAAGGTTTCTTTTTTACTTTTTTTAAAAACTCTCTGTTGCTCGCTAGATTTTTCGTTTGATCGCTCCTGATCATTGTTTTACTGATCAGATATCTGCTTGTCATTATCACCGGGTGAGTTTTCAGAAAATAATCATTTGAAGTGCTGTTGAGTGAATAATCTTAATACCTTAGAGCCTCAAAAAGAGGAATGATTGGGATACCACTCCACACAATTAACGTCTCCTTTATATTAGAGAGTACCGCCCGGAAGGTTGCCAACGTTTGGCTTTTTGATCTTCATTTTTTCCTCCTCGAATGCTAACTATGCTAAACATCTCAGCAAAACTGCACAAGTCCAGCAAAAGTCTTCCACAAGTCTTGTTCAAGTTTTCAGCAAGTTTTACTTAAGACTTGTGCTAGACTTTTGAAGTTTTGCTGAAACAGTGCGCGTAAGAAGAATGGCCCACCCCCCCCCCCCACTTAGTTTCCAGAAATCCGGTATCCGATGGTTTTTAAGTGAACTACCCCATACGATCAGGCGTCCCAAAAACCGGCTACAGAAATTTGGTTTAGACTTATGAGAAACTTGTGCAAGACTTGTGAACCTTTAAGGTCTGGCCTAGAATTGTGAGAAACTTGTGCTAGATTTGTGATCCTTCAAAGTTTGGTCTAAATTTGTGAGAGAATTGTGCTAGATTTGCGACACTTCAAAGTTTGGTCTACATTTGTGAGAGAATTGTGCTAGAATTGTGAACCTTCAAAGTTTGGTCTAAATTTGTGAGAGAATTGTGCAAGATTTGTGAACCTTCAAAGTTTGGTCTAAATTTGTGAGAGAATTGTGCAAGATTTGTGATCCTTCAAAGTTTGGTCTAAATTTGTGAGAGAATTGTGCTAGATTTGTGATCCTTCAGAGTTTGGTCTAAATTTGTGAGAGAATTGTGCTAGATTTGTGAGCCTTCTAAGTTTGGTCTAAATTTGTGAGATAATTGTGCTAGACTTGTAATCCTTCAAAGTTTGGTCTAAATTTGTGAGAGAATTGTGCTAGATTTGCGACACTTCAAAGTTTGGTCTAAATTTGTGAGAGAATTGTGCTAGAATTGTGAACCTTCAAAGTTTGGTCTAAATTTGTGAGAGAATTGTGCAAGATTTGTGAACCTTCAAAGTTTGGTCTAAATTTGTGAGAGAATTGTGCAAGATTTGTGAACCTTCAAAGTTTGGTCTAAATTTGTGAGAGAATTGTGCTAGATTTGTGATCCTTCAAAGTTCCACCAGCAACAGAGAGAGTTGTGTACTCACGAAACTGTTGGTAAGCTTTTGAGCGGTACTGTAACTGCATCGGCGGCTATTCGGGCCGGTTTCCAATTTCACGCTTTAGGTTTATCTGGATCGAGCTGGAAACGAGGGAAGTTGGTTTATTATCGATCCAGCTTACAAGCACTACGCAATTGGAGACAACGTGTCAGCTGGCAACAAAATCTCGTTGATTCCCAACGTGGTGTCTGGTACTCAAACAGGACACGTCAAATCACAACTCCATCTCTCCGGCTTCAACCTTCTCGATCACACATCTGCAGCTGAAGTGAATTGCTTAAATGAGCTCACAGAGTGGCAGGTCTTCATGTTTCTGTTGTTTGATGAGAACCAGCAGAACAGTGTGAAATCGGTAAGTGTTCGCTTCTTTCCACCAAAACAGTGCTGATGCTCTCAGGGTGACGTCGTCAGATTGTTTCACGCAGACCAGCAAACATTCTTGACGCTGGACACTATTCCGAAGCAGAACCCTCCGAAGGACGTCGTATTTCTGAGAATGACAAATCGACCATCAGCTGCAGACGCCACAAGTTCAAGAGCTCTATGGGAAGTTCAGGTTAGAATATCAATGAAATACAAATCAATATATCGTGAAAGTGCATTTAAAAAGTAGTTTTTTAAAAGTTTTTTAAAAGAGTTTTTCAAAACTGAGCATATAATTCTTTTGAATTTTTGAATAGTCACCTTCCTTAAAATACTCCACAAAAGTATAACCTCACTCGATTTTTTCGAAATATATATTTTTACAAAGTTTTTGAATGAGCCAAATTCATGAAAATGAGCTTCAACGTTACAAAAATATTAGTAATAGAGACAGATAACATAGAAAAATCATTTTAAAACCATTTTTATCTGGAAAATGGATTTTTGAAGTTCCACAAAAGTATAAGCTCACTTGATGGAAAATGTATCTGATCCAGAGTAGGCGTCGGAAATTGCTTTTTTCAAGTCAGGAACATTATCGTAAATCTTGTTTCCGTCTTAAACCTCATTCACAAGATATCCCCAACTCCCTCTAAATAATGAGGTGGACTTATATACGGTGAGCCATCCGGCCGACCGACACTCCGATATTCCTGGCTCGTATCCATGATTTTGTCCGTTTGGCTCGATGAATTGAAGCCCGTTCTCGCAGAAAGACCAAGTTTTTGGATATTTATCTAAATTAAGAACTTCTCTGCGCCAAAATTCAAGATAAATGGTTGCGTTCTTGGCTTTCTTCTCTTAGTCCCGAGCGATTTGTTTGAGAGGCTTTGGTCTAATTTTGCGTCAATTTGAATTGTTTCGTAGACAGTAAGGAGCGACTTTTTGGCTAATATTGCAAATAAAGATTTGTTTTAGTGAAAAATTAAGAAAAAAGACAAAAAAAAATATTCAAAAACTTCGGAAACCAAAAAAAGTGGGTGAGGTTATATTTTTGTGGAATAACAAAACCCAATTGTTTCGAAAAATGCTCATATTGCAATCTATTTCATTACTGCAATGATGCTGTTCATTCTGTTCTACTAGCATTTCTAAAGATTATTATCCAGAATCAACTCACTGAAAATCTGTTATGAGCTCATCC
This sequence comes from Caenorhabditis inopinata, assembly GCA_003052745.1. NCBI lineage: Eukaryota > Metazoa > Nematoda > Chromadorea > Rhabditida > Rhabditidae > Caenorhabditis > Caenorhabditis inopinata. The sequence goes on from AP018154.1 coordinate 17,939,019, forward strand.
TTTTGTGAAGCAAGCTCATTTTTCATAAACACTGTATTTTTGAGCATTTCATGAGCTGTTCTCTATGATGGCCAAGCAGGAGAAAAAATAATTTATATCTTAAAAAGAGAGCTGATCATTGGCTGCTCAAGCTCACTTCTGAAACGGTCCTGTAACCAACTTCCCATGGGTCGAATACCCATGACGTACTCCTTTTTTCAAAAAGTCAGAGAATTTTTGGCTAAATGCCAGTCAGTGAGAAATCTGAAAGCGGCAAGTTGTCGTGCAAGAAGAAGCTGTTCTGCCGCTCTTTTCGGAGCAACTTGCCAAAAGTATTTTAATTTCAAATTTTCAAAAAAATTTTGTTCCCATTAGCTTTTGAGCTCTAAAAGGTGGTAAAGGAGAATTCTAACACAATCTTCAGTGATCTCTTCAGGTTGTGCAAGCCAACGCCTATCGTGGAGGTACAGCCAAGTGGAATAAGTCATACCGTTTCAAGCACCTGGCCACTGATATGTACCTAACTGTTGAAGCATCTCAAGTTCAAGTAAAGCCGGCGGTTAACGGAAGACGTGCGAGTTTAATTTACTCAAAGTCAGTCTATGACCAATCTTCTTACCGTGCCATTTTCAGCTTCTTTGATCAGTGCACTATCTCAGAAATCTAGGCCTCTGTTGGAGCGGTATGAATTTACATAAAGACAACGCATTTCGAACGCTTTTTTTGCTAGCATACTCTACTAACTTTTGCCCCGAATCCTTTTTTTAAGCAATTTCTGTTTATACTAATCCTAAAAATCATTAAATACCATGCTGAAATGCTCTGTTCCAGAACCAACAACCCAATGGCTAGTATGTACACTGACAGCCCGAATGGAGTGGCTATAGGTGAAACGGTGAGGGTGTGCTCCGCTAAATCTCTATAGTTTTAGATTCGTTAGAAGTCAACACTTTGAGCAGTTCGAACGCCTTCTTCTTGAGCCCTACAAAGTCGGATTTCCCGGAATCCAATGAGAAACTGCTATTCCAATTGGACCCATCCACCTTCATGAAAGTAAGTTTACTCGTTTTATGCTTACAAAACTCATTGTTTCAGTCAAATAAAGATGTTCCGCGTCGCTCCTATGTTCGACTTCTTCATGAAAATACTGTAACATGGGTGCATGCGACCAATGCCACCGAGAAGCAGAATCTTCACTTCAGCAGTAAGAATGAGAAAGGATGGGTGAAAGTGATATGCGAGACCAATCGAGTTGACAAGGAAACCTTCGCATTGCTGCCAGTGAATCCTGATGAAGTAGGCGAAGCAGAAAATCACATTTTTGAGAGTTTACAGCTTTATTTTAGGTTCGCGATCTTGACTTCGCTAACGATGCATGTAAGGCTCTTCGTAACTTCATCCGACTTATCAAGAACGGTCAAGTGATTTCGAAAGAATCGCTCAACTCCACAACTCAGTTGCTAATTGACTGCATTCTTTTTGTCACGAATACATCCGATCATCTTGCTGATCCGCTGAAAATAATCGATTTCTCTCCGTCTCGCGACCGTCAAAAATTGCTCCGCGAGCAAGAAGTGCTGGATCAAGTGTTTTCCTTGCTCAAAGCCCCATTCCATCCACGTCAAGGTACCACTGAACTTGGACCTCTTCTTAATTCGCCATCCGAATTGAGTGACAGCAGAAACGAGATCTTTAAAACAATGTTCCAATTGTGCTATTGTCTTCTCAAGTATTCACAAGTCAGCTACAGAAAGAATCAAGAGTACCTGGCTGAAAAATTCGGGCAGATTCAGGTATCTTTAACTAGAGCAAGTGCTAGAGCTCTTTTTCCCTAATTTCAGGAGCAAATCGGTTTTGATTTAATGGCGGAAGATACAATGACAGCTGTTCTGCACAATAATCCAAAGCTCCTCGAAAAATATGTGAAACGACCGCATGTGGAAAGATTCGTGGAGCTGGTCAGAAACAATCGGCAGGGAAAGTGAGTTGACCTTCGATTTCTATCCAAATAAGGCAGATGGCAAACGACGTACCAAATTTAAAATTGAGAGGATTCAATCAATCTTTTTTGCAGTGTCTTCTTTGAGTTTTCCTCTTTCCTCACGGGTTTGTTTGCAAATGTTGTATGGTTCTGTGGCTATAAATATCGTGATTGAAACAGTGAAATGCAAAAAGAAGTAATCTGAATGTTTTCAGATTTCTCGACTACCTCGCTGACCTTTGTGTGTGTCGCGGTGAAGCAAATAAGAAAATTCAGGAGCTAATATGTACCCAGGTGCTTAGTGGGATGCATAGAGATATATTCATGGACACCAAAGTGATTGATGGAGAAGTTGAGATCGGATGGGCTCCCAACTTCCGAAAATTGGTGGATATAGCCGACGGAGCAAAGGCAAATCAAGACGATGCTGAGCACTTGGATTACTATCGGTTAGTTCTAGAGTACTGGCCATAAAGAATGTCTGCGGGCGCTTTTTTTTTGGGATAACTTCGCTGGCACTGCTCCTAGGCCTCGTAGGTCAACAGCAGAGTAGGGCGGAATCCGGAAAACAGAAAAAATGTTTTTCGCGGAATCTGGAATCCGGAATACGGAATGTAAGAAACGGCGGAATCCGGAATGCGGAATGCGGAAAACGGAATTTGAACCATTAATGAGGGAATCAAATGATGTAAATGCGCTCTGTTCCCAAAAATGTTTGCGGAAGTTCAAAAAAGTATACTTTTCACAACATTGAAAATAAAGTATTAAAACTCATAGTTGGGCGGAATTGGATTTTGGGAACTCGGAATCCGGAATCCGGAATACGGAAAAATATTTTTTCACGGAATCTGGAATCCGGAAAACGGAAAAAATATTTTTTTCACGGAATCTGGAATCCGGAAAACGGAAAAAATATTTTTTCACGGAATCTGGAATCCGGAATACGGAAAAATATTTTTTCACGGAATCTGGAATCCGGAATACGGAATGTAAGAAACGGCGGAATCCGGAATGCGGAATTCGGAAAACGGAATTTTTACCATTAATGAAGGAATCAAATGATGTAAATGCGCTCTGTTCGCAAAAATTTTTGTGGGAGTTCAAAAAAGTATACTTTTCACAACAATTGAGAATAAAGTATTAAAACTCATAGTTGGGCGGAATTGGATTTTGGGAACTCGGAATCCGGAATCCGGAATACGGAAAAATATTTTTTCACGGAATCTGGAATCCGGAAAACGGAAAAAATTTTTTTTCATGGAATCTGGAATCCGGAAAACGGAAAAAAAATTTTTTCATGGAATCTGGAATCCGGAAAACGGAATGTAAAAAACGGCGGAATCCGGAATGCGGCGTGCGGAAAACGGAATTTCAACCATTTATGAGGGAATATTTATGATGTAAATGCGCTCTGTTCGCAAAAATTTTTGCGGGAGTTCAAAAAACTATACTTTTCACAACAGTTGAGAATAAAGAATTAAAACGGAATAAAAACGCCATATCGCGGATTCCGGAAAACGGAAAAAATATTTTTTCACGGAATACGGAAAACGGAAAACGGACAACGGAAAAAAAACTTTTTTCGCGGAATCCGGAATTCCGCCTTTCTCTGGTCTACAGTGAGGGGTCTAACCATTTCCAGAAAAAAATTTAAGAATCATACTCGCTGATTTACAAGACTTCTGAATCAAAAACTGGAAATAAATAAAAAACACTGAAAAAATAGAAAAAAAAAAACAAAAAAAATTGAAAAAAATTAAAAACTTCTGCAATGATGCAATTCCATTTTCTGCAAATTGCCGTGAGGGTGTTCCGCAGCTACAGTAGAATTTTCCCAACAAAATATCTGTTTTCAGCGTAGTTATCCCAAAAAAAAAGCCCGGGGGCATTCTTTATGGCCAGCACTGTATGTTGTCCCCACGCCTCTCATGACTAAGCCATCATTTCTTCAGCCACCAACTTGACCTGCTATCCCAAATGTGTCAAGAACAACAGTATCTGGCTATTGATCCACCTCCGGAGAGAAAACTCATGAACATCTCTCACCATTTGCCAGCTGAGCTTGTCTTACAGTAAGCCGAGCTATTAACCGATTTTCAAAAAATTATTGAAGCTTCCCTTCAGATGTATGTCAGACACACGTCTTCCATACGATCTCCGAGGATCATTCACTCGTCTTATGCTTCATCTCCATGTTGTGCGAGGCAGTCCAATGTCAGCGATTCGGCATGCGAGACTTTGGTGGAGTATTCCAGAAAAAGTGGACGTTCTAACCTATGAATCGGTTTCTGTGGAAGCTTATTCCGACGGAAGTCGCATGAGAATCGGAGACTCCATCGCTCACAAAGTGCTTACCACTGTGGAAACTTATCTGATCAACTTGAGAAATCAAACAACCGACGAGAGACATAGTGTAAACTCAAGCAAGTTGACTTATGAGGTAGGTTTCGTCACTTGAAATGTATTTCAGTTGACGTTTCAGATTGTTAACCTGGCCAAAGCACTTGCCCAATTCAATTTCTACACGTTCAATGAGCTTCTCCAACTCACTCAAAATCTTCTTGCGATCATAAATGAAGGGCCAGCATCAGAGCAAGTTCCATCTCATAGAGCGATGGTGAATGCCATTCGAAACATGTCAAAATCGATGCTGAAAGGGGGAGGCCAGAAGGAGAACTCAAAAGACCTGGCGAAACCTCCATCGGTGTCCACAGATGATGCGGTTCGCAGCAAGGAAGGAAGAGCGCTGATTGTTAAGACCAAGCTGATTGTAGCTGAGATATTGCAGTTTGTTATGGATGTCCGGAGAGACTATCGCATCACAATGGCGTTGTCCTGGTTCAAAAATGTGTTCCCTTGTGATAAAGATGGATCACTAATACATTCAGCTAGCATCAATGAGAAAATGGCTTCTGACCTTTATGACGCAATCTATCACTCGACTGGAAATGAGCTTCACTTGGATGGAAAAGATGGTCAGCTGCTTCTGGCGATTCTACTTCAAATGACAATGTCTGACTACCCGCCACTGACTAGCATTGCTTTGAAAGTACTCTTTCGGCATTTCACTCAATATCAAGAGCTATTGGAGGATTTGAAGCAGGTACAACTATTGGTGTCAAACGATGATGTGGAGAACTATCGACAAATCGACAGAGATTTGTTTATTCTGAAAAATTTGACTGAAAAGTCCGAATTATGGGTTCATGGAGACCGTCATCACTCGGTGGAAACTAGGGAAGTTGATGAGAAAGAACGATTGACTGAACGTGATTTACAGGTAGGCGGACTGTTAAGAGAACACAATCAAATGGCATATAGAGTAATTTCTTTTAGAACCACGAGCTGAATTCTGTCAGAGCTTTCGGCTCTAGAGATTCTATGGAAGCAGTTATTTCAGTGATCAACGAGCACCATCTCAGTATGAAAAATGAAAGCCTTCAACTTCTAAATCGATTGCTCATAAAAGATGATCGAAATGATGCAGCGGTTGCTCTTCAAGAGCTAAGCGACAAGGTGCCTCTTATTGCATATCCATTGATTCGTCAAATGCTGGTTCGTCTGACAAGGATGTGCTATCGTGATGGCAAGCCGGATACAATGAATCAACAGCTGCTAAAGAATATGAGAGTGTACGAAGTTGTGCTCGAGTTCATCAGTGTTCCTCACGACAAGAAGCACGACAATGAGATGATGAAACTGATAACGTTGTCTCATGAATTCTTGAGAAGCTTCTGCAAAATAAACAAAGAGAATCAGAGCAGATTGTACAAATTCATTTCATACGAAAAAGATGCGAAGGAGGGAATGCTTCGAGTGGAAACTGTTGAGGAGGTCGGCACACTGGTCGCCATCTTCCGTAACAATAGAGAGCTGGCTTCAAATGTTCCAGAAGATTTGATTGCTCATATTGTAGGACTCATTGAGCACAACTCTCGAAATCCCATTTTTTTGGAGCTGCTTCAAGCGTTCGTGTGTGTCTACGACAAAGAAATTGAAAGTGGCCAAGAAAAAGTGGCGAACGAAATTTGCGCGGCTTCAGATGAAGTCAGACAGCTTTACGTGGATAACGCTTCATTTGAAGAGCTGGAGGCTATGATGAAACAAGAAAAAGAGTCGAGGGGTCGAGAGACGGATAGCAGAAAACCACTGAAATATCACATCGAGCTGGTGCGCCTGCTCGCGATGTGCACTCGAGGAAAAAATGGGAACACGGAACTGAAATGTGCTTCTCAGATTCCAATGGATCACATCGTTCGGGTCGTCACCTCGAAGCATTGTCTCGTCGAAGTCAAAGCGGTGTATCTGCAACTTCTTCTCCACTGCTACATAGACACGGATGCCGAAATGAAGGACGCCTACAAAACAGAGTATGTTGATAATATACTGAACAACCTTCTCGAAGACATTCGTTCTTTGCGCACCGAAAGGCATACTGACGCTGAAACTGTGACACTGGAGCATTACATCTGTCATACTGTGACGGAAGTTCTTATTAAGTTCTTCGAGGCTCCTTACTCTGCGCTCCAGCAAGCCAAAGTTGACGTCCATCATCACAAGAAAACATTTTCTGAAGTGTTACTAGAGCTCACAAGTTTGGAAAGAGGAAAACTGAAGAGCACGAGATCATCAAGGAACTGGTATCGCGTTGCCGAGTGTATCAAAAGACTTACGAAATGGGGCAAGTTATCATAAAGCAGAAGAACATTTTCACAAGTTTATCTATAAATCATGTTACTTTTTCAGCCGAGGAGCATAGCATCACACTTCCAGCTACTCTTGCTGGCCCCCAAATGTCCACTCAAACATCGGTGAGGCAGAAGTGGCAAAACGCAGCGACTTCCGCCAAACTGATTGGAATGAACAAGGTTCGTGGCGCAAATTGAGTCCATATGAAAAACTTCAGACTTCTTCGTTTAGGTTTTAACTTTTTTTTTTTAGCTAACTCAAATATTCAGTTCAGTGTTTCCTTAAATACTCTCATTTTGCTCCTTACAAGGGAACCATGTTTAGGTATCAGCTCAGAATTTTTTTTTTAATTTGCTCATTTATAGTTTCGAATACGGGCTTTCTCGTGGTGTATTTGGTTTTCTGCACAAATTTCTAGAAGTCGAGAAAATTCCATCTGAAAATATGCTGTTTTTTGCTCTCCTCCTTCCTTTCCACTTTCCCCCCTTTCCTCTATACAGTGCGGTCAATATCTATAGGACCCCCCTCTAATTACGGTCTATTCGGAGAACGGAAAAGGATATCAAAATTATGTAAGCGCCATTCGATTTCAAACACAAAAAAACCCCCGGGGCCAAAATTTCATGGAGATACCACTTTCCAGGATTCTGTAACCACAGGAGGTCCTCCGGAACTTTGATCTTTTTTCCTATTTCTATTTTATTACACGTTTTCTGGTTTTCTATAGTAATTGTACTCTTCTAGAGACTTTCCCGCTTTTTGAAAAAGCCCAAATCCACTAAATTACACATTAAAAAACGTAGTTTATTGAAAACTGGAATGAATGGCTAGAAAAACATCAAAAACGAACAAAAATTTAATAAATGGTTTTTCCTCCATAATTCTGGATCACTTCAATCAAATGATTTGGCATTCTGGCGACCATATTTTTGAGAACAGCGTTGCTGATGAGGTCCCACTCCGATTTCACAGCTCTCTTTAGCTCGTGTACAGTGTTGTACTGACGACCACTGTGGTACACACGTCGAACCAAGTATCCCCAGACATTCTCGATGACTACTGGAAAGATACAGAGGCCACTGGAGAGATCTTCGGAAGGATCCGAAGTACTTCTCGAAGCGCAATCTCGGCGGTGGACGTTTGATGGTTTGGGGAGCATTCTGCGACGAGAAGAAGTTGGATCTCAAGTTCATTACTACTCGCGAGACGTCCACTTCGTATTAGCTGAACCTCCAGAACACTATCATTCCATTAGTCCAAAACCGCCGCCGTACCCACACCTTCCAGCAAGATAACGCATCAACCCATCGCAGCAAGTCTACAATGGATTGGTTTTCCGCCAAGAAGATCGATGTGATGGAGTGGCCCGCCTGCAGTCCAGATCTGAACCACATCGAGAATGTCTGGGGATGCTTGGTTCGACGTGTGTACCACAATGATCGACAGTACAACACTGTACACGAGCCAAAATAAGCTGTGAAATCGGAGTGGGACCTCATCAGCAACCAGTTATTAAATTTTTGTTCGTTTTTGATGTTTTTCTTTTCATTCCTTTCCATATTTCAATAAACTACGTCTTTTAATGTGTAATTTAGTGGATTTGGGCTTTTTCAAAAAGCGGGGAAGTCTCTAGAAGAGTACAATTACTGTAGAAAACCGGAAAACGTGTAATAAAATAGAAATAGGAAAAAAATCAAAGTTCTGAAGGACCTCCTATCTGCAAACAGCAGAAAAGGAGGAAGGGGGTCCTATAGATATTGACCACCTGCAGATGCACCTTTTTGTTGTTACACGGTCCTGGAAAGTGGTATCTTCATGAAATTTTGGCCCCGGGGTTTTTTTTGTGTTTGAAATCGAATGGCGCTTACAAAATTTTGATATCTTTTTCCGTTCTCCGGATAGACCGTAATTAGAGGGGGGTCCTATAGATATTGACTGCACTGTACATTCTCCACAGTGGAAAAAGTGAGCAAAAGTGGCCGAGTGGATAGTGGGGATAAATAGGAATAACAAGTTTGGGGTTCGATTCCGTCGTTGTCAAATTTCTTTTTTCTTTTTTTTTCTTTGATGTTGGAAGAATGCTTTGCATTTTTCGAAAAGGAGGAGAGCAAAAAACAACATAATTTCAGATGGAATTTTCTCGACTTCTAGAAATTTGTGCAGAAAACCGAATACACCACGAGAAAGCCCGTATTCGAAACTATAAATGAGAAAATTTAGAAAAAATTCTGAGATGATACCTAAACATGGTTCCCTTGTTAGTAGAAATTCTAGATGATGAGTCAAGAGACACAGTTGGAAAACGATTCAGATTGCAGTCAGGGCCCTATTGAGCCATCGGTTTGTTCCAATTGAGTGGCCTAGAATGTAGTGGAAGGATCTAAAACTGAACATTGTATCATTATGATTCGATCAATGTGTTGTGTGATTGATTATTGTGCTAGTAGTAATAGTAATCTATTCTAAATCGGCTATAACTCCGAATTTTCAGCCAGTTATAACGCTTGTCGTTGAGGTGAGATTGAACAATGTGTGTGCGTTCATTTCTGTATACTTTTCACTGTTCTTCTTTCTTTTTAAAAATCCTATTTCCCTTATCTCCACGTATGATGTATTCGAAGAGAACACTTTCCTGCATTCCATCTCTACTATCTCTTACCAGTCTACGAGAATGCATTCATTAACGGGAATTCTATAAGTGATCGGCACACAACTTCTAGCATGATCCGTTTTGCATGATGCGGTACGGTATATGGTGACACCCGCTTGAATTGCAGAGACTGAATCGGCAGAATACTCTGAATCCTGGCCATCGGCTCTATGGAACTTCTAACTCAATGACGGAGCACACCTCGGCGAACGTTGTCACTTGTTATCATGTACGTGATTTTGATTTAAAACAAAGAAAAAACAGGCCTGGGGGGGGGACATTTTGGAAAATTTGTTGGCTCTTGCAGCGATATAATGGGATCTAACTGTATTGTACTTCAACCATCTCTGAGATGATCACTACTTTGAAGCTCTGTGGCAATCAAGGCTGGGAAAAATAAAAGCCGGCGGCGCGGCGGCGGAAAAACGGCCAAAAATTTTCGTTTTTGCCGGCGTTTTTTTATCGCAGTGTACGGTAAGCAGAGAAACTGTGTAGTCTGCATTTGAGCGTAAACTTTTTTTTCCTTATTTTGCAATTGTTTTTTTGTATTTGATAACTAAAAATAGCAAGTTACACGAAATATTATGTTTCAAAAATACTAAAAGGCGAAATAAAAAACATTTCGACGCGTTTTGTGAACCGGGAAAAGGTTCACAAGCAAGGTCACGCAGAGTGCGGATGAATGCGGCGCGTATCGAAAGAAATAGAGAAGAGTTTGTTAGATTAATTAAGTATTTATTGAGGGGAAAAGCCTTGTCACGATGACGGCGTTAAAACCTCAGTTTTAGATGTTTGGATGAAAAAGGGGGATTTTAGGACAAAAGGAAAATATAGAGTTGGAGAGAGATTAGACTATAAGAAGAGGGAAATCTACGGGGATTGAAGGGAATATTAAAGGATAATTTTAGAAAAAAAAAGGATAGAAAAAAGGGAAAAAGATATCAAAAAAGTAAAAAACTATGCCCTTCGGCCTAAAAGATCCAACGTCAAGAGCGGTCCTCGTAAATCGGTCCGGAGCCAAAGGCGGGGGAAGTCGTCGCGAGACCAAGGACTAACGGGCGGCAACTTGAATCTTGAAGAAAAGTCTGAAAGATTAGAGTGATTAATTAGATTAAAGAAAGAGAAGATTTCCGTAGGAAATCTGATGATAATTGTGAATACAGAGTATTCGCAACAACGCGTACGATGAGATTAAGTTTACAAATTAACAAAAATAGGATTATTTAGGTGAAAGTTCAAGAAAAAAGCTTACAATTATTTAGATTCCTTGGAAATTTTGAAATCAAAGAGTCGGAAAATGATTTTATTTCAAAAAAACTTCATCAAAAATTGTGAAAAATTTGAGAAATTGTTCGCGGAATCAGGAGGCCAAAGAGATCGTTTTCTGTTAAAAAAATGTTTATTCATCGAACAGACTTCTGAAATTTCTTGAAAATCTAATGATTCCCTGATGACCAAAATGTGGTAACAAATCACATTCAGATTTATTCTGTTCCTCGGGTTAAATAAGGCTATCATATATTATTTCGCCTCCTTTCTTTTTTTTTCCATTTTTTTATCTGTTAAAATTCTCAAATATTAAATAAAACAATTTTCTTTTCAAAAAATTTTTATTTTTGCATCTAATTTTCCTGATAATAACTGTCGGATTAAGAGAGCTTTCAACTATTCGCAATATTACTCATTTTGGTGAATAAAAAAAATAAAAAATGCCTGCCGAAAAAAGCCGGAAACGCCGTTTTTCGCCGGCTTTTCTCGGGTGCCCGCGAGAACGGCTAAACGGCGGCGATTTCCCAGCCTTGGTGGCATTCGAAATACCAGGAAGAAGCTTCCAATTCTCCCCCCCCCCCCAACGATAAGATAGCGGCGCCAAAAAACGATTGAAAACTATCAAATATACATTTGGTTCAGATGATGATCGGCGAGTTCAAGTTCTATCTGCACCCCCTCCATGCCGCTGAGGGAAGTGTTCTTGTCGAAGTGCTTCACACACCGGAGCTCCTTTTCCCCGAAGGATCGACTCTCAGAGACCAATGCGCTCGTGGGGGTGTCGTCGCCAAGCTCATTCAACACTGCAAAACTCTGATGCAGAACAAGCAAGACAATCTGTGTGCTCGAGTTCTTCAGACACTCTGCAAAATGTGCGACTGCACGAAACAGCATCTCACGCAACAGGTATGAATATAGTGGAATTTGAATTTTTTTTTTCTTTCGGAAAAACTGCGTAAATCAATCAAATGTTCAGGGTCGTCGTATCTATAAAAGTAGCTTTGAAAAGGTTTGAAATATATATTTTTTGGTTTTATTAATACCTTCAAACATTTTTTAAATTATGCGCCTTCGCAAATTTTTAATCTTTTGCTTAATAATTTCGTTTTTTCTTTTGGAACAAGGTTTGGCTTTTAGTAGCATTTTTTCTTTCGCTTAACTCATCATTGAAGCTCAATTGACTTCTTATAATAAAAAAAGTTTCATGTTTAGGGTCAACAACTTCGTCAGCTTCTCTTGCAACGATACTTTGGTCGTCACGGCCCGCCCTTATCCTTGGATCGCCAACATTCGAAGATCGGAGAAGTCATTGAAGCAGTAAAAGGTTCTCAAAATCATAGCTAGCTCTTTAAGACTTTCAGCAATTTCAGAGAAAAAAGAAGAAGCGTGGAGTCAGGAAAGAGACTTGTATGCAGTCCAGTGTAAGCTGAACGACGCAAGCGCTTCAGATCTCGTCATTGACATCATCATTATGGAGCCTAGCAGAGACATCTTCCTAAAAGCGATTCATCTGGCTAGAGCGCTTCTTCACGAGGGAAATGATAAGGTTTGAAGTGCCGAAGCGATTCGAATTCCATCATTGTACATTTAGGTGCAACATTCATTTTATATGCGCATGAAGCAAAAGGACATCCACGAACCGTTTTTCAAGGTGATCCTCACCAGAATTCAGACTGCTCAGAATAGGCTGAAAAGTGATATGATGAGTTGCAATGAGAGCAAACCAAAATCTTGTGAGTTTAGTTTCATCATTTGCGCATTCAAAATCGTTTGGATGCATTCATATTGAACTAAGAATACTACAGAGTGGGGAATAAATATAGCGCCGCATTCAAGACGGTGTAATAACTTCAAATCTAAATATTTTTTTCTGAAAATTTAACAAAATGCTTATTAAATAACAAAAAAAATTATAGCATTAACAGTTTTCGAATCTTGCTTCTTTCGCTTTGATGAATGCCTGAAGTCTCTTCGGATAAGAGTCGACGGTTTTTTTTGTTTTTTTTTAACATTTTTGTTGATTTTCAGAAAAAAAATCTTTCGATTTGAAGTTATTACACCGTCCTGAATGCGGCGCTATATTTATTCCCCACACCACTTTTTCTTAAATTTAATTTCCATGCACATAACCAAATATAAAAATAACTTCAATTTCTACAGATTCCGCTGTGAAATTTATAATTTTCTCCAAAGAATATTGTGCAATTTTAGCTCAATTAATCCGCACTAATTGACTTCTGGGATGATATAACACATAACACTTCTATCCATTTTCAGTATTGTCAGCAACAGTGAGTAGGCGATGTAAGTATCTCGACCCGTTTCAGATTGATCCTCAAATGAAATCTTCTGAGTCATATCTTATTATCTCCTTTTTTGTATTAAAACCCCATCTACCGTCCCCCCCCCCTCCCCACCCCTGCAGTTTTTACTCCATATTGTCATCAGGTTCCGTTCGTCCGAAAGCGCTTCTTAGCCGACAGAGATCGGCCGACGCTATCATATTCTCTAGCAACAAGGAGAAGAAGTGGAATAATCGTCGTTACTCAGTAGCCGTGGCAGCGAGAAGCAGAAAAAGTTGTCCACGTTGTTTTGTGCATGCCTTACTGTCCAACAGATTTCGGGATGGCTCTGTCTATCTTTCCCTACGCCAAATTGTGCTTGTGAGCGCTGATGCTCTCAACCGTTTTTCCTGCTCACCAAACCGGGAAACCCTTCTTCCTTTCTTTCATTTTTCCAGTCTTTGACATGGGGGATAGATATTCCTTCTCAACCACTGTCTCCTTACAGCATCCACTGTCCTAACTCCACTTATTGACGCTGGTGATTCGAGTTTCAATGGAACATTATTTGAAGTGCCGCAGCAAATTCGCCAGCCGTCCATCTCCGAAATGTCCCAGCTGAGCAATGATTTGACGCACTCGATTCCTGACTTAACTCCATATCAAGATGAAGAAAAGTTGGTGAATTTGTTGCAGGAGCACGATATTAAAACCATTTTTTCCAGACCTACTGACGCGTTACCTCCAGAAGTTGCCCTTGTTGAACCGATTCTTCGTGTTCTCCAATTACTTTGTGAGAATCACAATAGTCTTCTTCAAAACTTTCTGCGAAAGCAATCTGACAGAACTAACCACAATTTAGTTTCTGAAACCCTTAGCTTCTTAGACACCGTTTGCGGATCAACCAAAGGAAGTCTTGGAGTCTTCGGAGAGATTGGAGAGCATAATTTCTCGCTGATCACCCAGACACTGGCCACGTTAACTGAATTCTGTCAAGGACCATGTCACGAGAATCAGAATACGATGGCGATGCAGGAGAATGGATTGAACATTATCATTTCATTAGTATTGAACGAAATTAAGCCGCTCGCCGATGACCACATGGAGTTGGCACTGGAGATTAAAAGCCAAGCATCGAAGTTGTTATTGGCAATCATGGAATCAAGGCACGACGGGGAAAATGCGAATCGGGTTCTGAGAAATATGGCGAACATGTCTGGAGGTCCAAAGCAACTGGTTCATGCTATCAAGCAGGCATATGAAATGACCAATTCGAACCATCACATGCTGAAATCAGTGAGCCGGGATCTTTTCAGAAGAGCAGAAGATGATTCAAAGACAAAACCAAGTCCGCAAATTATGGTTAACACAGGTTTGTTTGCTCTTCAATTTACAGCACTGTCCATAAAGAATGTCTGCGGGCTTTTTTTTGGGATAACTTCGCTGGCACTGCTCCTAGGTCTCGTAGGTCTACAGTGAGGGATTTCTTTCCAATAGGTCTAACCATTTCTAGAAAAAAAATTTAAGAATAATACTCGCTGATTTACAAGACTTCTGAATTAAAAACTGGAAATACAGTACCGTGCAAAAGGTTGTCCACTCTGTGATTTTCGAGCATAACTCAACGAATTCCTAACCGATTGGCATGATTTTTTTTGGTAACAACAGGGGCTATTTGAAAGGTATGGAAACGGTAAGCAAGCTGTACGCAAACACTCTGACGCATTTCTGCGGACTTTCCAATTTTTTCGAAAAATTTGTTTTTTTTTTAAGGTTTTTTCTGGAACTTGTTTTTTTCAAAATTTATGAATGTTTCAATTGCAACAAAGCACTAGACCCAATTTGTTAGTTTTTAGATGTTATGTGTTGAATAAAAACGTTTTTCGAAAGTTATGATTTTTTGAAAAATTAAGGTCAAATTTTGATTTTTTTTTTTCGAAAATTCGATTTTTTCACCTAAAAATTTTATTTTTTCATATTTCTTTATGAAATTCGGCCACAATCCGTCAAACCTTCTTAGAAACTGCTGGTAAAAATTTTGGCTCCATATCGGTACTCGAAAAATAGTTATGCTCGAAAACCACAGAGTGGACAACCTTTTGCACGGTACTGTAAATAAAAACACTCAAAAATGGAAAAAAAACGAAAAAAAAAATTTATTTTCTGCAAGTTGCCGTGATTGTGTTCCGCAGCTACAGTAGAATTTTCACAACAAAATATATGTTTTCAGCGTAGTTATCCCAAAAAAAAAGCCCGCGGACATTCTTAATGGCCAGTACTGTATAAAGATTTTTGCTGGCTACTCTCATTTTCCAGTGATTCTTCCTGAAATAAATGTGGACGCATCTGGCATAGTTTCAATTCACACGGAGAAGAATAACTCGAGCTCTCTCGATGACAAGTTTCAAGAGGACGACTCTCCGAGCGTCGATCCTCGCGAAGTCGGTCACAATATCTATATTCTGGCTCATCAACTAGCTAATCACGATGGTGAATTGGAGATTTGGTTAGATGGTACCGATGAAAAAAAGGATCCTTTGACGAGAGAAGCGCTGAATTATTATAAGGAGAGAACGGCTCAAATTGAGGTATGATCGTTCTCCTTCTGTGCATTTCTGTAGAGTTTAAACGCTCCGAAGAACTGTTTCCGTTCTTGACGGACATTTGTTAGATGTTTAGATCGTGACGGCGAATCAGATAAGATCAAAATTGATAATTGCAGATCGTGCGACGTGACCGCACGTTGGAGAGAGTCGTGTTCCCCATCAACGATATATGCTCTTACTTGACGAAAGACACCAAAGATCATGTTTACAACAACACGGAACGCGACAATCAAGGCTCCAAAGTCACAGAATTCTTCGACCAATGGGAGTCAATGTACCATGAGATGATATGGCAGAGAAAGCTTCAAGACCGAAAATGGCTCTCGTGGTGTGCATTCCGATTACCTCTATGGACGAGGCTCTCTTTCTATTTCGCTTTTATTGTGAATACACTAGTTGCCTGTTACTATCCGTTCCCGGAAAATTCAATCTGTAAGTGATATGATATACGTGTAAACCGAAACCTTCACATCCTAATTGTCAATCTACAGTCTCGATCTCCTTCGGCAACTTGTACAGCTGGCTCGCAGTGATCACCTCATTCCTAATAGCGCATTATCTTCGCCATGACAAATCGTATTTGCCGAAAACATTTCTTGTGATTCTCGCGAGTCTGTGCTTCCTTTCAGTCAGTTCCATAGGTGTCAACTTGACGCTTCATTTCTTCGGGATACTACAGGCAAACGAAGCGGCTACTGAAAACATAACCATCAGATTTTCAGCTAGTCAACAAAGTCATTCATGTGCTCGCGTTCGTGAGCAACAAGGGGTTGGAAGATCGGCCGGTTGCCGAAATACTAGCTTGCCGGAACCTTCACTATCTTCTTGTGTATCTATTCATTTGTCTTGCGGGTCTATTGATTCATCCAATGATTTACTGTGCATTGCTCTTCGATATAATTGCTACAGAGGAGACACTCCAGAACGTGATTGCTTCTGTTACCAGAAACTATCAGTCAATTGTCTGGACAGGTCTTCTCGCTTTGATTCTTCTCTACATTTTCTCTATTCTTGGATACTTATTCTTTAGACATGGTATCCAAATCACTTGATTAAACAAATCTCACTTTCGCATTTCAGACTTTTATCTTGAAGTTGACCCAGTGGAATCTGAACCGTCATCTTCAATTTCTTCTGAAGCTCCATCTGAAACATGTTTATCTGAAGGATGTCCGGGATTGGCGCCGTCTGCCAAACATGACGACGATGACGAGAAAAAAGTGAAGTCATGTGAAACATTATGGATGTGCATTTTGCAAACCATGTATCTCGGACTTCGTAACGGTGGAGGCATTGGAGACGTGCTGAGGAACCCAGCTCCATGGGAAGACACATTTGTCTGGCGAGTGGCTTACGATATGACATTTTTCGTTGTTCTCATCGTCATTGTTCTCAACTTAATTTTCGGAGTTATCATTGATACTTTCGGAGATTTGAGAGCAGAGAAGAACGAAAAAGAGCAAGTTCTGAAGAACAACTGCTTCATTTGCGGACTAGACCGATCTCGATTCGACAATCGATCGGTGACATTCGAAACTCACCGAGAGACGGAGCACAACATCTGGCACTACCTGTACTACATTGTGATGCTGCAAATCAAGGATGAAACAGAATTCACGGGTCCGGAGAGTTATGTAGCTCAATGTGTGAAGGACAGAAATCTGGATTGGTTTCCAAGAATGCAAGCGCTGTCCTTGCAGGACTCCGAGTTGGACACGGATCAATCCGAAATGAAGCAAGTGAAAGACCAAATGATGCAGGTAGGTGGTTTCAGCAAGACATGTTCGTAATGATCTGTTTCAGATGATGGCTCTCATGCGAGAGAATCAAAGTCAATTGGACGAAGTTCGTGCTTTCATAGAGCAATTACAAACTCGCTAGATGTTACTTTAATAGTCGTTCGGATGAACGAAACGCTCAATTTCCTTCGCCTGTGATTTCAGCCCATTCTGCCCTGTCACCCATCCCGTTTATTCGTTTTCTGAACCAGTATTCAATTATAATATATTTGTCTTTTCTTGTTTTAATAACGGCTTTTTCATCGTTGATTCAATCTGATTTTAAGCGGTGAACGCGTTTTTTTTTCTGTTCGAACTTGAAACAACCGCATAGAACAATTCATTATCCTCTCGAATTATAGAAATCGACGAAGAAATAGATGGGAAATTGCATGAGAAGAGTCAATAAGAAAGTGTAAGAAACTGTGGGGGAGTGGGGGATGAGGGAAGGAGACGGTGCTGGCTGGCACACGATCTTCGACTAGGTGAGATCCGGAGTTTACTACAGACACACACACATACACAAATATCGATAGGTTGTTTTTTTCGGTGTTCACTTTCTGCCAAAACGAATAAGCGGTGCCGAGGAGGCACGTCCGAAGCGGATAAGTGGAGCAGCCGGTGAACGACCGAATCGGATGAGAGGAGCAGAAGAGGGAGACCGTCCGAAACGGATTAGAGGGGCCGATGGAGAGGCTCTCTTTCCGAATCTGATAAAGGGTGATGCTTCTGGAGCACGACCAAATCTGAAATTAGCCATTTTCTAAAAAAAATAATGGAACTCTTAAGTTGACTGAAGGTGAACTAATGTCTTTATTAAACCTTGGAAAATTACGAAATCGTTCTTTCAATCAGCCAGCCTTGCGGCTTTATTTGTGGCAAATTCAATACCTTATCAATGGAGCTCCATCGATTCCTCTCTTTCCGAAACGAATGAATGGGGACGCTTCCGGAGCCCGTCCAAATCTAATGAGTGGAGCTCCGTCGGCGGCTCTCTTGCCAAAACGGATCAATGGAGAGTCCATCGCACGCGTTGGTCGATCGCTTCGTTTCTCCGTGAATTCAAAAATGGGATTCTTCGTGTCATCTGAAGCAAGAGCTTGAAAACAACGTAGTAAAGGCAAAATGCTATTATTTTCAGCTTTTCCTGCATGTTCTTTAATGCACATTATTGAGCATATTGAGCATTAAGTGAATTTACAGCGCACGTGAACTCTACAGTTAAGCAGAGCCCTGATTTTGCTCTTTTCTTTCAATTCTTTATTTCATTTTCCCTAATTTCTAATTGTTTGTTTTGATATTGAGTACAACTCAAAATGCTCACACTGTTCATCGATCATTCGAATTTCCGACGACTCAAAAGCTTGTATGGCGATGACGAACATTGAGATGGAGAGCAGTGACACCATCATGTTCGAATCGGACCGGGGCCGAGTTTGAGTGAATCTGGAAAGTGAGGAAATCCTACAAATATAAGAATTATTAATTAAAGGAATTAATTGAAGAAATTGGTTGGCAAAGCTGGAAAAACGAGACATTAAGCAATGGATTTAAAATTTCAAACGAGTCGGGGGGGGGGGAGAGGTTGGCTGAAACTGAAAACTTTCAAGAAGTATTTAATTGTTTTAGGAATTTAATGCGAAATCTGAAATTGAATGTTGTTTTTCGAACAGTGTTTTTCAGTCTTGAGATCAGAGCTTTAGCTGATATTTCTTAAACAAGCTGTAATGAAATTTAGCGTTTTAATACATCGGAATCTAAACGAAACATATGACATTTGGCATTCTAGACCAAAATCGCTATGTCTACTCGCCCCCATCTGAGCATAATTAAATAATCTCGGTGAAAAAATGACCACTTAAATCAGGGGGCTCTCTCAATCTTTCGCTCTTTTTCATTTTAAAAGTAAACGCCAACAAAAAGAATATTTCGAAAGGAGATCATGTTTCGTCCGCCCACCTTCCGCCAAATGAAGGAAGTGGGAAGAGGATTCTGCAGTGGATTGCTTTCAGATTCATAAGGCACAATTAACAGCGAAACGATGGAAGAGCCCGCTTGAAATCTGCGTAGACATTCGAGCCCTCTCCGCCTCTGGCGGAATCAAATTGAGTTTAGAGAGAGGCTCCTCCTTTTAGCTTTTTGCAATTAATTACAGTAAGCGATGCGAAATTTCGTTTAGCGTCGCTTTTCGTTAATTTGAAATTGTTGTTACGTGGCTCGCCGCGCAGGCTAAAATAATAAGAATCAGTATGAAATGGTGACGTTTTCGAACGGATCGAGATGGCTCCTTACCCACGAAATTCGCTGTTTTTGAACAATGATGGAAAAGGAAGTTACTCTTAGGGAAAAGCTTTTGAAAAATTAACTATAAGAAGATGTATTCTAGCTAGCTATCTAGCTCACATCTAAGCAGAACTTTTAGTACAAAACAACAATGAAAGATCTAGAGCAGATCACAAAAAATTTCTAATAAAAAGGCACATCAGAGAAATTTTTCAGAAATGTATAGAATAATTCTTATATTCACAACATTCTGAAGACAAGGCGACCCGCTCAACTGAAAACAATTTCAGCGGCGCGCGCGAGCACACACTTTGGATCACCCTATTGTGATAGAGAGGCGGCTTGTAATAAATATGCTCGAGGAGGAGTCACTTGTCAGGGGAACAATTTGCATTTTTTGAGGACTTAAATCGTATCCGATTACAGCTTGCGTCGTGCGACTACAGGAAATTGCATATTCTGAAGGCGGAGCCGAAATACACCATACTTGGTACGAATTCGAAGAAGCAGCTTTATGGAGAAGTTGAGATTACTTGTTATTCTTTTAATATTCATGCTCGGGTGAACAAAAGAGAATGACAATCTGAAAATATTATATAAAATATCAAATGAAGCGGCAGTTCTAGTAAATAATGTTATTTTGTAAAGTTTTGAAGTTCATTTCGAGGCTGTTCATCAAGCGGTCTGCCGGCTTTATCTGTTTTCATTAATGTATTTCCCATCTATTATATTCGAGTATTTACGGCTTATCAAGACGATGGTACGATGAGCAAGTCGAAATATTAAAAAAATATAAGAGAACGTTTCTCGAAACCTCACTCGAAATAAGAATATCTGGTTGGCGAATGCTCTTCAGCTAAGAGCTGAGCCAAGGAATGACGAGATGAGGAACACTTGAAAGACGTAAGCAAATGCTGAACGACGAATATATTTATTCCAGTTGCGTTCCTCAAGTGCTCTCATATATTAAGGTATCTCCGGGAAACAATGAACTTTTAGACTTTCTTCTCTTAATATGACGTGTTTTTTAAACATCCTGTATTATTGATCTTGATGGATTTAAATTCTTTTGATTTTTTCATAAAACCCTTAAATCTGCAAGGCAACACAAAAATAAGAAACTCGTTGGAACCGATGATTCTATGGTTTGGAAGTTTCCCATAACTCGTATTTTAATTTTTTTTTTTGGTTAATAATGATTTAAAAGGTAATCAAGGACAAAGGTTGCGTGATAGTACTCAAAAGTCAGCATCCGACGTAATTGGCGGCATTTAATTCGGGAGGTACAATGATTCGGGGGTACAACGGGGTACAAACGATTCCGGGTTACCAAGTTCATGATTCGGGGACGCTTCTTCTGTCTTTTTGCAGTTCGTGGTACTTGGGGAGACAAAGAATTCATGACAGATTTACTGTCATGAACTTGGTACCCCTCGAATCGTTTGTACCCCGTTGTACCTCCGAATCACGTAATTGGCTGACTTGTATTACCAGCATTGGCGGGATGGAGGGCAGGGCAATTTTGTAGTAGTTTTAGCTGTTAATCGGGAAGAAATGGGGAAGAGCAATGACAAAAAAAGCAATACTAGATAAGGGAAAGCTAATAATGACAAGAATAATGGTAATAGCAACTCTACTTTGTACGTGTTGGCTAAGATAGTTTCAGCAGAAGTTGAAATCCTGCGTTAAAACCAGATAAATCGATATTGACTACAGATTTCTGCTTACCAAATCCAGTCAACGTATATATGACCTGAAATGTAATAATAGTGAAAATTCGTTTTTTATGATGCATTATGCGCTTATTCGATAATTCCAGCTTCCACATAACTTCTTCGCAGCACAGCGCACTTAGCAAAAAAAATAGGTAAAACTATTTTCTCTCTCTGCCAGATTGTCTCCACTCTCTCTCTCTCTAATTTCCAGACAAAAATGTAGTTATAAAATGAAAAATCAGCAGTAAAAACAATTTTTTTTCAAGTATCTAAAATTCTTTTTCTTACACTAGAAGATGGGGACTCGGTGAGATTTGCGTTATTCAAAATAAATGAAGAAAATCGTAAAATTATAAAAATTTTGTATAACTTCGAAATGTTTTTCACTAGAGCTGAAAATTTAAGAAAATTTAAGAAAAAAAAACAATGAAACTCAATAATTGTTTTTTTGTTCAACATTTGGTTGAAATCTGGAGACTAAATAGGAAAATTTGAATTTAAATTAAAGTTATTGAAACATTTTCTCAACCCTTCAAGTCGGTTAATCCATTTTCAATATTTACTGAATTATTCCTTTTTGTTAGCAACTTTATTACAATATTGTTTCAGCTGATATTTAAATTTTCAGTTGAAAAGGTGAAAAGCTTGAAAAGATACTTGTAGAAATAATTTATTTTAATAATTCTACAAAAAACAACATTATTTAAAAAGTCCTCATGGGGAAAGGTTTTAAAAACTTAAAGTTTTAAGTAAGAAGACACGGCACTACCTCTAAATGGAACGCACTCTAAGAGGATGGAATAACAGCTCAAAGAAACACTTCAATTCTTCAATTCAATTCAAAATTGAGTAAAACGCCTGAAACTTAAGATTTCTCCAAAATTGAAATATCGCAGGAAAGAATCTGAAAATACAACTCTCTCAATTCCCAATTTAAACTCCTTCATTAGTTATAGCAGCATTTCGAAGACGGTCTCAAATTTTAACAGCTCCTCGATTCCGATTTATAGAATTTGTTTCCAGGCTGAGTATTAAACGAGAAAATTGTTGGAATATGAGTGCAGAGAGAAACAGATAATCAGAGAAAATATTTTACGTAAATATTTTTCAGGAGTCTCTGCGTCTTATGTGTTTCTTTGAAAAATTATCCATATCAAGAAAAGAGAATGCAACAAGATTAATCTTGATTTCAATCTTGAAAAATATCCGCCTACGTCAATAATTAAATTGGTATGTAGGAGCGAACAACATAATTTGGATCTCCTAAATTTAATTGGGCAACAAAGGACGTTGCTTACGATTGTCCCGAAATTAGTTTTAAATGCTCGCAAGTGAGAAAAATTGATAGAAAATGATGTTGGACTATGCTGCTAAATAAAATCTTATAGAAGGAGCATTGATGTTATTTTTTTAATTTAACTAATTTATTGTTTATTCACATTTTATGTACTTCAAAAACTTATATTAGCAATTAGCAGATAAACGTGGCTGGTCTCGTATGGCCCTGTTCCATAAAATGAGAACTGATCAGGGCTAGCGTGCTTTCTTTTGATTCTCTTTCTTAGAGTCATTTTTTTATTGAAAATAAAGTCAGCATGTATTTGCAAATCTTGATAATATTCCGGAGCGATTTCTCGAACCTGTAAATATGTTTCGATGAACTATTTGAAACCATTATATGTTCCCAAGAAGCTTCATGTTTCGAAACGAAATTGAGGTTAATTGATGATGCAACGAAGTTTACCAATGACCTCATTTTCTTTTGATATTCGATAATCTTCGCGCATGTCTATTTTATGAAACTTAATATTAGCATCGAATTACAAATTTCCGTCCTTTTTATTGGAGCAATAATCTACGCATTTCCGACATCCTACTATAATGGGCTCATTACGCCAAAAATAGATATCAGACCTTTGGTAGGTTGCATCCAGAAATGTAAGGGAAATCGTGATGCTCTACATGGTACCCGACATTGAAAACTACCATGTTGATGGGGCCATAGTAGCTGAAAATGTGAAATTTCAATTTCGTTTCGGAGACTTTCCAGGAAAATGTTAAAAAAAAACTAGCCTCTACGTTCCTTGATTTTTTTTGAAGACTTAATGCTCGGAAGCAAAGTGTTCAGCACAATGACATCTTCTCCTAGATTACGATGATGCT
Organism: Caenorhabditis inopinata; assembly: GCA_003052745.1. Lineage (NCBI taxonomy): Eukaryota > Metazoa > Nematoda > Chromadorea > Rhabditida > Rhabditidae > Caenorhabditis > Caenorhabditis inopinata. The sequence goes on from AP018154.1 coordinate 17,962,414, forward strand.
GCAAACGATATTTCTTGAATTATATCGACATTGGGATACACATAGGAAGATTTGCAATGAATCCAAAAACACGATTCTGAAAATTGCTATCATATCTTATTTATTTCAATCAGAACACCGCAGGATTTACCGCAAGTGGTCGGCAAGCCTGATTGTGACTGACTTCGTGAACAGCAAGAGTCAACGAATGGTTAAAAGTTCCCAAAACGAAATATGCTTGAAGAAGAACTAGAAGCCAATCGGAGTCTTGAAATTGTTTAAATTTCGACATAACATGATTCGTATTACACTAAACGAACCTCTAAGTAAGTTTTTGTCAGTGATAAAAGTGATAATTGGGTCGATTCCTATTATTTCTTGAATGATATTGGCATTGGGATACACATAGGAAGATTTGCAACGAATCCAAAAACACCACAGATACTACAGATTAGAATTAAATTTTCATTTTATATGCATAACAAAAACAAAACCGAAAAACAAAGAATAAAATGAATATGAGAAAACCTAAAACTATAATTTATTTAGTTTTACAGTTGGGAATTGTCTTGCACAGTTTCCCACTTTTTTCGAAAACGTACACTGTTTTCTTTTTCTATTGCAGATTGAAAACAGAAAAAACAAAAAGAAAAAGAAGGAAGAATGATAGAATAAGAATGATATCACGGGCGACGCGTCAACTCCGATTTCTGCAGTTTTCTAAAAAAATGTATATTTCTTAATATTAATAGCTTTCCTAAAACTCTCAAGATCGAAAAGAGTCTAGTTAAAAATAATTATTAATAATGTAAGTACATAAACATTTGAAGATTCAAATGATTTGATTTCTTTTGAAAATAGGCCAACTTTGTTTTTTAAGATATCATTTCAAAAACTAATAATATTCCTATTGTTACCGCGAAACAGAAACTTCATTTAGAAATTCATGATAAATATATTATCCATCCGCGAAGACGTGATCTTTCGTTTAAAGGCGCTGTTTGGGTTTTGTTTTCAGATTATCTTCAGTGATGAGAAGAAATTTAACTGCGACGGACCGGATGGCTACCGTGATATTGGCATGATTTGAGAAAAGAAAACTGCGGCTCTCACGTCGAAACTTCAAAGGTGGAGGAGTGATGGTCTGGGCAGCAATCAGTGCCCAAGGCAAAGTCAAACTTTGCTTTGTACCAAAGAACATGGACGGTTGCCAATATCGATACGTGATAAGAAGAGGTCTCATACCATTTATCCGTCTGAATCGCGCCAAAAATTTCACTTATCAGCAGGATGGAGCTCCATGCTATCGGGCTCGACGCACAATCAAGTGGAGAGGTGACCGCGGAATCCCGATTCTCGATTGTCCGGCCTGTTCCCCTGACATAAACATCATCGAAAATGTCTGGGGATACATGGTACGGAAAATCTACGAAGGAAACAAGATTTATGCGGACATTCCATCCCTCCAAAAGGCTATCATTGAAGCATTCAAATTGAGGTTTTGTTTTTGTTCTTTTTATAAACTTTCCCATTTTGGCTTATTGCCATATTTTTCATATTCTTCGAATGTTAATCTTTTCCATGACCGAATACTGATTTCGTGCTGCTTATTTTTCTTCTCTTTTTAACCGTCGCTCCAGCTCTTGTTGCCGAGTGATAGTTTGCTTTACGACTCTTTTTCGACCTAGAAAAATTTCCACAACTGGCTCATCAACAATTACTGTGCATTGCTGTTCGATATAATTGCTACAGAGGAGACACTTCAGAACGTGATTGCTTCTGTTACAAGAAACTATCAGTCAATTGTATGGACAGGTCTTCTCGCTTTGATTCTTCTCTACATTTTCTCTATTCTTGGATACTTATTCTTTAGATATGGTATCCAAATCACTTGATTAAAACAATCTCATTTTCGCATTTCAGGGAAGAACGAAAAAAAATAAGTTCTAAAGAACAACTGCTTCGTTTGCAGTCTAGACCGATCTCGATTTGACAATCGATCGGTGAGCATAAGACGAGTGAACGATCCTCGGAGATTGTATGGAAGACGATTGTCTGATATACATCTGAAGGGAAGCTTCAATAATTTTTTTGAAAACCGATTAAAGGGTTTTGTATTCCGTACAAGCATTAGTTTGATCTAATATTGATCTACCCCAAGCAAATTGGTCCGCCCATTAATATACTGATTACGCGCGCGTCTATCGATAGATCGTGTGACTGCTCACGTTACACTTCATCGCCACTATTTAACGGCCCAGATTTTACCTTGTTATGTTCATTTTCCTAGCTATTAATAAACACTGTCTATTTATTACTCTACGACCTACAAGATTTTGAGTGAGTTGGAGAAGCTCATTGAACGTGTAGAAATTGAATTGGGCAAGTGCTTTGGCCAGGTTAACAATCTGAAACGTCAACTGAAATACATTTCAAGTGACGAAACCTACCTCATAAGTCAACTTGCTTGAATTTACACTATGTCTCTCGTCGGTTGTTTGATTTCTCAAGTTGATCAGATAAGTTTCCACAGTGGTAAGCACTTTGTGAGCGATGGAGTCTCCGATTCTCATGCGACTTCCGTCGGAATAGGCCTCCACAGAAACCGATTCATAGGTAAAAACGTCCACTTTTTCTGGAATACTCCACCAAAGTCTCGCATGCCGAATCGCTGACATTGGACTGCCTCGCACAACATGGAGATGAAGCATAAGACGAGTGAATGATCCTCGGAGATCGTATGGAAGACGTGTGTCTGACATACATCTGAAGGGAAGCTTCAATAATTTTTTGAAAATCGATTAAGAGTTCGGCTTACTGTAAGACAAGCTCAGCTGGCAAATGGTGGGAAATGTTCATCAGTTTTCCCTCTGGAGATGTATCAATAGCCAGATACTGTTGTTTTCGACACGTTTGGGATATGTACTAGATTATTCGAGTACTGCTTCAGAGTTTTCAAGGCGAAGTATTTCTTTCTTCCCTATTTCTCCTTTCCTGTTTTACTTTCGTCTCTATTTCTTTTATCCCTTTTCCTTTCGTTTCTAAGTCTCTTACACCTTTCTCTGAGTTGCGCATATCTTGTTATTTGTTATTGTAAATGCGCTCTAACGCCCCTTCTTGCTCATTCTATGATGACGACACTTGTTATTGTATTCGACTCGTAGACTTGTTTTGAATTTATTATTCATTTTTTCTTGTACTCTATCTTAGTTTTGATCCTCTCTATTTCATCTTATTATTTTAATAAATGATTTAATTATCCAAGTTTGAGTAAGGCATAGAATAACAGGCCAAGTTGGTGGCTGAAGAAATTATGGTTTAGTCATGAGAGGGATGGGGAACAGCTTAGAACTAACCGATAGTAATCCAAGTGCTCAGTATCATCTTGATTTGCCTTTGCCTATCTCAACTTCCCCATCAATCACTTTCATGTCAATGAATAATCCCTATGCTTCGCGCTAAACACCTGGGTACATATTAGTTCCAGAATTTTCTCATTTGCTTCACCGCGACACACACAAAGGTCAGCGAGGTAGTCGAGAAATCTAAAAGCATTTACGCATTGTCCGTTTCAGATTGTTTCTTTTTGAATTTCGTTGTTATAATCACAATATTTACCGTTTACCGTGGGTGAGAGAAAAACAATATGAAAAAGACGGCAATATGACAAAAGGAGAACATTTATAAAAAGAACAAAAAGCAAATCGTAAATTTAAATTTAGGCCGTTGCCTCTGGTCGTGTCGGCAACGGTCAGTGATCCGCAGGCGAGTCTCGGCGCGACCTACTGGTGGCGCCAAAACAAGTAGGTTTTGAATATTAACGATAAGGAACATGTGGTGTCATACAAAATTTTTTTGAAACTTTGAACGCGGAATTAAAAAACAACATCTGAAAGAAAGCGATATAAAATACAATTTCAAACCGCCGCCGAAGGCATTAATCGGTAGAGCGCATTTGCACTATTTTTGCTGATTCGATTCAAGTATTTATCCAATTCGAATCGAATCGATTCAAATCGAGTTGCCTGTTCAACAAATCGAATCAAAATTGATCGATTGTTGAATCGACACGACACACTATACAAAAGGGAAAAAATAAATTTAAATATTGGAGCTCGAATCGAGCGCACTCCGGGGGGAGGTGGAGGTGACGAAGGGTTTTCTTTGTTTCATTCTTTTTGTCCTCACTTGTTCCAATTTTATCAATGGCTTTTATGTGCATGTTGACGACGGTTGTGTCATTCGGGGTAATGTTCATCTCTATTAGGTTTGACTGGACATTTAGACTACCTGCTGTGATGTCGTTTTGGTGACGATTAGTGTATTTTTTAACATTAATAGTGTAGCGTATGTGCTCCGCCCATACAGTCCGGGCTCTGCCCACACATTACATTAGATATACCTAAATAAATTATACAGTGCTCCACATAATCTTATGTTCACCTTCAAAAATCTCAAATTTTCGATTTTCAGTAATTCTTAATTATTTATCATATATGATATGGAAATACCTTTAAAAAATACAATTATGGGTCCTGGAGCGAAAATAAAGTAAAGCTGAGCAATCGAGAAATTTGACATTTTTCGCAAAATGGGTATTTTTTTTCCACATAATGATATGTTCACTTTTATTTTTTGTTGTTTTTTGAACTTTTAACTTGGTTCTAGTCTGTTTAATTATTGTTTTTCAGCTTTTAGAAGACATGTCGAAAGGTAAACCTCTGAGTGAATATGAGAAAGGACTAATTGACGCCAAATTGGCTGAAGGACTCTCGCACCGTCAAATCGCTAAGGAAATGAAGCGTTCCCTTGGTTTAATCAATCGATATGCTGCAAATCCACTTGATTATGGTATAAAGAAGTCTTCTGGTCGTCCACCTCTTCTTTCTGGACGAGACAAGCGAAGAATTATCCGCAGGGCGTCAAATTCTAAGGTCTCTTGCTCAAAGATCAAGAGCGAATTTGGACTTTCCGTATCCGCGGAGACTGTTCGCCGCGTACTTTCGAAGAGCAAATTTATAAGACGCCAAAAAAATGAGAAAGGCTCCAAATGTGACCGCCAAACACCGAGAAAATCGCATTAAATTTGCTAAGAATAACCAAAAAACTGACTGGAAACAGGTAAAGATTTTTGCAGCTTTCTTAAAGTGGTATTTTGTTTTCAGATTATCTTCAGTGATGAGAAGAAGTTTAACTGCGATGGACCGGATGGCTACCGTGATTATTGGCATGATTTGAGAAAAGAAAAACTGCGGTTTTCACGTCGAAACTTCAAAGGTGGAGGAGTGATGGTCTGGGCAGCAATCAGTGCCCAAGGCAAAGTCAAACTTTGCTTTGTACCAAAGAACATGGACGGTTGCCAATATCGATACGTGATAAGAAGAGGTCTCATACCATTTATCCGTCGGAATCGCTCTAAAAATTTCATTTATCAGCAGGATGGAGCTCCATGCCATCGGGCTCGACGCACAATCAAGTGGATAGGTGACCGCGGAATCCCGATTCTCGATTGGCCGGCCTGTTCCCCTGACTTAAACATCATCGAAAATGTCTGGGGATACATGGTACGGAAAATCTACGAAGGAAACAAAATTTATGCGGACATTCCATCTCTCAAAAAGGCTATCATTGAAGCATGGCAGAAAGTGGGCCAACAGCTACTTGACAATCTTTATTCGTCTATGGATGGCCAAATTTTTAAAGTTGCTCGCTAGAATGGTCGTCCCATCGATCATTAATAATCATTCGTCTATTATTTTCTGTTTTTTTTACGGTTTTGTGCAAGTGAACATATGATTTTGTGGAAATTTTTTTTACCTTTTTTCATAAAATTTTGGTTTTTTCCTGATGTGTGAATTTTAAGTCTATTTTAAGTTTCTATCATGAAATACCTACTGAAAGCCCATATTTCTTCAATAGGAAGCATTTTGGTTGAAAAGCCAGTTTTCGAGTTTTCGAACATTTTAGGGGTGAACATAAGATTATGTGGAGCACTGTAGTTTTAGATTTTCTCATATTCATTTTATTCTTTGTTTTTCGGTTTTGTTCTTGTTATGCATATAAAATGAAAATTTAATTGTAATCTGTAGTATCTTATACTAAGTTTTAATTCAATGGTTTTTGCACCGCCTGCTACTTAAGTGCGAATAAACGACGACGATGACTCCTCCAACTCTTTCTTATCGCTGAAAAATCAGTTTTTCTTTGGCATCAATGGACCTCTTCGAAATGTTTGAATTACTAGAAAAGGAGTTTAAATTGAGAATTGAGAGAAATGTTCATTCAGATTTTTTTCCTGCAATATTTCAATTTTGGAGAAATCTTAAGTTTTAGATGTTTTACTCAATTTTGAATTGAAGCATTAGTGTTTCATTGAGGTGTTATTCCAGCCTCTTGGTGTGCGTTCCATTTGGAGGCAGGGCCGTGTCTTCTTACTTAAAACTTTAAGTTTTTGAAATCTTTCCTTATGAACTTTTTGAATAATGTTGTTTTTTTGTATTATCCATTCGCGAGGACGTGATTTTTCGTTTAAAGGCGCTGTTTGGGGGTATGTGAAATCGGAACAAAATGAGAATAGAACTCGTAGGAAATCGGAACTTGATGAAAATAAAAATGTTTAAAAAGAAAACTATTGATTTGGAACTGATAGGGAATTAGAACTGTTTTAAAGTAAAACTGCATGGAAGCGGAACTGTATGGAATTGGAACTCTGTTCAATGGAGCGCGTTTGCTTTACAAGAGTATTTTTAGTTGGTTTAACGCTGAGAAAAATACTCGTGTAAAGCAAACGCGCTCTACTAAACAGAGTTCCAATTCCATACAGTTCCGCTTGCATGCGGTTTTACTTTAAAACAGTTCTAATTCCCTATCAGTTCCAATTCAATACAGTTTTCTTTTTTAACATTTTTATTTTCATCAAGTTCCGATTTCCTACGAGTTCTATTCTCATTTTGTTCCGATTTCACATACCCCCCGCTGTTTGAGTCTCGTTAGGGGATAGCGCGATAAATTGTAAGAAAGCGCACACACTGCGTTTGTGATTTATTCAGTTTAAAAAATTTGACAATAAAAATTAATTTAAAAAACATGATTTTCGAAGTAAAATATAGAAAAAATTCCAATATTCGCTTCAATTTTCGAAAAGAAATCACAAACGCAGTGTGTGCGCTTTCCTACAATTTTTAAATTAGCGCGTTAAAACGCGCTATTCCCTAACGAGACACAAACAGCGCCTTTAAACGAAAAATCACGTTCTCGCTTATGGATAATAAAAAATTGAAAATTAGAAAAAAAAGGAAATATAGAATTGAAAGAAAAGAGCAAAATCAGGATATTCTGCGCTGTAAATTCACTTAATGCACATTATGCTCAATAATGTGCATTAAAGAACACACATGTATTGCTGAAAATAATAGAATTTTGCGTTTACTACGTTGTATTCAAGCCCTTTCTTCAGATGACACGAAGAATCCCATATTTCAATTCACGGAGAAACGAAGCGGCCAACGCGTGCGATGGACTCTCCATTTATCCGTTTTGGCAAAAGATATACACCATACTTCGTACGGTAGTGAAATCGAAGAAGCAGCATTAAGAAGAAGTTCAGATTACTTGTTATTCTGCTAATACATACTCATGCTCGGGTGAACAAAGGAGAATGACAATCTGAAAATATTACAAAAAAATCAAATGAAGAGGCAGTTCTAAAAAATAATGGTATTTTGTAAAGTTGTGAAGTTCATTTCGAGGTTATTCATCAACGGTTTTCATTCGTTTTCGTAAAAGTATTTCTTCTCAATTATATTTGAGTATTTACGGCTGACCAAGACGCTGATATGACGAGCAAGTCGAAATATTAGAAAATATAAGAGAACGTTTCACGAAATCTCACTCGAAATACGAATATCTGGTTGGCGAATGCTCTTCAGCTAAGAGCTGAGCCAAGGAATGACGAAATGAGGAACACTTGAAAGACGTAAGCAAATGCTGAACGAAGAATATATTTATTCCAGTTTCGTTGCTCAAGTGCTCTCATATATTAAGGTGTCTCCGGGAAACAATGAACTTTTAGACTCTCTTCTCTTAATATGACGTGTTTTTCAAGCAAACCGTATGCACATTCAATCGTAAACATTCAATATATTATTGATCTTGATGGATTGAAATTCTTTTGATTTTTTCATAAAACCTAAAACCCTTAAATCTGCAAGACAACACAAAAATGTGAAACACATTGGAACCTATGATTCTGTGGTTTGGAAGTTTCCCATAACTCGTATTTTAATGGTTTTGATTAATAATGATTTGAATGGTAATCAAGGACAAAGGTTGCGTGATAGTGCTCCAAAATCAGCATTCGACGTAAATGGATGACTTGTATTAGGTCATTCTGAGCAGATAGTTACCAGCATTGGCGGGATGGAGGGCAGGGCAATTTTGCAGTAGTGTTAGCGGTTAATTGGGGAAGAAATGGGGCAGAGCAATGGCAAAAAAAAACAATACTAGACAAGGGAAAGCTAATAATGACAAGAATAATGGTAATAGCAACTCTACTTTGTACGTGTTGGCATTAGTTTCGGTAGAAGTTGATGTTCTTCGTAAAAAACCAGATCAGTCGAATTTGACTACAGATTTCTGTTTACCAAATCCAGTCAACGTATTTATGACCTGAAATATAATAATAGTGAAAATGAATTATGTGCTTATTCGATAATTCTAGCTTCCACATAACATCTTACAATTAGCAACACAGCCTACGTAGCAAAAAAAGTGATAGAAAAAAATGCATTTTGTTGGACTATGCTGCTAAAAGAAATCTTATAAAAGGAGCATTGATGTTATATTTCTATTTAACTAATGTATTGTTTATTCACATTTTATGTACTTCAAAAACTTACATTAGCAATTAGCAGATAAACGTTGCTGGTCTCGTATGGCCCTGTTCCATAAAATGAGAACTGATCAGGGCTAGCGTACTTTCTTTTGATTCTCTTTCTTAGAGTCATTTTTTTATTGAAAACAAAGTCAGCCATCATACCAACCCAGCTTTCATGTATTTGCCAATCTTGATAATATTCCGGAGCGATTTCTCGAACCTGTAAATATGCTTCGATGAACTATTTGAAACCATTATGCGTTCCCGAAAAGCTTCATGTTTCGAAACGAAATTGAGGTTAATTGATGATGCAACGAAGTTCACCAATGACCTCATTTTCTTTTGATATTCGATAATCTTCGCGCATGTCTATTTTATGAAACTCAATATTAGCATCAAATTCCAAATTTCCGTCCTTTTTATTGGAGCAATAATCTACGCATTTCCGACATCCTACTATAATGGGCTCATTATGCCAAAAATAGATTTCAGACCTTTGGTAAGTTGCATCCAGAAATGTAAGGGAAATCGTGATGCTCTACATGGTACCCGACATTGAAAACTACCATGTTGATGGGGCCATAGTAGCTGAAAATAGACATTTCAATTTTGTTACGGGGAGACTTTACAGTAAAATGTTAAGAAAAAACTAGCCTATACGTTTCTTGACCTTTTTTAAAGACGTAGTGCTCGGAAACAAAGTGTCCAGCACAAGGATGCAACCCCATTCCAAGAACAAGTCCACCAAATAAGAAGAAGAATGATTTTGGACCAAACTGCGTGTATATGAAAGTACTGAATGCAAGTTCAATCACAATGTTAATAAGTTCTAAATCAAGCATAGATTTCGGGTAAAGCATAAATGGTCGGATTCCATAAAAAATGGGTTGTAGGATCATCCAGATGATTTTTCCAAACCATGTACGGAAAACATTTGCTTCGAATTCGGTTGGCACGTCGGTGTCAATGACGTCTTCTCCTAGATTACGATGATGCTCCAAATGATATTTCTTGAACGATATCGACATTGGGATACACATAGGAAGATTTGCAATGAATCCAAAAACACGATTCTGAAAATTTCTATCATTTATTATTGATTTCAATCAGAACACCACAGGATTTACCGCAAGTGGTCGGCATGTTCCAAAAGCCTGATTGTGACTGACTTCGTGAACAGCAAGAGTCAATGAATGGTTAAAAGTTCCCGAAACGAAGTATGCTTGAAGAAGAACTAGAAGCCAATCGGAGTCTTGAAATTGTTTAAATTTCGACATAACATGCTTCGTATTACACTAAACGAACCTCTAAGTAAGTATGCGAACAATATCTGCGCCAATACCATACATACCACAACCGGCCGAAATGCTTTGTCTTGTCCGAACAGCTCCTTGATTTGAGGATACTTCGCAAGCATCTCCTTCCGTCTCGATGCATGCGGTTCTTCTGTGTATGCCCACGCGAAGTCCTCTTCCTTCGTCGGAGCTTGACCCATGTCTGAACTTATAAAAAACTTGGTCATCAGGTAAATAAAACGCGCAGAAAAAAATATTGTCAGTGATAAAAGTGATAATTGGGTCGATTCCTAAATTCATACTTTTGAATGTCAATCATTATTTAGTTTTCACACATAGGTTATCAAAAAATTGGAAACCATAGAGGATGGCTAGAGAATATGAGAAGAAAAGAACATTGGAGACTGTGTTTAGAAAGTGAGAATGACGTGGGTGAAAAAAAATAGGCCGAAGAACTATCAATAAGAAAAACTGCGTGCAGACAATATTTGATATGTTGTTTTATATGTAATCGGCTAACGTAAACAAAGGAAGGAAAAAGGGAAAAAAGAACTTAATAGTTTATATTAAATGGCAATTCTTCCGGTAATTATCGGGCAATTAATAGTCCGCTGATTGTTCTTTTTTCAGTAACGAAGTATTCACTAAATGGCAGAAGGAAACGTGTAGAGCAAATTTCTTCAAAACTAAGTTTCAGACCCGTCTCTCTTCCTTTTTTTGTGAAAAAAATGCCGAAACACGTAACATAAACTATGCTGAACTAATCAAAATTATATTAGATGCAGGACGCGTCTAATGCCCCTGATGCCAAAAAGCTTCTTTTTCAGCGATAAGAAAGAGTTGGAGGAGTCATCGCCGTCGTTTTTTCGCACTTAAGTATCAGGCGGTGCAAAAACCATTGAATAAGATAAAAGAAAACTTAGTATAAGATACTACAGATTACAATTAAATTTTCATTTTATATGTATAACAAGAACAAAACCGAAAAACAAAGAATAAAATGAATATGAGAAAATCTAAAACTATAACTTATTTAGGTATATCTATTAATATTAAGAAATACACTTTTTTAGAACACTGCAGAAATCGGAGTTGAGGCGTCGTCCGTGCTATCATTCTTCTTCTCATCCTTCTTTTTCTTTTTGTTTTTTCTCTTTTCAATCTGCAATAGAAAAAAAACAGTGTACGTTTTCGAAAAAGGCAGGAAAAAAGTGGGAAACTGTGCAAGACAATTCGTCACAATGGGATTTGATTACATATTTGTTTGTTTGAATAAGCAAAACATTGCTTTTCCTCAGGTATGACAGAAAAAAGGTTCTACGAAGCTACTACGAAGCTCAACCATCCGTATAGCGGAAAAAAGTGAAAATAATAAATAAAAATTTTTCACAACCAAAACGTTTCACATAAAATTGTATTCACATAATTTTCATCGCTTTTTTTTAAGATATCATTTCAAAAACCGAAGATATTCCTATTGTTACCGCGAAGCAGAAACCTCATTAAGAATTTATAATAAATATAAGACTTCATGCCTTCATAGGTCTCGGCCAGCCCTTCGGCTGGAAAATAGTGATGGCAGCTATGATTCGAATGTTTAAAATACATATAGCACGAAAGTGCTTTTTGTAAGAAAAACTTAATAATATTCCGGAAACGTTTTAGCTATGCATACCTTTTCGATTTCTTCTTCGGACGGTACCGGAAGCCATGGTTTCACATCGATAGCATAATATTCTTCACCAGGAATAGTCATCAGAAGTGCCCTATTGATAAATGGCCCAAGAGCTGGATTACGATGTGAACAAGCTGTCGCAATAATTGTCGCGATGTTTGCTTCAATTTGCTCATTTGGCATCCATAGTCGTCCAACAATGCAATCACTTAACCCCCAAATAGGATAAACCGGATCCCCTTTGATATTGAGTTTCACTCCATTCTTGAACTTTTCAATGAGTTCCGGAAGATTCTCACCAAGACCACCATTTGCTCTCGTTGGGAACCTTGATTTAAGAATACCACGAAGTGGAAGAATAGAAGACCCCATATCAATGTGAGAGACACAGAAATCGTAATCGTCGGTTCTAAACTGTCCTTTAATAATCTTTTTAATAGTATCTTGCCCAAGAGCCAATTCTGCTCCAGATTCTACAGCAAGTTCTTGAAGTTGCGGGTCATTAGCAAATGCAAGGATGCTTCTTTTTTCGTTATGCTTGAAAGGAAATGGAACTGGAACAATTTCGTCGCTCGCCGTTACCATTTTTGTTTGTTTTTCAGTTGACATATTCAGCTCTAAGCGAAGTCGAACAGGAGCATTTGGATTATTGTACATTGATGGGCTTTGAATCTCACGATGCATTTCGAGTGCTTCTGCAACTGTGTAGTACTGCGACTTGAAATGGGATCTGAAATTAAGAAAATAAAGAGCTAAATTGCAGACGGATAATTACTTCAAAAAAACGTCAAGAGTAGGTTTATCAGGAAGATTTTCTTCTTCATTAATATCGAGTCTACCCGGGAACTGTTGCGAAGGTGATAACAAGCTTTTCATTCTTCGAATGTTAATCTTTTCCATGAACGAATACTGCTTTCGTGCTGCTTCTTTTTCTTCTCTTTTTATCCGTCGCTCCAGCTTTTGTTGCCGAGTGATAGTTTGCTTTAGGGCTCTTTTTCGACCTAGAAAAATTTCCACAAATGAGTTTAGTTTATGAATAAATTGCCACCTCTGATTTGAATAACATCGGCCGCAGTTGGTCGTAGCATACAGCCACTTACAGAGATCGTCTGCCTCGCAAAGGACAGCATTCTGTAATTTAATCTATAGCCCTTTATGTTAGGAAAAAGAGCAAAAATAGTTTTTCTGCATATACAGAATTAAAAAAAATAGTTTTTAAAAAATTTAAAAAGCTTTAGTATGAATTTAATTATATTAAATATAAATAGCCAAGAAAGCATATTATTACGAGGTATCTTTATTTATGAATGATTATATAACTCAAATAATTAAATTAATATACATGAACCATCCCATAGAAGAATACCCAAAGGAGAACATAAGTGAGGAGACCATTTCCATGGGACCACGTGAACGAGTTTCTTTCGGGAAAATAACTCAACCAATTTCCTTGTGCTTTCACGTTCCACATTAGTGTTTGAATACCAGCAGAGACAATGTAAAGAAAAAATCCTTGGAAACCAGTAAGACCCAGAATTCCTGTAAAAATAATTGTGTTTCAAAACAATTATAAATTATATATTCGATAATTTCTAAACTTACCAGCAGCCATCCCTGCAGCGCACGATTGACAAGTTCTTCCAAACTCTAGAGCTTCTACATTGTTTGCTATCGCCGATGTGCTAAACCGGGAGATGAATTGGTTAAAATTTCAAAAACTTACTTGTAACATTCGTCGCTTTTCTTCTCTACTTTCGCTGACTTATCGCTCATTTTAAGGCTGCAACGAGTTTAATCAAATTCTGAGACGTTTATAAAAATTGTTAGGCACAAATAAAATATATAAGGTGATCCAGATAGATGGATTTTTATCCATTAAAAAATAAATTATTCGAAAGACGAAGGAAAAGGTAAAGGGAAGAAGCGAAGAGGGAGACACAAATATAAAAGAAGAAAAAGCTAGCAACGAATTAGGAGTTAAGACAAGCTGAAGAGTTGCATGCGCATATTTACCAAATAATTAAAAAGTTTTGCGCATTTTAATTTGAGCTATATAGTTTTTAAGGCGTGACTTATACGTCCTTTTTCGTTTGATTCCTTTACATTTCTCCATTACTGCAGCGAGAAAGTCTGCGGAACAAAAATCGCTCTATCGGCTTTTATGAGCGAGCGGAGTGTCGTAGCGGAAACATTAACCCGTCCCCATACATTCAGCATAATTTAATTTTCAGCCCGTCCTGGCTTCACCCGGTATAACTTTAAAGAACACCGTTTTCCAACGTGTTTTTTTAAAGTATAATCGCTATCAAAATTTTTAAAATTAGTATTTGTATAATATTTTATTTAATTCACATTTTTTAACATTTATTTTTTTTTAATTGAAAAAGAACCAAAATAATCTCTTATATTTTCATGGTAACAACCAAGAGAAAAATAAATAAAATTTCATTAAATTGAGCAATATTTTTTGTTCTTAAAATGATTGATGAAATTTTGGTAAAAAAGACGATGTGAGAAAGATCATCCAAAGCTTTGGTAATACGAGAAGTGAAAAATTATGAATAAACCTTGGCATTTAACAATAATCGTGCAATTTTTCTTGTTTTTCTTCATAAATATACATTCTTTGTTTGGCATTTATTCCTAAAAATAGTCGAAACCGACCCAGATATTCGCATTTAAATTTAACCTAAAGACTCAACAGTGGTAATATAATCCTGTCAGTTCTTCCCCTCTTCATATTTGTGGTTATTTCTTATTTCTTACATTTATTATATAATCTCAAAGAAATAATTTCAGATGCTTCGGTGTTTTAACCACGCGGAAGCTCAACTAAGTCAGAATTGTCGTCAAATCTGTACCACGTCTGTGCAGCTCAAAAACAGGGCAGGAAAAACCAAGGTAAATAAGAATTTCATAAAATTTCGGTCATAATATCGAAAACGTTTCGAGTAACGATTTACCGATTCTACTGATAATTTTCACACGCTTCATATCCGTTTTTAAAATATTAAGTTTTTTAAAGTATAAAATTCCTTTATCATATATAATATCTAAAACATAAATCAACATGTTATGCACAAAATGACAGATAAATTTGAAAAAAATCATAATTAATAAAGCTTCAAAAATGTTTCATTACTATACGTCAATTTCGTCGCGTTATGCATTTTGAGTAGATTCTGTGCATGCGATTTAATTAGACATTGATTTCCTCAATCTGATTCTAACAAAAACGCTATTAAGATTTTACTTTATTGTCTTTCAAAGTAGGATATTTCAGTCTACATCCAACAGAACACAGCTTCTTACATACGAGATGGCTCAGAAACCACACCACATCGGTGTTCGGAAATCATGGTTGACATGGCACTCACAAAATCTCGAAGGTTACGAAAGGAACTGAAATGGAAAATAACGATCCACAATTTTTCAGAATTCCGTCAATCTCAGCCAATTGTCGTTGCTCAAGACGAAGTTGTTCGTCGGTTCATTCGAGGATTCTTTCCACAAAATCTAGTTGTTAGTGGAAATGAGGTAAGAATCAATGAATTACTATATATTAAAAAAGATAATTCTATTATATTTAGATGAAATTAGCACACTGTAGTCAAAAACATGCTATTTTACTTTATAACATTGTTCTGGAAAACTCGAAAAAGCCATTTCCGAATGTAATTAAAATCATCATCTGACATTCAGATTGTTATCAAACGACGTGGTAACGTGCTCATTATCGCAGGATTCCTTCAATATTCGCGCCGACTAGATATCCGACGAATCTATTGGATGTTCGGATTTACTGAAGAATTCCTATCGATTCTTCTGAAACAGCCGGTCAAGATGGAGATGTCATTTGTCGAGTCAGAGGAGGATGTGGCCTACAACTACATTTAATTTAAAAAGTCCGGTTTAGATTTATATAATAGTTTTTCTCGTTTCTGATTTGTTTCTGTTGTTTTACGAACGTTATCAACCATATCTTCCAAGCCATTATACTATAAATTGTTATTTCTGTGCCGTCCGTCCATTTTGTCCATAGTTTTAATTATTATCTATTGTCATGAAACTTATTGCATCTCACTTCTCCGTCAGTTTCGAGGAAAATGATTCTGACTCACTGGAAGGTCGCGAAAGACAACTAGAACTCAACGTTTTTTTTAGTATAAAATGTTAAATTCAAATGGATTTGGGACAAGTTAACTTCATCAGACAATGCGATAATGATTCATGTCTACAATTATCATTAAGTGCACTGCTACGCAAAATCAATAAACAATCGCACACTGATAACCAACAGTCCGAACCTTCCATAAAAACTATTTCGCTCCTTTGTCGTCCTTTTTAACTATACGTGATTCACTGTTAACTATATGTGGCCATTCTAATCACAGATTATCATTCGCAGCTTATTATATTCAACTCATGGCGTGATTCGTTCATAAAATAAACTGTTGTACTATCGAAACATAATTTCATAATTGTTTGACTTCTTCTACTAAAATGGACGAGTCTCGCCGGTCGGCTGTACCTCCAAAAGAGCTCACTGGTAGAATCTGCACAGTAAGCTCATATTTAAATGATTTTATTTCAATTGACAGCATCTTGAACGCATTCTAGAAGCGTGAAGCGTGAGATAACACGTTCAAATAACAACGGATGGGTGTAAGCCATTGAAGAAATTTCTATTTAGAGGTTAGGCCTTTCATCAAACGCCGGGAGTATAGATCCTCAATATCCGCGAGAATACCTATCACCGCCACCAAATATCCACGCAGATTCGAAACTGTGAATTAATTATTTGTAGTTAATGAAAAATAAATAAATAATAAGACTTATTGCTACGCGATAATGCAATTTCTCCTCAGGTATGCTCAGACCGAGCCAACGGATACAACTTTGGCGTGCTCACTTGTGAATCGTGTAAAGCATTCTTCAGACGAAATGCAGCGAAACACTTGGTATAGTTATATTCCCTCAATTAGGCATTTTCTTATTCAGGATATCAAATGCCCATTCTCCGATTCGTGCCAGATAACATCTGCATCTCGAAAGTTCTGTCAAGCTTGCCGTCTAAACAAATGCTTTGCTGTTGGCATGTGTAGCGACTGGCTGAATGATGATGGTAAGCCAAAAAGTTCAGTATCTGGAAAGCTTAAGAGAAAGAAAAACGCATTGAAAAACACAATGAAAATGGAAGTGGAAGACCTAGAAGCCGACGTTGAAAACAAGGAAGAACGAGTCAGCGTACCCAAAGCATTGCTTGAAAAACTCATAAACAAAGCCAACGAGTAAGTCGCGAATTTTCTATTGCTTTTCCAGGAACATCCTGTCGAAAAACTATTAGACAAACCAAATATTCATTTTTTTCTGAATTCTAAGACCACTTGGATTCTGACGGAGAAATCGTTGAAGATCTCGAAATATTCCTGAGTAGATTGTACCACTCGTTGCGACAGTTTCCGGAAAATCTGGAAAAAAATGGCAGATTTGGTTTGCGTTTTTCCAGGAAATTTCTCCTGGAAATCGATTTTGAAAGCGGCATAAATCCAAAATAATATTTTTCGGAAATTTCAGTTTTTTTTTTCAATTTTTCACACAATTTTATTGATATTCACCTACTTCTTATGTAGCTGCTCAGTTTTAGTAAGAAAGTAAATAAGTGAATTATTAAAATATTACATTATAAGATGTAATAGTAGCATTATAATACCATCAATTTAAGATATTAGAGTTCAATTTGCTCATTTACGGCCGTCGAAATTCAGGCCAACGATCTGCCCACGTGTTCAAAAGTTCCTAACTTTTTTCTTTGCTTTTCAATCGATTCCGGTCGGCTCTTATTACAGTGCGTTGCAGAGCCATAACTGAGCCATAACTAGGGAACCGATGAAGATTGTAAAAATATTTTTGACGGAATCCGTTTTCGGACCCAAAATTATTACTAAAGATTGAAAAATTTGGAGAATGCGAATTTTGAGAATCTGGAAAACTACTCGAGATACTTGGCAAAAATCTAAAAATGACAGTTAGTTATCGGTGCGTATAAGTCATACCAAATATGAACCAAACAAATTGGATCAGTTTGACCGATTTTCTACGATATCTATGATTCCCCGCCCAATGATCGCCATGATCTCCCAAATCAATCATTTCAATTTTTGTATTTCTTGTATTGCAAATGCGAATTTCGCTGGTAATAGATATGTGCCTTCGCGGCATTGTCACAAAATTCAAGAAAGTTGTAACTATCAGAAAGCCAAAAGAGCACTGCATATGCACATGCCAATGTGGATTCTATCCAAGAACACAACGACTCACCGCTTATGAACAAACGGATCCAAAATTCGCGGTCAGTTCCACTTTGATTTGACAAAAAGAGCTCTTTAATAAATAGGAAATCATGTTTTAGGCTAGTCCCCAAAATGATGTGCTCGATCCGCCAAACCAGAACTTTGATACATTTCAATATTCGTCATTCACCTCAACATTATCACCAATTTCGGTTATCAGCTGTGCTCCATCGTCACACGATTCCAGCAGCTACAGTACTCCTCAATTGATTTCTCAATCACCGTCCAATTATCAAGTTTCCCCTTCTTCCATGATGGGCTCCATAACAGGTACTAACCTTAATAGTAAAGACATTTATGATTAAAGCGATCCAGAAATGTCTCCTCAAGTGACATCTCAATATCATCAAATGCTTTCCCCTCTCCAGTTTGGTGTTATGACTCACGTGGCTCCTCCTGCCGGTCTCTTGAATTTCCCTTCGAAGCGAGATGGATCTTGGACTCCCATTTCAGGAGTGCACGTAGGCTCAGCGAACAGTGCCATACCGACGAGTTTGCTGGAGAAAATTCATTCAAGTCAGTTTTATACATACTTTTATACACACTCTGCGTACTCTGCATTTTCAGAAATCGACAAGTATGTCGGCGTTCTCAACGAGGAGGAAATGTCGCTTCTCGAAGAATTGCACATACAGAATGAGCCACTCAATGCTCCACTGAACCAGTGGCATGACCCAAAACGAATAGACGGTGTGTTTAAAATAATCGAAGAAGCACTTCGAAGAATCGTCAGCATGGCGTGTCAACTGAATCTCTTTCGCGAACTTCACATCGACGACCGCAAGAATCTGCTGAAAAGTGGTTTCGGAGAGCTTCTTATTGTTCGCGGACTAATGGCGTATGACAAGAGTGATCAAAGTTGGAACCATTCGTTTAAAGTTCGTGGAAAGATGGAGGTCAAGGTGGACCTTCTGAAAAATCCGAAACTAGAAGAACACTACAAAGCTCATATGAATTTGCTGACCACATTCGGAGAGGATGTCCGGAATAATGAGCATTTGATGCTCATTTTTAATGCAGCTGTCATTTTTCATCCACGTGAGTGAGCGAGCTGCTCTTATTGTCGAAAAACCATTATACCTTATACATAATACATTATACCTTATGCCTTTATACCTTTATGGCCGGTACGTGTATGTAGAATGAGCACACCGGCAAGAAGAAGAGCATTGCGGGATGGGGATTTTTAGGCAATGTAATCAAAAAGAGCTGACAATGCACCTGGAGCAAGGAAGATTGTGGGCAGCAAAAATGGCAAAAGTTAAAAAAAATTGGTGTGGCGTTAAGCAGAGAAGGGCGGAATTCCGGATTCCGAGATTCCAAAATCCAATTCCGCCCTACTCTGGCGTTAAGCATGCAAAGAGCTAATTACAGTACCGGCCATAAAGGTATTATATTATGGTTTTCGACAATATAATACCTTTATTTCCGGTACTGCACAAATTTTGAGTTTTTCCAGATGTCTCTAACCTCCGTGAAAGCAGTAAAGTACACTCTACACAGGCGAAGTACTTCCAGATGCTTTTGAAGTGAGTAGCTCTCGTCAACACTTTCCAATCGCTTATTTATACAGGCTCTTAACCTTCGAATATGGGAAGCCACGTGCCGATATTGCCTACAGCAATCTTCTCAATCAGGTTGTTGAACTTCACCGTGTGAATAGAACTCTACTTCGAGTCTTTTACGGTCTAGACATTGCTCAATTAGATCCATTAATTCGTGAGCTATGTTCTTTCGAATAACCATTTATTAACCAATGAATTATATTGCACTCTTATTAAAAAACATTGAAATTGCACTTAAATCGAAGCAAGGGGAATGTGATAGAAATACACGTAGATCTGGATCGAAATCAAAACCAAGCAGCCAACGGTCGTCTTCTAGCTAGAACTGCTACTCCTCCTTCAACCACTTTTGGCACTTTTCTACGTATGCTTTAGCACGAACGCAGGTCAGTGCTGGATAGTAGTTTTCGATGAAATAGCAGTGCTCCTTAACGAAATCCTCAACGGTGTCGAACAAGAATTGCTTCGCGAAACTGCGAAGATTCAAACATTGGTGTTTGGTGACAACGGCTCTCTTCTTGTTCTTCTTCACTCGTCGAGCTCGCGTTACTGGTGCCTCGGTGGTGGTAGTCGTTGTGACTTCCTCCTCTTCCTCTTCGTCTTCAGTCAGTTCTTCTGCTTCGATAACATCATCGTTTTCCTCTGTTTGTTCAGCAGACTGGACAACTTCTTCGGCCGCTTCTGAAGCTGTTTCTGGAACTTCGGTGGTGGTGGTGGTGGTAGTTGTAGTTGATTTCACTTTGGATAGACGAATTTTTTGCAGCACACGCTTTCTGATCTCTTTATTCAAAAGATCCTCCTCCTGCTCTTTTGTGAGCATCTGGACCTTACTGCTTCTTTGCTCAATGGCATCGTTCACTGGCGAATCATTTTGTGGTTCCGGTTGGACAGCGTCTTTTTTCGCAGGGTTCACCTGGAGTTCATCAACTCCATCGAATTGCTCAGCGAACTCTTCTGAAAGTGGGGAAACACTTGGCGCCACTTGAGTCTTGAATTGCTCCTCATACAGATCGGGGAATTTGCGAACCTCCTTGTTCTCCTTCTTCGACGATTTGTGCGACTTTCTAATCTTTCTCTTCTTTTTTGGCGGCTCCGTGGTTTCCTCCTGCTTTTCTTCGACTACTTTAGTAGCGGCAGCTTCAATCTGAAAAAAAAAATGAATAAATAAAAGTTCTTCCATTATAAATCACAAAAACTAGTGGAACTACAAAACAGATTCCATTAAAATGGAATCAAAAAGAACATTGTTGACAAAAAATCGGGAAATTATTCTCTAGAATGTTGGCTAAAATCTGAAAAACTCTGGAATTGAGCAATTTTCGATTCAGAACAAATATTTCGTCATTGCCAAACGAATCCGAGAGAATACAAGCCACAATCTCAACATTTCGAACTACAGTACTGGCCATAAAGAATGCGCGCAGGCGTTTTTTGGAATAATTTCGCTGAAATGTGTTTTTATTTATTTCCAGTTTTTGATTCAGAAGTCTTGTAAATATGATTCTCAAATTTTTTTCTAGAAATGGTTAGACCTATTGGAAAGAAATCTCTCACTGTAGACCTACGAGACCTAGGAGCAGTGCCAGCGAAGTTATCCCAAAAAAAAAGCCCGCAGATATTCTTTATGGCCAGTGCTGTATAAAACAGAGATGTGAAGTGCAAAACGATTCATTACTTTTTGAATTCTGGCAGCATGTCGCTTGCGATTATCCCTTTTACGGTTGATGGTGTACACACGAATGCTTCCCTGTGATAAGTGCCAGATTAGCTAGTTGGCGGAATAGACAAAGGACGGACCAAAAGCGGTGACAACAAGGAATACCGCACCACTCACCTCCTTCTGAAGCACGTTGATCGGCTCCTGTTCGTCTTGCGCCTGAATTTCGATTGGATCGCTCATCTGAACTGTCTTCGCTCCGAATTGGCGTTCGTGCATGTCCTCCTTTTTTTCCAAATAATGAATCTTCCGTTTGGGAAGAGCTTTGCGTTTCGGTTTCACTGTCTCTGCCTCCATCTTCGTCGTTGTCACTTCTGGTACTTCTGTGGTAGTGCTAGTCGTGGTGCTTGCTTCAGTGAATACGTTTACCTGAAAAACATGGAGTGTGACGTGTGAAAAGCTGAAATATTTTGCTTCTATTGGATTACCATTGGTGGAAACGTTGGGGCTGAGAACTCAACGGATTCCAAAGCGGATTTCTGCAAATTTTAACACGATGATTCGATTATACATCCAACACAAACCATTTTCTTTATCTCCACTCTTTTTGTTGACGGGGAGGGCGAAACTTGAGGTAACTGTGGGAGCACTCCGTTTGGAAGAATTTGAAGCGATCCATTTGCTTCTTTCAATACAACAACTTGCTCGTAGATGCTGAAACATTAAGCCTTTTTAAGGAACTCTGCATTCCAGTTCTCACGTTTTTCCGTCCTTGGTAACCGGGCGATACATGATTTCAGTGGCGGGCTGAGCTACAGTTGTCGAAGGCCTGAAATACGGCGAGCGTTATTCAATTCCGAAGTGTCGATTCTCTAATGAAAATGAAAGAAAGCGTTGGGTGAGCGTCTCTTACATGTTAGCAATCGGCATTTGAAATGGGACTGGTGGCAATGGAACAAGCGGTGGCAACGTGATCATTGGCTCCTGTTGGGGGAGTTGCGGCTTCTGAGCATTCCGGGCGGCATGGACCGCTTGAGCTTGGCGAATTGCATTTCCAGTAGCAGAAATGAGTCTGGAATGGGGCGTTTCCATTAGCTTTAGTAGCTTTATGCATTTTCAATGAATATTTTTTTAAAATTACAGTAAAAATCAAATTAAACAAAGATATATAGAAACATTTCAAAAAAATTTTGAATTCGGAGGTCTGAAACTACCATATTCCCGTTTATTTCTTTTTCCGGATTTATAAAAATTTGATTTCTGTTCTTTCTCTGTCTCTTTCTCTCTCTCTCTCTCTCTTCTTCTATGACGAAAGGTGTTAAATTTCAGCGTTGACCTTACTTGGAAATTGAGAAGATATCTTCATTGTCATCCTGTTTCTTCAAAGCAGGTGTTGGCCGACGTTCATTCATCTCTTTTTGCTGGATAGCCTTCATATCATCGACCTGGAATCTCTCCTTTACTTGCGTCAAAGTACTCCTTTACTAGAAACATCAGTGACCGCTCACTATCATATTTTTTGGAATTCAGGCTTTTATTTGTTTTTTTTTGTTGAGAACAACAATTTCAGATATCTACAGTATATTGGAGCTCCAGTGAATCGAGCGGAGCCTGTGGACCTTTTTTGTGATATTGCTGCCACTACGATGATTATTCAAAGTTCACTGCTACTCGACTTCAGAAGATATATGAAGAATGAATTTTCAAAATTGGCTCCATTTGAATAATGAGAATTTGCGATCAAAGTTGAGCACAAAACCTCTCAATGAGCGATCTTTCTAGCACAACTTGGCAGTTATGATGTTGCCTAACGTCTAATTGCTTCAATGTTATGCCTTAGTCTTCCCAATTCTCTCAATTAGCAGATCTAAAAGCCGAACATCGAACATCCCATGCATTCGCAATGAATATGTTCGTCATACATTTCGCCGTATGTGGAAGAGGCAGAGGCCAGACAAATTATACGCAGTCGAGTCGTTGATACATTTCAAATGGGATGTCTACCGAGAAAAGCAGCGAATAGATAATTTAAATGACATTCCGTAGTTCACACCCAATTGAATTTGCATGTTCTCTTCACGGATGCACTTTAGCTTATGTTTACTTACCGTTTTGAAGCTGTAGGACTCCTCGTCTTCCTTCTTCTTCTCGATTCTATTCACCTCTTCTCGGTTCGTTTCAGAAGTCACTTCCGCTTCTCCTTGGGCCTTCTCCTCTTTTTCATTGACGAATCCAGCGTCTCTGGCCAGTTGAGACATGATATCAGCAGGAAGACTCAATAAAGTGTCATAAACATCGGAAGGAGGGTTGACGGCCTTCTCCGGTCTGGAAGTGGAGACTTCTGATTGAGAGCTCGCGGAGCTTTGATTCTTCATCATTTGTGGCACCTCTTTGATTGCATCAAGTGTGTCCCTGACAAGTGAACGGACATCAATGAAGTGATCCTGAGCCGAGACGGCAGAGGCTAGAATGACCGGAAGAATTACAAGGAGATTCCGCATCTGAAAGAATGAAAACTGAAATTTGGAGAAGAAACTCGATAAGTTTGACGTAAAGCACAGGAGTGAGAGAGAGAGAAAGAAAGAATGGATTCTGAAAAGCCGTATGAAGAAGACAAAAGTAAAATGAAATGAAGCGTTCATCCAAGGAAGATGTCGGCTACTCTACTCCGCCTTCTCACTGCTACCTGTACATATATAAATTGACAAATTACACGAGGATCGAGCGAAAGTTGGTAATTAGAAGAGCGAAAGCGAGAGATGGAGGTGTATAAGGAGAAGCTAGCCACATACCATAACTCCATTCTTTTCGCATATATCTTTCTGCAAAGTGAATTTAGAAACAGAAAACAAAACATGACGAAAACAAGAACAAGATACTAGATATATGTATGTATTAATGATGGAGTGTACATATTAGAGAGATCGGATTTAGATAAGCGTGGAAACTTGAAGACCATCCGAGATAAGGAAGTCGCCAATGTTAGCATTCAAGAATTCTTCATCTCTGAATATAGATAAATCCGGAATGATTGGATTATTGGCAAACCTTCATTGTCAATTGATAAAATTGAGTGTATGTAAAGTGGAAAAACTACAGGGTGGGGCATAAATATAGCGCTGCATTCCAGACGGTGTAAAAACTTCAAATCGAAAGATTTTTTTCTGAAAATCAACCATAATGTTTATTAAAACATAACCAAAAAGATGCTAAAAAACCTGGAATATTTTAGAGAGTTCTTCAAAGTCTTAGACTTCACAAAGTGTTTTGAATGCTCAAAGTTTGGAAAACCAAAAAAAGAAAGAAATTTTAGCGGCTCAAATGGAGATTTATCAGAGAGTGGAAGGCTATCTATCAGAAGGAGTTTCAGCTTTAGAATCAATAGGCACCAGTGGAAAGAAAGGGAAAAAGCCTCCATGTAGCTGTTGTTCACTTTTGTGAAGCTCAGTCACCTGCCACACCGCAATCCTGGCTGGACTTCTAAACGCAATGAAGTTCGTCCCGATGAAAGTCTTATTATCACCACTTGCGGCTGATTATTTTGTGGAAACGAAGGAGGCGGGTTGTTCAGAATCAGCAAACAGAGAAGAGACCCACACGAAATCCGAGAAGATTCTCCGCAAAAAGAGGTCTCGATCAAGTTCTCTTTTAGCAAAATGAAGGAGGCAGAAGCCTGATATGCGAGGGACGGGAATCCGACAGGACGACGCCGCAGATTGAAACAAACAAGCCAGTTTTCGAAGGCGCACACATCTCTGGATAGTGGTGAAGCCGGTGGGGGGGGGGGACAGTGGAAGACAACCGAAAAATGAAAAACGCAACGAGAAAATTAACTGTTGCTGCGAAATTAAACGATAAAGTGTAGATTTCATTCCGTTAATGACACAACTTTCCCCATTGTTCGAAACGTGAAGAAGCGCCGAGATTATTCGAAATCTGGAATCGGAAGAATCAAGAATCGGAAGCTGATTTTCCACAGAAATATTCCTTTGGATATTGAAAGATGATAATGATTTGTCCACTATCCCTATCGCAATTAAATGATTTTCATATGTTATTTTAAAGCAAACAACCGCTTCCCATCACTTTCATTTTTATCTCCTCCAGTTTCGTTCGTTATCACGTGTTCAGGCCGAGGAACGCGCAAAATCAGAAAACTAGATATTCGTTTAACCGTCCGAGAAAAATCCAAGGAGAAAACGTCGAGAAGGAACTCGTGTCACACGGGAAAAAAAAAGAAAAAAAACCGTATAATCGTTTTATCGTTCTTTATATTACTGTGACTGTTTGGTGTGATTCTTGGTACGATATCTAATCAATAAACTGCTTCTTTCTAGATTCCGTAGTGTTTTTAGTGTGTACTACACAAATTCGAGATGTCTACCGATCCGGACGCACGCACGCACGCATCGCACGCACTTTTTTAAACCAATTTTTTCTCTTTAATCTTATCAAGCCTAGGTTATCAAAGTCTGAAATCTAGGTCACTGTAAATGAAGAAAACGCGTTCTTGCGGCTTAAAGTTTAAGAACTTTAGTGGAAATTAATGTTTCCCCTAATCAAAATTTCAGAATTTCTTGTTGCTCTGAGCTTCTCCTCTCCGCGACTTTTATTATGAGAACTGTGAAAATTCAATGAATAAATAAAACAAATAAAATGCCACACTTCATTATTTCGTAATTTCCAGCCTACTTGCGTAGAATCAGAAGCCCTGGCGCGGTTTCATTCTTTTCCATACAGCATACCAAACTGTGTGATGAATTCCCGGCGATGCCGCTTTGTTTTTCTGCATTATCTCTTATTTTTAAATCTGCCGTAAAAAACTGAAATAGAGTTGCATGCAATACGATTGTTCAAGCTTGTCTCTGCGGGGCAATACTATTAGGACACAAATCTATTAGAGGTTTTACGGTATTCATGGAAATTATTCACGAAATATACTAAATAGCTATGGATGAAGCTGTCAGAGCTTAAAAAAACGGAAAAAAATGCCTGAAAAGCATTCTAAAAACAGTTAGAGTACAGCATCCACTGTAGCCACAGTGCAACAAAATGGCGGGTTTTTTCCGCCTCGATTCTCATTTCTCATTTCGGTTTTTTCAGTATGCTTTAGTTAGCTTGTTTCCAATTTTTCTAGCTGATAGCTTCATTTTAAGCCAACTCGGTGCACCGTGTTACGATTATCGAAATATCTATGAAGGGAATAGAGCCAAGTACATACCATCGAAAAGGCTCTAGGAATCTCTCATAAAAACAGCCAGCTTGAAGGGCAATTATACTGTATGAAGAACTCAGCAAACTCGAAAACGGTCTAAAAAACAGGAAGACCTCGCACTTACATTACTCTAACTTCTTGGAGAATCAAGATCTTCAGAGAGCCAGCTAGTGGGAAATCTACACTATAGCAGGAGAAAGATGAATTTGGAGCTCGAAGTGAGCCATTCCCTTTTGAGAAGAATCTTGAAAAGAGGTTTTGCACTGGCCCCGCATCGCATAAAAATCCGCACCGTATTATAAGAATGTGGGACAGCCAAGAGAAGCGTGTCGACGCCTTGGAATCTCTTGCAGCAGTAGTTCGCTTAGTGATTCGAGTGCCAGCGGTGAAGACAATTAGAGGTTGCACGAAGGCGGCTCCATCTATCAGGTGCTGTTATAAGTTGAGCGAAAAGGCTTCGGAATTTGTTTTGTTTCGTCATTGCTCAGTATTAATTCATTTATTTCTGTTTCTGTTGTTCTTAATTCTTAGTGCTTATTATGCATGCTTAAAACACCTGAAAAACTTACAGGTATTGTATGAAATAAGCCAGAATTTGCTTGCAGATCGCCAATCTCTCAGAGGGGTTTTTCTGTAAAAGTTTCTCCCAGGTCACAAATGCAGCGAAGCTTCTCGTAGCTTCAGTGCCGTGTTAGGTGAGAACTCTGTCTCCTGCTTTGCCATCAAGTTTTGGTTCGAAAAGTTTTCCGAAGCGAACTACGATCTTGAAGATAACCTGAGATCCGGTCGTCCACGTATGAATATTGAGGCGGATATCAATATTCACATGTGAACCATTTTTTGAAGAATTCACAAAAACAATTTTGTTGTTACCTTGCACTTTCTCCGCTCTTTATGACACGAACGAATGCAATCAGACAAAAAAAAACAATTGGCCAAAACGGACCTCAAAGGAGAACTTCACGATAAAAAATCAATGCTGTCGATTTGGTGGGACAGTAAAGGCGTAATCTTTCTAGAGCTTTTTTCAGGTGGCCTCACTGTCAACGCGGACCTACATATTGCTCTCAAATGGAAAATTTGGTTCAGGATCATCGATTACATCGCCCCAAAACCTTCCAACTTGCTGGTGCTACATGACAACGCAAAACAGCACACAGCTTTGAAGACCCGCAAGAAGCTCCAGACGCTCGGAGTCCTAGTCTTGGTCCCAACTTATTATCATCTTTTTCCATCTCTGCAAACTCACCTTGACGGGCAGAAGTTCCATGATAGAAAGGATGTCGATAACTTGTTCGACAACTTTTTGGCCTCCCAGTCTCCCGAGTTCTATGCGAATGGAAGCGCTCAACTTCCCTTGAGTTGGCAAGAAGGCATATATACTGATCGTGAATATATCACAAATTGAATCTCGTTTTCTTTGAATAAATTTTGTTTCGAAAAAAATTCAAAAAATTGCGAAGACTTTTTTCTCAAATTAATAGTTGTTGCAGTCGGTGGCGGCGGCGTGGCTACCTTTACAGAAACAGCACACTAGCAATCTTTTTTGTTGGATGTACTCTTGGGTCCGTACCTTCCTTTTTTCATGTATAGATGGCGTCAATTGAATGTGTATGGGTGGACGATTTGTGAGATTGTCCAGCTTTTGGTATATGTCGGTCACTATTTGAGTATGGGTTTGAATCACGTCCTTTGGTGGTTTGGCGTCTTTTTTTGTTTGTATTTTGGACAATTCTATATTTTTATTTTTGAAATGTTGGCGTTTTCTTGGGATTATCTAAAATCCTGCTTCGTAAGGCCGGCTTCATTAGATTAGTTGTACGTGCTCCTTCCACCATTATCATAGGCTACCAAGTGGGTTGTAACTGATGCACCGTGCTCCTACTCTGGCAATGGATCACTGATATCTATGGGAGAAGGAAACGATCTTTATTCCTAGTGTAGGAAGCCCAGAAGTCTTGAATTATACAGTAATCCTCATCGTTTTCCTACCGTTAAGGCTTTGGAATATTCCTTAGAAAACTAGCAATACTTGCTTCAGTTTTAGGGCATCCCACAGTGGAGCTAACATCGGGATTCCCTAGAACTTCCAAAACACACTTTAATGAGCCTCTAACGGGGCACACCGATGGAAGCTATTTGTTCAACAGAGCAGCTGCATCAATATTGTTCGGTAGTTGCTTGATCCGCATGTTTTGCTGCTTTCATTGTTAGAAGCGCGATCAGTAATCAACTTCTCATCACTTTCATACAACTGAAGAGCGTTTTTAATAAGAATTCTAAAGAAAAATGATCGTAAAACTGATCCGAATTCTTTAAAACCAATGCATTGATAACGTATTGAGTTGCTCCATATATTCAGAATTAGTCAATCTTTGCGACCATTGTCGCAATATTCGGAAGAAACAAATAGACGTCGTCGTCTACGACGTCATTTGGACAGATGAGAAGTTCTTCACGAGCCACGTCCGAATCGCCAATTGTTGTCAAAAGATGAATCGAAGTCTCCAAAACGTCGTTTGGCCCTCAGAAATCTGTTTCCCAAAAAATATGGTCTGGGCAGGTTTGACAGCTGAAGGTAAAGCTTCGCTGATCTTCAGTTAAAGAAATGTGAAGATCAACTTGGTGGTCTACCAAAATACGGTTTTCAAAAATGTTTTACTTCCCTCGGTTACTAGCCATTTTGGCCAGCGACCATTCACCCTTCAACAAAATTGGTACCGTAGATGTAGAGGTTTTTTTGAGCTTTTTGAGCTCTGAAATTGTTTTTCACTACAAGATGCTGGAATAGCTTCCAGGTAAATGCGGCAGGAAACCAGCAGCTGTTTCACAATTATTTCCAGTCGTCATTCACAATGGCGATCATTTTAAACGAAGAGTATGGCCACGTTCCTACAGGGTTGGGCGCAATTACCCGGGATGAAGTTTCGCTTCATAGCGCGAGACACTGACGCATTTTCGGCGCGTAAATTTTTCAAAATTTTGTTTATTTATATGTTTTTAACTATTTTGCCAAGTTTTACATCATTTGCTCAAGTTTCAGCTGAATGGTGCGAGCTAGCAATCACCGTACCTCCATTGTGACCCTTTTCAAGCAAGGCTTATTCGGAATAGAGATTGCAAAACGTCTCGGAGCTGCACACCAGACCGTCTATGAAATCTACCGGTTCAAGGAGGTTGGTGGACTTCGTGACAGAGCTGGGCGAGGTAGAAAGGCCACTGTCATCACCCCCGAATGTGTGAAGGCCGTGAGGGAGAGGATCAGACGAAATGCCCACAGAAACATCAGCAAGATGGCTATGGAGATGAAAATGAGCAGGAGATCAATAGGACGGATTGTCAAAGGCCAGCTTGGCCTCACACCTTACCGTATGAGAAAAGCTGCAATCTTATCGGCTGACAACCAGCTGAAAAGACTGGAAAAAGCAAAAGACCTTCTTCGCCGCACGCGATTGGGTGAGAATTTGGTGACTGTCTTCTCTGACGAGAAGCTCTTCACTGTAGAAGCTGAGTACAACTCCCAAAATCATCGTGAACCCTCCAGAGATCCTAAAGAAGCTTTCGAGAGATGGACAGGCAGAACCATCCATCGAGTCTCGAACCCGGCCTCCGTCATGGTTTTCGGTGTCATCTGCTTCACTGGACGACATTGGGTGTTTCAACAAGAATGAGCACCGGCTCACACCGTCTAGATCACTCAGGAGTGGTGCGCAACGCATTTTCCTGCATTCATTCGCAAGGAAGAATGGCCTGCTTCATCTCCGGATTTGAATCCGTTTGACTATTCTGTCGGGGGGGGGGGGGGGTTAGCAGAGCAAGGCCAACGTTCGCCCTCAGCCAAATGTGGAGTCTCTCAAGAAAACTCTCGTCAAGGAATGGAACGAATTGACCTGCGTGCCACCATCATGGCCTATCCACGACGTCTTCGGGCTGTCATCGACGCAAATGGAGGTCGAGTGGAACAACAGTAGTTGATATTTGTTGCTTGTATATCTGATAAACATTTTATTAAATCTCGTTGTATTCTGAATTCTGGTCTTTGAAATAGATGACGTTAACTCATCCCGGGTAAGTGCGCCCAACCCTGTAGTTTCCCTTCTGGAGATGGTGCACTGGTCGCATTTTGATTCAGCTTGCCTGTCACATTGGTTATAAATTGACTTCATTCCCCACTACAATTAATTTGAGGAGCACTAATCCTCCTCGGCATTCCCAGAATCCGTGCCCTGCCTGTCACTTTTCTGGAAGCCTCCTGCGCATTGCATACAAATCTTCGCCTTCTTGAAAAATTGTATTCTCTGAAAGCTGGCCCGCCTCATCTCCGGATTTGAATCCGTTGGACTATTCTGCCTGGGGGGTTTTGCAGAGCAAGGTCAACGCTTGCACTCACCCAAATGTGGAGTCTCTCAAGAAAACTCTCGTCAAGGAATAGAACGAATTGACCTGCGTGCCACCATCATGGCCTATCCACGACGTCTTCGGGCTGTCATCGACGCAAATGGAGGTCGAGTGGAACAACAGTACTTGATATTTGTTGCTTGTATATCTGATAAACATTTTATTAAATCTCGTTGTATTCTGAATTCTGGTCTTTGAAATAGATGACGTCAACTCATCCCGGGTATGTGCGCCCAACTCTGTATATTTGATCGATATGATCTTTGATTTTTTGCTTTTTTTTTCATAATTTTTGATTATCGAGCTTCTTTCCGAATCAAAATTTTGACAGTTTCCACATTTTTTCGAGTTTATTCGATGGTATACTAAGAAAAAGTTAATCAATGACACAATTTATTAGAATTTATTTTCCACCTTGTTGTCCTCCCTGCTGGCCACCTTGTTGTCCACCTTGTTGTCCTCCTTGTTGGCCTCCCTGTTGTCCACCTTGTTGGCCTCCCTGCTGGCCTCCCTGTTGTCCTCCTTGTTGTCCACCTTGTTGGCCACCTTGTTGGCCTCCCTGCTGGCCTCCCTGTTGTCCTCCTTGTTGTCCACCTTGTTGGCCACCTTGTTGGCCACCCTGCTGGCCTCCTTGCTGACCTCCTTGCTGACCCTGCTGTGCCACAACAACGGCAAGGACGACGACGGAAAGGATTACAAGTGAAGTCTTCATATCTGAAATATTATAAATACATTGAAAGAAAAAAATGAAAAATGAAAATCGGAAAAAAAAAACAGAAACTCAAAAAGGCTTGATAATAACTTCAAAACCAGAGAACAATGGGATCAAATGAATTGAATATGATTTTCTATTGTATTGCGGCTTTTATAGCGATTTGATGGCATGTCGATGTGTGCAGTTCACTCCTAATCCCCTGTTCTCTGATCGCTGTGTTGCCTATTTGACTCCACCCACCCGCCTCCTCCTTTTTCCAGAATCCCCATATTAAAGTGAGAACTGAAAGCAATGAGAGAAGCAAGAGAAGCAAGAGACATGATTAATAATAATGAAAAATATTTTCAGCAGCTGATTTTGATGCTGAACTAACACCTCTCTATCTCTCTGTCTCACTCTGCATTTCTGCGAATCTCTGAAACCAGCCATGCCGAGATCAACAACATTTTTCCCGGTGACTCAGTCTTGTGAAATCCGACTAATGAAGCAAATTGAGCAAACCGCCAGACAACAGCAATTATGCTCGCGTTGCCTAGGAAACTGAACAACTGAAAGCATTTTTAAAGCAGTTTCATATGCATATTCGAATTTGCCATTTCATTTTAAAGTTTTTCTATAAAAAAATTCCAAAAATGAGCACTATTTTCTAATTGTTTCGCATCTTCTGATCACCAAAAAATACAAAAAATACATTTCTTTCTTTCGTTCTTTTTTTTTGGCTTAAAAAAATAAATAATGTGCACTTTAGCATACAGTAGCTGCAAATGAAATATCAGAATATTCTACCTTTTTTCAGCTCAAAAACACCAAGTTCTAGCTAGCTATACAGGTTGCGGCATAAATAATAGGATGAGATTTTGCGGCAGGTCTGGCGCCGGAACACCGCGCCCGGCGCACACAGTAATAATTATTATTTTTTATTACACCTTTTTGTTTCTGTTTTTCAAGTTTTTCCTTAATTTTTTCCGAATTTCAGTCAATGGTGGCTGCATGTCTGTGTTGACTCCCGACCCGATCCTGAATTGCAAGAGATTGGGATTGCCCAATCCTGAGATTGCAAAAAAGCTGAAAATGCACTATTCTCTAGTCTATCGGACTGTGACAAGCCTAGATGAAGTCGTACCTCTACTGTCACGTCTTCTGAAGCTGTCAAAAAGGTACGTTCGAGGATTCGCAGAAAGGAGCATGAGAAAGATGGCTAATGAGATCGATATGAGTGAAAAGTCTATGAGACGAATCCTCAAAAACAAGCTCAAAATGACCCAAAAGCTATTTGATAATTTAAAAACATTTTCAGTGATTTCCATAATAATAGAACATCATTTTTATAGCTGACAAGTTCTCTGTACGGCCAATTTCCAAAGAATTATAGATCCATTTTAAGCAACGAAAACTTTTGTTTTCAGTAAAATATTGATAGCTTAGTTTGATGGAACTTTGCTAAAAACTCATTTCAAAGGAGAGCAAATGGGGGGGGGAAAGAAGAGTTTTGCGCCCTAAGGCTCCTTGGCTCATTGATGTTATTCCCAGAGACCAAAAAAGGGCCTCGCCTTTTTAAAAAACTGTATTCTCTGAAAGCTGATTCGTATAGCAACTACCACTGTAGTTTCCTTTCTGGAGATGGTGCACTGTTCGCATTTTGATTCAGCTTGACTAGTAATCAGTCGTTTTCCTCGATACAGTACTGGCCATAAAGAATGCGCGCTGGCCCTTTTTTTTTGGGATAACTTCTCTTAAACTGCTCCGATCGGTCTAACTTGTTTTCGTAGTGTTAAAACTTGTCTGAAAATGGAATTTCATTCTCTGCAATTTGCTGTAAGGGTGTTTTGCAACTACAGCAGATTTTTCAGCGAAATTATTCCAAAAAATCACCAGCGCGCATTCTTTATGGCCAGCACTGTTTCGAGGAAAACGACTGATTACTTCATGGACCACCATCACCCAAGATCGCAAGGCATGGTTCGCTGTGATCCGCGTCTACCCAGACTAATGAAATTGAGTTGGACTATTCATGGGGGGGGGGCGTCCGACATTTCGTTTCTGTATATCTTCGAGCTACGGAAGAATTTGGAGTCCTTCTCCTTGGTTTGCTCCTTGCTTTATTTCTTTAAACGCTCATTTTCCTTGGTGCCCACCCATCTGTGACTGACAAATAATCCTTTATCTGAAATTAGTGAAACTGCTACTGAAAGCTATGGAAAAGTGAATATTTCGGTATTTTTAAAGAATTTTTTTGGCGAGCGATTTTTATTAATTCTTGTGATTTTTGATTTATAAATCTGTATGTTAACTTCAAAATGGTAATTTCAATTTTTTAACATTTTTTAATTAAAAATTTTTTGAAATAATCAGATAATATTTCTCATTATTGCAAGAATCCATACTTGTAGTTTTTCATGAAAATAAAAGCCAAAGCTTTCCAAAGTTCATTTATCCACGCCGGTCTCCAAGCAGGCTCTCAAAAGGTGAATCCCTTCAGAATGGCTGAAATTAGTACTGAAAAATTCGATTGATGGGCTTGCCAGATCTCATGGAAGTGTCCAGCACAATATAAACCCTTATCATATTTGAGAAGTATAAGAAATTCGCCCATTTTCGGGAAAGCTACATGTACAGGATGGGGCAACCCTACTGGAACTCGACTTTGCGGCAAGTTATACCACCAGTTTTTCATCGGTATTTCCTAAAGTTTCACGCCAATTCCTCGATTTTCACAGTAATTTCAGCTAAATCGGCGCAGAAGCCTTCTACAATCAAAGAAAGACCGCGCGTAAGATACACTTGACGCTCGGAATCAACAAGGCTAGTTTCCTAAGAACCATCCATCGTTCGAAAAAGCTTGGAGACAATATTCATAAGCCGAGAAACTATCATCCAAGATCTTCTATCTCACCGAAGCGTATTAAAGTTGTTCGTGGAAAGATTAGTCGGAATTCACTCCGAAGCAGTGTGTCGTTTCGAAAGCATTTAGAGAAAATTTTCGAGAAATTACTTCGAAAAATGTTCGAAAATTTTCCGAAAAATTCTCGAGAAATGTTTCTCGTTGATTTCTCGAAAAATTTCTCGAAAAATTTTCGAAAAATCAACGAGAAAAATTCTTCGAGAATTTTTCGAA
Source organism: Caenorhabditis inopinata (assembly GCA_003052745.1). Taxonomy (NCBI): domain Eukaryota; kingdom Metazoa; phylum Nematoda; class Chromadorea; order Rhabditida; family Rhabditidae; genus Caenorhabditis; species Caenorhabditis inopinata. The sequence goes on from AP018154.1 coordinate 17,997,256, forward strand.
AATTTTTCGAAAAACGCATTTTTCGAGAAATAATTTTTCGAAACGACACACTGCTCCGAAGTATGCTTAAAATCACTGAAGAGGTTCAAGAGAATTGGCATAGATGTAATGAAAATGAAAGCTCATCGAGTGCAAAAAGTGATTACGATTACGATTACGGTTTACAGAAAGGCGAAGCTCTGTAGGCGCAATCTTAGTTGGGGGGTCCACTCGTTTTTAGTCATTTTTAGAGGTTTTTGTAATTTTTTTTTGTACAATTGTTTGTTGTTACTGTTAAAATATTTGTGAGTTTTTTTTCACGCGTAAGTTAAGTTACATTTGAATAAGCGTGGTGCTTTTCAGACTTTTCAACAAAAATAATCCAAAAAAAGCCGAAAAACCATTGCACGCCCCCAACTAAGATAGCGTCATTTTCTTTTTTGTGCGTATTTTTGTTGTCTGCCAATAAAAGTGTTCTAAAAATTACTAGTGTTATTCGTGTATATCTAATAACATTTTCAGAAAAAAATTATTTAAAAACCTCTAAAAATGACTAAAAACGAGTGGACCCCCCCAACTAAGATTGCCCCGCTCTGTATGCAATGCGCAGGATTCAATAGATTTATGGAGTTTCGGTGAGTAATCTTTCCAGTTTGATTGCAGTCAAGTTCCATAATTGTAGCGGGGAATGAAGTCAATTTATAACCAATGTGACAGGCAAGCTGAATCAAAATGCGACCAGTGCACCCACCATCTCCAGAAGGGAAACTACAGGGTTGGGCGCACTTACCCGGGATGAGTTGACGTCATCTCTTTCAAAGACCAGAATTCAGAATACAACGAGATTTAATACAATATTTATCAGATATATAAGCAACAAATATCAACTACTGTTGTTCCACTCGACCTCCATTTGCGTCGATGACAGCCCGAAGACGTCGTGAATAGGCCATGATGGTGGCACGCAGGTCAATTCGTTCCATTCCTTGACGAGAGTTTTCTTGAGAGACTCCACATTTGGGTGAGTGCAAGCGTTGACCTTGCTCTGCAAAACCCCCCCGGCAGAATAGTCCAACGGATTCAAATCCGGAGATGAGGCGGGCCAGCTTTCAGAGAATACAATTCTTCAAGAAGGTGAAGCTTTGTATGCAATGCGCAGGAGGCTTCCAGAAAAGTGACAGGCAGGGCACGGATTCTGGGAATGCCGAGGAGGATTAGTGCTCCTCAAATTTGCTCGTAATTAATATTTTATTAAATAAATAATTAGTCTAATCTAATATGAATAATATGAACACATCTTCTCGGTATCTTCTCAAAACGCGACGAATCGGACTTTGAGATCGATCGAACTGATGAGCCAATTCAACTGTAGAATCACCTCGTTTCCAGCCGACAATGATGGCTTCTCGTAGGTCTTCAGTGAGGGATTTCTTTCCAATAGGTCTAACCATTTCTAGAAAAAAAATAGAGAATCATATTTACAAGACTTCTGAATCAAAAACTGAAAATATGTAAAATAAAACAATCAAAAATGGAAAAAACGAAAAAAAATTTTGCAATGATGCAATAATTTTATTTTCTGCAAGTTGCCGTGAGGGTGTTCCGCAGCTACGGTAGAATTTTCACATCAAAATATCTATTTTCAGCAAAGTTATCCCAAAAAAAAGCCCCCGTGCATTCTTTATGGCCAGTACTGTATGTGCTTACAATTAGGTTAAAGATTATATCAATTATAACAGTAAGAAGAAGAAAAAAAAGTGAATTGGATTTATTAATTTTCAGCTGTTTTCAGATTTATTAATTTTCATTCATGACCAAACCACAGGTTATAAACGAAAGGATTCGACGGTCACTGAATGAGAGCGAATGAGAGATTACTGTGTGTACCAAGCTGGTTGTTCTTTACTTCTAGGTGTAATGTTTGGTCTTGTTTGGCTTACAGACCAGACCAAACATGGCTTCCGTTATTCTGTTTTCTAAATATATTTATGACGTCATGTCACGAGCATCACGAGCTCCCCCAATTAATATCATACCCTTCTATGCCTCAAAACTTGAAATTTGTTAAGGAATCATTTAAAATTGGAAGATTCTCAACAGGAAACAAGTGTCTCTATTGGAAGAAGGACTAATGATAATGCGACAATGAGTGCAATAAGATCCTCCACCATTCTTGGCAGTTGGGGGGGGGGGGCTCCGATACTTTGGGCTCCACCAGGGCTTGCAGCCCAAGTATTTGAATTTGCAAACATTCCTTCTAAACATGTTGGACTAGCTTTCTTTGAATTAGTTGTGACAGTGTAGACGAGCATCGCGGAACGGTATCTTAACGGACCTTCTTTCATGAAACATTTGCCTTGGAAAGCGTCTTTTTATTGTTCCCCTAGAACAATAAAATTTCCAAAATTGGTCATTTTCAGCCGGATTTCAAGTTTTTTGAATCATTTATTGAAGGGGGGGGGAGAGGGAGGTGGCCCTTCTGCGTCAGTGATGAACTTGGAGAAGTGCTACCCACCACTGGTGGGTTACTTCGGATCAAATACAGTACCGGCCATAAAGGTACTATATTGTCGAAAACCCATAACCTTTATGGCCGGTACTGTATTTAGAATGAGTACCGGCAAGAAGAAGAGAATTGCGGGATGGTGATTTTAGGCAATGTAATCAGAAGCAGGTAACTTATATGTCTGAAAGAACTGAAAATGCACCTGGAGCAAGAAAGATTGTGTTTCCAATGGGAATCAAAATATAATACCTTTATGGCCGGTACTGTAGACACCCCGTATTTCGACTATTGAAATGTATTACCTCTAGTAGTATTAGGTTGATGCAAAAGTTATTGCGTTTTGTAACCTTCAACTTTAAATGACCATAACTTTGTTTAAAATCAAATTTATTAATCGAAATAAAAACCATTAGAATCAATACATTTTTGCCAACGAGAAACAAGTTTCTTTATGCCGGTACCGTAAAAGTTCGGGTTTCTGGAAGCGACGAACTCCTTGAAGGCATTTTCGGCATCGTCTTGGCTTTTGAAGCATTTCTCGCGAAGGAAGTTGTCGAGGTGCTTGAAAAAGTGGTAATCGGTGGGCGAGAGGACTGGTGAGTATGGTGGATGAGGCAGAGTCTCATAGCCTAATTCGTTCAGCTTTTGCAGGGTCGGTTATCCAAGCATTATCGTGGAGAAGAATTTGTCCCTCTTTATTGATCCCTGCTGGGCACATACGTCGTAACTTCTGATGCATTTTGTCAATTTCCTGGCAGTACTTCTCTGCTGTAATTGTTTCGCCCACATTTAGGGAGCTGTGGTGAATGAGACCGGCTGCAGACCACCAAACAGTCACCATAACCTTTTTTTGGTGGATTTTCGGCTTCGGAAAGTGTTTGAGAGCCTCATCACGATCCAACCACTGCGCGGAACGTTGTCGGTTGTCGTAGAGGATCCACTCTTCATCACAAGTTACGATCCGGTCAAGAAACGGATCATTTTTGTTGCGTAAAAGAGGAGCGGACGACACCTCAAAACGACGATATTTTTTGATTTTCGTCTAATTCATGTGGCACCCATTTGTCGAGCTTTTTTGATTTGCCTATTTGCTTCAGATGAACAACGACTGTTGATTGGTCAACGTCGAGTTCTTCGGCAACTTCTCGTGTTGATTTGAGAAGATCGGCTTCGATTAAGGCTCGTTATCAATCACAGACTGCCGGCCGTCACGATCTTCATCTTCGAGGCTCTCGTCACCGCTACGGAATTTTTTGAACCACCGTTGTGCCGTACGTTTATTAGTGGTTTCTTGGCCAAATGCATCGTTGATATCGCGAGTTGTCTCGACAGAGTTTCGGCCTAGTTTGAACTGGAACAAGAAAATCGTTCGAATTTGCCTTTTATCCATGCTTTTTTGAAGTGCTATAAAAAGTGACATAATTATTTGAAGGAAAAATCAATAAGACAAGTAGATAGAGCGAATTACGCTCTTTAAAATGATATATAACACGACCACAGATAACCAAACATTTTATTCAAAAATCTTTCACAAAAGTAAACAACATAAAAACGCAATAACCTTTGCATCAACCTAATACCTCTAGTTTGCTTTCTGAGCCATTTCCAAGTTTGGTACACACAGTAATCTCTCATTGGCTCTCTTTCAGTCACCGTCGAATACTTTCGTTTATAACATGTGGTTTGGTAATGAAATTGGAAAAATCAGGTGTTTTACAGCTGAAAATTAATGTCTAAAGTTTGCTTTTTCTCCTGATTTTTATTGTTATAATTAATATAATCTTTAACCTACATAAGTACATACTCTTTGTGTACTGTGGCTGAGGAATATGGCTGAGAATATCCCCAGCCGACACCGGGCGTCCAAGTATCAAAGTAAGTATCCATAATCTTTATATAAGAATGGAATAATTCTTTATGGGGAGCTGGGGACGTTTGGAGCACTAAACCTCCTCGGCATTCCCAGAAACCGTGCCCTGCCTCAGCATCCTGCGCATCTGCGCGTTTTCCGTTCTGGAGATGGAGCACTGGTCGCATTTTGGTTCAGCTTGACTGTCACATTGGTTATTAATTGACTTCATTCCCCGCTACAATTCATAGTTTTGTTCGATGGAACTTGACTGCAATGAAACTGAAATGATTACTCACCGAAACTCTATAACTCTGTTGAATCGGGAGATTTCTGCTCAATTTCAGATGTAGTTCCATGCGATCTCATTGAGCATTCTCGTCCTGTAGCTACGGAAGAGTTGGGAATCCAGGTTTGCTCCTTGCTTTCCTACTTTAAACGCAATTATTCCATGGTGTGTGATTGTTGGAGCTATCGACCATGGAGCATCGGAGCATCGGAGCATGGAGCATGGAGCATCGACCGACCAGTTGACCATGGAGCCCTCTGTGACTGATAAAATATCCTCCTTATTCATCATTTCCTTGATTTTTCTCCAATTCTCCCAGTTGCTCTTCTACGCCGCATTGAGCTCTCAGTACTACCATTCAACAAAATCAAAAGAGCAATTGAAGTAAAGAATTTTAGTATTTTATTATAATATTACAACAAACAATTGAGCAGTTTTCCTACAAATTTGCACGCTGGCTGGCTCTTTTAAATTGTAGTATTTTCCTGAAGTAACAAGTGTCTGACATTGAGACTTTTGTAACTGAAAATATTTGTCTGAAAATCTGAGTGAAAGCTCCACTAACAAAGCCCACTTTACTCATTTTCGTGCTGAAAGAGCTAAAAGCTGAAACGTATTACTGGCCTAGCCTCTCATCGGGGATCACTGAGCCACATTTTTAGCACTCAATGAGGCATGTGGACCTTGCATTCCATCCATGCATTAGTTGGTCTACTTAGTTTTGACCTACTCCAAGAAAAAAAGGACTGCTTAGTGGTCTACTGCTACTGTCCTTAAGCGCGCATATCTCGCATCTAGAGATTACGTCATCACCACTATTCAAAGCCGAAATTCTTTGATTCCGCTAAGCTGATTTTTTTTATTATATTTTTATTTTGTTATATCCATTCCCAAGTTTATTAATAAACTTATTTATCCTAGTTATTATTCTCCGAGCTACAAAAAAGCGAAAGACACAACAACTAGCTATCAGGCAGAGATCCGAACTAACGCCGGAAACCACAACGGATTAGAATAATGGAATTTCTCTCAGAATTTCAGACAAACAATTTCAGCTTCAACAAACATATGCAATCCCTATTTTCCAATTTCATTTGAAATTGATCTGCGCCAACCAGGAAGTAATTTTGTTGAAGAGACGCATTTATTTCATCCGTTTATTTTCAGTGTGGGAAGCAGAGAAACGGACGGTGTTGAACTGTCTGAGACCCGTCCATCATTTTCCCACAATTAATGGGATTCAATTCATATTAGATTTCAATGTGTGTGCGTGGGTTTATTTGTGATGCCGTCATGAAAATGATTTTTTTTAACTGAAAAGTGGGAAAGTTCAGTTTCAGTCACAATCATTTTTATTTCGGTAACAAAAAAGAGCAAACAAATAGACGAGCAACAGATATGTCTGTTGAATTTCATTGTTTGGTTAGTAGTCTCGAAAATTACAAGTCACACAGATCATGCAAGCACAAGTCATATACAAGTCAAACAAGCTACCCAGCTCTTTTTATCAGGAGTTGTGACTGTGTTGACGACTGTTGAAGCTGGCCACTTTCCTGAAGATAGTAGTCATGATCTCTGTAACGATATCTGAAGCTGAAAGTCATGATCTCTGTAACTATATCTGAAGCTGGAAATCATGATCTTTCTAACGATATCTGAAGCTGGAAGTCATGATCTCTGTAACGATATCTGAAGCTGGAAGTCATGATCTCTATAACGATATCTGAAGCTGGAAGTCATGATCTCTGCAACGATATCTGAAGCTGGAAGTCATGATCTCTGTAACGATATCTGAAGCTGGAAGTCATGATCTCTGTAACGATATATGATGCTGAAAGTAATGATCTCTGTAACGATATCTAAAGCTGAAAATCATGATCTCTCTACCGATATCTGAAACTGGAAGTCATGATTTCTGTAACGATATCTGATGCTGGAAGTAATGATCTCTACCGATATCTGAAGCTGAAAATCATGATCTCTGTATCTGATATTTGATATCTGAAGCTGAAAGTCATGATCTCTGTAACGATATCTGATGCTGGAAGTCTATAAAATTCCATCATATTAAAGAAGCATAGGAGAAGATCAAATTATACAGTTGCGAAATAAGATGGATAAAGTTGCCGAGCCCTTAACGGCTTCTGGTCTGTTTCCACTTTTGGATATGGTTTTTCATTTACAATTTTATTATAATACATTCAAGTCAATGTTTGCAATTTTTTAACCTTTTTTGGCCAAAAATATTCAAATTGAAACAAGTGAAGCGCCGTCCTGCGTAAGCGCGCTTTGCTTTGGGAAAGTGTGATTTACATATAGTCATTTTATTTTGGCGGCTATAATTATGAGTTATAGCCATCATTATAGCCGCAAAAATGCATTGTCAGTAATGCTGAATTCAAAATCGCATCAAGCTGGAAGAACAAAAAATTCAAAGAACAGTCAGCGAAACTGAAAATTCATTTGATCTGAGCAATAGCAGACGGCGACATGCAAACGGTACATTCACATTTCACCTGGATGCTCTGGAGTTTGTAGCGTCTTTGATATGCTGAAATTCACGTAAAATATAACATTTTTTAAAAGAAAATGTATGTCTTCAATCATCACGCTTTACCAAAAGAAACTTTATTCAAACACGAAGTAAAATTAATTAAATTCAATTCATTTCAACTGATTCTCATGACATTCATAAATAGGTTTAACGCGATGATGAATTGTTCTTCTTGCTTTTCTTAGCAGCCTTTGTGCTTCCAGTCGCATTATTATTTCCTTCGAATCCTCCAAAGCCTCCTGGCCCCCCAAAACCTTCCTGCCCGCCGTTTTGTCCGAATCCTCCTTGTCCACCTGGCCCTTCTGGACCTCCAGGTCCTCCCGGACCTCCGGGTCCTCCTCTTGGTGGTCCTGGGTGAACCAAGTGTAGTAGTGCGTCAACTTCAATTGGGTAGTTCTGTCGGACAGCGTCGATAGCTGTTTTGATCTGATCACGAGTTTGATCCTTATTGCTGAGAATGGAGTCGAGTTGACTGTACACGTTGTTCAGATTTCCGAGGACAGCAGAGACGTTCGCTTTAATCTCATTCTCGTGATCAGTTCTGTTTTGCTTGAAGGCGTTGTATATATCCTGAAATAATAGTTATGCTACAATTAAATGGAATCACAAGATGCACTCACCGAAACTCCATAAGTGCTTGCCCAGGCCGAGGTCTGTGCGTCAATTTCGTTGCGAGTAAGGTTTCCATTTCTGATAATATCGAAGAATGCCTTGCGGCCATCATCCGTCACATTCTGGAGAAACGGTGGTGGTGGTGGTCCGCCGCCTCCTCCATTTCCACCGGGACCGCCTTGTCTTCCTCCGTTCCCTCCGTTCCCTCCGTTACCGCCACCGCCTCTCGCCATTACGACAGCAGATAGAGAGAGAATAACGAATAGTTTTGAAAGCATTTCGAGTTGATGTGAACGGCATCGTTTTGAAAGTCGCTTTTATACTGGCGGATGAATGCATTTTGATGTTGATCTCTCAGTTGGGTGTTAGTTGGACTCGTGCACGACGCCAGCGCAGAGAGCGTGCGAAGAGTGGGAAGTGTTGGTTTTATCACTGAACTTTGCGCGGTTCAAGTTTGGTGGCTCCCCTGTAATCTTTCATCTGATCAGACTGCATTTGGGGGGATGTGGGGGGGGGTGGATTAAGAGTCGGATAGCATATGTAATAATCAACAAAAAATAAATTTGATACGGTAGCAACTTGTGTTCATGCGCCAGAATCCACGCAAAGTTAAGTAACACTATTTATCAGCCACCCTGCATAACAACGAGTGATTTTCTATACCTTATAGATTCCCAGAAATCGAAATTTGCCTTTTTATTTTATTTTATTTTTAAACTGATTAATCCTTGCTATTCATAGTTTTAAAGCAGAATCCGTTTCCATTAAAAATGGATTCCTCGATATCACATGAGATGGTCCGTCTCACTACCTAAAGTGCATTTTTCACGATTTTCTCAAATTTTAGATATTTTCCAAAACAATCTATATTTACAAGCTACAACTTACTGAATATGTTACACAGGTCGGTTTTAACACTGTCAAAAAAATTACGACCGATTGGAGCAGTGCCAGCAAAGTTATCCCCGCAAAATGCCAGCGCGCATTCTTTATGGCCAGTACTGTATCGAGGAAAACGACTGACCACTTCACGGACTACCATCACCCAAGATTCAAGCGATCTATTAAGTTAATGAGTAGTATGTTTCCATAGCTTTCAGAAGACAAAATGTTCACTGCTTCCCAAATTGTATTCTTTATGCTTTGTTGCCACAAGCAATGAAATTTGTTAAAACACTACAATTTTCGATTCTTTAATAAAACAGCATCACTTTGAATCGCATTTCATCGACTAGTAAACAAGTCTCCGTTCTCTAAGCCTGTCCCCAAATCCGGCTTAAAACAAAATTTTCTGCTATTGTTTTCAGATCCTGAACCGCAAATTATGCTGCTATACTGAAAGTTAAAGTTTAAAAAAGTGTTAGGAGCAGTCTTGTTTCATAAGCCGTCAGACGTACAGCTCCGGAGAATCCGGATGATCTTTGGAGGTGGCGACGGCAGTCAATTCGAAGCGAAGAATGCCGGAGGAATTCCCATAGGAAGCGCATCTTCACTAAAATTGGCGCGCTTGATAATTATTTTGGCTTTCTTCGAATGTATGGAAGCTACTGATCCTTAAAGGAAGACGAATTCTACGCGATACGGAATACGCTGCTCTTATAGATTTATTCAATTTCAGATACGACTCAATTTAAGAAAAAACACACGTTTATTTATTTATTTCTTTCTTTTTGGATGCAACACTTCGGTAACAGAGTTATCCTGATGCCCTTGTCGTCTTCTTCTTCGTCGCTGCCGACGAAGCTGTTGAGCTCGGGGGGCTATAAGTTCCATTAGGATTGAATCCATTGTTTCCAAAGTTGTTGTTGAAGCCCCCATTACCATTATTGTTGCTGCGATTTCCATTCATTCGGACAAATTGCGATTGTTCGTGGTGGTTTTGAAGGGAAGTAAGTACGGAGTACTCCTGAAAGCTTTTACATTGACTTTACAATGGAAAACCCGTGTTCTACCATTGGGTGGTCTTGCTGCAACTTCTGGAAAGCGGCTTGACGATCATTTGCCGATGAGCTCTTGTTTGATTGAATGTCTTCGATGGATGCTTGCACATAGGCTAGGTTATTGATGATATCTGACACATTTTTAATGGCCTGGGTGTGAACAGCTGTTCTGTTGGCCTCGAACTCAGAGTATTGAGCCTAGAAGCCAAAAAGTATTAATCAAACAAATAAATATTATAAAATTAGACACGCACCTGAACTCCATTAGTGGCAGCCCAGCTGGAAGCTTGTTCGTTGATTTGATTCGTGGTAAGCGTTCTATTGTTCACAATATTGTAGTATTGTTGGGCAGCGGAACTGCTGACGTTGCTGAGGAATGGAGGAATTGGCTCGAATGGTCCAGGGTTGCTGCCTTGGAAACCTCCCTGGCTACTCTGTGATCCACCGAAGCCTCCTTGGTTGTTGTTGCTGTTGCCATTACCGTTTCCCCCGAAACCTGGGCTTCCCCCTGCGCCCGATTGTCCTCCGAATCCTCCTTGGTTGTTGTTACTGTTGCCATTACCGTTCACCCCGAAACCAGAGTTTCCTCCTGCGCCAGCTTGTCCTCCGAATCCTCCTTGGTTGTTGTTACTGTTGCCATTACCGTTTCCCCCCAAACCTCCTGAGCTTCCAACTGATCTAGATTGTCCTCCGAATCCTCCTTGGCTGTTGCTGTTGCCATTACCATTCACCCCGAAACCTCCTGAGCTTCCAACTGAGCCAAATTGTCCTCCGAAGCCTCCTTGGTTGTTGCTGTTGCTATTACCGTTTCCCCCGAAACCAGAGCTTCCGAATCCTCCTTGGTTGCTGTTACTGTTGCCATTACCGTTTCCCCCGAAACCTCCTGAGCTTCCAACTGAGCCAGATTGTCCTACGAATCCTCCTTGGCTGTTGCTGTTGCCATTACCGTTTCCCCCGAAACCAGAGCTTCCGAATCCTCCTTGGTTGTTGTTACTGTTGCCATTACCGTTTCCCCCGAAACCTCCTGAGCTTCCAACTGAGCTAGATTGTCCTCCGAATCCTCCTTGGTTTTGCCCGGATTGTCCTGACACACCAAATCCACTTTGGCCTCCTAAGGAACGCTGGATATTGTTTCCAGAAGACTGCCCTCCAAAACCACCAAATTGAGATCCCTGCTGACCGAAGCTTTGACTTTGCCCAAGCCCTTGTTGACTGTTTGATCCTCCTAATCTACCACTTACGAAACCTTGCTCATTGGATCGTTGATTGAAGTTTGATTGGTCATTCCCTCCGAATGACTGACTTGATCCAGTATTCTGCCTAACTTCTTGTTGGTTGCTAACTCCAAATCCTTGTTGACTGGATCCTTGCTGAAAATCAGAGAATCCGGAAGATCCTGCGGATCCAAAATTCGATTGTGGCTGTTGTTGTTGTTGTTGCTGTTGCCCGAATCCTAAGAATCTTTGAATAGTTTAAGGATTCACAAGCGGGTTAACTAACCTTGGTTACCGCCGAAACCTCCAGAACTCTGCTGTCCCCATTGTTGAGAGGAAACGAACACAATGAGTGAGGAGACGACTAAAGCTTTGTAATTTAACATCTGAAAGGCAAAATCAAATTATTCACAAAAAAACGCAGATCCGATTTGATCTAAGATTCCTCAGCGATCACGAGCGATTTCTAAAGGAGCCCTCCTGTTAAATGTAGCACGAAGTTATAGAAGAATTGAACTTTCAAAAAAAAAACTGTTTTTGTGTCTGATTTCCCGAGTATTTTATAGATCGGACACGTTTATGTTGCAGATCATTTTGGCAGGAAACACGGCAAAATACCAAAGGATTATCGCATTCTTCCACACTTTTCCGGTGTTGATGTTAGTCAGCACGTCTACTGACATACAGTTCAATTCTGTTCATTTGAAACTGAAAGTGAATTGTTGAAAATTCAGAATAAGAAGTGAAGTTAGATGCGACAGCTCGTCGCTTCATTTTAAAGAAAATCTTATTTACAACTTTGTTAGTTTAACGAGGATAATTTGAATAAAATCAGCAGATTATGATAATATATTTCCTCATTTAATATGAAATTTTACCGTAAGAATCTTAAGACGCGAACTTCTGAAATAAGAATTTCCAGCTCAGAATCCGAATTACTGGCTATCAGCTTGCTATCTTCCTGCTCTTCGTTTGCTTTATTTTCTCCGGGTAAAGCACTCTTTCTCTCTCTACTAATGTTCCGAACGCTTCACCAGAAGCTCTTAATTTTTGATTATTTCTCGAAATTTTGTTTTTTTCTCGTTTTGTAATCATTTTGGTAACTCACTATCAGCCAGCTATAGAACAATAGAGGTGAACCTATCTTTTTTTGGAATAGTTTTAACGTGTTTTCCAAATAAATACCGATATACCCTCTCAAAAATTATTTTTTATGAAGTTCATTTATGTGTTTCAAAATTTAAGAAAATGCGACGCTTTTCCAATGGCAAAACCCTTTATTAACTTAATTTAAAACGAGATAATTTAAAAAATGTTTGTGAGCCTATGTTTATTTGGAGGACTGTAGTTTCTTTCAGCCTACAGTCCTCCAAATAAACATAGGTTCAGCGTGAATTAGCCTGAATTACTAATGCTTCAAACGCTTTTAATTTTTGATTATATCCCGAGATTCCGTTTTTTTTCGTTTTGTAATCATTTTGGTGACTCAGCCAACTCCAAAAAATAAAGGTGAACCTATCTTTTTTTGGAATAGTTTTAACATGTTTTCCAAATAAATACCGATATACCCTCTCAAAAATTATTTTTTATGAAGTTCATTTATGTGTTTCAAAATTTAAGAAAATGCGACGCTTTTCCAATGGCAAAACCCTTTATTAACTTAATTTAAAACGAGATAATTTAAAAAATGTTTGTGAGCCTATGTTTATTTGGAGGACTGTAGTTTCTTTCAGCCTACAGTCCTCCAAATAAACATAGGTTCAGCGTGAATTAGCCTGAATTACTAATGCTTCAAACGCTTTTAATTTTTGATTATATCCCGAGATTCCGTTTTTTTTCGTTTTGTAATCATTTTGGTGACTCAGCCAACTCCAAAAAATAAAGGTGAACCTATCTTTTTTTGGAATAGTTTTAACATGTTTTCCAAATAAATACCGATATATCTTTTCAAAAATTCTTTTTTATGAAGTTCATTTATGTGTTTCAAAATTTAAGAAAATGCGACGCTTTTCCAATGGCAAAACCCTTTATTAACTTAATTTAAAACGAGATAATTAAAAAAAAATGTTTGTGAGCCTATGTTTATTTGGAGGACTGTAGTTTCTTTCAGCCTACAGTCCTCCAAATAAACATAGGTTCAGCGTGAATTAGCCTGAATTACTAATGCTTCAAACGCTTTTAATTTTTGATTATATCCCGAGATTCCGTTTTTTTTTCGTTTTTGTAATCATTTTGGTGACTCAGCCAACTCCAAAAAATAGAGGTGAACCTATCTTTTTTTGGAATAGTTTTAAAGTGTATTCTAAATAAATACCTATATTTCTTTTCAAACATTTTTTTATGAAGTTCATTTATGTGTATCAAAATTTAACAAAAATGCGACGTTTTTTCAATGACAAAACCTTTTTTAAACTTAACTTAAAACGAGATAATTCAAAAAATGCTGGTGAACCTATGTTTATTTGGAGAACAGTAGTTTCTTTCAGCCTACACTACTCCAAATAAACATAGGTTCAGCGTGAATTAGCCTGAATTACTGATGCTTCAAACGCTTTTAATTTTTGATTATATCCCGAGATTCCGTTTTTTTTTCGTTTTTGTAATCATGTTGGTGACTCAGCCAACTCCAAAAAATAAAGGTGAACCTATCTTTTTTTGGAATAGTTTTAACATGTTTTCCAAATAAATACCGATATATCTTTTCAAAAATTCTTTTTTATGAAGTTCATTTATGTGTTTCAAAATTTAAGAAAATGCGACGCTTTTCCAATGGCAAAACCCTTTATTAACTTAATTTAAAACGAGATAATTAAAAAAAAATGTTTGTGAGCCTATGTTTATTTGGAGGACTGTAGTTTCTTTCAGCCTACAGTCCTCCAAATAAACATAGGTTCAGCGTGAATTAGCCTGAATTACTAATGCTTCAAACGCTTTTAATTTTTGATTATATCCCGAGATTCCGTTTTTTTTTCGTTTTTGTAATCATTTTGGTGACTCAGCCAACTCCAAAAAATAGAGGTGAACCTATCTTTTTCTGGAATAGTTTTGACAAGTTTTCCAAATAAATACCGATATATCTTTTTAAAAATTATTTTTTATGAAGTTCATTTATTTGTTTCAAAATTTAAAAAAATGCGACGTTTTTCCAGTGGCAAAACCTTTTTTAAACTTAACTCAAATGAGATAATTCAAAAAATGTTGGTGAACCTATGTTTATTTGGAGGACTGTAGTTTCTTTCAGCTCACAGTCTTCCAAATAAACATAGGTTCAGCGTGAATTAGCTAATGCTTCAAACGCTTTTAATTTTTGATTATATCCCGAGATTCCGTTTTTTTTCGTTTTTGTAATCATTTTGGTGACTCAGCCAACTCCAAAAAATAGAGGTGAACCTATCTTTTTTTGGAATAGTTTTAACATGTTTTCCAAATAAATACCGATATATCTTTTCAAAAATTTTTTTTTATGAAGTTCATTTATGTGTTTCAAAATTTAAGAAAATGCGACGCTTTTCCAATGGCAAAACCCTTTATTAACTTAATTTAAAACGAGATAATTAAAAAAAAATGTTTGTGAGCCTATGTTTATTTGGAGGACAGTAGTTTCTTTCAGCCTACAGTCCTCCAAATAAACATAGGTTCAGCGTGAATTAGCCTGAATTACTAATGCTTCAAACGCTTTTAATTTTTGTTTATATCCCGAGATTCCGTTTTTTTTTTTCGTTTTTGTAATCATTTTGGTGACTCAGCCAACTCCAAAAAATAGAGGTGAACCTATCTTTTTTTGGAATAGTTTTAAAGTGTATTCTAAATAAATACCTATATTTCTTTTCAAACATTTTTTCATGAAGTTCATTTATGTGTTTCAAAATTTAACAGAAATGCGACGTTTTTCCAATGGCAAAACCTTTTTTTAACTTAACTCAAATGAGATAATTCAAAAAATGCCGGTGAACCTATGTTTGTTTGGAGGACTGTAGTTATTTTCAGCCAAACACTGTCACTGAATTAGCTTCTTCTATAACAATAATATTTAGGCGTTATTCTTGAAAAAGCTGTAATTTCAGAGGAATATATTGTTTTTCATTTAAAAAAATTGTTTGAAACCATCCATGGTTAATGGCGACTTTATTGCATCTGGACTCGGTTATACTTGTCGTCAAATCTGGAGTAGGCTGGCAGGCCAGCATTTGGGCTGCCCAACGGCATCCTGCCTAGTAGTTGTCCATCGCACCCCACCTCTCTGCGTTGGAAGAGCCGCCTGTCTTGCTGACATTGCAGTGATCCATGTAAAACAAATGTTTTTTAAAATTAACAAAATAGCGTTACAGCATTCCAATTGCAGACTAAAAAGTGTTGTGTTACAGATTACAGCTGTGATTTTATGGTAAACATGCAAACGTGCAAACAAACTTGCAAACTGATGCAAATCAGGTGAATCAGAATCATTTTCGTACTGTAAGCAATAGCTGACAAATGACAAGCAATCGATGTAAAAAAATATGCTGAAAGAACCCAAATCTGTTGAAAATTCAGGAAGATTCATTGCGTTGGAACCGTCGTAACGTCTTCTCTGGAATAACAGCAAAAATGACGATCATCTCTTCATCGTTTTAAAGAGACACAACGCCTAACGCCTAGTGTTTGGTTATTTTCAGTTCTTTCCAGTTTCACTTGCGTCATTTGCTCTAGTTCCGTGTTGCGGCCCACACACTTGCCGACAAATACCACACAATAATATTTGACGTGTTTTCTAAACAGTCTGCATTTAAAAAAATTGAGCGGGGAGGGGGGGGGAACATCCATATTTTGTAAAATTGATAAGCTGTTCAAACGATTCTTTATTCGGGGGGAGGGGGAGGGGTGTGCCTATTTCATTTCAGTTCGACGCGCCTGTTTAAAGTTCAGCATCAAAAATGACTCACCGATCGCTCTTTTTTCATATGACACTCTCTCCGTTCTATAATAGAGAAAGACATCTCTTCCTCTTTTGTGGTTCACACACTTTTATGATTTTTCATGTGCTCACCTGCCGTCTGAATGACTGTGAACCTCATAGCAAAATATGATATTATATCATCATGCAATTGGGCCCCTATATAAGCAGCACTCGGAAGAGCTCCGATGTATCAATTCTTGCATTCAGAAATGGCTCTTTCTTACAATCTAATTTTCGCTGCACTCGCGTTCTCTGCTGTGGTTCTTGCCCATCCAGGAGGTCGCCATGGACATGGAGGAGGACCCCGAGGACCGGGAAGACAGCCACTTCCACCATTCCTTCAGAATGTCACATCTGAAGGAAGAAAAGCGTTCTTCGATATTGTCTTCAACTCTACATTGACGATTTCTGAAATTGAATCTCAGATTTCTTCATGGGCGCAGACTTATGGAGTCTCGGTATGTTGAGGAGTATAGCGAAGTTCTCTACTCTATTTTCAGGATCAAGTCACGGAATTCCAATCTAATGTGGAAGAACAGTTCAACGAGATCAAGGAGAACGTGACAAATGTTGTCAACAACTTGCCGACTGTTCAGGCTCAACTCGAAGCCATCTTTGCCAATAAAACGCAAACCATCAGCGAGCAAATCAAAGCTGTTGAGCAACTGAGGCAGGAGAACCCAGAAGAAGTCGGAATTCTTTTGTTCCTCGCTCAGCCAAAAGGGAAATTCCCCGGATTCTTAGGTGGCTTTGGCGGTTTACCAGGAAGCCAGGGAGGATTCCCAGGTGGCAATCAGGGTGGTTTCCCAGGATTTGAAAGCATCCAGGGAGGTGGTCAAGGAGGATTCTCAGGAGGCCGTGGAGGATCCCAAAGAGGTCAAGGAGGACAGGGATTCATTTAAGGTGTTGAACCTGGAATTTCATGGTTTTTGATAATACATATATGTATACTTGTAATGAACATTTAAAGCTTCAAAAATGTGGTTTATGCTGAATTTTAGCAAAAAAAACAAAGAAATTCAACGAGAATATTTGTGATTTGGTGCTTGCTGAAATTCAAATGCAGACAGATTTTCAATTTTTTGAAATCCGTGAGCTTAAAGTTTCTCAAAGAAAAAGAGACGTTTCATCGTTTGCGGATTGCCTTCGTGAGGATTTGCGTTGACCATAGGGTTAAGCTGACGACGGATCAAGGAAAATCATTCTCTGTAATTTTAAAATGCCCGGGAGAAAATGATTCCCTATTAGAGGATTCGGAGTGCGCCAAAAGTTTGGTAAAACATTCAAGGAGATGTTAAATTTGCGGAAATACCAGTATCTATGTAAGAAAATTCGACTATACTAGTATACTGAAATGGCTATAAATCAGAAGCGGAGTTGTTCGATACGATTGCCTCTGCTCTGCCACGGAGGTATTCTAGAGATAACTTGCCACATTCTGCCTCAAAACTTTTCTTTAACTCCAAAGTGTGATGTGGATGTGGTTGGACTCTTAGTGGAGAAAATTCAAAATCCCAACTCCTGATGAAAGGAGGAAAATGAGCATGATTGGACCATTCTTACATTGCGACGTGGAGCAGAGTGAATGACCAAACCTGGTTTCCGAAATGGTTCGCGGAAGCACCTGCCTTCAAAGTCACCTCCAAATATATTAGTATTCTTCGTTGATCATCACACCTGGATCCACGAAAATAAGTGGTAATTCACCGTTTCAGGAGATTGATCCAAAAACAGAATCAGAATCGGAGACTTCACGAGCTAATCGATCCAAAATCAGAATCAAAATCTGCGATTTCACGAGCTAATCGATCCAAAATCAGAATCAGAATCCAAGACTTCACGAGCTAATTGATCCAAAATCAGAATCAAAATCTGCGATTTCACGAGCTAATCGATCCAAAAACAGAATCAGAATCGGAGACTTCACGAGCTAATTGATCCAAAATCAGAATCTGAATCTGAGACTTCACGAGCTAATTCATTTTCCTCATTTTACAGTGCAGTGCTCTGGATCCGCGCTCATTTGCTCATTTCTCTATGGAGCAAGATCTCGATGGTTTCATCGGTTGAATTAGACTTCCACCGTGATGATTTTTTAGTTGGTGAACAGCATTTTCAGATTTTCATTTAGGCGCGTTCCAGCAAGGAGAGCTTCAAACTTTTGCAGTCGAGCCCGCTTGTTCACTTTTCATAGAATTGCAGCTTTTTCGAACACGATGCCGGCCTAGGTGCAAGATCTCTTTTCACTGTTCTTTTGAAGGAGAAAATTCTCATTTTGAGCTCTAAACTCATTTTCCTTATTCTACAGTTCCGATTTCTCACGATCCCACACTCTTGATTCTCTGTGATGATGGAGTGATGTAAGTGCGAGGTCTTCCAGTTTTTCGGACGGTTTTCGAGTATATTGAGCTCTTTTCATATAGCTTAATGGTCTTCCACGCTATGTAAAAAGAGCTCAATATACTCGAAGATTCCGGGAGTCTTTCCCATGGAACTTGGCTCTATTCCCCTCACAGAAATCTCGAAAATCGTAGCACGCTGCTGATGGCTCTAAAAGAGCCCTCTGCATATCCTGACTCATGTTAATTTAATTCTTTGATATTTAAGAAACATTTTTAACGAAACAGACACATTTTCAGACACTTTTCAAGAAACCCAATGCTCCGAGTGCTCAAAATACACAGGTCGACACCTTCTTCCGATTTTCGGCTAAAATCTCTTTATAACTAAATAAATATTTCAATAAAGCTAAAAATGTAGCGTTTGAACAATAAATAAACATTAAGAAGTGATAATTATGTCATGAATGCGCACAAAATCGTTTTCGGTGTTCCACTTCTTCTTGTGTGGAGCATGTAACAACGTGTATACCGGATAAGCATTGATATTGAAGGAAACCAGTCGTGAAAAAGGCAAGAAAGTATATCAATTGAGCTATGGCAACAGATGGAAGAGCTGAAATATGAATATCACTTTGAGGAGACCAGATTTCAGGTTTTGAGCCAGCTGGAAAGAATTCTCGTGGCTTAAAAAGTTGAATGGAATGTGTTACCCATGGAATCGCAATGCGTATCCACTAAGAAATCATCAAAATCTTCCAACGCCGTGTTGTGAGAGAGGATAACTGCACAGGCGATGAGCATACAAATCACTTGCACCAATTGACTCTTCTGAACAATAGCGTTGAAAATGAGCTTGAGCACTGTGGAGATCGTCAGCAGAATCATGGCAATGCGAGAAATTTGAATCACTGAAACACATAAGCAGTTCGTTACGGACTTTATCTGTTATCCAGCTCACAATGAGAATCCTGCTCGTACTGAAAGCAGCTGACCACGAACAAGCACATGTTGTGAACGAGCTCCACTGTAATCAGTGGGAATCCCATTATTCGATGCAGTCCGTGAGAGTCGTTCGTCTTTGACACATAATTAATCAGAATGCATTGGAACAGCGAATGCGTCATTGTTAAGAGAACGGCAGTTCTGAAGAAGATCTGAAACGGAAACATGCTTTAGGTGGACTGCTGCCTTCCCAGTTTTCATGGAAGTGGGTTGTATTGAATGTATCCGTGCCAGAATAGTAAAAAAATGATATGGAATATTTGGAAAGAATAGGAAATTCGGCGCATTTCGAAAGACTTCCAAGAATTTTATTTTTTCAATTGAAAAACACCAACTTTGGCTACTTCTCATAATGTCAAAAATGCGGAAAGTTCGCGGCGTAGCCGCCACTTCCACTGGCTTTTGCTTAGAAAGAATTGTAGTCGTTTCAGTTTTTCCCCTTGTTAATACAGTACTGGCCATAAAGAATGAGCGTCGCGTTTTTTTGGGATAACTTCGCTGAAACTGCTCCGATCAACCTAAATTTTTTTGGCAGTGTTAAAACTGGCCTGCGTAACATATTCAGAAAGTTGTAGCTTGTAAAAATTGATAGTTTTGCGAAAAATCCAAAATTTGAGAAAATAGTGAAAAATGCACTTTTTGAAACTTTTTACAACAATGTTAGGAAACAAAAAACTTCAAAATATCTAACCAAAATACGGTTTTAAAATTTTTAATACTTCGTTGGGTACCCTTTTGCATCGATAACAGCTTGGCAACGGCGTGGCATGGACTCAAAAAGTGCCTTGACATGCTGCTTCAAGTTGAGCGAACTTCTGGTTTGCATTGGTGGCCCGGACGCCTCGAAGTTGTCTCTCGAGCACCTCCCACATGTGTTCGATCGGATTTAAGTCTGAAGATTGACTTGGCCACTCCAACAAATTAATTCGACGACGCTGAAGCCAGCTTGCAATCATACTCACTGATTTACAAGACTTCTGAATCAAAAACTGAAAACTCAAAAATGGAAAAAACGAAAAAAAATTTTAAAAATTTAAAAAATTTTGCAATGATGAAATTTAATTTTCTGCAAGTTGCCGTGAGGGTGTTCCGCAGCTACAGTATAATTTTCGCAACAAAACATCTGTTTTCACCGAAGTTATCCCCAAAAGCACCCGCGCGCATTCTTTAAGGCCAGTACTGTAGAACAATTTATTAGAAGAACGTCAAGAACATGTGGTTCACTTCTCACCATCTAGTACTGGGGAGTTATACTTTTGAGGTGCACTGTATGTATGTATTTTTGTTTCTGAACCTTTCCAAAAAAGAGAAGCACGATCAAAAAAAACCTTAGGTTAGGTTAAAGGTTAGGTTAGGTTAGGTTAGGTTAAGGTTAGGTTAAATGCGTGGTTCTTATTCCCGCCACGCCTCTCTCGTCGAAACTGACCTGCACCATAACGAGGTGGTTCATTGACCGCAAGATAGATGTCATCCATTCACTTCTCGGCGGATCTCGTGGCTGAATAACGCTAATAGTGCGTAGACGTTCAGTTCAGCGAGAAGGGATCAACTCACCCTACAGTAATTCCAAAATGTATTCCCATAGTCGTAGCGATACTCTCCGTTCAAAAGACGGTTGAACCATGGACCGAGGATACCAATAGAAATTGATCCGTCCTTCTCCAACCACTCGTAATACATTGATCCATTTGGCCAAGTCTGAATTATTATTTTAGAATTGTATTTTAAGAAATGGATGCTCTTAAAAGTTAAAAGTCGTCTTTTGTTTCGTCTTTCGTCTCGTCTATGACTCGCCTATGCGTCAGACGAATTCAAGACAAAAACGAAGACGAGACAAGACGGTCTTATTTCGTCTTTCGTCTAAGCCTTACTTGAAGGTACTGCACTAATCAATTGGCGGCGAAAGACGAAAACAAAAAATCGTCTTTTATAACTTCTTTCGTCTCCCCGTTTTTCGTCTCATTTATGATTCGTCTATGCATCAGACGAATGCAAGACGAAAACGAAGACGAGACAAGACGGTCTTATTTCGTCTTTCGTCTAAGCCTTACTTGAAGGTGCTGCACTAATCAATTGGCGACGAAAGACGAAAACAAAAAATCGTTTTTCGTTTCGTCTTTCGTCTTCCCGTCTTTCATCTCATTTATGACTCGTCTATGCGTCAGACGAATTCAAGACGAAAACGAAGACGAGACAAGACGGTCTCATTTCGTTTTTCGTCTAAGCCTTACTTGAAGGTACTGAACTAATCAATTGGCGGCGAAAGACGAAAGCAAAAAATCGTCTTTTATAACTTCTTTCGTCTCCCCGTTTTTCGTCTCATTTATGATTCGTCTATGCATCAGACGAATGCAAGACGAAAACGAAGACGAGACAAGACGGTCTTATTTCGTCTTTCGTCTAAGCCTTACTTGAAGGTACTGCACTAATCAATTGGCGACGAAAGACGAAAACAAAAAATCGTTTTTCGTTTCTTCTTTCGTCTCCCCGTTTTTCGTCTCATTTATGATTCGTCTATGCATCAGACGAATGCAAGACGAAAACGAAGACGAGACAAGACGGTCTTATTTCGTCTTTCGTCTAAACCTTACTTGAAGGTACTGCACTAATCAATTGGCGACGAAAGACGAAAACAAAAAATCGTTTATCGTTTCTTCTTTCGTCTCTCCGTTTTTCGTCTCACCTATGACTCGTATATGCGTCAGACGAATTCAAGACGAAAACGAAGACGAGACAAGACGGTCTTATTTCGTCTTTCGTCTAAGCCTTACTTGAAGGTACTGCACTAATCAATTGGCGACGAAAGACGACAACAAAAAGTCGTCTTTCGTTTCGTCTTTCGTCTCCCCGTCTTTCGTCTCATCTATGACTCGTCTATGCGTCAGACAAATTCAAGACGAAAACGAAGACGAGACAAGACGGTCTTATTTCGTCTTTCGTCTAAGCCTTACTTGAAGGTACTGCACTAATCAATTGGCGACGAAAGACGACAACAAAAGTCGTTTTTCGTTTCTTCTTTCGTCTCTCCGTTTTTCGTCTCATCTATGACTTGTCTATGCGTCAGACGAATTCAAGACAAAAACGAAAACGAGACAAGACGGTCTTATTCTGTCTTAACGTCGCCTTACTTGAAGGTACTGCACTAATCAATTGGCGACGAAAGACGAAAAAAAAAGTCGTCTTTCATTTCGTTTTTCGTCTCCCCGTCTTTCGTCTTATTTATGACTCGTCTATGCGTCAGACGAATTCAAGGCGAAAACGAAGACGAGACAAGACGGTCTCATTTCGTCTTTCGTCCAAGCCTTACTTGAAGGTACTGTACTAATCAATTGGCTTATTTCCGTTTTCCTCCCTTCTATCCCTTATTTCTTTTGATTTGTCTTTCCGATTTGTTGAATCTGGTGTTTTCTTAGCCTCATAAACGTTGCGTTTTATGACGAAATCAGAGTCGTATAAGTCGTACAAGCGCATAGATTTCTTTGCACGCAATAAACGCCTGTACCAGAACTTTTACGATTCTATAATAGCTATGCGTTTATGAATAGAAGCAGGCATCTTCTTTTGTGTAAATTTGAATGTTCTCTTGAGAAATTGGCTGAATGGAATCTTGCAGTGCGGGAGAACACTCGCTGGAGAACACCTACTCTCTATCTTTTTCTTTAACTTTTGAGAATAGCTACAGCGATTTTTTGACGAAATCAAAGAATCACCCTCTCATCCGTCAACAAGGAGAATCCGACGAGAAAGCTGAAAGTTCTACAACTCAAAATTCGTTTAGATTGCTTAATAACCTTGCTCATGCTCAAGAGATGCTCTGCATATTTTGCAATCGACAGAAAGCGCATTTTTCTAAAATCCCTTGGTGCTGCTCATTTTTGAGATTTCCCAGGTTGATTCAAGGGTGGGAAAGATAGAAGTCGGCGACGCGGCGGCGGAAAAACGGCGGAAATTTTTCAGTGTACGGTAAGCAGAGAAATTGTGTAGTCTGCATTTGAGCGTAAACTTTTTTTTTCCTTATTTTTCAATTTTTTTTTGTATTAGATAACCCAAAATGGCAAGTGCGTTTATGAATGGAAGCAAGCCTCTTCGTTTGTGTAAATACGAATGTTCTCTTGAGAAATTGGCTGAATGGAATCTTGCAGTGCGGGAGAACACTAGCTGGAGAACACCTACTCTATCTTTTTCTTCAACTTTTGAGAAGAGCTACAGCGATTTTTTAACGGAATCAAAGCTCAGCCTCTCATCCGACAAAAAGGGGAATCCGCCGAGTGTTGATACAAAGCTGAAAGTTCTACAACTCAAAATTTGTTTAGATTGCTTAATAACTTTGCTCATGCAGCTCTTCAAAAGCTCTTCAAGCTCTTCAAAACTGCATATTCTGCTATCGACAGAAAGAGCATTTTTCTAAAATCCTTTTGGTGCTGCTCATTTTTGAGTTTTCCCAGGTTGATTCAAGGGTGGGAATAATAAAAACCGGCGGCGCGGCGACGGAAAAACGGCGGAAAATTTTCGGTTTACGGTAAGCAGCGAAATTGTGTAGTCTGCATTTGAGCGTAAACTTTTTTCCCCTTATTTTTCAATTTTTTGTTGCATTAAATAACCAAAAATGGCAAGTTACACGAAAGTATATGTTTCCGTTTTACTCAACCGTTGAGTCTAAATAATTGTACAGTTGCCCACGTTAGTTACGGGGTATTGAGTTCACAAAATGAAGAAGACAAAAATATACACACCTTTATAAGAACTTTATTCCAAATTAACTTTGGAATCAATTAAAAATAATATTAAAATCAGTGTAAGAAGAAATTACAGGAAAAACAAACAAACAAAAATTATCCAAGCCAAACAGTTCAAAACCAAAACCAAGCCCGCGGGAGATCTATCTTAAATCAGAAAAAAATCCTAACTAATATTCTCGAAAACTTCCCGCCACGCTTTGGCTAAAGAACGCGCGCCCCGTTCGGCGGAGTGTCGTTGCAAAGTACAAGTGATTATTGCGTCAGCGTGTAGGACGGTAGGGAGTTCTGCCACCGGCAACTGTACAACTTTCCAAAAAAAAACTTTCGAATCAAAATTCATTTACTTATTTCTAATATCTGTGAGCATAATATGCGCCGTCATTATCGACAATGTGATGCCAACGAATAGGTAACTGTTCGATTCTCTTTTGTTGGAAGTCCCGCAATAACTGCAGCTCGGTTTTGAGATCATCTTTATTTCGAAATTCCATTCCATCCAGGAAGTGAGTCACAGATAGGAACAGGTAAAAATCAGTGGGAGTCATGTCCGGAGAGTACTGTGGAGGGGGGGGGTAGAGTCATCCAGCCTCGCTTCTGAATTTTCTGACGAGTCACCTTTGCGACATTAGGTCAAGCATTGTCATGGAGGAACTAAACTCGACCCATTTTTTCTTTTGATTTCTTCAGCGCCTCTTGTCAATTGCTTGCAATGGAGGAAGTGCAGTGACTATTGTATTGGTTGGTAAAAGTTCCCAGTGAACCGGTCCGTCCACGCTCCACCAGGGACATCATCACAGAAGAAGTTCTTCTTTCAGCGTTGGAGCTCCAGAATCTCCAGGTTTCAGCCACTGACGTCTATTATGAAAGTTGACATCCACTTCCAGTAATCAAATTGGAAAGCAATGTCATCGTTTTTTTTTTGAGACATAAGAGAAGCTGTTGGAAGGCCGACCCAAATCGACTGTTTTCAGGAGAATCCAAGATCGTGGAGGGCCCGATTAGTGCCACTTCGAAAGAGTCTAAGCTTGACGATTGGCGGTGGTCTTCTTTCCCAAGTGTCAGTAGCTCGTCTTTATCAACGTCCGTTATGAGGAGAATCTTAGAATTCCACTTCTCCACTACTGAATTTTTGAAACCAACGAACTGCGGTTACATGAGTAACGGTGCCAGCAGCCATTATATTATTGGTCCAATCCGCAGTCCGCCTCGTTGAAGAGCCAGAGCGATGCTCATACAAAAGTAGCAGACGGACTTCCTCTCGCGATAGTTAAGCTGGAGAGTATTTGAAGAAGCCACTGAGCTGATAATTTCGGTGAAAATAGTCACAACGCAGCCCTCATATACCCCCAACATGGATTATTCTAGAAGCTTCTCGAAGTTTCTAGAGAGAAAAATGAAAACGTGGTACATTAATTTTGACTCAACCTAACATGTTCTAGATCAAATCAAAATTGATTGATCTGCCTGAAAATCCATTTATGTAAGTTGTTTGGGGTGCCTGATCGTACGATGTAATTCACTTCTCTTCATCTTCTAGCGGGAACTCTAAAATCAAGAGAGCGCTACACTTTTGACGCGCACTGTATTTCGAAACCGACAGAAAGTTTATTATTTTTTTGAAAATTTCAAACATTTTTGAGACTTAAAAATTAGAAATTCTCGAATTATGAAAATTTTGATTCACTTTTCAATAAAAATGTCGGCAATTTCTCTTTTGAGCGCTGTAAATCTGGAGAAGCGGCTGTACAAAGAAGTGTTCAACTAGAAATAAACCTTGACACAAAAGTCCGTGGAAAAGTTTATTTTACTTATTAAATAATTATTTTAAAAATGCTTTATAATTTTAAAATCAATATTTATTTCATTTTTTAATTAATTTCAGAAATTTATATAAATTGAAATTGAAAAAAAAAACATTTTGAAAAGTGACACAAAAGTCCGTGGACAAAAATTTAAAAATAGCGTAATAATTAATATTTTTGAATATAAACATTGGTTTTAAAATTTTAAAGTATTCTCTAAATAATAATAAAAATTTTAAACTTTTAATTAAGTTTAAATATTTTTATTTTAATAAATAAAACAAACTTGTCCACGGACTTTTGTGTCAGACTTTCTAAAGTTCTATTTTCGGAGAATTACCTGAGAAATTGTGAAAGAAATCTAATATTTTTGAGCCTGGGAAATATAGAAAGTAGCCAAAATTGATTCTGAATTTTGAAAGCTGAAGCATAGAAAATGTTAGTGTTTCATTGGCTGCTACACCAACTTCAACATGCTCTACAGGGTGGCTGATAAATAGTGTTACATGTTTGAAACGTTATAAATGTCTTCAAACATGTTCAATTTTCACAAGAATTGAACAAAAGTTGACTGAAATGATACAAAAACAAGTTTTAGAAATAGTTTTGAAATCGCCCTTCTTTGGTCTTCACCACCGCTCTCAACCTCTTCGGGTTAGCGTCCACCACGGCACGCAAGTAGTTGGCATCCATTTCGTCCCAGGCTCTCACAAGTGTGAGTGCGAAAGATCGATTTTTGTACAAACATCGTATGCTTTTCGAATATATTTATCTATTTCACATTGTGATGGAGACTTTCAGTATCCACTCGCGTTTAAGAAGACTATGAAAGCCGCGGAGCCAGAATTCCTCTGGCTGATTTCCGAAGGGAAACACGACATGAACAATCTTTGTATTGGATTCGAGGGAAAGGAGTCACAGAAACCGTGATCTATGAAACATTGAACGATCTCATTCTCTCTCGCAGATTCAGATGAAACTATTTTTTTTTTCACTCACAGTTACAAAGATGAAAGGCTAAAAATGAATGAACCCATTTCAATTGAAGTCCGGTGGCTGCGTCTATGTGCTCTCCTCAAATAGACACACTCTTTGTCAGTTAGTTAATATAAGAGCTCGCTTAATTGCCGCGAGTCCACCACGCATCGTACTATAGTATGCTGGACTTATAACTCCAGAAATAAGATTGGAAATTTCAGAGTTTCAGGATGGCTGATATATAATGTTACGCAGCTTTGCGTGGATTCTGGCGCATGAGCACAAGTCGCTATTGTATCAATTTTATTTTCGTATTGATTATTACATATTTTTTACTATTTTTTTCAATTTTCTGGCCACAAATTCCTTTTTTAAGATAATAACGGCTAGTTCACCCCATCGTGGTTCTAGTAATTCAATGGCTTGCCTTATAGTTGTGAATAATCCAGTTTGTTGAATTCGAATTCCAACTATCCTCGAGATAATGTGGATGTGCCGCGAAGTATAATCCACAAAGTGTCAAAAAAGTGGAGAATTGGAAGAATACCCTTCCCATCTGATGAGCATCCATAGCGAAATAAGCATCCGTGTTGTCGTCGTGTAGAATCGTCATCTGAAGATGTCAGAATTTGTAAAAGCGAAGGAATGATCGGATGGAAGTGCGAAATGATGGAAACGTTGAACAGTAGCAGGAAAACGAGAAAAGCCCCGTGGATAGTTGAAAGCGTTCATAATGATAATGGCTATGGCGCAAGCGGATGACGCACGAGAATCTGGCTAATCGAACTTCATAACGGCACTTCCATGGGAAGGCTGTTACTTTAGACGCTTTGGACTGTGATAACGAGATCAGTGTTTCGGGAGGCGGACTTCCCCGATTCTTTTTTTTTAACAATCTGTCGTCGCTTTTCACAGCAATTTGCCGTTTTACACTTCGTCCTTCACAACGCATTGTCGTTCAAAATAACAAATTTTAAAGAGAAACTTGCCGCTTTAAAAAGAAATTTTCAGTTTTACAACACATGCTGCCGTTTCAAAGAGAAATTTGCCGATTTAAAGAGCAGTTTGCCGTGCTAAAGAGCAATTTCAGCTTTACAGCACAGTTTGCCGTTTTAATGTGCATATTGCCGATTTAAAGATCAATTTGCCGTTTTAAAAAGCAGTTCGCCGTATTAAAGTGCATATTGCCGTATTAAAGTGCATATTGCCGATTTAAAGGGCAGTTTGCCATTTTAAAGTACAAATTGTCGATTTAAAAATCAATTTGCCGATTTGAAAAGCAGCTTGTTGTGTTAAAGTACATATTGCCGATTTAAAAGGCAATTTGCCGATTTAAAGATCAATTTGCCTATTTAAAGATCAATTTGCCGATTTAAAGATAAATTTGCCGATTTAAAGATCAATTTGCCGATTTAAAGATCAATTTGCCGTTTTAAAAAGCAGTTTGCCGTTTTCAAGTACATACTGCCGATTAAACGGGAAGTTTGCCGTGTTAAAGTACATATTGCCGATTTAAAGGGCAGTTTGCCATTTTTAAGTACAAATTGCCGATTTGAAGATCAATTTGCTGATTTAAAAATCAATTTGCCTATTTAAAGATCAATTTTCCGATCTAAAAATTCATTTGCTGTTTTAAAGAGAAGTTTGCCGTGTTAAAGTACATATTGCCGATTTAAAGGGCAGTTCGCCATTTTAAAAAGCAAATTGCCGATTTAAAGATCAATTTGCCGATTCAAAAAGCAGTTCGCCGTGTTAAAGATCAATTTTCCGATTTAAAGGACAGTTTGCCGTTTTAAAGAGCAAATTTCAGTTTTACAAAGCATGCTGCCAATTTAAAGAGCAGCTTGCCGTTTTAAGGAGCAGTTAGCCGTTCCAAATGTCCAATTCACCGCTGGGCAACACAATTTGCCGTTTATTCAGCAGTCCGCCCCAGCTTTCGCGGCACAGTGCCGGTTGACACAACAGCCTGCCGTTTTACGATACAATTCGATTTTCTGTTTAATACAGCTGTTTGCCAGTTTTCTCGGCAAATTGCCATTTTGCCGCATGGCCTTCTGCCGTCTGCCGATGAAAGCTTGAAAGCTCTCGTGTTAATAAACTTAAAAACGGAAAGCACAAATCAGAAAGAGGTATACCGTGAAAAAAGATCCAGAGTCTCTTATCATACACCTAGGAAACAAGAAACAGAACCAAAAAAGAAAATCGTAATCCTTCCTGTTTGTACAGAAAAAAAACAAAGGCGCAGGCCACAGAAGGCGAGAAAATTGTCATAAAGAAGTGAACATTCAGGTGAAACACGTAAAACTAGAGAATCTCTCAAAAACAAAATTTCAGCAACGTGAAATACTGAATGAAAGGTGACCGTTCCATTTTCAAAAAATCAAAGAAAGACCGCAGTGCCGAGCAACTGACGGAGCATTCGTCGGGTACCGCTTTGCTGGATTTTGGCTGGGACCCAAGGGTTTTCAAGGTATTGGGAAACTATGAAAGACTAAACTTCATTTGATGTTACTAAAAAAACGGGGGTGGGGGCAATTAGGTAAGTTTTTTTTCAGTGTCCGTGTCGCCGCTTTTCGACCTGTTCTCTACGCTCTCAAGCCTTACTTCTGCTTTTTGTCTGACAATTTCCGAGAATTTCAAGCTTTTCTTGAAGTTATAATCGCTGCCAGGAATATTTAATTTTAAAGAAACCATCTGCTAGACAGAGCTTTACCTTTACTAGATGGTTGTTTCAGAAGTTTATGGAAGATATGTATATTTGAATTCCTATACGCGATTGTTTCGGTAAAATCGTCAATTTAATATTTTAAATTCTTATTTAGGTATATATGTAGATCTAAAGTGTTAAGAAGTGCATCCGCTTCTGACCACGCGGTCCCCAAACCACTACGGTTAACGAAGGCGTCTAACAAGGGAACTGTTTTTAGATAACGTTTGAGAATTTTATGAAAATTGGTACACAGACACTTTCGAGCATGCTGAAAACCATGGCAAACTTTGTTTTTGCCTAAAACTCTCCAGAAGCTGAATATTCGCATCTGAAGTTTCATCTGAATTTTCATCGCATCTGAAGTTTTCCCCCCATCCCGGGACCTCACTCTTCTCTATGCTTCCATATCATCCATTTCTGGAACCAGCGGTGGTGTAGTGGCAGTGGGATGGTTTGGAACCCTGGTGGTCCCAAGTTCGAACCCTACTATGGTAAAATTTTTTTGTTTCTTGTAATTTCATTTTCTAGAGGTCTACAGAGCACATTGGTCTCGAATGGAACTTGCAGAATGCCGAAAAAGGGTATTTGAGTTGTGTTTAATTGTTTTTTGATCTCAAATGCTTCTACTCTAAACTTTAGAAAACAACAGAAATTTTCGGCTTGGAGGATGGTTTGGAGGCTTGACGGCGTCAATTGCTGCCGTGTCTTTCCAAGTGCTCCAGGAGTCGACGATCAAAATAATATCTTTGGGCATAGACGAATCGAAAACCACTTTTTCGAAAAAAGTCACCATGAAAATCCTACATGATAACGTTCTACGCTATCTTATTGCTGACATCATAAGGAAGAACAACATTTGCATTGGAAACTTTGTCGGATCGGATAGTTGGCTGGCTGGGTGGAAGAAAATGTACGAAATTTCCTCCAGGAAAATCACGAAATTTGTGTCTACCGTTCGACACAAGACTCGCGATCAGATTGAGAAGGATTCCAAGGATTTCGTGGATTCTGCCAACCAACACTTCCCTTTGTACCACCCATCCAACATTTACAATGCTGATCAGACTGGCTTCCAGCTCGGAATGAACACAGCTCGGACTCTTACATTTACCGGATCCAAAGATGTTCACTGTGTTGTTGGAAGTGTCTCTTCAACTACACATTCATACACAGTACTTCCCTTGATCTCCGCATCGGGAAAAATGCACTCCAAATTATTCATTAATTTGAAAGAACCCAAAGGCCGATTTCCCAAGAAAGGTCTTTTTAAAGCATCAAATCTGGAAGTCACATGCCATTCCAGTCACATCATGACTAAAAACAACATGGCGACTTTCTTCGAAATAGTGGCTTTCGATTCGTCTATGCCCAAGGATATTCTTTTGATCGTCGACTCCTGGAGCACTTGGAAAGACACGGCAGCAATTGACGCCGTCAAGCCTCCAAGCCTCCAAACCATCCTCCAAGCCGAAAATTTCTGTTGTTTTCTAAAGTTTAGAGTAGAAGCCTTTGAGATCAAAAAACTATTAAACACAACTCATATACCCTTTTTCGGCATTCTGCAAGTTCCATTCGAGACCAATGTGCTCTGGAGACCTCTAGAAAATGAAATTACAAGAAACAAAAAAAATTTACCATAGTAGGGTTCGAACTTGGGACCCCCAGGGTTCCAAACCATCCCACTGCCACTACACCACCGCTGCTTCCAGAAAAGGATGATATGGAAGCATAGAGAAGAGTGAGGTCCCGGGATGGGGGGAAAACTTCAGAGGCGATGAAAATTCAGATGAAACTTCAGATGCGAATGTTCAGCTTCTGGAGAGTTTTAGGCAAAAACAAAGTTTGCCATGGTTTTCAGCATGCTCGAAAGTGTCTGCGTACCAATTTTCATAAAATTCTCAAACGTTATCTAAAAACAGTTCCCTTGTAAGAGTACATTTACCTCATATCGGTGGACTATTAAATATTAAAAAAAACGAGTTGGACTGAGAATTATGCAGAATCAGTGTGGTGTTTCGAAATATGATTTCTCGAAAAATGCGTTTTTTTTTTCGAAAAAAAATTTCCGAAAAATTCTCGAGAAATTTTTCTCGTTGGTTTCTCGAGAATTTTTCGAGAATTTTCGAAATTTTTCGAGAATTTCTCGAAAAAAGTTTCGGAAATTTCTCGAGAAATCGCGAAAAATGATTTGAATTTAAATACGATAAACAACGCGCTTTGCGTTATTTCGGAGTGTCGTTCGAACTAATTTATTATTATTTTTTATCGAAATTTTTTTCCGAGAATTTTTTAGAAATTTTTCGAGAATTTCTCCAAAAATTCTCGAGAAATCAACAAGAAACATTTCTCGAGAAATTTCGGAAAAATTTCTCGAAATGCTTTCGGAACGACACGCTGTGTAGAATTAGAATAGAATACAATGGATGCGCTCACTTCCCCCCGGTTCGGAAAGATTGGGCAATCACAAAGGGTCCAGCAGAGAGATTCCGATGCGGCTTTGAAAAGAACGCTGCCACTCACGAAACAACGTCAGAGAGATCTTCATCGAGAATACAAAAAACTGATGGATTCCTCGAGGCCGAAAACGGCCTGCCGGACGTCCCCCCCCCCCATGAGACGAATAGAAGTCTCAGTATATCGAGTATATATGTATATGTAGTTGCAAAACACCCTTACAGCAAATTACAGAAAATGAAATCCCATTTTCAGACCAGTGTTAACACTGCGAAAACAAGTTAGGCCGATCGGAGCAGTTTCAGCGAAGTTATCCCAGCAAAATGCCAGCGCGCATTCTTTATGGCCAGTACTGAATCGAGGAAAACGACTGACTACTTGATGCACCACCATCGCCCAAGATCGTAGGGCATAGTTAGCTATGATCCGCGAACACACAAGCGATTTACGGATCGACTAAGTAACTAAGTAAGAATGTCTATCAAACTTCAGAGACCCACTACGATTCATAAAGAGAGGGAAGCCAAGATGGACTGATGGACCGTTAATCGATGAATAACCACTTGTTGAAAGGTTGAAGGTCCGTTGAGATCTTCGGATTCTAAGAGAAAAAAATACCAAGCCGACATTGAAGCCAGCTTAATACTTTTTGCTCTACCAGAGCTAACGACCAGAAGGTTACTACCTAGTGCTCTGTGATTCTCTCAAAGAAAGTGATCGAAGAATGGATTGACTAATAGTAAGGAATAAGTTGGGAAATATTCAGGAAATCAGCACTATAATTCCATTATGAATAACACTTGATTCATTAAGATTGGAGAAACAAGGAGGAGCTTATCCTTCGGTCACATTCAGACACAGTCTCAAGTCTCGTGTGAATCATAGAAATGGCCGAAGGCACTGAGACACAAAAAGCTCGATTATGCGAGTCGTAAAAGAAGAGAGAGAGAAAGAGAGACTGTGCGTGTATGTGTGTGTGTGTGGCATAATCGGTCTACGAAACCATTCACTTTATTCCTTCAAAAGCGTCTAAGCCCTTCGTTCAGGATTCCGACGCCCCTCATCGCCTGCACTTTCCCTCGGCACGGCGACGTACTTTTCTCTATTGTATTCGTTCGTAACCCCGAAACACGAGAAGAGCGGAAAGAAATGCTGATTGGTTTTATTGGTGGACAAGGTGTTGGTCATCGGGATTGGGAATTGAGATACATTGAACATTGCATGACAAAAGGGCGACCCAATAGTGGCGGCGAAGAGGAGAGCAATGAAGGACAAAATGAAATTCGTGTTGGTAACCAACTCGTTCAGTGAAGGTGTCCAAAGTGTCTCGTTAGTGCGAATATGCGATTCGAGATTGCCACAGAAGGCAGCCATCATTGCAATGGAAGCGTTTTTTGTGGGATTCGGAACAGAAGCGAAGCACAACGAATAAGCGGACAATACAGAAACAACGACAACGTATCCAAAGCCACAAAGCCTGCCACAAAGCTTCAGATTTCTTTGATCCGTACATTTGAAGTGGAGGAGTAAGAGAATGCAAAAATAAGAAAATGAGGTTGTTATGTATTCAATTTCTCCTTTTTTTAATTACGGAATTCGGAAAATGACTAGGTGCGCTTATAGGCGAGATGGAATGAAGCAAAGTTCAGCGGAAATAACGGAAGATTCTAGAATTACAGTGCGGTCAATATCTATAGGACCCCCTGTGCTCGATTTGGCGCTTTCTTTATATTAAATTCCTATCCCGCTTCTTACTATTACACTACCATTCGTTCCTCACATCCAGACCACTCGCCCCCGACATTCTTTCCTTATCTTTCAAACTGTAAAAGTATATTATGTCCTTCCCCATTTTTGCAGCAGCATTCCGGTATATAAGGGAGATCTCAGCCAGCTCCCTTCATTTTTCTCCATTTTTATTATTTTCTTTTATTTGAACTTAATTTAATTCTTTTTGTTATAAAGGTTTAATTATCCAAGTTTGAGATAAATCTACCACTGAACAAACGACGGTACTTTACCCCCTCAATTGGGGTCTATCCGGAGAACGGAAAGAGATATCAAAAATCTGTGAGCGCCATTCCATTCGATTTAAAATACAAAATAACCCACGGGGCCAAAATTTCATGGAGATACCACTTTCCAGGATTCTGTAACAACAAAAAGATGCATCTGCAAGTGGTCAATATCTATAGGACCCCCTCCCATTTGTTTGCAGATGGGAGGTCCTTCAGAACTTTGATTTTTTTTTTCTATTTCTATTTCTATGTATTTATTACACGTTTTCCGGTTTTCTACAGTAATTTTACTACTCTTTTAGAGACTTTCCCGCTTTTTGAAACAGCCAAAATCCACTAAATTACACAAAAATGAGTAGGAGAATGCAAAAATAAGAAAATGAGGTTGCTATGTATTCAGGTTTACGCAATTTCTCCTTTTTTTTAACTACGAAAATAGGCAGAAATCGGAAAATGATTAGGTGCGCTTATAGGCGAGATGGAATGAAGCAAAGTTCAACGGAAATAACGGAAGATTCTAGAATTACAGTGCGGTCAATATCTATAGGACCCCCCCCTCTAATTGGGGTCTATCCGGAGAACGGAAAGAGATATCAAAAATCTGTAAACGCCATTCGATTTAAAATACAAAAAAAAAACCACGGGGCCAAAATTTCATGAAGATACGACTTTCCAGGATTCTGTAACAACAAAAAGATGCATCTGCAAGTGGTCAATATCTATAGGACCCCCTCCCATTTGTTTGCAGATAGGAGGTCCTTCAGAACTTTGATCTTTTTTTCCTGTTTTTGTTTTATTACACGTTTTTCGGTTTTCTACAGTAATTTTACACTTCTAGAAACCTTCCCGATTTTTGAAAAAGCCAAAATCCATTAAATTACACAAAAATGAGTAGGAGAATGCAAATTTCTTCTTTTTTTAATTACAAAAATAGGCGGAAATCGGAAAATGATTAGGTGCGCTTATAGGCGAGATGGAATGAAACAAAGTTCAACGGAAATAACGGAAGATTCTAGAATTACAGTGCCGTCAATATCTATAGGACCTCCCTCTAATTGGGGTCTTTCCGGAGAACGGAAAGGGATGTCAAAAATTGGTAAGCGCCATTCCATTCGATTTAAAATACAAAAAGCCCACGGGCCAAAATTTCATGAAGATACCACTTTCCAGGACCCTGTAACAACAAAAAGGTGCATCTGCAAGTGGTCAATATCTATAGGACCCCCTCCCATTTTCTGCTGTTTGCAGATAGGAGGTTCTTCAGAATTTTGATTTTTTTTCTATTTCTATTTCTATTTTATTACACGTTTTCCAGTTTTCTACAGTAATTTTACTACTCTTTTAGAGACTTTCCCGCTTTTTGAAACAGCCAAAATCCACTAAATTACACAAAAATGAGTAGGAGAATGCAAAAATAAGAAAATGAGGTTGCTATGTATTTAGGTTTACGCAATTTCTCCTTTTTTTAATTACGGAATTCGGAAAATGATTAGTTGCGCTTATAGGCGAGATGGAATGAAGCAAAGTTCAACGGAAAAAACGGAAGATTCTAGAATTATTGATAAAATGTCGGACACTCGTCAGAAAGACGATGAAGAGGTTGAAAAAAGAGGAGAAGGACGCGACCAAATTATCCCAAACCTACACCGTCTGTTTGACCCGGTAGCCGTTTCCCATGTTTCTTTTTTTTTGATTTTTCTGATGGATTTTCTCAAATTTCATTTTCCTTTGAACTTATTTACTCAATTTGAGAAAAAATGAAATTGACTTTTATGAATATCGAAAAATGAGAGTGAAAATCGAGTTACAGCCGAACCCTCTGTGAAGTAGCGGGCAAGGAATCGAGAGCTGTTTTCAGGTTATTTGTTACAGACATCCTCTCCCCCCCCCACAGGACTCTATCTGTGTTCACTTCTTTTCGTGAAAATTGGAAATGGCAAGGTCTTCTATATGGAGGGCAAGAGTGCGGTCGTCTCCCGTCGCCCTACCGTGCATCCAAAGTGTTCCTCTGATGAACCTTGATTTGTGCTTGCTGGGCTAATATTACAGAGAATACTTTGATATTCTGGGTAAGGCTTCCCCGAAAAACGAATATAAAAAGTTGTCTTTCGTCTTTCAGTTCGTCTTGCATTCGTCTTACGCAATAAAAAAGTTGTGTACTATGCACACAACGTTTGGCAAGTATGTACCAAACATTGGTGTTTTTCCACGAAGAATCTCAAAACATTATATTTCATTGATTACTACATTAAGGCTTCCACGAAAGACAAAGACAATATGTCGTCTTTCGTCTCGTCTTTGTTCGTCTTTCAGTTCGTCTTGCATTCGTCTTGCGCAATAAAAAATTGTGTGCTGTGTACACAAAGTTCGGCAAGTATCAAACATTTCTGTATTTCCACGAAGAATCTCAAAACATTATATTTCATTGATTACTACATTAAGGCTTTCACGAAAGACAAAGACAAAAAGTCGTCTTTCGTCTAGTCTTCGTTTGTCTTTCAGTTCGTCTTACGCGGTAAACTCAAGACTTACGCAAGTCAGACGAATTCAAGACAGAAGACGAAAGCGAGACAAGACGGTCTTATTTCGTCTTTCGTGAAAGCCTCAATGCTGGGAATATATCACACCGTTTCAGTTCGCTCTACTGCACTAATTCAAAAAAACCAGAGATGGGCGACTTGGGCCGTCTCACTTAAATCAACGTTTTTTTTTTAATATTTAATTGTTTTCCCTTAATAAAAGCAGATCTCTTTGTTAATTCCAACGAATTAGTTTCAGAAAAGTTAGTTTCAGATGGCTAAACTTTAAAAAAAACCGATTTTTGGCTGTAAATCCAGCTTATTTTCAAGAGCAAATTTACTTTGATTTTAGCATTTTTTCTTTCTTCCATTATAATATTTTATGGATTTAGTTAGTTTAAATTTCATTTTTCTTTTTTATTTAGCACTTTGTTAAGAGGAAAATCAAAAAAAAAAACGTATATCCGTCCAATTCACTTTTGGTTTTCTGATCTCTTTTTTCTCCAGAAGAGGGCGATTAATTTTGCGTTAATGAGGATGAAGATGCTGTCGCGACAGAAGGTCACCTTTTCCTCTTCACAAGTACTAAGCCAAAACGTTTATTTTTCAAATATTCTATTAGCTTTTCAGCATTTCAGAATGTTTCTGTTGCAGCTGACCCAGAATCCTGAATCCTGAACCCAGAAGCTAGAATCCAGAATTTAGAATCCTGAATCCTGAATCTAGAATCCAGAATCCAGAACCCAGAATGCAGAATCTAGAATCCAGAATCTTGAATCCTGAATCCTGAATCCAGAATCCAGAATCCCAAAACCAGAATCTAGAATCCAAAATCCAAAATCCAGAATTGAGAATTGAGAATACAGAATCCAGAATCCAGAATCCACAATCCAGAATCCAGAATCTAGAATCCAGAATCCAGAATCCTGAATCCAGAATTAAGAGTCCAGAATCCTGAATCCTGAATCCAGAATCCAGAATCCATAATCTAGAATCCAGAATATAGAAATCAGAATCTAGAATCCTGAATCCAGAATCCAGAATCCAGAATCCCGAAACCAAAATCTAGAATTCAGAAACCAGAATTATGCCAAATAATAGAATATTGCCTATGAGTTTTTATTGTTTGTTGCGTCACGTTTCGGCTTGATTCCGTCATTTTAATGGCAAGCCATGCATTTCAACGATAGACCCAGAGAAAGTCTAACGGAAAAGATGAAGGAATCTAAGTATTTGAATCTCTTGAGATATGCTTGTTTTGATACTTGCGTGACAAACAGAATTTAATGAAAAATGGGCGTTGGAATAGGAAAAGATTCTTTCAAAAGTGGATGCTCTTTTTGCTCTTTTTGTGAAATTTAAGAATTCTTCTATTCAGCCGCCGACTCTGATCCAGATGAACTTGCTGACTTCTTTGATTGCGTGAGCTTATCTGAATTGCATAGAAAAGAAGATATTTACAAAACTGGTAGTAAGCGACATACGATCCTTAGGTCGCTGGTTCCTCTGTCTTTGTTCTGTCAAAGTCGCTTAATACGCGGGAAGAACGATCGACACCATCGTTCTTCCCGCGTAGTAAACGGCTTTAGTGCTGGAACGCGGCAAACACAACGCATGAAGCGGTTCACTAGGCTGCACACAATGGAGCTATGAAACGGTAGATCCCCAATTCAAAAAACTAACAGTGGAATCACATGAGCACCATATTTTGGCAAACAGAAGGTACATAGTCGTCCCCTCCGTCACCAATGGTAGCGAAGCGAAGCATTCTGCAAAGCTCCAGTAAGTCGACCAAAACGCGTTTCGGGGATCCGGATCCCTAATCGAATTCATGCTGCCATCGATTCCAAAAGCATTGCAACAAGAAATTAATATTTTTATTCCGCTTCTATTCGGTTTTTCCAGCATATTTTGCGATTTTAACGCTTGAAATTCTAGTAAGTTGATAATAGTGAAACATCAGAGTTTTCTGATATTAAAAAAATATATAAACATTATCATTTTTGTGAATAATTTCAGCATTTTTTTACAGAAAACTGCAAGTCTCTATCTCTTTTCTAAAAAAAAATATACATACGTACAGTACCGGCCATAAAGATATCATATTATGGTTTTTCGACCATATCTCATTCGATATAGAACGAATCAATCTGATTTTTTCACAGTTTGTTCATGAAGCAACAATGTATCATTTAAGAACATTTGGATTTGTGAGACTA
Organism: Caenorhabditis inopinata; assembly: GCA_003052745.1. Classification (NCBI taxonomy): domain Eukaryota; kingdom Metazoa; phylum Nematoda; class Chromadorea; order Rhabditida; family Rhabditidae; genus Caenorhabditis; species Caenorhabditis inopinata. Next base: position 18,035,918 of record AP018154.1, read on the forward strand.
ATGAATACTGGAGTAAATTGAAAAAGATGGAAAACAACAAAAACCCATATTTCTTCAATGAAACTTCGTGCTCTTAGAAATTGTTCTATCCGCGAGATTTCAATATTTTGTGGGAAAACCATTTGTATTAATCACTGCCTAGCATCTACGGTGCATGGAATCGATGATTGTGTCGATGGTTGATTGGGGAATCTTCTTCCACTTCTCCTGGAGAAATTTGAACTTCTTGTCGATGTTTGAAGCAGTTTTATCGGTCAATCTCTTTTCAAATTCCTCCCATATGTGCTTAATGATGTTCTGGTCCGAGCTTTGACTCGGCCAATCCAAAAGGGTGACACGACGGCGGTTGAACCAGTCGTGCACGTGATGAGAGCGATGCTTGGGATCATTATCCTACTGATACAGAAAGGTACGGCCTACGGTAGAAAGTGCCCAGAGTCTCATGGTGTTCTCCAAAATATCCTCATATCCACAGCGATCGAGATTACCGACGATGCGCTTGAGAAAACCCATTCCCGTGGCGGAAAAGCAACCCCAAACCATCTGGTTCAGAAGTCATTTTCATTGGACCCGCCAGGACTGGGCCAATATGGTCTGGTCGGACGAAAGCAAGTGCAACTTGTTTAGAAGTGACGGTGTGAAGTGAATTCGTCGTCCTACCGGCATTCGCTACGTTCCCAAGTATCAACTGCCAACCATGAAACACGGTGGCGGTTCCTGCATTGTTTGGGGCTGCTTCTCCGCCACGGGAATTGGTTCTCTCAAGCGCATCGTCGGTAATCTCGATCGCTGTGGATATGAGGATATTTTGGAGAACACCATGAGACCCTGGGCACTTTCTAGCGTAGCCCGTGCCTTTGTGTATCAACATGATAATGATCCCAAGCATCGTTCTCATCACGTGTGCAACTGGTTCAACCGCCGCCGTGTCATTCTTTTGGATTGGCCGAGTCAAAGCTCGGACCAGAATATCATTGAGCACCTATGGGAGGAATTTGAAAAGAGATTGACCGATAAAACTGCTTCAAACATCGACAAGAAGTTCAAATTTCTCCAGGAGAAGTGGAAGAAGATTCCCCAATCAACCATCGACACAATCATCGATTCCATGCACCGTAGATGCTAGGCAGTGATTAATACAAATGGTTTTCCCACAAAATATTGAAATCTCGCGGATAGAACAATTTCTAAGAGCACGAAGTTTCATTGAAGAAATATGGGTTTTTGTTGTTTTCCATCTTTTTCAATTTACTCCAGTATTCATTAGTCTCACAAATCCAAATGTTCTTAAATGATACATTGTTGCTTCATGAACAAACTGTGAAAAAATCAGATTGATTCGTTCTATATCGAATGAGATATGGTCGAAAAACCATAATATGATATCTTTATGGCCGGTACTGTACTTTCTTAGTCACTTAGCCAATACATCGCTTGAGAGTGATCACTGAGTACCAGTCCTTCCGGTCTTTTTCGATGGGGGGGGGGTACAAGGAATTCGAATATTGCGGGGTGTTTATGCCGATTTTCACTGCTTCAATCTACATTTTAAGACCGGCTGAATAAGATCATAAAGTGGCTGGATGCTTATGAATTCCGATTCCGCACATGTTTCACTATGAAGGTCTTATTCAGCCTCGCGTCGTTATAAGAGTTACTGGAGAGAAGTGAAACAGGCGGATATGAAGACGTTACGCTACAAAATGCGGAACGCATTTTGTAGCGCACAGTGTTATTGTTTTTGATTTTCTTCGGAGATTCTTAAAAAGCTAGGAGTCGGCAAATCGGAGGTGTATCGTACTCTCGTTCACTTCAGGGAGCTCGGAACGTTGAACGACAAACGTAGAAGTGGTCGCCCGTTGTCTGTAACAATGTACGCGGGGTGGAGGAGGCTTGACCAGATGTAACAACCACTGAGCCTAGAGTGTTCCGACTGTGCTCCCAGTGCGCGGGGTGGGAAGGCGAGTCGGAATGTTATATCCCCCGCTCCTTAAAGTCGAGAGCCTCGATTGACTCCTTGCTCCAATATTCTTCATTTGTTCAATTTGGGCGCACTTGCATAATGCTGAACCGATGACCACTGCTTCTTTGCAATCCTCTTCTTCCTAGTCATTTGTTCAATTTTGGCGATTTCCCTTGTTCATGTGCAGGGTTCCTTTGTACAGTATTGTTGTACACGAATCGTTGTGATAAGTTGTGACCGAGGGAGTGAAGAAAAGAGAGCATTAGAGAGAGAGAGAGAGAGAGAGAGAAACAATAGAAAATTAATGTAAATAAGAGAAAAAGAGAGAGAGATAGAGATAGAGAGAGACATAGAGAAACAGTTAATAAGCTTGAAAATAATGTATACCTTTCGGCGTTTTTTCTGTGAAGGTAGATTAATAAAAGTTCTTGTCACTCATTTCCTTCTTTCCTCTGTTTCAATTAGTCTGAAGATCATCAGCCATTCCGAATTCTTCCATTTCATTTCTATCAAACTTCTTGTACAGCTCCTGTTCTATGTTAATTCCTTCTATTCCACTGCCTTCCATTCCATGTTCATCTCCATCCATTCAACTGATGTTCATTCCTTTTCCTTTCGCTTTTCCCATCGTCCTGATTTCCTAACGGTCGGACCACGTAGGGAAATGTATGATTGCTTCATCGGATTACAAAGAAGAAGCAGAAGGACAGACGAAAACGAATGGACGACGACGTATTATTGGGATTGCGGACATTTGTTCTCTTCGGATCAAAGAGGATTATCCTCAAGAATAAACATAACTGATACAGCAGAGGCAAACAGAAGAATGTTACAGATGGCTATCAAATATCCGACAATACAATAAGAGGTAGAGCTGAATCAAGGAACCAGAATCTTTGAAGAGAACACTGCGTGGATACACATCCGATGGTAGTTCAGAGATGCCGTCGTGATTCTCGAGATACCTGTCTTTCATTTTTTTCAGTTTTCTTAACTTTAGCAGTCTTATGGGGTTATTCATGAAAAACGCATTTGCATTTTAATGCAAAAAATGCCACTTTAATACAATTGTGCATTTTATTGAATAACCCCATTACATATTAATAACAACTTTAAAAAACAATTAAACCGTCACTTCTCCCAGCAAACCCAACACCACTTACACGTACAATCGCCCCCCCCCCAATTACATAACTGTTATTTTTTTCTTTTTAAATCAGATGAACGGATGGAGATGAACATGGAATGGAAGGAAATAACATGCAACAGGAGCTGTGCAAAAAGTTTGATACAATGGAATGAAAGAAATCGGAATCGCGGATGATCTTCTAGGAAATTGAAACCGAAGAAAAAGGGAAATGAGTGACAAGAACTTTTATTATATTAATCAACTTTCACAGGAAATACGCCGAAACAACTTATCCCAACGAATCGTGATCAACAATACTGTACAAAGGCACCCCGGAAGGAGAGGATTGCAAGGATGCAGAGGTCGTCGGTTCAACATTATTCAAGTGCGCCCGAATTGAACAAATGAAGAATATTGGAACAAGGAGTCGATCGAGGCTCTCAACTTTAAGGATCGGGGGATGTAACATTCGGACTCGCCTTCCCATCCCGCGTACAGGGAGCACATTCGGAGCACTCTAGCCTCAGTGGTTCTAGCATCACCCCGCGTACAAGGAGAATATACCGAAGAATGAGTAAAGTGGTCTGGGAGAGGAGAAATCCTCTCTCCTTACTCTCCATACAGTGAGCTTCAACTGTATAGCCCCCCCCCCCCGATTTTTGTGGTTCTCGATTTTCTGAGCGAAATTTAAAGATCTGCTAATGCAGTTCAATAAAGCGAGTAAGAAAACCTACAGGTATGCAATTTTATTCGGATCCGATGTTCGGTACATGATTCAGAGTAGATGTCCAGAGCTCCAAAAATCGTGGGAGGAGGGCGCTATACTATTGACGCGCACTGTATATTAATTGTATTAATGTTATACATATATAAATATATACATATAATGGAGCCAATGTGCTACTGGAGGAACTCGGATCGAGACGAGATGCTCTGTGATTCACACTCAAGCGATGTGAGCGAAAAATGGATCGTCTAAGTAACTAAGAAAGTACGTATATTTTTTTTAGGAAAGAGATAGAGACTTGCGGTTTTCTCTGAAGAAATGCTGAAATTATTCACAAAAATGATAATGTTTATATATTTTTTTAATATTAGAAAACTTAGATGTTTCTCAATTACCAGCTTATTTGAATTTGAAGCGTAAAATCGCAAAACGGGCTGAAAAACCCGAATGGAAGCGAAATAAAAATATTAATTTATTGTTGCAAAGACTTTGGCATCGATGGCAGTTTGAATTCGATAAGGAATCCGAATCCCATAAGACGGTCTATGGGTTTAAGGTCATTGCATGACGCGCACACGTGCTGCACCATTCCGATCAGAGATGAAAGGTCTTTCCACCAAACATCTTCGAACATTCCAGCATGACTAGTCACGAGTGTTGCACGACGAAGAGAAAGCTGTTCCTGTAATTTTCCGATCATTCCCATGACTTGTTAAACAAGTTTTAGCATTATGTATTTCTTGTGACTGCTTTCCGAATTTAAGAATTCTAAAATGTTTCAATCGTAAAACGAGCAACGATGAAAAATGCTCAGCAAGCCAAATCCGGATTGCGCTTGTGTGGTCCAATCACGTTGTTTCTATTATCTGAAAAAAATGTACATACCTAACTACATTTTTTTTTCAGCCCAAAAAAAAAAGATTTCAAGCGTAAAAAAATTAAAAACTGAAAAATATTCTTCAAATATCATTGCACCTCAGCTATTATAGCTCAACGAAACTCCCAAGTCCAAGCTTCGACGGTTCACAAGTTTAGCACCAATCTGTCACAAGTCTTGGCAAAGCTTCCCACAAGATTCACCAAAAACTAGTGAGAGACTTGTTCTAGAATTCTGGAGTTTCCCTGAGACAATCACCAAAAAAGGAAACAAATTTCAGCCGAATTTCATTTCCAAAAAAAGTTACAGCCAAGCAACCAAAAAGAAGATATTTCAAGAACATTTCTGATGGGAGAAGCCAGCCCAACAATCATTTTTCTCTAATCAGTTTCTCTGATTTTCGCGAAGAAAGGACAGTTTGAACGAAACCTGCAAAAGATACGTTATCAACACCGGAAATGCACATTTTGAATGAATTTTCCTCTTGGAGCCCACCCTAAAGAGCCTCGGAAAAATCATACGCCTTGCCAACAACGTTTCGAAATATTTCCGCATTTTCAGACAAATATTTCCCGCTGGAAAGACCGATTATAGTTTTTATGTTGCGTTTTTAATTTCTTGTGATTTTCTTGTGATTTGAGTGCGAAACTCGCTCTCGTTCACGTGCAAATAAGTTTGCTTCATTCCTTATCTTTGAAGCCATTTTGAAGCCATCTTCAGCATTTCTTAATGTCCACTAGATGGGGACCATTTTTTGTGTTAAAAGTTGCATTCATGATCTTTTGATTGGCACGTGACATTGCTCATTTTCTCTTTCCTTCGCATCTCCTTCGCATCGCCTTCGCATCTCCTTTGCTCATTGCTCAATCGAATTTGATTTCCCTCTCATTTTTCTTGAATCGCTTCATTTGAGTATCAATAGATTTGCCACTATTTCTTGCTGTAGGACATTGAAAAAGTCGCATTAATCAATTTTCAAGTGTAGTTTCAAAATTCAGAATCTTGAAGTGCTCTTCTACTATGTACAGTGCTCCATATAATCTTACGTTCACTCTAAAAATGTTCGAAAACTCGAAAAAGAAGACTGACTTTTCAACCAAAATGCTTCTTATTAAAGAAATATGGGCTTTCAGTAGGTTTTCCTTTATGGAAATTAAATTAATCAGACTAAAGCCAAGTTTTAAGTTCAAAAAACGACAAAAAATAAAACTGAACGTATCATTATGTGGAAAAAAACCCATTTTTCGAAAAATTTTGAATTTCTCGATTACTCAATTTTATTTTATTTTCGCTCCAGGACTCATAATTTTCTTTTTTTAAAGATAGTTTCATATCATATATGATAAATAATTAGGAATTACGGAAAATCGAAATTTTGAGATTTTTGGGGGTGAACGTAAAATTATGTGGAGCACTGTATTTACCAAAAATAAAAGTGAGCGTATCATTATGTGGAAAAAAAAACCCATTTTTCGAAAAATTTTGAATTTCTCGATTACTCAATTTTATTTTATTTTCGCTCTAGAACTCATAATTTTCTTTTTTTTAAAGATATTTCCATATCATATATGATAAATAATTAGGAATTACAGAAAATCGAAATGTTGAGATTTTTGGGGGTGAACGTAAAATTATGTGGAGCACTGTATTTACCAAAAATAAAACTGAACGTATCATTATGTGGAAAAAAAACCCATTTTTCGAAAAATTTTGAATTTCTCGATTACTCAATTTTATTTTATTCTCGCTCCAGAACTCATAATTTTCTTTTTCAAAGGTATTTCCATATCATATATGATGAATAATTAGGAATTACGGAAAATCTAAATTTTGAGATTTTTGGGGGTGAACGTAAAATTATGTGGAGCACTGTATTTATTAGGTTGATGAAAAAGTTATTGCGTTTTTTAACCTTCAACTTTAAATGACCATAACTTTTTTTAAAATCCAATTTATTAATCGAAATAAAAACCATTAGAATTAATACATTTTTGCCAACGAGAAACGAGTTTCCTTATGCCGTTGATATCGCGAGTTGTCTCGACAACATTTCGGCCTAGTTTGAACGAAGTTTGAACAAGAAAATCGTACGAATTTGCATTTTATCCATGCTTTTTTGAAGTGCTATAAAAAGTGACATAATTATTTCAAGGAAAAATCAAAAAGACAAGTAGATAGAGCGAATTACGCTCTTTAAAATGATATATAACACGAACACAGATAACCAAACATTTTATTCAAAAATCTTTCACAAAAGTAAGCAACATAAAAACGCAATAACTTTTTCATCAACCATCAAAAATACCATCAAAAATTCATCAAACGAAAGATGATTTTTAGCCATTGCAACGATCACATTTGTTTTTGTCTCTTCTCTAGAATCTTCAAACATTAAATTCTGATCTTTGTTATTTGCCCGCATCGTTTATCATAATGTACTTCTTTCACTCTCTCTCTCTCCCTTCCGCTTCAATTTCTGTGTTCTCCCCTGAATCTCTCATCTCTGCAAACAGTTTAGCAAACGTAGGTTCGACTCCGCCCTGCGCCGTCCGTCATCATGTATCACGACGATCATATCATCGGGTAATTTATAATTGTTCACCTCATTCTTATCGCGCTCCACTCTTCTCTCATCCGATGCCGTCGAATTTCAGTTCGGAGCACTCCAACGCCACTACTAATATTTCGCACTTATGCGGTTTGCGTATTTCCGAAAAACCGCAGAAAACCCGAAAAACCGGAGTGATTTGCACAATTGGGCCAGCGTGCAACGATGCAGACACTCTCAAAAAGATGATCAACACTGGAATGAACGTTGCCAGATTGAACTTTTCCCATGGCAGTCATGAGGTATGCGCTTTAACTGAAAGAGGTTTACTGTAAAACTCTTAAATTTGGATTAGTCTTAGCGAGAAAGAGAAACCCAGGGGGAGGTAAGAGTGCTCTCTAACTTGATTTGCTGAAAAAAAAATGAAAGTTTCAAGCAAATTTCAGACAATTTTCATCACTGTCAGATGATGTCATAGGCAATTTTAAGATTTCATTTTCAACTATTCTGAATTCACTTAAAAACGATGGGCAAAACGAAAATTCTGAAAATGTTGGAATACAAACGTACGGCATGTTGCCGTGCCGAAAGTTTGTTTTCCGGCAACATGCCACAAATTCTAGTGGGTGACTGCGCTACGGAAAACCCGGAAATGAAAGAAGCAACGGAGGCAGTTAAGTTCTGTAAAGCGATCAACATTCCTCAAGAATCCCTCCAATTTACAGTCCGCAGCTACAGTAGAATTTTCACAACAAAATATCTGCTTTCAGCGAAGTTATCCCAAAAAACACCCGCGCGCATTCTTTATGGCCATGTACAGTACTGGCCAAAAAGGTATTCGCAAACAGTTTTTCGAGCATAACTTTTCTGAAACTTCCCGGATCGATCTGATATTTCAAGACAATATTTAAAACGGTAAAAAAAATTGATTCAACAACAAGAATAGTCAAATTTTCGAAAATTTGAAAAAATATCGAAAAATTTATGAAAATTGCGAAAAACCGAAAAATGGAACTTTGACTTTTGAGATCTAGGAAATGAAAAATAACAATAAAACATGATTGAAATAGTTTTAATACTTTGTTGGGTAGCCTTTGGCGTCGATGACCGCTTGACATCTTCGCGTCGAGCAGGGTGTCGAGACATCGCGACAGACATCGGGATGGCCTGCCAGACAGATTGGAGTTGATCGAAAACTAGAGACGTCTTCTGACGATTCTCAGGGATAGTGTGACTTTATTTGGACTCCTCACGATCATCTGTATGTCCGTAGAACTCCTCTGAGGATCCTCTCTTGAAGCTTGGACAATGTTCCGATCCATGTTCTTCGACGTGATACGAGGTCTTCGTGGCGATTTTCGCTCCACCAAGGCTCCCTATACATTTTTCTCAATAACTATACTATTTTTGAATATTACCTCATTCCTAAACTGCTTCAAAATTTTCTCGATGGCACGTTTACTACAGTTGAACTGCTGCGCCAAGAGGTCCTTAGAGCATCCACTTCTGAAGCCAATGACGATGGCTTTACGGATGTCCTGAGTGGTCTGACCATGTCTGTAAACAGTTTTGAATACATAGGAACCAAAACCAACATTCTTAGAAACTATAATATCCAAAAATATAAAAATATGAAAAAAGTGAAAAAACGAAAAAAATTGAAAAAAAATTTTTTTTTAGAAATGATGAAATTTCCTTGTACGCAATTTGTCGTCACCGTGTACGACATGCACAGTAAAATTTTTAGATCGATCCCTCAAATTTCAGCAAAGTTACTCTCAAAAAAACGTTTGCGTATATCTTTTTAGGCAGTACTGTATTATCGCCGTAAAAAAGTTCCGACATTTTTTCGAGCCCGCGAAAATCGGGATTTGAATTTAGAGGCTCCGCCCATTTCATCATCAGAGCGCATTTGCTATGCGCGATATATTTTTATCAGAAGAAACGAAAAAAAAATTCACGATTAATACAATTTCGTTCTTTTAATCCAGTTTAATTCTGAAAATTCAGAAGAAAAAATAAGAATTCAAAAAATATATCACGCATAGCAAATGCGCTCTGATGATGAAATGGGCGGAGCCTCTAAATTCAAATCCCGATTTTCGCGGGCTCGAAAAAAAAAATATTACCAAAACGTTTGACACGAGGAAACGAAATGGCATTCAAGACTATGCTCAAATAGAAATGGATGCTTCAGCTTCATAACGTTTTGCACAGCTGCTCATGTCCCTTACCTCTCTCGTCCTGTTTCCATACTTCATCTTTTTGCAAGGCTAGCCTCCTGAGAAGCTCTTTTTGGACGCTTCATTCTCTTATCCTGACTCTTCGACTCATCCAGTAAATATGTTCAAATCGGATTCCATCGTAGCGAAAGAATTATTAGTGATTTATTTCCAGAAAATGGAAAAAAAGCTTACTTAGAAGGAAATTTCAGGCTCATGCAGCTACAATCAAAGCAATCCGGGAAGCCGCCGAAAATGCTCCGTACCCAGTTGCGATTGCACTTGATACGAAGGGGCCTGAAATCCGTACTGGAATGTTTGCCAACAATGTGAAGGAGGTGCAATTGGAAACTGGAAACCGCATCACAGTGTCTACGGACCCTTCGATGGAGCACGCTGCAACATCATCGCATATCTACGCTGATTACAAAAATCTGTCAAAAGTTGTTCAGCCTGGCTCAAAAATCTATATCGACGATGGTCTCATTTCCTTGACTGTCGAAGAGTGCGAAGAAGATGCAGTTGTGTGCACAATTGAGAATGGAGGAGCTCTAGGGACAAGGAAAGGAGTCAACCTCCCTGGAACCTTAGTGGATCTTCCGGCCGTAACAACAAAGGATATAGAGGATTTGACGTTTGGAGTTGAGCAAGGAGTTGATATCATTTTTGCGTCTTTCATTAGAAACGCCGATGGAGTTCGCAAAATTAGACAGGTTCTCGGAGAAAAGTAAGCAGAGCTCTCAGATAAGTGAAGCTGGAAGGACGAGAGCCTTCTGGTTTCTTCTGGTTTATTCTGGTTTATTCTGGAAATGTTATTTGGTTTCCAATTGAAAAAAATCTGAAAATATGTATTATGTTTCAGGGGAAAAGACATCTACATCATCGCCAAGATTGAATCAGAAGACGGAGTTACTAATGCAGATGAAATTATTGAAGCCGCCGATGGTGTGATGGTTGCGCGTGGAGATCTTGGAATTGAGATTCCACCAGAAAAAGTGTTTCTCGCGCAGAAAATGCTCATTTCGAAATGCAATCTTGCTGGAAAACCCGTGATATGCGCTACCCAAATGCTCGAAAGCATGATCAGTAAGCCTCGTCCGACAAGAGCCGAATGCAGTGATGTGGCCAATGCCGTTCTGGATGGCGTCGACTGTGTAATGCTCAGTGGAGAAACTGCAAAAGGAGAATATCCAGTGGAAGCATTGGCAATTATGCACAATGTGAGTTATGAGTTTCGAAACCCTTCAAAGTTCTTTGGAAATGACCAAGAGTCAGGTGACTTTGAACGAAGGGAAGATTCAATTACTAATGGAAATCCACACATTTTCTGTAAACAAATCTTTACTATAATAGACAGTAAATTCCATGTGTGTGTGTGAGTTGGTGTGTATTTGTGTGTGAGTTGGTGTGTATTTGTGTGTGAGTTGGTGTGTATTTGTGTGTGAGTTGGTGTGTATTTGTGTGTGAGTTGGTGTGTATTTGTGTGTGAGTTGGTGTGTATTTGTGTGCGAGTTGGTGTGTATTTGTGTGTGAGTTGGTGTGTATTTGTGTGCGAGTTGGTGTGTATTTGTGTGTGAGTTGGTGTGTATTTGTGTGTGAGTTGGTGTGTATTTGTGTGCGAGTTGATGTGTATTTGTGTGTTAGTTGGTGTGTATTTGTGTGTGAGTTGGTGTGTATTTGTGTGTGAGTTGGTGTGTATTTGTGTGTGAGTTGGTGTGTATTTGTGTACTTGGTGTGCGTGAGTTGCAGAGAAGGATTCCGGGTTCCGGATTCCGCATTCCGGATTCCGCCATTTTTTTTCATTCCGTTTTCCGGATTCCGGATTCTGTGAAAAATTTTTTTTTCCGTTTTCCGGATTCCGGATTCCGTGAAAGAAATTTTTTCCGTTTTTCGGATTTTGGATTCCGTGAAAAAAATTTTTTCCGTTTTCCGGATTCCGTGAAAAAAAATTGTTCCGTTTTCCGGATTCCGGATTCCGAGTTCCCAAAATCCAATTCCGCCCAACTATGAGTTTTAATACTTTATTCTCAATTGTTGTGAAAAGTATACTTTTTTGATCACCCGCAAAAATTAATGGTTAAAATTCCGGATTCCGCATTCCGCATTCCGGATTCCGCCGTTTTTTCATTCCGTCTTCCGGATTCCAGATTCCGTTAAAAATTTTTTTTCCGTTTTCCGGATTCCGGATTCCGAGTTCCCAAAATGCGATTCCGCCCAACTCTGGTGAATTGGTGTGTTTCAATTAGTGTATACAGTGCGGGTCATAATGATAGGACACCCCCTTAAAATGAGGATTCTGGAAAAACGAGAAATTTTCGAAAAAAACAATTAATACCATTCGATTTTACGTCCAAAAAAACTTATATGGACAAATTTTCATACCCGTACCTAAAAAATGGCTTCAGTGGCACGCAAAAGTCTGAAAATCAGCCGCGTCAAAATGATAGGACACTCCCCTAAAAATGGGGGAGTTGTCTGTCAACTTCAAGTTTTTTTTTTCATTTTTTTTTTGTTTCTTTCATACTTCCAAACTTTATTTTTTTTTCGCATCTGTTTTAATGATAATTCATTACTTTCTGGACAAGTTGAGGTTTCCATATCTGAATTTGGGACATTTTCATCTTAAATTAACAGAAAAGAATTTATAAAAAAAAAACAACATCAAAAACATTTAAAATCAACAAAAAACAGCCGATAATTAATAAGTTGTCGATCCTCCAAAGTTTCGAATCATTCGGCAGAGTCTGTTGCTCATGCTTCTGGTCAAGTTCTCCAGATAGGACGATTGAAGTTTGTGCCATTCTTCTGTGACCTTGTCTTTCAGCTCAGCAACCGTCTGAAACTGATTACCGTGTCTGTTAACAGCTTTGGCGAGTACTCCCCAAACGTTTTCAATCAGATTAAAATCCGGAGAGTTGGCTGGCCAGTCCATAACCTTGATCTTCCTTGTGGAGAACCATGCCATTGTGGAAGTGCTCCTATGGATCGCCACGTTATCTTGTTGGAATATATGCGTTTTTTTGCGGTTGGAACGGCTAAAGAATGGAACGATTCCCGACTGCAAAGTCTGCTGATAGTCCATCGAGTTCATCTTGCAGGTCACGAACTTCAAGGAAACCGTCTTGTTGTTGCAGAAAGATCCCCAAACCATCAATGATCCTTCTCCAAAATTGCGTCTTGAGAAGGTGAGAGGATCTTTCCGGTCGTCTTTCCAATAAGTGTGGCCGCCGTGTGGACTGTCCAAATTAAATTGCTTCTCATCTGACCATACGATCTGAAAATTCAATCGTCCTATCTGGAGAACTTGACCAGAAGCATGAGCAACAGACTCTGCCGAGTGATTCAAAACTTTGGAGGATCGACAACTTATTAATTATCGGCTGTTTTTTGTTGATTTTAAGTGTTTTTGATTTTGTTTTTTTTTTTAATAAATTATTTTCTGTTAATTTAAGATGAAAATGTCCCAAATTCAGATATGGAAACCTCAAACTTGTCCAGAAAGTAATGAATTATCATTAAAACAGATGCGAAAAAAAATAAAAAGATTTGGAAGTATAAAAGAAACAAAAAAAAAACAAAAAAAAATGAAAAAAAAACTTGAAGTTGACAGACAACTCCCCCATTTTTAGGGGAGTGTCCTATCATTTTGACGCGGCTGATTTTCAGACTTTTGCGTGCCACTGAAGCCATTTTTTAGGTACGGGTATGAAAATTTGTCCATATAAGTTTTTTTGGACGTGAAATCAAATGGTATCAATTTTTTTTTTCGAAAATTTCTCGTTTTTCCAGAATCCTCATTTTAGAGGGGTGTCCTATCATTATGACCCGCACTGTATTTGGTGGTGGTGTGCAGTGTGTCGTTTCGAAAGCATTTCGAGAAATTTTTCGAGAAATTTTTCCGAAAAATTCTCGAAAAATCAACAAGAAAAATTTTTCGAGAATTTCTCGAGAAATTTCCGAAAATTTTAGAAAATTCTCGAAAAAAAAATTTCGATAAAAAAATAATAAACTAGTTCGAACGACACTCCGAAATAACGCAAAGCGCGTTGTTTATCGGGTTTTTTTCATTCAAATCATTTTTCGCGATTTCTCGAGAATTTTTCGGAAATTTTTCGAAAAACGCATTTTTTGAAACGACATACTGGTGGTGTGTGTGTGTGTGTGTGTGTGTGTGTGTGTGTGTGTGTGTGTGTGTGTGTGTGTGTGTGTGTGTGTGTGTGTGTGTGTGTGTGAGCGCGTGTTTCATTTCCTTTCGTCGACCCTAGCAAACTGTTTTATTTGATCGAAAGATAGTAGTCACTAGTTGAGATACCCACGCCTGATCACCCGAAAAACAACAATAGCGTGACTGTCTGGTTTATCCTCTCATATCATTCTATCAAAAATCAGATGCCATTTCAGTTATCTCCCACTTTATATAACTCCTTAACGATTCAGTTACGTGAGATATCCAAAGTGCCGACGAGAAAAAAATTCTCAAAAATGGGAAAATTAGAGCAAAAATCACGTGATAACGAAGATTTTCGGCCTCCAAAATTCAGAAATTAACTTCTTCAAAAGAAAAAAAACCACTATAACGTTGCTCCAGTTCCAACAAAATGTCCCAATGCCCAAAGAAGCCGCTTGACACTTTTGGTCTCCACAAGATCCTGGAGAAGGCTGGGCCGACACCAGAGTAGGGCGGAATTGGATTTAGGGAACTCGGAATCCGGAAAACGGAAAAAAATTTTTTCACGGATCCTGGAATCCGGAATCCGGAATGCGAAATCTGGAATTCCGCCCTTCTCTGCAGAGTAGAGCGGACCTGGATTTTGGGAACTCGGAATCCGGAAAACGGAAAACGGAAAAAAAATTCTTCACGGAATCTGGAATTCGGAAGACGGAATGAAAAAAACGGCGGAATCCGGAATTCCGCCCTTCTCTGGCCGACACGTGCAAGGCATACCATTTTTAAATAGAAATTGACTTCTGAGAAAAGGTGAAAAACTGTAGATCTTGTGCCATTTTATGATAAAAGTGCGCATATGGATTCATTAAACGAATTGGCATCCTGTCTGAAGCCGTAAAGAAGCCGTGGCGGTTTCGTCTGTGCTACTACTCTATAACTGTCTGTAATTGTCTGTAATTTCTGTAACGATAACTGTCATTGAACATAACTTCTCTTAACTCGCTGATATCGGCAATTCGGAGTTTTTGCTTTCAAAAAGAAACATTCACTTTTCAAATAATAATTGTATGCGCCGCCCGTGGTCCGCAAGTATGCAACGGAGGAAACAATAATGAGCAGAATGATTCTCTATGATTAATATTAATTTCAGATTTGCAAAGAAGCCGAATCCGCATTTTTCCACATGAAACATTTCGAAGAACTTCTTCTTCACACTCAAAAACCAACAGGCATGACTCACACAACCGCAGTGGCAGCAGTGTCCGCCGCAATCACATGCAGAGCAGTCGCTATCATTCTCATCACAACAACCGGAAGGTAAACGGATTGACATGTTATTTTTAGCCTGCGTTTTTCCCCTGATAGAAGAGCATGTCTCATTGGATGAAACTCCTGATATAAAACACTTCAAAGACACTGATTTTCTTACTTGAACTCTTTAAGGACCTCTGAAAATGAGCATCCAAGATACCTCAAAAGTGAAATATTGAAGCAGGAACAGGAATCTTTAATAGAACAATTCCTATAAAATGGGTGCCAGGCACCCAGTTCCATTGGGATCTTCAAGCAAATATGATTTCAGAACTGCTCGCTTATGCTCCCGCTACCGTCCCCCAGTCCCCATCATCACCGTCTCTCGTGATGAACGGATCTCTCGTCAGCTTCACCTCCACAGAGGAATCTTCCCGGTTTACTATCCAAGTAGGTCTCCATGGATTTCGCCATTTTTCAAGAGTCAACTAATTATTTTTCAGAAGGACGCATCGATGAATGGGATGTCGACGTTGAGGAACGTGTGCAGTACGGTGCGGACCTGGGAAAGCGGCGAGGATTCATTCATTTCGGAGATCCACTTATCGTCATCACTGGATGGAAGCAAGGAGCTGGGTTCACGAACACAATGAGGGTTGTCAATGCTACTTAATTCTTTGTTAACTTATGGTTCTCTAAAAATATCTCAGTTTCAAGTTTCATAAATATTTGTTTCACTTCTTTGAAAGAGAGCAACTGACTGCCTCGTGGCACATCATATCTTGTTACAAAAAGTCGCCAACTTTATTGTTTTTTTTACAGTTTAAATCACTTTTGACTCTTTTCGAATATATTTTTGTTTTTGCTATTTGTTGATCATTTTTCAAATTCTGAAATGACTGAAAATTTCTAAATTTACGACTTTTAGGCTGAAATTTAAGCTTTTCGCGAAATGAAGAACTCTCGTGTTTCCTTCTTTTTGGTAAGTTGTCTTGTTTAGGGAAATCTGGAGCAACTATTCAAAGTGCTCCAGTTTAGCCTAAATCAGTCTAAGACTAAACCTAAGCCTAAGCCTAAGCGTAAGCCTAAGCTAAAGCCTAAGCCTAAGCCTAAGCGTAAGCCTAAGCTAAAGCCTAAGCCTAAGCCTAGCGCAGTTTAAATTTGGGTTTGGCATATTGTCTTGTTTAGGGAAATCAGGAGTTGCCATTCAAAGTTCTCAACTTTAGCATAGTCCAGTCTAAAAATAAGCCTAAGCCTAAGCCGAAGCCTAGCGCAGTTTAAATTTTGTTTTGGCAAGTTGTCTTGTTTAGGGAAATCAAAAGCCACTATCCAAAGTGCTCCAGTCTAAGAATAAGCCGAAACCTAGGCATAAGCCTAAGCCTAATACTAAGCCTAAGCTTAATCCTAAGCCTAAGTCTAAGACTAAGCCTAAACCTAAGCTTAAGCCTAAGCCTAAGCCTAGCACAGTTCAAATTTTGTTTTGGCAAGTTGTCTTGTTTAGGGAAATCTGGAGCCATCATTCAAAGTAGTCAAGTTTAGCCTTAACCAGTCTAAGAATAAGCCTAAGCCTAAGCCTAAGCCTATGCCTAAGCCTAAGCCTAAGCTTAAGCCTAAGCCTTGCGCAGTTTAAATGTTTTTTGTCTGCAAATATGCAAGTTAACTCACTGACACATTAGACACCCTGGACGCGTCGGAAGCTACAGTACCGGCCATAAAGATATCATATTATGGTTTTTCGACCATATCTCATTCGATATAAAACGAATCAATCTGATTTTTTCACAGTTTGTTCATGAAGCAACAATGTATCAGTTAAGAACATTTGGATTTGTGAAACTAATGCATATTGAAGTAATTTGAAAAAGAACGAAAACAACAAAAACCCATATTTCTTCAATGAAACTTCGTGCTCTTAGAAATTGTTCTATCTGCGAGATTTCAATATTTTGTGGGAAAATCATTTGCATCAATTACTGCCTGGCATCTACAGGGCATAGAATCGATCATTGTGTCGATGGTTGATTGGGGAATCTTCTTCCACTCCTCCTGGAGAAGTTTGAACTTCTCGTCGATGTTTGAAGCAGTTTTACCGGTCAATCTCTTTTCAAATTCCTCCCATATGTGCTTAATGATGTTCTGGTCCGAGCTTTGACTCAGCCAATCCAAAAGAATGACACGACGGCGGTTGAACCAGTTGCACACGTGATGAGAACGATGCTTGGGATCATTATCATGTTGATACACAAAGGCACGGGCTACGCTAGAAAGTGCCCAGGGTCTCACGGTGCTGTCCAAAATATTCTCATATCTGTAGCGAACGATATTACCGACGCTACGCTTGAGAGGACCCATTCCCGTGGCGGAGAAGCAACCCCAAACAATGCAGAAACCGCCACCGTGCTTCATGGTTGGCAGTTGATAGTTGGGGACGTAGCGAATGCCGGTAGGACGACGAATTCACTTCACACCGTCACTTCCAAACAAGTTGTACTTGCTTTCGTCCGACAAGACAATATTGGCCCAGTCCTGGCGGGTCCTATGAAGATGACTTCTGAACCAGATGGTTTGGGGTTGCTTCTCCGCCACTGGAATGGGTTTTCTCAAGCGCATCGTCGGTAATCTCGTCCACTACGGATATGAGAATATTTTGGAGAACACCATGAGATCCTGGGCACTTTCTAGCATAGGCCGTGCCTTTGTGTATCAGCAGGTTAATGATCCCAAGCATAGTTCTCATCACATGTGCAAATGGTTCAACCGCCGCCGTGTCATTCATTTGGATCGGCTGAGTTAAAGCTCGGACCAGAACATCATTGAGCACCTATGGGAGGAATTGGAGGGGATATTGACCGGAAAAACTGCTTCAAACATCGACGAGAAGTTCAAAAAGCTCCTGGAGAAGTGAAAGAAGATTCCCCAATCAATCATCTACACAATGATCGATTCCATGCCCCGTAGGTGCCAAACAGTAATTGATACAAATGGTTTTCCCACAAAATAATGAAATCTCGCAGATAGAATAATTTCTAAGAGCACGAAGTTTCATTGAAGAAATATGGGTTTTTGTTGTTTTCGTTCTTTTTCAAATTACTCCATTATGAATTAGTCTCACAAATCCAAATGTTCTTAACTGATACATTATTGCTTCATGAACAAACTGTGAAAAAATCAGATTGATTCGTTTTATTTCGAATGAGATATGGTCGAAAAACCATAATATGATATCTTTATGGCCGGTACTGTATGTTCATCAGCGTTTTGTATTTGAAAAATGAACGGATTACCGTTGTTTTTCAAAAAGAAAGCGTTCATGAGCATGGCCTTAGATCCCACGAGCCACATAGTTCATTTAGTGTGTGCTCATTTGTGCTCCGCTGGCATACTTGCGACCTGAAGAAGAGCATCCGAGGTACACAGCTGCTCGATTGATGAACAAGTTCAAGCACATTCTGGAGGGAAAAATCGAGCTGGAAAAGAGTCACATTTTTACAGAAGACATCACAGTTGATGACTGTGGACAGAGTGGAGATTACGGTGAGTCAGTAATGCGTGCCGCTGAAATAACTGAGGGCTTGCAGAGTATCTCTCCAAAAAATTGGAAGCATTGATTCCAAACCTTAGTCAAGCAGACATTTCCGTCAAGTTTGCTTATCTAGTTCCATTCATCAATAACACAATTCAGTTCTCCACCGACGAAGCTCTAACTCTCCGCAACCGAAGTGTAGTGCAAGGAGAAAAAGCGTTCTTTGCCAGAGTGGTCAGCTCCTAGCACTTTTTGCTTTCCGTCCCTAAGAACATTTCACCTATTTCAGGATGATGAGGAAAATGAATATCAAATCTTTGAGATCCGCTCCCTGACATGCCATCAGCAGCGAAACATTTCATAATTCCCATTTTAAGTTTTCCTGTTTTCCTGTTCTCGCCTGAATGAAAAATTCAAGGCAATTTTCATTCGGTTTTGGCTGAAATTATCTCGCTTTCATCCTTTTACCCTTTGATTTAGCATTATTCGATTTTGTCGACAACTTGTTGCATTTTAGGAAGAGTTTAAGCGCGGCTCACACATATGCAATGCTTAAATGGATGTCAGTTAGAGGGCAATGTGCCTATCACCATAATTTAAAAAATAAAACTTTGTGAGATATTTTGAAATTGTCAGTGTTTCAAATTTATTTAATTGGAGGGGAGGGTCACATTCATAAATGGGGTTGATCCCTGTAGTGTGCAGGGTGGGGAATAAATATAGCGCCGCATTCAAGACGGTGTAATAACTTCAAATCGGATGATTTTTTTTTTCTGAAAATCAACCAAAATGTTCATTAAACAACAAAAAAAGTTATAGAATTAACAGTTTTCGAATCTTCCTCCTTTCGCTTTGATGACTGCCTGAAGTCTCTGAGGTCTCTTCGGGTACGGTCGACGACGGCACGCCGGTAGTCAATGTCTAAATTGTCAACAAAATTTGAACAGAACACGTGAAAATTACGGAAAGTTGAGAAGCTGTAAATCTGAAGACTGTAATGGTTCAAAATATGTTAAATACAACAATTGGAGTCTATTTTTACAATATTTAATAACGATATTTTACTTGCAAGGTGGGGAATAAATATAGCGTCGCATTCAAGACGGTGTAATAACTTCAAATCGAAATATTTTTTTCTGAAAATCATCAAAAATGTTTATTGAACAACATCAAAAACAGCATTAACAGTTTTTGAATCTTTCTTCTTTCGCTGCGATGGCTACCTGAAGTCTCTTCGGGTAAGAGACTACGACGGCACGAAGGTAGTCAACGTCTAAATTGTCCCATGAAGCAGCTTCAGGGCTCCCAAATTCGGATAATTTTTCGTGGATACTTGTATCCTCACACAGCAAAATTTATAGGATTGAAGTTTCGGCTTGAAGCTCGCTATTGATACTTAGTGATAAATTCGGGGAAATTGGGAAATTGGCTTCGCACCTTTGCTCAGTGAGTTTTGCGCTCCGTCCTTCTGGTATATCCAATCGCCACCCACGAAGTGGAATTTGGACCACAGCAACACCTCCGCCTCAAGGATCTTCTCGGTATAGTATTCCTTGTTGGAACCAAAGTCAACGTTGACTACCTCCGTGCCGTCGTCGACTCTTACCCGAAGAGTCTTCAGGCAGTCATCAAAGCGAAAGGAGGAAGATTCGAAAACTGTTAATTCCATAATGTTTTTTGTTGTTTAATGAACATTTTGGTTGATTTTCAGAAAAAAAAATCATCCGATTTGAAGTTATTACACCGTCTTGAATGCGGCGCTATATTTATTCCCCACCCTGTACTGTGTTTCTCCTTCTTTATTATATCTGCTCCCAAGTTGTATTTATTGTTGCTTAGTTACAGATTTCTTCATTTTCATACAATTTATGCTCATTCCAAGCGCCTTTGAAATACAGTATAGTAGAGGTCACTCACTGAAATATTCATTTTTGGTTTTTCAGTTATAACTTTTTTTCAGAAAACAGCTTGGAACTTGAAGTCAACAGCGAAAATGTTGTAGAGTGAGGCAGAAATGAGACCCTATTAAGATCTTATCAATAAAAAAGAATGCATCTTTGAAAAAATCTAAAAAATTTGATTTTTCGATGTTTCACAAAACATATTGATTGCGATTTCACCCGGAAGACGACTTGAAAATGAAGTACAGGGTGCGCCAAAAGTATGGTAACACATTCAACGATATGTAACTTTCGCAAAACGACCCGTATCAGCATGAAAATTTAACAATAGTTTATTGAATACTTTCTAATAATGATATTATCAAAGTTGCTCGATGCGGTTGCCTTTGTTCCTCACAACATCCATGAGTCTCTTCGGGAACGCCTCTACCGTAGCACGGAGGTATTCTGGTGATAATTTGGCCCATTCCACTTCCAAACTTTTCTTCAACGACTCCAAATTGCGATGAGGACGTGCTTGGACTCTCGATTGAAGAATTCCCCATACCGAATAGTCGAGCGGATTGAGATCTGGGGATGAGGCTGGTCATTCAGAAATGGTTATGAAACGCGGAAAATCGGGTGAACACCAGGCTTGCATGATCTTTGCTTTGTGAGTTGGAGCCGAATCTTGTTGAAATGTCCAAACCTGGTTTGCAAAATGGGATTTTGTCCATGGAAGCACATGCCTCTTCAAAATTACCTCCAAATAATATTTTTGTTGATTTTCACTCCAGGATCCACAAAGATGAGCGGCATCTTCCCATCAGAGGTAATGGCTCCAAAAACCATTACTTGCTGGGGATGGGAAGCTCTGTTGATGGCTCTACCGTGTAGAGCGTGCTCTACTCTATGATTCTGGGAGTTGAATTCGGCTTCGATAGTGAACAATTTTTCGGCAGTGAACAGAATACTCAAATGTTCATTGTGGCGCGTGCCAGCAAGAAGAGCTTTGTATTTCTTCATCCGGGCCATCTTGCTCCTTTCCGATAGAATCGCAGTTTTTCGAACACAATATGGGGTCATCCCGAGCTCTCTTTTTACAATTTTTCCAATCGAAGAATGACTGATTCTGAGCTCTGTGCTCAAGTTTCGCATGCTTCGGTGGGGATTTCGACGAATTCGTTCTCTGACGACCTTGATTTTTTCCGGAGTGATCGAAGTGTGGGGTCTTCCGCTTTTTGGACGGTCCTTGAGTGTGTTCAACTCCTTAAAACGTTTGACGGTTCTCCAAGCCGTTGTGCGTGAGATTCCAAAAGCTTTTCCGATGCTACTTGGGCCCATTCCCCTCTTGGCCATCTCGACGATGGTACCTCGATGAACAGAAACAGCCACCATACCTGTGAAAAAAAACATAGAGACTTGAAAATATGGAAATATAGTAATAAAGACATGCTGAAAATAATGAAAATAAATTCAGTGCACGAGAAGTGCGCCCGCGCCCGCCAGCTTGCGCGAAACATGTGTTACCATACTTTTGGCGCACCCTGTACTATGCAATAAAAGTCGTTTCAAGGTGATAGTTGAAAACGGTCAAGAATCAGACACAGGTAATATCATAAATGACTCCATTCCTGGCACCCGAATCTACACTGAGAATGTGAATTTTCTTCTGTCAAAGGTATTCTCAAAGCATCGATTTTTCATTGGTTTCAATGGCCTTCGCAGATTCCACCAGTGCGTGGGGATGTCCTTTTTAGGTTTGTAATGGAACTATAATGGAATTGGAGAAATCGTTTTCAGCGTAGTACACTTCGACCCATTTGACATAGATTTAAGTGAGAAACTTCTAGTTCTGTGTGGTGTAGCTTTTTCGCACGAAGACGTCTGGCATTGTCTGGCAACAAAGTACCTTAAAAGGCGAGATGGTGAATGAAAGAATCTTTTGTCACAATATAATGGAGAAAACGTTGGAAAGTTATACAGTATACAAAAATGAACGAAATATTCAAAACTGAAAAAAAAATTCTATTTGTGTTCCCATTTGCTGCAACAGTTGTCTTGGTTCCTGAAGTTTAACTCTTTTGCCACAACTACCGTCTTCTAGAATCTGAAATTCAATTCCTGCGCTTCCAGACCCCTAATAATGTCGTGCCAAAATCAAAAAGTGATTTAACTGACCCAGTATTCGATTGTATTTAAAATAACATTATGAAATGCTCTTCATCGTTTTTTTTCTGAGGTTGGAGTTCAAATATTTCTATATTCCAAGGAGCATTCAGCAATATTATAGTGGCTGCCACTGAAATATCCCTTTTCGGTTTTTCAGCTATAATTGTTTTCAGAGAAGAGCTAAGAGCTTGAGGCCAGCAGTGAAAATGTCGATAAATGATTAGCTCTTATCGAAGAATAAGTTTATTTGAAATATTCGATATTTCTATTTTAAAAAACTGATTTGTTGCGAAAAAAAAAACTTTCTACTTTTCAATGAGCAATTGAAACAGTTTCTAATTGATCACTACTTAGTTGCAACTCTTCGACAATCAATAACAGCCTAACATCTTGGGACTAAGTGTAGATCATCTTGCTACGTTTTCCCGTTTTATCTTAAGTTAATAGCTCTTTTCTGAAAACAGTTAAAGCTGAAAAACTAAAATGAGATATTTCAGTGGCCGCTTCTGAAAGTGGGAGCGTATTCCAACAGTTTTCATTTCGATTATTTATAATATAAATTGAGAATTTGCTTAAAATTATGTGTTTATTTTTTTTTATTTATTTAAAAAATTTATAGAAATTAAAATTGAAAAAAACCTCTTAAAAGCTTTATTTGAGTCCGTCCTTTGTTATTCGCAACAATATAGGCCCACCTTTTGCGAGATCCATATTATTCCTCTAATGGTGATCAGATCATGATCATTATTGAAACGATTTGAGGCATCCCCACCAAATTTTCGCTTGATCAATGTGTCAAAGGATCTTTCTCGGGGCGTTTCATGACATTTATCTGAAAAAAGAGGTAATTTGGCTTATCAGATGCACGTTAGAAATCGGAAAATAGGCGGAGCTGCTCATATCCTAGCCACACAGCCCTATGCTTGCTTCTTGGCAAAGTGTTTTCTGAATTGAAATCTAATGCGCAGAAAATGCGCAATGAAGAAAAATCAAATGAGCAGAAGATCTGGAAGAGTAAATCAATGTAATTTCTTGCGATTTTCTCACTTTTCAGCCATGTTTCAATAGGGAAATATTGAAATTTGCAATTCGAAAAGGAGCACGCGAGAAGTTTGCAAAACGGAAACTTGAAGCTCAGAAGAAGTTGTGGATCTTGGTGCTTTTCTTGATGAAAGTGCAAATGAAAACCTACTGAACACAATGGCATCTTGCCGAAGGCCGTTATGCAGCCGCGCCTATTGCAAGTCTCATGATAAGGAAGCACGCCATCCAATTTATAAAGCGACGTCGCAGAATGAGAAGTGTGGTCACGAGAAGTGTTCAGTGTTCTATAAAAGCATTGTTCATTGCATTTTTTATAAGAAAGTTATGCCTTCAGCTTTTTTAAAGAAAATGTTAAAATCGATAGTTTAGAAACACGTGTGGAGCAATGTTATACAGTGCTCCACATAATCTTATGTTCACCCCAAAAATGTCCGAAATCTCGAAAACTGGCTTCTCAACCAAAATGCTTCCTATTGAAGAAATATGGGCTTTTAGTAGGTGTTTCATGATAAAAACTTGAAATAGCCTAAAAATTCACATATCAGGAAAAAACCAAAATTTTATGAAAAAAGGTTAAAAAGTTTTCCACAAAATCATATGTTCACTTTCTGAAAACTTAAAAAAAAAAGAGAAAATATCAGACAAATGATCATTAATAATCGATAGGACGACCATTCTGTCGAGCAACTTCAAATGTTCGCTCATCCATAGACGAATAAAGATTGTCGAGAAGCTGTTGGTCCACTTTTTGCCATGCTTCAATGATAGCCTTTTTGAGGGATGGAATGTCCGCATAAATTTTGATTCCATCGTAGATTTTCCGTACAATGTATCCCCAGACATTTTAGATGATGTTTATGTGAGGGGAACAGACCGGCCAATCGAGAATCGGGATTCCACGGTCACATATCCACTTAATTGTGCGTCGAGCACGATGGCATGGAGCTCCATCTTGCTGATAAGTGAACTTTTTGGAGCGATTCCGACGGATTAATGGTACGAGACCTCTTCTTATCACGTATCGATATTGGCAACCATCCATCTTCTTGGGTACAAAGCAAAGTTTGACTTTGCCTTGGGCACTGATTGCTTCTTAGACCATCACTCCTCCACCTTCGAAGTTTCGACGTGAGAACCGCAGTTTTTCTTTTCTCAAATCATGCCAGTAATCACGGTAGCCATCCGGTCCATCGCAGTTGAATTTCTTTTCATCACTGAAGATAATCTGAAAACAAAATACCAGTTTAAGAAAGGTACAGTAATCCTTACCTGTTTCCAGTCAGTTCTTTGGTTATTCTTAGCAAATTCAATCCGGTTTTTCTCGATGTTTGGTGGTCAGATTTGGAGCATTCCTCATTCTTTGGCGTCTGATGAATTTCCTCATCAAAAAACGCGGCGAACAGTCTCCGCGGATACGGAAAGTCCAAGTTCGCACTTGATCTTTGAGCAAGTGACATTAGAATTTGATGCTCTGCGAATAATTCTTCGCTTGTCTCGTCCAGAAAGAAGAGGTGGACGGCCAGAAGACTTCTTTATACCATAACCAAGTGGATTTGCAGCATATCGATTGATTAAATCTAGGGAACGTTTCATTTCTTTAGAGATTTAACGGTGCGAGAGTCCTTCAGCCAATTTGACGTCAATTAGTCCTTTTTTATATTCACTTAGAGGTTTACCTTTCGGCATGTCTTCTGAAAGCAAAAAAACAATAAGTAAACAGATTAAAACCAAGTTTAATAGTCAAAAAACGACAAAAACTAAAAGTGAACATATCATTATGTGGAAAAAAAAACACCCATTTTTCGAAAAATTTCGAATTTCTTGATTCCTCAGTTTTATTTGATTTTTGCTCTAGGACCCATAATTTTCTTTTTTAAAAGTATTTCCATATCATATATGATAAATAATTAGGAATTACAGAAAATCGTAATTTTGAGATTTTTGGGGGTGAACATAAGATTATGTGGAGCACTGTAGTGAATAATTTCTTTAAATTTGCGATCAATCATTCCCTCTTCGTCGATATTCTCGTCATGCACTGCTGAAGCTTTTTTTATTCACCTTCTTATGTTTAGAAAATCATATTTTTCCTGCAAAAACCTCTTTCTCTCTCTCTCTTTCTCTACTATCAATGTCACCAGAAAAATGTGTCCCTGAAGTAACGCCCACTTCTAAAATCCAAACAATAGGTTCGTATTTCTAAACAATAAGCGACCTCTGTCGGTTGTTCCTCTGGACAGCAGTGCCCTCGGTCTTGACCTCGAAGAGTTGTTTATCGCCACAAAACGATCAATTTCGTTCGCCGTCTATTAATAGATTAAATTTAAGATTGAAGTAACGATAAATGCGATCCGATTTTTCGGTTATACCGGTAGCCCTCTCTCTTCCGATCCGTTGTCATTGACAATTTCAAAACTATATATAATTCCTATACAGTCGATTTGACTATTTCTAAAAATAAAGGGTAGCGTTTAAATTCCCCCCATTTCAATAAATATGTTACTTTTGTTTGCTCACCTGATACATGTCGAACGGGATTAATTATTTTCAGTATAAACAGGGAGAATGGTTGCTGTAATGCTCCCCGCCGCTCGCAAGCCAGCTGCCCAAAAAGAGCCATCAATTATAGATCAGAACTGGCCATGCTTCGTCATCGCATTTGCAATGTCCTCCATTAAACTTATTTTGGCATATACTAATACTGAAGACTTGAAAATCGTTGGATTCAGTGAGTGCTTGTTCTCCCGTACTTTCGCAATAATTGCAATTCATTTTCAGACGATGTGAACGTGTTTTTCCTCATGGAGCTTGGCTCCACTCCTCTTGCCGTCATCAATCCACGTGTCTGGTTTGCCATGTTCATGTGCTCACTTGCGTACATGTGTGTGGAGACTGGATATCCAACTATGGCAATTCTTACAATTGGTTTCATGCTCACCCTCGCATACACAATGGAATACATTGATTACAAACGACAGCAACAAGCCAAAAAAAATACGGTCTACGAAATTCTCCCACTTGTCGACGAGAAAAAGTTCAGAGAGCAGGAAAAGATTTAATTTATGTCTTACCAAAAATTTTTTTGAATCAAACATTGGAGTGATAATTTTGTCATTTCTTCTGAAGCATTAAAGCGTAATTGTTTTTATATATAATGAAGCTGTTCCAAGCTTTTATAGCCCTTAACAGATCGCCAAATTAGCTGAAAACGACTGATATGCAATGCGCGCCCACTGACCCGAGCCAACAATGGCAAATGCATCTTTTTTACTAATGAAAATTAACGTTAGACAAAGGCTGCAAAATGAAGGTAAAGGGGCGTTCTATAAAGTGGCAGTGACGACGAAGACTAAAATATCAAGAATTTTTGGAATGTGATAGCATCTAAGCGGTGTAAGAGGGATCTACAATTAGCGATATTTTTTTGCTGTAATTTTCAATTAAATGGTTACGCTTCAGCATGCGTTAAACACTTCAAAGAAATCTAATGAATACTCCGTCGAACAAGATCTTTCAGTAAATCTGAATTGTGATCTATGGTATAGATACTTGTTAGCCATTTAAAAACAGTGAGAGGTCATTTCTTCCAAGAAAAGGTTGTCATAGCAATTAGAACTTATATATTCCAGTCAGCTAGTCAATTAGGCAGCCTACCTTTAGTGGAACAACTTTGATTTTGAAAAATATTTGACGCATCCAAAATGCAACTTAAAATCCGGCTTCTAAGGAGGTTTCTTTGGTAATTTCTGCAACCGCTGCTCTGATTTATTTAATTATTAGGCAACACTGTTTTAAAATATAATTATCGCGCTGGCACGTACAATTAAGGAATTAGGAAATCTATGGAATGGGAGCAGGCTATATATGGGTTAGAAAGAGCTATAGCAACGTTTAAAAGGTAGTAAAAGGAAGAACAGAAAAGGTACATCATCGAAGTGGCTTCGCCATCGGTGTCGGTAAGCGAGACTTGCGTGAATCCGCTGATGTATGCTTGTCACGAACCGAGACAGGCGGGGCAACTGCACAGAAAATTCCATTCCCGATCAGGCCCAGATTTCTGAATGAAAAAAGCGATTTATTAAGCTTTTATATTGTAAGAAAAAGCATTTAATGAAATCAAAATAAAATTTTAAGGAAACAAGAATTAATCAAAGGGATCAATGAAAGTAAATTAAAATGAAACTAAAGGTTATAATCGATTAATTAAAACCACTCTGGATAATGGACTGCGAATTGTGCATCAGCAAAACAACTAGACCCCTCGGATTTGGCGTATTTCAGTCGAATTATTTTCCGATCGAGCAGAAATTCTGCTACGAAGAAATTTGAGTCGTGCAATGATTCTGATGGTACTGTAGAACTAATAGAAAAAAAAAGAATATTTGTTTGGAATATCGAAAATTAAGCAAAGCAATTCAGATAATTCGTGTAGATTTACGTAAATATACTCTTCACGAGTTATTTACCTATCCATTTCGGAATGTCGTAGTTAAATATCTTCAAGAATCTTTTTGAATATCCAAACTGTTGCAGCGAGTTATTGACAAAGGTGTGCAGAGCATAACGCTGCGCTTTAAGTGAATTCCCGAATTTCTAAATTTTCAGAAAAGATTTTAAAAGCGTTATAAATTTTGCATCGCTTTTTGTGTTTTCCTTGTCTGACATGATGGCATCCTCGTGTATCTCAAGAACACGGTAGTAATACTTTATTCAGTTTAATAAGCAGTTTAAGAAAATTGACAATAAAAATTAATTTAAAAAAAAAACATGATTTTCGAAGCAAAATATAAATAGAAAAAATTCCAATTTTCGATTTCAATTTTCGAAAAGAAAAACAAACGCAGTGTGTGCGCTTTCTTTCAATTTTTAAATTGGCGCGTTAAAATGCGCCAATTTCCTAACGAGACCCAAACCACACCTGTAAGCGGCTCACCACGTACTCGCGAACCGATAATACAAATAATATTCCTTTTTTTCTAATGATGGAAACTTCGGGCCACTGTAGTCGTTAGATATGCGAGGGTCCCGCAACGAACGACAATAAAATCGAACGTAGAAACCAATTTGCTGTCACTCCAAGAATATTTTTTTTGTGCAAAATTCATTTCGAGCAGAGTTTAAAAGCTAAGTTTGACGTTCACTTTTTGGTTCCTTCTTCAACATCAACTATTATCGCCGTAAAAAAGTTCCGACATTTTTTCGAGCCCGCGAAAATCGGGATTTGAATTTAGAGGCTCCGCCCTTTCATCAGCGCATTTGCTATGCGCGATATATTTTTATCAGAAGAAACGAAAAAAAAAAATAAATGACGCAAATTGATATATTTAAACATTCGAAGAAACGTGTAAAAAAATTCACGATTAATACAATTTTGTTCTTTTAATCCAGTTTTTAGAAGAAAAAATAAGGAGCCTCTAAATTCAAATCCCGATTTTCGCGGGCTCGAAAAAATGTCGGAACTTTTTTACGGCGATAATAAGTCTTCCCTTGAACGATCGTGTATTTTCCTGAAAATATATTACTTTTCAATTTAAGTGATTATTCTAAGCAAATTACATAATATAAAAAAAGAAAAAACAATTGAAAGCCTGATAAATATCAATTAAATTTTAAATTTTAAACTAAAAATAAGCAAGGAAACATTCTAGCGAAAATTCATACGATATAACGCGAAATACATTAGTTTTCTAACATTTAAAATGTCTCACTGTTCACATATTTACAAGTATGTTCTAGCCTATAATTCAGGTTTATACATCACCATGACAACGAGAATGACAAAAACCACTCCTTACAACTATCGACTCTTTAGTGTCGACTTTGTGTCTAGTGCTGTAACATTAGCTAGAATTCGATTTTAAAAAATCAATATAGAAAAAAATTCACATTTTTACGTGAGCCAACCCCAATTAGACACGTTCGAGATACCACATCGTAAGCTTCTATCATATGCTTCTGTTTCTGTTTCTTCCTCGTTCTCTTCGAATCGCAAAATGAAAGGGTTGTGGTTGTGGGAAACAAGTCTTTTTCGCTCTATTCTCTCTGAATAGCTTCTTCTCATATAGACCGCTGATTTGCTTCCTGCGACTTTTACTTTATCTTTGTTTTAACTTCTTCTGATGATCTGTTTCCTGTTGCTTTAAAGGAGACCGAAATGGAAAAAGATGGCATACTTTCAAATGAAATCTGTCGTTATTAATTGATATTCAGGGTTAGTATCTTTGAATAAAAAAAATATATTTTTTTATTATTAAATTTTTACAGTGGGATATTATTTCTTAGTTAGAATTTTATTTATTTCAATAATTGTTCTCCTATATACATGGGAGCCTGCCCCTTCCAATAATCTAACATAAAACTACTGTATTCTATTTGACTATTCTTCAAGCATCAATACCATTTACCAGGTCTGTAAAAGTTCCAGGACTTCTCTATCAGCTTCGATTCTGTTTCTTTCTCTTTATCTATGCTCTTTTTCCACTCGTTCATCTACTCTCTTTCTCTGCCATTTGCCATTTCTTTGTGTGCGTCCATCCTTCCTCAGTTGTTGGCCTCAAAAATGTTAGTGCAAAAATTCACGTATTACTTTCTAGCACACGCGAGAAAGCGTCGCGCACACAATAGCAGAGGCAGTTTAGATTGCTAAGAAACTCAGAGAACGTTGCTTGAAAAGAAGATGCATATA
This sequence comes from Caenorhabditis inopinata, assembly GCA_003052745.1. Classification (NCBI taxonomy): domain Eukaryota; kingdom Metazoa; phylum Nematoda; class Chromadorea; order Rhabditida; family Rhabditidae; genus Caenorhabditis; species Caenorhabditis inopinata. The sequence continues at coordinate 18,066,107 of AP018154.1, forward strand.
GGGAGAGACGAGACAATGTGAGGGTCAGCACGAGAGTGGTGTGCGACGGAGCGCATTTACATGAATGTCATTTCCCGACACGGGTGGCCTGTGAGGCCATTGCCTCTTCGATTTGCATCTGTATTTTTCGGTTTTCTCTTATCTTTACCGCAGTTTTTGATGAAAATGAAAGACATCGCACTATTGCACTTATGCAAACAATGCCGGTCTTCCAATACAGTTCAGGTTTTACATCAAATATCTCTGAATTACTGTAAAACATAATTTCTATTCCGTTTTTCGTTTGGCTCAATATATTTCTTCGTACATTAGGAGAAACTCAAGCCTTTACAACTCCTTTCCATAAATCTGTTTTTTCTTCTATCATAAGAAAATCAATTTGCGCTTACAATCCGAGGAAAAATGAAAGACTGAAATGTAAAAGTTACGTTTGTCCATAATTGAAAAAGGCGGCGTCTGGCTTATCTATACCTGAAATTCCATACTAAAGTTAAAACCTGTCTCCGACCTGAATTCCTTCGCGAGTCGGACAGACTCAAATTAGATAAGCAAGTTATGATCCGTCAATTATTAAAATTGGAATATAATGAGGCGCAGGCTTTACAAGACTCATAGAGAGATTTTCGTTGTACATTAAATGCAGACAATTCATTTTACCATGTAGAATATCCTTTCGACATACCTGAAGAAACTTATAATAATGCCGACTTGCACTTCGTTTATTTAGAGATATGCTTATAAATAAAATGAAGACTATTCAGATCTCATGAAGCTGTAAAACAAGCAAACAATGCGTGCACGTTGTCAAGATGACGAATTACTGACGCCTTCGGCTTCTTCGGCAACTACGGCACCCCGAAAGAAGGCTGTTGGCGGATTGCCATCTAAATCAAAGCAAAATGGATATAAAATGGAGATGTACGATAAGTTCTATAAGGTCAGAATAATCAGGAGGCGTTCATTAAAAAAAATCAAACTATTTCAGAAATTCGTGCGACCTCCAATGGCGCCTGTTTACCACCCAACTGCGGAAGAGTTTGCTGATCCAATCGAATACGTGGCAAAAATAAGACCTGAAGCTGAAAAATATGGTGTTGTGAAAATTGTTCCACCAACAGTGAGTCATTTTGTGAAAACTAAAAGCTGAATCTCAATAAGTACCCACAATATATGTATGAAATGAAAGGACTAGTTTCTGTCTATTTTATCTTAATTAATGAAAGAAATCGTAATGAAAAAAAATGGGCGCTATCTTAGTTGGGGGGGGGTCCAATGATAGCGCCAAAAAATGTATACCACTGATGCTTTAAAGAGTTTTAATCAACCCAGGTATTCATCCCTCAGTTTGGGAGCTAGTGGAAAACATGGAAAAAAATGATAGGATTCTCGTGTGAAGAAACTAAAAGCGTCCATCTTTAAATAGATTTTTCCAAATGTATTTTCTTTTTTCGACGTTTACAATTCATTTTATTTTTTTTTGTACATTTAGGATTCAGGAAACGCTTTGAAAATTTTTCGGCATTGTGATTAATGTATAGTATTTTTCCTATCTTATCAATTTATTTACCGGTTATTTCTATTTTTAGAAAAAAAGGGCGGGCTAAAAAATAATTAAAAACGGAGAAAAATATAACAAAAATAGCAATATACGGTTATATAGTGTGATCCGTACGAACCCTTATTTGAACCTAATATTAAAAAAAGGAAAACATTTAACAAATATATTACCACATAGAATAATTCAACATCGCATTAATGTAAATCCTGGGCCCTCGTAATACAGTGTTACAGGCTGAAAAAAATTGTGCTGTAGACGCATTAACTATCAGTTATATGTTCACGTATTACTACAAAAACACGTGGATTCATAACCTTCTCATTGAACTTCTATATAGAATATTTCCCGTGGTCGAGCCATGTAGCATAACACGCGTTTGACAGATGTAAAAAATTAAGTAACTGGGGACCACATTAATGAATAGCAAATCGCCGTATTTATTTATTCATTCACGTGTAATTCAGTTCCTCGTAATCCAGTATTTTTAGACTGTCTTAAAAATATTTTTTTTTATTGTTACCCAATTTTGCCGATTAAATTTAAAATCTAATCGCTATTTTGATTAGTTTACTATCCGTTGAAAATACCTACAGTGTCAATCGTTTATCCAAAGCTTTGAAATCGACAATACTTATTAATTCCTGATTTCATCTGCTAATTGCGCAAATTCGCACTGAAAAGATGCTTTTCGCAATATCTTCTAATCTGAAGTCAGAAATGAACCTTTTAAATTACATGACATTTTTAAATATTCATATTCCAAAAATTAATATCACGATACTTATTCCATCTTGTTTCATTGTTGCTAATTGGTGTTTTTCTAGGATTTCAAGCCTCCCTTTGCAATAAATAAGGAAACATTCACATTTCGACCTCGAACGCAGAAACTGAACGAAGTGGAAGCCATTGTGAAAGAAAAGCATACGTTTATTGACCGACTTATTAACTTCAACCGATATTCTGGTCTTACGTTCGAATTCCCAGTTGATCGGGATGGAAATGTTGTTGATTTACATCGGTTACATCGAATCGTTCAAAATTTTGGTGGATGTGAAGAAGTGAACGAAGAAGAGAAATGGAGAGATGTAGCACGCGAATATCTTCCAAAGGAGCAAATGGCTCGTGGAGTGCCATCTGCTTTCATTAATTTGATACGATCGCATTACAATTTACATGTTGAACCATTCAATCGGAACTTAAGAGAAAAAGCTATGAAGAATGACGACGAAAGTGAGGATGAAATGGAAGAATTGAAGCATAAGTATGGTTTATCTTTTTAAAAATTCGCATTGAGCAATTACTCAAAAATTTTTCAATAAAACATCTCGAATTGAAGTGACGGTCTCAATGTGAGACCTCGAAATGCATCGAAAGGCATTGCGGACGACTATATATTTCGAAAATTCTCTAGGTCTCCTATCCCAAGAGTTAATATATTTTCGAGTCTCGACAGCACAATTTAACACCGAGTTTTGAAATATTTTTGAGCCTTAAGGCTGAGATTGGAACAGTAGACAGGCTCCTATTATTCTTGTGTGCTAGGAATTTCTTTTTTGGTGCCATTTATTTCACTAGCTATCTTTGGCTACTGATAATGTGCTAATATTTATTTTCTGGGTCATTTCGCCTCCGGTAGTTTAATAACCGAGTGTATCAGGAGCGGAACCCCAAAATATCACTGCATACATCTCTTTTTTTTTTGAAATAATCAAAAATTTTCCTAAATGTGTCGCGTTTATTTATATCCCCAGACACTAAATGTGAAATGGTCAAGAAAATTAATAGTGAAAAAAAAACTGATCATTCGGTGAAGTGGCATAGTGAAAGTTTGACCACTTTTTTAGACCACATCTTTATTGAAACACCTTCATTCCTATTTAGTGTATTCATTTATTATTTGAACACTTTATGGTTTAAGGTATCAACATCATCACGGAACAATGCGAAGTGAATTAGGAACTCCAGGCGACATTGCAAAAGAGGAGTGTCCTGTGTCAATGCAAAGTGGACGGAGAAGATCGAAATCTAAAAAAGCGATTCCTTCCAAGCGAATTTCTGGTGGCTCAACTTCTTCAATTTCACCAAAGAAAAGCGCACTTAAAGGAAAAAGTTAGTATCCGCTATAAATTTCTATATATAACATTTAAAATTTGGCGTTTCAGAAAATTCAAAAGAAGCGGATGAAGCTGATGACGATCCTATGGATCGAGTGTTTTGTGTTGCGTGCAATCAAGGAAAAGATGAAGATTTGTTATTGCTATGTGATATTGATGGGTGCAACAATGGACGTCATACGTACTGCTGTGATCCAGTTCTCGATCATGTACCAGAAGGCGAATGGAGATGCCCGAAATGTATTGAATCTGAAGATGCGAAAATTGGGTTAGACTGGGGTTTCTACGATGCTGACACAGAATATAATCTGAACTCTTTCACGGAGTTTGCCAATAATTGGAAATGCGAATACTTTGGAGTTAATGATGTATCAAAAGTGCCCTCTGAAGCAGTTGAACGTGAATTCTGGAAAAATGTAGTATCTAATGAAAGTTCCGTCTCTGTGAAGTACGGTGCTGATTTAATTACAAGCCGGGTGGGAAGTGGATTTCCTCGAAAAGAAGATAAGCACACTGGCATAGACGCCAAACTTAAACAACAGTATGCATCTCATGCATGGAACTTGAACAACATGCCTGTGCTTCGTGAATCTGTGCTCTCACATTTCAATACAGGAATTTCTGGAATGATGGTTCCTTGGGTATATGTGGGAATGTGTTTTTCAACTTTTTGTTGGCACACCGAAGATCATTGGACGTACTCCGTAAATTACAATCACTTTGGAGAACGAAAAATTTGGTACGGTGTCAGTGGAGATGATGCCGAGAAGTTCGAAGAGGCTCTCAAAAAACTTGCCCCGGGCTTAACAGGTAGACAAAGAGATCTTTTTCATCACATGACTACTGCTGCCAATCCTTATCTCCTTCGTTCTATGGGAGTTCCAATTTATTCTGTTCATCAAAATGCTGGAGAGTTCGTGATTACGTTTCCCCGTGCTTATCACGCTGGCTTCAACGAAGGCTTAAATTTCGCAGAAGCTGTAAATTTCGCTCCAATCGACTGGCTATCTAAAGGTCGCCAATGCGTGGAATCGTATTCTAACGTACGAAGATATCTAGTTTTCTCACATGATGAACTTGTCTTTAAAATGGTGGAGGCGATGGATAAGCTAGGCCTCTCAATGAGTTTAGCTACACACGAAGAACTCAAGAAAATATTCGAAAAGCAAAAAATGCTCAGAGAATTTCTATCACGGCTCGGAGTCGTCACACGTCAAATGGAGCAAGTGATTTTCGAAAAAATTCAAGATGAGCAAAGATCCTGTAAATTCTGCAAGACAACTCTTTTCATGTCGGCTTTAATCTGCAACAAACACAAAAGAATGGCCTGTGTGGAGCATTATAATCATCTTTGCACAACGTGCACCCCGAAGGATTACACATACCAATACAGATTTGAATTGGATCATTTAGAGCATTTATGTGATGAAATGAAAAAGCGTACCGTCTCTTATACTGGCTGGAAGGAAGAGTCTGATGAGATGCTTGAAGAGGAAGGGAAACCAAAATTAGAACGTATTGAAGAGCTCATTGATGTTGCAAAGCAAAACAAGTATCCCCAAACGGATCAGGTACATAAACTTATTACAATCCGACACACCGCGAAAAGTGCCATTGAAAAAGCTAATCAACTACTTTTTAAAAAAGTGAGAACACGAACAAAAACTCGATGTCAAAGAGCCGATACTCGAATTGATACAGACGGTGTACGAGCACTGATTCAACAAATGCAAGCGATGGATTGCAATCTGACTGGAATTATCAATAAGCTCGAACAGTGGATGGAGCAAGTTGACTTGTGGCGGGTTAATGCTCGAGAAATAATCAATAAAGAAGGCGAATATTCCAATGAAGAAATCGAAAAAGTTATGGAAGAAGGAGATGAATACGATATCAAGTTGGATGAAATAGATGAATTAAAAAAAATAGTCCAAATGAAGGATTGGTCCGTCAGAGCAAGTAGAGTGATCTCATGGAAGTCAACTCCCAACATGGAAAAAGAAATTGACTTTGAATATAAACTACGATTTGCGTGCAACGATATACTTTCGTAAGCTTTAGTGTTTAGGAATATTTAATAAGTGTACTATTTACAGACTGATACGAGATGGGCCTCGTAATCCGACGGAGTATACTTCAAAACTGATAATCGAGCTTCAGAAAATGTTGCGTGAAGCCAATCTGCGAGAGGGTGAGGCTACCGAGTTCTGCAAAAATCCATCATTAGAACTGCTTCAACCAACTTGGCAAAAGATACGAGAATCTGATTGGTTCTATGAAAAACGTTAGTTGAATGCGATTCTGTGTTCCTAAATATTCTCTTCCTTGCAGACATCAATATAGTTCGTTTCGAAATTATTCAAGTTGCAAAAATAAAATCAATGATAGATTCCGCCTTTCCCGCTCTCTCTCAATATGATTTGAAGTCGCAACTACAGCGTCTGGTTAACAGTGAAATCACTCTCGCAAAAGCTGTTGAAATCAGCAAGTCGTGTGAATTGTCCAAAAGTCTAAATGGATCTCCGGAGCACAGTGGTCTGTTGGATATGATACAAAGGATGAACACTTTCACGGAGCGTATTGCTAAAATATTCAAGCCGAATAATGCATACCATAATCTATTCGAGGTAGCGTCTAAGATCGCGCGTTTAATAAATATCAATCCGACTTTTGAGGAGTTCGTACATAAGCTTTTGATCATATCGTCACTTGATTTCTATCAATCCAAATATTTTATTTCAGATTCTCTCTGAACGTGATGATTTAACACCATTGGCTGAAGGTCAAAATATGCAATTGTATTTCCAAGGTGGTGCTATTCACCCATCGGACGAGTGGCATCAAATGAAAGAATTTGAATCAGTAGATCAAATGCTTCATCACCAATCGTCCCTTCGTGAAATGCAATTAAGAATATTCGAAAAAGTAAAACATACAAATTCGGCTCGTGGACTCGAAGCTTGCTCGTGCCTTGGAGCCAACAAAACAGATATTTCCGATTCTGCGATCAAATGCATACTTTGTGATTCTCTATTTCATGTCAGATGTTGTGAATGGACTCCATTTTTACAACGGTTACCACAAGGATGCTTTCTATGCATTCGGTGTTTACGTGGTCAGCGTCCCGTCATTGATGACGTAACGGCAGCATTAAATGGAACCCCTGCTGGATGTCTAGAGACCCACCTAGTCCGAAACCTTATTCAAAAGTCTCGGAGTGTTACGCAAAATCTTATGGACGGGGCGAATAAACGTCAAACTGGAGACCCTGAAGGAACTGAGTTATGTAAGAAAGCGTTATTTGAATGGCTTTCTTGTGAAATTTTAAACCTCAATGGGCTTCCAAAAGCGGTTGAGCTCATAAAAGAGTTTTATGCCGATTATCTTCGAGAAAACTCAAGGTAGGTAACAGAATTATTTCAACGACTTATATTACATTTTAGTGCCTCTCTGGAACTTCAGCACCGCCCCATTCGGTCAAAACCCTCTGTAGCACTGTTTGATCCGAAAACGAGCACTAAACGCAAACGATCCAGTATATCGAATAAAGAATTCTCTAAAAAATCGAGGAAACGTCACAGTCAGACATCACCAAGGGAGTATTATGAAGAAGAAGCAGAGTTCAAGTCATGTCAAGCTCGGAGTTGTCTGAAACCGTATGGAGATTCAGTTAACTGGGTTATGTGTGAAGCAGGGTGCAAAAATTGGTTTCACGTAATATGTGCTGGATTAACTCTTAGAGGTGAGATACCATTTAGAAGTTCGTTACATGTTGCTTTTTCATTCAGAAATAAATAATATGCACGAATATCGATGCTCATCCTGTCTAGATCACGCCGACTCTCCTACTTCTAGTGTGTCAACTGATTGATTATTACTATTTTTCAGCACTTTTAATCTTTTTATCATCGTTGGTCTTCGTTATCACCCTAATACCTACTCATTTTTCATCAGAGTTTTATCATATCTAGCGACACCCATTTTACATTCATAGTTCAAGTTTATTATATTCCACTTTACTATAATCGTTCTCAGATGCTTAAAGCTTTCTCCCAAATTTCTGAAAAAGTACCGTATTCCACACCGACTTTACCACACCTTCTTTCCTTTCATAGCATTCTTTTGTGTCACTCGCTCCTGTCTCTCCAAACAATCTTTAGTTTTTCTGTTGAATCTCGCTTCGGGTTTTATTCTGTAACCCTTTTCATGTCTCGTTTGCATCCATTTCTTTCGTTGGTCAGCCGATATTCTAAGGAACTATATTTTCAGCAAACCAGTATATATGTATTAAATGTATTTCAAAGAATCTTACTACCAGCATCGTTATGAAGACGTTCCCTTTTCCCAATATTCAACTTTACGCCATTTCTTGAATGTACCTTATCAGCTCTAAAAGAATAATAAAATTAATAATTTTAAGATCGAAGAGCATCCATTTTTAAGCCATATTATCCGAGTATATTCTGAAAGAAACGGGATCTTAAATCTTTCCGTTTCTCTAATTCTGAAACTATGGGAGGCGAGATCAAAGGTGGGAGAGCAATCATATCGGGTCACCGATAATACTGATGATCAGAACATTCTGAAGATGTTGTGATACAGTTCCCGCCCCCCCCCCGCGACTGCGATGAGACGATCAATTTTTGTAAATTCGGCTATTCAATTGTCTGTATCCACCATTAAACGTCACTTGAGTTCGACTGGAATCATGATAAGAAGTACAATGAAGAAACCATTCATTTCTTTGAGGAATCGGGAAGTTAGGTTCAAGGGATTTTTTTTAAGAGCTGAAATATGAGAAAAACGAGAGCACCGCGATGAGAGACTGGAAGAAAATGTAATAAAAGACGACACTATTGTGTTCAGTAAACGAATGAGGCGAACAATTGGTGTCTGTATCAGTATTGGCTTTGATGACCTAAGCTGAAAAATCGATATTTTATTTTAATTGGTTACCCGAGTTTTTTTCCTAAAAAACAAGACATCTCACCCTCAAAGCCTTTGTCAATAGACCCGGCAAGATTCCTAGACCCGCACGCCAACAAAACATGCGCCCTGTGCGTATGCTGGCGTATTTGTCGTGCCGACGACAGGTGACGAGCGCGAAAACCAAAAAGGCGGGAAAACTTGTAACTAGAGGATTGAGGTTGATTTTTTAGGAGTTTTCAGTTTTAAGTTTGAAGTTGTAGGTTTCTCAATTTTCTTTGAAACTGAATAGATTTTTCCGGGTTTATTTGTTGCGAATTCTTGTGGTAATTTTTATTATCGGAGGGTAAATAAAAATTATTTGTGGCAATCGTGTTTTTTTTATTTTTTTTTTAGAAATTAGACAAATTCTTTGGTAAGGAACCAAAAGAAATTCGTACTTGGGGGCCGAACCGGGTTCGTAATTCGTATTACGAACACCCGTTCATTCTCCCGTTTTCTGCAACAGATGACGACAAGGAGTTATGGGAGAAATTGATCAGGTGTGCTCCTCCTGCTCCTTATGCTCCTCGTGGATGTTATCGTGTTACCAGGGCCTCCTCCGTCACCATTGAATGATCATATGCTGATGGAACAATTTAAATCTCGATATGACAGATTGAGGCGAGAAGAAGGAAAACTGCTGGTTATTTCCCCAGAAGAACATTGCCAGAGCGAGAAAAACCAAAAATTTGAATACATTGGACAGGACGAAGTATGAATATTGGCAAGCTGTTTTGGCTCTAATAAAAAAGGAATTTTGCTGGAGACACTTCGCAATGAAGAATGAGGAGGAGAAGAGGGACAACATGTCCCCTAAGAGGAGAATCAATCGGTCAAGGGAACGTCCACAGGGAATGATGAAGAATTATTCCGGACACCCATGAATGGTGCGCTGAGAGTTTTTTTTTCAATTTTCGTTCTACCTTGTTTAATTAATTGCTTTGTAAATTATGTTATTTTGTAATCACCCACCCTTGCTAGCAGCTAAAAGTAAAGTTGTCTCCGTAGCTTTTTCTTTTCCCAATTAAGTCCCACCTAATTTTATCATTTTAGCATTGCTACTATGATTGTAAAGTTATCAGGATACCCCTTTTTTGCATCGTTCGTCACCAAAGCTGGAGGTCATTGGAAGCCGCGCTCGAAAAAGAGGGAGATGTCGGGTGGTTACCCGAGTTTTTTTCTTAAAAAACAGGACATCTCACCCTGAAAACCTTTGTCAATAGACACGGCAAAATTCCTAGACCCGCGCGCAAATAAAAAAATACGCCCTGTGCGCATGCTGGCGTGTTTGTCGTGCCAACGACAGGTGACCAGCGCGAAAACAAAAAAGGCGGGAAAACTTATAACTGGAGGATTGAGGTTGTATTTTTTTTAAGGAGTTTTCAGTTTTAAGTTTGAAGCTGTAAGTTTTTTTTCTCTCAATTTTCTTTTGAAACTGAATAGATTTTTCCAGGTATTTTGTTGCGAATTCTTGTGGTAATTTTTATTATGGGAGGGTAAATAAAAATTATTTGTGGCAATCGTGTTTTTTATTTTTTTTAGAAGTTAAATAGACGAATTCTTTTGTAAGGAACCAAAAAAAATCGTACTTTATAAAGCAAGTTCAATGGAAATCATAAAAAAATCAGGAATAAATAAATAAAATAAAAATTAGTAAGGCCGTGTGAGATGACAGCGAGGACACTAATTTATTGTCCGGACTATGTGGTAGGTCCATGAAAGGTATTGTTCCTCTATTAAAACACTCCACCTTTCGAAGCTTAAAATTTAAGGATGACTTGAGTGATTTTTTCCATAAATTGCTTCAAGAGCTCATCTCCCTTTAATCATTCTTTCATGCAACTGATAGCTGATGTTGCATTCCAGAGTTGTTGCCTTCTTTTTATGTTTGTTCGCTAAACATTAAACCTTTCAGCTATTGATCTCAATGCCTAGTTGTATGAAATTCCTGGCATATGCACATAATCTTGCTGATAGCGCGTTTTCTGTTACAGTTGCCTACAAACGATTTTCTTCAAAATTGAAACGTTTCAAATCCACAAAATGACACTGTCAACTTCTTTCGATATTCTTCTGGTTCAGAAGTTTATAGAACGAAGAAATCAACAAGTCGAGGCCAAACATGATCGCTCGCCGAGCTTCGAGCTCTTTAAAGCTCAAAAATCAGCAGCGAGCTCAAAAGTTGGTAAATTCTTAGGACATCTCGAGAAAACAAACTGAAAAACTCACAACTAATCAGCATTCCCCGGAGCCGTACGTCTCATATCATGGATTTATTAAGAAGATTCGAACGTTTCAGCATAAAGCCATCATCACCATTGTCAGGGGAGTTAAATTACATATAAAAACCGAAAAGTACATGAAAGAGTTAAAAGAAGTTAATTATGAAATACAGCAACACCGAGTTGTAGGACAGGAGCATAGAATGTATTTTTCAGATTCATCGTGATTAGCAAAGGATTGAGGCGAAAAATATATTTTTAATAGATATCTGAGTGAGTTAGAAATTATGATTACAAGCTTTATTTGAGGAACCCGTCGCAATGCAATAATTAGTTGTTATGCTATATGCAAAATTCAAAATTTTTAATGGAGAATTGCTTCTACCAAACGATTCCCCACTTGGCACTGATCTCTTCGAAACTTTTTTGTTCGGGAACCTTTGCAATTCGATGGGCATTTGACGGCGTATCGAATGGGTATTCTTTTCCCCATACATCAAACCAAACGCGTCGAAGTCGTCTGTTCACCTGGAATAACAAGTTAATGTACTAGAATACTGTTATTGCGATGTACGAGAATCATGGAATTGAGCTCTATTACATATCACAGAAGAATTTGTAGCTGACATAGCCTTGATGGTAATTTGAAGCCTTTTATAGTGTTTTGTAGTCAATATATTGAATCTAAATTGTTTTCATAAACATATTCCGTAATGCTTTCAGAATGAATTTTGCAATATCCGAAAATTATATTAATATTGCCCACGACCAGCACATAAATATTTCAATGTTAAAAGTATTTTTAAGTTAACAACATCACCCTATTAAGTGTTCCTATTTAGGATTAAATTTGATCCAAAATTCAGAAGAATTCAATTGTAATACATATTCAATTAATTGCATTTTAGTGAAGACATTAATTATTAACTTACTGAGTTGAGCTTGTCATAGAACTGCTCCCGTTTCACATTGAATGTTTCTATTTCCTGCATCATTTTCTCTGTCGAGATTTTGGGATTCGATGGAACATAGGACTGATGGTTAACTTCTTCACGTCGCAGACGGAGTGACTCGTCATGAAGACTATCAACGAGTTTGAGCAGCATATCTTGTCTTGTTTGACATTCAAGGGTTATAGGTCCAGAAATAAGTCCAGGTACCGCCGAAAATCTTTTTGAGCCTGATTGAGCCAGCTCTCCTTTCAACTTTCGAACTTCCAGCTCGGCTCTTTTTCTTGCATTAGTTTGTTGGGACAGTTGACTTTCAAGATATACTACTTCTCCACGACTGGCTCCTACGTCATTTACAACTGAAGCGTTTGAGGTAACAGGGGCACCAGAAGATCGGGTCTCCATGGATTTAACATTTTTCCAAAGGGCCTCTTTGTTGATTTTGTTGACACGTTGCTTTAACTCCTGATTTTCACTTTCTATTTCCTTCATTTCACGATGGAGCACATCCATGGACTCATCAAACTCACTGCAATAGAAATGTGTGAAAGAGCTTCTTAAAAGTGTTCGTATTTGGACAGACATCATGTTAAGGAATGCGTAGGATATTGAAAGCACCCATTATTTCCAAATCCCAGGAATTCTTGGAACACATAAAATTCTTGAAACAATCGCAGAATTTTCTATCTTCCAAACCAGTTTTTTTTAAATATTAAAATAATAGGTTCTTTCAATACCCTCTATACCATTTAAAATAAACTTAGCTAACATATTAGCTCTAATTTAAAAAAATTATGAAGCAAAGGATAACTTCTCAGATTTTCGATCAACTTACATTTGCTTTCTTTTATGATCAGCAACCATCTGGTTAATTTTCTCTTCGAGATGCTTCACTTTGCCACCTTCAGCCTTGTCAGTAGAATTTAATCGAGACTCCGCCATGTCGAGTCGGAGTTTATAGTTTGATATATCTTCTATCCTTGCTTTAACTTGTTTACGCAGCTCGAGCATTTCGCCATCTTTTTTATCCATCTGCCAACGTAGTCCTTCTGCTTCCTGAGCAGCTTGTTTCCGATGATGGGCACGATCCAGAAGTGGTGGAAATGCTTTCTTCTCAGGAGCTACGTGCTCCATTTTAGAAGATTCCAGTATCAGATTCACTTTTTCCAAGCTATCACGAAGAGATCTCATTACTGCACGAATAGGATCGAACGTGTTTTCCAACGCGATGTACCCATTATATTTGGCTACCACGGCATGCATCATTTCTTTCACTCTCTTGTCATCGAACCCTTCAGTCTCCGAAATTCCACCAAAATTGAGTGCTCCATTAGTGCATACTTCATGAAGAATTGAAGCCATTTTGTCGAGTTGAGCAAATCCGTTTAAAAGTTCTTCGGTGAACTCAGTCTCCAACTTCAGGATTTTTTGTTGTTCCGAGTTTGTAGAAGGAAGTAACTTTGAAGCTTTCAAGATAACAGACTCACAAGCTGCAAATTCGTCATTCAACGACTTGAGCAAGCTGTGCACTTCTCCGGTATCAATCGACTCCTGTAAACGACAACTTCTTTTAAAAAAATAAGAAAAAAAATATATACCTGTAAAAAGTAAGAAATACGTTGTGTATTGAGGCGACAATACGATAGGCCGGCTGTGAGTGATGAACAGGTTGCAGAAATCCATTGAGCTGCATTGAATCCATCGCCACCAATATGAAGAGAGAATATATTTTGGAAGTAAACAAGCGGACGAACGAAATTGTCTAAAGAAGTATTTTCATCAAATCGAGAGGTTTTGAGAAGTTCCAAATATTGATCAACAGTTCTTTCGTGAGTAGCCATCTCTCCATAGGATTCAGTGAGTTTGATCAAAACTTCTACAGTAGTTTCTCCAATAGCACTTTCTAGTTTTCCAAGAGCTGCGATAATCGAGTAAGCCAGGTACGAAACACGTGCCACATGAGCCCATTGTTCTCCTTTGTGAGATTTCGTGACATGCTCCCGACGCATTCCTCCGGGAACTTGCGGATACTGTAAAAACACAACATAATATTAACAATTAACTACAAATGCGTGAAATAGAAAGTATTTAAAATGAGCTACTGGTTATTGAATGGAGCAAGTAAAAAACCCACTAATTCATCAATGAATGTAATTTCTGTAACTTAATTATAATGTACCTAATTTCTGAATTTATTCTGACTACCTTCGTCCCAAAATCTCCAGTTCTTTCTTGAAAAGGACACGTTTGGTATTAGGATCATATACGTATTACCCGGCTGAACATAAGCCGGTCCATAGCCTTATTCATATTGAAAACTATTTTCCGAAAAAATCGCCACTTGTAAATCACGAGATGTTCTCTGAATTTACGAAAATATTAAACAGTTTTTAAGCAATGGAGATTCGAAACAGAACCCAAATTATTTTTCCCCGATAAAATTTAGAAAATAATGAAAAAATTTGGAATAATATTACAAGTATTTCAGAAATTTAAGAACGACTGCATTATTCCTCATTTTTCAGATCACCTACAACTGAGAATTCAACTTCAAATGTATTATATGTGTACATGCAATCGGTTCTATATTTTTTAACGCCATATTTTAATAGTATCATTTTTTTTTGTTGCTAACATTTTTTTTTGGTTTTTGCCTACTATTCCCAGATTATTTTACAAAAACTAACACATTGGGCTGCCAAACTGCTGAACAGCTTTATTTTTGCAGCAAGACGCGGCAACATGACGACCAGAAGAATAGAGTCGTTCTCACCACCAACACGGGAAAAGTTATCGGGAAGGAACGCTTTCAAGTAACCGGCCTGTCGACGTGCGAACTCCACTTCGATGGCATTAATTTGTCTTTCAACAGACTCGGAAAAATTGCGGCTTGCAGAAATTTGCAATTGGTTAACCATAGACGCACGATCATTATCATCAGAGATGTGACCATGAAGTTGTTCTTGAAGACTCAAAACCTGATCTTTTTGATCTTGAATCTGAGAGTTCAAGTTGGCCATTCGTTCTCTGAATTTCAGAATGGTTTGTGACAATTCAAAAGAGTGTTTCTGTTCGTCTCGTATACGTCCATTTAGATCGTGGATATGGATTTTAAGCTGTTCGATTTCTTTCATCAAATCTTTTTCTTGCTGTTTTTGTACTTCAGCGAGTTGTTCATCCAAATCTCTGGCTTCCTCCATATCTTCTATCGTTTCTTCAAGTTGTCTGAAAATAGTTGGTTCGGTTTAAAATTCTATGTTTTCCAACTTACGCAATTCGTTCTTCCATATTGAAGTTTTTGTCAGTTAACTGAGTAACCATCGCTTCGGCTCCCATAGCAGCATCAATCTGAGGATTGAAATTGAGTTATCCTAATAATTTGGTAGAAAAGAAAGCTATAGAAAGATGTTTGAATATATAATGCGTGCAGAAACAATCGTCTCAGGCTGCACAAATCACCAAACCTCTAACGAAGGAATGTCCATAAATAAACACCACAATATACTTCCTACTTATAAAATCTACCTCTTCCCACATACTCGAAAATTCTATCTGAAACACAAGAAGTTCGGAGTTGATCACAATATTCAATAATGCAAAGATACATAAGCTTCGCTCTGCCATTTCACACCTTTACGATTTTTCGGCAATGAAACTCAAAGTAACTCAATCCATATTCTCCCGAGCGACACTGTTCATTACCTGTTCTTGGAATCCGGCTATTTTTGATTCTGCGATTTCGGCCTGTCGCTTAAGACCCTCAGCAACTCTGACAAGTTCCGAATTTTCTGTCCGTAATCTTTCACACTCCTCAACTGCCTTCTGCCTGTCCAAAGTAGCCTGAGCATTCAAATCACGAAGCTTGATAAGAGCATCTTTCAGTTTATCATTCTGTTGTTCAATTTGCTTCATTTGCACACTGTTTCCCACTTGAGCAGTACCACCTCCATGCGCCATTTCTTCTTTTAAAATCTCTAATTCAGTCTCCATACCTTCGAGCTTTTCAGTAAGATTTTCAACTTCGTTTTGTAGAGCATCCGCTTTTTCTTCGGCTAATTCTTTTTCAATTGTGGCCATTTCCATCATTTCCTGGTGCTCGCTGATAGTGTCTTTATTGTTCTCATGCCACGCCTTCAAATCCTCTGTCGCTTTTCTTTCTTCCAGAAGTTGTTTTTCTAATTCAACAACTCTATCATTCAATCGACCTTTTACTTCTTGCAAGGTGCGATGCTCAATAGAAATTCGCTCAAACTCGAGAAGTTTCGCATGATCGTCTTTCCTCTTTGCCCTTGTCGCTTCTAGCTTGTCAGTAATCTCTTTTACCTGAAGGCGGAGATATTCCAACTCTGTAGAATTGTCGACGGCAGAAGATGAAACAGATATTGTGCGTGGATGAGCTGCGGCCGCTGTTGTTGAAATAGGTGACATGGGAGCTGTAGGACCGGTCTGAGAATATATATATATTCAATAAATTAAATTTACATAAAAATAATAAATAGAGTTGTGAGGCGAGGTATATTGGACTGTTTAAGACTCATCGAAATCACAGGCATAAAGGAAGAGGATTTGGATTACTTTTTTTGAGTCCTCTACGTGTTCCATATTATTCTGTGTTACCTAGCTCAATGTTCTAAAAAAAAACAAACGTGTAATATTTCAGTCTTTCAATTCTTAGAAAACCGTATTTTCAGTGGTCATAATTAGAATTTTAAGTTAATTCAAAATTTTGAAAGATATGTCAAGTTGTCGAAACAATATGGATATTTATTTTGCGTTCACTTACATCATCAATTTTCTTCGCACGGGAGAGAACACTTTCCACAGGAAGTTCTGTTCCTGATGAAGTCATAGTTGGAGTTGGTATTTCAGAAAGCTCATTTTCATCAGGTGTCGCTTTTTGCGGAGTCTCGACTGCAGGTTTGTTTGGGGCTAGTGACTCTCTAGGTTTGGATGGAAGTGCTTTTGTAGTTTTTGCCGTTTCATTTGCTATAATAAGAAGTTTTAATTTGAATAAATTCAGTGGCTACCTGTTGTCGTAGAAACTTTTTTAGGTGGTGCGAGACTCTGTCGCCGGTAAGCTGCATCTGGAGCGACAAATTGTTGCTGAAATGGGCAATTATTACAATTTAAATTACGATATGGGTAAATGAAAGGTTGGAATTTGTGAGATGGTTATAGGATAATACAAGCTTTCATTCGTAATAGGGATAGGCAAGAATACGCTTTATAAATTATTGACATCCTGTTGATCATTCGAATAAAAAGTTATTATATTAATGTAATTATATAAAATTCAATGTTTTATAGAACTTGTTATCCGAACCTCACAATACCATGATTATTACACAAAAACAAGCACGAACCCTAATTTTAGAAGCAGATGCACTAGCACGATTCGAAGCAACAGAGGATTGCGATAAGTTTGAGAATTCACGAACCATTTTCGACTGAAAACTAAAATTAGCACATGAGCAGTATGGCATGGAACAAAAGGAAAGAACACATTAAAGCAGTTTTGATTAAAAAGCTAAATAAGCTTTTAAAAAATCAAAGTGGCTTCATTTGATTTAATCAAACGGGAATCTAGAACAGCCTTTCTTTAATAAAAGTACCGTTGAGTCTGAATTTTTTTTTGTCATCGACGAAGCAGGAGATTTCTGCGGTGTTGTTGACCGCTTTTTCTAAAATTTCTTTGACCAAGAACTTGAGAACCATAGCCGCCCATTCATTACCTCGTTTGGATCCACTAACTTTGACATTGATCGAGGCCCCATTCCCGACTGACGACCAGTAAGCTTTTCGGATGAAGCAGCTGGAGATATTCCAGGACTCGACTACAAGTAAAATTCCTATTATCTTTAAACGACCAATCAAATCATTTAGCAATAAATTGTCTCACCCCAGGCGAAGCCTTGGATCCTGCAGACCTACTCATCACACTGGAATCTTTCCGAATAGCAGAAGCCGTCGGAGCTCTCAATCCCGACTTTTTGACGGCATCTTCTAATTCTATAGCAGCGGCTTTCACGAAAACGCCAAAGTTGGGTTCACACTGGAAATATTGGACTCCTTGAACGGTTCCATTATTTTTTCCGGTCGGTGTATCGAGAATGACTCCAACCCAGTCACCTTCCGCAAACTTTGTCTGCCCATGAAATACGACTTTTCCATTTCCCGAGCTTGCTGAAAGGTAATTATTGAAGCTCTAATTGATCTTGCATATCTATAAAACTTTCTTACTTTTTACCCGACTTCCTATTTCGAATGACATCTAGAAAGGAACGTCCGACCACTTTTTTTCAAATTAACCAATTTCGAACTACCTAAAATTGAATTGAGCTCAATCAATAAGAGTTGCGAAATGAACCTATGAATCCAAAACGCGGGGAGCGCTTTAGAGTCTTTGCAAACACTGCCTGAGGACTGACGCATTTTGAGTGCACTGCATTGAAAAAAGACGTCAGCAAATATTTTCGAATTTGCTTAGGATGTACTGATAATTCTTCAGAAAAGGCAGTTTCTCAAATCAAAAAACAAGAAAAATTGCGTATTTCGGCGCGTTTCGGGTGTACCCTCATACTTGTTTACAAGTATTAATTCTGAAATTTGTTCATAGACTGTTTCAAAGCATTTACTCAGCTGAATATCTTAGTAACAGCATCCACAACTGCCGAGCGGAATAGGTTGAACAGGCAGCGCTAGCGTATACCCGCGAAGCACGGTATTTACCTGAAAAACCGATAATGCCAATGAACATCGGTGGTGTTTCTTGGTATTTTTCAATCATTCCGTATTGGTCTTTCGCCAAGCACCACTTTTTAATGTTTATTCATTGCTGAAGGGTGACTTCGGTTAAAAATCAACGAAACCTTGTCGTTTACCACACGTCAATGTATTTTCTGGTTTGTTTTTTGGTTGTTCTCATGTCATCATTTCGGCCTACCAGCTTAAAAGCGTTAAGCTCAAGCGCAACGGTTTATGTCATTAAGTTTTCGTAACGGTAAATTCATAATCCTTAGTTTTAAAAATATTAATTATATTGTACCTCCAGTTTTTCAAAGAATAGCCACTCTCAAGGTTCTCAATGTTATGTAGTAGAGCGGCTACAATGACAAATTGACGCTGAAAAGCAATAAATATTAAGATTTCCAAGATTTGATCTGCAAGCCACAAAAAAAAATCGCCGATTTCGCAGTAGATTTCTTATTTCCCGTTGTTCCAGAGAACAATTAGCAATAAATAGCCTTCCGTAATAGAATAAATGTTTAAGAAATATTCTTTTAAACGATTATTTTCGTCACCTAATTTATATTTTTTTTAATACGCAACCTCCTAAAATTTCATTTTTCACATGTGTGTTTCAACTCACATCGTGCTTCTAATTGCCCAGAAACGAGCTGAAATTAATCAAGGAATCTAATAAAAACATTTCGAGATATATCTGGTTGTATTGTAAAATAAATAGGTAACACCACACTTTCGAATCCGAGATGTAAATATTGCTAATTAGACACATGAGATTACTAAACATTCTTACAAGATTAAAAATAAATAATTTAATGTTCGAGATTTATGTCGAATACACCCTTCTTCAGTCTGTTCTCATCGCTTTGAGATAACTTCAACAATTTTTAACTTTTTTCAGACACAAATTCTGCAAGGACTCCTCAATTTCTCACATCAATCATGTCGGTTAGTTTATTTTCAAAAAAATTCCAAATGAAGCATATATTGTTATTTACAGAAGGACGAGGGAAAAAGAAAGAAGGAGTCGGTTGTCGACCTTACCAGATTCCTTGACAAAGAGATTCGTGTCAAATTCCAAGGAGGGCGTGAAGGTTTGCTTTAGACAAGTCAAAAAACGAACCGCAGTAAATTTTTAGCCAGTGGAGTGCTTCGAGGATTCGATCAATTACTCAACATGGTACTCGATGACTGTCGCGAGTATCTTCGAGATCCCCAGAACCCCACAGTTATCGGAGATGAAACCAGGTAATTATTGCAAAACACCGAAAAGTAGAGAATTGCTTTTGGTGCGGAAATTCTCGCTATTCATCAGAAATCTCCAATTTCTTCCAAAAAGTGGAAACCTTACGAAAATAAAGAAATCACACTTTTTCTTATTTTGAAAAGGAGAAATGGTGCGTTTGCGAACTTAAGGCTTCCATTTGGGCGAAATTTGGGCCGTCTCCTCTCATCTTCGTCTTGAATTCGTCTGACGCAGTGTGTTGACAAATTTTTTATTGCGTAAGACGAATGCGAGACGAACTGAAACGAACTGAAAGACTAACAAAGACGACTTTTTGTCTTCGTCTTTCGTGGAATATGCGCACTGTGTGATTGTCTTCAATTTGTTAGTTTAATTAGGTAAAATTCTAGTACAATTAGATTATATACTCGTCTAATTCGACAGTTTATCAATCTAACTGTTCGTTTCTAATTTTACTACAATTAAATGTTTTCCTATTAAACTACAGAAGAACTATTAATTTTAGATGCAATGCTCATATTCTATTTCAATATTTTCTTTTTCCAGACCACTCGGCCTTATCGTGGCTCGCGGCACAGCGATTACAGTGGTTAGTCCAGCTGACGGACTCGAGCAGATCGCTAATCCATTCGCTACGCAAGAAGACTAAATACTTCTATTCCTACCTTTTGTATAATAAATTAAACTTTTTCAAAATTTAAGGCGAAGAGTTTTATTACATAGATAGCATTTAATGCATCAAGGAAAAGAATGATGGAACATGATGAAGCTGAAAAAATCGAAAGAAAATTAAGACAGTCATAAAGTCCATAGCAGTAAATTTCAATGTTCTGGGCAGTACAAGAGTCCCTATGGGCTTTGGAGACTTCAGATTTTAGAATCGCGAACGGTTTTTGAAAGAAGATCAGTGAAGAAGAAGACGGGTGAACATTAAAATGGGATGGAAAATGCGAAGTGTAGAAGAACACATGAAGACTACACGAGAATTATAAGCGAAACGGACTTTCGTATTTTTCAATTATGTAAGGGGGATGCTGAGGTGAATCGCGAGGAGCAGTATAGCAAGAAGAACTAGAAAATGTCTCCTGAGTATTTCCAATTTCAGGTATATACATCGAAACGTACATAATTTTACAGGGAAAATTGGGTCACAATTTTCAGAAAGGCTGTTGAAAGATTTTAAAACTTGAATATAGTAGTAAGTCCTGAAGTTGGCAGGTTATCCGAAAGCTGGCTGTGACGTGTATACCATGTAAACGAAACCGTCCGAGTCGCGTTCTTGGTTGTACAAGTTAGCCATGTTCATCGAGTTCGATACCATAGAACGTTCATTTACGAGCAAAAAGAATGCTTGTTGCGGATGGAGTTGTAGACTGAAAATGAATACTATCATTATTTTTTTTGGAGGAGTAAATTTAGAAATAAGATTTTAAAAATGATGAAACTCGCCGTCTTCTAACGATTGACATGAGCTCAGCAACAGTTATATGCTCTGGAACCAAGAATTTGCAGCGATCCATAAGTGGCAGGCTGCGTTCTCCATCGAACCGCTCAATAATTACCGGTACCTTATTTGGTTGCTGGCTGCGAATTTCTTCCACGTCTTTTTGACGCTCATCTGGAATATATTACGAAATTACGAAATAATGGACGCCAAATATTATGAATTGTTAAAGTTTAAAATTTAATTGGCAAGTGATCACTGTTTTATTACTAAGAGCAAAAATATCTAAAAGAGAAAGTAAAGTAACGGGAACATATAAAATAACTCAGTAGGGGTAATCGGGTAATCCTTGAGCTATCTAACCTCCGTATGACAATTAATATTTACCGATTGATGTAAAAGGGTAAATAATATCTAAGTAGATGAGAACTTTAAAACAAACCTTTTAGTGATTTAAACTGTGAGTTTAATTTTACCGATCGATGTATGGTCGATACAAGGTCATACATATGAGCAGTAAGTAAAAGTTATGGGTACGATCCCAAGGCACGGAAGCAAATTTTATAGAAGTTGTATTTAGAGCACTTGACATGTATAAACGCTACTTCATAAAGTGAAACACCCATTTCCAATTAGCAAATCACAAACTGATCCTTTTACATTCTTCTATACGGTTTTAAAGAAAGCTTTTAAAGAAAGTTTTAAAACTGTGTACGATATCTTATAACATTGCTTTTTACCGTAGTTTTTAATTAGAATTTTCAATTTTCTCGATATCACTCACGGCATTATTCATGAAAGAATCTTGCAGCAAAGATGCAACGAATGGAGCGGCCCTAGAGTTTAAAATTAAAACGACGCCCGCACTACTAATTGTGAATATCGTAAAACGCAATGTCGTTCTGAAATGAGCTTCCGCTTTAAGAATTTAATTGATTCTGTTTATGTTTTTGATAGTAATTTACTTTCGAATACATAACAGGAAATGGGTTGTTCAGGTTTGAGAAATTTGGACTATAAATGTTAAATTATAAAAAAAATGTTTGAACTTTGCATTTTAAAAGAAATAAGCGCTTGCGTGCATAAGGTTTGAAAACACGACTTTTTTTAACTATGTATATGTATATTCTTTAATTCTCTGCACTACCGATGGATAGCGGCATCTAGCATTCCCGGTCGGAAGTTGACGGTGTTCATTATTTTAAGAATTAGTCTATATGATTTAGTTCAACACGTTTGAAGTCAGAAAAGATTTTTTAAAATTTTAAATTCCTTTTTAAAATTTCTTGCGGATAAGACAATATTCTATAAAACCGGACATTAAATCAAACGAAAAAAAGATCAGGTGCGTCGGTGCTAAAAAATACTATAGGCGCAGCCCAACAACATTGTTTTCGTACTTTGAGAGCTGCAAAGCGACGGGTATAACGTGGCGAACTAGACATTGCGAAATATGAGAGAAAACAGCGAGAGTTTTTTTCTCAGAACTTTGCTAAAAATGATTAAATACTTGAAAACGCATCAATATTAGACATCAATATGAGGAACAAAATAAAGAGAAACACACCGTATTTGAATAACTTTCAGAAAAGCCAGAAGGCGTTGCTGTTGAAAATTACGGTACGGACCGCCGAAGTCTCCGACTTCTATCACACCCTTATTTTCATGCATTGTTTTCCACCTCAGGATAATGCGAACGACCACTCAATATATTCTTGGGCGCAATGCGCGTCCGCTATTATTTATCGGCGGGCGACAGCTAGAAAATCAACACTTTAGTATGTTTTCGACATTGAAAAAAATGTTGTGTTGCCGTCGCTGTGATACCTCAAAGTGTGCGCAGAACAGATCTGGAGAATAAACAAGTACGTACCGTCCCTTTCATTAACGTTACTTTTTTATATCTTATAATTTCGAAGATATTAGGTTTAAACCGAATTTTTTCGTAAATGTACAATTGTTATATCTTCATAGTATTGCGCCAATGTGACTCTACTTTCTTCACGCTGGATCAGCTGATCTTCACATGTTTCACTTACACCATGCCTCTTTTTTTCTCATGGTCTCTCACTTAAGCGCATGACGCGCCGTGTCCGACCTTTGCGGTTGCCTTTTTAAAGAGAGGAAGAAATAGCATTATGAAAAACGTTGCCGATTATTGAAAAATGTTCAGATTGATTGGAAATAGATGCTTTATGACTAGTATGGTCCGAGTTATTCAAAAAATAGAAATCCGATGACAGGGGTTTTATCTACAGGAAGGATACAACTTACGGAATGGTCGTCTTTCTTTAAACGATGGAACGGCTCCGGAGACATAAGAAATTCCACGATTTCCGCTCATCACTGCCTGTGTATAATGTTGGACGGTGGCTAGCATAAAAGCTGCTGGCCTAAAAAGACCGTGTTTTCAATCTAAAAAATTTAAGATGGGGGCAAATACTGAATTAATTAAGAAACAAGGTAAGAAAAGAGGGAAAATAAGAAGGTAAAATATGTTTTTGCGAGCCTTCTGTCAAAAGGAGGAGACAGGTGAAAGGGAATAGCAGTAGGAAAAATCGACGAGTAGACAGTAGACAGCAGCAAGAGACAGACACACACTTCTGCTGTACGCGGCTTTGTCCTCTGTGTCTCTCTGGTTGAACAGCTATCTTTCTACACCACAAGACTGGCGGAGCGTCTAGGACACATGACCGAGGTAGCAAGACGACGGAAAATAGTCATGTGATGAATTGCAGGATAGGGAAAAGAAAACAGAGAAGAAACTACGAGATTAACACCATTTGGAAGCAAAAATCAGGAATCAGGGTAGTTCTCCGGTCGCTAATTCAGTAAATTGAAGTGTATGTAAAACAAAAAAAAATCGTTAAAAATTTTATACCGCTCTAAGTAAATCAGAAAAAGTAATAGGAGTTGACGAAGCGTATATAAAACTAATAATATGTCTCGAGACGAGCTAGTAAGTTTATGCGATAAATAATCAATTTTCGAAAGACGCGCGTGTTTCCCAAGGAAGCGTCACAGAGAAAAAGAGAGGGGGCGATAATAAAACCAAAAGGTACAGAGAGAGACAGATCAAAAAAAGAGAGACAGATCATCCATCAACTCAGGAAACCATGGTTAGTTTCTAATCTAATCTAGCAGAATGGCAGAAACTAGATGTCATCACTGAGTAGGAAAGGATAGCAGAGCATCACGATTTGACCGTAGCTGCGGCACCACTACAAGCGAAGACACCATCAGCTGTAAAGCTTGTTCGAAATCAAATCTCACCATAACAAAACAACTGTCTAGCTTTTGTAAGGGTGAGATTTGAATAAGGTCCACCTCTATACTTGGCTTATCGATTTTTTTCAGTATAGAATAGGTCGTTGGCAAAAGCAATAAAACTTTACCAGCTGTAAACGATATATGTATTATAGTTTTTTTTTCTAAGCGACATAGTTAAAACCAAACGGAGAGAGAATTACTAATAAAGGGATCCGCCAGAACTATCTCAATGGAACTATATTGAGAAGTTTTTGCAGACTTTGAAGACAATAGACTAATATGATAGGGTTATTCTGATAAAAGTTCAGTCCATCAACACATTTCGCGCCGAAGAGGCAAAAGCTGAAAATAGAGATTTACGGAAGGAGAACGGTATTATGGAAATTAAGGTTCACCTCAGGTCCAGTGATTCCCTCGAAGCCGGGTGCATCCGCTCGGATCGAATACACTGGCCTGAGAAGCTAGAATTCTGCAAGAGATAGTGGGAACTGATTCAACAAACCTGGAATATGCTATAAGTGGTGGATAAAATTCCAGAAGAGGAAATATTAAAATTCGTAGAAATTCATTTTGTATTTCAATCATTATTGGT
Organism: Caenorhabditis inopinata; assembly: GCA_003052745.1. NCBI lineage: Eukaryota > Metazoa > Nematoda > Chromadorea > Rhabditida > Rhabditidae > Caenorhabditis > Caenorhabditis inopinata. The sequence continues at coordinate 18,091,215 of AP018154.1, forward strand.
TTAGACTGAATCTGAATTGCCGGAGTGCTTCAGTTAGCCAGATTTTGTTTTTAGGAAGATTATTATCTGATGTTTATCGTACAAATTAAATATTTATAAGTTAGTGGTGTTATTTTAATAGAACGAGTGGGGGATATCGAAAAATAGCAAATATATAACTTGTGATCGTGAGTTTGGATTCTAGAAGCATTATCATTTGTGTTTTTTTCGCGAATGCAATCCGCGCCTACAAGAGGTTTCATAAAACTGAGAAGTAATTCTTCAAAAATGAAGCAAATAGAAAATCTATGCGAGTTCTACGTAGTTAATGTCACTGAGAACTTCCACTATTAAGGATTTCGCCTCCCCAAGACCAAGTCGGTCGACTTCAGTATTTGAGTATTTCTGGCTTGAGATCAGCTTGTCCAATGGTTGGATGGAGGGTAACTTTTCAACTTTTGCTAATGGTGCACTATTATTTCGAAAGATATTTGTCAACGCTAAATAAAAAAATAATTTAACATATATTTACACTCTTATCAAAAAGAGCTTTAAGATCTACACTTATTGAACAGCATTATTCATTTTTTCAAAGTTATCCGCTAACTCGTATTGCAAGTAGCCCTCCTTTCCATATATTCCTCGTGGTCTTGAGAAAGCACAAAATACAAAAAATGTTCGGATCGAATTAACAATTTGCTCACGAGTTAACACGAAATTTCAGTTGAGAACATTATTTCAAAGAGCGGACTACAATAGTTGTTCAGCTTTTATTAATTGGAAACAATTGTTTCAAAATAGACTTGTTATCGAAAAATTGAAATAAATTACGCAGAGAGATTTGCATTAAATAAATGTTTAGATGACTTACTACATTTTTGAGCTCGTTTAAAATAGACACACATGGATATAAACAAGCACAGGCTTTAGTTTCAACGAAATTTTTGGCGAGGGACAATGTTTCCAGTGGTTTAGGATGAAAGACTCTGAAAAATGCAGGCGCGCTCCATTGATAACTATACAGAAAGCGATTTTAATTTAATTCCACTCCGCAATTTAATGAATAACCTGTTAAGAAATATACTTTTTCAGTGAATATCGACCTGTGCCGTGAACCAATGATTTAGAAAATATTTTTCTTAATGATATACAAATCTATAATATTCTTCTAATAGTATTTTAGAGTAAAAATATTTTTCATTTCTATTCACGTTTTTTTTAATTAATCAGGGGTTATTTACACAAGCATTGAAATGATTTATTAAAATGCAAAAAGGTGCAAATCTGAATAAAATTTATTTAAAAACATATCGAGATAGTAAATTTTGAGTAATTCTGAGCACCCACACTTTTAAAATTTCATTCCTCGGAGGCAACACTACATTGTATGAGAATCCATACTGTATTGTTGTCCACGAAGCAACACTAAATCAAAAAAAGAGCTGCGTTTTTACAGCTTACAATATTTGAGAATTTGATATTAAAATTCAGCTTAGAAATGAGTTAAATACTACATGTTTCACTAAAATGCAATACAGGTAAAACAATTATTTTTTAAAATTTTAATTACACTTTCGATCTCACCAGTTCACCAGTTTGGGATTTTGATCTCATCGACGACCTTTCGACTCGCTATTTTAATCTCTTGGTGTTCATTCTTGTATCAATATAGTCCGTTTATCCGCACATCACATGTCCAGTCCATCTTGGTTTTATATTGTGAATTGTGGCAGGTATCTATCGTTTGCTAGACGTCTCTTGTCTTCCAGATTCTAGAAGACCTTCCGGACGTTTTTCAGTAAATTTTATCTCGACCTACCTTCTTTCTAGATGCGAGTGCGTGACTCTAACTTTCTGCTAGCGCATTTGTAGAAGTCCAAAATTCTAAGCCGTAAGAGAAAATGCTTACTGAAAAATCTTACAGCCCAAAACACTATGATAAGATTTTATTCAATTTCAACTAAAAACTCACTAGCTTCGTCATTTTATTGACAAATCTATTTTCTTCCGATTTTCTGTCTTATAAGATGAATAGAATGAATGGATGAAAATTTCAGATTCAATCTTCTTGCAAAGTTGAAGAACTAAATAAAGTTTTAAACATCATAGCTACTGGCTAATGCTGCTTTTCCAATGAAATTTCATGAAAATTCGCGGTCTACCCTTTACTTTACCTTTTTCTATGTCGTTTCTTTCTTTTTCCTTTTCATAGTGCCTTGTTGAACTAAAAATATAAATAACTTGCTAAAATTATTCGTATTTTTGCGACTGCCTTAAATGCACAGTCGTTTCTCATTCTAATTTAACCATTCCCTTAGTTTAGTAATGCCCAAGCTCGTCAAATACAGTTTTATTCTCTTATTAAAAAAAACCGAAAAAGGAAGCCAATTACGCGTTTTGTGATAAAGTTGTAAAGATATCTGCTGAGTTGTAATAGCGAGCAAAGTAGAACTATTTCAAATGCTCATTACTATTATAATTTTAAATTTCTGTTTCCAACTTCGGATTTAAACTGTATCAAAAAATTTCAGTCCTTTTAATCGAGCAAACAACGAACCATTTTACAGACTAATTGAAAGAATGTAATGTCCGCTCGACGAAGGACTTACTCCGATGATATTGAAGTGTTCCTGGAGAAAAAAAGAAGGCCGTCGAGGCTTAATGGTATCGTTATTTCATTTTTTAATTCCAATATTAATTTAATATTTTGAGCAGCTGTTCAAGAGAGTCCTTCAGCACCGCAACAAGGGTACTCGCTGCGAACGGTCATTATCGTTTCGATTATTGCTTCAATAATATGCCAACACATTTTACCTCATGTTTTCATTTATTTTCACAATGTAATTAAAAGTGAGTTATTAAAAACAATGTTCGAAATGGTACATTACCTTTAAAGATGCACCTAAACAAAAATCATCGTCACATTCAAATCGTCTTAATATTGAATTTATCAGCACCGACCCTTTGAAGAAAAATGCTCCAGCTGTTCAAAGACCTATATTTTTGGTAGACCCTATTTATGATGAAAAATGGAAAGGTGTTCAAACGAAGGCTGTACCTGTGATCTCTGCACTAACAGAAGATAAAAAAGATAGCGATCCTGCTAAAGTAAAAGAAGCACTTCTGGCTGCGAAAGCCGCAAGTAGGTCGAGAAAAGATGGAAATTTGGAAAGAGCTATGACATTAATGGAGCACGCAATGGCACTTGCTCCTAATAATCCACAGATTCTCATTGAAATGGGTCAAGTTCAAGAAATGCACAATGACCTCATTGAGGCAGATCAGTGTTATGTGAAAGCGTTGGCTCACGATCCTGGAAATTCAGAAGCGTTAAAGCAAGTTTCATTTTACGGAATCCCCATGTTTTTGTTATTCTTCTAATTTCAGTCTTCGGGCAAGAACAACACCAGTTGTTAGCGCAATTGACAGGAAAATGCTACTAGCTGTTCACGTTCTGCGAGATGAATTTGCCCATCTGCAACATTCAACAGCCTTAAGAAGAATGATGAGGTTAATCAGAGAGAGAGAGAAAGAGAGAGATTTAAAATTAATGACAAAATAACGTTTTCAGAGAAACTTATTTTCTATATGTCTACCACACCGTCGCTATTGAAGGAAACACCCTCTCCCTCGGGCAAACCCGTGCCATTCTTGAATCAGGAATGGCTATTCCTGGAAAAAGTATCCGGGAGCACAATGAAGTTATTGGAATGGATGCTGCTCTGCGATTTCTAAACTGTTCTCTACTGTCCAAGGAGCACAATGAAATATCAATTGATGATATTATGGAGATGCATCGAAGAGTGCTGGGCAATGCTGATCCATTAGAAGCAGGAAAAATCCGAACGACTCAAGTATACGTTGGAAGGTTCACTCCAGTAGCTCCAGAATATGTAATGGAACAGTTGGCCGACATGGTTGATTGGCTAAATGATGAGAATACCCTTGCAATGGACCCTATCGAAAGAGCAGCGATTGCGCATTATAAGTTGGTCTTAGTCCATCCATTCACCGATGGTAATGGGCGGACTGCCCGTTTATTGCTAAATTTGATAATGATGAAAAGTGGATTCCCCCCTGTCATTCTTCCAGTTGAGACTCGTGCGGAATATTATGCTTCACTTCATGTGGCAAATCTAGGCGATCTCAGGCCGTTTGTGAGATATGTAGCCAAATATTCTGAAGCATCCATCCAAGTTCGTAATTGTTTCATTCGAAAGAAATATAAAGTGTTTAGGATCGGAAGGTTACATTTTTTCAGAGATACATAGGAGCTATGAAGACTTCGTCAAGCAATATTATTCACGGAGACGATGCAAAATTAACAAAGGACGAGTCAAATGTCTGCAAAAAGATTGAATCACAATGTGAAACAGAAAATTAAACATCCTTCAATTTTTTGTTGACTAATAAGCTTTATGTAATTTTAAATGTGATCTATGTGTGGCACCGGGGTCTGGAAATTAAAAAAAAATGCTCATAAGATTGTTTTTGAATAAAAAAGAAATCAACAATTAGGGAAATAGTAATTAATTAAAAATAAACACTGTAGTGCCCATTTACATAAAATACTTAATAATACCGAAAAATATTAGATAATTTTTAAAGAATTGCTCTAATATTTTCTTGTAAAAAGCTTAACAATCATATTGACCCTTCCCTGTACAACTTTTCGGAATCACGGGGAACTGCTTCCCGATGCTACACACCTGTAATGTCGTTAATTTGATTTCGGGTTTCCTGACTATACATTTTTAACATAAAAACTACTCTGAATGCTGAGTCATACGTTCATGCCAATCATTTTACTTTTTTAATCAATAGTGGCTCTGTGTAAAAACCAATTTACTATAAAAGTTTTTTCTTTCTTCTCACCCGCCCTTTTCAATGCAGTTTAAAATAGAGGCGACGATGTCACTCGCCAAGATTTCGTATTGCATTAGCTTCATTTCCGCCTATTGCGATATAAGAGCACCTGGCCGATACAATGTAATAACCTAAATTTCGTGATATTACATGTTTCGGGTAGGAGCTGTTGAAGCGATGGGTATTTTTTAAAATATAAGTTTTTGTTTTGTAAAACGAGAGATGTCGAGTTGAATATTTTTTAAATCAAAATAGAAAATGGCTAAATCAATATTTCTGAATAGTATTCGATATTCATTATTGCAGTAAAATATATTCCTCATCCCTCATGTTGCGCAAGGAAGAAGTTACCAGCAATTGGGTCTCCCAGCTTGTTCTTCTCGATGAATTGCTTTACGTTAAACTTTGCACGAGAGCTTGGTTTTGGTACAGAGATACGTCTTCCAGCGTGCTCCCACATCAGAATCACATAGCGATGAAGATCAGTTCTAGGCCCTGGAGCAGGACTTCCATATGCCATTTGATGCTGACCTGAAAATGACTTCAAGGAGGTTGGCCATATCGTTTCGGAGCGGAGAATGACTATATAACCTGTTGTGAGGTGTTTCGTAAGAAAATGGTCTACGCGTGCATGCCCCATAAACGAAATTTCTTATCCCCAGACCTAACAACAGTTCAGAGAAACACTTGCCACTGGAGTTCTGCTTACCTGAGCAACGAATTTAGTAAAATGCGAGTAAGTTCTCCTTTCCTTTAAATCGAATTTTGTATATTTCAAATTCAAAAAAATATATAATATATTAGTGGACTATATCGGGTTCTTTCAACACCATTCAAGTGACTAGTGGTTTTTTTTTCTACCTCCATTAATCCCATCGATGATGTTGCTAGCTGGAATGTTACAAACGAGCCAGTGAAGCCACTCAGCAACAGATGGATTTTTCCTCGACAAGTTATCCGGATCGATCATAAGAACGGTGTAGATAGCCTCTGGATCAGCTCCTGGAAGAGCCCATCTTGGAGCATTTTTCAGGTTGCGCACTTGCAGTGTCATTCCAGGTTCTACTTGAATTCCATCCCAGCACAACTGAAACAAAACACATTCTGGTATTAAGCAAAAAAAGAAAAAGTAATTCTAAAAAGTGTAATATTTTCTTGAAAAGAGTATGAAAACTCACATGAAGTTTCCTTTGTGGTGCATTTTCAATAATTTTTGGTGTAATCTCATGCTGAGCAAAAGCGGCAGCAATGTCGGCCATTTGAATTCTTTTGAAGAAATGATATCCTCAAAAAGTTTAATAATAACTTCATTGGCAAAAACAACGGAAAATAGCAGGTGTTTCGAAGCATTTTACGACCAATCAACACAGCAACAAAACACGGATAAAGAGCATAAGCGGATGGGACATGGAGAAGCTGAAGGAACATAGTGCAGAATCTGATAGGAGAGAGGGAATTGATGGATTCGCGGAAAATAGGATTTCAAATAATTGCAGAAGATGTGTTAGGAAGTAATTTGTCATAAGAAATCGAAAAAAAATTCCTTTTTTGAATTGTATACAACATTTTTTTTTTCCAAAATATTCAGTTTTTTATCCTAACAGCATCGAAGATTTGATTGCAAAATGAATTAGTACTTTTCTAAACAAAAATTAGTCACATTATGGAGAACGAATAATGATCATTCGGATTATTTCATTACATTCACAACAAATTAATTTTTATTCGTTTTCTCGAATTTCTTTTTTATTTCTTACTTTTGAGCTCTTCTACGAAATGTTTCACTCTTTTTGCAATTCATATTCTTAAATTCCAGGTATGTAGCCAGTGAGTATTGCGTTGGCAACCAGGATTTGGAAGAATTATACTTCTAAATAGAAACTACGGAGACGACTCGACATTGTGCCTCTTGAGGCAGCACATGTGCCACACCAATAGATGCATGTGCAGGTCGCGGAGCGGTTGAAAATGGTTTTGGAGAGAAGCGGCACTACCTTCGGTTTAAATACGGATACATCTTTGTAGCAGAAATATAACTGAACTCCCAAATCTTTGCTATCTCGGAAAGTTTTTGGTACGGAGGAGCACGGGGTATGCATCGAACTGCCACCAGTGCACCTTTTATCGTGGCCCCTTGAAAGACAGGGACTATGCCCCTAACGAGTAGATGCCGCGACTCTGCAGTATTTTCCGTGCCGCTGGCATCACTGTCGTTCAGATCACCATACAACGGTGCCTCAAGCTCAAATAATTGAGCACAGTTTCCGCGGTGCAAGTCTCACAACTGCGCCCTTGCGGCGCACATGTGCACAAAATTGGCTGAGACGCGGCACCGATGAACAATGATAGAAAGCGATACATTTAATCAAAATTTCAAGGGAAAAAGAGATCCGTCACAAAGTTTCTATTGAAATTCGATAAAGGCAGCGAGCAGGAAAGAATTAGCGAAGGCCTACAATAAAAAAATATGGTGCAATCTAAGGATTAGAAGCTCACGTATTCACCCTCATCTGGCGCTTATGAGAGTCCTACTGTTGTAATTTGTTACAGCAAAAGATTGGCGGAAACAGAGATTACACTTTCCCTTTCCCCCGCAGCTCTTCATCTTTAACCCGTTTGAGAAAACGACACAGCAACAGTTGACATCCCCCATATTTCTCTGATCCTCCGGTTATTTTCCTTTCCTTTTGCCGAAAGTTTGCTCACCAAAGATTGAGTGGTTTTGAATTTCAAATAGAATTGTAAAATTATCGAACATACTTTCAGAAACATAACGCAAAAAATCATTGAATTCTATGATATGGAAAAGTACTCAGGACTTGAAAGTTTGATTTGTAGAATTTTAAATTTGAAAGATTTTTAATTTCTAGATGTTTCCCTTTTTCCACTTCCCTTTTAATTAAATTCAGCTTATATTTTAAGTATTCCATCCCTTTTAATCCTTGTTGCTATGTCCTTCATAATGAGCGGCCGATGAACGGCCATCAACTTTAAGTAGTTGCTATAACATCAAAAACCATTGAGCGAATTCCACAAAAATAGAAATTTATTATTGTAGTTCACAACTTTTCCGCGCGGCCACATTCCACTGATTTATAGTTCTCACAAGAGAAATCGCCGATCTGGAAACATGGAAATTTCAGTGATTTGTTATGTAACTTCAAACATCATGAACCATTGCCACAGAATATCTCCTAGACTATACTACAAAAGCCGAGCTCATCTCATATGCTCATATTTTAAGCATATCTTTTAATTTTTTAATCTGAAAAACTTCTTCAAGGTTGTTTTAGCGGGGCTTTGCTTTTTCTGCGCTTGCTATCTACATAGACATTGTATGACCGGTACTGTGCCAAAAGCGTGAGCAACCGTGCCAAAAGCGTGCGCAGTCTTGCCGAAATCCTGCGCAGCCGTGCCGATTCTGTGCCGAAAGCGTGCACAGTCTTGCCGAAGTCCTGCGGAGCCGTGCCGATTCGGTGCCAAAAGCGTGCGCAACCGTGCCGATTCTATGCCGAAAGCGTGCGCAGTCTTGCCGAAACCTTGCGTAACCGTGCGGATTGTGTGCCAGATGCGTGCGGAGTCTAGCCGAAGTCCTGCGTAACCGTGCCGATTGTGTGCCAGATGCGTGCGTGCGCAGTCTTGTGGAAATCATGCGCATCCGTGCCAATTCTGTGCAAAAAGCGTGCGCAACCCTGACGATTCTGTGCCCAAACCGTGCGCAGCCATGCTCCAAACAATGTGAAAATGTTCCGATTTTGTGCAGAAACCGCAGCATCCCATTTTCTTCTAAAACTGCAGAATAGAATCCGTGCGCCAACGACGCGTCGTCAAAGTCAAAGTACCGTTTGCGATGGTGCATTCGCCGTTTCAATAGCAGCAGTGCCTAACAATAAAAGCAATTTCCATAGTAACAAGAGTAAACCAGAGATCAGCAAAAATCTGTTTTCACTGAATAAACTTTACGACTTTACAACCAAGGATGTATCACACTGAACAACTTTAAACCTCGAAATCCGAAATCTTTGCAAGTGTATATCATATTAGTTTATTATAGCATATTATGCGCTTCGACAGCCACCAAATATATTTGAAAAAGGATCTCCACATAAAAATGAAATGTAATACAACAGCACTGCAGAGGCTAGAAAAGGTTCTCGTGAATGAGGGGGGGGGGCACATAAGCAAATCGATTTTTTGAGGGGCTTTGTACTTAATTTTTTGAGAGCATGATCAGGAAGTGGCTCATTAAAGTCTGCTGCTTCGTCGAGAATAACTTTCAGTTGTTTGACCATTCTCCGATTCTAGCGAAATTGCATTCTCATTTGGAACATGGAATCCGAGGAAGATCTCATACACCCACGCGCCGATAAATCCTCCAATCATTGGGCAGATGATTGGAATCCAAAACCACGTGTAGTCTCTATAACTGAACACTTCCCATCCGTATCCAGCGAGGAGAGTGAACAGTCTGGGGCCAAAATCGCGAGCCGGATTAATAGCGAAACCTGAATTTAGGCCCAACGACATTCCGATAAAAGCAAGAAGAGCTCCAATCCAAGCAGGTTGAAGGAAAGGGGGAACCCCATTTCGTCGATCTGTAATAGCTGCTATTCCGAGACAAAGGACAATGGTTCCAGTAATTTGATCAGTGATTGCGTTGAAAGTTCCGAGAAATGGAGCAGGATACGTCGCAAAAATGGAAGCTGTAGCAGTTGGTCCTGTTACAGTACGATTACCCCCTCCGAAGGCATTTATTGCATCTGAAATTTTGCAGATGAGTCTTCAAATCGTCTAATTGACAGTATACCAAAATAAACACAAAACACGCCAAATGCTCCGAGAAATGCTCCGATGTTCTGGGCTACGACATACACGAAAAACCAAACGACATTGATTTTCCGCTGAGTCAGTTGGAAAAACGAAACTGCAGGATTCAGATGAGCGCCGGAAATCTTGGATCCCATGAGAACAGCGAGCATCAATACAATTCCCCATCCAACACAGATTCCAATCCATTCATTGTTCTTTCCTCGCGAAAGAACGTACTGCGCATTGACGGATACCCCTCCGAACTAAACGTTTCAGTTTTGAAGAACACGGAGGAAAAGGACACAAACTCACAATAAGGAATGCCGTGCAAAACAGCTCAGCCATAAATGCACGGATCAACTCATTGTCAATGGCGAACTTCGGTCTGAGTCGTTCAACAAGATTTGGCGTCAACTGAAACATCTATAATCACTTCAAAAACTTAGAAGAAAGTGCCCTGACTCTTTGCTCCTCCTCTGACTTTTCAAACGGCGGGGGCTTGTTCGTGTGCTGCGAAGACTTCTGGCTCGGAGCAAACTGGAACGACGCTTCAGCAGCAGCAGCCACCGAGTTATCCATCGATTTTGTGTCCACGGCAATAGGAGGCGATCCTGAAAGAGAACAATCAGCAAACTGTCTGCTAGGAAAATAGCCTGTGCTGGAAACAAGAATGCGAAGCGCAGAGAGAAGAAGGCAAGCTTCCGTTTGCCGTTCCCATGAATTATTTGCGGAGAACGCGAAGGAATCGTGGGCGCGAACATTCAGAGTGATAGGAAGGCAATAACTGGAAAAGGACAGAGGCGCCGTATGTATTCTATCAGAAACATGTTATAGAGAATGCTCCAACGATTTAAAGTTTCATTTTGAAATATTCTAGCTGGTAGACTTGTCTGAAAGCTCATTGACTTCGGAGAGCACACGATTCCATAAGGTACTCATTTCCATCTGGAATTGCCTTCAGAGATCCGCTTTCAGAGGCAATAGTTGAAGCGATGTGAGTTTCAGAATTCCATTTCAAAAATAATATTATAGCAATATTACCTGGAGGAGAATGAATTGCAACACTAAACGGATTTTCAGCGTCTGGCTTTGGCAATTCATTGAGAGTCGCTTCATGGCTCGAAGGAGCATTAGCAGAATTCAAAGTTAGTTTTAAAGACCGTTCAGATGAATCAGACGAAGAATCAGATAGCATTGTAGTTGTGGAAATAATGAAAGTGCGTTGACAGGGAACACTACGGCTTGTTTCCAAATATCTAGTTTTCTCAGCTGAAATTCAAAATAGAATTCCCCTTTATCAATGCCATAATGAATTGACCACCAATTAACCAACCAATCAACCAACCAACCATTCATCTTCTTCCCTGTTTTTCTTCGCTGTCTGCGGTGCTATTTTTAAAAATCATTTGAAAGTTGGCAGCAATAGTAATCAAAGCGTTTTTTCGGAAAAAATCAGGAAATGATGGTGTTCTCAATTAAAGCGAGTGGCGTTTTATAATAGTAAAACGTGAAGTGTAAAGTGGATTCTGATTTTAGAAGCAATGAAATACAAAACTACGTTTCTGATGTCATTGCACTTTTCAAAATCAGTTGATTGTCTACTTAAAGATGTCAGGTATGCTGTAATACATACATAGAATCATACAACTTTGAGATGTAGTAACTCGTGAAGTGTGAAAGCCAAAAAGCTGAAAATCAAATTTCGTAATCAAAAAGAAATATTCAATTCGGCCTCTTTTGGTGTCGATGACATCCTGAAGACCACGGGGAAACGCATCTACGGTGGCACGCAGGTAGTGGATGGAAATAAGGCTTCAGAGCTTCTTTACTTGAATGTGGTCCTCCACAGACTTTTTCCTGCGACAATCTCCAAATTTAATGGTCGAGCGGGTTAAGGGTCCTTCTTGATGAACCCGGGGTAATTGTTTCTGCACCACTCCTGAGTTAGGTTTGCTGTGTGAGCAGACGCGCCGTCCTACAAGAAGACCCAATGTTATTGTCCGAAGTGTTCTTGGCTCCAGGGAAGGACGTTCTTTTCCAGAATCTCATTTAACTAGACTTCCATGGCGATTATCTTCTTTTGTTTCAAAATACGAGGGGCCACTTTCCATCTGCGCAAATCGCCCCGATCAGCATCACTCCTGGTGTGAAGCCCTCTATGAAGAGAAAGAAGAAGCTTCCTTGATGTTTCGAGTCAGCACTCGGTTGTTTTGAGAATAGAACTCTGCTTCTACTATGAACAGTTGGCATCCCCGCAGCGTGCCAAGCAACAAGTCTTTTGCCTTCTCGAGATGGTTTTTCCTTATTTTCTCCGAGAGAATCGCGGTCTTCGTCACTCGATATGGATTCAGTTTCAGCTTTTTCTAGAATTTAATTGTCATAGAAAAACGGAGTTTTTCATCTCTTTAGTCAGTTTCCGGATTGATTCATGTGAATCTCTTCAGAATCTTTCTCGAACAACTTTTACCTTTGATGGTGTATTGGTAGAAACTGGATTTCCTCCAACAACGTCGTCAATATGCGTGCCAGTCTCTTTGTAGCGATTAGCAGCGCTGCAGATAGTTTTCATCAAGGTTCCGAGCCGTTTCGAGACCCTTTCTGCTCTGTGCTCCGTCTAATGGCGGTCTAAAATTGCGATGCGGTGCACGCTAGAAGCCGTCATTACCCTGAAACTCAACGGATCTCGTTGAAATTTTGCAAAAACAGGAAGAAAGAATCAATAAATCAATAAATGAATAACAGATGCACCGAACGTGCGTGAGTCGCCATAACCATTGCGCCAAAGTTTTGTCTCCGTAATTAAAAGTCGCCCTGTACAATTCAAAATATTTTCATAAAATTTCGTTTTTTTTTGAAGAATTGAATAAATAGAATTAATAGAATTAATAGAACAAGGTAGCGACAAAACAGAAACAAAAATTCAGCGTTCGTTCTACAAAAATTGATGGACGCCGGACGTCCAATACTTCTGCAGGAAACCAACCATCAGAAATATTTATTTAGCATTAATAATTAAATGATTATTGAAGTTTAGTTATTGAAGAATCAAATATTAAATGACAAAAAATGGAGATGACGTCGTCATCGGAATACTAACCGAGGTGAGCCAGAATGAAGCATTTCCGTTCAGAGTAGGGCTGAATTGGATTTTGGGAACTCGGAATCCGGAAAATGGAATACGGAAAACGAAAAAAAGTTTTTTTCACGGAATTTGGATTCCGGAAAACGGAAAAAATATTTTTTCACGGAATCTGGAATCCGGAAAACGGAATGTAAAAAACGGCAGAATTTGGAATGCGGAATGCGGAAAATGAAATTTTAGCCATTAATGAGGGAATATTTATGATGTAAATGCGCTCTGTTCTCAACAATTTTTGCGGGGGTTCAAAAAAGTATACTTTTCACAAAAATTGAGAATAACGAATTAAAACGGAATAAAAACGCCATATCTCAGAATCCGGAATACGGAAAACGGAGAAAATATTTTTTCACGGAATCTGGAATCCGGAAGACGGAATGAAAAAAACGGCAGAATCCGGAATTTCGCCCTTCTCTGATTCAGTTCCGGCACTCTACAGTAACCCTCTTATTTATTCCGTTTCTTTAAAACTATCGGTTTACGAAGAAAATAAACAGTTTCATGTTTTCGTATCATAAAAACTGAAAATTAATCAACGAGAGAAAATGCGATTAGTGGCCTCCAATCTACACGTGACAACACCGTCTCTAGAAAGCGACGGAGCGACAGAAAACTCGGAAAACTGCAATTTTTATGCTCTCGGTGCGTCGTGTTCTACGGACAGAAGTAATAAGTGATAAGAAGGAAACATTAAAAAAAATGGAAAATGGGTGCGGGTTGTTGCCTTAGTTTACATTTCACTTGGCTCCTAGAAATCATTGAGGAAATTTGAAATTTTGTTTGAAAATCCAGAACTGTGCGCTGACTGGGCATGCCACTAGAATTGTAAAATAAAACATTTATTTTTCACTGAAAGGGAGCTAGATAATCTCTCAACAAAACTCCACAAATCGAGCACAATTCTAGGCCAAGCCTCTCACAAATTTAAGGAAAAAACTTGCGGGAGACTTGTGGAATTTTGCAGAGCAAAACCATTGTTATTTATGAGCAATTTTGATGAATCTTGAATCACTTCGGACAGCATCAGGATGGGGATACTCACTCAGAAGAGGAGCTAAGCCAATCAAGTTTCCCTTCCGCCACGCATATCAAGAAGGTCTCCATCTGGGGAGCTTTGCAGAAAGGCTCTTTTCAAGTGTGGAACCTCGAAAGAGAACACTTCTCAATGGGAGCGAATCTCTCCGATGATATCCCGCGAGCAACCTTCTATGTCTCCCCGCGTAGTCTCCAAGCAGTCATGGAAGCCAATGAACATTTTCAATTGACTTTTAGTTTGCAAGACGGAAGCAATTCCTTCGTATAGATAACATTGCAAACAGTCCACGGCTCCGCGGCTCTTAGAGTTGTCAAACTTGAGTATGTCGTGGAAGCAAGGAACCACTAAAACGCTTACATAAAACGCTTAATCAGAAAAGCGTAAAAATAAAAAAAACGGTTAAGCGGAACCGAACCCACAGTTCATATACAGGGTGGCCGCATATTACCCGCACACGACAGAACGGCTACGGCTATAAAACCGGAACCAAAAATCAAAGAGACTTGGAAATTAACAAAAAGTTTATTGAAATGATAACAAAAAACATAAATTAATCTTGTTCCATGAGGTCACCTCGCTTGCGGATGACAGCCGGAAGACGTCGCGGGTAAGCATCAACTGTGGCACGCAGGTAATCGGCTGACGATTTGTCCCATTCCTTGAGAAAAGTCTTTATCAGAGCAGCCACACTTGAATGGGGTTGAGCATTGACCTTGCTCTGCAAAACCCCCCACACGGAGTAGTCCAAGGGTTCAGGTCTGGCGAGGAAGCAGGCCATTCTTCCTTGCGAATGAATGCAGGAAAATGCGTTGCGCACCACTCCTGAGTGATCTTGGCGGTTTGAGCGGGTGCACCATCCTGCTGGAAAACCCAGTGTTGTCCTTTGAAGTTTTTTTGGACCAAGGAAGAAAATGCTTCTCTAAAATTTCTCAAATATAAAGTTCCTTGTTGATTTTGATTCCCTGATCAACGAAAACCAATGCTGCTTTGCCATTTGAGCATATGACTCCGAAGACCATGACGCTGGCAGGGTGAGAGACTTGATTGATGGTCCTTCCTTTGTCAGATGCTTCTTGGGAACTATGGGCCAAAACACGGTGATTTTGGGAATTGAACTCGGCCTGTACTGTGAAAAGTTTTTCATCAGAAAAATCAGTCACCAAACTGCGTGCTGCGGAGAAGACCTTTTGCTTTCTCCAGACGTTTCTTCTTGTTGGCTTCAGCAAGAATGGCTGCTTTTCGAACACGATATGGAGCTGGGAATCCACAATTTTTCTCATCGATGTTCGTCCGATTTTCATATCAATTGACATCTTTCTCATGCTTCGATGCGGATTTCTGTACATTCTCATCTTGACAGCCTTAATCACCTCCGGACAGTGTTTGTCTTTCGATTTTTGAGACACGTCAAAAACGGAATCCAACCTGTGACGGGTTACACGAAAAGGGGTTACATGAAGGCGGGATATTTAAAAAAAACGGGACTCGCGCAATTGCGCTCCACCAATTGCGCTCGAGTCCCGTTTTTTTTTAAATATCCCGCCTTCATGTAACCCCTTTTCGTGTAACCCGTCACAGGTTGTATCCCGTTTTTGACGTGTCTCCGATTTTTCCGTATCGATTCCTGGGTCGAAACTCTTTTTTTGAGGAATCGATTCTTTTTAACCGAAATCGTATCGATTCTTTCGAGTTTCGATTCCTTTTCGATTCTTTACCGATTCCGGCTGGCTCCGGGACATTTCAAAACCGGACATTTCAAAACCGGACATTTCAAAACCGGACATTTCAAAACCGGACAATTCAAAACCGGACATTTCAAAACCGGACATTTCAAAACCGGACATTTCAAAACCGGACATTTCAAGACCGGACGTTTCAAAACCGGACGTTTCAAAACCGGGAATTTCAAAACCGGACGTTTCAAAACCGGGCATTTCAAAACCGGACATTTCAAAACCGGACATTTCAAAACCAGACGTTTCAAAACCGCTTTAATAGTCGAAATCACGGTTTTGAAACGTCCGGTTTTGAAACGACAGGTTTTGAAATGTCCGGTTTTGAAATGCCCGGTTTTGAAATGTCCGGTTTTGAAATGTCCGGTTTTGAAATGTCCGGTTTTGAAACGCCCGGTTTTAAAACGTCCGGTTTTGAAATGTCCCGGAGCCAGCCGGAATCGGTAAGGAATCGAAAAGGAATCGAAAAATGTGGTATCGATTCTTTAAAATTTCGATTTTTTATCGATTCTTGCTCGATGACTTGGAATCGAAAAAGAATCGATTAAGAATCGGTAAAGAATCGAAGAATCGTTTCGATTCTTAATCGATTCTTTTTCGATTCCAAAGTACCGATTTTTAATCGGTACTTAATCGGTTCTTTTTTCGAAACTAACAATGGGGGATGGGGGGATGGGGGGATGGGGGGAAAACTTCAGATGCGATGAAAATTCAGATGAAACTTCAGATGCCAATATTCAGCTTCTGGAGAGTTTTAGGCAAAAACAAAGTTTGCCATGGTTTTCAGCATGCTCGAAAGTGTCTGTGTACCAATTTTCATAAAATTCTCAAACGTTATCTAAAAACAGTTCCCTTGTAAGAATCGATTAATTCACCGAACCGGGATCGAAAACACACACTGCCTCCGGAGTTGTCACAGTAACTTTTTTTCCTCATTCAGGACGATCCTGTTGACTACGAAGCTCCTTGAAATTAGAAATTGCATCATACACTGTTAGGAGGGGAATTCCGAGCTGTTTAGCAATCGTTGTTCCACTGATTCCGGATTTGAACATATGGTAAATGGTAGCACGGTGGGGAGAAGCACGTGCCATTTCGCTAAAACAAAACGTATGAAGCTGAAACTTGGGAAAATAATAAAAAATACATGAATAAATAAAAAAAATTGAATTTATCCGCCCCATTGATGCGTTAATGCTTGCCTGCTTGGCGCAGAACCCGTGTGCGGGTAATTAGCGGCCACCCTGTACTCGCTTCCCTTCTCTCCCCGCCTCGACCACCCCTGCTTGGTTCACACGTAAACCGCAGTTTGCGAACAGTTGCTGAAAAAAGGGCATATTTGCGAATAGTCGCTCAAAAATTGCTGAATAACGCCCAAATTTGCAAACAGTTGTCCAACAGTCGCGGAGTTATCAAAAATTGGAGAATGGTTCCCGAATTTTTGAGCAATCGTTCCGCAATCGTTCCGCAACCTTTCAATAATCGACAAAATCGCATAAGAATTGTCAAATAATTGTCGAAACGTTGTTCAACACACCTCGAATTTTTGAATGATTGTTGAATAGTGATTGTTGAAAAGCATGCTTGTTTTTTCAACTGTTGGGAATGCATAGAGGAAAGAGAGGGAAGGAAGGGGTTGAGGAAAGGACGCGTAGCTCCGGATTTTCAGATGGAAATATCTCGATTTCCAGAAGTTTGAGCAGATAGCCACTATGTGTACTGAATTCTCCGTAGTCGAATGTACCTGTGGTTGAATTTTAAAAAAAAGTTAGGGGGATTTCTATTCGAGGTTACCTTGTTAGTTATCAATGAAACACGGCGGTATTCACCAGAGAAGGGCGAAATTCCGGATTCCGGATTCCGCCGTTTTTTTCATTCCGTTTTCCAGATTCCAAATTCCGTGAAAAAATTAGTTTTCCGTTTTCCGTTTTCCGGATTCCGAGTTTCCAAAATCCATTTCCGCCCAACTATGAGTTTTAATACTTTATTCAGGTAGAGCGCATTTGCACCATTTTTGTTGGTTCGATTTTATCTAATCGAATTGAATCGATTCGATTCAAGAATGGATCCAATTCGAATCGAATCGATTAAAATCGATTTGCCCGTTCAACTTTGGCAAGCGAGATTTCAAAAAAACTCCAAAAAATTTGAATAATTGATAATTTTATCATGAAAAAAATTTTTTTTCAGTGTGTTCCGTGACCTCCAAGCGACGAACTCGTCTTCGTCTTGAATTCGTCTGACGCAGTATGCTGTTGGCAACTGTTTTATTGCGTAAGACGAATGCAAGACGAACTGAAAGACGAACGAAGACGACTTTTTTCTTCATTATTCGTGGAAGCTTTAGCTGAAACAAAGCAAACCATAGAGTTTCTTCATTGTTCCAGCTTTCCAGCCAAACAAGTTTCCTGAATTCGAAGTTACTTTTTTGAGAATTTTTTCCATATGTATACATCAGAGAAGGGCGGAATTCCGGATTCCGGATTCCGCCGTTTTTTTCATTCCGGTTTCCGAATTCCAAATTCCGTGAAAAAAATGTTTTTCCGTTTTCCGTTTTCCGGATTCCGAGTTCCTAAAATCCAATTCCGCCCAACTATGAGTTTTAATACTTTATTCTCAATTGTTGTGAAAAGTATACTTTTTTGAACTCCCGCAAAAATTTTTGCGAACAGAGCGCATTTACATCATTTGATTCCCTCATTAATGGTTAAAATTCCGTTTTCCGCATTCCGTTTTCCGGATTCCGTGAAATTTTTTTCCGTTTTCCGTTTTTCGGATTCCGTGAAAAAATTCTTTTTCCGTATTCCGGATTCCAGATTCCGTGAAAAAATATTTTTTCCGCATTCCGGATTCCAGATTCCGTGAAAAAATATTTTTTCCGTATTCCGGATTCTAGATTCCGAGTTCCCAAAATCCAATTCCGCCCTACTCTGGTATTCACGTGAACTCAACTGTACCCTTCGTTTCAAGAATCATTGAAAGCGTCTTTACGTGAACTGTTCTAATTTCCCATTTTCTACAAATCACATGCACATCATTTCAGGCGGTATTTTCGGATAAATTGATCGATATCACCATTAGTGACATCATCATCTTCATCTTCGTTTTTTAGTTCTACATTCAACAGAATGCAACGTTTTGACGACCGAATTCCGCTGAATTCAATTTCGTATTCAATTATTAAGACGGAAAATTCTCCACAGTTTTCCGGTAAGGCAATTTTCAGATTTGAAATGAGAATGTTTATGAAAACCAACTTGTTTCAGACGATTCTTGCACTTGTGGGCGCGACGAATTGGCATTTGGAGACAGCTACAATTATAGGCGATACAATAGTCCAAAACTCTTTCAACGATCGTTCTCAGTAGTGGAAAGCATCAAGAACTACGGCACGGCTACAGAGCACGAGCTCAATGCACCGTACCCAAAGCAAATTGCAGATCGGTACGAGGCCGAATACGACTATTGCATGCGGTGGGCTTGCGATTACAAGTACGTGGCTGCCAAAGTAATTCCATTCCAATCGAACTTTTATTCGGTTGTACGACTCATGTTCAAAGGAAGAAGTTGGTTTTGATACTCTTGGCTTTCAGTGGTGTACTTCTGAAATATTTCAGATTGGGTTTTGGACTGCGCAAATTTTGAAGGTCAATACGACTATTGTGGATGGCTGCCAAGTGCTCCTGCTTCATTGAACATGAAAAAATCACTGATGACAGACTCATCAGAGTTCACTCCCGACCGTATACGTTTGGAAGCGGGCAGAACGTTGCACTCTTCTGACACCGAATACGGGCTGCAGTCTTTAAAAACAGATTATTCCGGCAACTCCGGATTGACCCGAGATCCCATTGGTAAGTGAGCTATTCTAGCACGGTGAAATATTTTGTTACTTTTTCAATCGCGCTCTATTGACACGAAAACTCTGCGTCTCTCAGCGAGAGAGTAGTGGTCCTCTCGGACAAGAGATCAAAATCTGAAATCAAAGGAAATCATGAAAAAATGTATTATTTATTTATATTTGAGAAAAAGAACGAACAAAATCGGTGAAAATCGCTTTTCAAATCACAAAAGAAACGAAATTCATTTCAAAATTTTAATGCTTCCCTCTTGTCCGAGTGGACCAATACTCTCTAGCTGAGAGACGCAGAGTTTTCGTGTCAATGGAGCGCGATTGAAAAAGTAACAAAATATTTCACCGTGATTCTAGTTGGCGAATTCTTTTTCTCAGTGCTCTCCTTGTTTTGCCGTATTAGTGGTCTCGAGGCGGTTTTTGGTACTTTTTGGTACGCTCATTCAAATCTAGTGTGTCGTGTCGATTTTGGAATTGATCGATTGAATGGAATTGGATCGGCAATTTTTGAATCGATTCAATCGATTCAACTTGATTCGAATCGCGATTGAATCAAATCGAATCGATTCGATTTAATTTGATTCGAATCGAATCAATTCGATTGTTGCCGTGTTGATCGAATCATATCGAATAAGCAAAAAATAATGCAGATGCGCTCTACCGAACAATGCCTTTGGCGGCGCTTTGAAAAACGCAATCTGAATGAAAACGTTAAAAAATATTAAATGTTAAATGTTAAAAATAAAATTAAAATAAAATAAAATGTTTTTTTTTCACGCGTGGGGCTTAAATGTGGCGATTCAACAATGAGCAATTTGTGCAATTTTTTGAATTTTTTTTCGCTTATTAGTTAATCATAACATAGTTAATCATAGATATGAATAGGAATGAAAGAATGAAAGCTATAAAAAATACGATTTCAAACTGCCGCCGAAGGCATTGCTCGGTAGAGCGCATTTGCACTATTTTTATGGATTTTTTATTTTTATTTTTTCGATTTTATCGAATGGAATCGAATAGTTTCAAATCGATTTGCCCGTTCAACAAATCGAATCAAAATTGATCGATTGTTGAATCGACACGACACACTATTGAAAACATCACTTTCGCTTTCGCTGGAAATTACGGAGTATTTGAACATTTCGTCTTATTCTGAGAAGTTGTCTTTGTTGTCCTGATTTCCAGATTCTGAGCTGTATCAAATAATGGGAACCACATCAGACTGCGAAGAGTCGCTCATCGAAAACAGTCTTCATTCTACTATTGAAAATTTGTCTCCAATCCTTATAAATAATATGGCTGTTCCTTCATCGAGCGGCGCTTCGACGGGATCGAGCTTGAAAGCGGTCTATCAAGACCTCGTTGAGCTGGATCAAATTTTTGCTCGACAAGTTGACGACGACGCTGAATCACAAGACGATTCACTTTATGATTATGTAAACTGCCTCACTACTGCACATTCATTTTCCAACATTTCTCTTTTCAAGAACTACGGTAAGGTTTGGCTGGAATTTCTAGAAGAACACATTTTTCAGACTCTACTTCTCTTCATTCATATTCGCAAGTAGTTGAAGCCACTCCGAAGGTTCCAACAATGTTTTCTCAGCTAGCTTGCTTTGCTGGAAAGAAGTTTAATATTGCGTTCTGGAAAAATTGGTCGAAACCCAAAAAGTGAATATGAAACTCAATTTTCTGATTCATTTTTCATAAAATTTTGAAATTTATCATTGTGTTTCCTGCATCTTGAACGATCTTGAACGATTTGCTTTCTTCACAAAGCTGAAATTGTATTGCTGAAAACGGCTGAAAAACGTCGACAACAACTCGTAATTTTGTTTCCATTTGAGTTTTCTTGTGACGGAACGATGCAAATGGGATGAAAAGGAGCGGCCCGTCGCGCGGAGAGTGACAGAAGAACCCCATAAATAGAGCAGAAGCAGGAGCAGTGGAGAGATGTTTTGGTGAATAGGCAGATTGGAAGGTCGCCTTTCAGGAAATAGTAAAAGACGGCCGCTTTCCATTTTTTGGGGGAGCAGAAGATTTCATTCGATTCGTTCTCCGACGTCGGGGCAATCTTAGTTGGGGAGGGGGGGGGGGTCCACTCGTTTTTAGTCATTTTTGGAGGTTAAAAAAAATTTTTTTTTCTGAAAATGTTATTAGATATACACGAATAACACTAGTAATTTTTAGAACACTTTTATTGGCAGACAACAAAAATACTCACAAAAAAGAAAATGACGCTATCTTAGTTGGGGGGTCCAATGGTTTTTCGGCTTTTTTGGATTATTTTTGTTTCTGAAAAGCACCACGCTTATTCAAATACAACTTATCCTTATTTGTTATGATCCAATTAAACTTTAAAAAAAGCAAAATCAGAAAAGCAAAAAGAAACATAAGATGGAGCGGAACCGAACCACGACCCCCGAATTCCCACAGGAGAAATGCGTCCGATGAAATACGGGTCATTTAGGAACCTGAGGCGGGTGAAATACGGGTCCCGTATATGGCCCTCAAAATGAGTGTGCACCCATATACAGCCCGTATTCTGCTATGCGCATTCCGTATGCTTATGGCTTGCTACCGTTTAGCACTTGTCACTCATTTATCACCAATTACTTATGTATAAATAACATGTTTAACATATTTATTGTAATTTAAAAAACATGAGTAAAAATAATGTAACATAAAATAACATGAGTAAAAGTTTAAAAAAAGATCCATTTTGTACTGTTCTGCCGCGTAGGCTCGGATTTCTACAATTCGCTGCTGCTTTTTTTCCTGGGCAATACGACGTTCCTCTTCTAAGCGGGCGGTTTCTTCTTGCTAAAAAAAAATTAAATTTGTCGTTAAAGTATTAGGCTTATAACAGAACAAATTATTCGGAAAACTGATAAATTGGACTGAAAAAAAGCGATTAGAAAAAAATATATAATTTATATGACTTACTCTGTACTGGAGAGACACTGAACCAAAACTGGGAGAATCCCACTTGAAATCAAGTCGTCAATGGGTGGATTCCTATCGGTCGAAAGCATTTTACGTGCTTGCTGGTCAATTGCTCAGAAAAGTCGGATGACTGAGCGGCAGAGACGGTCAACCGAAGTAGGTTAGCATCGAATGGACCTGGTGGTGTTGTTGATATCTCCACATCATCACTGCAATATTTCATGAAAAAAATTATAGGCTATTTCTGGAAAAACTATGTGCTATTTTTGGAAAAACTATGGCTAGTCGATAAAAACTTTCATGACAACATTTTTTCGCTTTTTATCCAAACCGATGTAATTGAGGATTTATAAATTTAGATTTATTACTGACAGAGAAGCAGAAAAAAGAAAAATCATTGCGCCGCGTTTTAACTCTTAAAATTCACAATACGTTAACTAAAACTTACTCAAGCTGAGCATCGATGTTTCGCCGTTTAGAAATGGCTTCCTCGCGTTTATCCTTCCGAATGGAAACAACCTATAACGTATAAAGTTACGACGGTACCAACAAAATGGGGAGAATTCAAGAAAAAATCAAAGATAGGTCATTACAAAAATAGGAAATTTTTGTCGATAATGATACAAGAATGTAAAGAAGCGTGTCGCGGTTGACACGCAGCGCGTTCAGTGGAGCGCGCTTACTAAAATAAAATTTACGAACTGTCCGCGGGTGAAATAATGAAAATTGAAGATTAATGAAATAATCTATCTCCAGAAGAACAAAAAAGCCTTCACTCCCAAACAAGAAGATCGATGATTTCTAATCAATTTTTTTCGGAGAAAGAAGTACGCTTAACTAGAACTGAAAAATTATTCTCATTAAAAGAAAAGAAGATAGTTGTTTTTCTATAATAAATACACAAAATTTTATAAAAATTTTGAATGCCGACTTGAATGGAAATTTAAGAACAGTGTAAACAATTTTAGTTTGCGTGTTGTTAAATTCGGTGAAAAAAAATCGATTTCGACGTTTTAACTAAAAATGCTTGCAAATGTTCAATCTTTTTATTTTTCAACAGAGATAGTTTAAATTCCATCTATGTTTTCAGCAAAGTTATAGTCGACTGAATCTTTTGTGAATAACTCTATAATAAAGTGTCACATCAAGTTACAGAATTCATTACTTAATTTTAGAAAATAAAATATTTAAATGAGACTGCAAACACATGATAAAATAAATTAAAAACAAACGAATATGCTTAGAAATTTATTAGACAAAAATTATCATGATAATTTACGAAAAATAAAAAAGAAATGAAAAAAAATCACAGCAATTATTTATGAAAACTCAAAAACGCTGCGTACCTCTAAAAACGGTCCGTTTATGACCCGTATTTTATCCGCGGGTATATGTTTCCTCATTATTAAAGGTTTTACGTACGACCCATATATAGTCCGTATATAATCTGTATTTCACCCGTAGCGAGCCATCGGGAGCGACAGACGATTTACGGGTAAGACAAGGGCTATATGCGGGCCTCACCCGTATATGGACCACGCGCATTTTACCTGGGCCCATACCTCCCTCTTCCCGCCTCGGCCACCGCTGCTTGATTATTTCAACATGTAGAATGCATAGAAGAAAGAAGGGGAATGAAGGGGGCGAGTAAAGGGCGCGGTGCTCAGGATTTTCAGATTTTCGTGGAGCTTACCCGTGGCACGCTCGAAAAAGAAACTCACAAGTATTTTAACAGTAACAACAAACAATTGTACAAAAAAAAATTAGAAAAACCTCCAAAAACGACAAAAAACGAGTGGACCCCCCCCCCCCCCAACTAAGATTGCACCCCGACGTCTCCATATTGATGGTGATTCCGGATAGCTTTCCATGGAAATTCCGTAATTCTCTAACTATTTTAAGATGCTATGAACTTCAAAAAGACTTCCAGGAGAAGCAAAACGAGCTGCTTTCTCCAGCTCTTTATCGCATTCTACCCCTTTTTCAGCAGCGATTTTCCGCCGTAGAATCGTGGGGGAGGGGGGTGGGGGGGAAGACGGGATAACGGCACCCTTGCTTCCTCAACAGAAATGCCACCCTTAAGGGTATCATAGCATAGAAAGGAATGTTCTTTGATTGCTTATAACGAGCGCGGCCCTCTAGCGACGCGACAGAAGGAGCCAGTTCAAGAATCATAATGCTAGACCATATATTTTCAGATTTTCTTCTGATTTCTAGACGAATTTTAAAATGTAAAAACCTTTTGGGAATATTTAAAAAAATTGAAAGTGCCTCGCTTTTTTTTTTTCGTTTTCTTCTTCTATTTCTTGTTTTCAAAATGAGAATACCTACATTTCAATGAGCAAAACCGGATTCTTCAGCTCTGTACGCTTGCAAATTGTGTATTTTCAGCGCGGAAGCCAGCGGACTTCGTGTGGATTACGTGATATGTAAAAATATTTTTCATTTTCATTATTTTATTGAAACTAAACAATTGCAGAAATCCCTTTTTCATTTCATTGTGAATGTCTTCAATAAGGCTTCCATTTGGGCGAAATTTCGGTCGTCTCGTCTTCCTCGTCTTGAATTCGTCTTACGCAGAGATAGACATTGTGCTGGTGCACATGCATTTTAATTGACGCGCATAACGCATTATTTCTTTGGCAAGCGAGAGAAAATAAGAGTTTTTACCTTTAAAAAAACTCCAAAAAATTTAATTTTTTTTTCAGTACTTTCTGTAACCTCCAGGCGACGAACTCAAAATTTTGAAGCACTTCAAATATCGATTTCGACTGATTCTTCCTCTCGTAGAATTATCGATAATTTCGTTGAACTCCTCGGAGGCTTTTACCTGCAAAATGTGGTTCTAATGCACAGAAAATTACTAAAATCTGTTAAATATCTCATAATATTTTCCAGAATCTGAATCAGTTTGAATTTTTTCTAAATTTCTTTTTCTACTCGTTATCGATGAGGAAACAGCGGGTGGGTAAATTCGTAGGAAAATCGGCATTTCTAACGATTTGCTCATTATAATATTCGTCGTTCAGGAGTCGTTCATTATCTGTCAAAAATGTGAAATGTATTTTTTTTTATTCGAAAATTTGGAATAACAATTCATTTATTGCAAATAAACAATTATTTTAAACATTAATTCATTAAAACAAGTAAAATTGTCGTCAAATTAAATGGACTGTGCGCGTCAAGTAAAATACATTGTGAACACCGTATACAACTTTTTTATTGCGGTAAGACGAAGAGACGAACGACGAGAGGAAAGACGACTTTTTGTCTTCGTCTTTCGTGGAAGATTTAGTCTTCAATTCTTGAAAAACGCCACGGTGAAAAAATCTCGTTCAACACAATTTCTAGTAGAAAATCTGCAATTCGAAAGCAATTTTTTTCTCTTCAACTTCAACTACAGCGCCATATTCAACTTTGCCGAACATTGGTATTTTCGTTATGTGGCATCGTTATTTGAAGGCCACGTTGTCACAATCGTAACGGCTACAATGCCCATTCGCATTTCTTTGACGCGCTCCAGAAGTCCATGGAGTTGGGCAACAGGGCACGTTGGATGATCCTCACTGATCATTGGAATAGAATACTTGAACATTTTAAATTGGCGCTTTTGTGAAGTTAGTTTTCAACCCGATTTCTAGACAGCAGAACGCCGATTTCCGGCGCTATCTTAGTTGGGGGTTGGGGTGTTCAATGGCTTTTAGTCATTTTTGGAGGTTTTTGCAATTTTTTTTCTTGAAAATCTTTGTTGTTATTGCTAAAATATTAAATGTTAAATGCTATGCTAAATAAAATAAAATAAAATTAAATTAAAAATTTTTTTTCACGCATGGGGCTTACTTGTGGCGCAACAACAACAAACTACGCTTACTCGTGGCGCAACAATTTTTGCAATTTTTTCGGATTTTTTTATCGATTAGTAGTTAATCATAACTTAGTTAATCATATATATGAATAAGAATGAAAGAATTAAAGCGATAAAAATACGATTTCAAACCGCCGCCGAAGGCATGGCTCGGTAAAGCGCATTTGCACTATTTTTGTTGAAGCTGATGCATTATTTATTTATTTTTGTTTAAGCTTTGTTTAAGCCGCAGCTGATGCACTTCTAGACTTGAAGTCGTTTACAGTTTTCAATGGATGGCCCGGTGTCGCGAGAATGTCATCTGAAGACTATGCAAGCATTGGGTTTCATTTAAAAAAATTTTTTTTGTAAGCATTGAGTTTCGATCATCAGACAGTGAATCATTCTTTCAAATATCACGATGAAGCGAAATTTTACGAGCTATGGGCCGGAATCGCCAAGAAATATCCAGTCACCTAGTCTTTTTTTTTGTGCGTATTTTTGTTGTCTGCCAATAAAATTGTTCTAAAATTTGCTAGTGTTATTCAGTGTGTCGTTTCGAAAGCATTTCGAGAAATGTTTCTCGTTGATTTCTCGAAAAATTTCTCGAAAAAAAATTTCGATAAAAAATAATAATAAACTATTATCGCCGTAAAAAAGTTTCGACATTTTTTCGAGCCCGCGAAAATCGGGATTCGAATTTAGAGGCTCCGCCCATTCATCATCATTTCAGCGTATTTGCTATGCGCGATATATTTTTTGAATTATTATTTTTTCTTCTGAATTTTCAGAATTAAACTGGATTGAAAGAACGAAATTGTATTAATCGTGAATTTTTTTACACGTTTCTTCGAATGTTTAAATATATCAATTTGCGTCATTTATTTTTTTTTCGTTTCTTCTGATAAAAATATATCGCGCATAGCAAATGCGCTCTGATGATGAAATGGGCGGTGCCTCTAAATTCAAATCCCGATTTTCGCGGGCTCGAAAAAATGTCGGAACTTTTTTACGGCGATAATAGTTCGAACGACACTCCGAAATAACGAAAAGCGCGTTGTTTATCGTATTTCCATTCAAATCATTTTTCGCGATTTCTCGAGAAATTCTCGAAAAATTTCGAAAATTCTCGAAAAATTCTCTAGAAATCAACGAGAAAAATTTCTCGAGAATTTTTCGGAAATTTTTCGAAAAACGCATTTTTCGAGAAATCATTTTTCGACACGACACAATGGTGTTATTCGAGTATGTATAATAACATTTTCAGAAAAAAAATCCTACAAAAATGACTAAAAACCATTGACCCGCCCCCCCCCCCCCCAACTAAGATAGCGCCCGGTTTCCTTGTGAAATTTTCCATCGAATTCAGTTTTAGTGTGTCGTATCGATTCAAAAATCGATCAATTTTGATTCGATTTGTTGAACGGGCAAATCGATTTGAATCGATTCGATTTCGCGAATGAATCGACTTGAATCGATTCTATTCGATTCGATAAAATCGAATCAACAAAAAAAAAATTTTTTTTCCGTTTTCCGGATTCCGGATTCCGCGAATAAAAATTTTTTCCGGATTCCGGATTCCGTGAAAAAACTTTTTTTTCTTTATTTTTGCATTATTTTTGTTGATTCGATTTTATCGAATTGAATCGAATCGAATCGAATCGAATCGAATTGAATCGAATTGAATCGAATCGAATCGAACGATTCGATTTTTATTCAATCGCGATTCGAATCATGTTGAATCGATTGAATCGATTCAAAAATTGTCGATTTAATTCGATTCAATCGATCAATTCCAAAATCGACACGACACACTATTCAGTTTCTCATTTTTCATGTTCCTTTTGGTATTCATCCGTCATTCTCTTTGCGGGCGCAGCTTCCCCCCCCCCTCCTCGTTGTAGTTGGCTATTTGCGTTTCAGCGATTTTCTTTCTTCTGGAGTTTTCTCTTTTTGTTGTTTTTCGCATTTCCATTGATTTCCATTTGGCCATAAGATCTATCATCTTTTCAATGCGTGCCCAAATGTCTAAAGAAAAGCAATTTTAATTCTGCATGCTTAGAAAGAGGCGAACACTAAGTCTTCCCATGCTTTTTTTGTTTTCAGTGGAGCCGAAAATGAACGTCAAAGACAAGACAAGCAGCCGCCCGCTTCTTTTTGAATTTCAATTATCAAGGAGCCTTGAATTTTTATTTCTAGAAAATGCTCAGAAATTCTGTAAAGTTCTAAGCCAGATATATCACAATTTTAACGCAAATGCTGAGCAAAGCTTGCTCTAATTGTAAAGTGACGGTGAATTTGTGCTAGACTTGTTTAGACTTCTCTTACTAAATCGGTTGAAGAATTTGAAGAATTCTGATTTTCCGAAAAAAACAATTCTGAATGACAGCGTCATTGAAGAGAGAACGTCACGATTGAAGTGTAAATAGAGGATTTCTTAAAATTAATCATCGTGTTCAACTCCAAATACTTCAGATGCACTTCATTCCAGTAGATTTGCTTTATTGATGGAGCGCTTTCGCATCTGCAGTGCTCCATGCGTTGCTCCAGTGAAATGTTGCAGATGTTGGAACGAATGACACTTTTAGCCGCTTCATTACTTCCATCTACAACGAATACATCGGGGAGTTGGGCACGATGCCACTTGGTGAATATATTTCTGAGATTTGACATATTCCCATAACCCATTTTTGTTAGTTGCCGAGAGCCCGAAGTTCCAAAGTTTCACAGATGCTCGGCAATGAGCACAATCAATGATTTACATTTCCGGAATTCTCGATGGATTTGGAAATGCTGTTTCTGCGTTCCTTGTGCAATGGTTGTCGTTACATTGATTAAGGCTTTCACGAAAGACGAAGACAAAAAGTCGTCTTTTCTCTCGTCGTTCGTCTCTTTGTCTTGCATTCTGTCTTGCATTCGTCTTACGCAATAAAAAAGTTGTGCATTTGTACCAACACAATGTCTATCTCTGAGTTAGACGAATTCAAGACGTCTTTCCTCTCGTCGTTCGTCTCCTCGTCTTTTGTCTCGTATTCAGTTGTCTTTCAGTTCGTCTTGCATTCGTCTTAAGCAATAAAAAAGTTGTGCTTGTGTACCAACACAATTCCTATTTCAATTTTGCAGTTGACCACTTCCTTGTACAACAAAAAGTTGTCTTTCCTCTCGTCGTTCGTCTCCTCGCCTTTCGTCTCGTATTCATTTGTCTTTCAGTTCGTCTTGCATTCGTCTTAAGCAATAAAAAAGTTGTGCTTGTGTACCAACACAATGTCTATTTCAATTTTATAGTTGACCACTTCCTTGTACAACAAAAAGTTTTTCCTCTCGTTGTTCGTCTCCTCGTCTTTCGACTTGTCTTACATTCGTCTTACGCAAATCAGACGAATTCAAGATGTAGACGAAGACAAGACGGTCATATTTCGTCTTTCGTGGAAGCCTTAACACTGATAATTATTCGTTGAGTTCTTCCATCCGAGTTCAATTTCCCCTGACACGCCCATGAACAAAGCTGTGCTTTACTCTGTGCGTGTTTCTCGCTCTGAAATGTCGAGAGCCTCCGTCTGATTCTGCCGGTCGTCCGTCCTTTAATAGAAAAATTCAATTTTGCAACAGATTTTATTTCTCGATTTAGGAAGCTTTTTTAAGCAGTCCAAAGCACATTTCCGTCGTTTTTGACTAAATTAAAAGTTTGTGAAAATGACGAATTTTGAGTGACGAATGAGTTAAAAAATAAATAAAATCTTCGTCGTAAAATATTTAATCGCAAAATAAATAGCATTTTTTGTCAATCTTTTTGCAGCGTTGACTAATAATATAAGGGCATTTCAATGACTTGCACCTCTCAATGACTACTTGTGGACAAAAGCCGATCAAACCGAACCAGACGGTTTTTTTTTGCAAATTTTTGAGAAAATACAGTTCAGCTAGTTCCACATTGGAATATTTGCAGTCAGATAGCTGTCTCCTTACTGAAAGATATCTGAAAGTTGGAAAATTTCAGACTTACAATAATTAGTTTTTTTATCGCTATGAGTAAGGCTTCCGCGAGAAACAAAAAGTCGTCTTTCCTCTCGTCGTTCGTCTCTTTGTCTTTTCTCTCGTCGTTCGTCTCCTCGTTTTTCTTATCGTCGTTTGTCTCTTCGTCTTTCATTTTGTCTTGCATTCGTCAAAAGTCGTCTTTCCTCTCGTCGTTCGTCTCTTTTGTCTTTTCTCTCGTCGTTCGTCTCCCCGTCTTTCATTTCGTCTTGCATTCGTCTTACGCAATAAAAAAGTAGTGCATTTGTACAAACACAATGTGTATCTCTGCGTTAGACGAATTCAAGACGAAGACGAGGTCATATTTCGTCTTTCGTCGAATCCTTAATGGAGAGTCAGAATCAGTGAGTTTTTCCTCTATAAAGCGCGCAAATCAAAGACCTCGACGTGTTGTTATTGTAAAAAGTTCTAATTTTTCATCAGATTTCCGCTAGACGTTGTGAAGCTCGCTTTAGCTTCCTACCAGAGAAGGGCGGAATTCCGGATTCCGGATTCCGCATCCCGGATGCCGCCGTTTTTTTTCATTCCGTTTTCCGGATTCCGGATTCCGAGTTCCCAAAATCCAATTCCGCCCTACTCTGCTTCCTACCCGCTTTGAGCGACTGTGTTCAGTATTCGCTGAATGGAGGGAGACGCAAGAAAAGGTCTAAAAGCACTGAAACTTGCAGATCTCTGTTTAAAAGATCCACTGTGCTAACTCTCGCATTAATCCGGCGAGCCGCCATCTGTTGATTTCGAACTCAAATTTTATGGAAATATTACGGAAAAAAAAAACCATTTATCTCATTAGACGTCATAAAGAGAACTGCAGCTTGCTTTACAACGTCTAGCGAAAATCAGATGAGAAATTAACACTTTTTTAAAAGCATTCAACACGTGGAGGTCTTCGCTTTCCTTTCGCTTTCCTCGAGGAAAAATTGTGAAGTTGATGGAAGATATAACACGGGATCCGCCAGCAACTATGAAGAATCTGAAATCCCAGCTTCTTCTTTTGTCGTTGCAATGTGCTGAAGAGCTAACTTTTGGCTCATGAATTCTCCATAAGAGCTGCGAATTGCAGTTGTGGCAGCACCCAGCCAGCCAGCCAGACAATTTTCAAGAAAGCGCCTTTTTCATTTGAGGCTTGCAATATGTACAGTACTGGCCAAAAAGGTATTCACAAACAGTTTAGACAAATTTTCGAAAATTTGACTATTCTTGTTGTTGAATCAATTTCTTTTATCGTTTTAAATATTGTCTTAAAATATCAAATCGATCCGGGAAGTTTCAGAAAGGTTATGCTCGAAAGGCTGTTTGCGAATACCTTTTTGGCCAGTACTGTACATAGTGTAAGGTTTCCACGAAAGACGAAATATGACCGTCTCGTCTTGTTTTCGTCTTTGTCTTGAATTCGTCTCACTTGCGTAAGTCTTGCGTTTATCGCGTAAGACGAATGTAAGACGAGTCGAAAGACGAGGAGACGAACGACGAGAGGAAAAACGACTTTTTGTTGTAAAAGGAAGTGGTCAACTACAAAATTGAAGTCGTATTATCGCAGAGTTCACCGGAAAATTTTTGAAATAAGGAAGCGATTTTGGCTATTACAGGGAATAACCAAAGTTGATGTTTTTTCGCTGTTAAAACGGCAGATTCTGATGTTTCAATGGCAGCTATTGTAGAGACGTTAATCCCAAAATTTCAAAATTATTTTTAAGGCTTCCACGAAAGACGAAATATGACCGTCTCGTCTCGTCTTCGTCTTCGTTTTGAATTCGTTGCGTTAGTCTTGCGTTTATTGAGTAAGACGAATGCAAGACGAACTGAAAGACGAACGAAGACGAGTGGAAAGACGAGGAGACGAATGACAAGAGGAAAGACGACTTTTTCAGTCTTGAATTGCTTCCCAACTTTCTGGACCAATGATTGACCGATATCGAGTCTTCGAACGATGTCACACACTCGATGACCCTCGGCGTTGGTGGCACGGTGGGGAGAAGCTCGCATAATTAGAGAAAAAACAAAATGTGATAGCCCCCCCCCCCCGACTTTCGAAAAATTTGGAAAGTTTTCGAAAACCGGACTTGGCACAGTGCCAAGAGCACTCAGAAAAAAAAACATTCTTTTTCGTAAGGCTTTCACGAAAGACGAAGACAAAAAGTCGAGTCGTCTTAGTTCGTCTTACATTCGTCTTAGGCAACAACACACTGCGCCAGACGAATTCAAGACGAAGACGAAAATTTCTCCCAAATGGAAGCATTTCTTTTTCGTTACGCTGTGTGCGAAAATGCCCTCTCTCCCCCCCCCCTCAACCGAAACACGGCGGATCTGTTCGTGAAAAGCCCAAGTTAGTTTTACCTGTTCATCGGAGAGTGTAATATTTTTTTTTTCGGCTCGTTTCAACTTGCAAATAAATTCTCTCTCCTTCCCTCTCTCTCTCTCTCTCGCTGTTGGCACCGCAAATAAACGTCTTTCGAGCAAGTCTGTCTCAATACTCAATAGCTGCGCATCTTAAAACGTGAAACGAACAATATTTGACTGCGAATCGACGAAACGGAAAGCCTAGACAGAAATAGAAAACGCACATTATTATTTCAGTCATTTCAAGATAGAAACCAGAAACCAGTGCCTTCAGACCGGATTTTATTGCTTAAGACGAATGCAAGACGAACTTTCGTCTTTCCTGAAAGCCTTACCTAGCTTTATAGCATCAGGGAGATGAAAAATTGAATCGCCAAATGCTTCCCACGTTTCCTGACTCCTTTATTTTATTGCTCCTGGCTCCGCCGCGAGGCAATAAATGAGTTATGTGAGTTCATTCATATTAGGTAAGGAAATTACTAGTTTTTAAGATTCAGAAGACCTTTTCAGATATTCAAACCTACAATTTGTTTGAATAAAAAATTTAAAAACCTTGCTCTGAGACTCTTCGCTTTATATCTTTCGCCGGATCCAAAGGAAAGGAAGTTTGTAAAGTTCATATGAGAAAGTATGTCACAAAAGGTTTCCTTTTGGTCTATTTGCTTTATATTTTATTGAAATATTAATTAGTTTTCTTTTTTATTTGAAAAAAAAACAATATAAAAACCAGAAAGTACTTTCTAGTAGTGTTGTCGGCAGGAATGTGGACACAGTTAATCAAATATATGTATACCGACGCCCTACGTCAAATACTTTTTCTTTTTGGTTGGATTTCCGCTGTTGTAAAATATCAAGAATTAATATTAAAAATGAACTCTCTAGCTCACCGAGCCTTGAGCAACTTCTTCGAAGAAAGCTTTGTGATTTGAAAGTAGTGACGATAGCTGCAAATATCGCTGCAAATGACCGAGGCTCACCTGATTCCATATCATTTAAAGAGAGCTTTTGGTCTGATTCTCCTCAAACTCTCTGGATTCTCAATATTCTATCGCCGTTGTTCAGAAGTTCATCTTTGAATATTTGGGCTTCTGAAGTGGTTAACATTTCTGTAATTTTGGGTTTCTGAAAAGGTTTTGAACGTGTGCAGCTTCCTGGGCAGGAAACAAAAGTAAATAGCTAAGAGTTAGCCATATTCGTCTCTGTGAGCTCTCAGCGCCGCTGCAAACTTCCACCAATCACTGGCCATTTTGCCCACTAAGCAGGATTCTGGATTCTGTGAGGAAGAGGTACAATTAGCGCCACAGAAGCAATAGAAATATTAATTTCAGAATAGAGATTTTAAATTTTTTTTTTCGAATGCTTCGCTTTTCTTTTCGTTTCCAGACCCCCTCTTATCTACAAAGAAACTTGAAATTCGGCAAAAAAGTAAATAGCTAAAACTTAACCAAAAGAGTCAAATACTGAGAGCTCCATATTCTATTCTGTAAGCTCTCAGCGCTGCTCAAAACACCCACAAACTTCCACCAATCACTGCCCATTTTGCCCACTAAGCAGGTTACTGGATTTTGTGAGAAAGAGGTACAATTAGCGCCACAGAAACAATGAACATTCTAGAAGGAATATTAATTTCAGAATAAAGATTTCAGATTTTTTTTTCGAATGCTTCTCTTTTCTATTTGTTTCTAGACCCCCCCTTATCTACAAAGAAACTTGAAATGCAACAAAAAAGTAAATAGCTAAGAGTTAGCCAAAAGAGACAAATACTGAAAGCTCTCAGCGCTGCTCAAAGCACCCGCAAACTTCCACCAAAGACTTAACCAAAAGAGACAAATACTGCGAGCTTCATATTCTATGCTGTGAGCTTTCAGCGCTGCTCAAAGCACCCACAAACTTCCACCAAAGACTTAACCAAAAGAGTCAAATACTGCGAGCTCCATATTCTATTCTGTGAGCTCTCAACGCTGCTCAAAGCACCCGCAAACTTCCACCAATCACTGCCCATTTTGCCCACTGAGCTGGATTCCGGATTTTGTGAAAAAGAGGTGCAATTAACGCCACAGAAACAATGCACCTTCTTGAACCTTCTTTCAGAAGGAATATTAATTTCAGAATTGAGATTTTTCGAACGCTTCTCTTTTCTTTTAGTTTCCAGACCCCCCCCCCTCTTATCGACAAAGAAACTTGAAATGCAACAAAAAAATAAATCGCTAAGAGTTAGCCAAAAGAGTCAAATACTGAAAGCTCTCAGCGCTGCTCAAAGCACCCGCAAACTTCCACCAATCACTGCCCATTTTGCCCACTAAGCAGGTTACTGGATTTTGTGAGGAAGAGGTACAATTAGCGCCACAGGAACAATGCACCTTCTTGAACCTTCTTTCAGAAGGAATATTAATTTCAGAATAGAGTTTTTTCGAATGCTTCTCTTTTCTTTTCGTTTCCAGACCCCCCCCTCTTATCGACAAAGAAACTTGAAATGCAGCAAAAAAGTAAATCGCTAGGAATTAACCAAAAGAGTCAAATACTGAGAGCTCTCAGCGCTGCTCAAAGCATCCGCAAACTTCCATCAATCACTGCCTATTTGGCCCACAAAGCTGGATTCTGGATTCTGTGCTCTCAGCGCTGCTCAAAGCACCAGCAAACTTCCACCAAAGACTTAACCAAAAGAGTCAAATTCTGCGAGCTCCATATTCGTCTCTGTGAGCTCTCAGCGCTGCTCAAAGCACCCGCAAACTTCCGCCAATTTTGCCCACAAAGCTGGATTCCGGATTCTGTGAGAAAGAGGTACAATTAGCGAAGATTTCAGTTTTTTTTTATAATGCTTCTCTTTTCTTTTCGTTTCCAGACCCCCTCTTATCTACAAAGAAACTTGAAATGCAACGTAAACACATTTTCAGTGTTTGTGATCTCGTTTGCTCTTTCCTCCTCGCCTCCTTTTTCTGTTTTATCGTGCTCTTTTTTACACATGACATTTTTAGCAACATTTCGCTGTTCTTTCATTGTCTCTCGGTTTCACTTTCCGTTTCAGGTGCCTTATCACTTGCGTAACTGTACACCTTTGATGATAAAATGATAGGAGAGCGCGCTGCTACGGTCGCATCATATCGCACACACTTCTACACAGAATCTCAAACTCAAAAATGTTGCTTTTACATTGTCGAAAATGCAATTGTTTGCACCCGACGTGATGTGTATAGTAATTGCGGAACACGTTGGCTTTCTGTCGTGCTCCTCCATACATAGTACAACTTCCTGGAGTATTTTCTTCAATTTGGTTGTGTGCTCCAGGAAACACAACTCAATTACCGGAGCATTTACATCACCAGACCCCCCCCCCTCCGCTTTCCACCTCCTCATACACCTTTTTCTCTCAATTGTTTTTCGGTCGTCGTCGTTTCTCCTTTGATTCGCCTAAAGTGAAGCCATTAACATGTTGGGGCCTGAAAAAAGGGCGAAAAGTGAGTGAGCCAGTGAGTTCCTCGTTTGCTGCTCTTTTAAAGCGTCTTGCCAGCGCGCGCTCTCTCTCTCTCTCTCTCTCTCTCTCATTTGACTGAAACGTACGTTAAAGCCCGCAATTTCAGCATAGTATTTCTTCTGAAATGAAGAATTATAACTATGAATCATCGAAGATTACAGTTGCTTTTAAACCTCTCCTAGGAGCAACATTAAAAGAGCACAAACCTT
This sequence comes from Caenorhabditis inopinata, assembly GCA_003052745.1. NCBI lineage: Eukaryota > Metazoa > Nematoda > Chromadorea > Rhabditida > Rhabditidae > Caenorhabditis > Caenorhabditis inopinata. The sequence goes on from AP018154.1 coordinate 18,127,470, forward strand.
GTACAAAACCTATCCTAAACATCCTTCACATTACCCAGACAATTTCGCGTCATTACAGTCATAGTTTTGCTCAAGCTTTGAGCAGGTTTTGCGCAAAGTTTGCACAAAGTTTCCGCAAAACTCTGCCGAGTGTGTACCGTCCTTCATTCTGTTGTTTTCCTCCATTCTTTACTTGGTTTCTTAACCGCTTAACAGTCAATAAAGATCATAATCAGGTCATAAGGCTGCGAACGTTTAAAAACGGACGGCACAATTAGAGGGTGACGCCAAACACAAACATACATTTTGGAAGTCACTAGAAGAGATAGAGAGAGAGAGAGAGAGAGAGAGAGAGAGATAGAGAGAGAGAGAGAAAGAGAGAAAGAGAAACGCAGATTTTTAGGTATAGAGAAATGTGTGGAGAACGACCTTCAACAGTTCGTTTTTCTCCATTTTTCATTCGCTATTCCCGACGACGGTGGTCGATTCGAATCGAGACTAACTAGTTGGTTTAGCCGGCCATCAATCCGTTCTGAACCCAAAGCGACATGTGATTTTAGGTTTGTCCTTTTGAATTCCGTTTTCCGCTATTTGCAAACACATCTTTCCAACTGTCTAATTGTTTTTGGTTTGGGATAACACTGGAGGTTTGTATAGCCTCTTTCCTTATGTGAAATGACGTTTTCGGTGCTCGCCGAGCAGTGCTGAAACTTCCTTATTAGCAACTATTCCTTCCTTCCTAGTCTCCTTCAAAAGGAGCGGTTTTGGAATCGAAGGACAGCTGAAAATGAGATGACTGCTGAAACTAAGGCAAGGCTTCCATTTGGGCGAAAATTCTGTCTTGTCATCTCGTCTTCTTCGTCTTGAACTCGTCTTACGCGAAGATAGAAATTGTGCTCGTTCACATGCATTTTAATTGACGCGCAAATTCTTTGGCAAGCAAGATATAGATATTTTAAAACAGTTCCAAAAAAAATTTGAATAATTGATGATTTTATCATGAAAAAAAATTTTTTCAGTACGTTCCGTGACCTCCAGGCGATGAACTCGTCTTCGTCTTGAATTCGTCTGACGCAGTGCGTTGTTGACAACTTTTTTATTGCGTAAGACGAATGCAAGACAAACTGAAAGACGAACGAAGACGACTTTTTTCTTCATTATTCGTGGAAGCTTTAGCTGAAACAAAGCAAACCATAGAGTTTCTTCATTGTTCCAGCTTTCCAGCCAAACAAGTTTCCTGAATTCGAAGTTACTTTTTTGAGAATTTTTTCCATATGTACACATCAGAGAAGAGCGGAATTCCGGATTCCGGATTCCGCCGTTTTTTTCATTCCGTTTTCCGGGTTCCAGATTCCGTGAAAAGTTTTTTTTTCCATTTTCCGTTTTCCGGATTCCGAGTTCCCAAAATCCAATTCCGCCCAACTATGAGTTTTCATACTTTATTCTCAATTGTTGTGAAAATTATACTTTTTTGAACTCCCGCAAAAATTTTGGCAAACAGAGCGCATTTACATTATAAATATTCCCTCATTAATGGTTGAAATTCCGTTTTCCGCATTCCGCATTTCGGACTCCGCCGTTTTTTACATTCCGTATTCCGAGTTCCAGATTCCGTGAAAAAATATTTTTTCTGTATTCCGGATTCCGGAGTTCCCAAAATCCAATTCCGCTCTACTCTGGTATACATCATAGCAGTGTCTTCTGAATTCCCTTATTATTCAAAAAGTTCAATGCGAAACTTCACAGTTCACGATGAAAACTATGAGCTATCCATTGAAAATGATGTAAATTTTCAGCAACTTTCTGTAAACACTCTTGGAGTTTTCTTATCGAAATTCTGGAATTTGCTCTTTTTCAGCTTTGTAGCTCACTCATTATTATGAATATCTGAAATTAGCCGCGGAGCGGAGCAATTGAGCATATGTTGCGGGGGGAAGGAGGTTTCTGTGTTTTTCTGTGTTTTTTCCTCGATTACCTTCACCTATTCTCAGTACAGTTCAAAGGCATGTTTGCTTCCCCTACGGTGCCCTTTTACCTATCTTCTTTGCGTCTCGGTGTGCGGTGCCAACTCTTCGTTTATTCGTTCTTCCCTTTTCCTTCTCCACCTTTCTACCATCACCGCCCAAACAATCTCTCCCCCCCCCATTCTCTTACCAGTTTCTCTCTTTTTTTTTCTTTCAACTTTTTTCACTTTACTTTACTTTATACACTTACTTTTTACTTTTGCTCACTTATGTTCAAAGTACCTTTCTATTTATTCCATCTGCAAAAAAGTCGAGCTCTGTTCCTGATGCTCCACCACCGTCCGGCTCTCTCTCTTTTTCCATACAACAACATGCTCTTTGTGGGTTGTGTCAATTCAATTTGATTGCTAAATCTTCTTTTTTTTCTTCTTCTATAACGTTCTCGTAGGCTTTTTCAGCAGCGGTCACTCATTCTCTAACGGCGTTAACTTCTCCAAACGTTGGAGCGTGTATGTGTGTGTGTGTGTGGGCTAACGATGAGGGGTAGGAGGTCACAATAAAATTGCTTGCTCAATGCGAAGTTTCGCCTGGAGCAACGATTCTTTTTCATCGTCTCATCGTGCTTCTTCTATATAATTTTTTATACGGAGAAGCACAAGTTTTTTGAAAATTTCTTGCACCGAAAATTCACAAAAATTCACTAAAATCAAATCTCTTTAAGCTAAAAGAGAGAGAGAAAAAGAGAAAAAGAGAAAGAGAGAGAGAGAAAAGGAGAGAGAGAGAGAAAGAAAAAGAGAGAAAAGTGGTTTTCGTTTACTTTGCAAAATTATGAAATATTGAAATCTATGAATTTATTCAAAAATTTAGTATAAAACTAGGAGAGAATCTGCTAGAAGAAACAAGCGATTTCGGGCTGAAATTGCAGAATTCTCACCGTCCTGAACGTTAATATCTCCGCTTCCAGACTCTCTCTCTCTCTCTCTCTCTCTCTCTCTCTCTATTTCTCTCTCTTTCTTGTTCTTTCTCTCTTTTTCTTTTTCTCTTTTTCTTTCTCTCTCTTTCTCTCTCTCTCTCTTTATTTCCCATTTTTCATTTTCCTCAATAGTAGCTTTCTTTGTTCACTTTGTCTTCAGAGCCGATGGCGCTTAGCCGCCATTCGAATTGTTTGAACAGCTTCTGCTTCTTCCCTATCATTGTTTTGTGAATTCATTTCATTTTGAAATCATGTTGCGCTTCGAAATGGCACTCGCTTCCAAGTTTTCAAAAACGAGACGTCTCTGTCTGAAAATTATAGTCTTAATGAGGAGAACAACGTTGTGCGGCTTCTTCTGATTATCAGCTGACATCTCAGATGCCGTGACGTCTGCTCGCTTCCGCTAGATAGACATCCACCAGCAAAGTTTTGATAGCAATTCGGTGAATTCCGCCGAGAATTTTTAGAAACACTCTTGTTTTCTTTGAGAAGCCAATTTCAGAAAATTTCTGAAAATCAGAAGCTCATTTCTTTTTTCGTTCTTATTTCTCTTTTCTCTATTCTTCATGTTTTTCTATTAAAAAAATTTCTTTTGAGAAACCTTTTTTTTTTTTTCGAAATTCTAATAAATTTCATAAATCATAAGGTTTGTATGATGAAGCCCATTGAAATTTTCTTTTATTGCGGATTCTTAAAAATGAAATAAAAACCAGCAGATTGAAAAATATCAATAAATTAATTTAAATTTTAATTAATTAATTAGATTCAATTTTATTTGATAATTAAATTGATTTTAATTTTAATTAATTTATTAGTTTTAATTTAATTTTGTAATTAAATTAATTTTAATTTTAAATTAATTTATGCGCACAATAATTGCTAAAAACAGCAAACCAAAAGTAAATAAATTAATTTATTAGTTTTAAATTAATTTTAATTTTTTAAATTTAATTTTAAATTCAAATTAATTAAATATTTTTTATTTAGTTCTATAATTAAATGAATTTTGATTTTTTTAAATTTAAATTAATTTATGCGCACAATAATTGCTAAAAACAGAAAACCAAGAGTAAATAAATTAATCTATTTGTTTTAATTTAATTTTAATTTTTTTTAAAATTTAATTTTAAATTTAAATTAATTTATTAATTTATTAATTTTTATTTAATTCTATAATTAAATGAATTTTAATTTTAATGTGTAATTTTAATAGTCTTGAGCACTCTACAACTTCTTTTGCGAATCTTTGCGAATAATTGATTTTTTTTCTTCTTTTTATGTGTCCGCCTACTGAAATATTGAACAATTGTTACCAGGAAACGAACGTCCGCATGGAAACGACGAACGAGATATCCGATTCCACTTGAATATTCTCAAAAACTTTATTAAAAGAGAGCATGATCTCCTCGCTTGTTCTGCCAGAATCTGCTTCTTTCAGCGCAATTAAATGCATTTATTTCTGCGATTCCAATCACTCGAATTCATCTTTCATTCATTTCTCTTTCTTCTTGAGCAGTGTAGCGTGAGAATGCTCAGATTTTCAGCCGAAAATTGAAAAATATGGCTGATTGGTAATGGGGCAGCAGGTGCGCACATGTTGCTCACACCACAAGCGATAATCACATTTCTTTTTGAGCTATTTCCCGCCCTCTTTCCCTTTTCGTTTTTCTCACTTTTTTTCATATTTTTTTCTCGCTGTTTTTGTTCTATTTTTGCTTAATCGTGGTTTTTGTTTGATCTTTAAGCTTACTTTCAAAATTTGAAGTTGCTCACAGGTCTCCAGGTCTCCATCTGTAATTTAAGCATTCTGTTAGCTTGCATGGCTATTCGTTGCATAATTGGTTGCGTAATTGAGTGTTCCGCCGTGGGGGTGGGGGGGGGGGGGAGCCGGAGAAGAGAAAACGACGCCCTTACCCGTCCCCCCCCCCCGCCCTACTCATTCATCCGAAGTGTGCATCTGCCCCGCAGTTATGTGTGTTATGCACGCCACGGTCTTCATACTTTGCGTGAGCTCAAAACTCATTTTTGAAAAGAAGACGGAAGCAATTGTGTGAAATTTATGACAAAATACAAAACTGTCGTATCAATAGCTAGCTATTTGATTTTATAGTGATTTGTTCCCCAGATGAAGATGAAAAAACTGTCGTTAATGAGGTTTTCTGCGCAAACACCGCGGGTACACCCAAATTAAATTCTCAATTTTTAGTAAGGGAAGATGAAAAAAGAGAGAGAAGAGTGAGAACGGGCGAGGGCGGGCGAATGTGGGCGAAAGCGAGGGGTGAGATGGGTGAGTAGTAGAGAAACGCTTTCTTCTCCACTGCGAAGGACTTGCGCATTTTGTAGTAAGGGGAGGTGAAAAGGGAGAGAAGAGTGAAAACGGGCGAAGGCGGGCGAGTGTGGGCAAAGACGGGCAATTGCGGGCGAGGGCGGGCGAGTGTGGGCGAGTGCGGGCGAGTTCAGGCGAGTGCGGGTGAGAGCCAGGGATAAAGCGAATGAAGGTGAGAGCAACGCTTTCTTTCCCACTGCAAAGGATTTGCGCAGTTTATAGTAAAGGGAGGTGAAAAGAGAGAGAGAGAAGAGTGAAAACGGGCAAGGACGGGCAAGGGCGGGCAAGTGCGGGCGAGTGCGGGCGAGGGCGGGCCAGTGCGGACGAGAGCCAGGGGTAAGGCGGATGAAGGTGAGAGCAACAATTTCTTCCCCACTGCAAAGGATTTGCGCAGTTTATAGTAAAGGGAGGTGAAAAGAGAGAGAGAGAGAAGAGTGAAAACGGGCAAGGACGGGCGAGTGCGGGCGTGTGCGGGCGAGTGTGGGCAAGGGCGGGCGAGTGCGGGCGAGAGCCATAGGTAAGGCGGATGAAAGTGAGAGCAACGCTTTTTTCCCCACTGCAAAGGACTTACTTAGTTACTTAGTCGACCCGTTAATCGCTTATGTGGGCGCGAACCATGCCGTAAGGAAAGGTGAAAAGAGAGAGGAGGGAGAGCGGGTGAGTGCGGGCGAGTGCGGGCGAAAGCGAGGGGCGACGCGGGTGAGTATTAGAACAACGCTTTTTTCCCCACTGCAAAGGACTTACTTAATTATTTAGTTATTTAGTCGACCCGCTAATCGCTTGCGCGGTTCACAGCTAACCATGCCGTAAGGGAAGGTGAAAAGAGAGAGGAGTGAGCGCGGGCGAGTGCGGGCGAAAGCGAGGGGTGAGACGGGCGAGTATTAGAACAACGCTTTCTCCCCCACTGCCAAGAACTTGCGCAATGTTGAAAAGAGAACGGGCGAGTGCGGGTTCTTTGAAAAAGCGAATTCAAAAATCTCTGAATTTTCGAAACATTCAGTTTCAAAAAAGCATATTCTGTTTATATCAGAAGAGTCTTTGTATGTTTTCCACCTCTAATAGAATGATTCCAAAGAGGGGGGGGGTGATAGGGGGGGGGGGGCACAGTCTGAAAATTTCCAATTCTGAACGTACAGGTATCTTCTGAATTACTCATCAACTTCCTTGTGCGTTATACGAAATGAGAAATGCTTAATGTAAATAGCAGCTGTCTACATACTTTTTTCAATATTTGAAATGCCACGTCACATTTTAGCATTCGATCTTACCACAGTTCTTCTGTCAAAAGCGCCTCTACGAGGAGGACAATGGCGCGCATTCTCGTGCCGTACGTACTGTTTGAGAGGGGGGGGGGGAAGGTCGTTTTGGCAGTTTGTAACTACACACTCAGAGAGAGAAAACGAGAGAAAGAGATAGAAAAGGTTGGCTGACTGAAAAAATATTGAGAATTCGCGTGAACTGATGAGAAGACGCAGTGTCCGACAGAAAATCGTTGAGGTGACCGCGAGAAGAGAGGAGAGTTAATATGTCAAAGGGCGACGACGCTACCAGTCAGTATCTGTTCTGAACATCTACAACGCCTACCAAAGACAGAACGGTTGATTTCCTCTGACCAAGAATCAACTCCCTTCATCACAAGACTTATTGGCAATGAATCATCATAATACGCTTTCATAATAAAGGGATCAAACGATCAGAATGGTTTTATCTCCGGTTGATCAAGAATGGCTGATTAGTAGTAGTCGTGGAGAGTTCAGCTATGTACATCTGAATTGCATCTGCCATCTTTTCTTCTTAAATTTAACTTCAGAAGCTGTTCTCTGCTCTCTGTTCTCTGCTCTCTGCTCCGCGAGCATTGTTTTGCGTTCAAAATTTTCTCTCTGCTAGACTATTCAGAGCGAAAACTTTAATTTCAGAAGAACAAAGTGTTTATAGCTCTCTTAATAAACGTTTAAAATTAGAACATTTAGTGATGGAATGAAGAAAATAATGATTTGGCTCTGTCCTTTAAATGGAGGTTTTTTTCATCAGATTCCATCAAATTCGGCATTTGTTTGAATTACTTAAATTTCAAGAAAAATTTCATAAATTTCCATATTTCTTAAATGCCTTCATCATCCATCAAAAAACTATTTTCCAAATACAGCAGAGCTTAATGAAATTAATGCTTCTCGTCTTCGTCTTCGTCTTGAATTTGTCTGACCTGCGTAAGTCTTGCGTAAGACGAATGCAAGACAAACTGAAAGACGAACAAAGACGTTTCGAAAGACGAAATCCGTCTTTTTGTCTTCGTCTTTCGTGGAAGCCTTAAATGAAATACCAAATTTCGACGATTTTTCAGCTAAAAACGCAAACTTTGGATACTTACAGAAACGCCAAAAATTTTTTGATTTCTTCAAAAATTTGTGGGGGAATTCTACAAAAATAGAACTTCATTTTTGTAGTTAACAACTTTTCTGTGCACCCACTGCCTACAGATCTACAGCACTTGCAAGAAAAGTCCCTCCATTGAAATTTTCAAATTTTCAGTGAGCAGACTTCTCTTCGGAATGCTGTAGATCTGTGGGCAATGGGTGTACAAAAAAATTGTTAACTACAAAAATGAAGTTCTATTTTAGTAGAATCCTCTCAAAATTTTTTTCAGAAATATTCAAGAATTTTTCCATCTTTAAAATCACTCTGAAATTTCCAGTCAATTTCCAAAGAGCTCTCTTCAGAGAGCTGTAAATCTGTGAACAGTGGTGTTATAAAAAAGCTGTAAACTTCAAAAAATCAGTTCTGTTTTTGCAGAACTCATCTGAGCTAACGGCAATCTTTTTCCAATGTGAAAAATGCTTTCATTGCTCATTAAATTTCTTGACTCTTGCAATCCCTTCTATTAAAGGTTCAATTCTACAGTATTTCTATTTTCAGAAAAATTTGGAGTAAGAGGAGAACAAGTTTGGAGCTCCTCTACCAGAGCTCTATGTAGGGTACTTCTAGAAAATCTTTACTGTAGAAGAAACACGAAAGAAAGACGAAAGACGGAATAAGACCGCCTCGTCTCGTCTTTGTCTTCGTCTAGAATTCGTCTGACGCAGAGATAGAGAGGTACATATGCATTTTAATTGACGACGTAAGACGAACGCAAGACGACACGAAAGGATTCCACGAAAGACTCTGCTAATCCTTCTTCCACAGCAATTTCCACACGCTCTGTCGTCGTATGTTTCTCTCCAAAAATGCGCCGAATACATAGTCGAGACTGATGAGCAGCAAACTGAAAACTAGTTGTGTTTATTCCGCTCTCTGGCGCTCGTTTACGACCACTATATGAAATAACCGAATTCAAAATGAATATTCGTAGCGTTTAACGACGGCACTCTGCAATATTTTTTGATTGCGCAATTATAATGCGGCTATACTATAAAGATTTATGTCAGTTTTCCGGCGGGACACTTCATCTGTTTTCACATTTTTTTTGTGGAAAATTAGCGACATCGGATAATCTGATAATCCGGGAAACGCCGCCAACTCTCGTCAAAAGGATATCAATAAATATATATTTTTTTTTCCTAGAACTGCACTTCTTTTTCTTTTTCAAAATTGAAGGGCCTTCACACTTTTACGTAAAACATTAAAAAAAAAAATATATATATATATAGATGTGCAAAATTAAAGTAATGCGATGGCGAGAGGAGTTTCCTTCCTCCTCACCCCACCCCCCCCCCTTGCTCCCACTGGCCAAGATACATTCGAGATTCATGCCGAATGAATGAGTGAATATCGGAGGGAGAAGAGGCTCTTCCCTTATGCATTATGCTCTCGCCCACTACGCTTTTTTTTTGCGCCACCATGCCCATGAAATGCCTATATATATCCTTTTCAGACAAAACACAACCAGAACTCTCTTCTTTTTCAGTTTTTTCCAGTTTTTCGGAATGCTCAATTCAAGCTCATTTCAATCGTAAAGAGCACCTAGGAAAGTAGTGATGGGATGCCAATGCTTACACAGTCACTCCCTTCAATTCATTTTGTCTTCTAGTATGAGTTGCCTGAATAGAAGGACCTCGGGCCTCAGGCTTCCGGCCAGAGCCGGCCGATGATTTCGGCTACCTGTAGAGCAATTTTCAGAGCAATTTTAAAAGTTTCATACTTATTAATTGAAATTTTCGGATTATCCGGTGATCGATTTTTGAAGAATTTGTATTGTTTTCGGCTTTTGCCATCACGTCTTCAACGATTTCTCTGTCAGAATCAATTATTTGAGGCGAAATATTCAGAAAAAACAGTCGAATACAGCGAAAAAAATTTTTTTTTTTAACTTGAAAAAATTGCGTTAAAAAAGAGCCGTAAATCGTGCGGTGGTCTCGAAGAGAAGAGGCAAACTACGGTAACACTCGTTGCGACAGTTTCCGGAAAATCTGGGAGAAAAATGGCCGCTTTGAACAGCGTTTTTCCAGGAAATTCCTCCTGGAAATCAACTTTGAACGCGGCATAATGAAGCGCATCTTTGGGCTTCGGGCTTCGGGCTTTGGGCCAGAGCTAGCCGATTTATAATGATTTCGGCTACCTGTAGAGCAATTTTCAGAGTAATGTGCTCTTTTTCCATAGATATTACATGCGCCTGCTGGTATGTCTACCAGAGAAGGGCGGAATTCCGGATTCAGCATTCCGCATTCCGGATTCCGCCGTTTTTTTCATTCCGTTTTCCGGATTCTAGATTCCGTGAAAAAAGTATTTTTCCGTTTTCCGGATTTCAGATTCCGTGAAAAAATATTTTTTTCCGTTTTCCGTTTTCCGGATTCCGAGTTCCCAAAAATCCAATTCCGCTCTACTCTGAGCAAAATACACTTGCGCTTAAATTTGAATAGTATGTGGATTACTGTAGGTGTGCATTCCTCGTTTTCCACACAAAGCAAATTGTCAACGAAAGACAAAGACAAAAAGTCGTCTTGCATTCGTCTGACGCAGCAAGAAAGTTGTCAACAACATACTGCGTCAGACGAATTCAAGACAAATTTTGAACTCCCGCAAACATTTATGCGAACAGAGCGCATTTACATCATTTGATTCCCTCATTAATGGTTAAAATTCCGTTTTCCGACGTTTTTTACATTCCGTATTCCGGATTCCAGATTCCGTGAAAATTTTTTTTTCCGTTTTCCGGATTCCGGATTCCGAGTTTCCAAAATCCAATTCCGTCCTACTATGATGTCTACATTCTCGAAAACATCACAATCATAAATTGCCACCCCCCCCCCTGTCCAATATTCACGTATAATTTTGTCGTCCGCGGGCACAGCACTCGCGCTTCCTCTCGGTTTCTCTCGGTTCTCTGCCTACCAGTCTTCAGCGAAATCCAAGTTTGGTAGACGAATTATCACCTGTTTTTGCCGCCAAGTAGTAATCGGCTCAGCTGCTCTCAATCCTTCTTTTCCAAACAAAGCGATGAAAGCCTGTCTCTGCTCTGAAGAAGGGAGGAGGGGGATGATCTTCTCCGCTTCAGCCGCTTCTTAGAATAGACGGATTTTCTAGCATTTTCAGAGTGGTCGAACCTGGCTTTCAGATAGGTTCCACCCCTCTCTGTCTCCCTCTTTAATTCTGTGTTTTACTTCTAATCTTTCTTTTTTAGTTCTTTACTTTTCAACCCAAAATATTCGCTTGACACTGTCTCTTTGTTTCAAATGACCCTTTGTCCTACTCTCTACGCTGCCCCTCCCCCTTCCTTTTCATTGCCAGTTCTTGGTCTGCGCCTCCACCACAACACACACCTTTCAGAAGGTTTTTGTTCAATTTGGTTGGAAACTTTCTTCTTTTTATGCCAAATTCGATGATGAAAACGACCAAAATTTCATTTTTGATTAAATTGACCAATGGGAAGAAAGCGGAACGACGGTGCTGCTGTCGCCGATTGACCTCGAGAAGGGGCTGGTATTTCAGCCAGCTAGAGTGACCTCTCTCGGGTCTTTTCCTGTGCTTCTTCGCCTTTGTTCAAAACCGTTTACTATTCATTCATTCTGCTTCAGAAGGCTCATGGTTCGGGTGTTTCATTGACTACGCCTATGTCTCATTTACTTATTTATTTATTTATTTATTTATTTGTTTATTTATTTATTCATATAGACGTCAGAAATATAATAACGGCTAAAAAGTTCTAGATGAAATCCCAAAAGAGTTGAGAGAAAAATGTTTAAAAAATATATTGAGTGGCACTTGGAATAGGGATAAGATGGCGAGTTATAGCAATTTTAAAATGTTAGAAATAGCTTAAAACCAGAGCCACCGGGTTAGCAATTTCAGATAGATTCCAGACAATAGTGGAAAATAAAATTTTGTATCACTAGATTGAAACTAAGCCTCTGAGCCTGCCTTTGTAGTGGGAGCATTGTGATGTTTTCGAGAATGTAGACATGCCAGCAGGCGCTTGTAATATCTATGGAAAAAGAGCACACTGCTCTGAAAATTGCTCTACAGGTAGCCGAAATTATAATAAATCGGCTAGCTTTGGCCCAAAGCCCGAAGCCCGAAGCCCAAAGATGCGCTTCATTATGCCGCGTTCAAAGTTGATTTCCAGGAGGAATTTCCTGGAAAAACGCTGTCCAAAGCGGCCATTTTTCTCCCAGATTTTCCGGAAACTGTCGCAACGAGTGTTACCGTAGTTTGCCTCTTCCCTTCGAGACCACCGCACGATTTACGGTTCTTTTTTAACGCAGCTTTTTCAAGTCTTTGAAGAATTTTTTCGCTATATTCCGCTGTTTTTTTCTGAATATTTCTCCTTGAGCCAAATTGAGCTGAATTCAGCAATTTAAAACAGAAATAATTATTTCTCACCTTCTTAAAAGTTTCATACTTATTAATTGAAATTTTTGGATTATCGGGATAATCGATCGAATTTGTATTGTTTTCGCTTTTCCCATCACGTCTTCAACGATTTCTCAGTCAGAATTTATTATTTGAGGCGAAATATTCAGAAAAAACAGCCGAATATAGCGAAAAAAACGTTAAAAACTTGAAAAAATTGCGTTAAAAAAGAGCCGTAAATCGTGCGACGACGGTCGGTGGTCTCGAAGGGAAGAGGCAAACTACGGTAACACTCGTTTCTTTTTTAACGGCTCTTTTTTAACGCAATTTTTTCAAATTTTTAAAAAAAGTTTTTTTCGCTATATTCTGCTGTTTTTTTTTTCCTGAATATTTCTCCTCAAATGATGGATTCTGACGGAGAAATCGTTGAAGATCTCGAAAGGCAAAATACGGTAACACTCGTTGCAACAGTTTCCGGAAAATCTGGAAAAATGGCAGCGTTTTTCCAGAAATTTTTTCCTGGAAATCTACTTTGAACGCGGCATTATTTTCCTCCAATCATTTGGGAGCTCATAAATGAATCACGGCGTAGTCTAGTGATGGATGATTGGCCTCCAAGATAAATATTTCAGTTATCTGAACCTCAGCCATGTTGTACTGGTAGCATGAACAGATTCTGACTCTTCTGGAACCTCCCCCCCCCCTATCTCAGAAGCCCTCTTTTTCGAACGCTAATTCCCTTCACTCGCTTCATGTTTCCTCACCCGTCCTGCATTCATATATCACGAAAAAAAAGATAGAGCAACACTTACACACATAACGTATAAAGAGTGTTTCCTCGACGTGCTGCTCTTCTTGCTCTCCTGAAGAAGAGATAGAAAAGAGAAGTCCGTGTCACCTCTTGCTTTCTCCCGGAAGAAAAAAGAGAAATGGAGAGAGAGAGAGAGAGAGAGTGTCTCTCCACTTCTTTCCGCAAATCTCTGCTCTTCCTTCATTTTTTCGGCATTTACGCAACTTTTTTCATAGTTTCCATGGTCCGACTCCATCGAGTGGATTTTCGCATTGTTCCGCCAAACTCTACGAATGCAATTCAGTAATTTAGAATCTAGCCGCCTTCTATTTCACTGGAAATTAGTGTGTCGTTTCGAAAGCATTTCGAGAAATTTTTCGAGAAATTTCTTCGAAAAATTCTCGAGAAATGTTTCTCGTTGATTTCTCGAAAAATTTCTCGAAACATTTCCGAAAAATTAACGAGAAAAATCTTTCGAGGATTTTTCGAGAAATTTCCGAAAAATTTTTCGAGAAATTCTCGAAAAATTTCGAAAATTCTCGAAAAAAAGAACATTTCGATAAAAAATAATAATAAACTAGTTCGAACGACACTCCGAAATAACGGAAAGCGCGGTGTTTATCGTATTTCCATTCAAATCATTTTTCGTGATTTCTCGAAAAATTCTTCGAGGATTCAAAATTTTCGAAAAATCAACGAGAAAAATTCTTCGAGAATTTTTCGAAAATTTTTCGAAAAACGCATTTTTCGAGAAATAATTTTTCGAAACGACACACTGCTGGAAACTTAGAAAACTCTCTGAATCCTCCGAAATTTCTAGAAAAAACTCACAAAATGCTTTCTCAATAGCCGTATTCCGTATTCCAGCTAAAAAATACTTTTTATTCAGCAAAATTGTACGTAACCTCGCAGGCGCAGGCTAGAATTGTGTTTCCAGGATTTTCAGATTTTCAGATTTTAAGAAGAGATTCAATTGCTATAACAATCTTCCATTTTCCGCTTTGTGACATTGCCACCACCTCCATTCAAAAATCCATTTCGAAATGACTTTGTTGGGTGAACCAGTTTACCTGTTTATTTGTGCGCCTCTCCCGCCGCCGTTTTGTGTCTCCCTGCCTCCTTGATCTGCGTGCTCTATCGTTCACTTACTGTATTTGCCTGAAAGTCAAGGGAGATGATGACAAAAAAGAAATATTATCAAAATGTGAGATGGATTCCTCATTGTCTAATTTCTTAGCTCCGAGGTTCGGAATATTTTTTCAGCTGAAGGCAATGAGTGGCTCTGGCGAGCTCTTTTGAGCTAGTTTTAAACCTAATTTTCTTACTATTTTAAATAAATTTTGGTTTATATTGAGACATGTCATAAACTAATAGACCACCGGCGATTCTCAGTATTTCCGAGATCTTCAAGAGCTCAATTATAGTTTGCTCCAATGGCTCTGACTTTCATTTGACGTGTTTCAGTGTGTTTCAGTGTGTTTTAACCGATAACCTCTATGTTTTGATTTTCATTAATTTTGAGGCAGTTGGAATCTCGATTCACTGCGCATGAGCTCACCGGTTTTGCTCTGTTTTGGAGGCTACGTTTTACACGACAGACACATTTTGGCGAGTAGTACATTTTCGGAATTGAAAATGAATTTCAGAGTGATGCTTCTGATTTCCAACCATTCCTAGTCGACTGCCTTCCGTGCAATCAGGGCTTAACAGTTTGCCGATTTTTGTTGGTTTTAGACTTTAGTTTAGCAGCACGCATTCCGTATTCCGTATTCCGTCTTGACGTCCTTTATTCCTAATTCCTTAAGTTTAACAGACGCGCATTGTATCTTCCATTTTCCGTATTCCGTGTTCCGTATTCCGTATTCCGCCTCGACGTCCTTTATTCCTAATTCCTTAAGTTTAACAGACGCGCATTGTATCTTCCATTTTCCGTATTCCGTGTTCCGTATTCCGTATTCCGTATTCCGCCTTGACATCCTTTATTCCTAATTCCGTTTTACCCAAATACCAACGGAAGTTTCATATGACTCATAACATAAAACATAAGCTCTCTGTAATCCTGTGGCCTCGCTTAGACCCATCTTGATATCTTCTTGTTTCTTCTGCGCGTGCATCCTATCTTTGCCACGGATGCTTCAGAAAACTCATGTCGTGAAATTCGAGAAGTCGTTTTGCGTTTTGCCTCGTTTTTCTCCCCACCCCCCCCCCCATCTCATCCGCCGCCCCGTCCATTGGCATTCTCCTTTTCTCCCACTTTGAACTCTCTTCTCACCCCGTTTTTTTTCGCCTAAATTCTTTTGGTTTTTCTTCGCCACCGCTTCCCCATCCTCATTTGCTAGAGCATCTTGTATAGTGTGAGCCACAAAGGAGAAAGTAGACAACGTCGAAGGTGACAGTGATAATAGAAACATGTATGAATATACATAGATGCATACGACCGTGCTTTCTTCTTCTTTCTGCTCTCTCTCTATCTCTCTCCATCACGCTCTGTCCTCGTCCTGGTCTCGAACCGAAACAGTAAAATTTATAGGCTGTTTTCAGCCTCTTCTAATCGCATTTTCATCCATCTTTTTATAAGAAATCTGAAAAGAGTTCCGTCAACTTTTGTGCTCTTGCTCCAGCTTCATTTTTCCGCTTTATAGCTCTTTTTTTTTGGCAAAATGAAATAAATGAAATTTCAAAATGAGATAATATTCAGAATGTTTGCCTATGACCGTCTGGCACTCGATCTGGCAGTCTTTAACTTGAAGGAAGTTGACTCTGGAAATTCGTCGTCGAGTGAAAGGTCTTCACCTCCAACGCGTATTATGTCACAGGTGACGCCGTTTTCCACTTCTTCAATTTGAGAATATGTCTTCTTTCTATGCTGAAAACTGAAAATTCAAGTTGTTTTTCAGAAAAACGGACACATTCTTTACTGTTTCAAATCGTTAAAAACTGTTAAGGCTTCCACGAAAGACGAAGACAAAAAGTCGTCTTTCCTCTTGTTGTTAGACTCGTCTTGCATTCGTCTTAAACGCAAGACTTACGCAAGTCAGACGAATTCAAGACGAAGACGAAGACGAGACGAGATGGTCAAATTTCGTCTTATGTGGAAGCATTTATTTTCAGAAAACGCTTTCTAAAGTTTCAGACATTTTTCCGACAAGTGTTGCTCCGAAAGCATTTATTCATTTCCAGATAGTTATTTTTTACAGGCTCAGAATATAAATGATGAGTCTGGAAGCAGTGGGTACGGAAGTCCGACACGAACACCGCTAGCATCTCCTTCCAACGATATATTCAGCTGTGAGCTTTCTAGAACCATTTCTAGAAGGTTTCCAGAAAGAAAATGAGCATTTTTCAGCTGTGTTTCCACTCCAAGTGCACCGCGCTTTCACAGCAAAAAGTCCAGAAGAAATAACTCGTCATTTCGGTGTCTCACCGAGTCCGCAGAGCGTGAAACCCGCTCCCGAAGAGCTATCGCAGAGTGTTCAATTACAAAACTCCCAGAACTCAGCTCAGGCGCTCGCCGCAGAAGATGGCTTTTCATTGGCTGAAATCGCTGGTTTCGCAGAGCTCCTGTCTTCTCCAAAGAAGGTGTGCTCTTGCTCTAGAGCTCTACATACATTTCAGCACAAGATGAGCAATTCTATGCGTTTTTCAGACGCCGCCGACGCGCTACCAGTGCCATATCTGCTACATGAAAGGCCTTCATTACATTTCCGATTGCCCTCAGCGCTTCAACTCACCGTACGATGAGCTGACTCCGTATCAAGGCAGAAAGAAGTGTTACGGAGAATTCACTGTAAGTCTCGCAATTCTCTTAAATATGTAACCACCATTGGCTCTCCGTATTGTCCTAATCATTTGTTTAATGCAGTGTCAAATGTGCAAACGGAAGTGGAACAGCCAAAACAGTGTCGCCAATGAGCCGCAGAGCTGTATCAAGTGCCACGTTCCAGTGTTTCCACACAAACAGGTTAGAGCTATTTCAGCGTATTGTGCTTTAAAATTGCATTTTTCCGTTGTTTCCTTTATGGTAAGATGCGCAGAAATCAGATTTTTTCCGGCGGAAGGAATTCCGGCGTCAGAAAGGATATTAGTCAAA
The DNA here is from genome assembly GCA_003052745.1 of Caenorhabditis inopinata. NCBI lineage: Eukaryota > Metazoa > Nematoda > Chromadorea > Rhabditida > Rhabditidae > Caenorhabditis > Caenorhabditis inopinata. The sequence goes on from AP018154.1 coordinate 18,144,375, forward strand.
GAGGGAAAGCGTAAAATAAAACACTCAAGCTATAAATGAGCCGTTGAGTTTCAGATTATTTATAATTTCGGAGAATTGCTGTGAAAATCACAATGGCGGAAGGCGGAATTCCGTCTGTGGGTGTGCAAATTGTGTGGCGCTAACAAGACTAGTTGTAGCGAAAAACTGGTCTTCCGCTCCGCACTCACGCCATAATCAGCGGCTAACCAACGAAAATAACGTGGGAAAAGACCTGAGCCGCATGAGCATTAATGAATAATTTATGCTCATGCTCTCATTCCGCGCTTTGAGTGTACTAGGCTGCTCTTTTTGCACAGTTCTTACGGTTCAACTAATGTTCAGCGTGCAATTGGCTAATATCCTTTATGGTAAGATGCGCAGAAATCAGTTTTTTTTTCTGGCGGAAGGCATTCCGACGGAATTTAAAACGCTTCCTTAGTCAAAGAGGGAAAGAGCGTAAAATAAAAACCAAATAACAATGGGCTCTGCGAGTTTCTAAAACACTCAAGCTATAAATGAGCCGTTGAGTTTAAGATTATTTATAATTTCGGAGAATTGCTGTGAAAATCACAATGGCGGAAGGCGGAATTCCGTCTGTGGGTGTGCAAATTGTGTGGCGCTAACAAGACTAGTTGTAGCGAAAAACTGGTCTTCCGCTCCGCACTCACGCCATAATCAGCGGCTAACCAACAAAAATAACGTGGGAAAGACCTGAGCCCCATGAGCATTAATGAATAATTTATGCTCATGCTCTCATTCCGCGCTTTGAGTGTACTAGGCTGCTCTTTTTGCACAGTTCTTACGGTTCAACTGATGTTTCCAAATAAGGAAACACAGAAAGCTCCGATAAACAGAAGAGCTCGTCTTTCAATTTATCGGAATCTCGATATTATGCCGCGTTCAAAGTTGATATTTCTAGGAGAAATTTCCTGGAAAAACGCTGTCAAAGTCGCCATTTTCTGAATATCGAATGATCGATTTTTGACGAATTTGTATTGTTTTCGTCTTTTCCCATCACGTCTTCAACGATTTCTCCGTCAGAATCAATTATTTGAGGCGAAATATTCAGAAAAAAAACAGCCGAATATAGCGAAAAAAAAGTTTTAAAAAACTTGAAAAAATTGCGTTAATAAAGAGCCGTAAATCGTGCGACGACGGTCGGTGGTCTCGAAGGGAAGAGGCGAACTAAGTTGATTCCCAAGAAAAATTTCCTGGAAAAACGCGGTCTAAAGCTGCCATTTTGAGACACGTCAAAAACGGAATCCAACCTGTGAAGGGTTACACGAAAAGGGGTTACATGAAGGCGGGATATTTAAAAAAAACGTTACTCGAGCGCAATTGGTGGAGCGCAATTGCGCGAGTCCCGTTTTTTTTTAAATATCCCGCCTTCATGTAACCCCTTTTCGTGTAACCCGTCACAGGTTGGATTCCGTTTTTGGCGTGTCTCGCCATTTTTTCCAGATTTTCCGGTAACTGTCGCAACGAGTGTTACCGTAGTTTGCCTCTTCCCTTCGAGACCACCGCACGATTTACGGCTCTTTTTTAACGCAATTTTTTCAAGTTTTTTAAAAACTTTTTTTTGCTATATTCGGCTGTTTCGCTTCAAATAATGGATTCTGACGGAGAAATCATTGAAGACGTGATGGGAAAAGACGAAAACAATAAAAAATTTGCCAAAAATCGATCATTTGAAGAGAAATTTTCAGAAAAAACAGCTGAATATAGCGAAAAAAAGTGTTTAAAAAACTTTAAAAACTTGCGTTAAAATAGAGCCGTAAATTGTGCGGTGGTCTCGAAGGGAAGAGGCAAACTACGGTAACACTTGTTGCGACAGTTTCGGGAAAATCTGGAAAAAATGGCAGCATTTTTCCAGGAAATTTCTCCTAGAAATATCAACTTTGAACGCGGCATTACTCTGAAAATTGCTCTACAAGTAGCCGAAATCCTCGGCCGGCTCTGGCCCGAAGCCCGAGGCCCGAGGCCGCGAATAGTGATTTCCAGCATTTTCAGAATACTTGGACCACACTGAATCATTCAGAACGAAGTGATAAAATGAAACCTCATTAGAAGAAGTAAAATCGATGAGAATGCTTTTCTATTAGGAGATACATTTTTCTGAATAGCTACGGTAGAAGCACACATCTTGAAATTTCAGCTCCCCGTCGATAAAGCCGTGACACTTGGTCTGATCAAAGCGCAAAATGTGACGAAGGTCGCTCCAATCGGACATGGAAGACCTCCGGCGAGAAAGCACGAGGAGATCTCACGACGCCATTGAATTCTGAAAACCCGCGCCTTAAACCAAAGATGTCTAGTCGATATAGGAGCTCATGTTGTCCGCCCTATTTGTATCATATTGTTTCCGAATCGTCTCCCCCCCCCCCCCAACACCCGTTTTATTAGAATTCTATGCAAGTCAGAGAGCTTTCAATCAACCGTCTTCATTTTGTGTGTACATGTCGTTCCTGTCCTCTTTGTTTTTTTGTCCCCCTCTTTCCATCCCCACACTTTCCACGTCGCGCCCGACCACTTTCTTCCTCTTCTCCAGGTACTCAACGCTCCTCTTCTGTTCATTTTGGAGTTTGCAATTTGTTATCCTCCTCCACAAATCTTTCTATATATTTGATGATCATTTTTTCTGATTTTATTTGTGTCTCTTTATCTTTGTCTGTGTAAAATTGTAAAATGTTCCCTCTTTGGCCTCCGCGCCGCCACTCCCCCCCCCCTCCCCTCACCCCCCGGTCGTTGTAATAAGTATAGGTTCTAGAGAATAATAACATTTACTGTGAAACAAATGCGGAAATGGAACGAAACAAATGAGGCCGTGGCCTAGAAATAGCGCGATTTTCGAAAACAACAGAGGCAATGCGGAGCAGTGGGGCGCTTTGTTCAATGGCGCGCGATTGCATCATTCTTTATTTCATTCTCTCAAACCTCTTAGGAGAATTTCGATTTTTGATTATTAATTAAGCGATGAAAAGCAGAGAAGACAATTAGGCGGTTTGAGCACCCAGGAAATACAAAAAATACAGGGTGCGGCATAAATAATAGGATGAGGATGATTTTCGGCGTTTGAAACTATTATTTATCCTATTATTTATTCCGCACTTTGTACAATTAAAGAGACCAAAGTGTTCGCATGCCCCTTGTTGAGCAAACTGTTAAAATCAGTAAAAGTTCAAAATTGGCCGTGCTTAAAAGCGGAATACCACCCATATCAGAGAAGGGCGGAATTCCGCATTCCGCATTCCGCATTCCGGATTCCGCCGTTTTTTTTCATTCCGTCTTCCGCATTCCAGATTCCATGAAAAAAATTTTTCCGTTTTCCGTATTCCGGATTCCGCGATATGGCGTTTTTATTCCGTTTTAATTCTTTATGCTCAATTGTTGTGAAAACAATACTTTTTTGAACTCCCGCAAAAATTTTTGCGAACAGAGCAAAAACAGAGCAGAGCAGAACATCAGAGAAGGGCGGAATTCCGCATTCCGCATTCCGGATTCCGGATTCCGCAGTTTTTTTCATTCCGTCTTCCGGATTCCAGATTCCGTGAAAAAATATTTTTTCCGTTTTCCGGATTCCAGATTCCGTGAAAAAAATGTTTTTCCGTTTTCCGGATTCTGCCGTTTTTTTCATTCCATCTTCCGGATTCCAGGTTCCGTGAAAAATGCTTTTTTTTTTCGTTTTCCGGATTCCAGGTTCCGTGAAAAAATGTTATTTTTCCGTTTTCCGTTTTCCGTTTTCCGGATTCCGAGTTCCCAAAAATCCAATTCCGCCCTACTCTGACCCACATACACTTGCGCTTAAATTTTAATACTATGTGGATTACTGTAGGTGTGCATTCCTCGTTTTCCACGCAAAAAAAAACTGTCAGCGAAAGACGAAGACAAAAAGTCGTCTTGCATTCGTCTTACCCAACATAAAAGTTGTCAACAACATACTGCGTCAGACGAATTCAAGACGAAGAAGAAGACAAGACGAGACGACCGAAATTTCGCTCAAATGGAAGCCATAGTTTTCGTATTCATTTAGCACATTTTTAAAAGAAAAAAGAATGCGTGAATCATGATTCTGTTTCAGAAAAATGTTTCCGCTAAAAATAAACCTTTTTATTTAACCAAAGAACACACGACACAACATGATGCAACGCCGATTCTGAGCAGAGTCAATTTCGAATTGTGTGGAATCCGAACAGCCTCTGATTCGAGCAATTTGTTCGGATGTATTTTGCATCAGAGTCCACGTTTACGATTAAATATAAACTAGAGAATCTGAGCACATTGTCGCGTTTGTTTGAGCAGCAGTTCTGAACTCGGAGCCCAACAAACTTTTTAATAAGGGACTCCAAATGATATTCGTTTATTCACGTAAAAGAAGGAAGGAAAAACTCATAACTGGGAAGAAATGAATGGTGTAAAAGGAAAACAGTAATACTTGGACTGTACGAAGAGCTCTCGGAGCATGGGCCTTCTGGAGGAAGAGGTATGATGGCGGATTTGAAATTGGGGTTGTGCTGAGATCTCAGGCAGTTTTTTTTCTCAAGCAGCATCTTCAGAGTTCCAGAATTTCGTAAATATATTGCTAGCTGAAAGTGTTTGCGTACTTTCAAAGTTACAGTAATTCGAAAATCGCAAACTTTAAACTAAACATTGAACTGTAATCCTGGAGTTCAAGTTTTTCGCTTATTCTGACACTTTATTCACGCTCTAAGTGTTTGCGTACTTTCGAAGCTACAGTAATTCGAATATAGTAAACACTGAACTGTAATCCTGGAGTTCAAGTTTTTCGCTTATTCTGACAGCTTATTCGCGATTTTCAGAGTTTCTCTGCAAAGTTTCGTTAAATATGGTGTGCTCTAAGTGTCTGCGTTATTTCGAAGCTACAGTAATACGAATATTGTAAACATGGAACTGTACACTTGTATTTCAAGTTTTTCGCTTATTCTGACAGCTTATTCACAATTTTTAGAATTTCTCTTCAAAATGTCGCTAAATGTGGTGCGCTCGAAGTATTTGCGTACTTTCGAAGCTACAGTAATACGAATATTGTAAACGCTAAAATGTACTCCTGGATTTCAAGTTGTTTGCTTATTCTGACACCTTATTCACGATTTTCAGAGCTTCCTCAATTTCAGAGTTTCAGAATTTCGTAAATATATTGTGAGCTGAAAGTGTTTGCGTACTTTCGAAGCTACAGTAATTCGAAAATCACAAACGTTAAACTAAACATTGAAATGTACTCCTGGATTTCAAGTTTTTTCGCTTATTCTGACAGCTTATTCGCGATTTTCAGAGTTTCTCTGCAAAGTTTCGTTAAATATGGTGTGCTCTAAGTGTCTGCGTTATTTCGAAGCTACAGTAATACGAATATTGTAAACATGGAACTGTACACTTGTATTTCAAGTTTCTCGCTTATTCTGACAGCTTATTCACAATTTTCAGAGATTCCCCAATTTCAGCGTTCCAGAATTTCGTAAATATATTGTGAGCTGAAAGTGTTTGCGTACTTTCGAAGCTACAGTTTCTCCGCAAAATTTCGTTAAATATGGTATGAATATGGTATGTATCGAATTGCCCTTCTGGTGTTTAAGAAATCGTTGAATAAATTTTGAATGTCGCTCCATTGATACAAACCGACGTATTCTTTGATCATTTGTTTCGATTTTCTTGAACAATTCTATCAGCATCCATGAATTCACCTATTGACTTCAATCGTTTTTAACAACAATAGATGACGAATACTTTGAAACAGATGTGTGCAATATGACTTCACGCGGTTTTCGCAGTGTTTTGAATGCATTCACCATGTCTTCCACTGAAGCACTCTGGAATAAAAGATCATCTGGAAGGTTCGGCTCGTCTCTTAAATTTCTGAAATTAACTTGAACAGAACACAGCTATCGTATTCTGATCATAAATTCTGACAAAGATAAATTGCTTTCGAATTTCCCGACAAACGGCTGGCAAGAAAATAGACGGCTTTTACTGGAAAATTCATTCCCACGACCTCAAAATTTCGGTTTAAGCGAGCCGATAAGCGAAATGAAATTCGAAGTTGTTGTGGCGAGCCGCAAGACAATTGTCTTGGAACCATTTGGAAGAAACTGGTGATGACTACGCCCATACGCCTGGAGTGCGGATGAATGACAGGAATCTCACCTACTTGAGATTCGCAGACGACATCATTCTCGACGCAAAAGACCCACGAACTGCCAGCCAGATGATCCAGAAATGTACAGAAAGGTGCAACAAAGTAGGCCTCTGAATCAACGCTAATAAGAGCAAAGTGTTGAGAAACACTTACGTCACCAAACATCCTGATATCATCAGTAACAACACCACCATCACAATAGTCGAAGACGTGGATGAGTATCTCTACCTTGGCAGGCTACTCAACTCACGAAAGAACCGGAGATTTCAGCGTATTGTGCCGGAACTCCACAGAAGAAGACGAGAAGCCTGGGTAGCGTGCAGACGCTCTCATCTGCCCCGAATTCTAGGTCAACTCTTCGACACCGTCGTTCTTTCCCCGCTCGCCTAGGAATCCTAAACCTGGACCATTACGGATTCGCGGAAAGAATCCGGGTGACGCATGCACCAAAAGAAAGAAGATTCACGGAACAACATCAACGAGACTTCACGGTAAAGCTTCCATTTGGGCGAAATTTAGGCCGTCTCGTCTTCTTATTCGCCTTGAATTCGTCTGACGCAGTGTGTTGACTCTTTTTTATTGCGTAAGACAAAAGCAAGACAAACTGAAAGACGAACGGAAGATGGACGAAACTGATACAAGAATGGATTCGCCGAGTCAAAAAGCGACTTGTTGGACGACCCCCTCCTCAATGAGATGGTTCAACTCACTGCGAAAAGTCTTAAAAAACGGATCGACTATGTAACTAAGTAAGACGAACACTCAGACGCTATTCACATCTCTTCAAATGGGAAAATGGCTGATATGCTTCAAAAATTTCCAGGTTCTCTATGATTGGGTTGCTTAGAAGTTTAAGCATCTTTTCATTTTCAGTTGCCTAGACATTGATCAATAACGGATCGACCTACGTTTCTTTGAAAATTGGACACACTTCTCTCTAAAAAGCATTTTTTTTAATAATGTGGCTGTTCTTTTTGCGTTTGAAAGACTTTTCAATTGGATTTTTTGAGATAAAAAAGAATCTTCCCGATCCAGACCCCGATTCTTACAATCGAAAATAACAAACACCTCTAAAATGAAGACAAAAATGAGCGAATATCGAAAATTTCTGCATTATGAAAGTCTCCGCTTTCGATGAACAATATACAGTGCTCTTCAAAAGTATAGCGACCCCCTCCCCTCGATTTTGGTTGTTCTGGATTTTCTGGGCGAAATGAAAAAAATCAGCTCATTTTTTTGCATTATTTTACAATTAATTCCTTGTTTTCAGATTCATTCGTCTCAAAATAGCTGTGGGATTTCCTTTCGAATTCAAACAGATTCCTTTTAGATCAGACACGACATCTCCAACTTGGGTAATTAAACTCAGCCCAAGTAATTTCATCAAAAACAAAAAAGTTGTATTATCAATCCGCGAGGACGTGAGCCTTCGTTTACAGGCGCAACGAGAATTAACTGTCGCAATTCAACACGCTATCCCCTAACGAGACCCAAACAGTTAATTCGTTGCGCCTTTAAACGAAGTCTCACGTCCTCGCGGATAGATAATAATAAAATCATTTGAATTAATACAATGAGAGAAGTGATAAACAAAACAAGATTGTTAGAAATGCGAAAACAATAACAACTGACGTCATCACAGGCGAAGCAAATCAAGTGCGCTAGCGCGCGTTTACATTATGTGTTAAAATACCAATAACAAAAACAAAATATGAGTAAATCAGAGGAAGGAAATTCCTATATATGAGAATATTGAGAGTTTTCAAACAAACACAATGGCTAATACCATCCGCATTACCACGTGAAATAGGCTTTTCAAGGAAAATTTTGACGCGGATCACCGTCAAAAGCTTGTTTCTGCTTCCTTGATTTTGCGATCATTAAAATCGCATAAAACAATAAATTTATATTTCAGGTTACACGTTCTATTTTTGCCACTTTTCTCCCTATAAAAGGTTGACATTTTTTCGATTCAATCGTGGTCTTCCGGCTCACACTCCTCAGCGAACACTCCACAACACTTGGGATGCCGTTGTTTCGTTAAGTTATGAAGTTAACGGTGGTCAGAAAGGATGCGAGTAAGCCATATTTTGAATTATTTCTGATTTATTTCAATTCATTTAAAATTAATGAAAATAACTCGGCGCTTATATGAACTACCTGAAGACTTTTCAAAAATGCTGTTCAGTGTGCAATCGGATGAAGATCCTTCAGCACCATCAACTTATGATGACGTTGAAGGCTTGATATTCATTTAGAATATTTAACTTTCTCATCTAGAAAGCGACAAAGGATTGATTCAGAGTTGGAATCGCTACCTCTGGAAGGAGATGTGATTTCCCGAATGGGACAATATGCTTGACTTCATACGAAAGGATAAGACAATAAGAAGAGATCAGCTATTCCGGTTGCCAAAAGTCTGGCAATTACCTTTGAGAATTTTGTAAAAGACAATTATATTAATATTTTGTCATATCAAAACCTGCAAGTGGTTGTTGATATTTGCGTAATACTATTAATATTATAGTTACGTGGCTTTTAAATATTGCAACGCAAGTTTGGCGCCATGGCATAGGCTGCTGACGCATTTTGCGCGCACTAATAATTCAAAATTTTGTTCATTATTTCATCATTATTCGTTTTGCTAAATTTCAGAATGATCGGCTGTTTTTGCCTCCGTGGGCCAAAAATCTTTTTTTTCCGGACAACATTGGATCTTCCAACAAGATGGGACACCGGCCCATACTGCGAAGTTCACTCAAGACTGGTGCGAGCGGTACATCGATTTTTGTTTTTTTTTATTTTTTGAGATACGATCATTTCAATGCGTTGCAATATTTAAAAGCCACCATGTAATGATGCTCTCGATCTAATTGTTCTTCAATCTAAATCCGCCGAACTCTGCGATAGAGATTTGATTATGGAAGCTGTTGAGCCGAAGAGAGGAATGAAATACGTTTTGGTAAGTTTAACTATTATCTATCCGCGATTACGTGATTTTTTGTTTAAAGGCTCTATTTGGGTCTCGTTAGGGGATAGCGCGTTTTAACGCGCTAATTTAAAAATTGTAAGAAAGCGCACACACTGCGTTTGTGATTTCTTTTCGAAAATTGAAGCGAATATTGGAATTTTTTTATATTTTGATTCGAAAATCATGTTTTTTAATTAACACCAATATTCGCTTCAATTTTCGAAAAGAAATCACAAACGCAGTGTGTGCGCTTTCTTACAATTTTAAAATTGGCGCGTTAAAACGCGCTATCCCCTAACGAGACCCAAACAGCGCCTTTAAACGAAAAATCACGTAATCGCGGATGGATAATAAGTAACTTCAAAAGTATAGCGACCCTCTCGATTTTGGTTGTTCTGGATTTTCTGGGCAAAATGAAAAAAAATCGGCTGATGCACTTCGCATGTTTTTTTTTACATTATTTTACAATTAATTCTTTATTTTCAGATTCATTTGCTTCAAAATGGCTGTGGGATTTCCTTTCAAATTCAAACAGATTCCTTTTACCAAGGGACCAAGGCTGGGAATTCGCCGGCGATCGCCGGCGTTTAGCCGTTCTCGCGGGCAGCCGAAAAAAGCCGGCGAAAAACGGCTGGCAGCCGTCGCCGGCTTTTTTCGGCTGGCATTTTTTATTCAACGAAATGAGTAATATTCCGAATAGTTGAAAGCTCTCTTAATCCGACAGTAATTTTCTTGAAAATTAGATGCAAAAAAATTTATTTTTATACTTGAGAATTTTAACAAATAAAAAAATGGAAAAAAAAGAAGGAAGGCAAATTAATGAATGATAGTCTTATCTAACCGCTGGAAAACTAAACCAAATGAAAATATTGCACGATCATTTCAATGCGTTGCAATATTTAAAAGCCACCCTTTAATGATGACCTCGATCTAATTGTTCTTCAATCTAAATCCACCGAACTCTACGACAGAGATTTGATTATGGAAGCTGTTGAGCCGAAGAGAGGAATGAAATACGTTTTGGTAAGTTTAACTATTATCCATCCGCGAGTACGTGATTTTTCGTTTAAAGGCGCTGTTTGGGTCTCGTTAGGGAATAGTGCGTTTTAACGCGCCAATTTAAAAATTGTAAGAAAGCACACACACTGCGTTTGTGATTTCTTTTCGAAAAATGAAGTGAATAGTGGAATTTTTTTTATATTTTGCTTCGAAAATCATGTTTTTTAATTAACACCAATATTCGCTTCAATTTTCGAAAAGAAATCAAAAACGCAGTGTGTGCGCTTTCTTACAATTTTGAAATTAGCGCGTTAAAACGCGCTATCCCCTAACGAGACCCAAACAGCGCCTTTAAACGAAAAATCACGTAATCGCGGATGGATAATAAGTATTTTACTTACAACTTATGAATTTTGATTATTATTATTTACACTAAAATGATTTCAGATGAGCTATTCGGTTATACATGCAAATCTTCACTCATATCATTTTCCGCAGGAATTATTTCTAGTGATATGACTCCAGGATTGCGTTTTCTGGGCTGGAAGTTGTTGGAGCCAAGATGGAAGGTCGATTGGGATGCAGAGGCTCCTCATACAACGAACAATAATTTTCGATCGTCATCTCCGGCATCGGATGGACGATGTGGAATTATTCCTATAACAAAAATTCATTTGGAAATTTTGTGAGCTTTACTTAATGCGATATCATTAAATTAACCAATTCCTTTAGAAATTTTTACCGCCGGAAGAAGATATCGATTGGAATGAATAATCGTACCACTTGGATTCCATTGAATTTTCCAATTGAAATAATTAATTGGCAATTTTGATCATTATTGACATCGAAAATCATAATTTCATTCCTTTTCTTAAGGCCACAACAGCCATACAATTATTTACTGAAAGATTAGCTAAAACATTACAAGGATTGCTATGATTAAAGTGAAAATAAACCTTTGTCTCAATGATTACAAAATTTTCTTTGTACAGGTGGCTGCCATGTAGTGTTACACAACTTTGCGCGGATTCTGGCGCATGAGCACAAGTCGCTAATGTATCAATTTTATTTTTTATTAATTATTACATATTTATTACTATGTTTTTCAATTTTCTGGTTGCAACTTCCATTTTTGACGGCTGCTTCACCCCACCGTGGTTCTATTATTAAACTGATGCAGCAGGGTGTGTCGAATCCGGCGATCGCTAAGCGGTTGAACGTCAACCGAGTGCTTCTTCATCGGACTGTTACTCGCTTCCACCGTCTTCGTACACCTGATGACCATCCAAGATCGGGTCGTTCTGTCATTTTGACGACGCCAAAAGCGTTCGGGAAAGAATCCGAAGAAATCCGGAGCGAAGCATGAGGAAGCTTGATAAAGACTTCAAAAAGTGCCGATATTCTATGGGAATCATTGTCAAAGAGAAGCTGAAGATGACTCCGTATCGTATGCAAAATAGCAAATTCCTGACCAAGAAAATCAAAGCTCTCCGAATGCAAAAGAAAGCTACTTCAAGGCACGCGCTCAGGCACACTGTTCGCAGACGAGAAATTGTTCACCGTTGAAGCTAATAAGAATGGCCAAAACCATCGGGTTATTGCAAAAGACTTTCAAACTGCCTATAAGAACGGAAAAATTCTCAATAAGACATCTCATCCGTCTTCAGTCATGGTTTTTAGTGGAATTTGCTCCGATGGCAAAACCCCGCTGATTTTTGTTGATTTGGGAGCCAAGGTGAACCAAACTTACTACAGAAAACACATTTTAGAGGCTGCAGTTCTTCTGTGGTCCAAATCGCATTTCGGAAACCGACCCTGGTGCTTCCAACAAGACGGCGCACCGACTCATCGCGCCAAGGCCACTCAGCAGTGGTGCAAAAACAATTTTCCTGAGTTCATCTCCTCGTCAGAATGGCCAGCGTCGTCACCCGACCTGAATCCTATGGACTACGCCGTTTGGGGATATTTGACCCAGAAGGTTTCCACCAAAAACTACGCTAGTTTGAGCGCTCGGAAGGTCTTACTTGTGAAAGCCTGAGACGAAATGGATGCCAACTACCTGCGTGCCGTGGTGGACGCTTACCCGAAGAGATTGAGAGCGGTGGTGAAGGCCAAAGGAGGGCGATTTGAAAATTATCGTTAAAACTTGTTTTTGTATCATTTCAATAAACTTCTGTCCAATTCTGGTGAAAATTGAACTTGTTTGAAGACATTTATAACGTTTCAAGCGTGTAACGGTATTTGGCTGCCACCCTGAAGATTTGCCACGTGTATCATGCAACGTGGTCGATTGCTCATTAGTTTCAAATAGCCGCAGTCTCAATAAGTTACAACATGTTCGAAAGAGACAGCTGTCTAGTCCGTGTGTGTGTATGTGTGTTCTAACGGGTGGAGTTAAAGCGGTGTAATTTGAAGAAGAGTAGATACATTCAATGATAAGACGTGCATGTTGCTGCTCTTCATTTTCGCGGTTAATATTGAACATCGCCACTCTCAGCAGCATCTGAAGACCAGAAGGGACTTTCTGCTCAATTGATTATTTGAAGGGGAAAAGCCTTTTTTTCCGGTAAATCGATTCAAAATCTTTCTTGACTTGTAATACTTCTTCGCGCCATTTCCGAAGGCCGAAGTACCCGTTTTTGCCCGTTTTGCCGAAAATTTGCCAACGGCAAGAGAGGTTTCCGAATGCTTTTTCAGCAGTCAAAATATGCCGTAAACGCTTCCGAATTTCTCCATAACTAGGTGCTCTTCTATTAGATGTGTTGTCAACTTATTTAATCATCAATGCTGTTGTATAATGGCATCCAACAGCATCCTGTTCATATCCATATTCACCATTAAGGCTTCCACGAAAGACGAAGACAAAAAGTCGTCTTTCCTCTCGTTGTTCGTCTCCTCGTCTTTCAGCTCATCTTAGGTCGTCTTTCGACTCGTCTTAGTTCGTCTTTCGATTCGTCTTTCGATTCGTCTTGTATTCGTCTTACGCAAGATTTACGCAAGTCATACGAATTCAAGACGAAGACGAGACGAGACGGTCATATTTCGTCTTTCGTGGAACCCTTATTGGTATAATACCATAACTCCCCCCCCCCGTTTGATATAAGAGTGACCCCCCGGTGGAAGACTGTGGAATGACCCCCCACCCCTTCCCCTAACGTTTTTTCCACCAATTTTTACAATCCTGGATCTTCCGGTGGGGGGGGGATTAGTACTGTTTGTTAGGGGTTGATTATTGTAGATTACCTAGGATCCAAATTTCCCCCCCCCCATTTTAATTGGCGGGGGATTCATATTGGATAACGTCTTCGCATAGAAGCCCACCTACAGTAATGATCCCCCCCGATCAATTTTAATAATGAATAACGCTGGTTGGGGGCTATTATCGATGATGGGGGGGGGGGGCGATTCTTGGAAATTACCCCCTTATTCACCATCAATCGAGTGATAACTCCGTGTGTTCCGTTCAATTTTTATTACACAGTGTTCTTCTCCTAAGTGCGCGGCCATCTCCCCCCCCCCAGCTCTGCAGCTCTCTCCTCCCAGCTCATTTACCGCCGAGAACAAACACTCAGTTGCTATCGGGCTCTTTTCCAATGCGATTTGTATTATAACAATACCTTAATCCGTCTTATTATGTTAGTATTCGAAAGAAAGGCTGGCCGGAACTCTTTTGAAAACCTGTGTCACGCCGCTAGTAATCGAATTCTGTCAAGTTGTCGTCGAGTCGCCGAGAGAAGTCTGTCATTTCGACCCGAAATCCGCTCTTCGTGTCTATTCCTCAGTTGCGCTGGCTTTCTTACCAATTTGTCAACGGTAATACAATTAAAGCCTTCTCTCTCTCTCTCTCTCTCTCTCTCTCTCTCTCTCTCTCTCTCTCTCTCTCTCTCTCTCTCTCTCTCTCTCTCTCTCTCTCTCTCTCTCTCTCTCTCTCTCTCTCTCTCTCTCTCTCTCTCTCTCTCCGCTCCGTTCTGAATGAAACAAGGTGGTAAGGAAGATGGATGAGCTTCACATTGAACCCCTTCGAAACCGAATGGCGGGCGCGTCGCTGCCTTTTTTGCTCCAATGTTTCGGAGCAATCCTTCTGTTTTTCTTTTTGACCATTTTTCACAGAAACGCGGTGACCAGAGAAGGGCGGAATTCCGGATTCCGCATTCCGGATTCCGCCATTCTTTTCATTCCGTTTTCCAGATTCCAGATTCCGTGAAAAACATTTTTTTTCCGTTTTCCGTTTTCCGTATTCCGTTAAAAAAATGTTTTTCCGTTTTCCGTATTCCGGATTCCGTGAAAAAATTTTTTTTTCCGTTTTCCGTTTTCCGGATTCCGAGTTCCCAAAATCCAATTCAGCCCAACTATGAGTTTTAATACTTTATTCTCAATTGTTGTGAAAAGTATACTTTTTAGATCTCTCGCAAAAATTAATGGTTAAAATTCCGGATTCCGCATTCCGGATTCCGCCGTTTTTTACATTCCGTATTCCGGATTCCGTGAAAAATGTTTTTTTTCCGTTTTCCGGATTCCGGATTAAGAGTTCCCAAAATCCAATTCCGCCCAACTCTGGCGGTGACCCCCCCCTTTTTGTACAAATTGAACCCGTTTTTACTTCCCTTATTTTTTTTTGAATTCTTTCATCAAAGTATTTCGATATTTGGAGGAAAATGCTCCTTTAAACACTGACAATCCAGAAGCTTCTATTGATATCATGAATCTTATATTAGAATAAAAAGATGAGCAGTTCTTTCGGCTCGCGTCTTTCCAACTTTCAATAGAAGCGCACACTCCCCCCCCCCTCTCCAACACGATTTTAATTGGCTTCATCTGCTCAGCTTGTTCATTTTACATTCATTATTCGTGCCGCCGTTTTCTTCGACTTCTTGCCTCCCTCCTTCCCCCCCCCCCCAACCAACCCCTATTATGATGCTCTTGTAACAGACGGTTGTATCTTTTAATTAATCTTCGTCAAACTCTTCTCTCAAAAATGTTTTATTTCAAAGAGTTTCAGGAGCCCTCCTGCGCTGATGAGGAGCATGAGCAACTACGAAAAATGAGGGTGCGGCGCCGAATATGTTGTTCCATTCTTCTGTGGATATTTGCCGTTTGGCGAAGAGCCAATTCTCAAAAATTGGCGGTCGTTGTGATGGACGGATTGGCGGCGAACACGTTTTACAAGTTCTCCCATCTCTCCGTGTTCCGCACGTTTGAAGAAGAAGGCGTCTGGTCGACGAAGGTGTTTCCAGTGTTCCCCACGTTTGCGATTTCCAATCGACATTCTTTGCTGACTGGTGAGCTTTATCTATTTCAGCGATCTTTCTTTCTTTGTTCTGAAATTTGTCCTGAAATTCGGATTTTAAGATTTTCTCGTTTTGAATACAGTACCGGCCATAAAGGTATGATTTTATTGTTTTTCGACCATATCTCTTTCAATATAAAACGAATCAATCTGATTTTTTCACAGTTTCTTTATCAATCAATAACGTATCAGCTAAGAAAATTTGGATTTGTAAAACTAATGCATACTGGAGTAATTTGAAAATGAACGGTAGCAGCAAAAAACCCATATTTCTTCGTGCTCTTAGAAATTTTTCAATCTGCGAGATTTCAATATTTTGCGGGAAATCCATTTGCATAAATTTCTGCCAAAATCAGATTGATTCGTTCTATATTGAATGAGATATTGTCGAAAAACCATAATATTAATACCTTTATGGCCGGTACGTTTCCCCAGGTTTGCGATTTCCAATCGACATTCTTTGCTGACTGGTGAGCTTTATCTATTTGAGCGATCTTTCTTTCTTTGTTCTGAAATTTGTTCTGAAATTCGGATTTTAAGATTTTCTCGTTTTGAGCACAGTAGTTGTAGGTTGGCTCCTGCTCCTCACTGCTTTTGATTTTAATAATTTATTTTAAAAAACGCGGTCAAGGAACAGAGAAAATAAAAAAATTTAAACAAAGCAACTGCAAATATCCTAAAGCAAAGAATAAAAACTGCCTAACTTATCAAAACAAAACTTCCTTCTTTGTGCTTTTCGCGCCGCCTACCCTGAGTCCAAAAACACGTCAGTATCGCGCCCTTTGCGCAACTGCAACATGTAGATCAAGGAGATCGGCAGGTCAAAAATGACTTTGGCTTTGAGGATTTTGATGTATTTGGTCTACAAACCGGGCAATAACCCGGCACCAATACCCGGCCATAAAGGTATGATATTTTGGTTTTTCGACAATACCTCAATTGACATACAACGAATCAATCTGATTTTTTCAGAGTTTCTTGATCTAGGAATAATGTATCAGCAAAAAAAATTTGGATTCGTGAAACTAATGCACACTGGAGTAATTTGAAAATGAACGAAAAAAATAAAAAAAACCCATATTTCTTCGTGCTCTTAGAAATTGTTCAATCTGCGAGATTTCAATATTTTGCGGGAAATCCATTTGCATCAATTACTGCCAAAGTCAGATTGATTCGTTCTATATTGAATGAGATATTGTCGAAAAACTATAATATTAATACCTTTATGGCCGGTACGTGTATGTAGAATGAGCACCGGCAAGAAGAGCATTGCGGGATGGTGATTTTTAGAAAATGTAATCAGAAGCATGTAACTTATATGTTTGAAAGAGCTGAAAATGCACCTGGAGCAAGAAAGACTGTAGGCAGCGACAGTGACGGTGTTTCGAATGGGGAACCATAACATAATACCTTTATGGCCGGTGCTGTATTTTACTTCTTCTAGTGAGGATTCATTTAATGAATGATTCAGTGTGCTCCACATATTCTGAAAATGCTGGAAGCCACTATTTGCTACTTCATTATTTAATATCGAGATTCAGATAATTTGAAGGACGTGCTCTTCTGTTTATCAGAGCTTTCTGTGTTAATACCTTTATGGCCGATACTGTATAATCAAAAATGAAACATTTTGAAATCTCAAGATCAATGAGCACAGCTAGCGGGGACTCAAAAATGTGAAAAGAGCTCTCTAATGCAGAATTTCGGCGGCGCGGGCCATCCCGGACCGGGTATGGGTCAGAGCATACTTTTCTTTCTTCAAGAAAAAATTAGTGTTATCAGGTGATACATCACCAGCTTCCAGGAAAGACAAAGGCAAAAAGCCGTTTTTGTCTTTCCGTTCGTCTTGCATTTGTCTTATGCAATAAAAAGTTGTCAACACACTGCGTCAGACGAATTCAAGACGAAGACGGCCGAAATTTCGCCCAGCCTTACGCAAAATATGCAGCCTCCTCTATTCGGAATCTGTCTGTCGCACCGTATGCCAATAACGGATCCTTGTTTGATTGCAGTTTGTTCAATGTTTTTACATGCATTCTTCTATTATAAAAAGGTTCAAAATCTGCAATTTCTAGCATTTTTGAAGGAGTAACTTGAATTTTTAGCTTCATTTGGCTCCCGCAAGTATTACGGATGAATGAGACTGTGTGTGTGGGAAAGATCGCAAGTGGTCGTTGCTTCGAATCAGCTCTCGACTCTCAGAAACTCTCGAGTAAGGCTTCCACGAAAAACGAAACAAATCGGTCGTCTTTCGTGGAATCATTTCGTCTCGTCTTCCTTCGTCTTTCTATTCGTCTTGTGTTCGTCTTACGTCATCAATTAAAATACATGTATACCAACAAAATATCTATCTCTGCGCCAGACGAATTCTAGACAATGACGAAGACGAGATGCGACGGTCTTATTTTGTCTTTCTTGGAAGCCTTACTCTCGAGAACTCTCCTCTGCAAATCTGGAGGTTTCGATCTCGATAGTCGCCAGATTGATGTGCACTAGTGCTCAATTCTATGAAGATAGAATGCGTCTGAAGTCATAAAAAATGAACGGCGAATCAGAAGCTCTCATATTTCTGAAATATTCTTGTGAATTTGTGGTGAAGAAGCTCTCAATATGACGCATACTGTCTCATAGATTTCTAGTCTTTTACAGCGTGATTGTCTAATAATTCCTGCGTCAAGTGCATTCGCCCAGCGCAACGAAGTACGCTTAATTTTGTGCCACTAATCAGGCAAATTTCCGAGTAGGTTACTGTAGAACTGCAGGAGAAACGGCACTTTTGTCAACTGGCGTATACAGCAGTTGGGCAGCTACTGCGAGAAGCTCCTGGCTTCCTGCTAGGATACTGAATTCGCTGGCACTTTGGTGCACTCAACTAAGGGAGGGTCTTTTCAACATGATATTGGTTTTCTTTTTCCAGGAACTCTTCCACGTCGGCATGGCATCATTGGTGATTATATTTACAACTGGCGTGACAATATGAAATTTCAAAACTTCACAGCGGATTCCGATTTCTCTCAAGACTGGTGGTCCGTTGATCCCATCTACCTCTCCGCCCTCCGATCATCCGCTTCAGTCGCCATGTTCTTCTTCCCGGAATGCGACGTGGATTGGGATGTTCCACCACAAATATGTGTGCCTCCGAGAACAGATGGAAAGTCGTTTGCAGATGAATCACAAGCAAAGCGAGTCGTTCAGGCAACAAAGTGAGCATTTCAGGGCTATGATGAATTTCAGCCTTATCTTGCAGAGAGCACGACCTCACTCTCATTTACCATCCTTGGATTGGAGAGGAGATTCGTCGAAAAGGAGTCCACCTCACAAACGAGAAGCATTCAAAACAAGTGCTGCGATTTGCTCAGAGTCTCGAGAGGCTGACAGCTCAAGCACGGGAGCGAGTCGATTTGAATGTGATTGTAGTTTCGACACACGGGTTTATCGATGTCCCAAGAAAGAATATCAGGTCTTAACATCTTTAGTTGTGCCGTAACACCCTGTACTGCAGCATCTTTAGTTGATCGTTACAGTACAGGGTGCGCCATAAATATAGCGCCGCATTCAAGAGGGTGTAAAAACTTCAAATCGAAAGATTTGTTTCTGAAATTCAACCAAAATGCTGATTAAACAATAACAAAAATTATAGCATTAACAGTTTTCGAATTGTTCCTCCTTTTGCTCCGTGCCGTAGTCGACTCTTATCCGAAGAGACTTCAGGCAGTCATCAAAGCGAGAGGAGGAATATTCAAAAACTGTTAACTCGTTAATTTTTGTAGTTGTTTATTCAACATTTTGGTTGATTTTCAAAAAAAAATCTTTCGATTTGAATTTATTGCACCGTTTTGAATGCGTGCGGCGCTATATTTATTCCCCACCCTGTAGCTGCCATTTCCTTGAGGAGCTCCAGGTTTTGGGCCTTTCCAATGATACGTCTGTCGAGCTGAAAACCATTTTTAGAGTGATCGATGAGTACATCCCCATGGAGCTAATTGAAACAACAGTGGGAAGCGGTGCCATCAAGCAGCTGCAAGTGAAAAAAGGGAAGACACATCAAGTATACAGCCAACTGCATGATCACCATCCGATTCCGAATGTTCGTGTGTATTACACAACTCCAAAATCCGGAGACCTACCCGATCATTATCATTTCAAGAAAAGCGACATTGTAGCCGATCTTGTTCTGTTGGCTGATCCTGGATATGCTGTGGTTACGGTAGGGGAGGGGATCCACAGCAGGAGCACTTTCACGCTTCTTGTTTCTTTCAGAAAGACGAGAAGAAGCAGTTTCCAAAGCCGAAACTTCATGAAATAACGGCGGCCATCGACGGCTACAACAACGAGCTGCCTGACGTGCTGGGCGTCTTCTTAGGATATGGTCCGGGTGAGTGGAGTGAGCCTCCCTCACAAGGGAACTGTTTTTAGAAAACGTTTGAGAATTTTATGAAAATTGGTAAACAGATACTTTCGAGCATGCTGAAAACCATGGCAAACTTTTCTAGTGCCTAAAGTAAAGTGACAACTCATATACCCTTTTTCAGCATTTTGTAAGTTCCATTCGAGACCAATGTGCTCTAGAAAATGACATTACAAGAAACAAAAAAATTAACCATAGTAGGCTTCGAACTTGCGACCCCCAGGGTTCCAAACCATCCCACTGCCACTACACCACCGCTGCTTCCGGAAATGGATGGATATGGAAGCATAGAGAAGAGTGAGGTCGCGAGATGGGAAGAGAACTTCAGATGCGAATATTCAGCTTCTGGAGAGTTTTAGGCACTAGAAAAGTTTGGCATGGTTTTCAGCATGCTCGAAAGTGTCTGTGTACCAATTTTCATAAAATTCTCAAACGTTATCTAAAAACAGTTCCCTTGTCAGTGTATAGCGCATCTCCGAGTTTTCAGCATTCCGCATCGGATATCGAAAAGGGCCAATTCAACTGTTTGATGTGTATTCTCTAATGTGCTCACTGTTATCAATAGAGGATTCTTGCAATCACACACCGGGTAGAATCCTTCGAATCGATGATGTTCTCACATCAGATGCTCGGGTCGCTATACGAAATTCTGCTTTAACTGCGTCAAATATCCTGTCTGTAATACTTGTTATAATGTTTCTTGTTACTGGTTAATACGCCAGACGATTAATTCATTTTACATAAAACATCGAATAAATATGAAAAATGCCCATGGCGTGTAGATCACCGCAGTTAAGATGCATTTATCACAATCTTTGATTTCAGGATAAAATGATCAAAACTACGGAGATCCCGACACACCGGACGACTTCACTGACTCATTAGGCTCTCCAGAGGTGTTCCACGTTGCCGACCCATGTAGCGAATACCTGATTAGAGCAAATAGAATGACGAAAAGTGTGCGGAAACTTGGTTTTATAGTGATCAAGACATTCCAGACTTCCAGCAAGACAATGCTGCCATCCATGTCAGTCGCTCCACTTTGGACTCGTTAAAGTCGAAGAATCTCGATGTTCTTCCATGGCCAGCATGCTCCCCTGACATGAATCCAATGGAAAACGTTTGGGGAGAGCTGGTTCGCCGAGTTTATTGCCAAGGTACTCAATACGGATCGATTGGGGCACTGAAGACGGCCAATATTCAATGGCTACCTAATCTTTGGCTACTTGTTCAATGGCTACCTGGTGATCAATGGCTACCTGATATTCTTTGGCTACTTTTGCCTTCGATTATCAATGGCTACCAATTATCAATGGCTACCTATTTTCAATGGCTACCTGGTATTCTTTGGCTACTTTTGCCTTCGAGTTTCAATGGCTACCTAGTTTCAATGGCTACTTAGTTTCAATGGCAACCCACTTTTTTTCTGATTTTTAATCTTTAAAGATACTGATAGTTATTTCCACTCAGTGGGTAACCAGAGTTTATTTTGTGGTTACTCCTTTTTTAAATCAATATCAAAATTGAATTTTTTGAAAGAACAAAAACAACAGGATAACAAGAAAATTAAATGAAAACTCAAAAGAAAATGATAACATCATATTAAAAATTTTTGAACATTCTATAATAAGATAAAAGAAAAATTATTTTTTTCTTTGTAACAAAAGTGAAACCAAATTTCTCAAGTGTGGGTTCTGCATATCTGTAAAAACGAATAGAGTCTATATTTACAAAACTCTCTGCAACCTTTTTTATTTTTTTTCCTTTGGAGTTGAAGAAGCCGTTGGTGTTTTGTACGAAATCATTAAAAAATTCCAGCCGGTCGGCTGCATTTGAATTTCTTGGAGTGATTTTAGTTTAGAAGAACTTCCATTTTTCAAAAATGTGGGAAAATCCGTTCCCTGTGCCAACAAATATATTCAAAATATTTTGTGGAAACTCTTGACAAAAAAAACAAAAACAAAAAAAGTTAAAATTTAAACTCATATATGTTTAACTTGCAACGGCTGAATGGATTTTATTTTTTTCTTAAACTAGACTATGACATTGTAAATCACAAAGTTATATGATTTTTAAAAAATGGAAAATCAGAAAAAACTAGGTAGCCATTGAAAATAGGTAGCCATTGAAAATAGGTAGCCATTGATAATAGGTAGCCATTGATAATAGGTAGCCATTGATAATAGGTAGCCATTGATAATCGAAGGCAAAAGTAGCCAAAGAATATCAGGTAGCCATTGATTACCAGGTAGCCATTGATCAAGTAGCCAAAGATTAGGTAGCCATTGAATATTGGCCACTGAAGACTGCGATTCTCAACGATTGGGATCTTCTGGAGCAAGAGTTCAAATCCAATGCCAATCAATACATTCCAAATCTTCTAAACTCTATGCCTAATCGCCTTTTTGATGTTATTTCGTCAAAACCTTGATTTGCTATTGTTTTCACAACTTTTCATAGGGTGACCGTATAAACATGAAACGCTTGCAAATAGATTACTTTCAGACTTTTAGGCGCTATACCAAACGTTTTTCAGATAGGGTCCTAAAAATTGGCCCATATACGTAACTTTGTATGGGGAATTCGATTTTGAAGTTGTCTTGTTGTGAAATCCCCAAATCAAGCTGTTACAGTCTTAAACAGGGGCGACCGTATAAATGTGAAACGCACTGTATGAAAAATGTCCATCGCGTGTAGATCACCGCAGTTAAGATGCATTTATCACATTTATCTTTGATTTCAGGATAAAATGATCGAAACTACGGAGATCCCGACACACCGGACGACTTCACTTACTCATTAGGCTCTCCAGAGGTTTTCCACGTTGCCGGCCCATGTAGCGAATACCTGATTAGAGCAAATAGAATGACGAAAAGTGTGCGGAAACTTGGTTTTATAGTGATCCACTTAGGGGGCGGAGCGTCGTCTTCTCTACAGTACATATTGGGTGACCTACTTTGCATAATCCCTTGTTTCGACTGCTAGATGATCATACAAATTTATGATAATTTTTTGAAGTATTTGGTGTACATTCCAATACGCCTATATGGAGCCCCTTTAGTATCACTTAAACTGTACATGTGCACTCGAGAAACTTGGTGTTGGAAAGGAGGGATGGGGGGGGGGGGAGAGAGAGGGGGAAGAGTAGGATGGGGGATGGGATGAGAGCGTTGATGCTGGAACGGCTACTCGAGAATGAGTGGATTAGTGAGATGAAGTGGGCGGAGTCTTGCGGCATAGCGGAGGTAAAATTGGTACGGCGCGTGGAAGACACGCAGATTAAGGCTTCCACGAAAGACGAAACAAGACCGTCTCGTCTCTTTCTCTCTCGTCTTCGTCTTGAATTCGTCTGACGCATGCACAACTTTTTTTATTGCGTAAGACAAATTCAAGACGAGCTGAAAAACGACTTTTCGTTTTCGTCTTTCGTGGAAGCCATAGGAAGACCTTCAAAAACTAGTTGCACTCCAATTGGAAACTCTCCACTACGGCTAGAAGCGCTGCATTTTCAGAATAAAAAGAAGACGACGGAATGCACATAAAATGTACAGTTTGCAATGCAAAAGTATAAAAATATCCTAATCATCTGAGCAAATCTCTAGGATTTCGCGCTTGCTTACGTAGAGCAGCATGTGTCGTCGCTCTAATCACAGTTATGGACTTGCTCACGACGCGAATCCGCTTTTTTCAGAAATACCATGTCGAAAATCCGATGAGGACGTCGATATATTTCGACATGAAATGAGAGTAAGCAGCTTTTCTGAAGCAATCGGAGCGGCACATCTCCATGGTTCCGATGTAATCACCTGCTTCAGTTGGAAAGAGCAAGAGCTCAGAGAGAGAGAGAGAGAGAGATAGAGAGATAGGGAAGAAGTAACGTGTGATGAGAATGTGCATGAGAAAGAGTTGGTGCACCGGCAGGCAGAAATAACTTTTCGACAACAGAGGCTCTAAGAAGTTGCCATATCTCTGCCTCCTCATCCCTTCTCTATTCTCTATTCATCATTATCAGAAAAGGAGACGGTTGTCAATGGAAACCAAGTACAACGATGAGCAATCTCTATACGAAAGAGCCCAATATTTCATTTGCTCTTTGTATAGCTGTGAGCAATGATAATATGAATCAGAACCAGGAAATAGCTGGAAGATGGCATTAAAATTAAAGAACGACCAGAGAAATGACGAGAATCGTTGAAAACAACCCTTTCTGAATCGCATTTCAAAGCTCAACCAATTCTCGATTAAGTGCAACATTATAATCATTTTTGATGTGAGCCAATCATCCATGAATGCCATTCGAGCAGTGTAACACTTTGTATAGGTCTCACACCAATAAACTATATATAATGACGAATATGATCAAGGTTCCAGCATTGGAAAACCATTAATTTGTCTTTTGTTAAAGCTGTGATGTCCGTTTGTGCATTTATGGGCAATGATGGTGCGTTTCAGCAATTTTTAAAGAAAATTCTGAAGGGTTTTTTCCTTTTCTTTGAATCATGAGCTCAATGGAAATAAACTTCATAGTGAAGACATTTGAATGCTAGAAATTCTAGCTTCACACGTCGGAAGCATGCACAATAGTTTTGTAGTTCTAGTGTAGTCTAGTCTAGTCTAATGTAGTCTATTCTAGTCTAGTGTAGTGTACAGGGTGGCCGCTAATTACCCGCACACGACAGAACGGCTACGGCTATAAAACCGGAACCAAAAATCAAAGAGACTTGGGAATTAACAAAAAGTTTATTGAAATGATAACAAAAAACATGTATTAATCTTGTTCGATGCGGTCACCTCGCTTGCGGATGACAGCCCGAAGACGTCGCGGGTAAGCATCAACTGTGGCACGCAGGGTAATCGGCTGACAATTTGTCGCATTCCTTGAGCAAGGTCTTCTTCAGAGCAGCCACACTTGAATGGGGTTGAGCATTGACTTTGCTCTGCAAGACCCCTCACACGGAGTAGTCCAAGGGATTCAGGTCTGGCGAGGATTCCGAGCTGTTTAGCAATCGTAGCTCCACTGATTCCGGACTTGAATAATGGTAGCACGGTGGGGAGAAGCACGTGCCATTTGGCTAAAACAAAACTTATGAAGCTGAAACTTGGAAAAATAGTAAAAAATACATAAATAAATAAAAAAAATTGAATTCATCCGCCCCACAGATGCATCAATTTTTGCCTTCTTTACGCGGAACTCGTGTGCGGGTAATTAGCGGCCACCCTGTAGTTAGTCCAGTCTAATCTAGTTTAGTCTAGTCTATTCTAGTGTAGTCTAGGACCACCCTATATTTTAAGAACTCAGAAAAAACTTGAAGAAGCTCCAAAAGCCTCGATTTCACCCAAAAAAGGGAGGTGGTCGTATAGATATTGACCGCTTGTATATTGGTTTTTCGGATGGTACGCGGTCAAGAAAAATGATAAAAATATGAAACTTTGTCTCCCGCGGTTATTTTGATTGTTAATCGAATGGTGTTGACCGTTTTTTGATATCTCTTCCAGTTTTTTCTGTGCGCCCAAAATATAGAGGGGTCGTATAGATATTGACCGCATTGTAGTGTAGTTAGTCTAGTCTAGTCTAGTCTAGTCTAGTCTAGTCTAGTTGGAAGCTGTCATTTTGGCATACAGGGAGCCACCAAATAGAAGAAATGCTACTCTATTTTCAGCCCTTCAAGTTCGAGAATTTTCTTTATCAGATTTATTCTATCCAGCTAATCCAGCTAACATTTACATTTGTATTTTTGAAAATTGGCATTTTTTCAGCAGGAAATCACTAAAAATGGATTTAAAAAATACAGGTTTATGGATTTTGCAAGAGAACTTTCTTTAAATTCACAAAATGTTAAATTTAGAAAGAGTTTCCGCAGGAGAGCTGTAAGTCAGTAGCAAGTAGTCCTATTAAGACATGGTCAACTACAAAAATGAAGATTTATTTTTGTAGAATTCGCTCAAAAAAGTTAGAAATAATAAAACAATTTTTGTGATTATGGGAAGTACCCAAAGATCGCGTTTTTCAACTGAAAAACATCAAATTCTGCAGGGCAGGAAGCCATGGGTTGAAACTTTTTGATTAACTCGATTGTTGCCTACCAACAGCTTCAAAATTTCTTCTGAAACATTGACAGCTAATCGCTAATCACGCTCTCCTGCAACACCCGAAAGATACAGAAATACAGGAGGCTAGCTACTGTTCTTTATTGAGCATTTCAAGGAAAAATGTGAGCTCTACACGCGTTGAAAAACATCTCTAAACGTTATAAATATGTGTTGGAATGTGTAAAACGAACATCTGCACTTCGAAGCGTTTTCATTTCCCAATTCCCACTTTCCGACAGATGGCTGATGAAGATGTGCGAAGCGGTGAAAGAGGTGCAATGAGCATTTGATGGCATCCGGAGTGTCGTCTAAAAATCAAATATTTGAAGCTGAAAATTAGTGTTTCTCACACCGAAATTTTCACAAAAAAAAGTGGAATTTTTTGAATTTTGCATTCTATTTTTCACACAGATAATGAGATTTTGATCGTGATTGTGATGGTGTTGCATGCCATCCAGTGTCCCGGGGGGGGGGAACTGTAAACGCAGACACGACAGATTCCAGCTGTGCCTTGTAGCAGTGCCCAGTCTCATAACAACAATCCGAATTCTGATCTTTCCAGGTTATCGTACAGTGGATATTCTTCTTTTGTTGGGTTGATAAACTAGTCAGATTTCAGAAGTCATGTTTAGTACTCAACGCCCCAGACAATCACTGTCAAACGACATAGTGGCAGGAGGCGGTAGCGCGAAAAAGAAAGGAAGACAGCTGGCTATTCTGAACACATCTGTCCACTGGGCGCCCGCCATACAATCCGAATTAGTAGGGCACCTGGCTCCCCCCCGATTTCATTCATTCCGCCAAGCAATGGAAGCTCCGAAGCCGACGCTATTCTTCATATTTCTTTATTTTCTTCTTTTTCTCTGAAGACAACGAATTCCACCGAAATGAGTCAAAATGAGCCAAATTTTGAATCTTGAGCTCAAAGTCTCGAGGTGGTGGGAGAGGGGGGGGGGGCAATTCGGGTATTTATACCTCACAGAATAGTCCCCCACACACAATCACCCCTACATCCAAAAGGGGGGGAGTGATTCCGATTATGGGGGGGGGGGCCGATAGAGGTGTGGGGGGCGATTCTGTGAAATTTTCCATTAATCATTTCCCTCTTCTTCTCTTCCACCGTAATCAGTCAAAATGAGCCAAATTCTGAATCTTGAGCTCAAAGTTTTGAGGTGTTGGGGGGGGGGGGGGATTCGGGTAATTATACCTCACAGAATAGTCCCCCACACACAATCACCCCCACATCCAAAAGTAATCGAAAACATTACTGGGGTGGGGGGTGATTCCGGTTATGGGGGGAGGCGATAGAGGTGTGGGGGGCGATTCTGTAAAATCTTCCATTAATCATTTTCCAGTTTGAAGCACTTAAAACTCGAATAACCCGCTTTGCGAGGCTTCTGAAGCATGCGACTCGAGCAGGCACACTCAGAATTTTCAGACCAGCATCGTGACTTTGAAGAGGTTTCAGAAGCTTTTCTGAAGGTTTCTGAATCTTCGAAATCTCCCCCCCCCCTCGGAGCCTCAAAGTGTATATGAACCTCCCGGAAAGTCATTTCCGTCGTTTAGTTCTCATCGTTGACGGCTTAATCGGTATTTAGCAGTTATTGAGCCACTGAGAGTGACCTACTTATGCTCTACCCGCATTAGAGAATAAGGTATTTCGGATTAGCAGAAATGTGCAAGTTCGCTTCAGGATTAGCGTGAAGAAAATGTGGAAAAACTCAATGGAGACAACTGGAAATATAATTAGCATTTGCATGTGTTTTTTTATTCCATTCGTGAGCATTCGTGAGCTCTACCAGCCATTTGAGGAAATTAAATTCATAAAAACTTGATGAAAATTCGATTATTCGAAATGAGAAACGAGCGTTTATTGCATCACAAATCGCCTCGATTAGCCGCATTTATTTTTTAATCATTTTTCATTTTGATATTCTCTATTTCCTATGTAATATATCTAAAAGAGGATGGACTAGACGTACGGAGAAACTCCAAGCAGAAGGGCCTTCTATTACTTTGCTTCTGGGCTTTCTAAAAGTTTAGAATCTTCTGAAAGTCTAAGACCTTCTGAAATTCTATTATTTTCTAAAAGTGTAGGACCTTCTGAAAGTCTAGGATCTTCTAAAAGTGTAGGACCTTCTGAGGGTCTAGAACCTTCTGAAAGTCTAGTACCTTCTGAAAGTCTAGGACCTTCTGAAAGCCTAGGACCTTCTGAAAGTCTAGTATCTTCTGAAAGTCTAGGATCTTTAAAAGTCTAGAATCTTCTGAAAGTCTAGAATCTTCTGAAAATCTAGACCTTCTGAAAGTGTTTCGCCTGGCAATTCTGCTTGCTGTAAATGTCAATTTTCAGACAAATCTTGTTCAGACAACAAAATTCGTGGGGTTTTTGAAGAAAACTATTAAAAATCGATATTTTTCATTTTTCTTTATTGACTTACGAAATTCGCGTTTCAGAAGATTTTTCACAAGAGTTCACAGTACAATTTCTAAGATTCTGAAATTGAAATTTGAGAGCAGCTTCCGTAGCATGACTCCCTTTGTGGCGCCTCGAAAAGCGCACTTCTCTTCCAGAATCAAGGCTTCATTCTAGCCACGTTATCACGTTATCTCAATCATAACAGAATCCGTAAAAGTCAATTTTTGGCAAAATTACACAACTGCCACTCCTTTTTTTTCCTCTCTCTCTCTCTCTCAATATTCCCCGGGTTTCTTACTTCCACACACAGCGTTTCCATAGAAATTCTCAAAGTCTCGGGCTCAGCACAAAAAGAGGCTGAGTGTGTGCCCTCCTCGCCTTGCCAAAAAGCGACGAGAAAAAAAAGAGAACCCCTCCCCCCCCCCTCTTTTGTGCATCTTGTCTGCGCTTTGCTCATTCCATTTTGTGGCTTAAATCGGACCCTTTTTCTTGAAATCCATTTGGAAAATGTATTATAGCATTGTGATTCGAGTTAATGTGAATTGTTTCAATTCTAGAAATTTTCCATTTTATATTCTGTCGACTCCAAAACAAATTCTATGTTGACTTCAGAGCACTTAATCTCGACGTATCTCACCCTCCAAGCACTCTTTCGTCGTCATTATCCGCGGGTGATGATCTGTCTTCATCCGGCGACACCGACTCCAAGACAGCAACGGCATTATCGGCTCCCCCACTAAAAACTTGTTATTTTTCTTTAAGTTGCTGCTCACCACAACTCCGAACTAGCTCTTTCGTCACACTGCATTGAATGGAGCTCTCGCAAGAGGTAAAGCATCGAGTCGACTCTGATCGCATCTGAATTACTTTCAGCTCATATCAATTGCTGTAATTGTGCTCGTTTGCATTGTCACCTCAATTTGCTGCACTTGTGTTTGGATGTGCCGTTGTCGTCAGGATCAGGTTCGAGCCAACGAGGAGAAACACGAGCGGGCGGTTCAACTCCAACACTTTGAGGAGGGGTGAGCAAGCTGTTTTTACATTTACAGTACTGGCCATAAAGGTATGGTATCATTGCTTTTTGACCATATCTCATCTGTACTTGGGTACGGTACGGCCTTGTGCTCCGCCAGCGAGAATTGCAGTTTGGACTCTAACGTCAAGATTACTACTTCCCCGCTTGAAACAATATTCGAAAAAATTGGAAAAAATGGTGATTACGAAGTATGGTGTGCATCAGTGTGTCGTTTCGAAAAGTTATTTCTCGAAAAATGCGTTTTTCGAAAAATTTCCGAAAAATTCTCGAGAAATTTTTCTCGTTGATTTCTCGAGAATTTCTCGAAAAATTTTTCGGAAAATTCTTTCGGAAAGATTTGAATGGAAATACGATAAACAACGCGCTTTGCGTTATTTCGGAGTGTCGTTCGAACTAGTTTATTATTTTTTTTATCGAAATTTTTTTTCGAGAATTTCTCGGAAATTTTTCAAGAATTTCTCGAAAAATTTCTCGAGAAATCGCGAAAAATGGTTTGAATGGAAATACGATAAACAACACGCTTTGCGTTATTTCGGAGTGTCGTTCGAACTAGTTTATTATCATTTTTTATCGAAATTTGTTTTTCGAGAATTTTTCGGAAATTTTTCGAGAATTTTTCGGAAAAATTTCTCGAGAAATCGCGAAAAATGATTTGAATGGAAACACGATAAACAATGCGCTTTGCGTTATTTCGGAGTGTCGTTCGGACTAGTTTATTATTTTTTTTTATCGAAATTTGTTTTTCGAGAATTTCTCGAAAAATTTTTCGGAAATTTCTCGAGAATTTTTCGGAAAAATTTCTCGAAATGCTTTTGAAACGACACACTGGTGTGCATTGAGGCGCCTGTTCTCCAAATTGCGTCATAATTTTTGTGCTACCGCGTCAGCTAGCTCTACAACCTCCCTGAAAGTTTCAGGAAGATTGATCGACGTTTCAGGTAGTTCTGGTCGAAAACCCATAATATCATACCTTTATGGCCAGTACTGTATGAAATGTGTGAACGGATTCAAATAATAAGATTGTGTTTCTTGTCAGAAAAGCGAGGAATGGCGCGCCAGCACAAGCAAATCTGACGCCAGGCACTCAATTGAGCGTGAATAACTCACCGAAGTCAATAGAAAGTGCCAGATCACACAGAGAAGAGCCGTGTAAAAGCCAGGAGACAATTGGGCAGGTTGGTTTGAATTCAGCTTCTGCTATTCTGAATGCCCCATGTTAAGTACGAGGAGAGGACCACAGGAGCTTCGATGCCTTCCAATCAGAGCACACGAGCCGGTGTAGCAGGTGCCATTGCTCAACGTTTCAGAGAAGAGGAGACGGCAAGAAATGTGGATTGCAGAACCCATTAATTCCCCCCATAGAACTGCCCATCTTTCAGAAACGACTCGACACAATATCTGAAATTGCGTTTTCGAATGATTCGTTGCAGAGAAATGACTCGAAGGTATACCGAAGCCAACCTCTTCTGATCCATTCCGTCTTGTTTCAGACAAATGTTTTCAATAATAGTGAAGGAGCCCGGGCAGCTGTATGCCAGGCGGAAGTCGATCTGAATCCGGGTTTGAGCAGTTCAATCAATCTAGAGAAAATATGAAATACGTCTGAAAATATATCAGAGAATATATCAACAGCTCAGTCATAATCATCATGGGAAACAACGGAAGATCCCTTTGAAAAAACCTCATCGATCGGCGAATAATCATCTCATTCGGCTCATTTAACTTTTGTGTTATTTTTGCTTGAAGCGGCGAGCAAAAAAGCACACCGCTTTGGAGCCTTTGGAGCCTATATTATAGCTATTTATAAATTTGAAGTTCGCGCGTGATAAAAAGGTTACAGAACAAAAGGACATCTCAATTAAATAGAATTGATCGTTTCGTAAAGAGCACACGCATAATGACAAGAAAAGTGTCATATCCGCTGCCACCAAGCTCCGCGAGCAAGTAGTTTCCATTCCTTGTGATTGGTGTAGTTCACGAGTACAGAATCGCTTTCTGAATGAAGCTTTCCAGTTGTGTTAATATTGGCTTATCTTTGGCTAACCATCAAGAAACAGCGAATGAAGTTTGAATTCCAGCACGCAATGTAATTCAAGCTATACTACGTGCTCATTTGGTGCTCCAACTCATTGTATGGAAATTTTTGAGCAACACGCATGTTTTGTTTGGAATAAAATAGTGGAACGATGCATGAAATATCTGCGAAATTCGATATGGGGGACACTGAAGTGCACACTCTAATTGAAGTATCGGTGTAAGCCAAAAATACAGCGGTAGATTTCATGCAGAGCCGTGCTGAGCTGTCTGAAAGAAGCCGTCCGGCGAATAAATCGTGTCTTAAAAGCTTTTCTTTAATTTATTTCTTGCTCTCGCTTAAACAATCAATGAGTCACTAGACAGAGATGAGAAATAACGGTGGTTTCACTCTATTTTATCACTTTTCTCACATCGTCGAAGAATCGCTGAATTACATAAATTCAAGAAAATTTCAGATTCGGTTTTAAGACTTTTAATTCCGAATTTTCATGAGACAGTATTCCGGAGTTCGGTGCTCTAAATTGCACAAGCCTTGTGCAAGCTTTGTACTAGATTTGTGCGGAATTTGTGGAGCCCTGCTCATATCGGACGGATCGACAAGGGACACTCGATCAGAAATCTCCTTAATTTCTTTCTAAAAATTCGATCACAAGTACTTTCGACTACGGAGCATTCAGTGCACATGGTGGCAACCTGCCAAAATTTCTGGAAATCGAGATCGGAATGCATAGAGGAAAAAGCTTAGGATTTTCAAATCGAAATATCTCGATTTCCAGAAATTTCGGCAGATAACCACCAAGAATACTGAATTCTCCGTAGTCGAAAGCACCTGTGATGGAATTTTTAGAAGAAGTTATTATCCATCCGCGAGGACGTGAGCCTTTGTTTAAAGGCGCAACGAATTATTTAACGCTATTCAACGCGCTATCCCCTAACGAGACCCAGCAGTTAATTCGTTGCGCCTTTAAACGAAAGCTCACGTTCTCGCAGATTCTGTTCTCTGTTCGAGTGTCCCTTGTTAGTTACTCAGGCGATCCGTCGAGCATCCGTATGAGCGTATGAGCAGGGCAATTCATTTCAGGGCATTTAGTTCGGGGGGGGGGGGGGTACAACGGGGTACAATGATTCGGGGGTACCAAGTTCATGACAGTAAATCTGTTTTTGAGTCATTGTTCAGATCTCAAAGCAAAAATCGTATTCCGGAGTTCAATATGAGTACTGACTCATCCAATTCTTTGTCTCCCCAAGTACCACGAACTGCAAAAAGACAGAAGAAGCGTCCCCGAATCATGAACTTGGTACCCCCCCCCGAATCGTTTGTACCCCCCAAATTAAATGCCCAAATTCAGCCCAAATCTAGGACAAAGCTAGCACAAGGCTTGTGCAGCTTTGAGCAGTTTTGAGCATCATATACAGCAGCGATGTTTAAGGTTGAAAATACGAATTTGCCGTAGAATTTGAGAGTCATCGATGTGAACTTATTCCAATTGATACGGCATCTGAAGTGCATGTTTGTAGGAAATAAGTTTGGAAGGCTTGCGCAAAACGAAATGCGATATGATGTGAGAACAAATATAATAGAAATACACAAATACATATCGGTGGTCTCCAAAAGAAAAGTTCAGGCATTTTGTGTCGCGCCGAAGCCGAAGCGGCTGTTTGCTTTTTAGGCCCTGAAGACATTTTACTCTTTTTTTTTGTGCGCAGACATGCGAAGCAGACTTGAGGACACTCCTTCTCACACGGGCCACTCCTTCCTCATCCAAAATAAATGGAGACTCTTGAGGAGTCCGACCAATACGAATCCGTCATTCTCTTTAACACTTCACAACATTCACACACTTTTAACGAGTTTTTCATGCTATTTTTTTGTTGTTTTTCTGAAGAAATTTCTTTTTTTTTAAATCACTTTAATGGGAGGGATTATTTTCTGATCTTAGAATGCTGGATCGTAAGAGGCTGGAAGAATTCATAGAGCACATTCGGTTAACTCCTGCAATCTGGAAAAATGGAGAATTCGGAATTCCATCTTCTCATTTGCTGGAAATATGGGAGCATTTTGGTCACACTTTTGACATTACCGGTTAGTCACTTTCTCAATTGCCCAATTGCCCACCCATTTCTCATAAAAAAAACCGAGTTCAGCGAAAGAAGCCGAACATCAATGGGAATACTTAATTCGCCTGCATCGACTCATGAATCCCAAAGCGAAGAGCGACGTAAGCGAGACGAATTTCTTTCCGACGAATCCCCTCTCTATTGACTTTAGAGCTTTCGAATTGGCCAGCTGCCTCCAGAAGACGCATGGACACCTGCAGACACTTTTGTAGCTCAATCCTTGTCACTTTTTTTGAAACCAGCTTTAGACGAACTGCTGCTCATTTCGAAACCATCGGAATCATCTGTTTAAATCTGAATGAATCGAGCATGAGTTGTTATTTTTATCTAGAAAATTGCATTTTCGGGTATTTCATTCAAGGCTTTTCGGCAGAAATAAAACTAGCATCTACATATATCCTGTCTATTTCAGACTGTCTTGAAACATTAATTATAGAATAAAAGCCCTCGCGCTACGAACACAGTATAAACGACATTTGACGCTTGGAAATTGCGGCAAAAACCGCGTTCCTAGCATATAAAATTCGCAAAATACATTTGAAATTGCATTACTAAGCTTAAAAAATTCAAATAGCTCACATATTTGCATAACTCAACGAGCAACGAAGCAGGAAATGCCCACGAAACCTGCAGAATGCCAGCTTTGTTCATCAGACTCTCAAGTTATGTAGACGCGGCGGGTTTTATGGGTTGCGTGGAGCAATGGAATATTCTGGTACAGATTGGAACGCTGAAAAAAAGTGTTATAGAAGGCTACGGTGGAGTTGTAGCTGTGGCACGACGCCATACTCTCTTACATATTCATATAAGACTCACGATAATTTCGCAACGACACTCCGCCGAACGGGATGCGCGCTCTTTAGCTAAAGCGAGGCGGGAATTTTTTCAAATATTTTTTTAGGAAAATTGTTCTCGGCTAGAGGAGAGATCATTAGTTTTACCCGTTTTGGTTGAGATTTTTCTTGTTTTTTTTTAAATGTCATTATTGATTTTTTTGTTTCAATTTTTTGTTGGAATAAAATTCTTTCTGTTGCAAATTATTTATGTATTTTTCTTTAGGAAGTCAACGCCCTATTAATGCGTGGGGAACTCTTTTCCCAAAGTGAAAATCACTCCACGGCTCATCGTCTTAAGTATTTCAAACATCTGCTCAGCCCACTTCAAGGTAAGGAAAACTGTACATTCTGGAAATTCTGGAAAGTACCTTTCATCATAGTATATTCCGTTGATCTTGATTGAATCGTAATGGCAAACCTTAAATGATCCAATTTCAACTAACCAGATTTGTGTTATACACTTTTGAATTTTCAATGTTACAAGTTCATGATTCAATTTAGAATTTTGACTGGATCTCGACGTTTCATAGCGGAGGAGAATTGCTCGGCTGTGACTCCCTGCCGTCGTACCCGCGTTTACAAGACTCACAATAACTTCACAAAGACACTCCGCCGAAGGGGTTCTTTAGCTAAAGCGAGGCGGAAGTTTTTTGAAATTTTTTTTAGGAAAGTTGTTCTCGGCTAGAGGAGAGATCTCGTTAGTTTTGATCCGTTTTAGTTGGGAATTTTTCTTATTTTTTCCATTTTTTTGTTGAAATAAAACTATTTATTTTGTGAATATTCGTTCGTGCATTTTCCTTTAGAAATCCGACACCCCGTAAATGCATGGGCCTGTAGTATCCACTGCACCCATACATCACCTCAACCTTCCAATTGACATCCATGTCCTAGAAGTGCTTTCGGTTCTGTTAAGAGTCTGTTGATCCCCCACACTGGTTAGATCGGCTGATACAGACTTTTTCCTCCATTGCCCCTATGTAAGTAAAGATTTCTGATATTCCTTGCAATTTTCCGCATTTTACAGGGTGCGGAATAAATAATAGGATGGGTTTCAAACGCCATAACTTTTGCAAAAGAAATGGAATCGATATGAAACTTTGACAAAAGTTTACTCAAACAATATGAAAACAAAAAAATTAATACTTTTCGAGTCTTCTTCCTTTCGCTGGACTTGAACTGTAACCTATACAAAAATCTTCCTAGCCTCTTTTGTCTAGATTCGTTCATTTTGACACTGAATCTAGAGCTGCTTTCGGTATTTTTTTCCCCGTGTCTAAATGAATGAATTTGAATTAAAGAAGAAGTAGCTGCAGTTGGGAATAACTAAAATGGAGGATCATAATTATTAAAGCTTTTGAAATGTTAATATTTTTAATCAATTTTCAAAAAAAAACCAGTTTTATTAAATAAATAAATAGAACGTGGAAATATTATTATTAAGGATGACAGGAGATCATGAAATGATGGTTAAACCAAAAAAGAAAAATGAATAATTATTAATTTATAACTGTGCCACGTCTCCACACTGCTTAGAGAGGACTCATATTTTAGAGTATGGGTGGAATCTCTTTGATCTGGACCCTTGTCTCGGAGCAGGTCCATTGACGTAGACGTATTTGATGCATACGACCGGTTTATTCCCTGATCTGTGGTCAATTCTCTGTAGTGGAGTGGCTCCCATTCCAGGCACGTTTGTCCTTTTCGCGGATATGAAAATTGGCCTATTTCGAAACAATGATCCTGTGAGTAGGAGAGCATTTGCTACACAGTCCACTGCCGCAAATTCGACGTATGCATAACTGAAAATTAGAATTATTAATGAAAAAATGAGTAAGAAGAAACCCTACTTTTTCTGTCGTCTGGTATGTTTGTCCTTCGGAATTGTCACTCGTATCACCTTCCCGCATTTTCCGAAACACTCCTCGAGTTCCTTTTCAGTCGACTTCCAGTCGACATTGCCCACATATATCGATCGGGAGTCAATTTCCCGCTGTTCAGCTTCTGTTGGGGCCATGTATTTCATTGATGCTTTCTGCACTTCTTTGATGGCTGAAAGCTCCATCATCTCTTCTTCCAAGATGGTCATTTTTTTGTCACAGTTTGGTTGTGGAGCCATTATGTTCTCGATTAGAGCCGTGTCGTCTGGAAATTAGTAATTGAGGAAGGAGAGCAACATTTAGACATAAAGGATTTGAGGAAGTACTGACATTTACAAAAAGAAGAATTCCATGTTAATTATAGAACGACTACAGAGAGCGCTACACTCTAAAAATCATTGTCATATCGATGAATAGTAAGAAGAATTTAATTTCAAAATTCATCCAACTCTGTTTCCTACACTGTAACTGTAAGCGTGAATTGAAGCATACGGTGGGTTTTACATTTCTGAAATTATGCTTTCAGCAGTTCCTTGAAATTGTTCAACTGGACTTCGAGGAACTAGACGGAACAATGCATCTCAATGAAAATTCCGCAATGGGGAATTCCGAAACAGGAGCTATGCTTGGATAAAAAAGATAAAATACAAATTGAAATGACAAATGTAACAGAATTTAATAGTAACAAATGAGGAGCCAAATAAACGTAGGACCATCATAGACGAAACAAAATGCAAAGAATGACAATTCTCACTGACTAAAACTGCGTTCAGCGTTCACCGGAATCATCGATTGTAAGTACAGGACATTTTGGGAAGATGGGGGGGGGGGGGTACATCTTCACTTCATGTATCCAGCACACTATACTTTCTTTATTACCTGTAGGATAGACCCCCCAATCTTCCCAAAACGGTGTCTGTCTATCTACCCCTAACATGCTCTTAAATTGACAAGACTGGACCTCTTCACTCAAAGAAAGTGAAGATGTACCCCCCCCCCCCATCTTCTCAAAATGCCCTGTACTTACAATCGATGATTCAGGTGAACGCAAAACGCAATTTTAGCTCCTGAGCAATGCTTCTCATCATTCTTAGCATTTCCTTTCGTCTGTGATGGTTTTTTATTTATTTTACTCCTCGTTTCTTACTATTACAGCTTGTTATTACAGTCATTACAATTTGTATGTTATCTTCTCTGTCCAAACATAGCTCCTGTGCCGGAATTCCCCATTGTGGAGTGTAGGAAACGGAATAGGATTAAATTTAAATTAAATTAAATTCTTCCTACTAGGCATCGATATGACGATGATGTTGATTTTTGCAGCGTTGCGCTCTCTCTAGTTGTTCTATAATTAACATGGAATTCTCCTTTTTGTAAATTTCAGTACTTCCTCAAATCCTTTATGTCTTCATGTTGCTCTCCTTTCTCAATTACCAATTTACAGACGACACCGCTCAAATCAAAAACATAATGGCTACACAACCACACTGTGCCAAAAAAATGTCCGTCATGGAGGAGGAGAGAATGGAGCTTTCAGCCATCAAGGAGGGGCAGAGAGCATCAAAGAAGTACAGTGATAAAATCGAAGAAATTGGCTTCCCACCACTGCTCAGTGAGTTTTGCGGTGTGAGCCGGCGCTGGTTTGTCCAATTGCCACCCACGAAGTGGGACTGGGACAACGGCAACACCTCCGCCTCAAGAATCTTCTTGATATATTATTTATTACCTGTTGGAACCAAAGTCAGCGTTGACTACCTCTGTGCCGTCGTCGACTCTCATCCGAAGAGACTTCAGAGACTTCAGGCAATCATCAAAGCGAAAGGACGAAGATTCGAAAACTGTTAATGCTATAATTTTTGTTGTTGTTTAATAAACATTTTGTTTGATTTTCAGAAAAAAATCTTTCGATATGAAGTTATTACGCCGTCTTGAATACGGCGCTATATTTCTTCCCCATTAGGAAAGCGTTGGAACGATTCTGGAAGAACATGACTGGAAGTGGACAGCTCTACTTTCATTCGCAATTGGAATTGGAATTTTTAAGTATTGGGCGGATTTGCTCTACTGTACTAATTGCACATGGAGAGCACGCACCCTCGCTGGAAATACGACATTTGCTTATCCCAATTGTTAACTTTTTTTTGTTTTCTCTAAATAAATTCTGAAATCTTTGTTAATTTATTTAATTTCATTTCATTTTTCGTTTCAGATAACATAATTTTAAACATGAAGGCCGGCAAATCGATACCATGCTGAAAATCGAGCTCAACTGCAAGTATCTTCCATTCTGAGCCCATTTTTCTCTGCTTTTTGCATTTTATGCGGCACATATTTCTTCCTTTAATAAATGTTATTCTTTTATAATAAATTATTTGGGAATTTATCACGAAAGAAGAGTAGCAAAGCCAATTTTCTTTGTTTCGGCTTCATCGAAATAGAGTCTGACACAAAAGTCAGTGGACAAGTTTGTTTTATTTATTAAAAATATTTAAACTTAATTAAACGTTTAAAAATTTTTATATTATTTACAAAATACTTTAAAATTTCAAATTCAAAATTTATTTTTAAAAAAATTAATTTTAAAAATTTATATAAGTTAAAATTTGAAAAAAAGCTTCTAAAAAAGTTTTTAAATTTTAATTTATATAAATTTTTTTAATTGATTTTTTAAAAATAAATATTGAATTTAAAATGTTAAATACTTTAAAATGTTAAATTCAAAATTTATTTTCAAAAAATTAATTTTAAAAATTTGTATAAGATAAGATTTTAAAACTTTTTTAGAAGTTTTTTTTTTTTAATTTATATAAATTTTTAAAAAATAAATATTGAATTTAAAGTTTTAAAGTATTCTCTAAATAATAAAAATTTAAATATTTTTAATAAATAAAACAAACTTGTCCACGGACTTTTGTGTCTGACTTTAGCAGATGCCGAAGCCGTCGTTCCGCGTCGCTCCTCCCCATTTTGGATTAGTACAGTAGAGCGAAGCGAAGCTGCGATTTATTCCCTAAATCCATATAGAATACCACCTTTTAGACTCAACAGGCGGCCGATCTGAGAAAAAGAAAACGTCTAAATGGAAATCATGAAAGCCATTAATGCCTTGTATATATGGTATATCTTGGCCGTAAGGCTTCCATTTGGGCGAAATTTCGGCCGCCTCGTCTTCTTCTTCGTCTTGAATTCGTCTGACGCAGTGTGTTGAAAACTAAGACGAATGAAAGACGAACGAAGACAACTTTTTGTTTTCGCTTTTCGTGGAAGTCTGTCTTGGCCGATATATAAGCCCCAAGCGAATTTTGATTATCTCCAATGCTGAACTTGGTTTAATTATTTTTCCATTACTCCAAATAACCGTTGGTCTTAATTGTGGCGCACGAGACGAATTGAAATCCAATACTCACCTGATCGTGTTGCGAAATCCGCCAACCCACTCAAGTACGCCTACTTTTCTCATAATTGCCGTTTCTCGGTCTCTCCGGTGGTTGTTCTTCTAATAGATTCAGGTCTTAAAAGTGAAGGAAAGGAGCACTTCATATCCTTTAAAGGGGCACGGCATAGTGCTCGTCAAGAAGCACAGAATCGGAATTTATACTGAAATTGTGGAATTTTCGATTATGCACACTTTTTGAATTTTGATTTCATTTTACAGGGCGATGGGGGTGGGGGACTTAATTTTCTTCGAAAAAAATGACGTGCTCTCCCAATTTTTACCTATTTTTTAGCTTTATTATAAGACTTCCACGAAAGACGAAAACAAAAAGTCGTTTTTCGTCTCGTCTTTGTTCATCTTTCCGTTCGTCTTGCATTCGTCTTAAGCAATAAAATCTCGGCGTCAAACGAATCCAAGACAAAGACGAAGACAAGACGAAACTATCTTATTTTGTCTTTCGTGAAAGCCTTACTTTAATATAAGAAATGTTTTATGTTATTATAAAATATGAGGCTTTCCATATTGTCTGCGCATTCAAGGATACAATCCATCCAGAGATTGGTCCATATCTTGTCTTCGCACGACATGGACATCTTGCACATCGGTACTTCGGTGGTTGTGTACTCCACAGCGTCTCGAATGCCGGATTTTTTCCGTAGATCGGAGCTTAGGCTTCGATTAGTTCCCAATAATGATCTTTCTAGGGCTCATTGAGTTCTAAGTTCTTGTGAGAATCATAGAAGGAGTCTTGTTATTGGTCCAGGTCGGTCTCAGATCCTTAGCAGAGCGCAGAGAGAACTGCCGAATCGAACAGTTCGGCCCTTATCTTCTTGATATGAGTTGAGTGCCCATGCCAGCTTTATTTTTAAATATTACGTTGATGAAAAAGTTATTGCGGTTTTATGTTGTTTACTTTTGTAAATGATTTCTGAATAACATTTTTGATTATATGTGGTCGTGTTATATATCATTTTAAAACGCGTTATTCGCTTTGGTTTTTTCTTGAAATAATTTAGCCATTTTTTTCATAGCACTTCAAAAATAGAATGAATAAAGGCAAATTTTTTTGTTCTAGTTCAAAGTTATGGTCATTTAAAGTTGAAGGTCAAAAACTGCAATAATTTTTTCATCAACATAATAATATTTCTATATATTATATAATATATGTGAATCCATGCGCAATTCCGCTTTACCGGTGATATTGAGCCTAGTGTATGGTGTTCCGTAAACCGTATTAAAACATTTTTTAAAACTCACTTTTCGTTATTTTTCTAGATTTTTCAGCATCGGTCGTAACGACACTTCAGCGAAACGCCTGAATCACTTTTATGCTTCAGAACTGAGTGAAGATGCGAGAGGCTCCTTCACTAGATTCCACCTTTCTCCGAAGGCACCAAAATATCAATCGAAAACGCCCTTTTTCCTTCCTATTTATCGTTCCCTGCTGAGTCATCGGCGTCTCAACCTGTTTTTCTATTTCTCTCGTTTCGCTACAAAACAGAGAGTGTTCAATAAATAGAAACACAGTGCGAAAGGCATCCGATTCTCTACTTCCATCTGTTTTTTTTACACTGTTATACTTTATTTTTTGATTCATTCTGTTCGGCTTCGCAGTGCACACTCTCTTTTGAGTGTGTTTCGCTTGACTAAAGCTGAAAATACTATGTATTTTATTTTCTGTTATTTAGTGTTGCCTAGCAACTCAAAACGCGTCATGCTTATTGTCGCATGGTGTCCCATTGCGAAACCCATTTCCAGTATGAAACTCAATGTAAACAGCAGAATATGTCTTTTTTACAGCTCTAGCTCTGCTTCCAGCTTCGCGTTTTGGATCTCCCGTAAAAATTTAAATAGACTTGCATGCAATACTATTGTTCATAAAGCTTTTCTTGGGCGCAAGTCAATTAGGGAGTGCAATACTATTGTTAAAGCTTGTCTCTGCGGGGCAATACTATTAAAGGAGCGCAAGTCTATTAAAGGTTTTACGGTATATTCAACTATTCGTTTTTCCCTTTATTATTATATATGTATTTTGCCGAAGCTTCATACATATTTCGGAGATAATTCCCACATTCACTGTCTGTCCCCGTCCCAGAAAGGAGCCGGGAGCTCCTTGCAATAGCTGTCCAGGTCTGC
This sequence comes from Caenorhabditis inopinata, assembly GCA_003052745.1. NCBI lineage: Eukaryota > Metazoa > Nematoda > Chromadorea > Rhabditida > Rhabditidae > Caenorhabditis > Caenorhabditis inopinata. The sequence goes on from AP018154.1 coordinate 18,186,170, forward strand.
GCCTGTTGCTCAAACTTGTGCGCATTTTGCAGTTTTGAAGAGCATCCAGCCAATTTGAAACCCATTCACTGCGCTGAAATATGAAATCTCGGGTTCTGAAATGAATATGTTTGAAATGTCACTTTATTGATTTTTCCTTGAGTACACAGAAACGTGCGATATGGTGTTTTCGAAACATTTCAAAATGCCGCAATATTCTGAATTTTTTCGAATTCAGTGATTTCGCAATGAAATATAAACTCGTTTCTTTTTCTTTTTTTTAGATAATCAGTTGATTTTTTTCATTTTGAGAAGGGAAATGATGATAATTCGGTTCTGAAAACAAAAAAGAAATTACACTTTAAAAAACACGCCACTCAGATATACCATAATCAGTGGTATTCCGCTTGTCAAAATTGGTTGTAACATTCGGAATTCCGAATTCCGCTATAACATTTACAGTCTTGAAGAAGAATTAGGAAGAAAATTGCGAGGCTTTCGAATGAATTTGGAGCCATCGCTAAGGCTTCTATTTGGGCGAAATTTCTGTCGTCTCGTCTCATCTTAGTCTTGAATTTGTCTGACGCAGTGTGTTGAAAACTTTTTATTACATAAGACGAATGCAAGACGACTTTTTGTCTTCGTCTTTCGTGGAAGCCTTATTTGGAGTTATGCCTTCATTGGTCATTGAAAATACACGCACGTCAGGCGTGCACTATGGCTCTCCGTTCGATGAGTCATTCTTTTTACTCGATTACCCCGTCATTTCATTCGTTCTCTTTCACTGAATTCATATGACCAAAGCAAATATGCGGCAACATCGCATTGTGTCTGCGCCTCTCCGGTTTCTGTTGTCTTTTGCACTCGATCCTTCTTTTACTACTTTTGATCTTCCTCACCCAACCGCTCAACTTTCTATACCATCAATTTCGAAGTTTATTGCTCATCCGTTTTAAATTGATTATCCTTTCTCAGCATTCGATTCAAAACTGACATTATTTCAAATATACACATCAATTTAAGTTATTAGCGGTTTCCTTCCCTCTTATGTTTTAATCGAATTTTTTTCTTTTTTCACCTACTCCCCCCCCAATTAATTTTTTAAAAGTGAATTAAAGAATTACAGAAATAGTCCATTATGTCTTATCAGCCATATAACCAGCCGCCACCGTACACACAACAACCAGGTTATCCCCCACCAGGCTCTGCAGGCTATGCACCACAAGGAGCATACTATCCACAAGGACAACCGGGTTATTATCCACAACAACCACAAGTCGTGTAAGAGCTTTTCTCTCATTTCCATAAGGCATTGCGCGATTCTCGTTTTTCTTAGTCGTTTGAATAATAAGAATTTTCAGAGTGGTGGAGGAACGTAGAGGGCGAAGCGGCGGAAGTGACAATTGCTGTCTCGTTGCTCTTTTAGCGTGTTGTGCTGGCTGTTGTATTGCCGATTGTTGTGATTAATGTTAGAAACATTTAATTTTGTTTTTGAAGTCTCATATTTGTTCCCTTAGACATCGTTTTCTACAACAAAACTGTTCGATGTCCTTACCCGCACTTCCCTGATAACTTTCTTACGAAAACTAAATGCACACAACCCTTTATCTAACTTTTTTTTTTTTGATTTTTGACAATAAACCTGATATGAAAAATAAATGTAATAAATATGACTTATTTTGCTACTATAATCTAGAATTATGGCAATTTGTCGTCCCGTCGACCCATCTTCGGATCATTTGATGAGCTATTGCTCCAGCTGGTGGAATATAATGGAGAGTTTGACGATCATCTAAAGTTTTCGGTAGATTTTTTAGAAAAGGATCTGCCAATGTTGTTTCGAGAGCCTTGCGAACTTGGTGTCGAGAAAACCACTGAGCCGTTTCGAGTTCGTCCGGGCACACAGAGATCTGAAGAAGTATTCTGGGATTCAGTTTAAAGTTCTTCTAACACACTTTCTGATCCATTTTAGCCACTGCAACGTAAGCTATCATAAGCGACGAATCAGGCATTGGCCATGGCTGTGACATGTCTAAGGAACGAATCGAATCGACTTCAATTCCAACTTCCTCGGCAATCTCTCGACGTGCACATTCCGCCATGCTTTCGCCAGACTGTAAACAATCAGAATGAAAATCGGCCAATTCAGGCCTATTTTACATGAGCAAAACCAGCGATAGCAGTAAAAACGCCGCCAGCTGATCCACGATGCCGTACAAGTAGTGCATGTTCATTTGCTGGATCAACAACGAGAGTGATTGAAACTGGTGAGAACTACAAATAAAATTCAATCTCTACTAGATCGGCTAAAAAGGAACTCACTGTTGGATAGTACACCCTTTGGCAGGTGATACACTCTGCTCCACTTTTACTTGACCTCATCTTCAGAGCAGCCGCACATTTTGGGCACCTCCGATAAATGGCAGCCCATTTGGTAAGCGATTGGAACTTGGCAAGCAGGTTTCGTTGCCTCTCTTCTCTCATTGTCAACAAAGCCATACGAATATCGGAGAAACGTCCTCCTAAATTCCTCCCTAATTGGTTCAGTACGTCTTTTTTCAAAATCGGCGAGTCTTCTGGGGGATCAGCAGCATCAATTGAAGTGCCGAAGAGGGGAATCTGGGAAACTTTGAATTAGCTCGGTACATTGGGCAGTTAGTTATTTCAGGTGATAATTTTATTTGGGCTGACACACTTTTCTATTTAAAGCTAGCATTTCTGTAACTACAAAGTGACCGATAAACAATATGAAGCAATTAGGCGCCGAGTTTGGCACAGCCAGCATGTTTTTCAAAAATTAGCCACTAAATCCTTTTCTGAGGTAATTGTAGCAATTCCAGTACAACATTATCACAGGGAACTCGCTTTAAGACGAAAGTGCTTCATGGCTCTAGATGGATGAGGCTCTTGCCCATAGAGCAAAAGCCACTCAACAGTTGTGCAACGGAAAATCTTTATCATCAATCTTTCGGGTTATGCTATCGCTGAATAATCAACTCAGAATGCGTATACGAACAACTATTTAAGTTTTAAACAACGGAAGGACGCGCTTCTGAAAGAAAGTGACGATGTTGATGCCACCGATTTTCGTGTCGCCGTCGATGCCAACCCGAAAAGCGTGATAAAAGCGAGTTTTAATAAACTGCTGTTAAAATTTAATAATTATTGAATTTTTTCAGCAAAATTACAGCATACAATATTCGTAATATTATTTATCGATCGCCATGTAGGATGATTGTGCAGGGAGTGCGAAATCATCTTAGAAAAATATGGACACCTTTATGCTCTCTATGAGCAAAACCGTAAGCATTTTAAGCAGAATCAAAAAACAAAGTTTTCGAAAAGTAAAAAAACTTTTCTGAACAATATACGGGTGAAATCTTTATGGAATACGCTGCTAATAAGTTTTAGACGCTGTAGCGTTCTTTAGAGAAATTTATTTTTCATCTTTCAAAACTTAGTTTCTCAACACTCTCATTTCGATGTATTGAAAATTGAGCACATTTCGTAACGTCGGTTTTAAAACGTATCCACAGATATACATGAACTGTTCTTAAAACTAGTTGAATTTTCTATTTTCACTTTTTCTCATTTAACAATCACAAGTACTAGAAGATAAAATTAAAGATTAGAATTCATAGTGATAGTGATTGCTGCGTGTTTCCAATTGCATTGAAGCTTATAATTACCATATCAGTCTCTGTAGTGATTGCATCAAGGAGACAGGAATTACTCAAATCGAATTGCAGGCCGTACTCCCCGAGTAGTTGCTTAAGATCTGCGAACGAATGCTCAATCATTCTAACCTCTGGAGCATCTTTGGTTACCAGAAGACGACGATCAACCATCAAAACAAGACGGGATCGAGGAAATTCGCTGAACAATACACGATTTTCACTTTTTCAGTTTAAGAGGCGCTGCGTTAGACAGGCAAGAATTCGAATTATGATTTCCCATTGAAAATGATGTTTTTTTTTTCGAAAACCTTAACCTTTTTTAATAAGTACGAAAACTATTACTGATATTTCATATTGTATCAACTTAACAATCTACTCTCAATTTTCGTGATAGTTTTTGAGTAGGCCACCTTGTTTAGAGCAAATTAGCAATTAGTAGACACGAAGAAATTGTTGGAGAGATAACTGGACAGTCAGAAAATTCAAGACAAATTGTCGGAATTATCATTATTTGGTAAATGTTATGAAAAGAGTATGGTCAATTTAAAACGCTTCAAATAGAACAGAGAGTCAGTTTAGCTAAGGCTTCCACAGAAAACGAAGACAAAAAGTCGTCTTTCGTCTCGTCTTCGTTCGTCTTTTAAGACGAAGATGAAGACAAGACGAGACAGCCGAAATTTCGTCCAAATGGAAGCCTTACGTTTAGCAATAAAAAATAAGATAATTTTAGATCTTTTTTTTTCGATTTTTTAAGTTTTTTTCGATTTTTTGTGCCATGGTTTATGGCGCTTTCGGCTTTGGAGATACCTAGCAAATCGTTTTTAAATATTACTTTTGCAGTGCAGTATCTTGGATTTTCCAATAATCCAATAACCGGACTCTTTCCACAAAATCCATCTGCATGGTTGAGGAATTTTTGAATGCTCTGAAAAGATTAAAATATTTGCGCATTAAATACATATTGATAAGCGATAGACATAGGAGGACAGATAGAAGAAACTAGCCTTTTTGCTATGAAATTGAGCCGTATCATCTTGCTTCGAATCGTTGTCATTTTCACTTCATTTTCTATCTAAATAATGTGAAATATGTTTCAAATTTATTATCTAGGTATCAGTCGGATAAGATTGTATTGAGAACCACACTATCCGTCTCTATTATATTTTTCTAGTGATGCAGAAGACGTTTATCAAGAGTTAGCAATATAAACGAACAAAACCGTAACAAAATAAAGGATTCAAGATAAAAACTCTCAATTTTTAGAATAATTTTGTACACGAAAAACTCAGAAATTAAACAGACGGCCGTCACATGACAAAAATACACAGACATCGAATGGCACACGAAATACAATTTGCTGTAACTCGTGGAAAAGTGAATATATCAGGTGTTAGGCTAAGCGACGAAAAACAAATGGAACAGGAATGATATGAAAATACAAAAGATACTTAAGAGATGATAGGCTGGTTTCTTCAAGAAACACAAATTGATGGCAAACTGATTATTGATTCTAGCAAAGATAAAAATTCAACTTAAATCACAAATTGAGCTATGAGATTTGCTACTCCGACAGCGATAATTCCGTAGTGAAGATACTTCTTCAATGGTGTAAGAGTCCCCGCAGCACTACTTTGTTTCAGATAGACCATCACAGGCAGCGCAAACACATAAACGAGACCTGATATGCTTCCGACGTATCTAAAATTTGATTCAATACAGAAATAAAACGGTAGAAAATGAAGTTTAATTGCTACCTTAAAATACTTCCAACATTCGGGTAAAACGTCGCAAAACAAACAGCAATAGCAATGAGTATACTGTTGAGAATAATGACTCGTACCACTCCGGGCCATGTTTTTCCAAAGATGGCATAGAAAAGTTGAGAGCGAACCAGAAACATCAGCAAAGGAAGAACTGTAATCATTTGAAAGAGCAAGAAAAGACGAGCAGTCGATGAGAGAACATCACCAGCGCCAAAATTGTTCAGAAAGTTCTAAAAAATAAATTTGATTTGTATTGCCAGTATCTCTTATACCTAACTTTATAATTTCCTTAGTTGAAAACTATGACAATCAATGAATTAAAGACTACTCACATCACTGATACAGCTTCGCTGGACAGGGAACGCAGCAAAAAAAGTGAATCCAATGAAGACGTAGCAAAATGCAACTAGACAATAGCCAACTGATAAATCTCTGGCATTGTTTTCAGGGTTTTTCTGATTTCTGAGAATTGTGAGGACAGCATTATGAATGAAATATGACAAAGTTAGTGTACCACTCAACGCAGGGAAATGCATGTTTGCCACTGAAAAATGCTTGATATACGATAAGCACCACAATTTTTATGAAATCCTCACATTGGACATAGTGAATCGATTTCGGGTTTGAAAAATCCATATTGACTCCACATTCAAGGAGTTTTGTAAAAACAAATATCAATAAATACATAACAGATACTGAAAATTTCGGGCGTATAAATGTTTAGTTGTAAATCAGACTAACTAGTTCCCAAAACGTTGAACTTCGTGAAAAACGTAGGTGACTTGAAATTCATCAAAGGAAACAGGGCCACGGCTAGGTATATTGGAACAGTGCCGCGCAGTGTCCAGAACTTGTCGAAACTCCACGAATCCTCACCAGTTTCTCCGCCTTCTAATTCAGACGCAGTATCATAAATTTGTTTTTCCCATTTTGGGATTGTCCATTGAGAAATTTGTTCTGGACAGTACACTGAAATGCTTTTTGTTAGGGTTCCTATAGTTGTATTATTTTTCAGCGTTTTATACCATTTTCACTCTTAATAGGAAAATAATCCTTTTTAGCATGTACCGGAAATAAACATTTTCGTATGAAAATCTGACCAAATTTTTATTTTAGACTTTTAATTTTGAGTGTGCAAGCTCTCCACTTTACTATCTTCTTTAAATGAGAATCTGAAGAAAGAATAGGCAGTAAAGTTAATAGATTGAATAGTACTCGTTTTTAATGTGAGAAGTGCGAATACTTGCTATGCCACTATTTTTTAAAGTCTTTCTCAAATTGCATAGCTTTCTGAAACATTATCGAATTATTTTTAATATCAATACCGTAATAAATTTATAGCTAAACAATCTTCAAATATTTAAAATGTCATATTTTCTACAACCAGAATTCCCCTCGCGAGAGTAAATTAATGCCCAACATCAAAAAAAAAATTACCGTCACATGTGAATGTTTTGTTTTCCATTAAGGGAATAGTAGAACTATTCGGCTGCATGGCTTCATAGAAGACGGCTCCGGTGTAGTACAAAAAGTTGGACATGAGTACCCAATAAACAATGACTCCCCCAATGAGTACACATACACTGAACACAACTGAGCAATATTCACCAACTCGGCCGAATAACGATTTACAGACATCAGAAAACTCTGCGAGCAAAGGGTCTATAGATAAGTCTTCTGAAAAACAAGATTTAATACTATCAGAAAATTGCAATTACAGTTCTACTCTTACGTAATCGTTTCGGGCTCTCAATGACAATATAAGCAGTGTAGAAGCAAATTGCTGCCATAGACAACATGATGAAAATTCCAAGAACTAATCCCGCTTGCTGAAGAGCCCACGGCATTGCGAGTAATGAAGTGCCCATCATTGTGTTCCAAATCGAGAAACTGGAATATTTATTCACATTTCAAGTACTAGTAGAAATCATTACATTGTAACAATGCTCCCTTGCTTTCCTGAAATGTCTTTAAGTTCTTCGAAGGGCAGAATAGAAAAAAGGTTTGGAGGAAGAACATGATCCGGCATAGTCTGAAGCTAATTCATATTTCATTAACTGGCTATGGAATAAACATATCTCATTTCTGAATCGACTTTTAATGATTACATGAAACATGTGTTGAAGACTACGCTTTCAGTTTTTGCAATTCCATGCCTGGGTTGGATCGCGGGTTGGAGAAGGGCTGATATATTCTCCTTGTACTGTCCGGTTTTATTGTGAATTCTATACGAACTGCGCAGATCTACTACAGTAACGGAAAAGCTACATGAAACATGAAATAACTTTCCTTGGCCCCGGTAACCGTTTTGCAAAACGTAAAAGCAGTCTTCCATTGCATGGTAAAAGCTATTGTTTCGTATAATCAATGTGCACAGATTCAAAATTATGATTTAGAAAAAGTATATTAAATTACCAAAAACATACCAAATGTTCACCTCCCGGATCTAATCGATTGTAAAGGCGATAACGGAGAGCATTGTTGTGTTCTCTATGTAAGTCATCTTCTGAATGTAATGAAAGCAAGCTTTCATCTCGTAATCCAAGCCCTCCAGTGAACAAATATGGCTGACGAGTAGCTGATGGAATAGGAACAGTGTCAAGTTGTGTCGCAGAAATAGCACGGCGGCGACCAATTGGAACTCTTCCGGTGGGTGGAAGCCGACGCGGCGGTTCGTCATCAAGTAGTGGGTCTGTGCTGAAAATGAATTAATGAATGATGCCTTTATTAATAATTATCACGATATTTGCATATTCAGTTTAGAAGGGAGAGGTCTTTTTAAGAAAAAACTTACTCATTATTGTCTACACCTATAGTTCCATAAGATGCCATTTTTAAACTAAGAAGGAACGGTTCTTGGACAGAATTTCGTCGCCGAAAACGCCGGAAAACCTGCAAATAGCCAAATGAAAGAAAATGCAAGAAATTTTTAATAATCAGCGAAACAGTATTACTATTGATAAGCAGTACCTTGATCTTTTACATACATTTTCGGTTAAATCAGCAAGAAATGGTATAGGGGGCATATAAATATGATAGAATGGGGGGAAATTAGAATTTTTATTTAAAACAATCAGGCGCCCAAATTATTCAGGCGCATGATATACCACATTTCTTTTCCCTCTCTCTCTTTTATTTAATATCTGTAGAAGAAAAAAAACAATAAAGTACACTGAGCTGATGCAGTCCAATAATGCACTATCAACCTACCTAACTGATAAGCAAGGTACTGGTGTCTAATGACGAAAGAGTGATAAATTATGTTTCAAAGAGAATCGATTAGAATTTGATTGTGCAAATATTACTTGCGGAAGCGACATTCTATTAAATTGAAAGAAAATTAGCGATTGGAAAATAAAAATAGTAACCCTTCATAGATATTCGATGATACACCGTAGAAAAATCAAATTAATTAACCACAAATATTTAAATAAGATACACAGTATAAAACGCATATGAACAGTACCCATAGAGAAATGAAGCAACGGAAACATTTAAAATACTAGTCCATGACTGGCAGAAAATGGTTTAAAAGGTAAATTATATATATATTTCAGGTATCTAAATTATCACTCATTACTAGCAAAATCAAGGATGACCACCCGGTGAATGGATGACATCCGCGTCCTTCGCCAGTTTCATCATCATAGTTTTCCCAGAGGAAGCCAGTTTTTTGAAATTGCTGTAAAAATATTTATTTGTTTTTATCATTTCTCTTAAAACTCACATTTGCCATATTCGACACCAAGTTGACTCTCAACTCATGGAAAATTTTTTCGGCATCTTCTCTATACGGTCCGGGTTGGTCAGAGTAATGCCTTAATGAGCTCAAAACCATATAATTTATGTTAATCCAAATATATCCTCGCCAATATGGTGGATCATGTTCCGTATTACGAGCCATATAATAAGGTGAGCTTTTTGAAATTGACCGTAGACCATAGTTCGTCCACAATATTTTCGGATCGCGGATTTTGTCGAGAGTGGCTTTGAGAATCGGCGATTTCGATGGAATCATTTTGAGCATCAGTGGAAAAAGATTGTTGTATCCAAATACGTTGGTAACGAGTTTGTAGGTTGGAGCACGGGATGTTACACGTTGGTATTCAAAGTGACGGGGACTGCCTGAATAAAAATATGAATCATAAGTTACATTACATAAAAGGAAGGCCTTATCCAAACCAACACGCAATTTTCTAAAAATTGTAATAACTATCTTATGAACCACGTTAATAAAAAAGTGGCAATAGTCCGTCAGATAATTTTAGAGCACCTTTGTGAGAAGATCTGTGGCTATGAGCTTAGCTAATTATGGGGCGTGTTGACGATTACCGCTTTTGTCTTTTTCGCAAGCTTCTAAACGAACCAGTACAACGAACCAATACCATAAAATATTTTTAAATTTTTTTCAAAACTATTTTCATGTTGATATAGGATAAAAGAGAAATATGGCCAGTTCTGCAGGCTTTCGAAATATGAAATGATCGTAGCATTTTCTAAATCCTATTGCCAGATTGATCCTCAAATTTCGTTTCAAAATATTTTTTAAGGTATTGGTAAGATTTCCACCAAAGTGCTGACGAAATTGTTTATTTGGGTCGGAAATGTTTTTTTCCGGAAATCGCACTCACACACATACACACACACACATACACACACAGAGAGAGAACAATAGTTAGCTCATCACCACTGTGATATTTAATTGTTGGAAACTAAGGAAAAAAAATGAAAAATGTCATTAGGCTTCATTCACGTTTCACCCAGATGTATTGTTCATTTTCAGATTGATTAGTTACTTTTTTCTAAAACTTTTCAGAGATTCTAACGAGTCCATCACTCAGGTGACTTTGTCGGGGACAGTATTTAGCTTCGACGTCATTGCTGGCTGCTACATTTTCAGGGAGGATGCCTATTGGTGTGGTTAAAAACAGCTGAGCTGGACTGGCCTGAATTTAAAAAAACCGACCTGGAGTTGGAATTGGGGAAAGCGCTACATCAAAACTATGTTTTCCGTAATCATGAAACCCTCCAGTTTCTTCGCTATAATGATCATGGACAAGTGAATCGAAATTATTTAGTTCTTCCATCACTTTTGAAGCTCTCTGATAATCAGCATCCAATCCATACGCTTTTGAAAGTCGCACCAAAACACGAGAAGCAAGAGCGAGCCAGCATCTTAGGTCTAGATGATATTCATTGTCCGATGGATGAGATGCTCTTGGAAAATCGTCCAACCCCGAAGACAAGGTTTTCGGATTAAGCTCGGTCTGGATTGTTTCATTTCGCCCACGCCATCTATATGTGGATCGACTCGGTCCAGATTGTGTAACTCTAAGCCAGTGAAACCAGTTTTCAAGACGAGGGTAAAGCAGCCTGAGAATACTAGCATATCGACCAACAGTCTAGAAATATCTAAACGTTTTAAGTTGAAATTGTGAGTAACCCTACCTTTTCGTCATTGATAAATTTATCCATGACATAAAATATAGTAGGTGGATTTGCTACATCATTTTTTTGGGGAATAAACTCCGCAGGTACTTTCGCTTCCGCTTCCGTTCCAACAATCATTTCTCGAGGAATCCATCCACTGGTCTCCATTGCATTCATCCACGAGGCGATTATTTCCAGAGTCATTTTCGGATCCATTTTACGTATCAGCATTTGATGAAAACCTTCATCCCAGAGAAACCCTCGGGGGAAGAATGACCGAGATGGAACAGCAGAGAACAGCGCGTGTGGACCATACGGTTGATGTATTCCATTGAAAATAACTTGGTTGTGTCCGTACCAATAACCAACGGAGCCGAGCATATTAGAAAGTCCAACTATTGCCATTTTTTCTTGAACGTTTGTATAATTCTTTTTAGAAAGTTGAAACACGCTCTCATACTTCTTATTGAAATTAGAAGACCGAACGCGTAGAACGTTTGTGAGCTCATCCCCTTTTATTCCCTTCAGATTTCCGGCTCTGAAAGAACTACCAGCACATTATAAAACATCGATTAGAATACATTAGAAAATTCATAAAATACGCTATGACATCGGACTCACTGGAAAACTATTTCAAATTCGGCGTTATATCCTAAATTTAATTGAACAGCAATAAATTTTCCTTCTTCATGATTACGTTTCTCGTTAAGAATGTAGCTTAGCGGCTGGTTTGGATCGCTGTATGCTTGCTGAAATAAAACAAAATACATGTATATAAAATTAAGAAAATTGTCTTATTTTGGCTACTTTCGAACTCACTGTGTTGTCTAAGATGAAGTCGGGATATCTATTGATAGGAATTTTCTCATCTGTTAGCATTACAGAATGTGAAGAAAGAAGCGTTGTGTTATTTTTCAAATAAACGCTCATTTTGAACTTGCCCAGTAATTCACTGTAGCCATGAAAAACATCACCGAGATGCTTCCCGAGCATGAACCTAGTTCCGACCCCTTGAGCGGACAAATATAAAATCACGTTGTATCTCTTTCCAGGTGCCATGTTCAACTTCACGCGAGCGGAAAATCCATCAGCTTCATTAATCCAGTCTGTTTGAATTACACCTCCATTTGATTCCGTGATGTTTTGTTTTCCAAAACTACGACCATCGGCTTCGTACCAATAGTATCCAGGGAGACGGTCATCTGAAAAAATCAGAAATTTGTTTGAAGGTTTTCCGCTGATAGCATTACCTTGATTGCACCAATGACGGATGTGGGGCTTTTGAATAATGTTCGGCTGCTCGTACCACATCATACCGAATAGTGGTGATAATGGCGACCTAGTCCGTAATCCGAAGTACATATGAGGTCGGTACGTTCCCCATGTAAATGGAGCCTGAAAGAATGGAAATAATTGTGCTCATGTTCATTATATGTTCACCATATCCGAATCAACGTTTCGTAAGGGAGCTACTTTTTCCAGGTTTGGGTAGAGATAGAGATGGAGAAAAATGAAACATCCGGCACCGACCATCACTAGAACTATCAGGATTACATCCCATGTGCAAAGTGAACAAAAAGATTCTTGATGGACGACAGGTTCATATCGTATGGTAGCTGACGGTCTTTCTACTTCCCTCGGTTGTCGCCGTCGTCTGGATGGCAGGCTCATCTACAAAATAGAAATTTACTCACAAATTTGAAAATTTCTCGCTAGCCATAAAGTTTTAAAGTAAGAGATTCTGATATGAATGAAAATAAGGAAAATAAGGTAAAACGCCACAGGAAAAAGTCGAGTGCCGTCAATACGACAGCGTTGAAAAGTAACGTGAAGAAACAAGAAATATCAATAAAACCTTGTTGTTTATATAAGTATTCTGATTTCAGTTTTCATGGAAAACTTATATAATACCCGGAAGTAAACTGATTAGAACGGTGGTTGATTCAGGGACACCTTGGTTGGGGTTTTCTAGGCCATTGCCGAAAATCATGTACGTTTTGACCGGTTCTAAAAAACCAATAGACGGTTTAGGAATATTGTCGGCTTTTCCATTCTCTATTTATTAGATTTTTTTCTAAAACAATTAAACATGCTAATTTCAGATTATCAAATTTTTCTGGTCCCTGATACACTAATATTCGTGTATGACAGACCCGTTTTATGGAGTTCCTCTATTCCTCTATATTTTCCTTTATATTTCCTCTATATTTGTCACGGGAAAATAAAAATAATCGGATTTTTAGGATATGATGCAAACAAAGATTGTCTTGAAGTGAGAGATTGAGAATTGGATGCTTACGAAAGCTGCATAATCGAAAAAAAATGTTTTAAAACGGAAAGTGTTCATCAACCAGGACTGCGGGCCGCGCAAAGCATCGCCGAAAATCCGCAACAATGTTATTCCCTGGCAACTCGATAACAATACTATCAGAAACCCGAAATTATGAAAAAATTGGAAATCATGAAATCGGATAACTGAAATCGGACGGTTTCCTAATTGCTATAATGTCGCGCGTTTTTTAATCTTTTTTTTACAAAAGTTGTTTGCTGCAAGATGTGCTCATTAAGGATTTCTACAATAGAATAGGGAAAGAAGTTGAATGTAGAAAAAGTTTGTAAACAAAATCTGCAGCAGAACCCGGTATATAAAAAATTCGAAAAAAAAGGAACGAAGGCATTCAAATTTTAGCGCCTATTTTAACAGTCATTAAAATTCCATTCCTATTGCAATTAAAAGACTTGGCTCAGTTAACGATCAAGGCTACAAACAACGTATAAGATGAAGTCATTATAAAATTCATAATTTCTTGACATCAGTATCGGGTTGTCACAGTCCGTTAATTTTCATTGGAGGAAAACCGTTGCGCCACTTTATAATAAGAGTGGTAACCGCACATTCGTTCATGTTTTGTCTACTACTTTTTCATAAACCTTGGCTCGCTGGAAAATTGGAAATTTTATGAACAGTACATCAATGAACAATCAATCAACCATCAATCAATCAATCGATGAATTAAGAGCGAGCCGCGTTGAATGAAGGGGTTGTCCGCTCTCTGTTCATAAAGTGTTTCGCAATGCCCAATGTCGGAAAGAAAAATAGTTCGATAATTATTGACGATTATTATACATTCGACGACTTTATCAGGAAGGACATTCATTAAAATTTCGAGTGATGCGAATGACATGGATGCATCGTTGCAACAGCACATGTACTAATTCGGCTCATCATTTCCTGATTTATGCTTTCTACGTTTTTTTTTCAATTTATTTCTATTAATTATTAATAGCAAACATTTGTTTCTTCAAAGCATTTAAATTATTGGTTTTTTGTCACTGAAGTACCTATAACATAAAATAAATGAGTCGCAGAATTAACTGTAGCTGCTAATGGCGTTAAAGGCCGTAACCAAGCGGTAGCTTCTTAATTGCAATAAGAAAGTGGTAAGAAGTTGAATACTTACAATTAGGGAAAAAATGGACCGTGCCTATAGAAAAAACAAGCAGCCTCGCGATTTGTTCAGCGTTCTTACAAGATTCCCCACGCTTAATTCTCACAGGATTTTGTGCAATTTTGACGCCAAATTGTCCGAAAATTCTGTTTCCCGGTTATCGCTTCTCTCGTTCAGCGCGGCTCTCCTATTGCTATGGGGTCATTAAGCTGAATAAGAAATAATCTTTCGTAATCTTATTTTACAGAAATTTTCCGTTATGAACACATTTAAAAAATGAGTGTCAAGCTGGTCTAAAAAGGTCGTTTTACTTATTTGTTCCCGTCCATTCCCTTTTTCTTCAGCTATTTCACTGCTGATCTTAAATCATTTCTTTATGCAAAGAATAAACTATTATTATTAAGAAACGGTGAAAAGGATTACCCGATTTCTCCGTGGCTAATGAAGTTCGGGGAGAGCTGGTCTAGCACGTCAAACACCAGGAGCTTTATTCTAGAGCGTCAATTAATTCTTTTTAAATCTTGGTGATTCCTATCTTTAAATTTCTGTTTCTCGGAGTTCCATGTTCTTTTATTTAATTTCACTATAATAATAAAACTTGGATATGATTTTTGTTGTTTTCCTGTTTCAAACTGAAGAAGCGTCTTGCTTTTTATCCTCATTAGTATTCACTTCTAGGCTGATACACCAGTCTGATTTTTTCAAGGTTTCCTTTCGGTATTTGATGCAATGCGCCAGAATTTTTGGTAACGACAACATATAACTGGCCCAGCTGACTAGCTGATAGTGAGATAATGAACTTGCGATCAATACTAAATACATATAGTTAAAATCAACACTACTCTTAAACATTCGGTCAAAGATCGTGTTTCGGAAAGTGACCTACAGCCAACAGCCGGTAGTCTATTCTCCAATAGTGTGATTGGTGTTTTGGGCCGATTCATTTTGGAGTATATTTTATTGCGCAAAAATTAAATTACAAATTTTCCTAGGATTAAATTACCTTAATATTTATAATCAGTGGAAAGATCGCGGCTACGCCGCTGTTCTAGAACTTTCTGGAATTTTTTATAAAATTCGGAAAACAAATGTCTATTAAAGTTTAGGTTTTGCATAAGGCTTCCACGAAAGACGAAGACAATGTCGTCTTCGTTCGTCTTTCAGTTCGTCTTACGCAATAAAAGAGTAGTCAACACTGCATCAGACGAATTCAAGACGACGAAGAAGACGAGACGAAGACGATGATAAGTCGAGACAGCCGAAAATTCGCCCAAATGGAAGCCTTAGTTTTGCACATATGAAGCTGATTTTTGGCGTGAGGTACACGGACATCCAAGACAGCTATACCAGCAAAACTTTGAGTGTTTATATTGTTTTGTAGATTTCGGGTGTACGGTTCTACAGTATCCCAAGTACCCTGCGACCACCTAAAGATATGGTTGCGAAGCGCTCGAGTGGCCATGACCCCAGCCCGCATATTAAAGTAAAAGGCCGACGTTCTTTTGAGTTATTCAAAGAAACGTCTTGGACAGACAGACGGAAACACAGACGGAACTATTCGCTTAATAATAAGTAGATAGTTTCAAAGAAGAATCAGAATTTTAATTTAAAATTTGCAAAAGATTACCTTCTTCTTCATTTATCTTTATGAGTTGATGCACATTTGAAATGTACCGGTAATTTGCATTCAATTTCCGCAGTTATGGATTCCTTTATTCTTTTTATACAATTCTTGAGGATTATAGTAGAATATCAGAAAATAAGTAGATATTACCTAAGAAATTGGGAGAAAGAACATTATTCCTCAAAAAGTCGCAAATTGATGGAAGAGATATTTAAGAAAATAAGTAGCGAATTTTGTAAATTTAAAAAAATAAGCTGTTTTGACTTCTTCGCAATTGGCGGCTCGCGATTAAGTCAAAAAAAAACTAATGGTAGCGTGGAATCAACAGCAAAAAATAGGTATCAGATTTATGATAAAAAATAATAATCTGGACTTTAAGGGTTACATTATTAACAAGGAATCACATCTAAGAAAACTTTAAGCAGTTAGCACAGTGATTTTTTCAGGGCATGTTTTAAACATATCGGATTCTCGCTTTTTTGATAATAATGGCGCTATTTCAGCAGCGTGGCTGAAGCAAACTGATGCATTTGACGGTGTTACGGAGGCAATTTATTAGGAATCTATAACTGGTCTGATCAAATAATGAACAAATTCAGACTTTTTGGTAAACTTCCTAATTAGACGAAACGATTTTCATTACGACAAATTTTGTCGGATCGGTGCATTCAAGTTTTTGCATGTGATGCTTACGGCTTAAAAAACAACAACAACCATGATCTTTTAAACAAAGAATTTTTCTCCGTATAGTTGATTAATGAATAAGGGTGTATTGCTGCCACTATGCAGCGAAAAAGGAGTCCTTAAATTTCAAAATTAGTGTTAAATCAAAAAATTTAAGATATGTTCCGAAAAAATCACCGTGTGTCCGATTCGTTTAAAGAAGGCCCATGATGGATCAGTAGAAATAACTAAATTATTTTTGTTCAATGGAGCACACTTTACACCTTCCGCTTTCCTCGTCATATTTGTTTTTCGCACCTTCTCTATCTCCCCTCTGTTTATTCGCAAAACTGTTTGTTCAGAGTTCATATATATTCTGAGTAAATACTTTAAAATTCGTAAACATTAATTAAAAACTATTTTCTAATCCGTTATGTTCTCCGTTCTTTGATGCTTCCCGGAAAGTAGGTATTTCTCTTCGTCTTCTCTGTGCAGTTGAGACTTTGTATCTTTCCCTTATCACTCTTTGTCTAATAAATGGCACCATTTGGCAGCGTTTACTCAGATATTGGTTCTATCATTGTACAATCATTCCTGCGTCTTAAATATCGATTTTTTATAACTGTCTACAACCATCCAAATATTCATATTTTCAGCTTAAAATGTCAGAAAACGCCACTGCTTCAAATCCAAAAACAACAAACGCGTTTGTAAACGATTACGGAGATTTCAGTCAATTCAAAAAAGCAAAAACTGTTAAGGTAACCTAGCAATTCAGTAGTCTGTAAATGTAAATACTATATTGTGAAAACTAACTTGTTATTTTAAAATCCTTACTTCAAAATTAGTGTTTGCTTATTTTGATAGATGTCTATTCATTTTGTAAGTGTGGCTCTATCATATTTGCCTGTATTCAAGCTTTAAAAAGTTTTCGAGAAACTGTTTTTCAAAATACTAATTTACAACTCCTAAATAATATTTTCTTTGTCAGTGGGAGTTTAAATAAATTAATTTAGTAAAGAGTATTTCCTTTATAAATTTCATATTCTTCTATGAGATCTCAGATAAGCTATCCAGGATTGTGAATACACTTTGCCCGCAACATCGCTTTCCATGCAAAAACCTTAATGGTTTTAGAAAAAATAAATACCTTTTAAGGTTTTGTTTTTTATGAAGATCTTCCCTTTTTTCTAACTGATGGTTTTCGTTCATACACAAACTTAACGTATCGGCAGAAAAAGTTGCAGTCAGGAGGGTTGACATAAAATAAGTCAGGAGGTTTGAGACAAAATCAGTCAGGAGGTTTGAAGTATAATAAATTATGTGGTGTCTCAAAAAACCGGAAACAAATTTCAGAATAACATTTTTGTGACTACATTATACCCTCCAATGAAATTTTCCATGCATTATTAACAATGCAGTCTAAACAATTATTGTTTCGCAAAAAATGCGTGAATCAGTCCATTTTCCACGAGCCGTCGCTTGTTATTAAGTTTGGAAATCTTGAAAGCTTCATATTTAACTTGCTTGAATCCGTCGGCTATCATCGCCTCCATCAGCTGTAATGCGTTGTGAACAGAGAACGGAGAAAAAAAAACAAAACAATTGCGTCGATTTTCGGAAGTATCGTTTTTATTTTACATCGGTTTTAAGAGTTCGAGCAAAATTGGAAAAAAATCCTTTTGAATATTTCTAATTTTTGATTGAAAAATTGTATTACAAGGCAGCTGTTTTCATCAATTGTTAGAATCCCGATCAGTAATAACTGAGAATTCTAACAGCTGTAACTTCTTTCGCAAAAAGTAGCACAGCAACGAAAATTCTGGAATTTAAAAAAAACCGATATTTGCCGTGAAAAATAAAAACCGTATCCTCCGTAAATCGGAACAAGACTAAACCGTGGCCGAGCAGACTCAAGAAACTCAAGCAGAAAAGTCATCTCGCCCTGTTCTTTAATTATTTAACGTGTCGTGAAGAAAAGAAAAAAAGTAATTTTAAAAAAATAATTTTTTTTCCTGCCCTTTGCGAAAAAAGTTGTTTTCTTTCGTAGTAAGAAAAAAATAGTAAGTAACTAATAGTAAGAATAATAAAATCTAGTTGTTGTTGGAATTGCTTACGAGATCTATCACATTTAAAATAACAATATAAGAACTGTGCAACATGAATATATTTTTTAAACAATCTGTATTTAATCATAACTTAATAGTGCAATTGAGCTCGTATTCAATGAGCTTCTTGTTCGACCGAGTCAAGCCGCGTCTTTTGACTACTTAAAAAAAATAGAATCCGTCCGAACCGAAACCCCGACTATCGGCGGTCTCCTGTTTGATTGCCAAAAAATCCGAATTTTCTGTCGTTTTTCTTCAAAAATACTAATTTAAAGTTACCTGCTCCGCAGCAGTGTACCCAATAATTCGCACGCTAAATACCTAAAAATTTTCCGACCTCGCCACAAAAAATTTTCGTGTTTCTATATGTTTGTGCTATTGTGGAAGTTTTTTTTTTAATTTTGTGAAATGAATGAATCCTGGAAATGAGACTAAAGAGTATTTTTAGAGAGGCTCATAATATCTATTTACGAATCGGGGATTTATGGGGTAAACATTCCTATAAATAAACCATGGACATTGACAAACCTAATGGGGTTATTCATGAAACGCACGAAAAGCATTTTAATGCAAAATAAATGCATTTTTTTGCATTAAAATGCAATCGTGAATAACATTAAAGTGACATTTTTTGCATTAAAATGCAATTGTGCTTTTCATGAATAACTCCATAAGAATTGTCGGAAATGCATATCAACGCTGAAGTTTCTTTTTACCAAATCAAAAAAAAATAATAATATTGTTTAACACTATTGTTATTACAGCAAACAGTTGGAGAGCACATCTACCTTCAATATCTCCTAGTCTCTGGAATCTATATGCTTGAGCCCTGGGAGCAACGATTATTTAACTGGATCATCATTTTTGTTCTGACAACATTTTTTTCTTTAATCACGTTTTTTGTCGTATAATCCTCCTTATTTCTTTCTAGTGCCTTTCGCTTCCTCCAGAAACATTTCCATTCCATTTTGCGAAATATTATTAGTTTCGCAGTCATTTTTTTAAACTTCGGTGGTGGAAGAGGTATACAATCGCGGTTATCATGTATATTACGTCTTGCCTCTCTAATAGTAATAACATTATTCGGTCTGTTCAATGAAAACATAAACGTCACAATGCATTTGTATCAAGGTTATCAAGAGAGCGTTACAGTGTAGTTGCATTTGGGTGCAATGGTAATCATTTTCGAAATAAATAAATGGTTTTCGAAGACTCCTACTACTATCGGCCACTCTGCTGTAACGAAAACTACTGAGGACGGGTTTTACGTTTACAGAAGCGCGCCTGAAAATTGCTCGAGTTCCGAGGAATCGGCGGCGCAATTCTTATTCTGATTCTACGATATTTAAATTATTTCGGAGTTGTTTCAGTAATTCAGTTACTCTGACTCTTCTAGAAACATAATCCGAAGCCCTGTGGTTTCAAAGAAAATAATTTTGTAAATAACTCAATAGATAGGGCACATTGCCGTTTTCAAAATTGGCTACAAAAAAATTTTCGGCAATTCTTATCATTTAATTTAAGATAAAACCCAACATCATTAATCAACAAAAAATGATTTGTTTCGAACCGGTCCTTGATATTTGATGTATGTTGCATGTGTGATTCCTTGATTCTTACGGTATTTTTTTGGTGTATTATTCCTTTTTTTTCTACAGCACTACAGCAAAGCAATCACGCGTTGAGAAGTAAAAATGCATTAAGAAATTAAGAAATCACATAAAAGATTAATATAAAAATTGAAAAAATGAGATAGGAAAGCTGAAAGCAATGATCATATTCAGTAACTATTCATTTTGTCCTCGCGGAATAAATCAGTTCTGCCATGGCCTAGAAATTATTCTTTC
This sequence comes from Caenorhabditis inopinata, assembly GCA_003052745.1. Lineage (NCBI taxonomy): Eukaryota > Metazoa > Nematoda > Chromadorea > Rhabditida > Rhabditidae > Caenorhabditis > Caenorhabditis inopinata. The sequence continues at coordinate 18,206,710 of AP018154.1, forward strand.
TAGCTCTCCTGAAGAAAAATCGCTTGTAGGCTGCAATGTAAGGGAATATTTAGTATTTAGTTATCCTTCTAATAATGTGGAATTTCTTTTCTATGAGACCAAAGACCTCATGATTATCCGTAGTTACGAATGATGAACGAATGAAATTCCTTCTTCTACTCATTGAGCAGAACGAAAATATTTTACCGAAAATTTCAGATTTTCTAAAATCAAAAATTTTAAATATGTTGCTGAGTCGCCGAATTTTATTTCAAGTATTGCTCTAAAAAAAACTCTGCCGCCCAGTTGTCGACCCTTCTTTCAATCAATTCACCCTCCATTCATCTTCAATTACTGCTGGAATGCAATTCAACAATAATTCAGAAGTTTCATGAGAAGCACTAATCCAGTTAAAATGTTCAATGTTCAATGTCAATTAACGTGATTTTTCAAGAGAAATCTCGCCTTTTCTGGGTTCTCTGTGCACTTAATCTTTTCGAAAAAACGCTTGATGATTCCGTAAACAGTTGGTGTGTTGTCAGAATCGTACATTGTGTCTTCTCCACGTGATTAAATCGTTTACGCCGAGTAGCGGGAATAGAAGATAACAGAAACAGAACGCGCTGTCTATCGGTCATCTCTTTGTTGGCGGTCGCCGCAAGGAATGAATATATTTTCGATATTTTCTCACTGCTAATATCTTCAGTATAGCATGTTCTTGTAAATGCTCCTCGCATCGTCTATACTCTCCTCCACGTCGTTCATACGTACTGTACTCTCAATTTTTCAAACTTATTGAATTACCATATCATTCAAACGCTCCGAAAAACTCTAAAAAAGAATAAGATTTTCGCGATTTACGATCTTGCAAAAGTATTCTTGTTATCTACACACTTCCCGAATTAGGCAGAAGAAAAACGCGTCTTGTCCAACATTTCTTCGTACACCCCACATTTACTTCCTTGTTGTTCTATACCATGCCCAACTATATTTATTTTCAGCCATGAAAATTGCAATAATCGGTCAGTCCGCATTTGGAGTGGATGTCTACAAGGAATTAAAGAAGAATGGTCACGAGATTGTTGTAGTCTTCACAATTCCTGACAAAAACGGAAGAGAAGACCTATTGGGTAAGTTTAGAAAAAACATTTTAACGGGATAACGTTTTTAATTAATCAGACGGTTTACGCGTTTTTTACATAAAGAAATTTATCACCAAGCACTTTGGAGCAACTGAAAATTATTTTAATTAGAAGCCATGAGCTTAATTAGACAACGGCCGAATCAAGATTAGGAATAATTGCTGCCACGCATCGCGTGCGTGTCTTTAATTAATTATTCTAATTAGGTTAAATAATATTATTAGGTAACATGCAAGGTTATTTAAACAATATAAACAATATCCTAGTCTAACTAAGAATTTTGCTAATCTAGCCTCACTGAATTGCGTTAAATACGAATTTTGTTGCAATTATTTAAACTAATATTGTATTACTTGAGATATCAAACGCCTTTATAAAGAATTACTCAGATACTTCTGAATAAGCTTCAAATGATTTAAGGAAGAATTGTCAAATTATTAGTTTTTTATTGAATTTACAAAACTATAAAACCTGAAAGTTCATTTCTTTATTTTTTTACGAAATGTGAGAAAGATTACAAAACAGCCTTAAAAATTGAAAACACACTTTGCTGGCGCACTTGGCGATTTCTCTAGCATCAAGATTGTAGCTCCGGATCTCTTCTTCCTTCGGAGCAAATGTGCTCAGAAACATTTTTATAGGATTTTTTTGCTATTTTGTTCAATTAAAAAATGTTATTTTAGAGTATTTCTTTTTCTCGCCTTTTCCGCAAGATCTTCCAAGGGCAAATTTATTAGAAATTTTGAATTAATTTTAGGTTTATTTTTGGCTTTTAACTGCGAGAATCATCAATATATATATTGTTAAACTTTTTCGTAAAAAAATAAGATTTAAAGAACTATTTTACTGGATTCGATTCGTCAGTTACCGAATTTAATGCAAGACCGTCATCCTTGTGTGCTTTCGGTGTGCATACGAATTCACGCAAAGACATAATTTTCTGCTAATTATAGCAAAGATAAAAACAATTCATATTTAATATTTCATCGTTTTTCAGCAATTGAAGCTGCGAAGGATGGCGTACCTGTCCAAAAACCAGCTCGCTGGCGTAAGAAGAACCCAGAAACTGGAAAATTTGAAACGCTCCCGGATATGCTCGAACTGTACAAATCATATGGAGCTGAACTCAATGTTTTGCCTTTTTGCACTCAGTTCATCCCGCTCGACATCACTGAAGCTCCACCCAAAAAAAGTATCATCTATCATCCAAGTATTTTACCAAAGCATAGGTATTCGTAAATCTAGTTCTCCGACTACCTAAAATTCTTAAAGAGGAGCTTCTGCCATCAACTGGACTCTAATTGAAGGAGATGAAGAGGCCGGATTGTCGATCTTTTGGGCTGATGATGGACTTGACACCGGGCCAATTTTGCTGCAAAAGAAATGCAAAGTAGAGGAAAATGACACTCTGAACACACTGTATAAACGCTTCTTGTACCCCGCTGGTGTTGCGGCTGTGGTAAACATTTAAAAATTAATAATGTGCTCAACGACGTTTCAATGTTGCAGGCTGAATCGGTAGAGCTCATCGCTGCTGGAAAAGCACCTAGGATCGTTCAATCCGAGGAAGGAGCATCTTACGAACCTTACATCACCACAAAACCGGAACTGGCTCAAATCGATTGGACAAAAAATCAACGTCAACTTCATAACTTCATTCGTGGAAATGATAAAGTTCCCGGAGCTTGGGCTTTCCTAAACGGAGAAAAAGTCTCATTCTTCGGTTCAAAACTCTGGAAGCCAAAGAAGCTACCAGAGGATGTGATTGAAGTTGCCGTTACTGAAGTTCCAGGAGGAAAGGTTTTCGTTGAAGAACGCGGATTGTTTCTTCCATCATCTGATGGAAAATGGGTTATTGTGGATACTGTAAAAATTGGAACAAAAACTACTCATGCTTCAAAATATGGGCAAGTAAGTGATCAAGTTCAAGAATTAATCTTGACTGACGATGAAAAGAACATTGTTGCTAAATTGGAAAAAATATGGTCTGGAGTTCTCAAATCCCATGTGTCAAATGATACAGATTTTTTTGAAAGTGGGGCCAGCTCCGCTGATGTGACTCGTCTTGTCGAGGAAATCAGGTTCAACACTGGGGCTGAATTGGAATCGGCACATGTGAGTTGAACTTTCTTAATTTTTAATGTACATGTCTATCATTTTAAAGATCTATGCCGGACCAACTCTCGGTGAAAATATTGAAATTGTTATTCGCAATCTTCGCGGTGAAGGAGGAATTACAGTAACCTACGATCCCATTGTTTTGAATGTTAACAACATGGAACTCAAATTCCCACATGAGCAATTTATCGATGGTAAATTCGTTGGCTCTTCTGACGGGCGTACCTTCCAAACAATTAATCCTGCAACGGAAAAGCCAATCTGCTCCCTTCCACTTGCAACAGTAGCTGATGTTGATCGTGCTGTCCGTGCAGCCAAAAAAGCATTTGAACGTGGAGAATGGCGTCAAATGTCAGCTCGTGAACGTGGGAAGCGGCTTTATAAGCTTGCTGAGCTTATGGAACAGCATAAAGAAGAGCTGGCGACGTTGGAATCTCTTGATGCTGGAGCAGTATACACCCTAGCTCTTAAGACCCATGTTGGAATGTCCATCGATGTATGGAGATATTTTGCTGGATGGTGCGACAAAATACAAGGGAGAACTATTCCAATTTCAAATGCTCGTCCCAATAAAAATCTTTGTTTGACCGTTCGCGAGCCAATCGGAGTTGTTGGACTCATTACACCGTGGAACTACCCATTGATGATGTTATCGTGGAAGATGGCAGCTTGTCTAGCTGCCGGAAATACCGTAGTTCATAAGCCTGCTCAAGTTACCCCTCTTACTGCACTGAAGTTTGCTGAGCTTTCTGTGCTCGCTGGAATCCCGCCAGGTATATTTTAAATTATAGTAATTGAGAATCAGTAATTCCACTCAACATTAGTATCTAAACAATGTTTTCAATATTTCAATTTACTATTTCGAAATTGTATCTCAAAAAAAGTTTGAAATGTAGCCGTTCTATTGTTAACTATCGTTAAGTCTATCTCGTTAGCGAAATTAAGACGTCGTTGGCTAATTTTTGGCACGCGCTCTTACGCAAAATGTTATTCGAGTCGCTTTAGATGTCTCTCTTCCTTTAAAAAATTTCATTGTAATCAGGCTATCATTAAAGTCATTTTCAGGCGTGATAAACATTGTCACCGGATCCGGATCCCTTGTGGGCAACCGCCTCACTTCTCATCCAGATGTTCGCAAGATTGGTTTCACTGGCTCCACAGAAGTTGGTGCTAATGTTATGGAGTCGTGTGCAAAATCCAATATCAAGAAAGTGTCATTGGAACTTGGCGGTAAATCTCCTCTAATCATTTTTGCTGATGCCGACCTTGAAAAAGCTGTCAAACAAGCTTGCGGCGCTGTTTTCTTCAACAAGGGAGAAAACTGCATTGCTGCTGGACGCGTTTTCATCGCCAAATCGATTCATGATGATTTTGTAAAAAATCTTGTAAAAGAAGCAAATCAATACCAAATCGGAGATCCACTTGACAGATCAACTGCTCATGGACCACAAAATCATTTGGCTCATTTAAACAAACTTGTTGAGTACGTGGAAAAGGCAGTAGCAGATGGAGCCAAAGTAGAAGTTGGAGGAAAACGATTGGAAAGAGAAGGATTGTTCTTCCCGCCAACCATTCTTTCAAATATTGACGATGAAAACTTTGCGGCCAGCGAAGAGTCCTTCGGGCCAATCATGTGCATTTCAAGCTTTGACGACGAGTAAGGCATTTTATTTCATTATAGTCGGATAAGTGATGATATTGTCGGTCCTCTGACATTTGCCAGCGCATCCTGATAGCTGAGCACTCGTTAGTATCTCATTGCGTGAATGGATTTGACCAGATGTGCGCCACTCAATTTATTTAGCAATTTTCAAATATTTCAGAAAAAAAATTGCCAAAAAGTTTTGGCAATTTTCCGAAAATAAACGAAATGCGTACAATTTTCTCTCTGAAACGCAATAAAACTCAAATAACAAGCCAATATAAGAAGTAAAATATTAAAGTTCGATTTGTGTTTTAAGTGCAAAACTCTATTTTTGACATTTTTCTTTCACCGACTTTTACTTCTAAAAGACTGTATTAGTCCAATCATTTCTATCCCTGAACTGCGACAATCGCACCCGAATCATCTGTTTTTAAGGGGCTAATTTCTTTAAAATCTTGAATATTTTGAATACGTTGTTGTTTGTTTGCAGTGTTTGTGTTGAATATTCTGCTGAAATTATTGATTTAATGATCATAGTTCGGCAATCATAATTGTTTTCAGCGACGTCGAAGATGTTTTGCGTAGAGCCAATGATACCGAGTTTGGCCTTGCAGCAGGAGTTTTCACTCGCGATGCTTCGAAATCACTTCGTGTCGCTGAAGGTCTCCACGCTGGTACTGTATTTGTAAATACCTACCAAAAAACTGATGTAGCCGCCCCATTTGGAGGATTCAAGCAGTCTGGATTCGGAAAAGATATGGGAGAAGAGGCGCTGAATGAATACCTTATCACAAAAACTATCACCATTGAGTATTAGTTTGGGCTCTTTCGTTTTTTTTTTTAATTTTTCAAAAACTTGTGAGTTTTGCAGCTTGTGATGTTTATATATTTCATGTGATATCGACTAATTTCCTTTGAAAAAAAGCATTAAATTCATTTTCTAAACATCGAAGTTCATTGAAGCCAGAAGCGCGCAAATTCCAGTTCCCACCGCAAAGATTTTGGACATTGGCTCCACTCAACCACTTCACAACCCTACTGACCGTGCACCTGTACCTGCCACCATGTTCACTTTTCAGAGCAGTAACATGGATAGGAGCTACGGGTATACGGGCGCATTCGGAACCATCGCTCGCGAAACGTTAGGCAATCGATGGTAGGTGACACAAAAGCGCACTGGCGAAGTGTCGAACCCGCGAACATATGAACGCGAGGCACACACACTACCGCGTACGCCACCAATGCCACCATCGTTGGACTGGTGAAGGGTGTATAACTTAAACAATTTTCGGTTCGGACACTCAGAGCGAATGATTATGCGGGGGGACATCGAGTAATGGTGGTGGTTCGCATTCGATTGCCCGGTTTGTTTGGAGCGTTTGCCAGTGTGACAACCAACGGGAACGAGAGAGTGTAGGTATTGAAGATGCTTCCGTTAGCCCGTGTTTGACTGAAGTAACCGCACTAAATGCACCCGACAATGTACGAAGCACTGGAATCAGATTGAGATCAATTGCAACGCGAAATTGAGTCAATGATTTCCTTTAAAAATTTTATGTTAGCACAAAGCGTTATAAATTGTCTCTAAATCACTTCTATCAGTAAACTAAAGCTGCAAAATTTCAGCATTACACAGACGGTGCTGATCAACATTTTGTCATTAAAAATAGCAGCGAAATATAAAGATAATTTTTAAAAAATACTTCGCATGAGAGCTTGAACACTAGTTTGACAGCATAAATATTTTTTTTCAGAGCACGAATTTTTTATGAACTGAGAAAGACAATTATATTTTTAAAAATACGAAAATAGAGTCTGCATTCCCATCCATTATCGCTGATCAAATTTAAGGCCACACGAAGAAAATGGGAAGCTCAAATTGGTAAAAGCGAGATGGAATGAAGAGTGGGAGGAGCCTAATCGCAAAGCCGCCACGCGCGTTTTTTCTGGATTTTTTAAATTTTCATTTATCTTCACATGAACATTAAAATTAAAATTCAATGAGATTTGCAACTGTCTTCCGCTTTTCTATTCTATCTTACTGAAATAACCATAAAATGAAAGAAATAGAAAGCAATTTACAGAGAAAAAACATCATCAATCAATGTAGAGAAAACACGTGCATATTGAAAACAGCACATCAAAATAACGGAAACATGTGATGTTTCGAAATGGATAGTTCCAGACTGTGCACCTCTTAACTTCTTAAGTTTTCCTTTCCGTTTTTCTGTACAAATTTATTAAAAGTTCACTTCTTTGCCACCTGAAACAAAAAACGATCAAATTAACAAAATCTATCGCTTTTATTACGAAAAAAAAGCTAATTTTTCTTGGTTTTAACTATTTAGATAGCGGATGTGACCGTAGTCGCGCTTCCCACAACCGCCTTCCTCAGTGGAGCGAAATAAAAAATCAGCGCGAGCGGTTCCTCTTTTCGTACTTTTATAGTCTAGAGCGTTAGGAGCCGGGCTAATTGATTAAAACACATTTTTGCGGCTCGGCACAAATTTCGCGGTGAGTTCCACGAAAGACGGAACAAATCAGTCGACTTTAGTGGAATCCTTTCTTCTCGTCATTCAGTTCGTCTTGCATTCGTCTTACGCAATTAAAAAGTTTAGCACAATGTCTACCTCTGCGTCAGACGAATTCTAGACGATGGCGAAGATGAGACCAGACGGTCTTATTTCGTCTTTCGTGGAAGCCTTACTTCAGCAGCTCCGCATGATCCACCGGTTTTCATACATGAACCCATATAAAGCCCCACTAGCCAGATATTTCCTTAAGGCCCGACCGAGAAGAAGCTTAATCAAAACTGCTATTCGCAAGACTGTTTCTGGAAACATCAACGGACCTCCCAGCTTATTCCACACCGAAGTTTCCCTCCCTCGCAGTCTCGGTCGCTAACCTTCTCGATCTGTCTGTAAAACACTATTATCATTGGCATTGGCGAGCTGAAGCAGTCTATTATTGTCAGAAGATTCTACATAGAAGATCTGATTGTCATTTGTCATCTATTCCATTCCATCCATCTATTCCATCCATTCCTCTTTTACTTTCGAAGTTTCTACTAGCTGGTTTGTGTAGAGCGTAAACATCTTGCTGATTCAGAAGTATTCAATCCTTCGGATCTAGGAATCGAAAACTTTGTAGGAAGGAATTTCCACTTCATGGTGTGGCAATCTTCATACAATTTATTATAATTGGAAATTATAATATTTGTGATGTTTCGGTAGTGTTTGTATGCTTCTTGCACTTGAAACAATATATATCTTTATTTAATTTTATTAATTATTAATTATTTAATTTTATTAATACCTAATTACTTACTTAGCTATGCCGCGTTTAAAATTGATTTCCAGGAGAAATTTCCTGGAAAAACGCTGTCCAAAGCTGCCATTTTTTTCCAGATTTTCCGAGACACGTCAAAAACGGAATCCAACCTGTGACGGGTTACACGAAAAGGGGTTACATGAAGGCGGGAAATTTAAAAAAAACGGGACTCGAGCGCAATTGGTGGAGCGCAATTGCGCGAGTCCCGTTTTTTTTAAATTTCCCGCCTTCATGTAACCCCTTTTCGTGTAACCCGTCACAGGTTGGATTCCGTTTTTGACGTGTCTCGATTTTCCGGAAACTGTCGCAACGAGTGTTACCGTAGTTTGCCTCTTCCCTTCGAGACCACCGCACGATTTACGGCTCTTTTTTTACGCAATTTTTCAAGTTTTTAAACTTTTTTTCGCTATATTCGGCTGTTTTTCTGAATATTTCTCCTCAAATAATGGATTCTGACGGAGAAATGGCAGCATTGGACAGCGTTTTTCCAAGAAATTTCTCCTGGAAATCAACTTTGAAAGCGGAATTACTTAGTCAATCCGTTATTCGCCTATGTGGGCGCGGATCACAGCTAACCAGGCTTTACGATCTTGGGAGATGGTGGTTCATGAAGTAGTTGGTCGATTTCCTCGATATATTGATACTTCCATCCGCAATGAGTCGGTCCAAACTATTTAATCGCCAATCTTAAATTATTTTCATAGCTATTTAAGTCTTTTTTCTCGTTTGAATGTGTCTCGAATAGAATTTTTTATCAGATATCACAGACATGCGCTAATGAAAGTGGAAAATAGTCAAAGAATCGCCGAAATACGAAACTAGTTTTCGAAGAAGAAATTGGAAATGAATTAGTAAGGAAAGGCTTCCAGGTTTCCAAGATGTACGTATTAAAGCTATAAAAATGCTCGATTGAGTCAAATTTTTAAAAGATTAGTTCCGAATTGCAGATATAATAAATTTTATTTCGCGTAATGAACAAAACTCGGTCATATGGACTTTTCCAATTTTCCGATCATCGTGTGGAGCTAAACAAAATCATAATCGTGAGAGCGGAGGATTTGCAAAGATTTTCGTTCAAAAAAACCACGTTTTCCCGGAAGAACTGCAGTGATCTCATGAAAAGAGGCTATCGGAGCGGAAGCCTATCAAATTATAGAAAACGAAAACTCGTAAAAAAACGGTAAAAACTTCGAGATCCAATTTTTCATAAGGCGAAAAGCAACGAAATTGCAACAAAGTGATTAAGTGAAGGCGTGTGTAGTGTATAACTTGTTTTTAACAGATCCTTGTTTTCCTGAATTCTGTAGGGGCATCTCATTTTTGGCATTCTAAAAGCTTATCTGGTTAGATAATGATGTTGTGAAGAACGCTACCACAGCGCGGCTCGGCATGATAGAGGTTCCGAATTCGAATTCAAATTTCTCTTGGACAAACGATGTAATGAATCTCATTCATCGAGTCTTCATAGTGAGTGAAACGAACAGGTTTTCAATTTCCATTATCACAACAGAAATTATCTGAGTGAATGTCAAATTCCCTCGATAAAGCTGTGTTTGACGACACGGCTGCACAGTTGAAAAAGATAATCGAAACCGCCGTGAGATCAGGAAAGGAGAAGCATAGTTTCAAGATCATTTTAAATTCTGTAATCGCAGGCCATCATTGTATCATCGAGAATAGCCGATAGAGGCCCATCACGGATCTTGCTTCTGAATTAACGCCCAATTCCAGCATTTGGCAGTATTTGACAAAACAGCGCATTGAAAACGATAAGCGTGAATTGGCAAATCGAAATTGGTTAGATTCATATTTTCTACGCAAGCATAATGTAGACAGAATACTCGCAAGACAAACGAGTCGTTGCCGGTCATCGATGAGTGCCTGCAGCATCATATTATTTTCAGACAAAATACCCAAAAATCCAATTTCATTATCATTTTTTCTTCTTATCCGCTTCTCGTACGGACATTTTTCTGTTTTAATCGTATGAAAAATCAAAATATCTTCAAATTATATAACGGTGGAGCGCAATTGCAACACAAAAAATCAACACAACACTTAAAGGCGTAAAAATGTTTTTGCTCGCTTTATCACATGATGATTTCTCTGCAGCAATTTGCAGGTAATTCTTTTGACTATTACTAAAAAAGTGATGGAAACAGCATTTAAAGCATTTTTTCAGTGAATAAGTTAATTTGTCTAAATATGATGAAGCAAGTACGACAAAACTTCAAGTTGTCAAATGATGTCGCCAATTTCAATAATTGCAGCAATATGCGTAACGTAAGGTTTCAAACGCCTTCCTAGCCACTTGATCAAAAATATGAAATCTCAATTTAAACAAATATAAAACGGTAAATTGTACAAAAGCAGAAGTGTTCAGAATCCATATTCCACATTCCATTTTCAGAAAAGTGTATTCTACATTCCATATTTCATTGTTTACAATTTAATTTCAAACATCCCTGCCGTCGAAACATAACCGTCGAAATTAATTTCGTGCTAAACATGTTAATTTATTCGTTGGAGATTAAATGAGAAAGGTCTGTTAAAACCTCAATCTAATGATAAACCAGATAGCCTCTCACGTTCTCCTTTTTTGTCGCAAAGGAATTTGTGTGTAAAACGATCCTAATCAAGTTGATCACTTCGAGATTCCACTCCTATCAGGATCCGGAGATGCAAATGATAAGGGTGATTGCGGCAGCTAAATTAGCAGTGAATAATGTAAAATAAATCATTGCTTGTTTAGCCTTTTGTTCGCATAATATTATCATTATTTGTTGTCTTCATAATTCAATGATAATTACGGGATTATTATTTGCCTCAATTCTCGATTTAAGGTGTCGAATACCGGGGAACGAGTTGTTGCATGCAATGCTTTTGAGAAACGATGCTAGTCATACGGAATATGGTTGATAAGAGAAATTGAAAGAAACGCTGAAGACTGATTATGACAAAAATAAATCGCACAATGACCTAGATATCACGCCCCTGGGATGATCGGATCGCATAAAAACCGTCGATATCCGGGTAGATTTTTCATCAATTTCCTAGTCGAAAAGGGAAAAACGAAAAAGAAATGCTTAAACTCGCACTTTTCTTGACAATTTTCGGAACTACCGTGGCTTGGAATCGTCAGAGTAAGTTTGAATGTTTCATGAAGACCCATTTCACATTTTCTCAATACTTATCTGATCTTGCGGGGGGTAGAGTGCACCGCGCAAGCCATATTAATGCTGAAATTATTGGCTCCATGAGTACACGTTGTATTCAGTGGTCCTTCACGCGTGCAGCGGCTGGAGCTTGGAAATTATAGGTGTTGGTCCACTAGCCATATGCTTCACGTACAATCGATATATGACACTTCGCTCTCGTTCGGTCTGCGTATTTTCTTGAAACCATGATTCGTGGTGCTGGTCTTTAATACAGAAATTCATCCGCTATTTATTCCTCTTTTTAACTTTTCGGCAAAAATCATCGCTAAGCTTCCAAATTAACGAAGTCATTGTTATGTATTCTGCATTTCCTTCATGTCTATTCCATTAATTTTCAGATCACTTTGGTAATCCCTGCTATCTTTGCCCATGTTTCACGTTGTATACCGATCGCGATGTGGCGGTACCGTTGCGACCGTATGCCATGGCAATAGATGGATACGACACTACTGAAGACAGATGCCTTGCCACATGCCAAAGGGACAAGGTATTTTTGTCATTAATTACACGTAGTTTTGACTAATGCCGAAAAAATAGTCTCTACAAGTTGCTCATCTAAGTTTAAGTTAACTCGGTATTCAAAATGTCATTGCTCACATTTATTTTCATAAAATCCAACTTTAACTTTTCCAGAAATGCCGTGCAGCGGTCTACGGCATGGTCGGTGGCAGAAATATATTTACCTGCGAATTCTATGAAAAGTTGAACACTAGGAGTGCACCAGTTTACACAACATACGTCAATATGTACATGAAACGTTCCAGCGAATGCAAACTGCCAAGTTAGCAATTAGATCAAGCTTTTCAGATTATTCCCTTGCACATTTTCAGTTTCTCATTTGTCTTCCATCGAAATGATTCCTGCTGACAATTCATCTCTGAAACGCCGCGCAAAGCTGGAAAAGCTTATTGGAAGAAAGAATCCGTTCTTCGGATAGGAAGCACTTGATGAATTAATTCACAGAATCTTCAGAGAAACAACTGATCTCTTAATGGTCTCTTTCATTTTTTGTTCATGGCAGTTAACGAATCCAGTAATAAATAAATATAAAAATATCAAAAGTGTTTGCTATTATTGTTAAAGTTGTAATTATTGCTAATTTAAACTATCAAAAAATCAATAACAATTGAAACTTTCCGAATTATTCTCAATTTCAGAATAATGGAAACTTAAAATACTCAAGAACGAATAGCAGCGTAGCAGCAAGGTATCGAAAAAAGTATTTTTGTAATTCCGGAAAAAATCAATTATTTTTCAAAAACGTATGACGATAAACTAAATGTTATTCTATAATGTCTAATGTGTCAAATATTGTATTATCGGCTCTAAGCTCTGAGATATTTTGAGGTTCTCTGCGTCTCATCACAGCGCACGCCATCTGTTTCGCTACAATCCCACTTTTAATTGCTGTTTTCTCAAAATATATCCTGCGAAACTGTCAAAAATTGTATATTTCTGGAAAGTTCGAATTATTTTCTTCCAAATAGTACCCAACAATCATATATTTCAGATATTATTCCGGAAGTAAATCGGTTTTCCAAAACCCCCCTCCCTCACACTCCTTCTCGCACTCAACGCGGAACGCCTTACGGAAAATCGATAATAACAAAAGGTTTAGGCTGAGTTGAAATCAGTTATGCTTGTAGTAAACAGAAAATACGACAGGCTGCGGAATAAAGTAATAATACGCTAAATTCGTTTGAAAATAGCAGTGAAAACCGAATGAAAAAAGAAAGATTAGTCCAGAGTGTAAGGACTATGCGCATGCATGGCTCTTCTCTCGAGCTAAGGGAGATCCCTCAATTACATATATATATATATAGATCTATATATATACATATGTGTATATATTTCCTGAATTCGTAAAGAAAATGATTTATGGCACCATAAAAAAAATTTATTTTTTCTATTTCAAATTGCCAGCTTGTTGGCTCCAAATTGTTGTTCGATTATGATTGCGGAAGACGTCTAAACAGAATCTTCGTTCGGCTGGAGCAGATGAACGAGATCAATTAATTTCGACACGCAATCAATTGATTATTCATTAATATTTATTCTTAATTCGGTGATCGTGGATTTATTCAAATTAGTTTGCCCTAAATCCACTTGAAATAACAGGAATCTGTGCGTTTATGCTTGTGTTCACTTCGATTAATTTATTCCATTTTTATCTGTTCATTCTTTCCAATCGATTAATTCCTCTTATTCTGCTTTCATCGTGTATTTTTATGCTGGTTATGCTTCGCATTAAAATTAATAGTACAGAAAGATCAAATGTGCAACTGCAATGACCGGCAACCCATAAATTGTATCGTGATTGAGCTTTGTGTCAAGCACGGAAACATATGTACGGGTGGACTGTCAGAGTCGCGGGTAAGAAGGAATACGTATAGTAGAGAGAATGGGGAGCGAGGCGGAAAACGAGAGAGAGATGGAGAGGGGTGGGGGACGGGAGACGAATGCTGTGTATATGCCGATTCGCCCCCTCCCCGTCGCTTTTATACCGACCCCGTGATGTGGGCGTGGCCAGAGCACTGCAGGTGGACGCAAGAGGCGGGGCATATCTCTACCAGGCACCGGAGATGAGACGCGCGACGGACAGAGAGCGGTCAGCCGCGATAAACAACGCGGATGGATAGTGGAGAGGGTATGTGAATCTGAGAGTCAGTGAGACAAGATGGAAATAACGCCGCGCTAGTAATGCCAAGAAGAGCGGTTGGTTTGGAGGACGGCTTTCGTACTAGTCGGGAGGAGACGAGACAGAATGATTTGGAAACACTATGTGAATTGAAGAATCCCAGAGAAGGGACACTATACGTTGTACTTTTACCCCGGGACGCGTGTGGTGTGGTGCGCTGCTGCATCGAGGCAAGAGGAAGAAGTGCTAGAGATTCCTTGTGACTACAAGAATACAGAGAGGTCACAGACGGCGGCAGAAGCCAGTAGAGACTAGCATGACTCGAGAGACTAGCAATTCTATGGCAGACCACGAGGACGATGAGAAACTGAGATGGCCCAGACGGCCACAAGTACATTCTCGATATTTGGAGATAGCTATCCGATTCTAGACGCCCAGAGTGTGCCGTTGACCATCCATTAGACACTATTGCAGACAATGCAGACGCAGAGCAAGATACTCGCCTGAGAAAGTGTCGGCGTTCTGAAGAGACGACATATCGCGTACGGCCGAACCAAGAAATTTCGACTCGACAGTTGCAAAACACTCTTCCGGAAGGGAACGGGTCATTCAGCGCTCGGATACTCGAACGAAAAGCTGAGGATAAGAATCTGTTCCAGTGGAGTGAGGAGGATTCTCGATCTCGATGAAACCGCCCGTCGACTGTTTCACCATGCATAGTTCAGGAAGATAGTCGCAATTAGTCACCAAGGAGAATCATATGAGTCACTCAGCCCCCATCACTGAAGAGCACCATAGCAAACACTGAAATTCTCAGAAGACGTTTCAGATGACTAGCAGACCGATTAATTCGGTTTACGCTAAAGTGAACGCACACAAAGCTGTTTGAACTCAAGCCAGACACTCGAAACTCTCCAACCAACGCGTGCCGTAAGCTGACCACGTCAACGCGTAACGTCCTAGACATCAAGTGAGACAGTGTGCTGTCACTTGAGACGCAGACACTTCTTCATTTCTGTCGTCGTTGTTGTATGCCTCACTCTTCCGTGGTCTATACGGAATTCAAATGAAATTCAAGGGCACATACGTCGGCGTTTACGATGGGAAGAAGGGGAAAGAGAAGAGGAGGAGGAGGAGGAGGGCGACTGGTGGACGGGTGGATGGAAGGGGGGGGGGTGAGAGAAGATGAATGTGTATTTCAACTGACGGGACATGGAATTAAATGCGTCTTTGTTTGGAAGAGGAACGACGAAAACGGCGAGTAAACGTCGTAGGGTGGCCAATTTCCATTTCATTCATTCATCAATCTGCATCCGAATTCGAAATTGGAGGATTTGAAAATTGAGAGAACGGAAATGCGAAGCGAACGGATGACTGCGGGCCAGGAAATTTAAATCCTGATTGCTGAATGCACTTTGCGACGCTCCACTGCCACAGAAAGAGGTTAAACTGAGATCATTTGAGATCAACCATTACTAGGCATGCATTCGATTAAGCACAACAACAAATTATAATGTAATGCAGCAGTGCCAAGATTAATCGTTCGCTAGAACCCCCAAGGGCTTCTGAAGAGGCAGGCGTCATCTGAAAATCATTAAAAGCTCAAAATGAAAATCAAAAAAGGTACACATTCCTTGTAATTGATATCAAGAAGAAAATCAATATTCGATTCTTAATATACATGATTTGCTTGGTACGAAACTTCGTGCCAACCCTGTAAAACACAAAGCCCAAAATACGGATTTCCACTAACAAATTGTAAGACATTTGTGCTATAAGAGCACTGAAAGTAGAATAATTTTGCTTTAATTACACTGAAAAACTGAGAATCTGCCGCGAAACTCTGAGAAAAAAGAAACATGTTTTGTGTTTCTACTTGTTTCTACTTGTGTTTCTCTTTTACAGAACTGGAACGGGCAGGAGGCGGTCCTACAAACCCAGACCGATACCTTGTCTGAGGCGTTTCACATTACTCTTTTATTGAACTTAGTGCATTGTTTGATTCTCTTGTTTATATATGGAATGTGATTTTAAAAAAGTGTTTAATGTCGGAATAACTTTTGAATTATTGGAAACTTCTGGAAAAATCAGAAAATCAATAACGAAATGGGATATTCCGATCAGAGAAACTAACCGTCTTTAAGAATTTGTTGTAATTATTCGAACGGTGTTTTTGCTAGAATTGCCTAATGTATTCTATTATTTTCAAATAATTTCGTTTCATTAACTCTAAATACAGCTTTTAATACATGTACAGAAACTCGTCTTCGTTCGCCTTTCAGCTTGTCTTGCATTCGTCTTACGCAATAAACAAGTTGTCCACACACTGAGCAAAACGAAGACGAAGACGACATGAATTTCGCCCAATTGGAAGCCTTACATGTATATAACGTGATCCAGAATTACTGGTAACCAACTTTGACATCATATCGGCGCGTACTGACGCAATTCCGGTGTCTATATTTATTAAGCTTTTATTCATAGGGTCATTTTTTATTGAGATCGATTCCATGTTTTAAGACAAATGATGAGGCCGTGCTCATACTCTTCTTCGGTTATCCAAGTGTTCAAGTAAAAAGTTAAAGAGGTAAATGACTGAAAGTCTATACCACCATCTAACCTTTCAAAAAGCTTGGAACAACTGCTGATCGTATTGGCAGAAGAAGGAGATCCACCGTGATCACTCCTCAGAAAATCAACACCGTTTGAAAGAGAATCCGAATAAATGCTGGTAGGAGCATCAGAAATATGAATATCGATATGAAATTGTCAAAGAACTCTATGGCGGAGCTAGTTAAAGACAAGCTCCACACGATTCCGTATCATGTGAGAAAGGCAGCCACAAGGCAAAATCTCTTCTGGCTGGCACGAAGGATTGGTCAACATCTCCATCTCGTCACCCTTTTCTGTGATGAGAAGCTGTTTGCGGTTTACGGTGGAGGTGCAAAAATTACAGAGTGCTCGCCGAGACGTCCTAAAGTGCGAAGCTAACGAGAAAGGCCGGACTGTTCATCGAGTCTCTCATCCAGCCAGAGTATTCGATTTCAATACTGTACAGGGTGGCCGCTAATTACCCGCACACGATAGAATGGCTACGGCTATAAAACCGGAACCAAAAATCAAAGAGACTTGGGAATTAACAAAATGTTTATTGAGATGTTAACAAAAAACATAAATTAATATTGTTCCATGCGGTCACCTCGCTTGTGGATGACAGCCCGAAGGCGTCGCGGGTAAGCATCAACTGTGACACGTAGGTAATCGGCTGACAATTTGTCCCATTCCTTGAGCGAAGTCTTCTTCCGAGCAGCCACACATGAATGGGGTTGAGCATTGACTTTGCTCTGCAAGACCCCCCACCCGGAGTAGTCCAAGCGATTCAGGTCTGGCGAAGATTCCGAGCTGTTTAGCAATCGTTCCTCCACTTATTCCGGACTTGAATAATGGTAGCACGGTGGGGAAAAGCACGTGCCATTTGGCTAAAACATAACTGATGAAGCTGAAACTTGGGAAAATAGTGAAAAATGCATAAATAAATAAATTTATTAAATTTATCCGCCCCACTGATGCGTCAATTTTTGCGTGCTTGGCGCGGAACTCGTGTGCGGGTAATTAGCTGCCACCCTGTATGCATCACTCTGGTTTTTTCGTTTGTCGGCCATTCCATTTTCTGCTCGCTGGCTCGTTCTTAACTCTAAACTTGACGAAGTGCATTGGCCAATGAAATACCACCATTTGGTTTCATCAGCTGAAAAACACCTACTGCTATAATGCCAGAAATTGTTAAGCGAGTGCTTCAAAGAACAATAGCCGTGCCGAAGGCACACCAGACCACTTTGAAGTATCAGAAGTATACATATCTCAAGCAAATTCACATAATGAGCTTTCTTCTTGTTCAAGACGCTTGACCTGTTACGAGCCGATCTTCAGTTTGAGATCATATTTGCTCTTGAGATCTCTGAGTGCTCAGTTGATCTTTACGTATACGCGCACACATAACACTTGTGCTCTTTAATGGTTAACAGAGGTCAGCATTGTTTGCAAAAGCTCTTACGTATCGTTAGATAACACACGTGTCATATGAAAATACGCAGTTTAAAACCGTTGTTTTTCGATTCCTCGGTTTTAAGCGGCGGGTACATAGAGAAATATTTAACGAATCCTTTTTAGACGATTTGGAGTCACGTGAGCAGGCTCTATTTAAAGGCAAAGAGCTTCCAATTTCAGCTTTTCAAGAATGAGTTGCTCAACTGCGGAATTGGATTTTGGGAACTCGGAATCCGGAAAACGGAAAACGGAAAAATTTTTTTCACGGAATCTGGAATTCGGAAGACGGAATGAAAAAAACGGCGGAATCCGGAATGCGGAATGTGGAATTCGGAATTCCGCCCTTCTCTGCTGTACACTAGCACGAGGGATGGACAAACTCTCGCAGCTACAGTACGTGTCGACAGCTTTAACTGTTCAAGCTTATTGAATTCAAGCAACCTGAAACTTTTAATGTTCTAAATGATGTCAACAGTTGCGACAAGTTTCGTGCTAGAAAGGTCTGTCTTGTCTGTCTTGTTTTGTCTTGTCTTGTCTGTCTTGTCTGTCTTGTCTGTCTTGTCTGTCTTGTCTGTCTTGTCTGTCTTGTCTGTCTTGTCTGTCTTTTTTGCCCTTTTTGTCTTGTCTGTCTTGTCTGTCTTTTTTGTCTTGTCTGTCTTTTTTGTCTTTTTTGTCTTGTCTGTCTTGTCTGTCTTGTCTGTCTTTTTTGTCTTGTCTGTCTTTTTTGTCTTTTTTGTCGTGTCTTGTCTTGTCTTGTCTTGTCTTGTCTTGTCTTGTCTTGTCTGACATGCAACTTCAACTTATGTATTAAACTTTTAATGTGCTCTTTTTCAATGCCGATACGAACAAGCTATGCATCACCATTCGAGCGGTTTTCCAACAAAAAAATGAGATCATAGTAGGAATGCAGACTTAAAATTCTTAAAATAAATCAATATTTTAGATCTTCAGCGTCGTCAGTCACATCATCACCATCATCCGACGCCGTTCCCAATTGACTGACGTATCTTTTCGCAAAAAATGCATTTTGCCACGTCCATTTCGTTATCACTAAACTCCATGATCCGGTGAACCACAGGTTCTCTCCATACATCGCTAAAAGAATAATAGAGAAGAATGAACAGGAAGTATTTCGAAAATGAAACCTTTAATGGATCCGGCTCCTTGTTTCGTGATTCCTGCGATGATAAAGCAGACGAGACATCCAAGGAGTCCAAGAAGTCCGATGAAAATGTCTAGAAAACTACATTGTTCTGATTCATTCATACAGCGCGTTTCACATCGCCCCTGTTTAAGACTGTAACAGCTTGATTAGGGGATTTCAGACCAAGACAACTTCAAAATCGAATTCCTCACAAAGAGTTACGTATATGGGCCAATTTATAGGACCCTATCTGAAAAACATTTGGTATAGCGCCTGAAATTCTTAAGTCTTAAAGTCTTAAACAGGGGCGACCGTATAAATGTGAAACGCACTGTATATTACGATCATTGCAGGAGCTCAACACTTATTTTCCAGAGAAAAGTTGAGAATTACTAGGCTACCCAACTGGGCTCATTTTTCTCAAGCTTCTCCCTTTTTTTTCTACATTTTTTTAGTGAAAAAGAGCTCATAGACCCTGTATTTGCTAAGAGAGGCGCAACTGGAAAAGCTTTGATTCAGAGCTCTCAAATTCTCGGCCAGCCGGACTCATCCTTTCACGGATTTTCCTGCTGCCGATGCATTGTCGAAACAAAAGATTATATGATTTATTTTATGAGAAAATTTCTGTTATCTGCAGGCATCAGAATATCTTCATTTCTTCAGAATCCACAAAGACAGTGAAATCCGCATTAATATCCGATATCAATGCAATCGAAGCCGGACGAAGGCCGCGGACAGTACCCTCCTCCCCCCCCCCCTCCCAACAATTTATTGGCGCGTTAAACCGTGCTTAAGGAAAATTAAAATAAACTATAATCGGAAAAGCCGTTATTCAAAAGTTATGAGCAAAAGAAAAGACGAAAGAGCAACTTTTCTATTAGGACGAGTCATAAGGAAGTGTACCACTATTTCTTTTTTTCTCTAGAAATTTCGAGAAGCTTCTAGAACAATCCATGTGGGGGGAGGGGGGTATATTAGGGGATGCGTTATGGATATTTTCACACAAATTATCTGCTTCTTCAAACACTCTCCAGTTCCAGCTATAGCTATCGCGAGAGCAAATCCGCCTGCTACTTTTATATGAGCATCGTTCTGGCTGGCTCTCCGATGAGACAAACTGCGCATCGAATCTATAATTTGATGAGTACTGGCACTGTTAATTATGTAACCGCAGTTCGTTGTTTCCAAAAATTCAGAAATTGGGGAAGTGTAATTCAAAGATTCTCCACAGAACGGTGGTTTCTGAAGGCGATGATGAGCAGATGAGAGCAGATGTTACAGCTTCTTCTTTGGTCGCAGAACAGAACGACGCCATGTCTTTCCAATTTGATTACAGGGGGTGAGAAGTGGATACTCTATGTCAACTTTCATGGACTTTGGACGTCAGTAGTTGAAGTCTGGGGATTCTGGAGTTCCAACGCCAATAAGAGAGTTACATCCGATAAAGATACTTCAGAGCAACTAGTGGAGCGTGGAAGGACTGGTGGTTCACTGGGAACGGTTACCAGAGTAGGGCGGAATTGGATTTTGGGAACTCGGAATCCGGAATCCGGAACACGGAAAAAAATTTTTCACGGAATCTGGTATCCCGAATACGAAAAAAAAAGATTTTTTCACGGAATCTGGAATCTGGAAAACGGAATGAAAAAAAAACGGCGGAATCCGGAATGCGGAATTCGGAAAACGGAATTTTAACCATTAATGAGGGAATCTCAAATGATGTAAATACGCTCTGTGCCGCAAAAATTTTTGCGGGAGTTCAAAAAAGTATACTTTTCACAACAATTGAGAATAAAGTATTAAAACTCATAGTTGGGCGGAAATGGATTTTGGAAACTCGGAATCCGGAAAACGGAAAACGGAAAAAAATGTTTTCACGGAATCTGGAATCTGGAAAACGGAATGAAAAAAACGGCGGAATCCGGAATGCGGAATGCGGAAAACGGAATTTTAACCATTAATGAGGGAATCTCAAATGATGTAAATGCGCTCTGTTCGCAAAATTAGTGTCCCATTAAAATTCATAAAGAGAAGAAAACCAAGATTGGCTGATGGGCAATGGATATCATAAGATGAAAATTTCTGTCTCTTCCAGCTTGTTGGAAGATGGGATGAGATACCGTCGATGAGATGGACGGATTCTTTGCGAAAGGAAGCATCAATACGTCATCTAAGACAACCATCGCAAAAGATCGGTGTTCCGTGAAGTCAATCAATAAAGAATGCGACATTAAAGTACAGTAAACTGAGACTGAAATGACCTTTTTTGGTTTTCAATTTTCGGAAAATTTGA
The DNA here is from genome assembly GCA_003052745.1 of Caenorhabditis inopinata. Taxonomy (NCBI): domain Eukaryota; kingdom Metazoa; phylum Nematoda; class Chromadorea; order Rhabditida; family Rhabditidae; genus Caenorhabditis; species Caenorhabditis inopinata. The sequence continues at coordinate 18,228,264 of AP018154.1, forward strand.
TCGCTACTGCAGCTCATAAACCCCTTTGATTGGGGAATTTCTCTAGCTTTGCCTATGGTTCATATTAGGCAAACTAAGGCAACTAAGGAAGACGAAGACCAAAATTCGTCTTTCCTCCTGTCGTTCGTCTCCTCGTCTTTCCACTCGTCTTCCTTCGTCTTTCAGTTCGTCTTGCATTTTTCTTATGGGGTTATTCATGAAAAGCACAATTCAATTGCATTTTTAATGCAAAAAAAAATCATTTTTTTGCATTAAAACGCAATAAACGCAAGATTTACGCAAGCCAGACGAATTCAAGACGAAGACGAAGACGAGACGAAGCGGTCATATTTCGTCTTTCATGGAAGCCTTAGATGCCTCTTTCAGAACTTGTGATTTGAAGCGATTGAAAACAAATCTTTGATGCTCTTTCGACGCAAAAAAAAAACACTTACTAGGCCAGATCATTAGCTGAAAAGTGCTTGGTTTCCAGTTGATAATTGTGTTCTTCTTTAATGCCAAATAGAGATAAAGTGTCTCACACGCAAACAGAGTAGCTATTCCACACGTGGCCATCGCTGACCAATTGTGAAATTTAATGGCATATGTCAGAACTGCGGATATCCCGAAAACGATTCCAAAAATAGTCCATCCAATTCGAACGTTGATGTGGCAGATTAGTTGGCAGAAGTTGCGTGATTCCTTTGTCATTCTGAAATTGAAGAAGTCTGTAATTGGGAGACCGCGCGGCTTCCAAATTCAGAAGTTCTATAAGCGGACACGGAAACACGAAGATCGGTAAGGAGGAGGGTGCGGGCAAATCGATTTGAATCGATTCGCTTCGATTCGATTCGATGAAATGGAATCAACAAAAATAGCGCAAATGCGCTCTACCGATCAATGCCTTCGGCGGCGGTTCGAAATCGTATTTTGTATCGCTTTCATTCAGATTGTACGATTTTAAGCCGCCGCCGCCAAAAGCATTGTTCGGTAAAGCGCATTTGCATTATTTTTGTTGATTCGATATGATTCGATCAACACGGTAATTGATTCGATTCGATTTGATTCAATCGCGATTAAATCGATTCAAGCATTGTCGATCCAATTCGATTCAATCGATCAATTCCAAAATCGAAAAAAAAAATTTGATTCTTTGTGATTGCTTCAGATCAGCTGATCAATCTTCTGAGGTGTGGCTTCGGTGCAATGTTTGCTCAACCCGGCTGCAAAGCGTGTTAACAACCGCCGTTCCTGATAATAAAAAATGAGAGAGATGCTTGTGTAGGTGGAAACAAAATCAAATAAAAATGCAAAAATCAATAGGAAAATGAAAAATTGGACATTTGAGAGAGCCATTTGAAAGGCCGCCAAATAATGGAGGCTTTCCTCAAATGAAGCTCATTTCAGGTTCAATAATTGCCCACAGATGCTCTCCGCTTTTTTCTTTTATCATTTCGTACGTTATCGTTGGCATTCTTGCATTGGTCTTTCTTATATCAACGTTGCATCATATCACTTCATCTGATTTTTGTGTCTGCCTCTGCTTTAAATGTGTATCTTAACCTATGAATTGTGCATTAGCATTCTTGAAAACGACACCTTAAAACTGAGTCGAAAAATTTCCGAAAAACGTTCGAGAAATTTTTCTCGTTGATTTCTCGAGAATTTTTCGAGAATTTTCGAAATTTTTCGAGAATTTCTCGCGAAATCGCGAAAAATGATTTGAATGGAAATACGATAAACAACACGCTTTGCGTTATTTCAGAGTGTCGTTCGAACTACTTTATGATTATTTTTTATCGAAATGTTTTTTTTTCGAGAATTTTCGAAAATTTCTCGAGAAATCGCGAAAAGTGATTTGAATGGAAATACGATAAACAACGCGCTTTGCGTTATTTCGGAGTGTCGTTCGAACTACATTATTATTATTTTTTATCTAAATGTTTTTTTTTTCGAGAAATTTCGAAATTTTTCGAGAATTTCTCGAAAATTTTTTCGGATATTTCTCGAGAAATTTTTCTCGTTGATTTCTCGAGAATTTTTCGAGAATTTTCGAAATTTTTCGAGAATTTCTCGAGAAATCGCGAAAAATGATTTGAATGGAAATACGATAAACAACGCGCTTGGCGTTATTTCGGAGTGTCGTTCGAACTAATTTATTATTACTTTTTATCGAAAAGTTTTTTTTCGAGAATTTTCAAAAATTTTCGAGAATTTCTCGAAAAATTCTTCGGATATTTCTCGAGAATTTTTCGAGAATTTTCGAAATTTTTTGAGGATTTCTCGAAAAATTCTTCAGAAATTTCTCGAGAAATTTTTCGGAAAAATTTCTCGAAATGCTTTCGAAACGACACACTGTTGTTCACCTCTATTAAAAGGGCAGTACTTGGTTAATTTGGTAGTCTTCCCAATGTTCATTTTTCAGCTATAAAAATCTAAAAATTGAATCAAAATTGATGATTTTCATTTAAAAATCCAAAATTTGAAATCTGAAAATTATGACATTGTATAATATTATAAATCAGTTTATGGTAGCTGCGAAAAATATATAAAATTCCGTAGCAGCGACCAAGAGAGCTCCACCTACGAGCAGTTTCAGTTATGTAATAACTATAAGAAAAATTTTTATTTAACGTCGTATCGCAGAATTCAGACATGGAAAAGCGACGAATAAAAGACGAAACAAATCGGTCGTCTTTCGTCTCGTCTTCGTTCGTCTTACGTCGACACACGAAGACGAGACGAGACAGTCTTATTTCGTCTTTCGTGGAAGCCTTAAGTAAATAAGTGAGAGGAATATACTAATGATAAAATGAGCTACAAGGTGGGGAATAAATATAGCGCCGCACTCAAGACGGTGTAAAATACAGAATAAAATAAATAATACTGTGAGCCAGAGAAGGGCGGAATTCCGGATTCCGCCGTTTTCTTCATTCCGTCTTCCGGATTCCAGATTCCGTGAAAAAATATTTTTTCCGTTTTCCGCATTCCGAATCCCGCGATATGGCGTTTTTATCAGAGAGGGGCGGAATTCCGGATTCCGCCGTTTTTTTCATTCCGCCTTCCGGATTCCGAATTCCCAAAATCCAATTCTGCCCAACTCTGCTCTGAGCCACACAAGCAAACCGTTCTGCAGGCGCCAGAGCTTACGAAAAATTGCGACGCTATATTTATTCCCCACTCTATAGTGGCCGGTGAAGACTGCAAAAAAATCAATAGGGAAGCCCTCATATGATTCAGAACAGGATGTGGGCATGGGCAGCTACTACACGGCAATCCAAACTCGCGGCAGCTAATGGACCAGATGCCCAGTTTTCCGGCACCCAGGCCAAGGACTATGCGAAAGTGGACCTTCCTCGTCGAAGATATTTACATCTGAAATTGCAGAATTCCAGCTTTACACTGGACTCCTTTTCCCTAAGAAGCATATCCAAACGCGGCTAAAAGGAATGTCAATCGTAACGGATTCAAGTTGGGGGAGCTCTTCATTGGACAAAATGCATTGGGGAGAGCGGATAAAGTAAAGCTCGACTGAGGCTGTAATTATTTGAAAAATTATTTGAAATTTAATTCATAAACCATAGATTGTTCAGAAAAATATATAAAAGAGAGAGAAAGACAGAAAGAGAGATCTCCACTATAACAGATTTAAGGCTTCCACGAAAGACGAAGACAAAAATTCGTCTTTCATCTCGTTTTTCACCTCGTCTTTGTTCGTCTTTCAGTTCGTCTTGCATTCGTCTTACGCAATAAACGCAAGACTTACACAAGTCAGACGAATTTAAGACGAAGACGAGACGAGACGGCAGACATTTCGCCCAGATTTCCAAAGATGAAGCCAAGCAAATTTAGTTCAAATTTTTGTTCAAAGAGGAATTTCAGTTATCATATTTACTTTCAAACATTTTTATCAAAGCAGCAAGTCAAATACAAATTGGTGAAAGTGGGATTTCATTTTGCCCACACCCCCCCCCCCCGCCCCGCGTTTATATTCTGAATTCCTGGCTTTCTCATTCCATATTATTCATCTCTAGGTGTCCGAATGCCGTAAACCAGAGAAGGGCGGAATTCCGGATTCCGGATTCCGCTGTTTTTTCATTCCGTTTTCCGGATTCCAGATTCCGTGAAAAATTTTTTTTCCGTTTTCTGTTTTCCGGATTCCGAGCTCCCAAAATCCAATTCCGCCAAACTATGAGTTTCAATTCTTTATTCTCAATTGTTGTGAAAAGTATACTTTTTTGAACTCCCGCAAAAATTTTGGCGAGCAGAGCACATTTACATCATTTGATTCCATCATTAATGGTTAAAATTCCGTTTAATGCATTCCGCATTCCGGATTCCGCCGTTTTTACATTCCGTATTCCGGATTCCAGATTCCGTAAAAAAAATGTTTTCCGTTTTCCGGATTCCGAGCTCCCAAAATCCAATTCCGCCCTACTCTGCTGTAAACTAGCCGCATGTTCTTCTGCTTTGCACATTTCATTGCTTTACAATTTTTGTTATCTGCACTGCCAACTGCCGACGCACTGTCAGATAGTAGGGCATGTTTTACGGTGTACGGCGTGCCGCTCAAGTTTTCGAATGACTTTATGTGAATACGATGAGAAAACGGAAGGTTTCAGGTGAAATGCGTTGGTCCCTCTTGTGTCACATCAACGTTCGTATTGCATATGCAATCTGTGGCATCCTAATCGGACTGTTTTGGGCGGGCGTCTACATCTTCGCTTGGAAGGTTTTCAAGCCATTCGCCAAAGTTTTGTCAATTATTCAATTAATTTTCAGAACTGGGTGGCACTTGCAGCGTGTCTCACAGCCACCGCCTTTGCTTTTGAGACGTTCTGGCTGTATTTATCCATCAAAAGAGATACCATACTGAATTTCGACTCAAAAAGATTCCAATTTCTTTTCTGGATTAGTGAGTTAATTTCTAAGGCTTCCACAAAAGACGAGAACAAAAAGTCGCAAGTCAGACGAATTCAAGACGAAAAGTACGAAATTCTTATGGTGCCTTACCAAAGAATTTCGTCTAATTTATAAAAAGAAAGAACGCTCGATTGCTACAAGCAATTTTTTTTACTTCTTATTTATTTTTACAATAAAAAAAACCTACAAAAAAACTATTTCTAAAAAAATTTAGCGAAAAGAAAAACAAAAAACTAACCGGAGAAAAAAACCTCTAAACCGAGAAAATCCTAAAAAACAACCTCAATTTCCTAGTTACAAGTTTTCCCGCTTTTTTTGTTTTCGCGCTCGTCACCTGTCGTCGGCACGACAAACACGCCAGCATGCGTACAGGGCGCATGTTTTTATTGGCGCGCGCGTCTAGGAATTTTGCCGCGTCTATTGATAAAGGCTTTGAGGGTGAGATCAGTGTGTCGTTTTGGAAAATGATTTCTCGAAAAATGCGTTTTTCGAAAAATTTCCGAAAATTTTTTGAGAAATGTTTCTCTTTGATTTCTCGAGAAATCGCGAAAAATGATTAGAATGGAAAAAAAACCCGATAAACAACGCGCTTTGCGTTATTTCGGAGTGTCGTTCGAACTATTATCGCCGTAAAAAAGTTCCGACATTTTTTCGAGCCCGCGAAAATCGGGATTTGAATTTAGAGGCTCCGCCCATTTCATCAGCGCATTTGCTATGCGCGATATATTTTTATCAGAAGAAACGAAAAAAAAATTCACGATTAATACAATTTCGTTCTTTTAATCCAGTTTAATTCTGAAAATTCAGAAGAAAAAATAAGGAGCTTCTAAATTCAAATCCCGATTTTCGCGGGCTCGAAAAAATGTCGGAACTTTTTTACGGCGATAATACTTTATTATTATTTTTTATCGAAATGTTTTTTTTCGAGAATTTTCGATCTTCTTCTTCGAAAATTCTTCGGAAATTTCTCGTTGATTTCTCGAGAATTTTTCGAGAATTTTCGAAACTTTTCGAGAATTTTCTAAATTTTTCGGAAATTTCTGGAGAAATCGCGAAAAATTATTTGAATGAAAAAACCCGATAAACTATTTCGGATTGTCGTTCGAACTACTTTATTATTATTTTATTTCGAAATGTTTTTTTTTCGAGAAATTCTCGCAAAATTTCTCGAAATGCTTTCGCAACGACACACTGGGTGAGATGTCCTGTTTTTAGGAAAAAAACTCGGGTAACCACCCGACAGAAACAGTCATATTTCGTCTTTCGTGGAAGCCTTATTAATTTCAATGAAAATCACTTGAAACGCTTCCCTTCAAACTCTCAGATATGATTGTTGGTGTCTTATCAATTGGGGGAATGATTGCGGCAATCGTGCTCGCAGTCACTCAGCACCAAGGAGTTGGGATCAAAGGTTGCACAAGTGTTCCCCGCTTCCATCATGATTGTTCATTTAGATCAGCACGGACTGAACTGGTGGTCGACTGCCACGTGGTTCCTGGTCCTGCTCAAATGGGCGTGGCAAAACGCGTTCTTAGCCAGGTTATATTCCAAAAAGCTTCACCAGACAGTCATATATCCAGAGCAACCAAATGACCCACCGATGTGGAAGTTCTAACTTTTTGTCCGTATTGTGTTTGTGTTACCTCATTGTTACATACCTCACAGTACAGGGTGGGGCATAAATATAGCGCCGCATTCAAGACGGTCGGTGTAATAACTTCAAATCGAAAGATTTTTTTCTGAAAATCAACCAAAATGTTTATTAAACAATAATAAAAATTATAGCATTGACAGTTTTCGAATCTTCCTCCTTTCGCTTTGATGAGAGCCTGAAGTCTCTTCGGATAAGAGTCGACGACGGCGCGGAGCAAAATGAGGAAGATTCGAAAACTGTTAATGCTATAATTTTTGTTGTTGTTTAATAAACCTTTTGGATGATTTTCAGAGAAAAATCTTTCGATTTGAAGTTATTACACGGTCTTGAATGCGGCGCTATATTTATTCCCCACCTTGTAGTTGTCAACGAGAAATAGAGAAAAATTACAAATTTGGGCTCTTGCCAAACTGTAACAATTAGAGAAGAATTTGATGGCTTCGGAGGAAAAACTCCAGATTTGCTCACTTTCCAAACTGTCGCAATTGCCTCGATTATTTCAAAATATTAAAAGAGAATTCTTCAAAAATAGAATTTCATTTCTGTATTTAATCACTTTTTTGTGCGACTTCTTCTAAAAATGCTCTTGCTCAGTGAGCGTGAGCACTATCTGAAATTTCAGTGCAAATTCATGTGAATTTTAAGAGCTTTTCTTGCAAGAGCTATAAATCTGTGCACAGTTGTCTTACAGAAAAGGTGACAACTGCAAAATTTTTGTTTGATATTTTTAGTATCCGCTCTCCAAATTTTGAAATAATTAAACAATTTTTAGTATCCAAATTTCGTGTTTTGCAACTCAATTGAAGTCAAAATGTTTCTCATTGACCGCTACTGCAAATTGTATATTTTTAAACCGTTTTCAATACTTTTTAAATGTTCAATTGTTCAACTAGATCCCATTAATTTCATAATTTATATTTCTTGTTATTTTTTGTTATTTTTTGAGTTTTCTGCTCATTTTACTATTAAAAAAAACCATAATTCCATGTTTGGAACTTGGAAGTTAACAAGCCCAGGACAGATCTTTTCAAGAATGGGAATTTCAGATTCATCGATATAATTTATTAGTTCAGTTCATGGTGTCTGCATAGATGCTATAATAGGAAATGCAGACGGCTTTGAAACAGCTCATCCCCCGTTTTTCACAGTATATTAAAGATTACCCCCCCAAATTAAACGTTTCCAGAATTCCGGAACCAGATGATGAGAACTGGATGACCTTATACGATCATACCTGGCTTCAACTGCACGACGAACCCATTGAATTCCGTTCATACCAAATAAATTGAACTTATAAGTATATATATATTCGTTGCGCCAGACGTGTTTTGCTCACTCTTGTGGATCCCAGTTCAGATGTGCCTTTGCCCACGTTCCATGTGCTTTTCGATTCTTCAAACTGAACGGCGATTTCTTTACAGGACGGCGTCCGTGGATCCCATTTTCTTGGAGACGCCTTCTAATAGTTCTTCTTGAAGGCACGAGCTCCAATGGAGAAGTGACAATTAGGTATCTGAATATCCGTAGAAGTCCTTCTAGAATCCTCTCGAGCCGCGCGCAGGATGTTTCGATCACCGTTCCTGGAGTCGATGTGGGGTCTTCCCGGCGATATACAATCAACAAGTCGTCCTTAAACGTGAAATAATAGTTTTTAAAGTTAAAAAGCACTCATATCTTCTTGGTATCATTTCAAAACGCGACGAATCGGACTTTGAGATCGAATGAATTGGTAGCTACATGGACAGTAAGGGAATCATAAAGCAAAAAACACAAAACCGGTTATCACGAGAGGGAACGTTTGACAACAAGCGACTTTTCCCTTTTAAGCCCAACCGTTGAGCTCATTTTAAATTTGGGCAATTATTGATAATAAATGTGACGGATAGTGGAAATAAAAACGATTCCATCAACTTCGGCTTATAGAAATGAGTCTTTGGATGACATATAAGGTCCGATAATTTATTTTTTATCGATTTAGTTTAGTATACCCAAGTTCGCTGCATTATTTTTCCCAAAAAGCGGTAGTTTCAAATTGGTTGCCAAATTATTTTTGGATTACATTTTCGAAACTTCGCCAATGCTCAGAAATTTCGGTTGTTGCACAGTTCATTCGGAATAGATTTTATTCCGAATGAATCGATTTTACTAGTTGATGAAATACTAGTGCCGGCTCTGCACCGATTCTGTCAATTAGAATATCGCTTTGCTTCAAGTGCGAAGAGCTGAGAGCTACCGAATGTTTGATACACTTAATTAGAAATCACCTTACTATCCTTGTACTGAAGTCACACTTCTGCGGGATTATTATTTATAAAGCTTTTGAAACTTTAATATTTTAAATCAATTTTCAAAAAAAAAACAATTTTATTAAATAAATAGCACATGGAATTATTATTATTAAGAATGACAGGAGATCATTTGATATGATGGTTAAACCAAAAAAGAAAAATCGATAATTATTAATTTATAATTGTGCCACGTCCCCACACTGCTTAGAGAAGAATCATATTTTAGAGTATGGGTGGAATCTTTTTGATCTGGATCCTTGTCTCGGAGCAGGTCCATTGACGTAGACGTATTTGATGCATACGACCGGTTTATGCCCTGATCTGTGGACAGGCTTCTGTTGTGGAGTGGCTCCCATTCCAGGCACGTTTGTTCTTTTCGCGGATATGAAAATTGGCCTGTTTCGAAACAATGATCCTGTGAGTAGGAGAGCATTTGCTACACACTCCACTGCCGCAAATTCGACATATGCGAAGCTGAAAATTAGACTTATTATTGGAAAAATGAGTAAGAAGCAAACCTACTTTTTCTGGCGTCTGGTGTACTTGTCCTTAGGGATTGTAACGCGTATCACTTTCCCGCATTTACCGAAAATCTCCTCGAGTTCTTTTTCAGTGGACTTCCAGTCGACATTACCCACATATATCAATTTCTTTTCTGGATTAGTGAGTTAATTTCTAAGGCTTCCACGAAAGACGAAGACAAAAAGTTGTCTTGCGACTCGTCTTCGTTTGTCTTACGCAAGTCAGACGAATTCAAGACGAAAAGTACGAAATTCTTATGGTGCCTTACCAAAGAATTTCGTCTAATTTATAAAAAGAAAGAACACGCGATTGCTACAAGCAATTTTTTTACTTCTTATTTATTTTTACAATTTAAAAAACCTACAAAAAAACTATTTCTAAAAAAATTTAGCGAAAAGAAAAACAAAAAACTAACCGGAGAAAAAAAACCTCTAAACCGAGAAAATCCTAAAAAAACAACCTCAATTTCCTAGTTACAAGTTTTCCCGCCTTTTTTGTTTTCGCGCTCGTCACCTCTCGTCGGCACGACAAACACGCCAGCATGCGTACAGGGCGCATGTTTTTATTGGCGCGCGGGTCTAGGAATTTTGCCGCGTCTATTGATAAAGGCTTTGAGGGTGAGATCAGTGTGTCGTTTTGGAAAATGATTTCTCGAAAAATGTGTTTTTCGAAAAATTTCCGAAAATTTTTTGAGAAATGTTTCTCTTTGATTTCTCGAGAAATCGCGAAAAATGATTTGAATGGAAAAAAACCCGATAAACAACGCGCTTTGCGTTATTTCGGAGTGTCGTTCGAACTATTATCGCCGTAAAAAAGTTCCGACAATTATTTTTGGACTACACTTTCGAAACTTCGCCAATGCTCAGAAATTTCGGCTGTTGCACCGCTCATTCGGAATCGATTTTATTCCGAATTAATCGATTTTACTAGTTGATGAAATACTAGTGCCGGCTCTGCACCGATTCTGTCAATTAGAATATCGCTTTGCTTCAAGTGCGAAGAGCTGAGAGCTACCGAATGTTTGATACACTTAATTAGAAATCACCTTACTATCCTTGTACTGAAGTCACACTTCTGCGGGATTATTATTTATAAAGCTTTTGAAACGTTTATATTTTAAATCAATTTTCAAAAAAAAAACAGTTTTATTAAATAAATAGCACATGGAATTATTGTTATTAAGAATGACAGGAGATCATTTGATATGAGGGTTAAACCAAAAAAGAAAAATGAATAATTATTAATTTATATCTGTGCCACATCCCCACACTGCAGAGAGGAATCATATTTTAGAGTATGGGTGGAATCTTTTTGATCTGGATCCTTGTCTCGGAGCAGGTCCATTGACGTAGACGTATTTGATGCATACGACCGGTTTATTCCCTGATCTGTGGGTAGGCTTCTGTTGTGGAGTGGCTCCCATTCCAGGCACGTTTGTCCTTTTGGCGGATACGAAGATTGGCCTGTTTCTAAATAATGATCCTGTGAGCAGGAGAGCATCTGCCACACAGTCCACTGCCGCAAATTCGACATATGCGAAACTGAAAATTAGACTTATTTATGGAAAAATGAGTAAGAAGCAAACCTACTTTTTCTGGCGTCTGGTGTATTTGTCTTTCGGGATTGTTACTCGTAACACTTTCCCGCATTTACCGAAAAACTCCTCGATCTCTTTTTCAGTCGATTTCCAGTCGACATTGCTCACATATATCGATCGGGAGTCAATTTCCCGCTGTTCAGCTTCCGTTGGCGCCATGTACTTCGTTGATGCCTTCTGCACCTCCTTGAGAGCTGAGAGCTCAATCATCTCCTCCTCCATGATGGACATTTTTTTGTCACAGTTTGGTTGTGGAGCCATTATGTTTTTGATTTGAGCGGTGTCGTCTGTAAATTAGTAATTGAGGAAGGAGAGCAACATTTGGGCATAAATTATTTGAGGAAGCACTGAAATTTACAAAGAGAAGAATTCGTTGTTAACGACTACAACTGAACGACTACAGAGAGCGCTACACTCCAAAAATCATCGTCATATCGATGAATAGTAAGAAGAATTTAATTTCAAAATTCATCCGGTTCCGTTTTCTACACTGTAACTGTAAGCGTGAATTGAAGCATACGGTGGGTTTTACATTTCTGGAAACTATGACTTCAGCATTTCCTTGAAATTGTTCAACTGGACTTCGATTAACTAGGAGCTATGCTTGAACAAAGAAGATAAAATATAAATTGAAATTATAAATGTAACAGAATTTAATAGTAACAAATGAGGAGCCAAATAAAATCATCACAGACGAAACAAAATGCTAATTGTAAGAATGACAATGCTCACTGACTAAAACTGCGTTCAGCGTTCACCGGAATCATCGATTGTAAGTACAGGACATTTTGGGAAAATGGGGGGGGGTACATCTTCACTTCATGTATCCAGCACACTATACTTTCCCTACTACCTGTAGGATACACCCTCCCCCCCCCCAATCTTCCCAAAATGGTTCTCTGTCTATCGACCCCATGCATTCTATTTTCCAAAGTATAAGCTATCAACGGCTCTTAAATTTATTTACAAGACTGGATCACTTCACACAATGATTGAAGATTCTTCTAAACTTTTCTAAACTATACATACTTTCCATACTACCAGTAGGAAGTATCTTCTCGATCCTGACCCTTGAATTTCCTCATTAAACTGGGTGATTTGGAGAACCTAATGAAAACATCGGTGAAGCTGCATGAGAGCCTTGATCACTGCGAGTTCTCAAGAAAACGGCATGAAATGAGCATGACAATTCTGGGGGAACAATGGAATTCGGTAGCTTTAGAAGAATCTTCAATCATTGTGTGAAGAGGTCCAGTCTTGTAAATTTAAGAGCCGTTGATAGTTTATACTTTGGAAAATAGAATGTATGGGGTAGATTGGCAGAGAACCATTTTGGGAAGATTTGGGGGGGGGTGGGTGGGGTGCATCCTACAGGCAATAAAGAAAGTATAGTGTGCTGGATACATGAAGTGAAGATGTACCCCCCCCCCCATCTTCCCAAAATGCCCTGTACTTACAATCGATGATTCCGGTGAACGCTGAACGCAGTTTTAGTCAGTGAGCATTGTCATTCTTACAATTAGCATTTTGTTTCGTCTGTGATGATTTTATTTGGCTCCTCGTTTGTTTCTATTAAATTCTGTTACATTTGTTATTTCAATTTGTATTTTATCTTCTTTGTTCAAGTATACCTCCTATTTCGGAATTCCCCATTTTGGAATTTTCATTGAGGTTCTAGTTAATCGAAGTCCAGTTGAACCATTTCATGGAAATGCTGAAGACATAGTTTCCAGAAATGTAAAACCCACCGTATGCTTCAATTCACGCTTACAGTTACAGTGTAGGAAACAGAGTCGGATGAATTTTGAAATTAAATTCTTCTTATTTCTTAAATTCATCGATATGACGATGATTTTTAGAGTGTAGCGCTCTCTGTAGTCGTTCTATAATTAACATGGAATTCTCCGTTTTGTAAATTTCAGTACTTCCTCAAATCCTTTATGTCTACATGTTGCTCTCCTTCCTCAATTACTAATTTCCAGACGACACGGCTCTGATCGAGAACATAATGGCTCCACAACCAAACTGTGACAAAAAAATGTCCATCTTGGAGGAGGAGATGATTGAGCTCTCAGCTCTCAAGGAGGTGCAGAAGGCATCAACGAAGTACATGGCGCCAACGGAGACAGAACAGCGGGAAATTGACTCCCGATCGATATATGTGGGTAATGTCGACTGGAATTCCACTGAAAAAGAAATCGAGGAGATTTTCGGTAAATGCGGGAAAGTGTTACGAGTGACAATCCCGAAAGACAAATACACCAGACGCCAGAAAAAGTAGGTTTGCTTCTTACTCATTTTTCCAATAATCAGTCTAATTTTCAGCTTCGCATATGTCGAATTTGCGGCAGTGGAGTATGTAGCAGATGCTCTCCTGCTCACAGGATCATTGTTTCGAAATAGGCCTATTTTCGTAACCGCCAAAAGGACAAACGTGCCTGGAATGGGAGCCACTCCACAACAGAAGCTTGCCCACAGATCAGGGAATAAACCGGTCGTATGCATCAAATACGTGTACGTCAATGGGCCTGCTCCGAGACAAGGATCCAGATCAAAAAGATTCCACCCATACTCTAAAATATGATTCCTCTCTAAGCAGTGTGGGGACGTGGCACAATTATAAATTAATAATTATCCGTTTTTCTTTTTTGGTTTAACCATCATATCAAGTGATCTCCTGTCATTCTTAATAATAATAATATCAATAATTCCATGTGCTATTCAATAAAAATTTTTTTTTGAAAGTTGATTTTAAAAATTAATGTTTCAAAAGCTTTAAGAGACAATGTCTGAGGGGGTCGACCACAGCTCAACTGCCCATAGTCATAGTCTAAAAAAATTGTTTCAATTGATCTGATTTTTTATATAGTGGGTACATGAGATGCCCTAAGTACAAAACCGTATTCAGAATTAGGCTCCGCCCCCTTCGAGTTGAGATACGGTAGGGGTGTTTCGAAAAAAAAATTTGTTTCTTTCTTGAGATAACCTCGATTTCTTTTCTGGAATCGATAACCGGCCACTTATGAAGCATTTTTGTAGTGGAGAACATTTTTCTAGCTTTTCTCTTTCCGACCAAAAAATTGAATTTTCGGAAAAAATGGTTTCATTTCCGTATTGTGGAAAAAAAAATTCATTACGGCACGTGACTTCTCATCAGAATTTTATACTTCTGAATATGGGTTTCAAGAATTCATAACTGGTTGGCCGCGGTTCAGCCGCCTTTTTTCCAAAAAATGGGAAAAAGGTACCAAAACAGTAGAAAAATGACAAAAATCGTGAAAAAAATGACTAGTGCACCCAAACCGCGGCCAACCAATTATGAATTCTTGTAACCCATACTCTGAAGTATAAAGTTCTGATGAGATCTCACTTCCCGTAATATATTTTTTTTCCACAATACGGAAATGAAACTATTTTTTTTCGAAAATTCAATTTTTTGGTCGGAAGGAGAAAAGCTAGAAAAATGTTCTCCACTACAAAAATACTTCATAAGTGGCCGGTTATCGATAACAGAAAAGAAATCGAAGTTATCTCAAAAAAAAAAATGTTTTTCGAAACACCCCTACCGTATCTCAACTCGAAGGGGGCGGAGCCTAATTCTGAATACGGTTTTGTACTTAGAGCATCACAAGTACCCATTGTGTAAAAAATCAGATCAATTGAAACAACTTTTTTAGACTATGACTATGGGCAGTTGAGCTGTGGTCGAATCTCTCAGACATTGTCTCTTAATAATTATGATCCCGCAGAAGTGTGACTTCAGTACAAGGCAGCGACGTTCTTTTATTTCGCTGGTAAACCGTCTTTATCAGGAAAAATGATATTCTAGACATAACAAGGAAAACTATACGCCATGACGTTGTTATTCAGTTCCTCCAGATCTTCACACTTCTCACGTTTTGGGTCTTGTTTTCTCGTTTATTCTTGTTTTCTTGTTTAGTCTATTTTCTGTCAGTTCTTCGCATAATATGTTCATTCTATTTTTCTTTTTTATATAGTAAAGTGGGTCCGTGACTTAAGAGATTCAGATGCGTTTGGGAGCGCGGGAAGAACGATGGTGTCGAGAAGTTGATGATTGCGATGTACACGATGGGCGCTACCATTTGTGAATGATGGGAGCACCGACACCTCCGTCACAAACTTTTTATTTTCCAGTATATTGCCGATTTCATGCTTGTACTTCTGGGTGTTTTTGATGTTGTTGAATGCTGCTCGTCGTGTTCTGTGGAGCTCTGGTTCTAGCTCATTTCGTGAGTTGACTCATTGACTTATAGACAGTGCTCCCCATAAAGATACGTCATATCCACAACGAGTTCCAAGCTCCAAGCCATCCAACACATCTCACCATCAAGTTGATAGGTGACCTTGAAATATCAGTTTTCAATTGGCCGCCAGTTCTCTCAAGCCGTACGACAGTATGCCGGCCCTCAAACAACCGATTATCGACTCATGACTACCCTACTGGTGGACAAAACATTGCGGTTCAACATTTTTTCCATGAATTCTCTTTTTTTTTGATGTCACTTGTAATAATGGTCACTCTCCACTGATTATTAAGCCACATTTTCACACCATTTTTTAAAATTTTTTTCTCATTTTTATGACCTGGCGTCACATTATCTGATTATTTTCCTTGGGGGGTGGGGCGGGTTACGTGAAACACTGGAATGATATTATTTATTCATAATGTATTCAGTTATTCGATTGTTATTTTTCTTTCTATTATAGATCGTGATGCTACGATTGAATCTCTCGTAGGATCGGTGAGTGCCCGCATTATTTGAAGAGTTAGGTTTGACCATACCAGCTTTTCTTGATATGATCTTATACGGGAGAGTATTGCGCATTTCACATTGTCTTACCACGTCTATGAAGTCAAGATTGTTCAGATTTTACGCCTTTCCGAAGCGTAATGAGCAACATCTTAAAGCTCGTATAACGTAATGACAATTTGCTTCTTTTCAAGTCGAATGTGAAAACTAAATTAATATATAAAACAAAAATGGCAGAAAATGTTGGGTGCATATGAGAATTGAGACATTTCAGGCGTCCTATAGCTTAGGCAGATTTCTCTCGGCACTTCTGGCGGAGAAGAAGTAGAAAGCAAGTCGAAACAGCTGGTAATGCTTCGTAGAACAACTAAAAATACAAAAAATTAAGAATACTGATATAGCAGAAAATTTCAAAGTTCAAAAAAGTTAAACGCAAAGACACGGATGAGCAACGATCCGTTTTGAGAAAGTACATTTTGGCCAACAATTTTCGCTTGTTTATGAAAAAAAATGTAATGATTCACATTTATTGGGGAAAAGAGAATATTTCACATATAACAGAAAACAACATTGTGTTAATAATAAAGTTCAATACCATGCTGCGAGGGACGCAACAAATAGAGCTAAAAAGGAATTGGAAGAAAATAAAGGACTTGGGAAACACGTGATTGGTTTACATCGACAAGTCTTCTGCGCTCTAATTCAATGATAGGTTACTTTAGTAAAACTGCAATTATTCGGCGGGTAATACAGAAA
This sequence comes from Caenorhabditis inopinata, assembly GCA_003052745.1. Classification (NCBI taxonomy): domain Eukaryota; kingdom Metazoa; phylum Nematoda; class Chromadorea; order Rhabditida; family Rhabditidae; genus Caenorhabditis; species Caenorhabditis inopinata. Next base: position 18,244,755 of record AP018154.1, read on the forward strand.
TCAGAGAGAATTATCATTCAAAACAAGATTCAGCAATACCAAAATATTTCGAACAACAAAATATAGCGAAAAACCTTTTGAAAAATTACATAACATATACCTATAAACAACTCACAGCTTCAATACTAGAAACAAAAATTAATCCAGTAAATCTACAATACGTTTAAAAGCGAACAAATTTATAAATGTGGTCCTCTCCGGGGCTGAATCAACAAGCTGAAAATTAACAACAAAAGAATTCCCAGTAGGAATCTTCAGCATACCAAAGTTTCAGAATAGGAAAGAAATGTTGTTTAAAAACGAAGCACAAAAATGTCCCTTGAGCTTCCTTACTATTAGTCTGGGCGAAATACAACTACCTTTTCTCGTGTCAAGTATACATTGCTGACCCAAGTCTTGTGCTCTCTGCACCTCCTTGCCACGTTTATCATAGTTTTACTTACCTAAATAGCTCTGCTGCTACTCTCTTGCGGTATCACTGGTTTCTCACTTTATTGTTTTATAAAAAAAATGCGATTCTCTATAAAACATCATTTCTTTGTTACCTAAATTAATGTTTAAGCTTCAGAATAATGAAATCTATTGCTCTTCTTGTGGTTCTATTTTTCGTGGTCTGTACTTACGCAGCTGACAAGCACAACACCGATAAACTGCAAATTGGAGTGAAAAAGCGTGCCGAGAATTGCGTTCAGAAGTCAAGGTAATTTTTAAAAAGTGAATTTAATAGAAATATTGCTTTAAGAAAAGGAGACCAACTGCACATGCACTATACTGGAACTCTTCTTGACGGAACTGAGTTTGATTCTAGCCGTACTCGCAATCAAGAGTTCACTTTCACTCTTGGGCAAGGAATGGTAGGTTTTTATTATCACGGCTTCTTTTATATTTATTTATTAAAACTATCCTGATTTCCCTTAAAAAAAACGATTTCCTTTCATATTGTTAGAAGCATCTATCTTCGAGGTCGGTGTATGTGCGCTGTGGAAGTCATGATATACCACGAATTTCATTTTTTAGCGGGCTGCAGTTGGGTTGAAGTTAAAGTCGCCGTGTCTCCTTGCGCCCGCAATTCGTACATCCCAATATTGAAACAAATATTATGCTGATAGTAACGCGTTGTCATATTTGCTCATTTTTTAACCATGAATTATTTTTGAAATTAAAATTAATAGATAGCGATTTAGGCTTAGGTACGGAATGAATATTTTAAAATTTAGGAATTTTTAGAAAAATTTACCGTATGTTCCGGAATGGAATGTTTTATCTGAAAATAGCGCGACAATTTATTCTTCTCTAACGTGTAAACGCTATGAAAGAGCTTCTGTTTTTTGCCAAATATTTTCAAGATATACCGCGGTATTTGTTAAAAATCTCAAATTTTCTTTCATGAATATAACGTTCAAGGTTATCAAAGGATGGGATCAAGGACTTCTCAACATGTGTGTCGGAGAACGTCGCATTCTAACCATTCCACCACATCTCGGATATGGTGAGCGTGGAGCTCCACCAAAAATCCCAGCAAACTCTGTTCTCATTTTCGATGTTGAGCTCATGAAGATTGAAAGAACTGGAGAGGAATTGTGAAAAGAAAACGGATATTTTTGCAAGTGTGCCTTCTTTTTTAACTTATTATGTTCTTTAAAATGTTTTAAATGTAATTTCGTGTCTAATGTTTTAAATAAAAAGATTCTCTCAAATTCGGATTATCGGAGGTTATTGATTCAGACTGCCTCCCCCCTCTTGATCACTTATCACCTTCCTATTGCACTCTGTCAGCGAAGTGATAGTGTATAACTGGCATTATCAATTTCATACACTTCGTCTCTACAATGCATTTATTGTTTTCTTTAATTGGATTGGAACCAATTTTCTGGTGAAACGCATGTGTTATAGCGTATAAACGTTCTGCTTTCCACTCCAGATTAACAAAAAAACGTACTGTCATGTCTAATTGACAAGCTAAAAGGAAAAAATATTCAACAATTGTTTTATATTAATAGCCGGTTGGCATTTTCCGGTTTTTAATAAAAGAGGTTCCATGAGATGTGTTTCTTGAACCCGGCTGCTTTTCTATTCCTCTACAAGCCCCTTTTGACAATAGATAAAAATTGAGGTCGGCGTTGCTCTTCGTTGTCTTGCTCACTACCCAAGCAAGAATAAAATTGAGTATTTCTTCTTTGATATCCGTCGATGAGAGTATTCTAGAGCCTTACTTTTCCGACTTTTTTTTTCCTTCTAGGTATTCATGTAGAGGATTGAGTTGAAATTCCGCACTAAAAATTCAGTGTAGCATTGAAACCTTATTTGCATAATGCGCTCTTCGATATCAACTTAGTGTAATGGAAAATTGAAAAGTCTCTTTTTCACTTCTTTCAGGCATCGACTTTTTTAAAATTTCACCGAGTATTTCTTGCTGTAAGTTACAGGACCTTAAAGATGTTTTTGTCTGACGATGCTCGACCTTCCTGCTTCTATTGACATGCTCCTATCTCATCATTTTCCGGTGTCTGCTACCGCTGCTGCCACTGACAGATGTGTCGCTTACGACGTTTTTCTTAGCGGTTTTGTGTTCAAATATCGATTTCAGTCTCTTAAATTTTGAATAATATTGAGAAAATGTTAGGAGTTTTGCGCTTATAAATCCATTCTCCAGTGCCAATCGCATCCCAAGAGGTAAAGCTGTCGCGCAATTTACACAATTCTTTAGATATGCAATGATGAAGCTAATAATGCTCAGAATATATATACATTCTCAAAGCTGATATATTTGGAATTTTGATCTTTTTAAGTTGTGAAAATTTCAGACAAAATAGCGTTAAAATATATCGCTTAAAACTGATAAGTGTTGCGCCTTTGAAAATACAGTAACTCAGTTTTTTTTCCAGAAGTTAATCAAATATTTAGCATTACTATCTATAGATATATCTATTTATTTATTTCTGCAGTCCCTAGCTCAACAAGTAATGAAATTTCCTATTGCGAATATTTCAGAACGTTAAATAAAGAATGTCACTCTAATACTCTTGCTTTATATCTTTAAAAATACAATGTTTTGGATATTTCCGCTTCCTTCGAAAACTTTTAAAAAGTTTTTTAATGCAGTTATACAGCGAAAAGCTGTATTTAAAAATTTTATTCTTGTAAGATCTATCGGGGGCTTTATAAGTTCAACTGTCCCGTAAAAATCACCTTGATTTCATACACCATGCAAATAATTTTTGAACTAATTAAACATTCATAATAGTCTCTTTATCCTTTAAAGAATTGTTTTCTCATTATTGTCATGAAGCATACCTTTTTCAGAATTCGATCACTACAAAAATACAAAAAAAAATTCTTCGCCAGGCGGAAGAAAACATCAGGACTAATACGGGCATATTCAACTAGTGTCTGGCAAAAGTTCGAAGAAACTGAGAGACTACGATAAACGAGAGTAAAGATAGAAAGCGAAGAAACAACGAGGGGGTTGAAGAGACTCAGGAAAGGAAGAAAGACAAGAAGCAGCAGCGAAGAGCCATGGTTCAAACACTGCGAAGACCGTGGCAAGAAGCGGCAAGCAGTGCTTTTGCCGTCGCCAGTGCTCTTCCCGTGACTATGAATAGCACACAGATTGTCGAGCTTTTCGATCAGGTCAGTTAGTTCCCGAAATCTTCTAAAACTGTGCTTAAATTTCAAAAATTTATTTGCGAGGAGTAAACTTGGAAAGCTTTAAAAATCAATTTTCAAAATAATTAAAACTTTGAACTATTTATGAAAATTTGAATAACTGCTTACAGGTTGAGCATGGAGCAACAGAGTTGCGATGCGCACTCACAACAGAAGTAATATCTCTCAGAAATGTAGTAAGTAATTGTTTTGAAGAATTCCATCTTTAATTAAAGGCTTCCCGATTCTTCAGAATGGTGAATCACTACTCATTGTAGCAGTTCGCGCTGGAAACACACCAGTGGCCAAGCAATTAGCTCAGTTGGACCCCGACTCAATTGATGAAACTGATAATGTTTGTTGAGACATTTAAAAGGAACTTCTCATTATTACGTATCGTTATAGGAAGGATGGAGTGCTCTTCTAAATGCGGCGCATTGTGGTCACGTTGATATTGTACGAATATTAATTGAAAATGGTGCAGCTGTTGACCAGCCTGATTTGATGGGATGGAGTCCTCTGATGTGGGCCGTTTATAAAAATCATTATGACGTTGTTGATCTCTTATTAAATGCAAAAGTATGCAAATTAGCTATTTTTGACAAATTGAAATTCTTGTTTTTCAGGCTCATGTAAATCTTATCGATGAGGAGGACGGATTAACCCCCCTTATAGTGGCTTCGGGACGGGGATTTGCACAAATTGTTGAACGATTAATAGAAGCTGATTGTCAGGTATGTGTCGGAAAAAGGAAAGCGGTTGCTAGTAAAATACAACATTTTTATGTAAAAAATACGGTGTTACCTACGAAAATTTTAATTTGGCTTATTACTCTATTCAAAAACAATTTATTTCTTTAATATTTCAGGTAAACGCATGTGACAAGTTCGGAAGCACTGCTTTGATTTGGGCTGCTCGTAAAGGGCATTTACCCGTTGTACAGCTTTTGCTGAATTCTGGAGCTGAAGTAGATGCTGTTGGAATGGTAAGAAAGAAAATTATTCCGTTATTACGTCCTTGTCTCAAAACATGTTTTATACAGTACTCTTCAACTGCATTGATGCTAGCAATACGTGGAAATTTTATCCAAGTCGTTGATTTACTTTTAACACGAGAGCCGAATGTAAATGTTGCCGACCAAAATGGGCTGACTGGTCTTGGAATGGCGGCTCGAGATGGATATGCAGACATTTGCGAATCACTCATTAATTCTGGAGCTTTCGTAAATCAATGTGATCGGTAAATTGATAAATCTTGTGGCTTAAGCTACCTTTCTCTTTCAGGTTTGGTAATTGGATTCTAACATCTGCTGTTCGAAGTGGAAATGCTGCAATAGTGAGAATGATTCTCGACAAGTTTGCGGATATTAACTGTCAAGATTCGGAAAAAAGAACACCGCTTCATTTGGCAATTGACAAATCCTTCAATGATATTGCTTATATTCTGTTAGAAAAGAAACCAAATTTGGAACTGAAAAACAAAGTTAGACATTTGTACTCAAGTTACCTTCGATATTTCTACTTTCAGGATGGTGAAACCCCACTTCTTCGAGCCGCTAAATGTCGTCATGTTCATCTTTGTACTTATCTGATGAGTTTCGGAGCTAAACTTGCCGCCGTAGATAATTGTGGTGACAATGCTCTGCATTTAGCTCTCCGTGCACGAAGTAGACGATTAACGCAGGCGCTTCTATGTTTGTATTTGTTCTAAAATGAATCGAGTGTTAAATAATTTGATTGTTTCAGCTAACCCGTCTGACTCCCGTTTACTATACCGGCCGAATAAACTTGGTCAAACGCCATATTCCATCGATTTGTCAAATCCACAACCAATTCTTCCACTCATTTTCGGACCTATTGATGCAGAAGATAAGATGGACACAGCTATGGGATACGATGTATATTCGAATGTTCTAGCAGATATTGGTGAGCCGTTAAGTTACTTTATCCACCTGTATAAAAAGCTAACTTATTTTAGTATGCGAGCCATCTCTTTCTCTCCCTCTCACAATCGGCCTCTATGCTAAGTGGGGATCCGGAAAATCAGCGTTGTTAGCAAAGCTGAAAGAAGCAATGCACAGTTTTTCAAGAGACTGGCTTGATGGAGTCTCATTGGGGTATGTTGAAAACACATAAATCTGTTTAATTCTGATCTTTTCAGATTATCATTTGCTCTTTTCTTTTCCATATTTGTTTTCTTTGCCATGTTTTCGCTCACATTTACAATGCTCATTGCCATTTCCAAGTCACTTACTGCATATCTCATCTCTTGGTCAGTCTTTCTCTGCATTTTCATTTTTTTCTGCTCATTAGTGCTGGTTGTTTATTATGGTGATCGTAAGAATTGGTACACTTCAATGGATGTAAGTTGTTTTCAATTAATTCTAGAAACTCTCTTTGTTTCAGATTGCAAACTTTTTCGCACGGGTTTTCAGTCGAGTAAGATTAGTTTACAATATTCTGACACTTCACGCACCTATGAACAATGAGGATAGTGCCAGTATGCCTGTCAGGTATGCTAAAAATGCATTTTTATTTTGAAAAATTAATGAAAAAGTCTCCAGTTTTCTCTTTGCTGATTACCACCGACTCTCATCCATAGGAGGCGAACAAGCGCTTGCAAAAATAGTGGCAACCCTTTTCGAAGCAGCTGAAACTCATTTTGGAGTGCTTCCAGTCAGATTGTTTTGCTCAATGAAACCACCTTATCGTAAGTTGCATAAATCAGCCTTACAGTCACGTTTCTTCCATGAATTTTTTCTTCGAATACAATTTCAGAAAATTTGAGACACTGAAGAAAATGTATAGCCTTTAACTTTATGCATTCAGAATACGTAGACACTGGTTTCGGCTACACTTCTCCATTTTCACGAACTACCTATCGTAGTTTACAGCAGCCAAACGCTCAGCAACAAGGTTTAAAAATGCAATATAGTTGAATATTGACCGTCTCAGTACATGTTGTGTCACAATTTATGTTTTTTGCTAGCATTTATAAAAGCAAATTTGGCGTGGTGATGGTTTCTTCCCCTTTAAGAGATCTTTCTGTGCATGCTTAACAATTCAAAAATTGTTTTATAAAATTGCAAACTTGTAGTTGATGCAAGATTTTATTTTTTATTTTTTATTTTTTATTTGGGCTTTTGAAAAAATTGTCTTTGGATATGTGTTCCAAAAATTGAATATTTTTTGTTCCAAAATGTTCAATTTTCAGCTGGGATTCATGGTTCCTTACGGCGACATTGTGGAGTGCCTCATGTGATTCTTCTCATCCTTACAGTTTTTCTACTCGTTATGGCTCAAGTCTTTGGAACGATCTGGCTTCTATCCGATCGCGATCCTAACAACTTGAATTTATTCATATCAATTGCATTTTTCGGTGGCTTCGTCTTTATATCCGTTTATCCAATAGCTCTAATTATTATGTAAGATTCGATAATCTGTTCGGTTTTACATCACCATTGTTCAGGTACTCATGGACTAATATTCCAAGACGTCGAGTCAATGCAGCTGCTCGTAAAGCTCATAAATTGAGATTCGAAGGTTTGATGCAAAAATTGCAAACTGAGGTAGAATTGAAGAAATTTACAAAGATAAGCGTTATAATTTTCAGGTGGATCTTTTGGCTGATATGATCCGCTCTCTCGATGCATTTACGCGAAGTCATACGCGTCTCGTGGTAGTTGTGGATGGTCTTGATAATTGTGAACAAGAACGAATGGTGCAAACCTTGGATGCTTTAGAGCTCCTTTTTTCTGCTCGAAAACATCGTCCATTTATCACCATCATTGCAGTTGACCCACATGTGATTGTGTCAGCTATTAATCATAACATGCATTCGGCTTTATTAGGTGAGCGCCGAAGAAATATTAGTTAATCTCGAAAACATGTTCTTTCTCAGGAACTGAGCTTACTGGTCATGATTATTTGAAAAATATCATCAGTATGCCTTTCTATCTTCACAATTCTGCTCTTCGTCAGCTTCAATCAAAACTTCGAGAAAAGCGAGAATCGATGGCTGAATGGAAAGAACGTTTTAAACGGCAGGATACATTCTATGGATCACATCTCTCCTTGAGAGATGCTGATGGAAGGACGAGCCGAAAGGTGCTCGTAATGTTTAAATATTTTCAAGTTAAAAGGGAATTTTTAGAAATCCGCAGTACCGAACATGAATTCTACAAGCGCAGTTGGTCGCGGTATGAACGATGGAATTCTTGGAGAGGACTACTTTTCAAACATGAACCCTCGTGCTATGCGACGAATTGTTAATGCTCTAACACTGACTGGTCGTCTCATGAGAGCATTCGAAATAGATTTCTCATGGATGTCACTTGGGCATTGGGTATCCCTTCTCGAGCAATGGCCCTCAAGAATGTGTTGGCTTATTGATAGAGCGCTTGAAGTTCACAATAATCAGCTTTTGCTATCGGAAGTTTATCACCAACTGAAAGATCATATACCAGCTCAAGACGATTTGATGCAGCTTGACAGAAATCTTGAAAATTTCGAAGGATTTCTGGACTCGAAGGGTATCCCTCCAGCGGAAAGGCTTACTGTAGGACACGTGAAAAAGTTTGTGCCATGCACAAGTAGCTTGGATCCGTATTTGAGAAAATTGATTCGCGAAAGAAGCAAAGGATTGGTTGATATTGAAGCTCAAGTTGGCAATGCTGGAATGGCTATTCCTCATAACGCCAGGCTTTTGTTTAGTGTAAGCTTCAATTTTCACACAAAAATTAGCGTTTTCATTCTTCGTGTATCAATCTGTGGTTTTAGGATGATTTGACATGGATGTCTATCGACACACCTCTCGTTGAAATGAAACTTGATGCCGTTGTTAATCTCATTCGTAAAATAGATATTCCATCTAATCGACTTGACGCAATTCTCGATAAATTCTATCAGTTGAACTTGTGTGGTCTTGTTCTTGCCACGTGTCCGTTGCCAGAATTAAAAGAGAGTATGCAACTACCACTTGGTGACTGGACATTGATGCGACTTCTTATCGAAACGCTCAAAGTGTTTGGCTCGTCTCCACCCGGACTCCGAGTTGACAAACGGAAAGCATTAACACTTCGAGAAGAGGATGAAGAAGAAGAAATAGAGGAAGCGGCAGAAGCGGCTCTCAGTTCCGAAAGAGAACGTGCCCCTTTGCTGGGATCAGTGAAAGCTGAGCAGAGAAGGAGGTCAACAATTGTACAAAATGCAACTGAACTGAGTATAGATCATAAATGTCTAATGGAGAAGCTGTCTGGAATGGATTTAAGTTAGTTTTCCATTAGAAAAAGGGTAGATTACAATAAAAGTGTTACAGCAGAAACTGAAGGAGATGTTAACGAAATGCACTTTTCGCACTTTTCATCTTCAACAGACGGGCCATCCCCAATGGCTGACGGATTTATTCCGGCCTCAGTATCAGCTGCTCCGTCAGTTAGGTTTGTACTTCAAAATAGACCGAAGTAAAGTTTGGAAATTTGGAAATTCGTGCGAAATATTTTATATTTATTTGTACATTGATGGGTGCGCAAATATATACTTGGTATATCACAGTCGATTTCTGAAAATAATAGATTTAGGGTTGGCGAATATTGGTACCGATATATAGGGTGGGCAATTATAACTCGGAGAACCGGAGTTCGGAGTTAAAATGGAATCGTTCTAACCTAGGAATAATGTATGTGTGGCGTTTAATTTAATACGAGGCCTCTTTGGAGGTTGTTTGACAAATTATAATCATTAAAAAGTCCTTCGTATACTCCATATAAGTGCTTGGACAATTGCTCAATTCATAACATATGTTTCAGATCCCCTTGGTTCTACTAGACACATTACCTTTGTTAGTACATCACACGCTTGGTTAGTCTTGACACTTCTCTAGTTTGTAGTCGAGTGATGTGACGATTCCAAAATTAGGCACTCCATTCTCTTTCCGCATGATTTTTACTCGTAACACTGTAATCAATGCCAATAAAATTGATAATACTGGATGAGTTTTTCCAGCCAATTCACATATTTAAGAGCATTTACCATTTGCCCATTTGCGAATGAAAACCCTCAGCACTCAAAATAAAACTATTAAAACGTTAATCTAGAATAATAGCATGACCCTATTTCAGATTCGAAGATAACATCAATGATTTGGAACGAGAAGCATCTGATGCTGACAGCACTCAGTCTCGATACGATTCCAAAGAAAACCTTTTAGAGGATGAACATAGCGCTTCCCCACCTGCTCACGTTGACCTGATGCGGTTTGACAGCGCCAACACTAGGTATTATTCACATAAATCAAACTGATTTGCTTGCAGAAGAAAATGATTGGTTTATACAATTTCTGTCGCGCACTTTAGTTAAAAATCGGTACACTTCAATATAATCTTTTTCAGCAGCGATTTTGTGCGGTCTAGTTACCGCACTTCGTCGAAATATCGTAGAATGAGCCGGTGAATTCTTGTTTCTGTTTTTTTTAATGCTCATTTGAAGCAATTTAACGTCACAAAGTCCTGTGTGGATCCGTGTTAGTTTAATATAATCTTGTGCACTTTAATTTTGCCTTCGAGTAATTTAATTGGGGTTTGCAGTGTCTGTTTTCATATTAAAAGAGAAAGCGCTTTTATTATAAAACCCTTGTTTTTCAGAAGTGATTTGATGCGTGGAATGCATCAGAGCGACGCCATCCGAAGCAGTGTGGAACTTGGTGCAAATGGAGCAGCTCCTAGCTCGTCAAGTCTAATGGCTTCGGATGAAGATTTGGTGGGTTTCAAACTTTAATATTAACCATCTTCGTCGGTACTCATTTGGCATCTGTGGCACAGTTTTTTATTCTGAAAATGTTTCGAAACTCTTAGAATGCGATAAACCTTTGCGATAATTTTTTACCGTAAAAACCTGGAGGTAAATTTGTGTAGCGCAATTTGGCTTACGCTAAGTTTTCTGTGTATTGCCCCTGATGGTGCATCTTTTCCGTTCTCTCGACAGCCGCACCGATTTTCTTTCAAATATGTCAAACCGAAACTTGAAAAATCAGAGAACTTTGGATTCATTTTTTCGTTTTGATTTTGAGGAAATCGTCTGTGTTGCGCAGTTACGTGAAACCTGAAGGAGGTGAGTACGACTGTTGGTGGGAACGATTGTCTTTATCATTCCCAATCGAGAGCTGATGTCCGCAAAGACAATATGAACGCATAGACGTTAGAGAAGCTGGCTTTAATCTCGGCGGATTCGCTTATTTAAATTTAATTACCCAATAAGCAGTCAATTATCAATTGGCTTAACTATTAATACTCTTCGGGAAATTTTGAATCGGAAATGAGGCTGCTGGCTGAAAATGAATTGAAGAACGTAAAAATAGATAGAATAATGATAACGAGATGAGGAGTTAACTTTAAATATTCAGAATCAGCAAACTGTGCAACGTCGAGGAGGAGACGATTTCGAGCGTATCCAACTTGAGCAACTTTTCAATCGGCAACCGGATGCCTGAACATTTTTATTCTAGCTGTTTATCAAATTATCTAACTGTCTTACCTTCTATGTATCTGATTTCTGTGATAATCAAACTTTATGTTAAGGGTTTTTAAAAATATTTTTATTCTGTCATAGTATACTACCCTCATCAGCATCAACCCGTTTCACTTCTCCCCATTTCCACACGAGTTGTCATTATACTTATTCAGTTGTTGTTTTCCAGTTTATCATTTTGTTTCAAGGGTTGTATATGTGATCCCGTCATTGTTTCATCAGCTCGCTTTTTAATGGCAATGCAAAGCATTACCCGATTCTATTAGGATTTTCCAGATTTGTTTTCAATAAAATGCAAATAATGTGATACCTATTACCTACCAAATCTCGCTACCAAAAGGAGAAATTACGCAATACACTCTTATTCATGAAAGCCGGTTCTCCAACCCTCATTATGATGTCAAACGAGAGGAAAAGTTGAAATGGATTGCAAGTGAAAATGAATAGTATAATACATAAATATTTTATTTCCTGTTATATCACTGAAGTTATGATCTCAAAGCATTTAGTTTTTTTTAATAATTTTTTTTAATAAATGAAAAAGATTTATTCGTTTTCTCTTTTAAGTAATCTTTTTTTTTCATTTTTTCGAGAACTATATTGCAAATTATCGAAAAACTAGATTACGAAGTGGGCGGGGCATATTCCGTTATGCAAATTCCCCCCGACGATTCACTGTGATGCCTACATTTTACATTAAAACATTCAACCATTCGATGCATTCTGTTGATTTATTCCTGGAATTGTTTAAGCTGCATTTGACCTAGTTTTCTCGAATTCCAATTTTACGAGCGAAGCAGTGACTCAATATTGTGAACTTGGAAGATCCTGAGCTTTATATAGGCATTTGATCTAAAGAAATCATTGTTTTAAACATATTATTACATCGAAATATAGATATAAAATTAATTTTTATAAATAAAAATGAACATGAATTGATAGACGGCTACAGCAAGCCTCCTAATGTTCCTCTATTAGTAAGTGTTCTACTTTTCCTTCATTCATCGTTGCATCTCGTAATTTGCTGGCCATCTGTTCAATTTCTTCATCCCCACATTTTCTATTTCTCACTAATTTCCACTCCATTTCAGGATCTCGTTGACCATGAGAACAGTGGCAGCTCTTGTAATCTGCGCCGTCGTTGGTATGTCTTTCGTTTTCCATATATTACAAGGATATAACATTATTCTTCCAGTCACGTTCATCATAGCTGAAGAATCTTCTGAAAATGTTCATATAAGCGGTTCATTCCGCGTTGCAGCTGAAGGAGAAGAACTGCCTGGATCAATAGGACAGGTTGAAGAACGTAATGCTTTCGACGCTAAATAAAATGATATTTTGAGTTTTTCAGATCCATTTTTTCAACTGGAGGGAATGAAAATTGCTAGAGCCTATTTGGACAGGCAATACGCTAAAGAAAGAGAACAAATATCCCAAAAATTTGGTGATTTATCCTAGAATATGCATTAATAATACACTTCTTATCAGTGCTCGGTGCTCGGACTCGCAAAGCTGCAAACGTGTTCTTTATCAACTTGAAATTTGCTGTAGAACGTGGAGCACCATTGCAGTCTTTGGGGTCCGAATGCCATCCAACAGGGCTTTCATTTATTGATTCTTATTCAAATAAACAAGGTTTTAGTATTGAATTTCACTGAAAATAGAAATGAGCACAACGAGAAATTGAATAAAAAAGGCTTCTGGAATATAAAAACTTCAAAAACTTTTGACCACGGCGACTCCATTTCCATTGACATCAAGGACAACAAAACTTGGACTTCGTTTGAAAGCAGTTGAGAAGAACATATACGGATCTTCGTAGAATTGTATTTCCCAATAACCTCCTAGATATCCTTGAACAGTCTAAACTCAATTAAAGTAGAAGGATGCCCTGTAAATCAAGGTGTCTACCTTTTGAATTTTGTTCAAAGAATCTGCGTCAAAACGTCCAATGAAATTATTTTCGACGACTGCTTCTACGAATAAAATGGTTTCTTTTGTCATTCCAAAAGACATTGTTACTTCCATACGATGCTTTGGATATTGACGATTTCTGAACTCATCCATATTTCTTATTTATTACGATTTCCCGAGGGCAGCGACTTGTTTGGCTATTCCTTCTTAAAGGTACAGTCAATTTTATGACGCGCGGGTCTCGCAGAGACATGCAGCGAGCGGCCTCGCATTACCAACGTTTTTAATTTCCTCTAACATCCCCGTTGCCCATGAACATGACCGGCGAAACCATAGATATGAAAAGTGGCTAACTGTCTGAAAGTAATTTTTTTATGTTAGAAATTAATCAACTCTGTTTCAAAATTCATCGGGCAACGAGCCAGCTTCCTTCCATACCTGGAACACGGACCACTGTCGGTGGGCAGTAGTAGTCTAGCATAAGCGGTGGCAAGCTTCCTATTAGCAGGCTCTCAACAGTAACAATTGTTTCACTAATTCTATGACTGCACAAAAAAAGAAAGAAAATGCTCTTCACACCAAAATAAGCCAAAAGAAAAACATTTTAATTTTAATCGACCTTCTTCAACGTACCGAGAGACCCGAAAGCGGCGGCTCATTTCTAATTGTGCTTTACAGGAGTTGGAGAGCTAAGATTTCAATTTGAAAAAAAAAAACCGCAATGAGACCCTGTTTTACAGTGTAATAAAAGCAATTCAATTTTTTTGATTCTCCCGAAGTTCATGGAAAAGCTGCAACAAGAACGGCAGAAATCATTTACTAGCAGGAACGAAGCTCGTCGGCGTTTGTTTTCGGCTCAATTGGTCTAATACCTCAACTGCTTCTGATCGCGGATCAAGGAAAACCGTTTCTCTATTTCTCTATTTCAGAATGGAGTATTATTGTCTACAATAATCACCAATTTTTTAATGTTTGCGAAATGTGCTTCCAATCATCGGAATTATCAACTCTGTAATTCATCTGTAACACTTTAAAATTAAAGTATGAAAAGAAAAAACTTTTAATGAAAAAATTAACGGCAAAAATTAATATGTTCGAATAGTGAATAGCAAAATTCAAAGGGAATATTTCTAACTGTAGTTGTTCCTATAGAGAAATTGAATCATAAAGGATGCAATGATAGCATTATTCATAGGCCTATTCAAATTGTATTTTATTTTACATTTCTTGTGTTTTAAAACTGCTTTTTCCTTTCAGGATTTGTCGAAAAATGCAGAGAAATGCATTTTTTTAACAACTGTTGTTTAGGTCTTGGAGAAATCCGCATGATTAATTCAGTGCGCTTGTAGATTTTCGAAATTAACTGTTTTTTTTGAATATTGTAGTTTTGAGTTGCTCTCAAATATTTTAAGTGATTTTTAAAAGCTTTTCCGGGATATTCTCCAAATTTTTTAACGTTTTAAACAGTATGTTTCGTTGGTTTCTTTGATTCCCATTCTTTTAGTTAATTATTACACTTTTAAAGTATAGAATAATTTCTTTCTTTTAACATTTAACAATTTGTTTCCATAAACGGCTCCTTGCTCGTCGGGGTCTTTTTTGTGGATTGGCACAATCGAACGATCATCATCATGCTTCGCAATCGGTTACACGACGCTAATATTATAAAAAACCTATAAAGCCAAAATGAGAGAACGAGTGGTTGAGAAATAAAATTGAGATTTTTTTGGAAAATTTGAGAAACACTTTGAATGTATAGGAAAAAAATCTAATAGAACTTCTATTATCCGAAGGGTAACAGAAAAATCAACGAATACTACTTTTAAAAATGCTATTCAACACTAAAAAAACTCGAAACAATAAAATATCTCGGAAAAACCTTCAGAAAATGTATGAAAACATAAAATTCACCCGAAAATAGAATATTCGAAACGCTAACGTAAATAGCCGACACTATTTGGGAGAATGCAAACGCGCCCTACCGAACCTGCAAAAAAAAGGCGATATAAATTATGAAAATTTTCATTTGGATCGGAAATGAAACGTTTTAGTCACAGAAAAGGCAGATTTAAAAAGAAACTATGAAAATTCGAGTTAATATGGAAAGAATACGTATTATTATGCATTTTCAGAATTTTTCAAATGCATGAACAATCATGATACGAGAATTTTTCGCGGCTCGATTAGAACATAACTTAGATTCTCTTTTTCGTAAAAATATATAGTGATTTTTCGTAGAGCCATTGGAAGATTGCTTTATTTTCCTTATAAAGTTTTTTGTGATTATCATTTGCACATCGAGGTTCAATTTCTCACTGCTTTATTATTGAATAAATTATTTTTAGAAAAACGTATTATAGTGGAGGACAGACTATCAACGCTTTCAATTCTATTTTGATCCTGAAAAGAAAAATTGGACGCTGTTCTATTTGTGCACAGGTAGAGAACCTTTAATTAACTTTTGGGTACACTAAAATTTCAGGAAGATCCGCCACTCCCTCCAGATGTACACCCATTAGAATTTGAAACCTTATGACGGAATGGAAGCGCTGCGTTTTATGAAAACAAGCAGCCCATTTTTTGTGTATTTTGAGTAACAAGCAATGCAAATGTTCCCCGAATTCTTATTTTACACTTTATCCAGACAATTACGAAATTGAAATTGATTCAGATGAAAATTCCGATTAATTTTGACTACTTTTAATTTTTTTTTCGGATTTTGTTGTTATTTTTGAAATAAATGTTCATTTAGGCGCTATAGTAGTTGAGGGGGTCAATGGTTTTTAGTCATTTTTGGAGCTTTTTTCTTAATTTTTTTTTGAAAATGTTTGTTGCTATTGTTAAAATATTTATAAGTTGTTTTTTTCACGCGTGGTGCGCATCAACGGTGAGCAATTTTTGCAATGTTTGTGGATTTTTTAAGGATTTTGTTTAGCTTATTAGTTAATCATAACTTATATTTAATAACATTTTCAGAAAAAAAAATCAAGAATAAAGCTCCAAAAATGACTAAATACCATTTACTCCCACCAACTACCATAGCTCCTTTTTTTTAATTAAAATGTTTTCTGGAAGAAAACTCATTGAAAAACAATGAAAACGTTTGGATAATTTTAATAATTTAAATCCCCGCTTTTTTTCTGCAAGTTCGGTAGGGCGCGTTTGCATTCTCCCAAATAGTGTCGGCTATTTACGTTAGCGTATATTCGAATAAAAAAATCTCCGTAAATCTACACAACGTTCATTGGCGCGCAGATTCAGGCATGCGGGATTCTTGAAAACCGAGTTAATATCCAAGGGAGACCTGGCGAGAAAGTGGTAAAGAATGCTTTTTTCCATCAATTTCAATTTAATGTCTTCAATCGTCAAATTTATTTTTCTTTCTCCCCAGAATATATTCTTAAAATTAATAAAAACAAATCGTGTCGCCATTTATGGTGTTTTCTCCGGAAACCCGCCTGCCTAGACAAATTTACGATATTGGTATACCTAGTATCAGAGCCAGGTCCATCATTTTTAAGGGGGCTGGAAATTCGGAGCATATAGTTCCAAGCTTGCCGCAGGCTGATAAACGGCCTATGCTTCGAAAGCGATAGAGTAAAAAGGCGCATTGGTTTTGGGTTGAGAGCGCTCTTTTTTATAGACAAATGGTGGTCCCGTGTATCAACTCACATAACGTCTCCTTTTCTGATTGTTTCCGGTGTGAACTTTCTTGTGTATCTTTCCATAGCTGTCATCGTACAAAAAAATAACGAAATATGAATAAGAATTAAGAAAAGTTGAATGTTAAGAGGCATGATTTTTGGCAACCAACTGACCAAACTTAAGTGTCTTCCACTGGCATTTTATAATAGATTTAGGGTAATTGACTCAGAAAACTGGTTTTTAATTAAACAATTTTCGCAGTTCTTTTCTATTCAGGTAGGATAGTTGGATTCTTGCTGTTCTCCACACAAGGAACCATTTTTCCGCGTTGGAATTTTAAATAACTTTGATATGTGGCGTATTTCTAGAAATCTGAAAATTTATGTCTGAAATTACGGATATTTTCCAAATTGCTCACTGCCACAAAGCTCCTTCACTTGCCTCGCAGCCTTTGAACAACAGAAGAAAACTGACCGGACGGCAAGCTTGGTCCAAATGCTCTCTGGCGAATCGATAGGGCTATACGTCGACATAATGAATATTTTCCATCGATCTGGCCCAGGTCAAGTATGCGGAATCCGAGTGCGCGAATGGCCGATAGCGAGACAAACGTGGAAAAAGATAGCGAATCGGAAGGCACTCAGCAAGTTAGAATTTTTACAAGTTTAGGCCATGAAGACAAGTGTTCTGAAGCGTCATCGACGTTTGATTCCGAATAGAATAGAATAAATATGTCTCCATTTGTTACCATGAGTTTCCAGAATTTCACCGATTCTTGGAAAGACCAGTTTCGTATAAAAACATTGTTTTTGTTTCTGAAATCCTTCATCATAGCCTTGTCTCCAGTCGTTTTTCTATACCTTTTGATCTAGAAATTGGTAAGCTGCTTCCTGGGTTTGACGTGGGCGAGAAGCTGCTTTTTTCCTTTCACGCATTTTTGAGCTTTGGAACTATATTTCCTGAACAGACTTGGACATTGTATCGTGAAGAGGGAGCTGGTATACCACAAGTTCGTCTACGGCCAGACCTTCGGCGTTGATATAGATGCATACTGAAACAATTTTTAAACTGCCCGAATTGTAGGCTGTGCTTTGAGAATTCCCGTGAAATTTCTAACAGAATTTGTAAATCAAGAAAGGATTAGAGTTAAATTAACGTTGTTGTTTTGCTCTGATGCCATCAAACACAATTTAAAACTTACCCGACGGAGACTGTGAGCCTTGCTTAGCAGACTTTCATGGTTGCTGGGATTGGCTGCTGAAATTTTCTGCTCCTGACCGGAAGGGTTGAAAATTAAGATGCGAATGCCATCTTTTTTGATTATCACCTAACGAAAAAAATTGTTAAATATGAAATCTCGCTTGTGAATCGATGAGCATGATGCTGTCGTTGTTGAGTGTATACCGGTCAATCGTTTCGCAGCCTGTTGAAATGAAGGCGTCCGCACTTGCGTGTTCTTCGCATATTTTTTGCCAGGATGGTTGTCCTGCTTCACGTTAAAGAGGGAGAGTTTGGTTACCGATATGAAATAGTTCCGCACTGCAATACGTTTCTCGCGGCCCGCGCTGATTAACTTTTTATGTTTAAGGTTGCATTTCTTTATTAATGCTTCGGTTGAATTAGAAACGGAACGGGGGAAAAGTCGAAAATAACGAGAAACATTAATCAATGAAGAGATTGTAGAGCTGACGTCGACTGCACGATCGGTCGATGTCAGTTCTACATTATCTTCCATTTAATAATCTAAAATATATAAAACTTGAATATGAAGACTTATTCACTACTGCTAGGTAAAATGATAAAAAATCAATCTCGTTTCCAAAAAAAAATCGTTCATGAACGCGTCTTTTAAATTTATTTTATAACAAGAAAGTACCAAACATTGAAGTACCGATTGTCTTAAAGCTATCCAAATTGCAGCTCCTGCATCGTTTCGATTGGAGCTAGTATGGCTCTAATGGTGGCGCAACTCAAACTTCCCACCGAACTTCGCTGTCCAGTATGCATGAGACGAGAAGAGAATTGAAAAAGCCACACTTTTATTATTTTTTACATTAATAATTCTGGCCATTAACGATTGAAAAAGTTGTTATCTTCTTACTTAATGTCATGTATTTGAATTTAACTTTGAATAACTAAAAAGACGGGTATTAATATTACGAAATTCCTGATATCTCTGCACAAGTTTGGGATTAATCAATCTAAGAGGAAGTCAGCTAGAGGCAACGAAGAGCACAAACGCGAACACAAGACGCTTGGGAGATGCTCGGAAGTAATTTGAAAGCTGTTGAATCAAATTGAAAGTTAACAATTTTAATTTCTCGACTTGAATTATAGAATATCGAAATACATCTAATTTAAATATTTTTAATTTAAAACATTGAAAAATTACAATGGTGAACATTTTATTTTTGAAGTATATGGATTTAATAGAGTGGAATATGGAATATGGAGTCCTCCTAACTTTAAGTATTTAAGATCACAGGTATCGCTTCGCGACTACTGAGAAACTCAGCGATGCATTTGGCGATGATACGGAGCCAATTTCTTAGTATAAGAAAACTGAAGAATTAAGCAATTATTATGATTTAATACGAATATTGAGAAATATGAAATGGATGACGTACGATTACAGAAGAAAGAGGCTTACGTCATGAAAAGGAGCAAAGGGTACAGTATGTGTGGAATAAATAGTGTTTGCGTCAGTTTGCAACTTGCGTTTTTCCAGATGATTTGTTTTTTAAGGTTAATTTTGAATTATCTCAGAAAAAAGTTTCGAATTTTGGACATGTTTTTAAAATCGTTTCAAGAATTATTTTTATTACATTCAGCTCAAAAATTTCAAATAAAATATACTGCACATTTACATTTACTTTTTCTATTTTCCTTTGTTTTTTTTTTCGTTTCTAGTGCTTATCACTTGATCCGAAAATTGCGTAGTTTCCAAATAAATACAATGTGCGCCCGA
The DNA here is from genome assembly GCA_003052745.1 of Caenorhabditis inopinata. Lineage (NCBI taxonomy): Eukaryota > Metazoa > Nematoda > Chromadorea > Rhabditida > Rhabditidae > Caenorhabditis > Caenorhabditis inopinata. The sequence goes on from AP018154.1 coordinate 18,264,450, forward strand.
ATAAATAAAAAAAAGATTCAAGCGCGCAGCATTGTACTCTTTGTGCCTCTTCATTCCAGTCTCTCATCAGTTTAACCGCGTGTTTTGAAAATCCCTGAACCAAATAAATGTTTCATTTTTCCTTCTATTCGCAGCGTTAAATTCAATGATAAATATAAATAACGAAATTAAAAAATCTCGTTTTTTTTCAGATTGTACATAGTTTCCCATTACCATTCGACCCTACTGATCCTCAATGCAGAAAAACAGTGAGTTACAAGTTTGGTAGAGAAGAAAAAAAATAGTAGCCTTGGCTACTTAATTTTGAAATAAGGCAAAACAGAAAAGACGCGAAAATGTAGGTAAATGAACGAATCGTAAATGGTCCGAAACGTCTTCATCGCTATTGTCGTTTTGCCTTTTCGTAGAATAGGTGATGGGACGGTTCATCAGCATTTTCGTCTTTTTGTGTTTTCGGTGAGATGTCATGTTTTCCGATTTTTTGATTATAAATCTTTTCATAATTCCTTATTTGGAAATTTGTCTCAGCGCTCCATACAATATTTTTGATTGTTTTTCATCACCGTTTTTAGTAAGAAAAGAAATGCGTTAATAATTCCACCTCTTCCAATTTGCTCCCATCAAAAAACTTAAGAGAGCACCTGCTTCTGCACATTTTCTTATTTATTGCCACCTCTCCCAGTCATACGAGCTCTTCACACCAGCAGCATTCCATTATTCCGTTCGCTTGCAAGATGTTCGTTCCTATGGAATGCCTTTAAGCTACTTATTCCAATATGGCAGATTTTTTAGATGATTTTCGGGCATCAAATTTCCAATAAAAAACATCGTTGGAGGTGTTCGATCATAACTTTAGAGTTCCCTGAAAAGCCGTTCAAAAACTCATTTTCTTTCTAATACATTTTTATCTTTCACTGTTCATCATAGCGCAGTAAAATATTTAGAAACGAAGATATGCTGAATTTTTCGGCCTACAACTGATACCTCAAATGTTCTAATTAAGTATTTGTTAATATTAATTATTGACTATGAAATATTTCTATAGCTTACATGTAGAAAACAAAACGATCAAAAATTCGGAAAAAAATTTTTCCTAATTTCTTGAAGGAAGGGTGCTGCTGCTTTAGCTTGCTGAAATCCGTCAGCCTCCTACGAAAAATTAACTCAGATTGTAAATCTTATTTGAATACTCTAGCTAAGCTCTTTATTTTCACTACAACATAATGTTTTGCTATAAAAACACTAAACGAATACTATTCCTTGACTCTCATGCTACCATTAGCAACATTCTCGCTTTCATGCAAATGCCAAACATTAACATTCGCAGTAATTATTTTATTATGAACTTCTTATTCCCTTTGTTATCCTCATTTCCAACGAGTGACGTACTTGCCGGCTCTCCAAATTTTGTATCATAAATCAAACTGATGCTTCCACAATTAGTAGTTTTAATGTTAGCGCCAGCAGTTCGGCATTTCTATCCTAGAATTTCTCCTTCGCTTTATTGAACCGCAGAAGAGCAACAATTTTCGGTTGACCCTACGAATGACCATTTCTGCTTTCGTGGATCGTAAAACGGTCCCTTCCATTTCTTTTTGCCTCGTATATGTTGATACACTTTGTGTCTGATGTTTCCCAGCTTTTTTGAGTTCTTCTCATTCTCTCGGTTATAATTGTCTACTAGATTTTATGTGTTTTCCCCTGTTCGATATATTAGCGGTAACATAATAATAATTATTACTAAAGCCTACATTATACTAAACCCTACGATATCTTTATTGAAAGAAAATTAGTATAATTAGCTTATATTCCTCATATCCTGAGTTCTAGTCCCAACTTTTCGCATTCCCACGTAATTCACGAAGGCCGATCTCGTCCCCCTATTCCCCCAGACTATTATTTGTTCTTTCATCATTCTTTTTTCCACCGATCTTCTCAATCGCACTTTTTTCTCCTTCCTCTACCGTCTCTTCCCCGTTTCCTTCCCATTGTTTCCAATTGCTACTCTGAGCTCTACCTTGCTCTTACCGCTTCTGTTTGTCCTTGTTTCCTATTCACCGCAACTCAAGCTTGTCAAGTTTTCGAAAGTAGAAATTTTGATATGACGAATGTAATTCAAAGTTTGTAATTCCTTGAAAATTATTCACTCTGATACATTTCCAAAGCGTTCCACAGCTTCCCATATCAATGTGTTTGTTTTTCTTTTTCTCTGATATTCAAAGGTAAACACTGATTACTCATCACGTTGTTTTTTTTCGGTTAAATTTCTGAAAAATGTTCGTTCAAATTTTTCAAAATTTATGTAAAACTTTATTTCTCACAGTAATTTCATTATAAGTTTGCTTACAAAACGGGCACATTTACATAGAATTTGTCGCCTATGCGTTGATCCGGAACGATATTCGCAACAGGACTGTTCGACGACATCTAAGAATGAAAAATAGTTACATTGTTTACTCGTTAGTACGGTAATCTTCTGAGAATGGCCTACTGAATACCGTTCTGGAAATGTTGAAATCTCTAGATGCCAAGCCAGTTACTTGTTTGAAAATAGATTATTGTGCATCCCCTCTCCTTTATTTGCTTTCTTTGAAGCGCCCATTCTTCACTGACTCATGCCACTGAAAAGTACCGAAGTGTCGAAGCAAAGCCACTGATTTCTCCTGGGATAGAGCGCAGCTATTCTTCTTCTTCTATTAACATTTCGGTTTCGTAATAATTACTCTTCCGATTAATCTTCTTCTCCTGAACAATCCATCTCTAACAGTAAGCTAGTAAACTGAAATGTACGATTCTCTTCGTTTTCTCTTTCATCACAGTGTTTTTTGAAATATTATTCCATTTGTGCTCCTTCTTTCTATAATAGAGAGCGATATTAATATCACCAGTGACTCAGTGCGGTAACTCAAAGCTCCCACTCCAACTCATCACAAATAAAAAAAGGCTTAACCTTGCCTAGGGAACTCATCCCCAACTCAAACTCATATGTAAATTTACATATTTCGCTTATCTTTTATATTTCATTAAAATATGATTGCCTTCAGAATATTAGATCTCGTTCTACTCGGTTTCGTCTGACCTCTTATGCATCAATTTTTCCTGTTCTATGAGGTAAATTTATGAATTCTCTGTGTTTTTTAAGCTCTACTTCCAGATACTATCGTCCACGTCATTTCAAGATGCTGAATCTACAGCTTTGTATTCTCCTCCTATTCATGTCTCAATTTACAGGTAGAAGCTAGAGTTAAATAAATTTTACCGTCGTAGGCAAATTCTGAACACCTCATAAAACACAATTTCTTATTGAGCGTATCGAAATCTGATATTTGACACGACTAGCACATGTGTGCTCTACACTCTGTTTTACTTGTGCACTAACCATTGTCATATGGAATAAAAGACACTCTGGTTGCCACTTACATTGCCACAAACGACTTTGAGAACAGGGAAGATATGAACGAAGCTCCAGATTTGATTTTATTTCATTTGGTAGAACCCCTCAATCGACAAAGACTCGCCCGCAAATTGCTAAATTGTAAAGTTTAACCTCGTAATATCACAGTAGGTGGTTGTAAATATTCAAGTGTCCGCGGAAACCAACACCACCCAAATGCGTGTAGCACTTATAAACACCCTCTTGACAATACCACCACCATACCACCATAGATATCGGCACTATTTTTACCATTAAGTTTTTCCTTACAACCTGCAATCTTACCATGTACATTCCGGTTATCACCTACATGAATGTGAACGACACGTTACTAGGTTTGTGTGAAAAGGAATAATAATAAGTATAACATAATGTAGTTAAGACCAGTTTTGCTCATACTGTTTTTTTTTATATTTCGAGAACTCTTAGGACTGTCCGAAACACCTGCATATTCCATGCTTTTGTTTATGACCCTGAAAAATGTTCACACAGGTGTTCTACGTTTGTTTCCCGTAGTTGAGAATTGTACATAGAGAAATTTCTGCCCCTTTGAAGAAACTTTGAAAATTTCTATTTCCTTCTAAGTTGGAGTATGTTCAAATATTCTATTCCTGAACGGCTTTTAATTGCATTCGGTGCGTTAAACAACAATGGTGATGATACTGTAGTTCAATTTAAAAAAAACTAATAGCCGTCGCCGTCCTTAATTCATTAAAATTCAATTCAGAGTCGTGTCTCCCATCTTGGTTTCGGCAAGAACGTAGTGCACCAGAGCCGTTTAAAGCTCCGGAAAATAGTAGTGCTGCTTCTTCTCGGTCGTCACTAGATACCAACGAGATTGGCGATGCACCCCCGTCGAAACATTCAGATTCAGAAAATGTGGTCACTTCTTTTAAAGTCGAAGAGGAAGAAGTCGTCAAAGAGTTAAGTTAGTGTTTTTTTTTGTTTTAATTAATAAAATGTCATGTTAAAGGAGATGGTTTATTCTCTAATCACTCAGTTTTGAGAAGCATATAAATACTAAGATAATAGGTTCAATGAACTGGCCTTTTCTCTAGAGATTATTGTGCGTTTCCCACGAAAAGCCTCATTTCAATGACCGCCGAATCTGTTCTCCGATCGATGAGATACTTTACCTTAAAAGAGCTCTAATGTAGTTCCAATGTATGAATTAAACTCCTAATCTCTTGTAAACAGGGGCCAGTCATTATGCAACAACTCTCAAACCTTAAACGGTTGTATTCCCTTTGATCCTTCGAATTTTTCAGCTGAAAAAGAAAATGAATATGAAATGGAATACGAAGAGGAGAAAGAAGAAGAAGAAGAAGCGCTGAAATACAATGAAGAAGCCACAGGAGATGCCACGTCGACCCTAAAACCGTCAGTGCGGAAAGAAATTGAAAAACTGAAAGAAGCGAAATGTAAAGGTACGAAAACCAAAAAATTTCTCATAATTCAAATAATTGCATATCCTTCTTGATAGTATCATAAAGCAATCATATTTTCAGGTTATTGTCATCACAATGCTACATGTCACGTAGAAGTGATATTCCGGGACACACAGGTTGCAGCTGTGGTTCCCTCTTGCCAGTAAGCTCTGCATTTTTAATTTTTGAAACATACTAATCACATTTTAATTTTAGTTGTCCACATGGTTGGGAAGGTACTCGTTGTGATCGTCATTATGTGCAGGCTTTTTATGCTCCGATCAACGGTAGATATAATGTACGTTTGAGCACGATGAGCAGCATGGCCCAACTTTTCGTTAAAGTAATTATACTTTCCAATCGGAAAATATATCAAACTAACTATATACCTGATTTTTATGAGTTCACATCCTAACTACTTGCATGACGCATGATATTTCCAATTAGTTTTTCGGTTCGGTTTGCGGTGATGGTTCTGAATTAGAACAATGAAATCTGTGGATTTTCTAGGGAAAAGTGAAAAAACCGAAAGTTTTCATTGTGCAACCTCCGTATTCAAATGAAACTCTATCTACCACGTCTTCCAGCCGTGATTCTGAAATTTCTGCTATATTCAGTGGAATCTATGATAAAATTGTGGTAAGAGGCAATATTAGAAACAATACTCTATACTTATAAACAAAAAACTAGTTCCGATACATCATACTTCAAAACTGAAATTCGACGAATTCCGTCCAATCGCTACTACTTTTCAGCAGTCTTCATCAGCTGTTCCTGTATTAGCATTCATGATGGTCATGCTCGTTATGTTCATTGCCATCGTTGTTTACGCTTATAGAAGGTATGATTATAGAAATGGAACTAGCTGTCTCACAATCATAGATGGCGTAACATGGTTCGTATTGAAACTTTAAAAAAATAGAATACGGGTTTCTGTAGGTGGCTATAATTCTGAGGTGATCTAAAATTATATAAAAATGTTTTTAAAAAAATGGTGCTATAATCGATTGCTATTCTTAATAAAATTTCATCAGAATGTCAAAACGTTCGGATGACTTGACATACACGATGAGTAACATGTGTCCACCTGAAGCCTTCACTGTCCTCAAAACACCAAATGGTCGCCATATTCCCGCTCATCAAATGATTTCTTGTCCTGCATCAAACACTTCAAATCCCTGTACACCACATCAATCGTCAGCTCCTGGATCGAGAATTCCATTGCGTCAACTAGCAGTTCGTTATCCTGGAACTCAAAACAATTTTTTCAGCATTCTTAGGAGTCAGGGTACCATTCCATCAAGGTAAATTTTTATGAATCAGAGCAATAGATGAAGAAACTGTTTCAGAAGCATAAATGACGACGACACACCGAAGCACTACAAGTCAGTGCCACGTGTCGAAGTTTCTGCAATTAACAATTCAGGACATATTGACTTCTCTACTATCTCATTTCAGACGGTATTGTTTTATAGCAAAATAATAGTGAATTAATTTTCCAGGAAGAATCGGACGTTTCCAAAGCTTCAAGAACATGCCCACCACCGTCCCATACTGTTATTGATATTGATTCGAATTCTAAAGATCAAGTAATAATATTTAAGTTTTGTTGGAAACATTTTATTACCAAATTTTAGGACTTCCGTTCGCCATCTCGAAGTTCTGGAGAACCGGGGTCACCTACGACTTGCGAACCAATGATTTCAAGTATGAATTTATAGCGTTGTTTTGTCATCTCATGTTTTCATCTTTTTTTTCTGTGCTATAATTGTGATTACTATTTTCCGAAGAATCTCTGGTCTCATATCTTCGCGTTTCCTCCTCAATTGTGTTCTATGTTTTATAGATTATTTTGAATCCTCGAACCCTTTATATGTTATTATTTCCCCTTCTTTTCCTGTGACGATGTGTATAATGTTGCCAGTTTCAACCCGATTTTCAACGGGTATCCCTCATTTTTTTGAACACAAATCTTTAGACGTCATTCGATTCCTGTAAAAGCAGCCACTAGTCCATTATCTTCTCAGGTGCGTCGTTGTTGAAAATTCTAAACATTTATTGCATGGTTTTCGTTTATGAAGCAAGAAACAATTTTTAATAATGTAATTATTTAAAGGACGGCATTTTTAAGTGCACTTCTCCTTCTCTCCGTGAACCTTGATGTCGAGGGTGACGTATGTCATGTCATATGTGCCACCGACCTTGTCATCTGGCACCAAGTACTTTCCAATACGGACGCAGTTCTGAAAAAATGGCGGTTTCAAAAAAATTGTTATGACTTAAATATATCATTTAAATTTTGAAATGAGAAAAAATGAATTATAGTTTTGTGAATACTGAATTTTTGAGTCTTCATGTATAAAAACACACTGGCTTGGACGGGTTGCAGTTGTGAGTAATCAAGAGATATGGGGCGATGCGGTGGGTCTCGTCTTCCTCGCCGTAAACCTCGAACTCGCCATCGGCGTCAGTGTTCTTGGTGGCCAAAAGATCGTCTGGGTCAACTGTAAGAAAAGAATTTTGAAACTTTTAAGACGAATGTAGACTTCAATTAAAACATGATAATTCACAAATGTTCAGTGAGAAATAGCAAAAATATTAAATTAGGGTAAATGGAGGTTTATGAAAAGAACTCACGGGTGTCCTTCTCGTATAGTTGGACTTGAACATTAGCCAGCCGCTTCTTGTTGCACACGGTAACTCCCCTAACGGTGACATTCTGGAGATAGGCGGTGCATTCAAGAACACAGGCAGCGAGCAAGAGGGAAACGACGAGTGAGCGCATTTTGAACGATGCAATTGAGATTCATTGAGTCAACACGCCTATTTATATTGAGATTTACCGATTAACAACAGTTGTTGGCACAACAAGAAGAACAGAAAAGAAACTGAGCCAATTGTCACATTAGACTATCGAGAGAGAGAAGAAAGCGATGAGCTTAAAGTCTCAAATGAGAACAACAACGTCATAAAGCATTTAGAGCCAGAGCCATGACGCGGCGAGATGATCGTGTAGTGTTTAACAAATGATCGAAATACTATAAGAATTTCAAATTGAGCAAAAACAACCAAAAATTTTAAAAAGAAAACGGCGAAACAAGAAAAGAAAAAGCAATTCTAAAATTGCTATTATCCACCCGCGAGTACGTGATTTTTCGTTTAAAGGCGCTGTTTGGGTCTCGTTAGGGGATAGCGCGTTTTAACGCGCCAATTTAAAAATTGTAAGAAAGCGCACACACTGCGTTTGTGATTTCTTTTCGAAAATTGAAGCGAATATTGGAATTTTTTCTATATTTTGCTTCGAAAATCATGTTTTTTAAATTGATTTTCATTGTCAAATTTCTTAAACTGTTTATTGATCTATCCCCTAGCGAGACCCATTGCGAGCGAGCGAGCGAACACCGCCTTAATACGAAAAATCACGTACTAGCGGATAGATAATAAATCTCCATGAAAATTTTGGAAAAAATCGCCCGCAATTCAATGTAAAAAAATAAAGTTTGAAGACTTTCAAATGTTTTCTGTAAAGTTTGAAAGCATCTTTTATTCAAAACTTCAAGGAAAACTACTTTTTTTTTAAATTTTGATAATATATTTTCCTCAATATTTCAAGCCGTCTAAGCCACTTTCAGACTTATTTTCCTTTTTCTATTTTTGCCGTTTTCGTGAAGAAAATCTTTCGGTCTTTCGAAATTTTGATCAAAATCATTAGAGCCATAATCATTTGAAGCATGGATTTCCCAGGCCTGTCCTAAAGTCCTAAATGAGAATTTCCAAGGGCAGACTGCCCGGCAACTACAGCTAGAGAGGGTGCGCGTTAATATTTTATTTTATAAAAAACTTTGAAATTGCAAAAAATCGATTTTATAGCGGTTAAAATGTGAAACTTTATTTAATGCAATTAATTTTATTTAAAAAATGACGTTTGAAAGTTGAATTTCGTTTAAAATAATGCTCCTAAATAGTCCAATATGAACTGCGCTCGTTTATTTTAGAAAGTTGAGTTTTGAGCAAATAGAATAATTATTGATTTAAATTTATATTGAATTTATATAAGCTAATTACAATTATGGAAAAAATTAAAGTTTCCATTTGGGCGAGCTTTCGGCCATCTCGTCTCATCTTTGTCTTGAATTCGTCGGACGCAGTGTGTTGACAACTTTTTTATTGGGTAAGACGAATGCAAGACAAACTGAAAGACGAACGAATTTCGCGGAAGCCTTAAGAAAACTACTAATTCACCTTTAGAGTGCTCAAGTACGCTTTTATATTTTGGAAACGAAGCCAGACCGATTCGCTTGGAATCACGCAGCGCGTACGATGCTACTTCAAGAAGAGCCGGGAAGAAGAGCTCTTCTATGTCGGCATTCTTTGAGACTTTCGTTAATCGATAGAATAAAATGTCTCATTGGATATTCTTCAATTTTATCATCAGTATTATTCAAAGAAATATCTGGAATATCGCTGGCAAGAAGCGTTAATTTGACGAAAGAATTCCGAATAGGAATTCGCAGTTTAGTCTGATGTCGTGTGTTTCAGACTTCTCAATAATCAATAAATACGAAAAAAAAAATTTTTAATATTTTTTTTTTAATTTCCGATTTTTTGGTCTTTGCGACAACTTTGATATTAGGAAGGCAATTTTGGTTTATGCCGAAATGACTCTAAAAGTTTTCAAGAACAGCAATCCAGCAAACTTTAGGGTAACAAATTTAGAGAAATAGAGAGCTAAAGCTTTGAAAATTTTTGCACCACTGCTCGCCAAAACTCGCCAAGCATACGAATTTGTATTTATCCTCCGGGAGCAAGAAAGCAAATTTCTGCAAAATTAAATTTCCATATGCTCTTTGTTTCCATTAGAACATACATTATCTAGCTAAAACAAAAATTCGCCTTTCGTCTCGTCTTTCAGTTCGTTTTGCATTCGTCTTACGTCGTCAATTAAGATGCATATGTACCAACACAATATCTATCTTTTTTCAGTGAAATCGCTGTAAGGAGAGTAGCTAGATACTGTGTGGGCTCATGGAAACAAAGAGCATATGGAAATTCAATTTTGCTGAAATTTGATTCTTTGTTCCCGGAGGATAACAAAAAATTGTATGCCTTTCTAGCTTTCTCCAAATTTCAGCTATATCCAGACATTTCACGAGAAATGGCATTTTGGAAAAAAACTGTAATAACACTACAAATGTATGAGAGCGCCCTGCTATAAGTGAGCTCCCCCTTCTCTAATATTTCAGTTTTGCAGTGACTGTGCTTCATTGACAAGATGGAACTGAACGTTCTGAAGACGGATGGACACTGGTTCTCTGATCATTGATGGATCCCTCAAGAAACCGCCCATTTGCTCAATAAAGTCGGCGTGAGTGTGGACCTTACTATTTGTTTTTTAAAAACGTTTCGTCATTTGTCACGTAATCTCTCTCAAATCTCGGTATTCTGCTGCTGCTGCTGCTTCCAGAACCTTCAACTGACACCAAGTGTCAATTCGTAGCGTATTTTCAAAATGTCTCTTTCAACTGCCACCGTCAACAGTTGGCCGTGAATGAATGAACAGACATTTGAAACCAATTGAACAATGAGAGAAGGACTCGATCAGACACCAATCGAAATAATAACAGTTTTCCGGTATAATTGATTCATATAGGTTATGTACATTCAGTGGAAATGAACGTTTTTGAAACTGAAAAACAGCGCAATTTAGGTACAAATGGTCTTCTCTCCGTGCACCATTATGTCGAGGGTAACGTAGGTCATATCATAGACTTCTCCAATCTTCTCCTGCGGAATTTGGTATTCGGATACGCGCTCACAGCCCTGAAAACGGTCATTTCATTAGTCATTCTTTATGCCGCGTTTAAAGTTGATATTTCCAGGAGAAATTTCCTGGAAAAATGCTGTCCAAAGCTGCCATTTTTTTTCCAGATTTTCCGGAAATTGTGCTACAATCTACTTACGAATTTTTTCGAGATCTTCAACGATTTCTTCGTCAGAATCGATCATTTGAGGAGAAATATTCAGAAAAAACGCAAACTACGGTAACACTCGTTGCGACAGTTTACAGAAAATTTGGAAAAAATGGCAGCTTTGGACAGCGTTTTTTCAGGAAATTTTTCCTGGAAATCAACTATATTCTGAGCAAACTCAAACTTTTAAGAACATTGAGAAAGCATAGACACTTTTGTCTGAAGTTTACAAAAAATCCCATTTCCATGGACTTACAGGTTTGGTGTTGCAGTTGTGATGAATTCGGAGGAATGGCTCGATTTTTCCGATTTCATCTTCCTCTCCGAAAAGTTCAAACTCTCCTTCCTTGTTCGAGTGGATCTGGGCCAATTCGTCATTTGGGTCCACTAGAATGACGTGTCATTTTGGAATTAAAAATCACAAAATGAAAAGCTTACTCGTGTCTTTATCAATGAGGACAACATGGGCATTTGCCAATCTTCTCTTGTTGCACACCGTCACTCCTCTCACTGTTACATTTTGCAGTTTTGCAGATACTTCGAAGGCGACAATAGAGAGCACGAGAGCAATAGCGAAGCGAGTCATTTCTGAAAATATATTGTTTCGCTGCTAAATTAGAAATGTCTGCATGCAACAAGCTCTGACCGTTTCAAGCGTAATCCGTGCACTTTTATAACTGGTGGGCGTGCCCTTGAAACGGAAGGCATGTGATCCTTTCGTTTTTATAAACACGAAATTCTTGATCTATGCATCCTCTCATTTCAAACAGGTGGCAAAAACGTAGGTGGAATCCAATGACTCAGAAGAAAGAAGGACGAAGGCATCGAAGAGCCAGATAGGACGGAGGACCATAGTACGAAATTCTTGTGGTGCCTTACCACAAGATTTCGTTTAATTTATCACAAAAAACACACAACGAACGGTTGCCGCAATTAATGTTTATTCAGTTCGGAATTTACGAAAATTCCAACAAAAACAATAACGGGCAATTAATAAAAAAGAAATATCCAAAGCCTAGCAAAAATCAAAAACTCTCAGAAAACCAAAAAATCGAGAATTTTCTCCTAAAAAAAAAACTAAAAACCAAAAACTTCCATAAAAAACATTCTCAATTTTCTAGCTATAAGTTTTCCCGCCTTTTTGCTTTTCGCGCTCGTCCCCTGTCGTCGACACGACAAACACGCCAGCATGCAGAGGGCGCATGTTTTTATGGGCGCGTGGGTCTAGGAATTTTGCCGTGTCTATTGACAAAGGCTTTGAGGTGAGATGTTTCGTTTTTTAGGAAAAAAACCCGGGTAACCACCCGACACCGTAGCGATTCATTCGTCTATTGATCAGAGAACCAGTGTCCATTCGTCTTCAGAACATTCAGTTCTATCTTGTCAATGAAGCAAAGTCACTGCAAAACTGAAATATTAAAGAAGGGAGAGTGAATAAACTCCTAGCGTGGAGTTTATACGCTAACGTAAATATCCGACACTATTTGGGAGAATACAAACGCGCCCTACCGAACTTGCAAAAAAAGGTGATTTAAATTATGAAAATTTTCACTTGGATCGGAAATGAAACGTTTTTGTCACAGAAAAGACAGATGTAAAAAGAAACTATGAAAATTCGAGTTAATATGGAAAGAATACGTATTATTATGCATTTTCAGAATTTTTCAAATGCATGAACAATCATGAAACGAGAATTTTTCTCGGCTCGATTAGAACATAATTTAGATCCTCTTTTTCGGAAATATAAATAGTGATTTTTCGTAGAGCCATTGGAAGATTGCTTTATTTTCCTTGTAAAGTTTTTTGTGATTATCATTTGCGCGAGGTTCAATTTCTCACTGCTTTATTATTGAATAAATTATTTTTAGAAAAACGTATTTTAGTGGAGGACAGACTATCAACGCTTCCAATTCTATTTTGATCCCAAAAAGAAAAATTGGACGCTATTCTATTTGTGCACAGGTAGAGAACCTTCAATTAGCTTTTGGGTGTTTTCGTGTATTTTGAGTAACAAGCAATTCAAATGTTCCCTGAAGTCTTATTTTACACTTTATCCAGACAATTACGAAATTGAAATTGATTTAGATGAAAATTCCGATTAATTTTGACTACTTTTAATTGTTTTTCGGGTTTTAGGCGCTATGGTAGTTGAGGGGGGTCAATGGTTTTTAGTCATTTTTGGAGCTTTTTTCTTAATTTTTTTTTTGAAAATTTTTGTTGCCATTGTTAAAATATTTGTAAGTTGTTTTTTTCACGCGTCGCGCGCTTCAACGATAAGCAATTTTTGCAATTTTTTTGGATTTTTTTTTGGCTTATTAGTTAATCATAAGTTATATCTAATAACATTTTCAGAAAAAAAAATCAAGAATAAAGCTCCAAAAATGACTAAAAACTATTAACTCCCACCAACTACCATAGCGCTTTTTTTAAAATTAAAAAATTAAAAATTAGTTTTCTAGAAGAAAACTCATTGAAAAACAAAGAAAAACGATTGGATAATTTTAATAATTTAAATCCCCGCTTTTTCTTTCTGCAAGTTCGGTAGGGCGCGTTTGCATTCTCCCAAATAGTGTCGGCTATTTACGTTAGCGTGGAGTTTATCTTTATTTCCTTTTGACGTTGTTTTTGTACGGCGATGAAGATCTCAAACTTGAGTAATTAATCCATTTATTAAAAATGACAAAGAGAAAAATATAAAAGATTAAGGTAAAGAAATCAGGAACAAAAAAGGGTTTTAAGAAGGACAATTTTAAATATACATCCCTTCCTTTCGGGCAGAGATATTATCGCCGTAAAAAAGTTCTGACATTTTTTCGAGCCCGCGAAAATCGGGATTTGAATTTAGAGGCTCCTTATTTTTTCTTCTGAATTTTCAGAATTAAACTGGATTAAAAGAACGAAATTGTATTAATCGTGAATTTTTTTACACGTTTCTTCGAATGTTTAAATATATCAATTTGCGTCATTTATTTTTTTTTTCGTTTCTTCTGATAAAAATATATCGCGCATAGCAAATGCGCTGATGAAATGGGCGGAGCCTCTGAATTCAAATCCCGATTTTCGCGGGCTCGAAAAAATGTCGGAACTTTTTTACGGCGATAATATTACAGCTGAAACCGCGTGTGCGCCTTTACAATTATGGTTAGGATAACAAAATAACATTAAATAAACCAAGGTCTTTTGAGGAGTATGAAATATATAAACTGGGTTATTCATATTTTTTCATACAGAGAGCTCACTTATAGCAGAGCGCTCTCATACATTTACAGTGTTATTACAGATTTTTTCCGAAATTCCATTTCTCGTGAAGTGTCCGGATGTTGCTGAAATTTGGAGAAAGCTAGAAAAGTATACAATTTTTAGTTATCTTCCATTAACAAAGAATCATATTTCAGCAAAATTGAATTTCCATATGCTCTTTGTTTCCATGAGCACATACCGTATCTAGCTACTCTCTTTACTAAGGCTTCCACGAAAGACGATAACAAAAATTCGTCTTTCGTCTCCTTTTTAGTCCCGTCTTTCATTCGTCTGATGTAGTGTGTTTTAGACTGCTCAATAATCACTAAATAAAAAATATTTAAAAAAAATAAATTTTTTTTAAATTCCGAATTTTTGATCTTTGACACAACTTTGATATTGAGGAAGGCAATTTTGATTTTGGCCGAATCGTCTCTAACAGCTTTTAAGAACGGTCCAGCAATCTTTACGGTAACAAATTTAGAGAAATAGAGAGCTGCAACTATAGTTTGAACATTTTTTCTCAACTTCAACTTCGCATCTGAATTATGGCCGAGCAACTCAGTGATATTACTTTAAGGACTCCTCAAGGCTTCCACGAAGGACGAAATAACACCGTCTCGCCTCGTCTTCCTCTTCGTCTGACTCAGAGAAGGCTTCCACAAAAGACGATAACAAAAATTCGTTTTTCATCTCGTCTTTCAGTTCGTCTTTCAGTTCATCTTGCATTCGTCTTACTCAATAAGAAAGTTGTGCATGTGTACCAATACAATGTCTATCTCTGAGTCAGACGAAGAGGAAGACGAGATGGGACGGTCTTATTTCGTCTTTCGTGGACGCCTCACTGGATTCTTCGGCTATCATTCAAATGCGAAATTGACGAGAAGTGGTGAAAAAATGTTCAAACTATAATTACAGCTCTCTATTTCTCTAAATGTGCTCCCTTAATGCTTGCTAGATTGCAGCAACCGCGGCGTGGTTCCCAGTGAATATGTCCGTCGGACCTGCTTCAGTCAGACCTTGTTCCTACTGTATATGTTGGATGAAGTCTTTCTTAATCTGTCTTCCCTCCCTCTCTCTCTCTCTCTCTCTATCTCTTTCTCAATAATACACCTGAAGAATCTTAAATTGTGTCTTCATTGCAATTTTTTGCTCTCATTTGCTTTAGCTGAGTGTCGGCATGAGTCGGAATCGCGTGAGAAAGCTGTCCGCATCACACACGATTAATCACGTCCGCGCCGGCACTTAGATAACGTGGTGCCCACCGCATCGCGCTAGAAGCTCAGGGAAAATGAGCTTTGGAATGCGAAATCTGAAATCCTGCACAAGCCGGCCGTATTTGCCGTCAATGCGAGAATGTGGATTTCAGAAAATTGCCTTCAGAAGTCGAAGATTCCTGATTCTACCCTTCTTCTGATACTGAATCTTCAATAAGAGGAGCTCTTCAGTCAACCGAACGACAAAGAGAGAACAGGAGATGGCTGGCGAAGTGGTGGAACGTCGAGGAGCTCCCGAACGAATTATGCGTGCTATTGCGTGGTAGCGATCTTCGTCTCCTCAGATTGCATAATCTCTATGAAATGTAATCGAATTTTAAAAGCAGCGCCATGGGAAAGAAGGGTAACACCTGACACCTTCCGATATTCGATATTGAGATTACAAACATTTGGGTTCCGACGAGAAAATGTCGCATGATTATTGGCGATGTTTTACACTGGATAGACTCGTAGGGTCAATCGATTTTGAGGAAATTGGGACATGTTTCGCTGGAAAATTGATTCTGTTACTTACAATTCAGAGCAAATGGTTGGAGGTGACGTCGGTAATCAGATGAAAAAGAAGATGGAAATAACTTAGGATGATTGTGCAGAAAGGCAACAAATGTCCGCCAATTTAATAAACTCCGCGACGTTTGGCAGCGAGCCAAGACGGGACATTTCTATTAGAAATACAGTGCTTTGCAGGATTAAAGACTTTAATAAAGAGGGTGCGGAATAAATAATAGGATGAGGTTTTGCGGAAGGTCTGGCGACGATACACCGCGCCCGGCTCATACAGTCATTTTTATTTATTTTTATTACTCATTTTTGCTTATGTTTTTTCAAATTTTTCCTTATTTTTTTCAGAATTTCAGTCAATGGTGGCTGCATCTCCGTATAGACTCCCGATCCGATCCTGGATTGCTAGGGAATGGGATTTTCCAATTCTGAAATTGCGAATTCCAATTCCAATTCAGAGACCAGAGATTCCAGTTTGGGTGCCCTGAATATTACGCTTCTGAAGGCCTGGGACAATCGTCAACTGGGACGTCAACTACCTGCGTGCCATTGTCGACTCCTACCAAAAGCTGTGGTGAAGGCGAAAGGAGAAAGATTCGAAAATTGTTAATTTTGTTTTTTTCATATTGTTTGAGTAAACTTTTGTCCAATTTTCAAATCGATTCCATTTTTTTTGCAATAGTTATGACGTTTGAAATCCATCCTATTATTTATTCCGCACCCTGTAAGATCATTCTTATTTTGGACTGGCAAGTAGCAACCGTTGATGATGGAAGTTTGTTTGTTCAAGAATCAGATGCAAAGTAGAAAGTAACCCATGTCCATCAAATTTCAGAGCTTCAGAGCTCTGAAAAACAACTGGAATTATGAAGAAATTTCAGAAAAAATAAATTTCGCCCCCGTTGCAAGTTTATAGATCAATAAATAGATCGAAAACAGAGAAAGAGAAGAAAATGAATACTTTGTGTATCCACTTTTGGCAGTAATGACGTGATAATTCCCATAAGACATGGAATTGATGAGATTGGGGATGTACATGGTGGGGAATAAATATAGCGTCGCATTCAAGACGGCGTAATTACGTAAAATCGGAAGATTTTTTTCTGAAAATCAAAAAAATATTTATTAAACAACAACAAAAATTATAGCATTAACCATTTTCGAATCTTCCTCCTTTCGCTTTGATGACTGCCTGAAGTCTCTTCGGGTAAGAATCGACAACGTCTAAATTGTCCCATGCAGCGATCTTCAGGGCTCCCAAATTCGGATAATTTTTCGTGGATACTTGTTGGGTCAAATATCCTTCCACAGCAAAATCCATTGGAATGAGGCCTGGGCTCAAAGCTGGACATTGATTCTTAGTGATAAAATCGGGGGAATTTGCTTCGTGCCATTGTTCAGTGAGTTTTGCGGTGTGGTATATTCCGCTGCTATTATGTCCAATCGCCACCCACGAAGTGGGATTTTGACCACGGCGACATCTCCGCCTCAAGAATCTTCTCGATATAGTATTACCTGTTGGAGCCGTCCGTGCCGTCGTCCATTCTTACCCGAAGAAACTTCAGACAGTCATCAAAGCGAAAGGAGGAAGATTCGACAACTGTTAATTATATTATTTTTTTCATTGTTTCATAAACATTTTGATAGATTTTCAGAAAAATTTCTTGGCGGCGCTATATTTATATATACCTATACTCACCCTGTAGGTCGACAGAGACTGACGGCGAATTTCGCTGAGAGCTCTACGTTTAAGAGTGCTCCATTCTTGCTATTGATAACGCTTTATTCCTTTTTAAGACGAAAAGTCATGGTCTTTCAGTGAGCAATATACAGATTTGTAGCCGTATTTAAGAAATGATGACACAGAGTACGCATTGAACGCATATTGCTATTCTTCTTGAAGTATAATTGTATCCTCAAGCCACTTTCGCATTTCTGTTTCCTTTTCGATTGACTTCGGTATGCATACAGGTACTCGAACTGTCATTCTACCTCGCGTCGATGAGTTCAACAGGACTATTGCTGGAAAATGAGTTTCAGATTACGTACAGTTATTTGTGAAGCATGTGATTTAAAAGGAAATCGATTCTATCGTTTTGCCATATTCGGAGCTCTTTTATAGATTGTTTTCAAAAGCTTACACGTATTTTCCAGCTCAGGGAAGAGCTCAACGAGCTGCGAAGGAAGTCGGCCACGTAGGTCGAATGACAAGTCGGAATCCGCTGGAGAAATGAGGAATGTCAGGTACTCCTCGGGAGCACCGTCGTCTTCCGTGAAAGCAGATGAACAAAAATCGAGTCTCGATGCTGAAACCTCGGAAAAGCTGATTTCTGATTTAAGAAATGCTATAAATTACCCGGAAAATTAAACAAGTTGAGCTCTTCTTCTACCGCGCGCTTCCTGTCTTCTGTTGACTTTTCCTTCCTAACATCTCGATGTTGCATTTGCTTCCTACTGTTCGAGTCACTTTCAGAACCAGAATCATAGGCTCTTTCTTCGGTTTCCTCCGAATACTTCTCGACTTCTATTTCGCTATTAGAAGCTTCCGATTCTTCTTTCGTTTTACTTTTATCAATCACTTTTTTAGAAACAGCTCGTTTTAATCGGCGCCAGTGAAATTCGGCCACGTGGCTCGCATTGGGATTCTCCACATTACAGTAGCCACATCTGAGAGACACAATATTCATAAATTTCCTTTTATGCCGCGTTCAAAGTTTATTTCCAAGAGAAATTTCCAGGAAAAACGCTGTCCAAAGCTGTCATTTTTTTTCCAATTTTTTAAAGTTTTTTAAAAACTTTTTTTCGCTATATTCGGCTGTTTTTTCTAAATATTTCGCCTCAAATAATGGATTCTGACGGAGAAATCGTTGAAGACGTGATGGGAAAAAACGACAACAATACAAATGCGTCAAAAATCGATCATCCGGAAAATCTGGAAAAAATGGCAGCTTTGGACAGCGTTTTTCCAGGAAATTTCTCCTGGAAATCAGTTTTGAACGCGGTATTAAGGAATGCAGAGCGCTTACATGATTTTATTCAAACAATTTCGAGTGTGCCGTGCATTTTGTATGGGTGTTTCACTGATGCTCTCGCACATGGAGCATTTCACAGGACTATAGTGAAGCTTTTTTATATGACGATCGAGCTGAAAAAGATGTTAAGAGCTGATTTCAGCTGCAAATTGAACTCACTTGAACGCGCTGCCGAAAGTATGACTCGCATGGAGCACACACAAAAGCGACTTTATCCAGACAAGATGTCTCGTGAGATGCCAAATCTGCGAGCCGAGAAAACGAAGCTTCACAGCGATTGCAAACCTGAGGAATCGCAATGTTAGCAAAAACAGTTATCCCACAACGCCCACCTTTTCTTCATTTCGGCATTTTATTTTATGCCTTCGCAGACCGTCATTCTTTGCCTCCACCTCTTCCAGACACCGATCGCAGCGATGTCGTTCATGGGCTATCTGAAAGGAAGGGTATTTCATTTTGAGCTGAATGAATTGCACACCCATGTTATACCCTTCTATGCGCCTTCATTTCATACGACGTTTTGAACAGATACCCGCATTTGTCGCATGCTATCCAGTGCACTTCGACATCGGCAGCATCGGCGTGCTTTCTCGATATGTGGCGGATCAGATGAGATTTTTGCACGAATTTTCCATCGCAGAAGTTGCACACATAATTCCGAACATTGAAATGGGTCATTTGATGACGTTGTAGGTGGGAAAGACGAGGGAATACCTATCAAAAACTATCATGAAGATGGGCATCTATGGGCACCAAACTTTATCACACATACTGCACTTCAGTGGCTCCACAGACTGCTCATATTCCTCCGGCTTCTGCTCACTCTTGTGCATACGTAGTTCATGTTTAGTTAGGTACCTGCAGAGATCAATCGATTGTTTCATGAATATAAGCAATAGGGGGGGGGGGGGCTACGAAGTGGTGAATGCCACTAGCTTTTCAGCTTACCAAATACTCAATTTAAGTGGCTTTCCGAACACGAATACTTTTTTCGAAATGTGGTATTGTCTATCCGCGACTACCTGATTTTTTGTTTAAAGGCGCTGATTGGGTCTCGTTAGGGGATAGCGCGTTTTAACGCGCTAATTTAAAAAGTGTAAGAAAGCGCACACACTGCGTTTGTGATTTCTTTTCGAAAATTGAAGCGAATATTGGAATTTTTTCTATATTTTGCTTCGAAAATCATGTTTTTAAAATTAATTTTTATTGTAAAATTTCTTAAACTGTTTATTAAACTGAATAAATCACAAACGCAGTGTGTGCGCTTTCTTACAATTTTTAAATTAGCGCGTTAAAACGCGCTAACCCCTAATGAGACCCAAACAGCGCCTTTAAACGAAAAATCACGTCCTCGCGGATGGATAATATCTGTTTGGTGTCTGTTAGGCAACACCGCACAATTTCAGACAAGACGATGTCGGCTTTAAATTGCGGAATTCTTAAAGTTTCATAAAATCATAAAGCTTTCAAATCGCTACTTTATTATTTTACGTGACGTGCCATGTCCCGTACAAAGATTCCAAATGAGGATGAATGGCAGGATTCTCAGAATTCTCAGCGCCTCTAGACAATTCTATTACTTGTTGCAGTTTTTGACAATGGAACGTTCAATTTGCCGACTCTCACGAAGTTCCAAGGAGATCATTCGGAGTTTTGAAAGCTTCAAGAAATAGTGGGAAACTCTGAAAATGACTCATCTGATGAACCTTCTAGAAGGACCACCAAAATGATAAGCCAACTATTCAAAATCTATTGCGAAACGTGAGGAGAAATATCGGAAAAACACTCGAAAATCCATTTTCTTAATCGATAACGCATTACGAGGATATCAAAAGTTTGATCAGCTTCAATTATTACATGCGTTAAACGGAGCACGTTGATGCAAGAATGGAGCCCACCTCATTATCTCTTTGGTCAAATAGACGGGTACGCTGTGATCAGCGCTCACTTAACATAAGCGAGGAACCGATCAATGGTAGGTTAAGTCTCAGTGAGGGCACTGAATAGTTCTGATGTGTACGACCTTCGCAGTATCCCATAGAAATCCCTCATTCCGCAAAACGAAAAGAGGGAACTTCCTCCCCCATCCGGTCAGCGACACGAAATTTAATTTTTTATTTGCGTTCATTCACCTTTTCAGATCAAACTGCTTGCCGCATTCTTTGCATTTATGCCGTGCCATGATAATCTAAAAGATTGGAATATTCAAACAGAGCTGTTTCTTAATTAAGTATTTTATGGTGAAGCGTGCACCTTATTGAAATGCACTGATTAGAAAATAAATGTTAACTTTATTCAAACAAAACGTATTAAATACCAATTTGAGAAATATTGCATAATGTATGAGTTAATATATACAGAAATACTCGAACTATCCGATTGAAATTATGACGAATACATCGAAATTCACTAGTCGATGTTGTCCTCATCTAAGAAATCAATGTCAATTTCATTCACCGAATTTTGAAGTTCATCCAGTCCTGTTACTTGCTCGAGTCGACTTGGCGAATTCATGACGTCACGCACGAAACGCCATCCATTTGTTTCGAATTGTTCCGCAATTGAATATCCACAAGCAACACATCGTTCGAATCGGACTACTATAGGGAGGATCTGAAAAAATCAAAGGCTAAGCAATTGTTTATTTGAAAAAATAAAAAATTTACCGTTTTGAAGCTACCAACAAAGCCGCGGATTTGATGTGGAACAGCTCCGAGAACAGATACGTTATCATCATGGCTTGCTGGAGTTTCGAGTGGGTTTGGGTACTGCAAAACTGAGGCTAGTAATTCAACAGCTTTTCCAGATGCAATCATAGAAGTGCCGGGACGAGAAACCTGAAACAATATCAATATAGACGTTTCTGCTAAATCAACAATTATTTTACCGTGCATTGCTGATCCAAGGTTCTATCGAAGGTTGAATTTCCGGGGGCAGTCACATCACTACAGAAATAACAGGAAAGTTGCGAATACGGAACTAGTCCAGGACTGGGATCGTTTTTGAGGCTCTTGCATTTTGATCCGATTCCATGGCGAATGATCACGTAGGTGTCAAATCCAATGGCCACGCTGATAGCTATTTTTGAGTGCTTAGTTGCCAAAACTGTTGGGAGCCAACGAGCCTCTCTCGAATCTAGTGCCAAGAACACGACATCATGTTCTTTGACAAGCTGCTCTAGCTTATCGATGTCTTTTTCCAACTGTGGCTCATCTTGTTTATCTACTGAATGACCTGGCATTGGTACAGTTAGCTGATGAGCGTTAGCTTGAATAGAAGGGAAGATTCGTAAAAGAGCGTCTCGTGCGGTTTCAGCTTTTCCGCGTCCTTGACGAGCATCTTCAAACTCTGAGAGACTCTGGCGAACCGGGTTATTGTAGCTGACATTTGAATTGTCTACGAATGAAATGTGACGAACTCCCCAGCCTATAAGACAGCGAGCAATATTACAGCCGAGCGTGCCAGCGCCGAGTATCAGCGTCTGAAACAGAATGAATTTGGGTGGATAAATAAAACTCAGAATTCAAGAAGACTACCTTCAACTGTGAATATCTTTCTAATTGAATCTTCGGATGCAATCTCCATTTGATGAGGCTCAGATTTAAATCAACGGATCGTTCCATTAAAATTTTAGGGTTTAGCTCTCTACTTAAATCAGCAAAGAACGGAAGTAGTTTTCCATCTTCCTTTCGTTCCCAACCAACAGCCTTTGGAACATCATTTCGAACTCCGTCTAAGTCCCCCGAGTTCGGCAAACTCCAGGAAAACTTAATCCCAATGCTATTTGTCGATCTGAGACTGATGATGTGACAATGCTGCCATGTGGGGTTCAAATGTGCTACTGCGGCTATAACATTCCGAACTATCCATCCGGCTGAATTGGAGACGGGACAGGGATCAGCAACTACAATGATGATACTATCAGGATCATTTTCATTTAGCAATTCAGACAGGTTTAGGAAGTCTGATGTGCTCTTAGACAGAAGGAATATTGGTAATTTAGTAGTCTTGTAATGATTAAAAACTGTTGATTGATCTGTTCCGAAGTTAGAAATAGGTATGATCTGGGAAAGAAAACGTTAAAGCATTTTATAAAGAGAGAAACAAACCACACCGTTTGCTTAATTTCATTTGGATAAATCAGCGCCGGGAAGCAAGTCCAATAATTGTAAGTAAATTTTTTTAAGTTTGCAAAAGCAATCATATAAAACGGAGATAAAAGACTTGGATTTTGAAGCCACGACTTGTCCGTAATGGCATTCCATATCTATAATACGATTATCAGCGCAATTGTTTTGCTTCCTACTTACTTTTGAGGCTTCGTTCTTTATCAATGCGCTTCTCTGAGTCGCTTCAAAACTCTCACGAGTGTTGAACAGCAACAATGTTCCAGAAATGGAGAGTTCATTCGAATTCTCTGAATATTTGAAGCTATCGTAATTCAAAGAAAGACGGCAAGCTGATCCGTTTACATTGTCTTAAATATAATGTAATAAAATCGATTCTGTAGTGCTAACTTTCGCCTCACATAGTGATAAGTGGCTCCAAATCTGCCTGGGTGACTCGTCAAGCTTCCAATCGTCTAGCTTTCGCTTGTTCACCTCATTCCAAAAAGTGGGATCGAGACAGGTCACAAAGGGGACAAATGTAGCCATCGTTTCTGCAAGGTGATAGTAGGGATGCCAGAAGTCTCTTCAGTAATTTATTCAGGATTCACAAACCGCCACATGAAATAATTGAAAAACGAAGACGTATGGTGGATTGGAAAAAAGAACTTCAATTTCTCGAAAAAAATCAATGGGAAGAGATGAGGAGAACCGATGGGAGAAAAAATAGCTTAAAGGGATGAGAGAGAGTGAAGGTTTCAATCTACACCGTTCGATTTGCTTTTGAATTATAAGAAAGAAAAACGAACATATATTTTTTATCGTTGTGGGGACGACAGAAAATAATATGAAATTGGGTAATTTTGAAAGAGAGTAATGCGTGTGTGGATTAACACAATCGATAAAAAGGAACACAATTTATAGTACAAAAGAAGAATCGCCGGGTTTTCGGTGTGTATTGAATTAGGAAATGGGGATGGAGATGAACAGGAGAGACAGAGAAGGAAAAACACACGAATCGATTGGTTTTCTTGTGTAATTGTCGTCAACGTCCTCACATGGCGTATTTTTGTGTCCATTCTCTGGCCAACTGGTTGTACCTATAAATTCAAAAATATTTTCGGATATTTTAATAAAAAATATACCTTTCACGATCTGTCTTGTAGATGCGTGCAATCTCCGGCACAAGTGGATCATCCGGGTTCGGATCGCAAAGCAGTGAGCAGATTGAAAGAAGAACTGAAACCTTATGCTATTAATATATGTAAGAAAACGGAAACAAACCTTTCGAAATAGTCAGAGCTGGCGACCACTGAGAACGAAGAATATCCAGGCAAATACTTCCATTTGAATTGATGTTCGGATGATATATGCGAGTAGTAAAGGCCACCTTTAAGAGAAATTTTGAAGAGCAATTTTTTTTTTAGTAATTCTTACCTTAGGTGGTTTGAATGGATAGTCTGTTGGAAAGTGAATAGTGAGGAAGAAGACTCCACCCTGATAGGGAGACTCGGGTGGCCCCATGATCGTAGCTTGCCAATGGAACAAATCATCACCTACCGGTCCAGCTGAGCACTGTGCGGGTGGATCACGGCCAAGATCTTGAAGTTCCTGAAATTTAAAAAAAATTTAAGACTTACTTTACGAAAAAATGCACTCACCTTCTGGATTCTTTTGAGAGCCATGCCGGTATGTTAATTTGTTGATTTACCCGGCTACACCCGGAGCACACTGAAAATTCAGAGTTAATAATGATTACTTTATAAATGAAAGAAATTAAATTTTTTTAAAAACGACGAAAAAAAGGTGAAAACGATTTAAGAAATTATTGATAGGACAGTTATTCTAAAGTTAATAATAGACGTGGAAGTACAAAACGGACATCAACGCGTAACGTGGAGTAGCGCCCAAGAGAAGTGATAAAAATCGATTGGTGTGAGTACACACTAGTCTCACTGGTTAGTGAAGGCTAGGTTTCAAAATTCATAAAGGTCGTGTCATGCGAACCTTTTTTTAACATATCGAGGTGTGAACGGAATCTTTGGAATATGGAAGTAAAATTTAAAAATTATAACAAATATGCCAAAAAGATTACTTCACAAATCGAAGGTTGGAGAATTTTTGAAATAAAATTAGCCATTAGCCATTCTCCAGTTATTATTTCCAGCTAAAAATGTCAATGAATTTAATTGCTTATAAGATGACAAAACGGTTTAAATAAAATTTCAGGAATTTTTTAACTTTAAATTATTATTATTTTTGAATCTCTTAATTTAGCTGCAATTATGTTGCAATGATTTCGCTGGATGATCACATTTTTCAGATAATCACACTGAAATCGACCAGAGGCACGCGACTTGTCGTCTCACGATATGGTGAGGCAGCAAGAAATGGCCACAGACTGCGAGTGTGTGCTGGTGTGTGCTGTCGGTGAGCGAATGTGAGCGACGAGGCGCCGGGGAAGCAGATGGGAAAATAGACTCGTTCGAAAGAGGGCGCCAGACATTGATCGATACGCAGTGCTATGGGTCTTGAGACGACTGCTGCACTCACTGCACTGCTGCAATCCCTTTTCACTAGGGATTGAAAGCCGAGAGAACTGAAGAGTTAAGAATAAAATGGAAGAAACGCACAGGGTTAGACATATCTAACGGAAGAGGCTAGAAAATGAGAGGTACAGACAATAGGGTGATTATAATTATACAATTCCCTGGGTTTGAGTGATTAGCCTAGAATTTAGTTCATCGACAACCAAAATTTGTACTCGAAAAACGGCGTAAAATAAGAAAAACCAATTTCCAGACTTACCAATCTTCGTTCAAGGTTGAGAAAAAAGAAAGAAACATAAAAAAGTCGATAAAAAAAGAAATGAGGAAAACTGGAAATTAATCAGAAGGACTGGAAATCTGCTATGGATATGAATAGTATTGTTCGGTCGCAGATAAATTAGATTCTAGTTGAATTTCTTTTAAAAACTGGCTATCATTAAAAACGTTACTTCACGAATCGGCTTTTCGAAAATACGTTAGATGCCGAAGTTGATATCGGGTGTTAAAAAAAACAGAGAAAACAAAACCGCTCAGCCGGTTCTACCGATGAAACAGGAGCGAATAGGCTTTTTGAGAAAGCTGGAAAAGTACACTACTTCGACAATCATAATTCGTTTCGAAGCCATTGTTTTGAGGAAGCGACGGCGAGAATGAAAGCAATGAAAATAACTTTTGAGGAAATTTCGGCGAAATGGCGTTGAAAGTTGGTTCCTCCCGTTATCCGTATCATCGATAAAAATGACTGAGCGCCTATGTTACTATGGCTCTGTTCCCGCGTTTGAATGAGCGGTCGGATTACGATAAAAAGGCGCGTGCTAACCGTTACATATTAATTTAATAATTAATAGTATCTCTTCACATAATTCAACCGACTAATAATGAACAATCTTTTGCTATTCTCAAGCGCTAGAAATTCAATTTATTGCGTGAATAAGTTCATAAAAATTACCGTAAAATCAAAACCAAAATTCAGAAAGAAAATATTGAAATTTTTGGAATTTCGGTTTGTTGCATGTTGAATAAATTTTACTAGAATCGATTTATGCAAAAGCATTTATAACCACTAATGAAAATTCGCTCCGTTGAATAACTGATTTATTGTAAAATTATATAAAATTGCTCATGCCATTTGATGAAAGGAAACAATTATTTTAAATATTTTCGGTAATATTTCATGTTTCAACATAGGTTTTGCATTCGATGGCATATAAAAAAGCAGAAGCTTTAGAAAATTTTAGGTAAAGTTAATTATTTAACATAGCAGATTTTAATTGGCAGTCCCTGAACAAAAACTGTACCGTTTCGAAAAAAAATAAAAATTTTCGAAATTTTTTCGAGAAGTTTCTCGACAGGTGTCAAGCATCACTTCAGGGATACATACTACGTGATGTTGCACGGTAAATGCGCAAGCAAGTTCGCACATGACCTACTTCTCTCATACTTCCCCTTATCTCTCGTCTTCTCCTAAAACACCTAATATAGTTTTTGCAATAGATCTTAATGCCTTATTATAATTAATATTAAATATTGATCAATCGACACTTTCAATAGAAGCATACTGGAAAGCCGCTGATGCAGCTCGGATTTGCAGTTGGCAGCCGCCGGAAAATCTTTTTTTTCAGCTCGCAGCTTAAGATATTCTTTGAAACAATACAAAAAACTCATAAAGGGATTTTTATTCAAATAAATTCATAAAACGAAGATCTCAGAATTCTTTAAAAGCTCATCGGAGCGGATTTTGGAAAAAAAAAATGAATAGTACGATTTTTAATACCGAGCAATCATGTAATTTCGGCTCGAATGTTAGTTTAGCCATTGAAATTCACCTTTCTCTTTATAATCTTGTTATTCCAGATTCTCCGATCTCGAAATTGAGGAATAAGCAGAAAAGTATCGATCTTGTTTCCTCATAGTATCGAATTTCATGTAAAACGTTTGAAGTGCTCCTTATTAAATAACGTGGGAAATTAAACCATCCTCTTGGAAATAATTCGTATTGTAGCGTGAACTTCGGAGAATTTCGACCCGATAAAGTACTTGTAAATCAAGATCTTCTAAATTACTAGAATTCACAGCAAAAGCACAAAAAGATGTCTCTAATTAATTAATTAAATATTCCCCAATATAAGTTCAATTTTTATTTTTAAAAAGCCCATGTAGAAAAAATATTTCCTGTCACCTACTCAATAGTCTTGTACAGAATTTGTTTATCTTTTTGTGGCATTTTTATAGTATAAATATATTGTTTTCCAGGTTTGGGACACACAAACGTGTTTCAACTGCACGAGAGAGAAGCGGAGGCTACGTCTTTCACATGAACCCTCGGTGTATCCTCAGTGCAAGGTGCGACAACATATCACCTATCTATCACCTCTTGTGCTCAAGCGTTCCCGGAAACCCGTCTTCCATCAGTCACATGAGAAATCTTTTGAAAACTGCCTTCAGGTGGAAACACCAAATAGATTGAAGCCAATAAGACTGATCGCCGTGCACTCTTAACTTCCTTTCTCATTTTTAACGAAGTTCGTGACTTTCAATTTTTAGATTAAAAAAAAATAAGGAAACAAATTCAGGTGCAGCTTGCGCAGTGACCATGTCTCTAGTCTCTTCTCATCTCACTTTTCCCTCCAGTTGATTCCCACCAACTTAGTATTTTCACAATTTTCGTATGGTCTTAGTTTACCTAAGAGAGAAAAGAGTGGTTGATTTATTGACTGGTGCATTTACATGTGTATTATTAGAAACCTTTCATTGAAACGGAGTCATTGCAGTTGCCTTGTACATAATAAACAAATCAAGTGAAGGGAGAGAGGTGAATGAGAACAGAAAATAATTGGAATAATCTAGCTGACATAAGAAACGTTCAATGAACTCAATATCAATACTCAAACTTATTATGCCTATTCACATAAGCTTCATGAGTTTCAGTTCGATGCACTTTATCTGAACAAGTCTTCGGTTAATTAAAATGAGTTTTATCTGAAAACAGCTTGCGTTTTTCCTCCAATAAAACTTTAGAACAATCAGTTAAAGTCTAAAGATTATTAGCAACCAATGATAGAATTTAAAAAAATTTTCAGAAGTTTTCTAAAGGAAAAAAGATGGCCGATCTTCTTTCCAATACTCAGAAATGCATGGATCAAAACTCGATATCAATTCTACGTCTTGTATGATTCGCAATAAAGCATTGCGATGGGTTAAGTCAATCTGAATCTCTGTACCTTGCGAGATCTTTTCCGATTTTTAGTACAGAAAACAACAATAACTGATGAAAAACCGCAGAAAACAACCTAAACAATTTTAAAATTCGAATAAAAGATGAATCAGCTTTGCGACGGAGTGCAACTGCTTTAGTATGTTTTTTTTTCAGAGTTGCTTTCAAAATTCTTCGTTTAAAGAAGCGATAACGGCAGTTTACGCATGCTTCCGTTGGGGGTCCATACGTGGCTAACTCCATCTCTTTCAGACATCAGCAGTCGCCAATACGGCCCGACTAATGAAAAAGTGGCGAACAGGAATGAACTCTTGACGACATGAATACGGTTTGGCGTGCTATCCACGATGGTCCACGGAGGTGTTGACCACTGATGTTGTGGCTTGGCTTTGTGCTCATGATAGATACGTGGTGCAGACTTTATTGCTCTTCGAACTATATGTGGAAACCGCTTGATAACACTGAGAATCGTGCTTTTTGACACTGGAAGCTGAAATTCTCTTGGTGGCGGACTTAGTCGAGTTGGATACACAACGTTGCATGATTGTTTGTTGACGAAGTGACAATTTCTCAGGCACTCCCGATCGTTGACATCATCCAGAGGTTGGGTTTCGGAGATAACTGGATACAGTTTTGAGGTGTCTTCCGAGCCATCTGACACAGAAATTATAAAAACGCTAAAATTGAAAAGAGGCGCTATACTTTGTGTTGGTGGGGGGCTTTTCTTCAAGAATGTCTGGAGCTTCGAGAAACCCGTTTTGCACTGTGGGGCTCAAGGGGTGGACACACTACAATCTGTTTCATTCGGTTATTATTCTATCGCGTTTTGTCATGTTTCGGGTCAAATCCGATGGACTGTTAATTTAAAAAATTGAACATTTCGAAATTAGTTTTTTTTGGAACCAGTTTTTATATTCAAACAATTAAACGGTCCAGCCACTGCATCTAAAATAACCTAATCATAAAACTTCGCAGTGTAAAGCAGGTTGTGGCTTGAAATCAATGAAATAGTTTAAGAATTGCCATATCATACAAAAAAATAGGACATTTCTCGTACAGAGTTTATAGCATTCTGAAAGAAAGGCCGCCAACCCACACCCCACACCCCACACCCTCATCACTATGTATATTAGCATCGGCATAGAGGGTTGAACAGATGAACTTCGGCGAAACTTTGTACCATTCCGCAATCAGGGAATTCTTTAGATTCTTCAAATTGTCATGAGGACGAACTTGACCATTCGTTTTGTGCTGTCACCACTGCTGAACTCGTTCCGCCTTGCGATCAGGGCGCCTATCTGTTGGAATGTGGAACGTGGAGTTCCAAATTGACATCGAGAGCATGAAAAGACAGTTTTCACCACAATCTTGACCAGATAGGACTCATGGTTCACTTTTACACCTGGTTTCCAGAAGACCAGTGGTGTTTCCCTCTGAAACTAATGATTTGTAGAGGATTAGAAGATCTGTGAACGAGTCCACCTTTGCTGTTAGCTCATTGAGTATTATGAGCTAATGGGGTTATTCATGAAAAGCATTTTAATGCGAAAAAATGCATTTTTTTTTGCATTAAAATGCAATCGTGAATAACATTAAAGTGGCATTTTTTGCATTAAATTACAATTGTGCTTTTCATGAATAACCCCATAAGACAAAGTGATTTTAGCAGTTAAATTCAGCATCCAGAGTAATGAGGTTCTAATTCGTGAAGAGCGTTATGAGATGTGCGACACGACCAGAAAGAAGTGCCTCGCATTTTTGTTGTCTGGAGCGTTCGTTCCGTTCGAAAAGCATTTTAACTTTTCGCATTCATTACGCCTTCATTTTCAACACATCATGAACATTCTCCCGACGGAATGGGCGCTCGTTTGAACATTTTTTGGCTAATATTCTTTTTTTTTGCCTAATAAAAATACTCACAGACTGTTTTACCACGCTCCGGAGATCAATCAAGCTGTTTCCAACTATTATTCTCCAGGATGTAACCATGTTGATTCCGAGAGCCAAACGGGTCTCACTCGGCGTCCAGTGAAGAAAAATTAAAGAAAAAATGAAGCAAGAAAAGTCCGCCAGTGCTAGAATTCAATAGGAAAACACGGTTTCATTGTTATTTCTCCAGTTACAGACGAAAAAAATCATGGATTTGGTAGGAAACCGGTGAGAAATCACCCAGAAATATAGTAGTATGATAAACAGAAATATTGGAAAGGAATTCTTTAAACAGCATATCCGTTTAGTCGAGCTGAGTCGCGGAGCTCTGAAAAATATGAATCAAGACGCTTCGCTGAAGCAGTGTGAGGCACCGGGAATAATACCTGTGATTTTCGGGATCGGCCTGGCTTTTTTTTAAATAAAAAAAACGGCTACGGCACTCCGATGTCACTCACTCGTGATGAGTTTATTTTCGTAAATTTACACCAATTATTTGAATTTTTCTTTTTTAATGTTCAATATTCTAAAGAGATTCTCACGTTTTATTTATACATTTCTATTTTATAACTTTATTATTGAAATCTGTATGCAAATAAAGTTTCATAGTAGCAGAATTTTTTATCGACAAAAAAATATTCGGCGCTAAGGTAGTTGGGGGGGGGGGGGTTAATGGTTTTTAGTCATTTTTGGAGCTTTTTTTCTGAAAATGTTATTAGCTATACTTGAATAACACTAACAATTTTTAAAACAATTTTATTGGCAGACAACAAAAATACGCACTAAAAAGAAAATGACTGGATATTTCTTGGCGATTCCGGCCCATAACTCGTAAAACTTCGCTCAATCATGATATTTGAAATGCCACAGCGCCTCAGAGTAATGATCATCCCATAAATTTTTTTTGAGGCCACACTTTGGCTTAGGCTTAGGCTTAGGCTTAAGCTTAATCTTAAGCTTAGGCTAACTTCAAGTCGAGAAGTACATCAGCTGCGGTCCTATATCTATGATTAACTAAGTTATTATTAACTAATAAGCGAAAAAAGAAATCCAAAAAAACTGCAAAAATTGCTCATCGTTGAAGCGCGCCACGTGTGAAAAAAAGTGGAATCGTAGTTTTCGTGCCAAGAGTAAGCGTCACGCATGAAAAAAACAATTTACAAATATTTTAACAATAGCAACAAACTTTTTCAGAAAAAAAATCAAGAAAAAAACTCCAAAAATGACTAAAAACCATTGACCCCCCCCCCTCCCCCAACTACCATAGCGCCGAATATTCTTATCAGAATACCGAAGCCCATCAAAACATTGACAATTGTTGCTGGTGCGCACTAAAAATGGATTTAATTAATCGATTATAACGTTTACTCATATTATAAAAATTATTTATATTGCTTACTTTTAACCGTTTGCCTATTACGACCTTTAATGTCGATTGCCCTTGCTAGTTTTTTCGATTTTCATTAATTGAGCTCTTTAAAAAAAATTAATTAATTCGATTTTTTTTCTAGAAGCCATGCCAGTGATTTTCAATTTTCCGGCCCTTGTACGTGGTAAGCATGCCGGGAAACCGTTTCTGAGAGTCTGGCAAAGCCGTAATGCTTTTGAAACTGGTGTTTCCCAACTTGTTTTTTTCAGAACAGGCCGTTTGGAAACTAGAGATTTCCGAGATGTATAATTTTCAATTAGTCGGTACAAGGTTGAAGAAAAAGCCGATTCCTGGAAAAAAAAATCCCCCCGGTGCCGCACACTGAACGATATTGTGCAAAAAGCTAACTCAGAATAGCATGATGAATTTTCTTGCGAGCTCCAATCGTAGAGATTCCAATGTCCTTCAAGTTCTGCTCATCCAATAATAGGAAAGCGTGCATGTCAATCTGGAAAATTCCACTGTATTTCAGACTTTTATTTAAAAAAAACCAACTTCTTGATCTCTCAGCTGTGTCATGTACTCACTGCATCCAAGTTGAGCGAGTACCATTGAAGGATCGGTGAAATAGTTTATATCCCATTGCAGGTCGTATGGAAGAGAATTCGAGTCGAAGACAGATGTGGAAGCAGAGAATACTTCAAAAAAATATTTTTAAAAAATTCATATATTAAAAAAGAAAAAATTCTCACCATTTCTGTGCGGCTTCTCAAAAATTCGAGACATTCCATAATTATTGGAAGACGCTGAAAAATCCGAAAGCTCTTCTTCCTCTTCCAGCACACTGCAAAGGCCTCGTTGCGAATGATTGAGCAGGAGAGGGGCCGTCGCTGTAGTTGAAGGCTGAACGCTGTTCCCTTCTTAATTGTATAATGAGCTGATAATCACCTCATTAGCTGACAAATCCATCATTCCTTTCAACAAGTCTGCGGGAAGAGACGAACTGAAACCATAGCCCGACCATAAATCGGTGGGATACCTTGGATTAGAGAGTACTGTGTCGTCGAAAATCGCCTGCGTCGCCTTGATCAGCATTTCTCCACGGTCAGCGGTTGGTTTCTTCTTCCAAATGTCACTTAACTTTATGTTGAATACGACCATTTACAGGGTGACACATAAGTATGGAGACTTTGCTCTGGGCACGCTGCCAACCTCGATTTTCGAAAAATTTCGAGAATAGAGAGCATAAAAAAAAGAAGCCTTGCCAAACTGTTTTCTGACGGAGTAGCCAGAAGTCGAAGTCTACAAAGTGGTAATGTGTATCAAAGCAAGAAGAAATGTCTCGGAAATCCAGAAAAAAACGACGTCCTCGCACTGTCGAAACTCGCCGGATTCGTGTTATCATCCAGAAGAGAATCAACTAGAACGATGCCGTCAGCATGAACAAGATGTCAGAATCGCTGGGAATCGGCAGAACTTCCATTCAGAGAATCGTGAAATCGGACTTGAGTCTGACAAGTTACTATCTCCTTCGTGGATAGTGGCTTTCAGACAAGTCCAAGAAAAAGCGACTGAAACAATCTAATAAATTCCTTGCAACCAGCTCTCAAGGTTTGTCACCTTTCCTATACTTTCGACATCAAATTTTCGTGTCGACCAAACGACCAAAGTCGACTCTTGTTCGATTTTCAGCCAAGCGCCTCGAATATTTATCGACTGTTTTCGATATTTGTCGACTGATTGATGTGTCGACACGTTACTCTACCAGGAACATCGCAAACTGCTTCCAAAAGATCAATCCAACTCTACAAAACGTCGCCTGACATTTAGCCAGATGGTCATAGTATGGGCCGGATTCACATCCGAAGGTAAAGCTGCATTGATCTTCATTGATGGATATTTGAAGATCAAATATCGTGGTGAAGGGTGTCCTGCTTCCGTGGGATACTAGCCACTTTGGCCCGCGGCTTTTCATCTTTCAACAAGATTGTGCTCAGTCGCATGCCTCGAAATCCGGCGAAGCCCGATTCCTCGCAGGATCTCAATCCACCTAACTTCTCGGTATGGGGATTCTTGGAACACCTCTCTCATCCAATTTCGAAGTCATTGAAGGTGACGCTGCAGAGGGCATCGGAAGATTTAGGCTTCGACTACCTACCACTACTTGTTTGAAAGCAGGCATCGAGACCGAAGGATCTAATTCTGAGGATCTGAAGTCATTAAAGGTGGCGCTGTTGAAGGCATCGGATTACTTCGACTTCGACAACCTGCGACTAAGATCGAACTGTGTCGACACGTTTTAAAGCGGGCATCGAGATCGAAGGATCTAATTCTGAGGATCTGAAGTCATTGAAGGTGACGCTGCAGAGGGCATCGGAAGATTTAGGCTTCGACTACCTACCACTACTTGTTTGAAAGCAGGCATCGAGACCGAAGGATCTAATTCTGAGGATCTGAAGTCATTAAAGGTGGCGCTGTTGAAGGCATCGGATTACTTCGACTTCGACAACCTGCGACTAAGATCGAACTGTGTCGACACGTTTTAAAGCGGGCATCGAGATCGAAGGATCTAATTCTGAGGATCTGAAGTCATTGAAGGTGGCGCTGCAGAAGGCATCGGAAGATTTAGGCTTCGACAACTTGCGACTACTCGTTTGAAAGCAGGCATCGAGACCGACGGATCTAATTCTGAGGATCTGAAGTCATTGAAGGTGGCGCTGCAGAAGGCATCGGAGGATTTAGGCTTCGACAACTTGCGACTACTCGTTTGAAAGCGGGCATCGAGACCGAAGGATCTAATTCTGAGGATCTGAAGTCATTGAAGGTGGCGCTGCAGAAGGCATCGGAAGATTTAGGCTTCGACAACTTGCGACTACTCGTTTGAAAGCGGGCATCGAGACCGAAGGATCTAATTCTGAGGATCTGAAGTCATTGAAGGTGGCGCTGCAGAAGGCATCGGAGAATTTAGGCTTCGACAACCTGCGACTAAGATCGAATCTGTGTCGACTCGTTTGAAAGCGGGCATCGAGACCGGAGGATCTAATTCTGAGGATCATCTTAAATAATTGTTCCGTATGCGCTACTCCATCAGAAAATAAAGCTTTTTTTTCGCTGTTACTCCTCGTGTTTCGCTTTCAGACTCCAGAACTAAAGTCTCCATAATCATGAGCCACCCTGTGTATTTTAAGTGATATACCTATTCTTACTAATATCCTTTGCGCCTTTCAAAATCGAAGCTGCTAAAGGAGACTCCTCTGGATCCGGAGATTTCGGGGATTCAATTGGCGGCGTCAGAAACACACGTACTCCTGATGTCATTTCGGTTTGCAGTGCCGTCAGTGTCGTGGGTCCTGGAAATGGAATCTAGGAATTTCGTTTAGATTAAGGCTTCCGTTTGGGCGAGATTTCGGCCGTCTCGTCTTTTTTTTCGTCTTGAATTCGTCTGACGCAGTGGGGTGGCAGCTTTTTTTTAAAGACGAATTCAAGACGAACGAAGACGACTTTTTGTCTTCGTCTTTTCTGGAAGCCTTAGTTTAGAAAAATTGGATTTTGGGAACTCGGAATCCGGAAAACGGAAAAAAATGTTTTCACGGAATCTGGAATTCGGAAAACGGAATGTTAAAAGCGGCGGAATCCGGAATGCGGAATTCGGAAAACAGAATTTTAACCATTAATGAGGGAATCAAATGATGTAAATGCGCTCTGTTCGCAAAAATTTTTGCGGGAGTTCAAAAAAGTACACTTTTCACAACAATTAAGAATAAAGAATTAAAACGGAATATAAACGCCATATCGCGGAATTCGGAATGCGGAAAATGGAAAAATATTTTTTTCACGGAATTTGGAATCCGGAAAACGGAAAAAATTATTTTTTTCACGGAATCTGGAATCCGGAAAACGGAAAAAATTATTTTTTTCACGGAATCTGGAATCCGGAAAACGGAATGTAAAAAACGGCGGAATGCGGAATTCCGCTCTTCTCTGCCTGATGACATGTAGAGCGACTTACTATTCATGACAGGATTCGGATCATAATCATCTGGGCAAGAGTACGTTGTTGGTGGAAGAGCAAGCAGGAGCTCACGAGATTGCAGCACTTCTGCCAATTTGGACTCTGTGGATTTCATAGTGATTGTCTGAAAATCTCCAGGAATGTGGTGCTCTTCAATAGTGGAAATCTTACCATGATATCTCCACTTTTCCGTTTGCATCCGATTTGAAGGTATTTTTCCTGTTCCAGCTGGTGAACTGGGTAATGAATATCCAATGCATTACAATCAAATTGAACGGTTAGACTGGAAAGTCCCTGAATGTTTAGCGAGTTCATTATAGCTCCCACATTCCATGTTTCCACTTACAATGAGCATTTTTCTTACATTCAAAACTCCGGATGGAGGTCCCACAACCGATATTGACTGAGTTTCAGGTATTGTTTTTATCGTGACATTATTTTTATTACAGACTTCTCGAAGTCTAAAATTTTAAAATTAAGCGAATCTCGAATAGAGCTCTACCTCTCCCGATGCTCCTCGATGTTTTCCAGCTGATAATTGAGCTCTTCTCTGCAGAGCACTTGCGTCGAAATATTCAAATGCTCTTCTGTCTGAAACTGAGTTATCGACGACGTTCAGAAGTTCAGGAGTCGACAAAAATCGACTAAAATCGGTCGACTTCAGCCGACTCGTAGACGACTCGACTTTTTGTCGACCGCGATCGATCATGATCGAGTCGACCGGGATCGACCGCGATCGAAGTCGACTTTGTCGACTTCGACTTTGACTCGACTTGCGTTGCAAATGCGCTCTATTGATTATGTTCAAAATTTTTGAGGGAACTCAAACTGAGTTTTTTTTTCGCAATTAATATTTTTCAGCGCTTTGTTATTGTTTTCTATACGATTTTTAAAGAATTTTTGACAATAATTTGAAAAATATATAATGAAAAATGGTTTGAAAGTGTTTTAGAACGATATTTTCGTATAAATAATAATTTAAAAAAATTTTAAATCTAATTAAGCACGCTAATCCCATTTTTCTCATTCTTTCGCAATTTATTCCAAATTTCGTCCACTTTTCAACATTTCCAATATTTCACGAATTTTCTCACATTTCGCTTTATTTTTAAAAATGTTTCTTTTAATTAGAAGATTTCGCGGAATATCTTTGCTACAACCAGTGTGTCGTTTCGAAAGCATTTCGAGAAATTTTTTGGAAAAAATCTCGAAAATTTTCCGAAAAATTCTCGAGAAATGTTTCTCGTTGATTTCTCGAAAAATTTTTTGAGAATTTTTCGAAAAATTTCTCGAAAAATTTCCGAAAAATCAACGAAAAAAATTCTTCGAGAATTTTTCGAGAAATTTCCGAAAAATTTTCGAAAAATAAACGAGAAAAATTCTTCGAGAATTTTTCGAAAAACGCATTTTTCGAGAAATAATTTTTCGAAACGACACACTGGCTACAACGTTATTTTATTGTAAACGATTTAATGGAAATTCAATTTTAAAAAATTCCATGAATTCTCGAGATACTGTCCGCAATTCTCTCTTTTTAAATTTGTATTTAAATCAAATCGAAATTGGATGAAAAATTGAAAAAAAAATGTGATTAAAATGGTATTTAAAGCGGTGAAAATTATTAATTGCGAAAAAAAAACCGAATTTGAGTTCCCTCCAAAAAGATGTTCAATAGAGCACATTTGCATTGCAAATCGAGTCGACTCGGCTTTCGGCAGACAGTCATCGCGACCAGTGTGTCGTTTCGAAAAATTATTTCTCGAAAAATGCGTTTTTCGAAAAATCCTCGAAGAATTTTTCGAGAAATCACGAAAAATGATTTGAATGGAAATACGATAAACACTGCGCTTTGCGTTATTTCGGAGTGTCGTTCGAATTAGTTTATTATTATTTTTTATCGAAATGTTCTTTTTTTCGAGAATTTCTCGAAACATTTTTCGGAAATTTCTCGAAAAATCCTCGAGAAATTTTTCTCGTTGATTTTTCGGAAATTTTTCGATAAATTTTTCGAGAAATCAACGAGAAACATTTCTCGAGAATTTTTCGGAAAATTTTCGAGAATTTTTCGAAAAAATTTCTCGAAATGCTTTCGAAACGGCACACTGATCGCGACTGTCAAGTCGAAAATCGTGTCGACTTCGCACACTACTTACTAGACAGAAATGGTGTAGAACGAGTCGAATGGCGAATAGCACGCTGGCATCCTGACTGCCACTCATTTTAATAGTCAGACTATAAATATTCTGCTCCACAGAGACGTCTAAATCCATTTGAGACATTAGGGGACGTAAATCTGGTTGTCCACGATGATACCATGGAAGCTTCATGCACACTGTTAGAGGACACATTGACTGGAATTCAATAATGATAATGGAAGAATGAATAGGAAAATCGAGTACCCTCAACTGCTTCAGCGCTTCAAATACATTGACCGGAGTCCCAGATATCGATACCTGATCGCTTTTGTTAGAATCTCTGAAAATCGTCTTTAAAACTGCATATTCAAGAGCATCAAAGCGGGACGAGTGTCGTGTCTGGCCAGAATGAATGCTAAATGAGGAGGGAGCATTTTGGGAGAGCCGATCATCTTCATCTTCTCGTATATTTCATTTCTTACAGTACCGGCCAGTGTGTCGTTTCGAAAAATTTTCGAAAAATTCTCGAAGAATTTTTCTCGTTGATTTTTTGAAAAATTTTCGAAATTTTTCGGAAATTTCTCGAAAAATTCTCGAAGAATTTTTCTCGTTGATTTTTCGAAAAATTTTCGAAAATTTTCGGAAATTTCTCGAAAAATCCTCGAAGAATTTTTCCAGAAATCACGAAAAATTATTTGAATGAAAATACGATAAACACAGCGCTTTGCGTTATTTCGGAGTGTCGTTCGAACTAGTTTATTATTTTTTTTATCGAAATGTTCTTTTTTTCGAGAATTTTCGAAATTTTTCGAGAATTTTTCGGAAAATTTTTCGGAAATTTCTCGAAAAATTTTTCTCGTTAATTTTTCGGAAATTTCTCGAAAAATTTCTCGAAATGCTTTCGAAACGACACACTGGTACCGGCCATAAAGGTATGATATTATGGTTGCCATTCGAAACGCAGTCTTTCTTGCTCCAGGTGCATTTTCAGCTCTTTCTGATTACATTGCCTAAAAATCCCCACCCGTAAGGCTCTTCTTCTTGCCGGTGCTCATTCTACATACAATACCGGTCATACTATGGTTTTTCGACAATATAATACCTTTATGGCCGGTATCAGAGAAGGGCGGAATTCCGGATGCCGGATTCCGCCGTTGATCTTCGTCTAGAATTCGTCTTAGTCTTTGTCTAGAATTCGTCTTAGTCTTTGTCTAGAATTCGTCTTACGCATTGTGTTGACAACTTTTTTATTGCGTAAGACGAATGCAAGACGAGTTTTTGTCTTCGTCTTTGTGGAAGCCTTTATTCAGACTTTCGAAAAAGGGTCTCGTCAATTCGTGGAACCGCACTCGCAACACTAAGGCTTCAACGAAGGAAGAAGACAAAACGTCGTCTCTTCGTCTTGGTTTTTTTTTTCGTCTCCTCGTCAGACGAATTCAAGTCGAAGACGAGTTTTCGTGTTTCGTGGAAACCTTAAGCATCAAATTTTCTGAAAGCGGCAAACTTTCAGTGAAAATGTAAGTTGAAAACGAAAACGAAGCCCATCTGACTGACATCAGACATCTGAATGGCTGAAACACAGAAAGTGTCCGCCAACCAGAAACCTTTTTAGATCTTACAAGCGGAACTACATCGAGGGAGATGAGCAGTACGGCCGTCTCGTCTCATCTTCGTCTTCAATTCGTCTGACACAGTGTGTTGACAAATTTTGTATTGCGTAAGACGAATGCAAGACGACTTTTTGACTTTCTCTTTCGTGGAAGTCTTAGTGCATCACTAAGTGCGGTTGATTTTTGACGAGACTCTTTTTCGAAAGTCTGAATTAAGGCTTCCACGAAACACGAAGACAAAAAGTCCCCTTCGTTCGTCTTTTAGTTCGTCTTGCATTCGTCTTACACAATAAAAAAGTTGTGCGTAAGACGAATACTAGACGAAAACTAAAACGAGACGATACGGCCGAAATTTCGCTCAAATGGAAGCTAAGACGAATGCAAGACGACCTTTTGACTTTCTCTTTCGTGGAAGCCTTAGTGATGCGAGTGCGGTTCCACGAATTGACGAGACTCTTTTTCGAAAGTCTGAATTAAGACTTCCACGAAACACGAAGACAAAAAGTCCCCTTCGTTCGTCTTGCAATCGTCTTACGCAACAAAAAAGTTGTCAACACACTGCGTAAGACGAATTCAAGACAAAGACGAAGGCAAGAAGAGACGGCCGAAATTTCGCCCAAATGGAAGCTAAGACGAATGCAAGACGACCTTTTGCCTTCGCCTTTCGTGGAAGCCTTACTGGTAATAATAATTTTTAAAAATGGCGGTGGAAAGTGTTGGAAATTCGGCAATTTCCCCAAACAAACCCGTTTATTCGAGGCAAGTCGATTGTCGAAACTATGTGCAGGCAAATTCGCGGCTAAATCTGAAAATCGGCTGCCTTCAACGCCTTCCTCATATTCTAGAACACCGCCCCCGGCCAGTCACGAGTCCTACTTTAATAACTGACGTGTATTTATTAGAATCTGGAAAGTGAATGTGGCACGACGTCATCTTCATCACTTTCTGAATTCCTCGTCCGCCTTTCCCAATTATATGCGAATGTAGAGAGTGGTGAAGCTCCATTTTGAGTGACACTCGCTCTTTCTGGAAAATTGCTTTAATTCAAGAGATTTTGGAAGCATTTGGAGCGTGAACTTTTCCGCTTAAACTCCAATTTCCTAATTCCCAATTCCCAATTCCACAAAAAGAAGCGAAATGAATAATCGGACAATTTTATTCGCATCACACCTCTTCTTATTTGTTACTTTTCTCGGTCTTTTTCAAAAAGTCTTTAGAGTTAGATATGGTACGTTTTCACCGGTGCTTCCCCATCACTTTTCTACTTTTCTACTTCCAGACGGACTGTCTATATATAGAGCATCAGGCGGAGGCTCAGGCAATGCTCCCCCCGGGGACCAAATGCGATCAGTTCGTACTTCAGAAAATGCTGAGTGTCGGCGGATTCGGGCAGATTTTCGAGTCTTCCATTATTGGGAATCCAAGGGAGAAATGTGTGGTGAAGGTTGAGGCGCACACTGCAATGGTAGGCGCACGGTGAAGTATTTTGTTACTTTTTCAATCGCGCTCCATTGACACGAAAACTCTGCGTCTCCTCTCAGCGAGAGAGTATTGGTCCTCTCGGACAAGAGATCAAAATTTGAAATCAAAGGAAATCGTGAAAAAATGTATTATTTATTTATATTTGAGAAAAAGAACGAAGAAAATCGGTGAAAATCGCTTTTCAAATCACAAAAGAAACGAAATTCATTTCAAAATTTTAATGCTTCCCTCTTGTCCGAGAGGACCAATACTCTCTCGCTGAGAGACGCAGAGTTTTCGTGTCAATGGAGCGCGATTGAAAAAGTAACAAAATATTTGACGGTGTAGGCGCATGTGGAGATTTCGGAAGTGCATATTTTGCAGAGTAGGGCGGAATCGGATTTTGGGAACTCGGAATCCGGAATCCGGAAAACGAAATGTCTGTGTCTGTCAGACTTATATGTCTGAAAAAGCTGAAAATGCTTCTGGGGCAGGAAAGACTGTGGGCAGCGACACTGACTGTATTTCGAATAGGGAACCATCAGAGAAGGGCGGAATTCCGGATTTCGGAGTCCGCATTCCGGATTCCGCCGTTTTCCGTTTTCCGGATTCCGTGAAACATTTTTTTCCGTTTTCCGGATTCCGAGTTCCCAAAATCCAATTCCGCCCAACTATGAGTTTTAATACTTTATTCTCAATTGTTGTGAAAAGTATACTTTTTTGAACTCCCGCAAAAATTTTTGCGAACAGAGCGCATTTACATCATTTGATTCCCTCATTAATGGTTAAAATTCCGTTTTCCGCATTCCGCATTCCGGATTCCGCCGTTTTTTTACATTCCGTATTCCGGATTCCAAATTCCGTGAAAAAATATTTTTTCCGTTTTCCGGATTCCAGATTCCGTGAAAAATTTTTTTTCCGTTTTCCTGGTTCCGGATTCCGAGTTCCCAAAATCCAATTCCGCCTTACTCTGATTAAAACTCACAGCTGGGCGGAATTGGATTTTGGGAACTCGGAATCCGGAAAACGGAAAACATTTTTTTTCACCGAATCCGAAAAACGGAAAACGGAAAAAAAATTGTTCACAGAATCTGGTAATCCGGAAAACGGAATGAAAAAAACGGCGGAATCCGGAATTCCGCCCTTCTTTGATATTTTGGCAGGAAACACCGTTTCCGTGTCATAGGAAGGATTGATGTGATCGTATGATCAAGAAAATCATGTTAAATCGATTATCGATATTTTCTGATTCAGTCATTTATCATTAAAGATTTCTGATTGCCAATTCTTCTCTGTTCAGTTCCAGCTTCTATACAACGAGTGCGCTTGTCTGAAAAGCTTGAACGCAGCTTACAATCCGAACAGTCTGATGGGCACCACTCCATTTCTTCGATTCTATGGGTATGGCACAATCGATGGATACCGCTGGCTGGCAATGGAAAAGTGTGGAGACAACTTGTGCGATTTGCGGAAGGCCACACCGTTGAATCGCTTCAGGTATGAGTCGATGAGCTCTGCCAACGCGAAACCGGCGTCTTGCAGTGTTACCACATCTCTGTTCATTCTGTCCAAGACCATTGAAGCCCTGCAAATGATGCACAGTATTGGATGGCTTCATCGCGACGTGAAGCCAGCCAACATGTGTATTGGTCTTCACTCGCCACGCCATCTCTACTTGCTTGACTTTGGAATGAGTCGGATGTATGTGGAAAAGGACGGGACACTGAAGCCGAGGAGGGTGTCGGCGCCGTTCAGAGGAACTCTTCGTTATGTTTCGGTGAATATCCATCGCAGACAGGTGAGACGGGGGGGGGGCTAATTTGCGTTTTGGGAAACGGTGATTTGTCAGGATGCGAGCAGATGGGACGATCTTTGGAGTGCATTCTACATCGCCATCGAGAACATTGTTGGGTATTTGCCGTGGCGTCGTATGGGGGATTCGAAGAAAGTCGAAGAAACGAAGGTGAAATTATTGAATTTGAAGAAATTCGATTTATTTTTATTTTTTCTTTTTCTCTTACAGATGACGTCTGACTTGTCACGCCTCAAGTACGGATCAGAGTGCACTAGACCAAACTGTTTGTCGTTTATTGAGAACAACTTGAAATTCTTGCAAGCAGATCCTTCCTATTTCTATCAGCCACCTCCATACGAGTTGATGCTCCGCGAAATTGTAAGTGAGCACACGAAGCTCTTTGCTCCTTGGCTCAATAGTCATTTGGGCGCAATCTTAGTTGGGGAGGGGCGGGGGGCACAATGGTTTTTCGGCTTTTTTGGAGGTTTTTCTAATTTTTTTTTGTACAATTGTTTGTTGTTACTGTTAAAATATTTGTGAGTTTT
Source organism: Caenorhabditis inopinata (assembly GCA_003052745.1). NCBI lineage: Eukaryota > Metazoa > Nematoda > Chromadorea > Rhabditida > Rhabditidae > Caenorhabditis > Caenorhabditis inopinata. The sequence goes on from AP018154.1 coordinate 18,308,054, forward strand.
TTTTTCACGCGTGGCGCTTACCCGTGGCCAGTGTGTCGTTTCGAAAGCATTTCGAGAAATTTTTTCGATAAATTTTCGAAAAATTCTCGGGAAATGTTTCTCGTTGATTTCTCCAAAAATTTCGATAAAAAATAATAATAAACTATTATCGCCTTAAAAAAGTTCCGACATTTTTTCGAGCCCGCGGAAATCGGGATTTGAATTTAGAGGCTCCTCCCATTCATCATCATTTGAGCGCATTTGCTATGCGCAATATGTTTGTTGAATTTTTATTTTTTCTTCTTCTTTTTCTTCGCAAATTGATATATTTAAACATTCGAAGAAACGTGTAAAAAGTTCACGATTAATACAATTTCTTAAATATATCAATTGTTTAAATAAATAAATAAATGCAACGGTTTCTTCTTTTCGGTGATGTTGCTTCACTTTGAACTTGAAGATTTGACACGTGGAAAATTATGTTAATGCAAAAATTAAAGATAAAAATGCAAAAAAACTTCAGGTATTGAATATTGAGAGATTACGATCATCAAAAGAAACGAAAAAAAAATAAATGACGCAAATTGATATATTTATTTAAAAAATTGATATATTTAAGAAATTGTATTCATCGTGAATTTTTTACACGTTTCTTCGAATATTTAAATATATCAATTTGCGAAGAAAAAGAAGAAGAAAAAATAAAAATTCAACAAACATATCGCGCATAGCAAATGCGCTCAAATGATGATGAATGGGCGGAGCCTCTAAATTCAAATCCCGACTCGAAAAAATGTCGGAACTTTTTTACGGCGATAATAGTTCGAACGACACTCCGAAATAACGCAAAGCGCGGTGTTTATCGTATTTCCATTCAAATCATTTTTCGAAAAAATTTTCGAAAATTTTTCGAAAAACGCATTTTTCGAGAAATAATTTTTCGAAACGACACACTGCCCGTGGCACGAAGACCACGATTGGATCTGAAAATCCTGAGCACCGCGTCCTTTTACTCGCCCCCTTCATTCCCCTTCTTTCTTCTATGCATTCTTCACGTTGAAATAACCAAGCAGCGGTGGCCGAGGCGGGAAGAGGGACGGATGGGAATCCGGGGGTCGTGGTTCGGTTCCGCTCCAGCGTAAGTTTTTTTTTTTGCTTTTCTGATTTTTCTTTTTTTTTAAGTTTAATTGGATTATGACAAATAAGAATAAGTTACATTTGAATAAGCGTGGTGCTTTTTAGAAACAAAAATAATTAAAAAAAAAAGCCGAAAAACCATTGGACCCCCCCCCCAACTAAGATAGCGCCGTCATTTGTGCTCTTCAAATTCATTCTTCCAGGCCTCAGACCTTCGTCTTCGCGGAGCCACACTATCTTCAATGGTTCTGGATTGGATGACTGTGCAGCACCCGCCAACCCATCACTATCATCCGAGTCCCTATTCCACGCCAAACCGTCGAATGATCTTGAATTCTCAGAAAATCTCCAACAAAATGGACCGAAAGGAAATGGACTACGAGAGATCTGTGTGCTTCTACTAACCCAATTCCCCCCCCCCCCCCCACACACACCCACAATTTTCTCCAATTGATTCAGAGGGTGTGTATTGAATAAATAAAGGAGTCATCAACTCACTTTGATTTGCAAACTATTCAGTATGAGTGATCGTGCTGACTCGATTTGCTCGATTGATCCAATCACTTTGACAAATGGATCTTTTTTGGTCTTCGCCCCGATTTTCAGTTGTGATGGCCATACGACTTCGGCGTTCGAGTAAGCCATCACATTTGCAAAAAACGATTCAGCGGTGGGAAGTTGTTGAGATGTGTTGTCAATTCTTCCTGAAATAATAATTATGAAGTTCTACAAAAGTGGGGCGTCGAGGCTCATCGCAATACCCTTTGTGAATTGATTTCCATTCGCAAAGGATGGCGTTTTACAGCCTAATTTTAGAAGTCGTTCCAAAAAAATGACTAGGTGACCGGATATTTCTTCGTGATTTCCAGAAATTCCCGCATTTTGTTTTATCTTTTTTAAGCTTCTCAAGATCCAATAAAAATTTTAAAAAAGCAAAATCAGAAAAGCAATAAAAGTTTGCAGTGGAGCGGAGTCGAACCACACTTCTCAGATTCCCATTCTTCCCTCTTCCCCCGTCGGCCACCCACAGGCAGATTGCAAAGTCTGAAATATACTTGGAAAAAGCCTATGCTTAAAATTTGCTTCATCGATGCCGCTTATCCCAAGCATTGCCTCAAGCATCGTGACTATGCTTGGAAAATGCGCGAAACTTCATAAAGCATCGGTGGATCACTGCCTTCGGGGTTTTATAAAGCATCGACTGAGCATATTTCAAGCATTCAATCACAACTGAAGGCGGTAGGTCATCGGTGCACGAAAGATTATTCGTTTTATTTTTTGCGTCTTTTCTCATTTTCTTCACATTCATACTTTTTCCCATTGTATTTCCGTTGATTCCGAGACAAGTTCGTCATTTCTTCAGAATTCAGTATCTGGATGCATGATGGCACGTAGTACAAATGCAGGTTGTGTATTGTCGCACAACATTTGTCTATTTTTGTTTGAAAAATTTTCAGATTTTTTTTCAAAATTTTCGCTCTTTATTCAAAGAAACATACCGAAAAACAATGCATTTTCTTCACCTATCAATATTTAAGGAAAATAGACGTGCATCCTTAAGATAAAATTACTGATCAGATCGCCAATACATCGCCACTTTTTTTTTCGCTTATTCCATATTGTTTTCCAAAAAATTTCTCTATTTTCAGCTCAATGCGCGGTTCTTTGAATACCGAAATTTCTATCAAAGCCGTTTCACTAAATCCGCCAAGATCCAGAAGCACGTCAGCAAATTCTTTTGCGCATTAATTCAAATGAGATTTTCGAAAGTTTTAGACCTCATTTTTTTTGCTTATTTATGACTTTTTTCTTTTTTTTTTCAAAGTTATTTTATTTAAAATAGAATATTTGATCGCTTTTATTGCTGGTCCTTTTGCAAAAGTTGTTTCCGCGTGCAATCGCCACAGAAACAACCGAAATTCATTGCTGACCTCATTCTAACCTGGAATTTATAAATTTTTCGGTGTTTTCCTTATCTTTTGTTAATTCTAATGCTAATCGCAATTTTTTTTTAATAAGGAAAATTAATCGCAATGAAAATTAATCGCAAAAAAAATAATCGCAATTTTTTGCATAAGGAAAAATAAATAAGTTTTGGAGCGGTGTCCTTTTTAAATTTTCTAAAATTCAGTGGCATTTCGTTATTCTCCATTGTATTCGGTACTAATTTTTATCGTAAAAATAAGTTTTATCGTTTTCTAAACGTCTTTAATTAAAAAAAAAATTAATTTAAGCATTAAATTAAAGAAAAAAGAAAAGTTTTCGATATTAAAAGATTTAGGAATATTGGAATGGAAGCAATACGTATTCAAATGGATTTGAAAAAGTGAGTTTTTCTATTTGAAAAATTTTAATAATCAAAAAATTTTGTTAACTTCAGGAAGATATCAAGAAAAGAAGAAAAAGAAGCCCATTTGGTGGAGTGCTTTGAAGTTTTTTGAACCACGAACATTAGGTGTATAGAATGCCGGCGAAGATCGCTGATCTCCACTTTATCGAGACGTAATCGAAAACTATCAGTAAGATATAATAAATGTGTTATTATACTTGTTTTCAAAACAATTCTTTATAGTGATCGTCTTCGAGCTGATTACAAAATGGCACACGGACAGAACTCGATGGATGAAAAAATTTGAACTCAGAAAGGAGTTCAAATTCGAAATGTAAACGTACGCTAGCTCCATTCTCCTAAGAAAATTATTAAAAACAGCTTTCAGCATCCGCCGATGTCCAACTGACGAACCTTTTCTTTCGAAGATCCAGTGAAGCCCTACCCGAATGCAAAAATCATTATGGACTAAATTTCAATGCTTTTTCCTTTTTATGTCGATTTTTGATATTTTGAGTTAACAATAAATTGATCAGCCTAAAAAATTGTTTTTCCCAAAGTCTAATGAACCATCGATGCTTGAGCGGACCGCAGCAAAAATTTTTGAATGCGATGCTTGTAGGATGGAACATCGATGACTCATTAGTGCGCGCATCCCTTGTTCCTCAGCTTGAGCATTAGTGGAGCATATTTCAGACTTTGCAATCTGCCTGTGAAGCCACCGTTGCATTTTCTACAGTGTGGAATGCATAGATGAAAGATGGGGAAGGGCGTGACAACTAATAAGCGAAATAGTTGGATTTCGAGCCACGAGTAAGCGCCACGCGTAAAAAAAAGCTTACAAATATTTTAACAATAACAACAAACAATTGAACACAAAAAAAATCACTAAAACCTCCAAAAAAGTGTCGAAAAACCATTGAGCCTTCCCCAACTAAAATAGCGCCGTCGGTTTTTCTTCTTCAATTTTCAATTCAATTTTTGTCGATCATAGAATTGTTTGAAGATGAGCAGATGCTCACTGCTCAAAATTTAGGGCTAAAAAACTAAATTGACTAAAACTAAACTAAATTGTGCCAAGAATTGCGAAAACTTCTATGTTGCAATGACACTTGAACAACTGACACGTGTCGTAGTGCAATACTGGCCATAAAGAATGCGCGGAAGTGTTTTTTTTTTTTGATAATTTCGCTGGAAACTGATATTATCCGTGATTTTTCGTTTAAAGGCGCTGTTTGGGTCTCGTTAGGGGATAGCGCGTTTTAATGCGCTAATTTAAAAATTGTAAGAAAGCGCACACACTGCGTTTGTGATTTCTTTTCGAAAATTGAAGCGAATATTGGAATTTTTCTATATTTTGCTTCGAAATTCACGTTTTTTAATTAATTTTTATTGTCAAATTTCTTAAACTGTTTATTAAACTAAATAAATCACAAACGCAATGTGTGCGCTTTCTTACAATTTTTAAATTAGCGCGTTAAAACGCGCTATCCCCTAACGAGACCCAAACAGCGCCTTTTAACGAAAAATCACGTAATCGCGGATGGATAATATTTTTTTGTGAAAAAAATTCTATTATCGGTTCGCGAGTACGTGGTGAGCCGCTTACAGGTGGGGTTTGGGTCTCGTTAGGAAATTGGCGCGTTTTAACGCGCCAATTTAAAAATTGAAAGAAATACTTTATTCAGTTTAATAAGCAGTTTAAGAAAATTGACAATAAAAATTAATTTTAAAAAAACATGATTTTCGAAGCAAAATATAAATAGAAAAAATTCCAATATTCGATTTCAATTTTCGAAAAGAAAAACAAACGCAGTGTGTGCGCTTTCTTTCAATTTTTAAATTGGCGCGTTAAAACGCGCCAATTTCCTAACGAGACCCAAACCCCACCTGTAAGCGGCTCACCACGTACTCGCGAACCGATAATACTGTAGTTACGGTACACCCTTACGGCAATTTGCAGAAAATGAAATTGCATCATTGCAAAAGTTTTTAATTTTTAAAATTTTTTTTTCGTTTTTTTTTGTTTTCGTATTTAGAGAAACCCGAACTGTATAGGTGGGGAAAACTAAATTTGGAAACGAAACGACGATGAATGTGATCTGCTTTACCGGTTATCATAGACTCCAATTTCCGCCGGTCGACTTGAATCTTCTGCTCGAACCGCCCATCTGGCAACTGAATTATTGTATCTTCACGGAGCATTCGATCGAATTGGGTGTTCGGTGGTCACAAAAGGACAGAAATCAGAGGAATACAATATTTTTAAAGATCAGAAGAGATTGCAATCAATTTTTTGCTTTGGTGGGATGGCGGGGGGGGGGGAGAGGATTGTGTGTAATAAAAAGAAAATTCGATCAATATTCGATGATGATATTGAGAATCATGAAGATGATGATGACCGATGACTGGTCGTTAGTTGAGAAGATTGTGTCACATACAAAAAGAACTGATTCACAAATTCACCGACAACGTCGTCTAGGTATCTTCTTTTTCATTGATTTTGATTACTTCATCAATAACAATCATCTCCAGTTTTCACTCTTCTGCAGTTCCGTGTATTCGAGAGAGAAAGAGAGGTAGAAGACGTGGCGAGAAAAGAGATAAGAATGCAAAAGACAGATTACCCGCTTCTGTTTTCTAGAATGCGTCGCTAATCAGACATCTGAAAACGCTTCTTCGTCTTACAGTTTTCTCTGAAATTGTGGAGACAACTTGCTGTAAAATTTCTTGTTTTAAAGATCACCTCATTTATTTTGAAACTTGGAAATTACTCTGTGATCATGCCGCATTTCGCCGCGTTCAAACTTGATTTCCAGGAGAAATTTCCTGGAAAAACACTGCCCAGATTTTCCGGATAATCGATTTTTGATGAATTTTTATTGTTTTCGTCTTTTCCCATCACGCCTTCAACGATTTCTCCGTCAGAATCCATTATTATTTATAGCGAAATATTCAGAAAAAAAAACAGCCGAATATAGCGAAAAAAAAAGTTAAAAAGCTTGAAAGAATTGCGATAAAAAATCGTGAATCGTAAATCGTGCGACGACGGTCGGTGGTCTCGAAGGGAAGAGGCAAACTACGCACGATTTACGGCTCTTTTTTAACGCAATTTTTTCAAGTTTTTAGAAACTTTTTTTCGCTATATTCGGCTATTTTTTCTGAATATTTCGCTTCAAATAATAATGGATTCTGACGGAGAAATCGTTGAAGACATGATGGGAAAAGACGAAAAAAATAAAAATTCGTCAAAAATCGATCATTCGGAAAATCTGGACAGCGTTTTTCCAGGAAATTTCTCCTGGAAATCAACTTTGAACGCGGCATTTCAATAATGAACAATCGACTGAAAATTGTTAAATTCTCCTGCAGATTTCAGAGCGCTTTAAACATTAAATTGACCCGATCAGTTCCGTCATCGCAAATCAGCAGTGGGATCCCTGTGTCCGGATCCACCTTTTCCTCGAGAAGAGTAGTGGCAAGAGTCGGAAATTACAGAGTTTTGTGCGATTTCGTTCCGCGAACCAACCTGGTATCCTCTGTTTGCGAGGAGGACTTGATTGGCCAGAGATGAAGCTTCGGCCGCAATTCCAGTGGCTCCAGTATGGTCCAATATCGCCTGGCTTTCAGCCCAATTCATGAATTTGGAGGCCAATCCTTGTCGTCTATGATGCACGTTAACCGATGAGATTTCACTGAAATTCGGCTTATTCCATGGAGAATGAATTGTCATTTCTGTTCGTCAGATCCGAATATTATATTTTCTGTGAAAAAGGACTAAAAGGCAGTAGTGAAAGCTTCACCTCGACCCATATGTTTTTACTAAGTCTTTAGCGAGGAGGGGGGGGGGGACAACACTTCACACAGATCAAAAATCGTGAGGAATCAGAAGGATCAATAGGTAGAGGGAAGGGGTGTCAAGAATCATGAACTTAAGCGTCTCAGACATATTGGGAATGGGGGCCGTGGCTTCAGAGTAGGGCGGAATTGGATTTTGGGAATTCGGAATCCGGAATCCGGAAAACGGAATGTAAAAAACGGCGGAATCCGGAATGCGGAATGCGGAAAACGAAATTTTAACCATTAATGAGGGAATATTTATGATGTAAATGCGCTCTGTTCGCAAAAATTTTTGCGGGAGTTCAAAAAAGTATACTTTTCACAACAATTGAGAATAAAGAATTAAAACGGAATAAAAACGCCATATCGCGGAATCCGAAATGCGAAAAACGGAAAAAAAAATATTTTTTCACGGAATCCGGAATGCGGAATGCGGAAAACGGAATTTTAACCATTAATGAGGGAATATTTATGATGTAAATGCGCTCTGTTCGCAAAAATTTTTGCGGGAGTTCAAAAAAATCATACTTTTCACAACAATTGAGATTAAAGAATTAAAACAGAATAAAAACGCCATATCGCGGAATCCGAAATGCGAAAAACGGAAAAAAAAAATATTTTTTCACGGAATCCGGAATGCGGAATGCGGAAAACGAAATTTTAACCATTAATGAGGGAATCAAATGATGTAAATACGCTCTGTTCGCAAAAATTTTTGCGGGAGTTCAAAAAAGTATACTTTTCACAACAATTGAGAATAAAGAATTAAAAAGGAAAAAAGCGCCATATCGCGGAATCCGGAATGCGGAATACGGAAAAAATTGTTTTTACGGAATCTGGAATCCGGAAGACGAAATGAAGAAAACGGCGGAATGCGGAATGCGGAATCCGGAATTCCGCCCTTTTCAGCAATATAATACCTTTATGGCCGGTACTGTATATGCGACGAGAACGGTCGGTGTCGAAGGAACCACGGGGGAAACATCCAGCTCAACTTAAAAGTCGTCCAGACACCTTGTGCTCCCTTCGCATTTGTTTCTGCTCTCATCACGTCCTATGAAGCTTCGTTTCAAGATAAATACATACATTTCTTTTCGTTTTGAATGAAAAAAAAACGGCGGAATCCGGAATTCCGCCCTTTTCTACCTGGCCTAACTACAGACTAGTTCATTGTAACGGAAACCGGGGGTGTACTAAGAATCGCGAGAAATCAGGAAAAAGCAATCACTAAAAATGGGGAGAAGACTGAAACTCTTCTAATATCAGGGTACCAGTGTGTCGTTTCGAGAAATTTTTTCGAAAAATTCTCGAAAATTTTCCGAAAAATTCTCGAGAAATGTTTCTCGCTGATTTCTCGAAAATTTTCTCGAAAAATTTCCGAAAAATCAACGAGAAAAATTTCTCGAGGATTTTTCGAGAAATTTCCGAAAAATGTTTCTAGAAATTATCATTCCTGGATCTTCCGGTGGGGGGGGGATTAGTACTGTAGATTACCTAGGATATAAATGTCCCCCCCCCCAATTTCAACTGGCGGGGGATTAATATTGAATAACGAATTCGTACAGAAGCCCCCCCCCCCCTACAGTAATTATCCCCCACATCAATTTGGGGGGGCTATTATCGATGGTGGGGGGCGATTCTTGGAAATTACCGAAGAGCCGTCCTCCGGGTTACTATACTATGGTGTTTGGAGCGAACCTCCATTTCGTGGAAAAAGGTGTCAAAAACAACGGCATCGAGGAGAGAGATTCTGGAGAAGAATCTTGCTGTTAATGCACAACGTCACTGCAACGGACATCATGAAGTTCTCCAGCAAGACGGAGCACTAGGCTCATAGAGCACTGGTCTAGCCTGGAGTCCAACAAATAGTCCTGTCCGTCCTGAATCCTTGGCAGCTTTAGCTCTTCGATCAAAATCAAGTGAAGGCTAAACCTCACGGCAATACCGAATTTCTGAAGGTTGCGCCTCGGTGTTCTCATCAAAGCCAAAGACGGACGGGTATAATCCAAAAATAAAGGGACCGGGATCATTAAAAATCGCGGTAAAAAGTTGGCGGTTAGGGTTCGATTTTTGGATACTAGGGGATAGTTATGGGATGTTGAGAAGTGTGGTTCTGGTTTCTGAGGATGGGAGTGATTCTACTGTGGAGGGAGCGGGGGGGGGCGATTCTTGAGTTTTACCGACTTTAAAATTCTTTGTTTTCTGCTCTGTAATAAACCATTTCAACTGCTCTAGATCTGAATTCCTTTTCCTCATTGCCATCACTCTTCAACTACTCGCCCTGCTTGGTATTGCGTATATCAGAGTAGGGCGGAATTGGATATTGGGAACTCGGAATTCGGAAAACGGAAAACGGAAAACAATTTTTCAAGGGAATCTGGAATCCGGAATTCCGCCCTTCTCAGGAGTATATGGTATTGAGCCTGGCTTATTGGTTCTCCTCAATTGTGCTCTTTGTTTCTTAGTTTCTCTTCTTTCTCCAGCACAAGATTGCCGCGTTCAAAGTTGATATTTCCAGGAGAAATTTTCTGGAAAAACGCTGCCATTTTTTTCCAGATTTTCCGGAAACTGTCGCAATGAGTGTTACCGTAGTTTTCCTCCTTTTTCGAGATCTTCAACGATTTCTCCGTCAGAATTAGTGTGTCGTATCGATTCAACAATCGATCAATTTTGATTCGATTTGTTGAACGGGCAAATCGATTTGAATCGATTCGATTTCGCGAATGAATCGACTTGAATCGATTCTATTCGATTCGATTCGATAAAATCGAATCAACAAAAAAAAAATTTTTTCCGTTTTCCGGATTCCGCAAAAAAAAAATTTTTCCGGATTCCGGATTCCGCGAAAAAAAAATTTTCCGTTTTCCGGATTCCGCAAAAAAAAATTTTTCCGGATTCCGGATTCCGCAAAAAAAAAATTTTTTCCGGATTCCGGATTCCGCGAAAAAAAAAATTTTCCGTTTTCCGGATTCCGCAAAATAAAATTTTTTCCGGATTCCGGATTCCGCGAAAAAAAAATTTTCCGTTTTCCGGATTCCGCAAAAAAAAATTTTTTCCGTTTTCCAGATTCCGCAAAAAAAAATTTTTTTCCGGATTCCGGGTTCCGCGAATAAAAATTTTTTCCGGATTCCGGATTCCGCGAATAAAAATTTTTCCGGATTCCGGATTCCGTGAAAAAAATTTTTTTTTTCTTTATTTTTGCATTATTTTTGTTGATTCGATTTTATCGATTTTAATCGAATTGAATCGAATTGAATCGAATCGAATCGAATCGAATCGAACGATTCGATTTTTATTCAATCGCGATTCGAATCATGTTGAATCGATTGAATCGATTCAAAAATTGTCGATTTAATTCGATTCAATCGATCAATTCCAAAATCGACACGACACACTAGTCAGAGTCCATCATTTGAAGAGAAATATTCAGAAAAAACAGCGGAATATAGCGAAAAAAAGTTTAAAAACTTGAAAAAATTGCGTTAAAAAAGAGCCGTAAATCGTGCGGTGGTCTCGAAGGGAAGAGGCAAACTACGCACGATTTACGGCTCTTTTTAACGCAATTTTTTCAAGTTTTTTTAATCTTTTTTTTCGCTATATTCGGCTGTTTTTCTGAATATTTCTCTTCAAATGATGGATTCTGACGGAGAAATCGTTGAAGACCTCGAATAAGGAGGAAAACTATGGTAACACTCGTTGCGACAGTTTCCAGAAAATCTAGAAAAAGATGACAGCTTTGGACAGCGTTTTTCCAGGAAATTTATTTCAATGAAGACGTGTGTGGGGGGGGGGGTTGGGAGAGCTCTAAATATTCTCAATTGCTCCAATAAAAACCCTGCTAAATTTCAACAATTTTCGTCTTTTAGTTCAGAAATTATACAGGTTTTCAAGTGTTCCGAATAGCTATTTTGCAGAGCATTGTGAGCACATAGTTTCTGTTGTGAAAAATTTGGAAAACTCGCGGAGCAGCTCATTATAGCCAAATAAATGTATTCTCACACATTCCTACACAAATATGGGCTCTCCCGACAGCGGAGCAATTGGTTTTCGCATTAAGTCTGTCAAAGTTTCTCCCGAATTGATCGCCGTCTTAAAAAGAATTCTGTGAGCTCACTTGGCTAATTGCTCTGCTGATGAGCATATTGCCTTTTCAGTGCTCTCATTTCTGCTTTCGTCACGGTCAAAAAATAAGAAATCATAGAATATACAGATTTTTTTTGGAAAATTTTCAAGTATTCTTGGATTTTCCTTTTAATCTTTTTGAAAATTCCAACAAACTAAGCCATATGTATTTTTCTAAAAAAGGATCATCGGAACTACAGCACCACCAGAGAAGGGCGGAATTCCGGATTCCGCCGTTTTTTTCATTCCGTTTTCCGGATTCCAGATTCCGTGAAAAAAATATTTTTTTCCGTATTCCGGATTCCAGATTCCGTGAAAAAATATTTTTTTTCCGTTTCCGAATTCCGGATTCCGTGAAAAAATATTTTTTTTTCGTTTTCCGGATTCCAGATTCCGTGAAAAAATATTTTTACCGTATTCCGGATTCCAGATTCCGTGAAAAAATATTTTTTTCCGTTTTCCGAATTCCAGATTCCGTGAAAAAATATTTTTTTCGTATTCCGGATTCCAGATTCCGTGAAAAAATATTTTTACCGTATTCCGGATTCCAGATTCCGTGAAAAAATATTTTTTCCGTTTTCCGAATTCCAGATTCCGTGAAAAAATATTTTTTCCGTATTCCGGATTCCAGATTCCGTGAAAAAATATTTTTTTCGTATTCCGGGTTCCAGATTCCGTGAAAATTTTTTTTCCGTTTCCGAATTCCGGATTCCGTGAAAAAATATTTTTTTCGTATTCCGGGTTCCAGATTCCGTGAAAATTTTTTTTCCGTTTCCGAATTCCGGATTCCGTGAAAAAATATTTTTTTCGTATTCCGGGTTCCAGATTCCGTGAAAATTTTTTTTCCGTTTCCGAATTCCGGATTCCGTGAAAAAATATTTTTTCCGTATTCCGGATTCCAGATTCCGTGAAAAAATATTTTTTTCGTATTCCGGATTCCAGATTCCGTGAAAAAATATTTTTTCCGTATTCCGGATTCCAGATTCCGTGAAAAAATATTTTTTTTTCCGTATTCCGGATTCCAGATTCCGTGAAAAAATATTTTTTTTCCGTATTCCGGATTCCAGATTCCGTGAAAAAATATTTTTTTCCGTTTCCGGATTCCAGATTCCGTGAAAAAATATTTTTTTCGTATTCCGGGTTCCAGATTCCGTGAAAATTTTTTTTCCGTTTCCGAATTCCGGATTCCGTGAAAAAATATTTTTTTCCGTATTCCGGATTCCAGATTCCGTGAAAAAATATTTTTTCCGTATTCCGGATTCCAGATTCCGTGAAAAAATATTTTTTTCCGTATTCCGGATTCCAGATTCCGTGAAAAAATATTTTTTTCCGTTTCCGGATTCCAGATTCCGTGAAAAAATATTTTTTTCGTATTCCGGGTTCCAGATTCCGTGAAAATTTTTTTTCCGTTTCCGAATTCCGGATTCCGTGAAAAAATATTTTTTCCGTATTCCGGATTCCAGATTCCGTGAAAAAATATTTTTTCCGTATTCCGGATTCCAGATTCCGTGAAAAAATATTTTTTCCGTATTCCGGATTCCAGATTCCGTGAAAAAATATTTTTTTTCCGTATTCCGGATTCCAGATTCCGTGAAAAAATATTTTTTTCCGTTTCCGGATTCCAGATTCCGTGAAAAAATATTTTTTTCGTATTCCGGGTTCCAGATTCCGTGAAAATTTTTTTTCCGTTTCCGAATTCCGGATTCCGTGAAAAAATATTTTTTCCGTATTCCGGATTCCAGATTCCGTGAAAAAATATTTTTTTCGTATTCCGGATTCCAGATTCCGTGAAAAAATATTTTTTCCGTATTCCGGATTCCAGATTCCGTGAAAAAATATTTTTTTCGTATTCCGGATTCCAGATTCCGTGAAAAAATATTTTTTCCGTATTCCGGATTCCAGATTCCGTGAAAAAATATTTTTTCCGTATTCCGGATTCCAGATTCCGTGAAAAAATATTTTTTCCGTATTCCGGATTCCAGATTCCGTGAAAAAATATTTTTTCCGTATTCCGGATTCCAGATTCCGTGAAAAAATATTTTTTCCGTATTCCGGATTCCAGATTCCGTGAAAAAATATTTTTTCCGTATTCCGGATTCCAGATTCCGTGAAAAAATATTTTTTTCCGTTTCCGGATTCCAGATTCCGTGAAAAAATATTTTTTTCGTATTCCGGGTTCCAGATTCCGTGAAAATTTTTTTTCCGTTTCCGAATTCCGGATTCCGTGAAAAAATATTTTTTCCGTATTCCGGATTCCAGATTCCGTGAAAAAATATTTTTTTCCGTATTCCGGATTCCAGATTCCGTGAAAAAATATTTTTTCCGTATTCCGGATTCCAGATTCCGTGAAAAAATATTTTTTTCGTATTCCGGGTTCCAGATTCCGTGAAAATTTTTTTTCCGTTTCCGAATTCCGGATTCCGTGAAAAAATATTTTTTCCGTATTCCGGATTCCAGATTCCGTGAAAAAATATTTTTTTCCGTATTCCGGATTCCAGATTCCGTGAAAAAATATTTTTTCCGTATTCCGGATTCCAGATTCCGTGAAAAAATATTTTTTCCGTTTTCCGGGTTCCAGATTCCGTGAAAATTTTTTTTCCGTTTCCGAATTCCGGATTCCGTGAAAAAATATTTTTTTCCGTATTCCGGATTCCAGATTCCGTGAAAAAATATTTTTTCCGTATTCCGGATTCCAGATTCCGTGAAAAAATATTTTTTCCGTTTTCCGGGTTCCAGATTCCGTGAAAATTTTTTTTCCGTTTCCGAATTCCGGATTCCGTGAAAAAATATTTTTTCCGTATTCCGGATTCCAGATTCCGTGAAAAAATATTTTTTCCGTATTCCGGATTCCAGATTCCGTGAAAAAATTTTTTTTCCGTTTTCCGTTTTCCGGATTCCGAGTTCCCAAAATCCAATTCCGCCCTACTCTGAGCACCACTATCACTTACAAGTGCAAAACAACACATTGATCGGGCCTCAATCTCCAGAAGCTTTCATGAAGCTCATTCAGAATCTGTCCAACCATCGCAACCTCTTTCCTAGCTGTGCGGAATTCAAAACACTTTGCATCGCCGTCAGGAGCACTCGCGGACTCGCCGCGCCTCCATATGGAATTCAGCATGCATCCAACGATTTCGCGAGTTTCTGAAAAAGTGAACGATTTGTTCGAGCTAACACATTTTCAGCTTTTCCATTGAGTCTAGCGAGAATTGAAGCTTCTGATTCGATTCCTCTCTCGAGTGCTCCATCGAGACTTTTCAGAATCTCTTGACTGGAAATGCTTGACGCCTAAAATCTTGAAAATCGAAAAAGAAGCGAAAGGAAAAACGCACCCTGTTCAGCGGCTCATCGATTCGAAAATTCTCTAATAAAAACTTGAGCAATTCGGGCTTTTGCTCCCTCTCGAACACTTCAAAGCAGTATTTTTCAGAGGCAAGAGGCAATGCGACGTTGTGCATCTTGTTGAATGCGGAGCAATCTTATTCGCTGCGAATTGTGAACTATTCAGAAAAAAACGCGAAGGGTGCGTGTCAGAATGACAAGTAGGACAAAGAGAAAGAACGAGACGATGCACCCAACTCTTGCTTCGATTTTCCAATCAGTTCCATGGTCAGCATCTCTGCGTTTCCGCGGAATACGTGCTCTTCTGCTTCTAATCATAATAATGGCAATATGCGGGTGTAAGAGAAGGCAAGATGAACAGAAAACGGAGGAGTGTGCAGTAGACAGCCACTAGAAGCTGTTGAAAACACTCTGAAAATGGATCCTCAATTCTAGGGAATTGAATATCTCCAGTGGCAAAAGGGCGCAATCTTAGTTGGGGGGGGCGGGGGGTCCACTCGTTTTTAGTCATTTTTGGAGGTTTTTCTAATTTCTTTTTTGTACAATTGTTTGTTGTTACTGTTAAAATATTTGTGAGTTTTTTTTCACGCGTGGCGCTTACTCTTGGCACGAAAACCACGATTGAATCTGAAAATCCTGAGCACCGCGCCCTTTACTCGCCTCCTTCATTCCCCTTCTTTCTTCTATGCATTCTCCACGTTGATATAACCGAGCAGCGGTGGCCGAGGCGGGAAGAGGGAGGGATGGGAATCCGGGGGTCGTGGTTCGGTTCCGCTCAAACGTTTTTTTTTGCATTTCTGATTTTGCTTGTTTTAAAGTTTAATTGGATCATGACAAATAAGGATAAGTTACATTTGACTAAGCGTGGTGCTTTTCAGAAACAAAAATAATCCAAAAAAGCCGAAAAACCGTTGGACCCCCCCAACTAAGATAGCATCATTTCCTTTTTTGTGCGTATTTTTGTTGTCTGCCAATAAAAGTGTTCTAAAAATTACTAGTGTTATTCGTATATATCTAATAACATTTTCAGAAAAAAAATTAGAAAAACCTCCAAAAATGACTAAAAACGAGTGGACCCCCCCCAACTAAGATTGCCCCGGCAAAAGTCTCAAGTAGCCTGCCTACATCTGCCTCATAGTATTTCTTCGTCCTTTTTTTATTTTCTATTTAAACAGCCAATTTGAGCATTAATATCTGAAGTTTTTACATTCGAAATTCGGGTGAATATTAATATTCGGATGACAATTCACAGAAATAAATGAACGATCTGCAATCAATCAATGCTTAATTTAATCACAACCGTACACCAGAGCAGTGTGTCGTTTCGAAAGCATTTCGAGAAATTTTTCGAGAATTTTTCGAAAAATTTCTCGAAAAATTTCCGAAAAATCAACGAGAAAAATGTTTCGAGAAATTCTCGAAAAAAAACATTTTTGATTAAAAAAAATAATAAACTAGTTCGAACGATACTCCGAAATAACGCAAAGCGCGTTGTTTATCGTATTTCCATTCAAATCATTTTTCGCGATTCCTCGGGAAATTTTTCGAGAAATGTCCGAAAAATTTTTTGAGAAATTCTCGAAAAATTTTGAGAATTCTCGAAAAATTCTCGAGAAATCAACGAGAAAACTTTCTCAAGAAATTTTCGGAAATTTTTCGAAAAACGCATTTTTCGAGAAATCATTTCGAAACGATACACTACACCAGAGTAGGGTGGAATTGGATCTTGGGAACTCGGAATCCGGAATCCGGAAAACGGAAAAAGTATTTTTTCACGGAATCTGGAATCCGGAATGCGGAAAAAAAGTATTTTTTCACGCAATCTGGAATCCGGAATGCGGAAAAAAAGTATTTTTTCACGCAATCTGGAATCCGGAACACGGAATGTAAAAAACGACGGAATCCGGAATGCGGAATGCGGAAAACGGAATTTTAACCATTAATGAGGGAATCAAATGATGTAAATGCGCTCTGTTCGCAAAAATTTTTGCGGGAGTTCAAAAAAGTATACTTTTCACAACAATTGAGAATAAAGTATTAAAACTCATAGTTGGGCGGAATTGGATTTTGGGAACTCGGAATACGAAATGCGGAAAACGGAAAAATTTTTTTCACGGAATCCGGAAAACGGAAAACGAAAAAAAATTTTTTAACGGAATCTGGAATCCGGAATGCGGAAAAAATATTTTTTCACATAATCCGGAAAACGGAAAACGGAAAAAAAACTTTTTCACGTATTCCGGAAAACGGAAAACGGAAAAAAAAATTTTTTTCACGGAATCTGCACTAACTGCGCACAAAGTAAATCGACTGAAACGGAAAGACCGCCTAATGCAATCAAAAAACACTTTAAAAATCTGTAACGAGCACAAGAGCACAAGAGTGCAATTATTGTATAATAATGAAATAAAACTGCATTCGAAGGTGATATTATCAATAGTATCCTAAAAAAGAAGAAAAATGAGAAATTGTTGCGCACAGCGAAGGCATGTATTAGTCAAAAAGTAAAGCTTCACAATTACTTCGCAACAACACTCCGCCGAACGGGGCGCGCGCTTTTTAGCTAAAGCGAGGCGGGAGTTTTTGGAAATATTTTTTAGGAGAATTAGAATACAGATCTCGCTAGTTTTACCCGTTTTGGTTGGGATTTTTCTATTTTTTTTTTGTGCCATTATTGATTTTTTCTGGTTCCAAATTTTTTATTTTGGAATAAAATTATTTCTGTTGTAAATTCGTTTCCTTTACTAGGGAACCTCGAATAGAAATCTCCTTAACTTTTTCTAAAAATTCGACCACAGATACTTTCGACTACGGGAAATTCAGTACACATGGTGGCTATCTGCGCAAATTTCTGGAATCGTTGAATGGAAGAGGAATCGTAGTTAGGAATCGGACGCCCCGTAAATGCGTGGACAACTATAGAAGCTAACTAGGTATCAGGTACTAGTTATCATCATTTATTTATGTGTGAAACGCCACCATATTGAAAAAATTTGGAAAAAAAATTCAAAAAAACCTATAAAAAAGGAATTTTAAGATTTGAAAAAAGCGAAAAAAAAAATTAAAAAATAGTCGACCACAGCAGAGATCGAACCCCAGACCTTCCCCCTACTGTTCCCCCCTCTTCACAGGTGAAGCGCGATCGGTCTATCATAGGTACAGGTCTATGATAGACGTATAATAGGTCTATGGCACCCGAGAATGAAACGAGGGTCCGCTCAGGCGCAGTAGGTCTATGATAGATCTATCATAGGCCTATCGCGCATCTGAAAATTCGAATTTTAGGCTCAAGTATTTTTGAATATTTTTTACTATTTTTCCGGTTTTTCATTATTTTTTAATCATTTTTCGTATATTATTCATGAACGACGAGAAACTGACGACGCTGTATATAGTGCAATGTTTAACGCGAACCTGGTTTTTGTCGGTACATGGCATACCCCTACTCAAACCTTCCAGTCATTTTTAGAAATCTGCATACTGCCTCACGCGAGCCCGGTTTTTGTCGGTACATACCATACATCTCGTCACACCTGTGCCGACCATCGTTGTCGCTTCTTCGGCTAGGATCAAAGAGTAGTATCTGTTCTTATCCAATTCCCGAAAAACGATCCACTTTGAGTTTGCTCTTATTGTTAATTTTGCTGGTTCCTTCCCAGTTTTCCCCTTCCGTTAAACAATAAGAAAGTAAATATTACTGGTCATTTTCTGTTCTTAAATTTTTGTTTGCGAGAGCTAAACAGTCTGAAAGAACCGTCTGATGCCCGACAAGTTTCAGATAGGTCTGAAATTGACGAGGGATAGATTCATGATAAAAGCACGATACGTCCATGATAGGTCTATAATTGTTTCATCATAGGCCTATAAGCGCAGTAGACCTATGATGGACCTGCAATAACAAGCTGGCGCTGCCCCTCTTCGAGATGCGTGCGCCTCATCCTGGAGCTATGATAGACCGATCGCGCTTCACCTGTGTTACCACTCTGCCAACTTGCCACGGTTCAACACACTAAAAATTGGCTGTTATATCGCGGAAGAACTGGTTTGTTCTGGAATTTCAGATCGAAATAACTCGGTTCGCTGAAGCGTTAAGCAAAATCTGAAAACGGATTCTTTATCAGTGTGTTCTAATCTATCGATTCACATAGGTCTGGTATGGAAACTCCATGGTAGGTTAAAGAATTTATTGCTCATGTATTATCGCCGTAAAAAAGTTCCGACATTTTTTCGAGTCGGGATTTAAATTTAGAGGCTCCTCCCATTCATCATCATTTGAACGCATTTGCTATGCGCGAAATATTTGTTGAATTTTTATTTTTTCTTCTTCTTTTTCTTCGCAAATTGATATATTTAAGAAATTGTATTAATCGTGAATTTTTTACACGTTTCTTCGAATGTTTAAATATATCAATTTGCGAAGAAAAAGAAGAAGAAAAAATAAAAATTCAACAAACATATCGCGCATAGCAAATGCGCTCAAATGATGATGAATGGGAGGAGCCTCTAAATTCAAATCCCGACATTTTTTGGAGCCCGCGAAAATCGGGATTTGAATTTAGAGGCTCCGACCATTTCATCATCAGAGCGCATTTGCTATGCGCGATATATTTTTTGAATTTTTATTTTTTCTTCTGAATTTTCAGAATTAAACTGGATTAAAAGAACGAAATTGTATTAATCGTGAATTTTTTACACGTTTCTTCGAATGTTTAAATATATCAATTTGCGTCATTTATTTTTTTTTTCGTTTCTTTTGATAAACATATATCGCGCATAGCAAATGCGCTGATGAAATGGGCGGAGCCTGTAACAGTAGGACTCGCCTCATAACCCCACACACATGAAGAACATACAGAACACTCTAGGCTCAGTGGTTGTAACCATAACTATGACCACGCCTACTGACCCCGTGTAGCAGGAGGACGTTCAGAGGAGGATTTCTAGGCAGTTGGTGGTTGAGACTAGCTCGAGGATGGTGAGGCCTTGGTGTGGCTAAGTTGATCTCCCTCTTTTTCCTATTTTCTATATTCTTATTATTCTGTATCTTATGCCTATTAATCCTATAATAAAATCTGTAATGGAACTACTAACAATATTCGCTACACCATGGGACAATTGTATATGGAGGTCCCACCCTGAGAAGAGGTACTTCGCTGAGGTACTCTCTGACAGGTAAGTTTTTGCAAACAGGTTTGTGTTTTTTCCGATTCGTTCTTTATTCTCGTTTTCACGAGGCCCCAGAGATTCTACCCGTAAACCTCGCCCCAGGAGGTAGTTTCATTTTTTTTTAAGAGAGGATTCCAGGAGCACTGATTTAGTCATCAGGGAATGGGCTGCATATTTTGTTAAGACCTTTGATCGCGATCACCGCTTTTCCTTCGTTTCTAATCTTCTTTTCGCTGTAGTAGTTTTCAAAATTCGCTAGCAATCATTTTGGTTTTCACAGCAAAAGTGCAACAGATTTCATTCGGACGTAAGCTAAGGAACATGGATGTTCCGGGTCAATTAAAAAACCTCTGGGTGCATGATTATTTAGTGTACACACAATGGAACGATAGATGGTCTGACCTCAGAGAAATCTGAGTGACGTCATTTACTGTTCGAATGTTCGGAATGCTCCCACATAACTTTGTTTGCCAGATTTTTGGATTATTAAAATAGGATAAGAATTTCTAAGACCAATAAAACTCCGAGCCTTTGCTCAAGAGGACTTAATTGCCTCCAGGAGTTCACGGTAGATCTCCACCTTGTCGTCATCAAGAAATTCAAAAAAGTTTCGCTGATTTCCGCGGGGCCGACATCAAGGGATTCGATAAGATAAGAATTATGGCAATGCAATAAATCTCTCAATGACGACAATCTTGTCTCAAAGACAGATTACAACAGATGTTGCTCGCCACAATAAGAATTTACACAAGGACCAAAAGACGGACGGTGCAATCATATTTCGAAGGGACGCTTTCGAAGATTGTGAATATGACAATGAGAGTGGATCACTATGACATGGCTCATGGCCGTTCACCCCTTATCATAAACCGTAGCATCAATAATGAAAGGACCGTTGACCTGAACCAGTGGGCATCGCCTACTGTAGATAAAACACGAATTGATTAGCACAGAATGCCAGAAGACACCCCACACTTTGCCAGCCGGCATTTACACTGGGAACTCATCTGAGATTGTTCAGAGCTGTCTCTGAGTTTTCTTCTGGTTGCATGCTTAGTTCTCACAGTCCGAGAACAGAGTAATAGTTTTGTGCATATCAAACATTCTGTCAACTCTCTGTCCGTCCCTTACCACACCAGTCCAATTAGACTTTGTCTAATTTTGTCTCTTTTTCTTCTATAATGACTTCATTTTTGGATTCTAATTTTATTCAGATTTTGAAAATCACATTTTTGCGTTTCTTTTCATTTTTTTTCTCTTTCTCAAATTCCAAAAAGTTTTTCTCGGATTTCCAAGCTTTGCATAAAATTATTTTCTCAAATCTTGATCAAAGTCTATTGCAAGACCAAGGATCGAGACATTCACCATTTTTCACACCAACTCATTCCCATGCACTTCCCCTTTATTTGCACTAGCACCTTGAAAAGAAACGAACAACCCATCGGATTGAACTGTTCCAATCAAACAGAATGGTTCAACGATTGTTTTTTTTTCTTTTCTATCACGGCAGAAAAAAAAATTATGACAAATTTGAAGCGAAAGGCCAACGACATCGCAATCTGTCTGTTCGCAACTCTTGCGTTATGTTGACCCCGAACAGTCCTCTGTCGAGACAACAGATGTCGGAACATCTGACACGAACGACCAACAGAAACACATTTCTGTAATCCGTGAACCCGATTCGGGTACTTTTTTAATTTTAATGTTAATTTTATTTAATTTTTACCGCGCAACCCAATTTTATCTGCGTCTAGGGGCGCTAATTTGTATCTCGCCGAATGTTGGGAATTGTCAACCCAACCATTTCAATATATTGTTCCCCTATTTATCCCTGCCTCTTTCATACTTTCCTCCCACCTACATCCCTGTGTCATCTGTACAAAACACGCCCCTTTATGACTTGTACAGAACACGCCCCTTTATGACTTGTACAGAACACGCCCCTTTGTCACTTCTGTCCGCTTCACGACACATGGTCTTCATTCTGCTCTGTGAAGAGAAGCTAGCCGGCTTCTCATTCCCTTTTTTTCCCCTTTTTACTTATACCTTTTGTTGCTCTTTATTCTTTCATTTATGAAATAAATGGTTTAATTACCCAAGTTTGAGGTAATCATTGTGCATTGGCCAACCACCAACAACATCTATCGATCGTAGCAATCAATTTATGGTGCATCGACGATATTGATCGGCACCGGAACCATCATCGAAAGACCCGCGTGGCAACCACAGCAACAAAACCGACTAATCTGGTTAGTTCAATTTAACACCACTAGAAGTTATCTCACCGAGCAACTTCAAATTTCTTTCACTTGCACAAATCTATACTTCTACGCTTTTACGTACGTTCACGCACGTTCACGATCTAAGTAATGTTGAAGTCTCGCTTATCGAGTACAACTAAAAAGATAAATTCGCTGAACGCAGTCACCAAGAGCCTCATAGAAGGTGTCAAATTACTGGAGAACGCGGACTATGACTCTTATGTCAAAGAAGAAGCGACTATTTTTATGTCGATCGAGACACTTGGATCTAAAATCGAACAATTGGAGAACGAACTAAAAGTATTTGAGAAGGCGGAGAAGGAAATAGGTGATGATGTTGAACTAAACAAGAAATACGATGAACAAATTGAAAAAATACTCGATTCCCTAGAAAAGGGAAATGACGTCTGGTACAATCTCAAAGCTCATCGAATGAGATTAACCAATCTAAAACCGATTCCAGAAGGATCTGTAGAAGCCTTCGGTCGGAAAGTCCGAGATAATTATCCATCATCCCTACCCAAGATCGAAATTCCAAAATTCAATGGAATAAGATGGGAATGGCAAAATTTCTGGACAATCTTCAACGAAGTTGTCGGAAAATCAGAAATAAGTCCCCTGCTAAAGCTCAACACACTCGTCATGAACCTCGAAGGAGAAGCGAAAGAACTAGCAGGGAGATACCAATTAACGAGCGAAAACTATGACAAAGTGGTTAACCTTCTCAAGGAAAGGTACGCGAACAAAACCGCTACAGTCAATGAGCTTAACAAAAAGTTGCTGGAAGCTAAAAGCAACGATTTCAAAGTACCGGCGCAGAGAAAACTCTGGGATACGGTACGAACTATTCTGGACCAACTAAAAGGATTGGGACAAGAAACTGAGAGCGAAATGCTCAAGAATCTTGTAGTCAAAAAGTTCAGCTACAAGATTCAAGAAGACATATATAAAGCAAAACTAGATCTGAGAGATGACACAAAATGGACCATTGAGAAACTATCAGCGGACATTGAGTTATCGATCGAAAGATACGAGTATCTAGCAATGCAAATAGGCAGAGAAGACCAAAGGTTCGATAAGAAACCGAGATCTAAAACTACACTCAACGATTCTGAGCAACAATCACAGGACATGCCGGAATGTCTGTTTTGTAATAGGAATCATTATTCTTCGAAGTGCTGCGCAGTAACCGACATTAAAGATAGAATCAAAGTAATTGATCAGAAGAAAGCTTGTAAAGGTTGTTACGGCAGCGATCCAAAGCATGAGAAGACTGAGTGCAATAGACAATATTGGTGTAAAAATGAATGCATAGAAAAACACCATTACACACTGTGTCCAAAGACTAAATCTACGATCATCAATAAAAGTCAACCGAAGAATGAAGTTCGAACTTCTAGGACACACGCGAATGTTGCAAAAGTTCGAAAGGACAAGAAATGTA
Source organism: Caenorhabditis inopinata (assembly GCA_003052745.1). NCBI lineage: Eukaryota > Metazoa > Nematoda > Chromadorea > Rhabditida > Rhabditidae > Caenorhabditis > Caenorhabditis inopinata. The sequence goes on from AP018154.1 coordinate 18,331,674, forward strand.
ATATGAGCGAGAAAGTACAGGAAGAAAACGGAGCTAAATCCTTCTTAGCGACATTGAAAGCGGATGCATTCAATCAAAAGACTGAGAAATGGGACTCCAGATCTATTCTAATTGACTGTGGAGCAAACCAAACCTTCATCGACTCGGACCTAATGAAGAAATTCCAACTAACATTACTGGAAGAACAAACACTGAAAGTTCAATCGTTTGGAGAATTGAATCCTACGGAACAAATATACCAAAGGACAAGAATCAAGATGAAGATACCAAACGAAGTAATCGAAACCGACGCGCTAGTTACGAAAGTATTAGCAGGATCCATGAAGAAAGCACCGTTATTAAAAGAAGATACCGCATTCATCATGAAGAAAGGACTCAGGCTGAATGAGGACTCATTGGAGTCACAAGTCAGACCAAACATGATCCTGGGAACCGATTTCTTAAAAAAGATCTGGAAAGGAACGATGATTGAACTACCATCAGTATTGAACTTATTGGATACCGTACTTAGTTACACTACGATAGGAAGAGCCGACAGTGAGAAAATTGAAGAACAACTTCATAAGACGGCTGAAGAGGAACCTGACCACAAAATCTACGTAGCCCACTCACCAGAAGAGGTCGAGGCGAAAGAATTAGTCAGAAGAGATATCGAAGATCGTCAACGTAACGATGTGTCAATGAAAACAACTGAAGAATTCTCGGGACCATTATCGGATGAAAAGGCCGAGATGGAACGAGAAACAATCGAGTTTTTCAAAAGAACTATTGAGAAACGAGAAAACGGCTACTATATACGTCTGGCCTTCAAAGAACATGAAGGAATCCCAGATAATAGACAAATATCTTTAAAGCGGTTACAGAATGTTGTAAAATACAACACTGAAGAAGTAATCGAAATGATAAATGACATCTTTCTCGATCAACTAGCGGAAAATATTATCGAACACGTTGAAAGAGAAGGTGTTTCAAAAGGATTAGTCCACTACAATCCACACCAACCCGTCCTCACACCACAAAAGACAACTACAAAATGTCGAGTAGTGATTGACGGATCGAGTCACTTCAAAGATAAGAAGTCATTGAATGACATAATCAAACAAGGACCAGTGATACTACCTGATCTAATCGAAATGCTCATAAGATTCAGAGCGGGAAAAATCGCTATACTGTCGGATGTAGAAAAGGCCTTTCTGCAGGTACATCTACATGAAGACGACAGAGATGCGACACGAGTTCTATGGTTGAAAGATTTCCGGAAACCAGCCACACCGGACAACATAGTAACTTATCGATTCACGAGAGTAATTTTTGGACTCAACGTGTCCCCGTATCTACTTGGAGCAACGATCGAGCATCACTTGGAAACTCATCCCGACAGAGAGTTAGCGAAAGAAATTTCAACGAACTTGTATGTTGATAACTTAATCCTCACAACCGATGGAAACACGGATGAAGCAGTTAATCTCTATCGAAAATCGAGAGAAACCTTCTCAGAGATGAAGATGAATTTGAGGGAATTTTTAAGTAACTCGAAAGAATTCAACGAGTTGGTAGACGAAAAAGATCGAGCAAAGGAAACGAAAACGAACGTTTTAGGAATCCAATGGGATTCTGAAACCGATGACCTACACTGCTCGATCGAGATAGAAGACTGCATAACGAGCTCGAGACGTACGGTAGCGAGCATCATTGCCGGCATATTCGACCCACTTGGAATGCTGGTACCATTACTACTACCCATGAAACTATTCCAGAGAGAGCTATGGAACGAAACATATGGGTGGGATACACCTTTGAACAAAGATCACGAAAAACAATGGCTCAAAATTATTGAAACAATCATCGGCTTCTCTAGAAGAATACCGAGAAACGTGATCAACAAATCGACTACAAATAGAATAGTCACATTTACAGACGCCAGTAACGAAGCAATAGCATGCTGCATCTACATGATATCTAATGAGAACGCAGAACTAATTTTTGCTAAATCGAAAGTCAAACCATTGAAAGAAAAATGGACAATCCCGAAGTTAGAAACTCAAGCAATAACACTAGGAGTTGAAATGACGAAGAAAGTGTTAAAAGCAGTAACGGACGGAAACATAAGCGTTCAACAAATTCACTTGTTATCAGACAGCGAAATCGCATTGGCATGGCTAAAATCAATGCCAACAAGACAAGAAGTAGGAGTACTCATTTCCAACCGGCTCAAAACCATAAGAGAAGGAGTGGAAGAGATGTCCAAACATTGCCCAATTATCTTCGGTTACGTCGATACGAGAAGCAACCCAGCCGATCTTCGAACGCGAGGTATTGACAAAGAGACAGTTCAAGATTCTATATGGTGGAAAGGACTAGAATTCCTGAAGACAACCAGCGAAAAATGGCCGAACCATGAACGATTCTTTGAACTAAAACCGAGTATTTACGAAACAGTGGCTGTAACGAAAGTTGAACAAGTAGACGGAAACGCAGATCAATCCCTATTCAACTACGAAAGGACGATTATAGAACGAATACAAGGAATCGAAAAAAGCGTAGAGGCGGGAGCCTGCTCACAGAGCACTCACACCATAGACCCAAGAGAAAGGATGGAAGCTGGCGAAGAAACCAGCGATCCCAAGATAGGAAATAGAGAAGACGATGCTGAAGAGAAAGCGAAATCATATTCAAGCAAATCTATGAGCTATTATAATAATTACCGATCGAGATCGAGAAAAAGTTGCACCAGCGGGTCTTCGTCGTGGTATGCTCCGATTTACCGATTGATAGTCCCGCCAGATTTTTCATCGAATCGATGCAAGACAAGATGCATTTTTTGTAACCCAACCCATCTATCGAACGAATGTGGAAACCATAAAAATACCGAGATGCACAACTTCGCTGGAGGCCGGGAGTGAACCCGATTCGGGTACTTTTTTAATTTTAATGTTAATTTTATTTAATTTTTACCGCGCAACCCAATTTTATCTGCGTCTAGGGGCGCTAATTTGTATCTCGCCGAATGTTGGGAATTGTCAACCCAACCATTTCAATATATTGTTCCCCCTATTTATCCCTGCCTCTTTCATACTTTCCTCCCACCTACATCCCTGTGTCATCTGTACAAAACACGCCCCTTTATGACTTGTACAGAACACGCCCCTTTATGACTTGTACAGAACACGCCCCTTTGTCACTTCTGTCCGCTTCACGACACATGGTCTTCATTCTGCTCTGTGAAGAGAAGCTAGCCGGCTTCTCATTCCCTTTTTTTCCCCTTTTTACTTATACCTTTTGTTGCTCTTTATTCTTTCATTTATGAAATAAATGGTTTAATTACCCAAGTTTGAGGTAATCATTGTGCATTGGCCAACCACCAACAACATCTATCGATCGTAGCAATTTGTTTAATCCGCACCTATTCTGTTGAGCAGACCTCGAAAAATTCTTTGTCGGTACAACAGATAGTGTGACATTTACAACCACGTTCCCAAGAGCTCACGCAGAGAAGAGCTCACACAACAGATGTTGCGCGTCTCACTTTCAGTCAGGGGGCGTGGCCAAGCCAACCTACAGAACACTGAGACGAATGCTATCTGGACGCGCTCAGCAGATAGCTCAGATATACCAACGAGCCTCGAGTGAACACCATTTCGTATCACTGTCATTTTCGATTCTTTTCGCACATAGTTCACTTGCACTCACACTCACCCAATTCACACTAACCATTGCTATTCTCTTTTTCCTAATTTTGAAGCTAAGATCTTTACAGAAACAAAGATGTCGAACGAACACCAAAACAGACACAGAGACAATGGAGGAAGTACTATTGTTGAACTACAAGATGGAAAACTCACATCTTCATCATCACTGATAAACCCCAAATTCAAATTGGAGGACGATGTATGTGAAGCAGAACACTACAATGGTTTGGCAAATAGAAGTTCGGCACGGCAGTTCTTCCTATCAACCATGTTGAGCAGAAAACGACCGAAGAAGTTGAAGTTCATTGTATTCAAGGAACTCAAGAACAAACGGAAGAACAAAAATATCGAAAGAGGATTCCGATACCCACTAATGACGAAATACACCTTGTCGAATACAAGTTACTGGTAGCACCTGATCAATGCTGTCCAGGAAACTTCAATCATCCAAAGGAAAACTCATCAATGACAACAAACCAATCATTATGATTGGTCAAGAGACAATTGGAAAAGGAACAATGGCGCAGCTATCAGATCTACCCAAGCCAGAAGAATCAACGATTCCTGCCGAAGCTAATTGGGAAGACCAAATTTTTGTTCCGAAAAACATCAAATTCCTTGAAAAAAATAAAGATCGACGGACCCACGCTGACAACTCGAACGAAGCAACAAATTCAGTCAGTTATCAAGAACAACAGTCGTTCGTTTTTCAATGAGGATGCTGAAATTGGATTGTTCACTGGAGGAGTGGAACACAAGATTGAGCTGCGACAAGATCTTCCATTCCAAAAATCGAAATCGAAAAAGGAGATGGTGCATTGAATTAGTTATTTTATCGTATTTTTTTTTACTTTTCGTTGTGTTATAAATTTATCTAATTTCCGAATATCATGTATTTTTACACCATTTATGTTTACGTTCACCCCATAATCATTCATTATTATTTAAAATTCTTTTTAATTCATGACCTCCCCCTCATTTAATTGTATTAATCAACCTTTACAGAAAATATGCCGAAATGTAAACGTAATTTTTTTTTAAGTTTATTAATCATCTCTCTCTTTATTTTTCTCTCTCATTTTCACTATTTTTCTATTGTTCTCTCTTTCTTTTTCTCTCTCATATTAATTAATTCTCGATTGTTCTCTCACCCGTTCTCTATCTCTATCATTTTCATTAAGTTTCTATTGTTTTCTCTTTGTTTTTCTCTCTCTCTCATTTTTTTTTAATTTTCTAATGTTTTTTTTTCTCTCTCTCTCTCTTTCTCTTTCTTTCTTTTTATTTTTTTTTGTTCTCATTCTCTCTCTCTCTCTCTTCTTAGCCCCCTTGGCCACAACTTATCCCAGCGAATCGTGATCAACAATAATGCACAAAGGAACCCTGCACATGAAAAAGAAGACACTCGCCAAAATTGGACAAATGACTAAAATGGACAGGATTACTAAGATACAGAAGTCATCATTTCAACATTCTACAAATACGCCCACATTGAACTAAAGAAGAATATCGGAACAAGGAGTCGATCGGGGCGCTCGACTTAAGGAGCGGTGGGATGTAACAGTAGGACTCGCCTCATAACCCCACACACATGAAGAACATACAGAACACTCTAGGCTCAGTGGTTGTAACCATAACTATGACCACGCCTACTGACCCCGTGTAGCAGGAGGACGTTCAGAGGAGGATTTCTAGGCAGTTGGTGGTTGAGACTAGCTCGAGGATGGTGAGGCCTTGGTGTGGCTAAGTTGATCTCCCTCTTTTTCCTATTTTCTATATTCTTATTATTCTGTATCTTATGCCTATTAATCCTATAATAAAATCTGTAATGGAACTACTAACAATATTCGCTACACCATGGGACAATTGTATAAGCCTCTAAATTCAAATCCCGACTCGAAAAAATGTCGGAACTTTTTTACGGCGATAATACATTCCTCTAACAAAATTGAGATTCCAAAAAACAACTAATTTGACACTAATTCATACTGGCCCGCCTAACAAGCATTTTTAGTATAATCGGAACATTTTCAGATTTAAAAATAGTCTTCATCCGTCTATTTCTGTCAACTTTAAATATAATTAGCCCTGTATCTGCCAAGTTTTATATCCTAAAAAAACAGTTTCAAAATAAGAAAACCTCTGCTCAAAAACAAAAAATGAGCACGTCAAAATGAGCTGCTACGTGACATGTTACGTTTTATGATGACACAATTCGACTTTCATCTCACCATCTGATACTCTTCGCCTTCTCATTTTGCCGAAATGAATAAAAAGTAAACATTACAATTTTGGAGTGAAAAAGAGCCATTCGGCAAGCGGACAATGCATTTGTAACAGAGAGTTATTGGCAGAAATATATTAGAAAATGATTCATCAAACTGAAACCTTAAAATTGCGTTTTATGATGTGCTCCTTATTATGATTCTACATGGGTTCGGCGATTTTTAATTTTCGTCGATTTATAATATTTTCGATTTTCCAAAAGCAGGTTTCCACCGCTATCACATCTGCAACCTTCTGGCGCTAGCGATCCGAATTTGATTCTTGCTCCATAGTTGAAGTTGTGCGAAATGAACATTTTGACAATTTTCGTGTTTGTTTTTTGAAGAAATGTCGTTTATTAACATTTATTCGTTACAAAAGTTATGAGCAATCCGAAAACCGCATTATTATGGATAAACATTTTAAAAAGTTGAAAAAAATTAATGAAGACAGCAACAAAAAACATAATTGCTATTATTATTTAAGCAAATACTGTTTTATTTTTTGATAAACCATTTTTAACATACTTCTTTTAATAACATTTTTAGGATGATTAATTCAAAAATTTGTGTTGATATTGCTGATATTCAACGAAGAACTGCTTATCAATCAATTTTTCGATGCATTTTTATTTCTTTTTCAGAAAAAAATATCTTATTTTTCAATAAGCAGGCGATAAGTTTTACGAAAACAATTAACTGTGAAAACAGTAATATTTACGTCAAATTTAAAATGAATCCGGTCGAAACGCAGCACAGAGTTTTGATGGATATCCCTTTAAAATACCGTAATTCTTCATTTTTATTTCTTTTTTCATCATTACGATCTTTTTCGCCATTTCGATCATTTTTTTTCGGAAGAATTATTCTTTTAAAGTCAAACCGATCGGATCGATGTTTTATACGAAAAATATATTATCGGTTCGCGAGTACGCAAGAAACCGCTTAGAGATGGGGTTTGGGTCTCGTTAGGAAATTGGCGCGTTAAAACGCGCCAATTTAAAAATTGAAAGAAAGCGCACACACTGCGTTTGTTTTTCTTTTCGAAAATTGAAGCGAATATTGGAATTTTTCTATATTTTGCTTCGAAAATCATGTTTTTTTTTAAATTAATTTTTATTGTCAATTTTCTTAAACTGCTTATTAAACTGAATAAAGTATTATTTACCGGAATTTAAATGTTTTTTTTTTCAATATTAGAAGTTTATATTCTTCAAATTAGTATCTTTTCACTTGCAGCTAATTGTTTCAACAGAAGTGATGAAGTTTATGGTAAGGAATACCTGTCAAATAAAATTTATAAATATTAATTTTCAGGTTTTTCGTGAGAAGAGGTTTTTTATGGTTAGACACGCGAGGTCGCTGAATGATCCGGACGTTTTAGAATCTGGAGAATCAGCTGGTCAACCATCGGTCAACCGTCAACCATTAACTGAAGACGTTCGTTTCGTCGAAGAGAAGATTTTCTGAAAGAGAAGATGATTTGAAAAAAGAGAAAAAGGAGAAGATTCAGTTACCTTCGATGACTTTCTCTCCAGAATCCTCTCTCGATCCTTTCCCGGATGGTTGACCAGCTGATTCTCCAGATTCTAAAACGTCCGGATCATTCAGCGACCTCGCGTGTCTAACCATAAAAAACCTCTTCTCACGAAAAACCTGAAAATTAATATTTATAAATTTTATTTGACAGGTATTCCTTACCATAAACTTCATCACTTCTGTTGAAACAATTAGCTGCAAGTGAAAAGATACTAATTTGAAGAATATAAACTTCTAATATTGAAAAAAAAACATTTAAATTCCGGTAAATAATACTTTATTCAGTTTAATAAGCAGTTTAAGAAAATTGACAATAAAAATTAATTTAAAAAAAAACATGATTTTCGAAGCAAAATATAAATAGAAAAAAATTCCAATATTCGATTTCAATTTTCGAAAAGAAAAACAAACGCAGTGTGTGCGCTTTCTTTCAATTTTTAAATTGGCGCGTTTTAACGCGCCAATTTCCTAACGAGACCCAAACCCCATCTCTAAGCGGTTTCTTGCGTACTCGCGAACCGATAATAGCTATTTTCAGAATCTCTTCAGATTCAAAGCGCAAGCTATTCTTCTCGAGACCATTTTGAGACAATAAATATCTCTATTCTACATTGTAATCTTCATTGTGGGCGCTTCAGGATTCATTAGCCTTCTCGAAAAAAAGTTCAATGAATTCCACTGACAGTCCGTTTAATAAAAAGAAATCTGAAACTTGTCCACACGTTGACATTTCTGGAAATCATGTGAGACTATTCATCTGATATTTTGCGTTGACTGGAAGCGGTGAATATTTATTAGATGAACTTGTCATGAATCTTCAACGTCATCAGCTATATTTCTCAATAATGCATTACTTAACATCAAAATAAGAAATACTTCAGCGACCTTACTTAGGCTGATTGTGGCTTTTATCTTGGTGAGCTTCGTGGCCGGTAATCAAACGAGAAATATAGTAAAGGACACTTGGAGCCTGTAACTCGCAATTTTTGCAATAAAACGGCTTTTGCAAAACTCACAAATTTGTATTTATTCTTCAACGCTGCAATGGCTACTTGGCGTTTCTCAAATGTCTGATTTTTGTTTTCGTAAATCTTGATGAGTTCTTCATGCGCCGCCAATAGATTCTTTATTACTTCCGGCCGCTGCTTTTTGATGAGATCATGATTCTTTTTCCTCAAAGCCATCTCGTCTTTGATGGCTTTCTGAAATATATTTTGAACAATCTCAATGAAGCTAGAAATCATTAATGCTAGAACACTTAGAACACCCGTGTGTTATTCCAACAGTACTACAACCTTCGTTCCATTCAAATCACGGAAGATGTCTAACAAGGCGACCCCGTCGCGATGAGAACCTCTGCCGTTTACTTGGAGTGACAATATCACCGACACATTGAGTAACAACCAGTGTGTCAATTTTTCCGAAAAATTCTCGAAAAATTTCCGAAAAATTCCCGAAAAATTTCCGAAAAATTCCCGAGAAATTCTCGAAAAAATACCGAAAAATTTATCGAAAAATTTCTCGAAAAATTCTCGAAAAATTTCCGAAAAATTCTCGAAAAATTTCTCGAAAAATTCTCGAAAAATTTCCGAAAAATTCCCGAAAAATTCTCGAAAAATTCTCGAAAAATTTCCGAAAAATTCTCGAAAAATTTCCGAAAAATTTATCGAAAAATTCTCGAAAAAATTCTCGAAAAATTCTCGAAAAATTTCCGAAGAATTCTCGAAAAATTTCCGAAGAATTCCCGAGAAATTCTCGAAAAAATACCAAAAAATTCTCGAAAAAATTCTCGAAAAATTCTCGAAAAATTTCCGAAGAATTCCCGAGAAATTCTCGAAAAAATACCAAAAAATTTATCGAAAAATTTCTCGAAAAATTCTCGAAAAAATTCTCGAAAAATTCTCGAAAAATTTCCGAAAAATTCCCGAGAAATTCTCGAAAAAATACCGAAAAATTTATCGAAAAATTTCCGAAAAATTCTCGAAAAATTTCCGAAAAATTCTCGAAAAATTTCTCGAAAAATTTTCGAAAAATTTCCGAAAAATTCTCGAAAAATTTCTCGAAAAATTTTCGAAAAATTTCCGAAAAATTCTCGAAAAATTTCCAAAAAATTCTCGAAAAATTTCCAAAAAATTCTCGAACAATTTCCAAAATATTCTCGAAAAATTTATCGAAAAATTTCTCGAAAAATTCTCGAAAAATTTCTCGAAAAATTCTCGAAAAATTTCCGAAAAATTCTCGAAAAATTTCCAAAAAATTCTCGAAAAATTTCCAAAAAATTCTCGAACAATTTCCAAAATATTCTCGAAAAATTTATCGAAAAATTTCTCGAAAAATTCTCGAAAAATTTCTCGAAAAATTCTCGAAAAATTTCCGAAAAATTCTCGAAAAATTTCCGAAAAATTCTCGAAAAATATCCGAAAAATTCTCGAGAAAATTTTCTCGTGAAATTTTTATCGAACACCTCATTTTTCGAGAATTTTTCGAGAATTCGAGAAAAACGCGATTTTTAAAAGAAACTTTCGATAAATTATAATAATAAACTAGTTTGAACAACACTCCGAAATAACACAAAGCGCGTTGTTTATCGTATTTCCATTCAAATAATTTTTCGCGATTTCTCGAGAATTTTTCGATACATTCCCGAAAAATTCTCGAGAAAATGTTTCTAAAAACGCATTTTTCGAGAAAAAATTTTTCGAAACGACACACTGGTAACAACCAAGCCCATCTCTCTTACAATTCGCCAACGATATTGGGTTGATGGACAATGGCTGAAACACAGAAAATGTCCGCCAACCAGCAACCATTTTAGATCCTAGCGGAACTACACGAAGGGAGACGAGTAGTATGTGCAGCGTGACATTAAAAACTGCAGGGATGACATCAAATTAGAACAGATGAGAATTTGGCGGCTGTCGAGAGACTGAGACCCTCTGACGTTTATTTTGAAATAGGATGGGCTGGATTCGCAACCAGAAGAACTCCATTACTGTAGGAGTGGATTCCACGTGGCGGGAAAAAAACCGGCTGCAAGGCCTCGAATGAGATGATCCGAGTTTTATGAAGAAGGTTAGCTAGCATTCGATATGGGCGAAATTTCGGCTGTCTCGTCTCATCTTAGTCTTCGCCTCGTCTTCTTCTTCGTCTTGAATTCGTCTGACGCAGTGTGTTGACAACTTTTTTATTGCGTGAGACGAATGCAAGACGAACTGAAAGATACACGAAGGCGACTTTTTGTTTTCGTCTTTTGTGGAAGTCTTAGTGATGCGAGTGCGGTTGATTTTTGACGAGACTCTTTTTCGAGTGAATTAAGGCTTCCACGAAAGACGAAGACAAAAAGACCTCTTCGTTCGTCTTTCAGTTCGTCTTGAAATCGTCTTACGCAATAGAAAAGTTGTCAACACACTGCGTAAGACGAATTCAAGACGATGAAGAAGACGAGGCCAAGACTAAGATGAGACGATATATCGCCAAAATCGACTGCCTCGTCTTCTTCTTCGTCTAGAATTCGTCTTACCCAGTGTGTTGACAACTTTTTTATTGTGTAAGACGAATGCAAGACGAGCTGAAAAACGAACGAAGACGACTTTTTGTCTTCGTCTTTAATTCAGACTTTCGAAAAAGGGTCTCGTTCAATTCGTGGAACCGCACTCGCAACACTAAGGCTTCAACGAACGAACGAAGACAAAAAGTCGTCTCTTATATCGTTTTTCGTCTCCTCGCCTCGCCAAGACGAATTCAAGACAAAGACGAGGCGAGACTGTCAGATTTCGTCTTTCCTGGAAACCTTACTCATCACAGCCTCTGAATGCGACTAACTTTCAATGAAAATGTAAGTTTAAAGGATCAGAATAGGAGCGACCTTGAGTAATTACTCATCCTCATTGCTAAATCCTATAAAGCTCTGAGCTCGAGAAACTAAGTGGCTCCGTATATCGAAGAAACTCACTCCGAATCCATGCTTTTCAGCGAAGGCAAGTCTCTGATCTTCTTGTTGTTGGACTGTCAATTCTTTGTTCGCAAATATTTTGTAATACTCCTGTTTCTCCGCTTTAGTCAGATTTGCCAAATAAGAAGGTCCGCGGACAACGTGTCCTTTTTTTGGCGCGCCGATCTTCTTGGCGGCTTCTTCACAATAAACCGCCGAGAACAAGGCAACAAGAAGGAGCAAATAGGGAGAAGCGATCGAAGACATCATTCTATTCTGCGGTTTCAGTGGTTTCAGCACGATGCTTTTATAGAATCTGCGTCGAAAGAACTTTATGTGACCCATTTCTTGCAAGATGTTTATGATTGAACATTTTGTTTCTTCCACGCGTTTCGTTTCTGTTTCGGTTAACGGCAGCGTTTATAGATTCAAATCGTTGAATCCGTCATGGTGTTCGCGCCAAAAAGGAAACTGAAGTGAAGAGAAATGTCGGCTCTAATTGATTAATTGTACAATTGAGGAGAGTGTGCATTAGTGTGTCGTGTCAATTCAACAATCGATCAATTTTGATTAGTTTTGTTGAACGGGCAAATCGATTTGGATCGATACTTGAATTGCATCGAATCTCAATTCGATTCAATTCAATTTTCGATTCGATTCGGTAAAATCTAATCAACAAAAATAGTGCAAATGCGCTCTACCGATCAATGACTTCGGCGGCGGTTTGAAATCGTATTTTTTATCAGTTTCATTCAGATTGCGTTTTTTGTCGATTGAAAAATTGAATAGATTGAAAAATTGCCGATCCAATTCAATTCAATCGATCAATTCAACCGATCAACTCCAAAATAGTGTGCATCGGCAGGAGGATCTCTAGCGGAAAAAAGAACCAAAACAAGCAAAACGCTGAGTTTTTTAAAAAATTTCCCAAATATATTATCCATCAGTGATTTTTCGTTTAAAGGCGCTGTTTGGGTCTCGTTAGGAAAGAAAAATTGTAAGAAAGCGCACACACTGCGTTTGTGATTCTTTTCGAAAATTGAAGCGAATATTGGAATTTTTCTATATATTTGCTTCGAAAATCATGTTTTTTAAATTAATTTTTATTGTCAAATTTCTTAAACTGTTTATTAAACTGAATAAATCACAAACGCAGTGTGTGCGCTTTCTTACAATTTTTAAATTGGCGCGTTAAAACGGGGGTATGTGAAATCGGAACAAAAAGAGAATAGAACTCGTAGGAAATCGGAACATGATGAAAATAAAACTTTTAAAAAAGAAAACTGTATTGAATTGGAACTGATTGGGAATTAGAACTGTTTTAAAGTAAAACCGCATGGAAGCGGAACTGTATGGAATTGGAACTCTGTTCGATGGAGCGCGTTTGCTTTACAAGAGTACTTTTCTCAGCGATAAGTCAACTAAAAAATACTCTGGGTAAAGCCAACGCGCTCCATTGAACAGAGTTCCAATTCCATACAGTTCCGCTTCCATGCGATTTTACTTTAAAGCAGTTCTGATTCCCCATCAGTTCCAATTCAATGCAGTTTTCTTTTTTAACAGTTTTAATTCCAATTTAAAAATTGTAAGAAAGCGCACACACTGCGTTTTTTATTTCTTTTCGAAAATTGAAGCGAATATTGTAATTTTTCCTATATTTGCTTCAGTGTGTCGTTTCGAAAAATTATTTCTCGAAAAATACGTTTTTCGAAAAATTTCCGAAAAATATTCACGAAAAATTTCTCGAAATGCTTTCGAAACGACACACTGATTTGCTTCGAAAATCATGTTTTTAAAATTAATTTTCATTGTCAAATTTCTTAAACTGAATAAATCACAAACGCAATGTGTGCACTTTCTTAAAATTTTTAAATTAGCGCGTTGAAACGCGCTATCCCCTAACGAGACCCAAACAACGCCTTTAAACGAAAAATCACGTCCTCGCGGATGGATAATACTTCTTTCTGTTATTTATTTTCCTGTAGGTGTATAATGTTACAGTTCGCGTCAAAAGTTTGGCGCCCCCTTTGTGCTGGGAGCTGGAATTCTCTTGGTGTTGCGGACTTGGTCGAGTTGAACACAGCTCGTTGGTTGGTTCGGTGTCATAACGGACGCTGATGAAGACGAGCTACTGGCACTGGTAAAGGAAGAAGCCGATTCGGGTACGCATTCGTTCTCCCTACAGCAGATGTAGCACCTTCTCTTTTGTCACATAAATGAACGACGAGATGACTTACCACTTTCGGATGATAAGAGAATCTTGAAATTCCAATGCCAATGGAATTTGTTTTGAAATTTCTTCATAACTTTTTTTTGAGATATCTATACCGACTCTAGAGAAGCATTCAAGCTCCAAACTTTTTGAAAAGTGAGATTTACAGTTCATTTTTTATTGAAAGCGAGGCGCGAGATTTTGGAAATATTTTTTTAGGAGTTATTCTCGCTTAGAAGACAGATCTCGCTAGTTTTACCCGTTTTGGTTGGGATTTTTCTTTTAAAACTGAGGAAACCCTCGAAAAGGAGAAAGTAGAACCAAACTTTCTCATAAATCGATAATTACAGCGAATTCCGCCAGTTTTTTTTTTTAATATTTAAGAAATCGCTAGAATGTTCTCAAAATAATTTTAAAAATTCAGTTTGGACAGAGAATGGATGGGACTCATTTGACAAAAATACGCGTATATCGAGTACTATACGGTTTTGAGCCAAAGCATGCAGATTCGCGAAGGTCAGTGTGTTCCAGTGGAGGACAGAATCGGTGATGATTGTCCACGTCATCAGGCAGGCCGTGGATCTGATATTTGGGGTTTTCCAACTACCTATGTTTCGCTTAATTTTTTCATTATTTTCCAAGCCTCAATAATATTTTTTCCTACCATTCCATTGTTAGCAAACAATACAATTATTTGACAGAGAACTCGAATTTTTCTCCATTTTTGAGTGCCCGAAACCTTAACGATGTTATCATAAAGGACGAAGCCATAAGCTAACTTTCAGATATGGAAATAATGGAAACTTTCCTTAAAACATTAAACAAAATCAAATAAATTAGTGAAATAATTTAACAAATGAGACAAAATATGGGTGGGTGCGTTAATGAGACGGAAAGAAGGATAACGCTTAATTTGGCTAATTTGGTTAGCTGGCATTGATCCTTAAATTTATTGTTCCGATTCAAAAGTCTCCGCAGCCTCTCCCTCGACGTATCCGTCAACGTCTTCTTCGGCAGTAGCCTCCTGGTATTGTTGGTATTCGGAGATCAAGTCGTTCAAGTTACTTTCAGCCTCGGTGAATTCCATCTCGTCCATTCCTTCTCCGGTGTACCAATGAAGGAAGGCCTTGCGGCGGAACATGGCTGAAATAAGTGAATTATCTACGTCATGTTTTTCTAATTTAAACGTGGTTTGGGAGAAAAATGCAGCCGTTGATAATATTCGTACCGGTAAATTGTTCAGAGACGCGCTTGAACAGCTCCTGGATGGCGGTGGAGTTTCCAACAAACGTCGCAGCCATCTTTAGTCCCTTTGGTGGAATGTCGCAAACAGCGGTCTTAACATTGTTTGGAATCCATTCCACGAAGTATGAAGAGTTCTTGTTTTGAACGTTGAGCATCTGCTCGTCGACCTCTCTCATTGACATACGTCCACGGAACATGACAGCAACAGTCAGGTAACGGCCGTGACGAGGATCGCAGGCTGCCATCATGTTCTTAGCATCGAACATTTGTTGGGTGAGCTCGGCTACGGTGAGGGCTCTGTACGCTTGAGTTCCTTTGGCAGATAGTGGAGCGAATCCAGGCATGAAGAAGTGGAGACGGGGGAATGGAACCATGTTGACTGCCAATTTTCGAAGATCAGCATTCAGCTGTCCTGGGAAGCGGAGACAGGTTGTAACTCCAGACATGGTGAGAGACACTGGAAATTGTTAATCAGATATGTGAATTCCAATATTTAGACAATTTTTTCTTACCGAGGTGATTCAAGTCTCCATAGGTTGGGTTTGTGAGCTTGAGGGTACGGTAGCAGATGTCGTAGAGAGCCTCGTTGTCTATACAGTAGGTTTCGTCAGTGTTCTCAACGAGTTGATGGACAGAGAGAGTCGCGTTGTATGGCTCGACGACGGTATCCGATACCTTTGGCGACGGCACAACCGAGAAAGAGCTCATGATTCTGTCCGGGTATTCCTCGCGGATTTTAGAGATAAGCAGTGTTCCCATTCCGGATCCGGTTCCTCCTCCCAACGAGTGAGTGAGCTGGAATCCTTGAAGGCAATCACTTCCCTCGGCCTCCTTGCGAATCACGTCAAGTACGTTGTCGACAAGTTCGGCTCCTTCTGTGTAGTGCCCCTTGGCCCAGTTGTTCCCGGCTCCGCTTTGTCCAAACACATAGTTGTCGGGTCGGAACAGCTGACCGAATGGTCCGGAGCGAACAGAATCCATGGTTCCAGGTTCGAGATCGACTAATACAGCGCGTGGGACATACTTTCCGTCTAAAACACGGTTTTTATTGGAAACTAATTATTCATTCTTAGATGTGATTTTATGACAAATTAACAATTTCAGTTAATTATAATTCAGTACTGGCTTTCTGAGAAATCACAATAAAAATTTAAACGTATTATCGGAAAACAATGGCACTTTTTAAAAGTATAGTATATTGCAAGCCGATTATCGTGTAATATTTCTTATAGCTCATCTCTCAGGATCCGTCAATGAAATTTCTCGTGCGCCTTTACGAGTGTCTTAGTCCTAGCCGCCGGCCACCCCTTTTGTTTTATTTTTATGGACTTTACCAAAATATTACTCGTTATTTTTTAGACCTAAGCTGCAACTTACTGGTAGCTTCATTGTAGTAGACATCTATGCGCTCAAGTTGAAGATCGGACTCCCCCTTGAATGTTCCGTCAGGCTGAATTCCATGCTCATCGGAGATGACCTCCCAGAACTTCGATCCAATTTGGTTTCCGCATTGTCCGGCTTGAACGTGGACGATTTCTCTCATTTTTCTGCAAAACAGAAATTAGAAAGCGGGAAACATGAGAGAAGCAAATTAAAAGCATGGCAGAGGAACAATGAAACGATAAAACAAACCAAATTTTGAAAGACGATGCATTTAGAACATTCTAAAGAAAATTTGGGCCCCAATACTCGAAATCTCCGGCTCAGAAAATTTTTCCGCGCGCGGTTTCATAATAAATGTTGAAACATTGTGACACACAACATGCAGTACCCTATTGAAATTCAAATTATTAGACTATTGTTAAACAGATTTTAGTATAGAAAATGGATAAAAAATTCAATTCCTACGAACATTGGCATGTTTGCCCGTTTCTAGAGTTGAAGAAAATAAAAGAAGGCCTCATAGATTAAAAAAATAATACAGAAGGTAAGTGGAAATTTAAAATATGCGGAATAATAATTGCTTCATCATAAAATCATATTTTTCTATTTTTCAGACGCCATCGAAAGAAACGTTGAAAAAGAAGATAAAACCGAAAAACGAATACAATTTGAAATTTGGAGAGATAGTTTAGCGTACAATGACGGAATCACAGAGGAAGCATTAGAAGCAATCGAAAAAGTTGGAAATTAAGAAATCGCTAGAATGCTGTCAAAATCATTTTAAAAATTCAGTTTGGACATGTTTCTTGAAGTTTTTTCGGACGTACGAACTTGGCGATTGAAAGTAACATATGAGAAGAGATCCGAGACTTTGCATGAAAAGAAAACTTTCTAAATGTTCAGATTTAGAGCATTAAAAAATTTAATTTCAAATAGCTATTCTGAAATCAAATACGTTTTAAATATCTGATGATGAGGACTTCTTAAAAAAAAACTCGAGGAAACCCGCGGAAAAGAGAAAGTAGAACTAAACATAAATCGATAACTATTGCGAATTCCGCCAGTTTTTTTTTTGAATAGTGTTATAAAATGGTTTTTGCTCAAGTTATTCTTATTTTCATCGCTGAAAAGCTTATTTTTATTAGTATTTACATAGATGCTTAGTTATTAATTTCGATATAAAAATCGGTATACAAAGTTTAATTTGTTTGAAGAAACGGAATTAGTTTTATGCGTAAAGAGAAATTTCGCAACCACGAATAAACAAACTGCTTGAATTATGGACAATTCAGATACGGCAATTTGGCATAGTGCAGTTTGAAATTTGCCTTGTTCAGTTTCGGAACACTATTCGCCTTACTATGATCATTCCGATGACTAAGCGACCGGGCGTGGTTGAGCGCAAAATTACAGTGTGAAATAAAAAATGAGTGGTTCGTAAATTCCTAAATATTAGAATGAGAGTTACGCAAGATACAACCATGCTTTAATAAATGTTTTACGGACTCCACACGATTTATAACTTAATATAAGTTTATTATCTATTTTATTAGGATACTTTCAAGTATGTAAAAAGAGTGGTGAAAAACAGACATGAAAACGGAACGGACGAGAGACAAAAATAAGAGAAACCATCCGGAATGACACAATTCTCCACTTATATACCCGGCGGAGGAATAGAGAGAGGATGAGAAAAAGAATGCGTTAAATAGTGGTAGATCACACTGGGGCATAGGTCAAAAACTACGTGTTTGACAGATATCACGACGAGTAGTCCTACCGGTAACTTAGCGTCTGGAGTATGCTGGCTCACGTTGTCAGAGGGAACAATTCAGATACGGGAAGCTAACGAACAGAAGTGCCGATGCCTACCGTTTGATATGTGTGGTAAATAACGCTAGCCCTTGCAGTTCTACGCGTAGTGTTGACATCATCGTCAATACATAAGGAGAAGTATTCGCTATTAACAGCGATAGCCCAGACGGTTATCGCAGTTAGCGTCACGAGCTACAAATGGATACACTTCGTTACTCTCGCCGCAACTTCAATGATGGAGGTAGTGGTCTTCTTCCTGCATTTTAAATTTGCGAAAATCCTTCCCAGCATTTAGTGAACTTTTATTTTCGTAAGTAAATAAGTAACTTATTTAAGGACCCTCAAGTTCCGCGACATTGAGTGCATGCATGATTAAAGAAAACTATCGCAGTGAATAAAGTATACGTTGGAAACGCTAAAATCGAGGTTGTGCCATACTTTTGACGCACACACTTAAAAATTCACTCTGAAACTATTATCATCGTATTAACAGTTTCAGCAATCAATCTATTGTGTCTTTACTGTCGGATGAACTCAGATCATCGGCTGAAATCATTACGAGCTGTAATCTGAAAAATTATCCTTCAGTCATCGTTGCCGAAGCCGGAGTGAAAGAATAAGAAATATTGTAAAATAAATTGACAAAGTGGGGACAGCAGTAAGAAGTCGGTTTGGACGAGAATTTAATATTAACCGAATAACATGCATTAAAAACAGATATTTATTTATACAAATATGAAAATACAGAGAAAAAAGCTAAATAAAACAAGAAATAGATAAAACATAAAGGAAGGAAGATACCGGTATCAAATTACGAAGTAAGGACCCAATAAATTAGATACAAAGCCTAAGCCCAGAATTCATCATCGAGAACAATTTCTTCGTTTATTTGCTGCAGAATTCGCGACGAGCCGAAGAAGTCCGTCACTCGAACTCGTTTCACATCTTTTGGATAATGGTCTTTACGAACTCCTGAAATATTACAAGTTTTTGGGAAAAAATACTTAATTTCTTTATTAAATTGTCAGGATCTTCAATTAAATGCTAATTTCTTTTCAAATGTCAACAAATTCAGCAAACCACTTTTTAACATAAAAATTCGCAAAAGTACTAATCGAAGTGCAAGTTGAACGCTCATCACAGTTATTATGAAGAACTTAAGAACACAATGAATTAAAAAAATAATTTTTACCAGTATTAGACAAGCACTTCCTAGCTGGGCATGAATCGATGTAGTCTTGCATATTGGCCGATGAGTTCAAAGCTTTGACTTCCTTAGACAAGAAGTTCACAGTGTAGTGTGTATATCTGAAATTAAAAATGTTTCAAAATAGCAAATCTGATATCTGATGAATGTGCAAAGTAGACAGATAGCCGTTTTCTTTAAGTTTTTTTAAATATTTTTTTGTATATAACATTTTAGATCGTTGCCAGAATTCACAACTCTTTATTTTTTCATCAAGCAATCGTCATCTGGACGCTACACGACTGGATGTTCCACAACTAATATATAAAACCTGCTACACGATTCCGATTCCCTATATTTATTGACTTCTTGCAGAATATATTTAATGATTTTTAGTAATTTCGTATGATTGTGAAACGGCAAATTCTGAAATGGGGACCAAATTTTTAAAGAAAACATGGTGAAATCTGAGTTTATTAAGCGCGAGCAATGAGTCCATTTTTCTTCCTATATTCAATTATACCAATTCATAATTACTACAGTGCTCCATATAATTTTACGTTCACCCCCAAAAATTTCAAAATTTCGAGTCCTGGAGCAAAAATAAAATAATACTGAGCAATCGAGAAATTTGACATTTTTCGAAAAATGGGTATTTTTTTATCCACATACGTTCACTTTCATTTTTTGTCGTTTTTTGAACTTTAAACTTGTTTCTAATCTGTTTATTAATTGTTTTTTTGCTTTCAGAAGACATGCCAAAAGGTAAACCTCTAAGTGAATATGAGAAAAGACTAATTGACGCCAAATTGGCTGAAGGACTCTCGCACCGTCAAATCTCTAAAGAAATTAAGCGTTCCCTAGATTTAATCAATCGATATGCAGAAAATCCACTTGGTTATGTTACAAAGAAGTCTTCTGGTTGTCCACCTCTTCTTTCTGAACGAGACAAGCGAAGAATCATCCGCAGAGCATCAAATTCTAATGTCACCTGCTCAAAGATCAAGAGCGAACTTGGACTTTCCGTATCAGTGGAGACTGTTCGCCGCGTTCTTTCGAAGAGCAAGTTCATCAGACGCCGAAAAATGAGAAAGGCTCCAAATGTGACCGCTAAACACCGAGAAAATCGCATTGAATTTGCTAAGAAGAACCAAAAAACTGACTGGAAACAGGTAAGGATTACTGTAGCTTTCTTAAACTGGTATTTTGTTTTCAGATTATCTTCAGTGATGAGAAGAAATTCAACTGCGATGGACCAAACGGCTACCGTGATTACTGGCATGATTTGAGAAAGGAAAAACTGCGGTTTTCACGTCGAAACATCAAAGGTGGAGGAGTGATGGTCTGGGCAGCAATCAGTGCCCAAGGCAAAGTCAAACTTTGCTTTGTACCAAAGAACATGGACGGTTGCCAATATCGATACGTGATAAGAAGAGGTCTCATACCATTTATCCGTCGGAATCGCTCTAAAAATTTCATTTATCAGCAGGATGGAGCTCCATGCCATCGGGCTCGACGCACAATCAAGTGGATAGGTGACCGCGGAATCCCGATTCTCGCTTGGTCGGCCTGTTCCCGACCTAAACATCATCGAAAATGTCTGGGGATACATGGTACGGAAAATCTACGACGGAAACAAAATTTATGAAGACATTCCATCCCTCAAAGAGGCTATCATTGAATCATGGCAAAAAGTGAACCAACAGCTGCTCGACAATCTTTATTCGTCTATGGATGGTCGAATTTTTGAAGTTGCTCGACAGAATGGTCGTCCCATCGATTATTAATCATCAATCGTCTGTTATTTTTTATTTTTTTACAGTTTTGAGAAAGGGAACGTATTATTTTGTGGAAACATTTTTACCCTTTTTTTCATAAAATTTTGGTTTTTTTTCTGATGTGTGAATTTTAAGTCTATTTTGAGTTTCTATCATGAAACACCTACTAAAAGGCCATATTTCTTCAATAGGAAGCATTTTGGTTGAAAAGCCAGTTTTCGAGATTTCGAATATTTTTGGGGTGAACGTAAAATTATGTGGAGCACTGTAGTAGTAAATAAAATACATCTGACAACGATCACATCTTCTCGAAAACCTTTTTTTGAAAAAAACCCTATACATTGAAATCCAGTTTCATGTTTCGGTTGAAGAACCTCTAATATAACGCACCTATCGATAACGTACACCCCAATGTCGGTATCTACGTCATATGAATAACTCTCTTCATGTGTCAGACTACTTGAAAGACTTAAAACGTTTGGTGAATCGATCCATTCATACATCGAAGCGCTGCGGCAACTATCGGCAATCACAAGCATTTCGTGGTATCTGAAGAAAACAATTATTTCCAATTTAAACGAGGAACCCACCGATTATCCTCAAACATTGTCTGGATTGCGTACGCCAAATCTACGTTTGTTAGCTCTTCAGAGTCTTGAAATTTCATGAAACTATCCCCTCCATGACCGGTCAAATAGATCAAGACATTGCTTTGATGGTCAGTGAGGAGTCTTTTCGAGCGGGTAGTAGCTGGATGATGACGCCCGGTGAGTATTCTGATGAAGTTTTCGACCTGCAAAAAAGATGCTTTGTATTTTGCTCGAGTTGCTCGAGCTCGACACATACCGTGACTTCTTCACCGCGATAATCAACCTCCACATCACTTCCGTACAAATTTGCGCCTGCTCTTGCAGCATAAACTGTTCCCGGACGTGGATTCCTTGAATTACACGGTACATCTTCCGCTAGCATCATTATGATATTACTGAAGTAAGGATAGTATTTTGGAGTTAACATTTATAACTGAAACCACTAACCTGTCAGGGACACCTAATCTTTTTATCGAATGATAAAGAGCCAAGACATTTGAAACATGACGATAATTGAACCAAAACTTTGAAGTGCATACTAGAACGGCCCAGTTATTTGTGTGACCTAAATGAAGATAAAAATTCCTATTTTAGAAAGGAGGTTCGTCGATGGTAAACTGTGTCATATCTGAACAATTCATCGTATCTGGACAATGGCAGCTAAATTCTGAAATCAGCGGTATCTGAACAGTCTAGTTTTCTAACAGTTTTGTAGAAGTCAACTTTTTAAAAAGTACGCATAAACTTTAAAAAACCCAAAATTAATTAAAAAATATTTCGAATCCGGTTCGAGTACCACACAGCTCATGATTGACATCTTAAGGGTTATGTAAAGTTATGACACTTCTCAGAATTAACTCTGTTCATGATCCGCATACCAGCAGAAAATAATCCTTTCAGGTACCTGGAGTGTCAAACAATTCGTCAATTTTCAGTTGAAGACCTGTGTTTAGGAGAGCTTGCGTGACCATCATGACACAAAATATCAATACCACAAGCCGCATACCCGAAGATTTCTAAAAAATTTTCAAGCATGATAACACCATATTAACATAGGAATGAAGCAGATAAAGACGAGAAACTATTGATCAGAAGGTGTTTAACTGAATGACTTCACAAATACGCGAACATTTGGAAACCTTCAGTAAATCGTATCACTCGAGGCTGGATCTAGTCATAAGCATATTTCAGAGAATCGTCAATAGATGTAACTTTAAATGTTCATTCCCTTTATGCCAATGCTTTCAGAAATTTGGTGACGCAAAGTTCTGATAATATTAAGGGAGAGTTGGCTCTTTTTACCGTTATCTATAATTTATAGATTTCCAGGATAAATGGGTAATTTTCAGATAAATTCATAGATCGGAATGTTTAGATTATTAATCTCTTGCGGCGCAACTACTTCCATATTTGATAGCTAGAATAACTCACAGAAAATTCCAAGTTGGTGATGTTAATCAAGCCCCTTACTAGAATACAAGGTGATGTATGCTTATCGGCATTTAAAATGATCAAATTTTTTGCACATATCTACATGAAAACGTCATCTAACCTAATTAATCTATGAAAAATATTTCGAATTTCACATTGAGCAATAGTGGTAAACTCCTGAGCAAAACAGATTGTGAATGTAAATACAGTGTTGCTTATAAGAGCAAAATATAAACAAACAAAGCTTTATCAGTTGTCCGACAACCGGATAAAGAAAAACAACAAGTTGCTTATCGGTTAGACTTCGCGACACGCTCGAGCTCGTCTTTCTTCTTGATTGCATAGCTGTTCGAGGATCCCTTGGCGGCGTTGATAAGTTCATCAGCCAAGCATTCAGCAATGGTCTTGACATTTCTGAAGGCAGCTTCACGGGCTCCGGTGCAGAGAAGCCAGATAGCCTAAAAACTGAACGTAAGTACAATTCGAATTATCGGAATTGTACCTGGTTAACTCTTCTGAGTGGAGCAACGTCGACAGCTTGTCTGCGAACGGTTCCGGCACGTCCGATACGGGTAGAGTCTTCACGTGGTCCCGAGTTGATAACAGCGTTGACCAAAACTTGAACTGGGTTCTAAACAATTTTTAAATGAGAAACATAGATTTTAAATGGAAAATGAGAACCTCTCCGGTTAACAAGTAGATGATTTCGAAAGCATGCTTGACGATTCTAACGGTCATCAGCTTCTTTCCGTTGTTGCGTCCGTGCATCATCAATGAGTTGGCAAGGCGCTCGACGATTGGGCAAGCGGCTTTACGGAAACGGCGGACTTGGAAGCGTCCAGCCGAGTGTGGAAGGTACTTAGCGGATTTCTCCTTAACAGGAATATAGTCGACAAGAGAAATGTCGGACACATTCACGCTCTGGAGCGACCATTTTCCGAAAAGAGCAACCTGAAAATAAAACTTGTTTATAATATTTTAGGGAAAAAACTTCAACGAATACCATGTTTTAACACTTAAAAACTTTTTCCAAAATTTCAATTCATAAATAGAAAATTGATTACCTCTGGAGCTTCGGTAGCCGGAGCGGCGTCGGTAACGACGTTTTCAGATCCCCAGTTATCGGCCATCCTGGAAATATTATCATTTGTTCATTATAAAATATTATAAAAGAGTAATATAGGAGATACGTATAGTAAGAGTAAATCAGAGAATAAAATATACCTGCTTATCAGTTAACAAAGTTCTATCCTAAAATTTTTTAGTAACATTGAGCTACATTATACTACTAAAACACTGTGATTTCAAAAGAAAGTATTTAATGATTATCTACTTCTAAAAAATATGCTTTTAGGCCAAAAACCGGGAAAAAAAAGTTATTTAAAATTGATTTTACAAAAAGAAAATGGAAATTGGGCCTCGATTCTCTTCGTTTTAGTAGTGTTCGTTAAGAGATATTGCAAAGAAAAAACTCGTTGCACCTTTAGTTTACTGTGTCTGCGTCTCTCGACTTGCCAACCCGCAGACTGGCCAATAATAACTACATGCGACGGGGCGGCTGAAACAATTTAATTATTTATTTGCGGCACGACCCGTGATTTTTCATTGAAATATTAAGCTCAACTTATTTTTTTACAGATATGACTATTTCGAAATGAAGTTGGACGATAACTGAAATGAATGTGCACCATGGTATCCTAATTTTTAATACGTTACCGATTTATTAAAGAATGATGTAAACGTGTATAATCCTTTCAACTTTTTCATATAAATAATTAGTTTATGTTTATTCAGATTCTGTTTTTGACTTTTCAGTAGGGTGGAGAGCTATTTTTCAAGTGTAATGTTTCTAGTAGAGCGCATTAGCTGATATGAGCAATTGGGAAGAGAGATCAGTACCTTAATCTTGAGAAATGATTCTCATTCACTTGGAATGTAAGTGTCACAGTTCTGGACGACCAATATGAACTTTCCATCTGTCCAATATGATCTGCATTGGCTCAATTCGATCATCTGCATAATGAACCCTGGAAAAAAACATGAACCACCGTTTCTGAATTACTGCAGAACCGGAACCTAGTAATTCAAAAATTCGCCCAGTTTTTCATTCCAGAAATCAATAAATCAAAATATTTTGTCGTTTTCGTCTCACTTCTCCGACCTGATTAGTGTGCTTTTTCTAATTTCTTTGCCGCGTTTTCATCCATTTGCCACGACAGTTGTCGTGAGTGTGCTCGTCCGACTTCTTCTCCGAAAAGCAGCAAAAATGATCCCATGCCCATGTCTTTCTAAAATACATAGAAAACCGGGCCAAAAATGTTTAGTTTTAGATTTCTTATTTTATTGTTATTATTATTTTCGCTTTTCTTCCTTTCTGTTATACAATTGTGGCATTAGCTCCCTATGAAGAATTGGTCGCCTTTATTTTATTAAAATTCAATGAAGTTGTAATCCCTTGCGAGATTCACATTGCTAATTTTGCCGCTTTATTCACCGGTCAAACGCGGTTTATCATGTAGGGGGTTCCACGTAGTTTATGGTTTCGCCAACATTTTAACCACCATTACTCTCAAAGTTAATATAATTAGCTAAAATTGTCGGAAATTGCTAAAAACAAAATATTGAATTAAAAAAAAATAATACTGTGTGCCACACAAACCGTTCTATTTTTGAATGCACAATGAATACTGCGAGTACCCAATCGCGCCCATTTTGCGGACTATGATGGATATAGGTCCATTTGCGATTAATTACGCAATCAGGCTACCTATTTCCGGTATAGATAGCCTATATTGTCTGCCACGCTTCCAATTCTTAATATGTTTTACCAAGTTTCCCTGAACTAAATCTGTCTAAAAAAATAGATCAAAAGAGTTTAAGAGATGCACTTTTTCCTTTATTAAATACCGTAACCCTATTATATAAATGATGTTTTACGGCCACTTTCTCAGTTCCCAAACAATGAAAAATGAGCTCGCACGATTCCCAAACCGTATTTCTTCGCTTCTCAGCCGTTTTTATGATCGGCAAGAATCAACAGAGAGCTATTCTCCATCATCCTATTTCTCGTTACCATTCATGCCTATTTCTACAATATCTCATTGTTCGGAATCGATAGAACTGGATTCGATCGGCTCGAGAGGGCGTCAAGTCCGTAATTTCCATTCCAGAGATGTTGTTGCATGCCACCACCATCAGGATTTACAGAGGAAACAGAGAAATTACAGAAAAATGAAAGTGAGATTTCCAAATGCGGAATTGCCTTGCCATATCTTGCCAAAATCTTGCTAATTTGCATGTTTGCTTTAGTTTTTTTTTTCTTTTAAAACTTTTTTTTTTTGATTAAAATTTTTTTTACTATATCTCTCTTTGGTAGAATCGAAAACTTTCTGCAGGAAATTCTCTGAAAATCTTGAAAATTCCGTTTTTCGGTGGAAAATCTTTCTATAAGAAACTGAAATTCTCCCAACTAAACCCACTTCGGTCCGTCAGCAGTTTCAGCTTGAGTAGCCATCCCTAGAGTTATTTCGAAGATAACTACGGCATCTGAACAGTTGATAAGCTGCTCTATTCGTGTGCTCGAATCGCCTATTTGGTTTCCCAACAGATATCATGAAAATGATTCAGAATCGAAACAAACACATGATTGCAATTTCTTGCCGCCCCTCCCCCATGCGCAAACAAAAATAGCCTAATGGTGTATACTTTCAGAGAGTGGGAACGCATAAATCCAAAACAAAAATAGTTGAGTCATCAGTTGAACTGCGTAGTGAGCCAACAGACAGCACCTTGAAGAATACATTCTTTTCAATTCTGAACGAGACTCTTCTTCAACGCTAAAAATTAAAGTTTTCAGTTTTCATTCATTCCTTCAGAATATCAATTTAAAAGTTTGATTTTATTTTATTAGAACGTAGAGAAAAAGAATAAAAATAGTATTCGAGAAAATCAAATTTTTGTTTCTGAAAAAAATTAAAAATAAATAAGAGCATTATTACTTCATTTTCAGTAAATTCTAAAAATCGTTTACAAATGCTCCAGAGCTTGCTTTTTTCAGAAATTTGAGCCCATTACTGCTCCCAAGTTCAGAATCAGTCGTTTTGCCTCTATTTAAAAGTAAAAAATATATGATTCGGACCATTTTTTAAACGTTTCGATGAGATCTCGTGAGCCTTACGTTTTGCTTTGAATAGTTTCTTTATCTATCCGTGCGAGAGAATCCGGGCGGATCGATTTTGCAGAACTTGCCCAGCTTTCCGATTTTCCTCGGGTCGCTACAGAAGTTTCATTTCTTTATACATGAAATATTATCCATCCGCGAGGGCGTGATTTTTCGTTTAAAGGCGCTGTTTGGGTCTCGTTAGGGGATAGCCCGTTGTAACGCGCTAATTTAAAAATTGTAAGAAACCGCATGCACTGCGTTTGTGATTTATTCAGTTTATTAAACAGTTCGAGAAATTTGACAATAAAAATGAATTTAAAAAACGTGATTTTCAAAGCAAAATATAGAAAAAAATTCCAATATTCGCTTCAATTTTCGAAAAGAAATCACAAACGCAGTGTGTGCGCTTTCTTACAATTTTTGGATAATACATTTTCCAAATAATTTTCTGAAATCGATATCCAACAGATCTATAAGAATTCACACTATGAAAAACTGAATGCTCTCCGCGCAGAGCATTGCTTCCAACAATATTATCCCAAATTATTTATTTTGAAAACCACTGAAGAGCTATGGAAAAAAGAGCACGAAAACGTTATATTTTGCTCGAATTTTTACGAAGGCTGTATATATGTATGTGTAATTCATGGAAAATGCTAAAACAAAATAGAGAATTCTAAGGCTTCCACGAAAGACGAAATAAGACCGTCTCGTCTTCGTCTTGAATTCGTCTGACGCAGAATATAAACATTGTGTTGGCAAAGTAAAACACCTTGCGTAACGCAAGACGAACTGAAAGACGAAAGAAGACGAGACAAAAACTGGGAGACGAAAGACTACTTTTTAGAGAATTCTGTATTCTGATTTGTTTCTCGGAATTCCTTCTGAATTTAGTGCAAATGTTGCTAGCTCAACACGAAGAGACAACTGACGTTCGAGAATCTCTAGTAATCTGAAGTAGTCTGAGCACTTCGAGTTTCAGTCATTCTTGTCATCCAACGCAGAATTCAAATGGTTGTGTACTCTGAACATTTTGGGTACTCTTTGGCACAGAATATGCATCGAAGTTTCCACCAGCGCCCCGTGAATCGTGCTTTTGAAAGACAGGAGCTTTGCTCCTAAAAAGTAGATGCCGCGCCCCTTGCTTCAGCTCACCTCTCCACTGTGCTCCAAATATCTGAGCAGAGCTGGCCCCCTAGCGGCTTCCCAAATGTTCCCAACACTTGCGGAGAGTGAGCAGTATTATTCGGTATTGTCGAATTTTCATAAAACATGTGCATCGGTGTTTGCGTACTTGGAGATTGTAGCGCTTCAAAATATCGACAAGCACAAACAACGCTGCACATATTTTATTATTTTGATAAGCCATCTTTCTTTCCCATGAGCAATAAGAGCCCTGGTATCGTGACAGTTCCCAACGAGCGCAGCTGGCTTTTTCCGGTGAGTCACACCAAAAAATGGCTATGTATATGTCAGCTCACGACTGCGTGGTGCTCGAAAAATAATATTTCGGGGGCGCATTGAATAAATAGTTTCGAGAAACAAATCAGAATACAGAATTCTCCACATTTTTTGAGCATTTTCCATAAATTCCACATGTACTGTGCTTCATGCGAAATATTACGTTTTCTTGCTCTTTCTTCATAGCTCTTCAGTGGTTTTTAAAGTAAATTCCTTTAAAAAGAGCCGCTTCCCCCCCCCTCCGATGTTCTCACGGCTTACTGTAAAAATGCCCTTCTGAAAATGCTCGAAATGTATTTATTTCAATGTTTTTCAGTTTCCTCTCCAAGTTTTCATTTAATGATATTACGCGCAACATTTCAGATGGCTTCCCGTGGTCGTGTCTGCTGTTTGGGGCTCTCTTCCACGTTGGCATTCTTCTCATTAATTCTACTAACGATTTGCTTATTCTCTTCCTCCTTTCGATACAATTCAGACCATTTAGGAGGTATCAAAAACTTTGGACTTTTCCGATTCTGCTATACTCCGGAAACAGAGACACGGTCCCGAGATGGTTAGTTTATATAAGGCTTCCACGAAAGACGAAATAAGACCGTCTCGTCTCGTCTTCGTCATCGTCTAGAATTCGAACTGAAAGACGAGACGAAGACGAGACGGAAGGATTCCACGAAAGACGACCGACTTGTTTCGTCTTTGCTGGAAGCCTTAAGTTTATGTATATAAGCATGCGATGCTTATTTTAATTAATTTTGCAGTCTATAGACCTCACGCATTCATTATTTGATTACATTCAAAATGAGCCCCCACCTTAATTAATGTAGGCTTAGGTAAGATCGGTTTGCACCAGAGTAGGGCGGAATTGAATTTTGGAAACTCGGAATCCGGAAAAAATTTTTTTTTCATGGAATCCGGAATGCGGAAAACGGAAAATTTTTTTTCATGGAATCTGGAATCCGGAAAACGGAAAAAAATTTTTTCACGGAATCTGGAATCCGGAAGATGGAATGTAAAAAACGGCG
The DNA here is from genome assembly GCA_003052745.1 of Caenorhabditis inopinata. Lineage (NCBI taxonomy): Eukaryota > Metazoa > Nematoda > Chromadorea > Rhabditida > Rhabditidae > Caenorhabditis > Caenorhabditis inopinata. The sequence continues at coordinate 18,361,376 of AP018154.1, forward strand.
GAATGCGGAATGCGGAAAAAAAATTTTCACGGAATCTGGAATCCGGAAGATGGAATGAAAAAAACGGCGGAATCCGAAATTCCGCCCTTCTCTGGTGTGAACCCTATTTAAGAAAGGAGCATACTGGCTTCCCGTTTTCCCGCTTCCTGGGGGCTTATTTCAACGAAACCGATTCAATGTTACTCCTTGAGCTATAAATAGCTATAAATAGTTGTTTTGCCAGATGACAGTAACTCAAAGACTTGCCACCTTCGCAACTACATCCACTCTGCGCACTGTCAGGATACTGCCGTTGTGAGCCATGAGAAGTCAACAAGAAACTGCTTCGGAGGTGAGTTATCAGATATAATGCGGGCCTCATCAAGACAATTCAGATTTTGAATTGGCGACAATCATTCTGATCTCTGCTTCCATGGGTTGTTGCATTTTAGCGATTTGCTTCTCAATATGCACCATATTCACATCATTTGGAGCACTTGCTCACAGTGTTGTTCTCATTGCAGCAGGTTAGTGTGATGATTGGTCACGCGCACTCAATGTGTAACTGCGTAATTCTACCGTTTGCGGAAATATGAACAAGAGTTCAATTGAGTTATGGGGTTATTCATGATGCATTTTTATGCAAAAAATGCCACTTTAATCTTATTCACGATAGCATTTTAATGCAAAAAAATTTAGTTCAGTACTATGTTCAATTAAAATGCAAGGCGGTGTCGGATACCGTCACCGAGAAAGTCTATGCGCCTTTAATCTTTCAAATAAATAATTTTACTATTTTCTCACCATTGCCATAGTAATTTTACGCTTTTTCGCCTCCTCATCGTTCATTTTTGGCTGTAAAATATTATTTTTATCAAATTAATTTAAATTTTGTCCGAAAATGTGAATTTTTCGCACAGTAGGAGTTCTTCTCCAAAAAATTGAGGACCTCGTAAATCGACACATTAAAGGCGCATAGACTTTCTCGAGGACGATATCCGACACCGCCTTGCATTTTAATTGAACATAGCACTGAACTAAAATGCATTTTTTTGCACTAAAATGCTATCGTGAATAAGATTAAAGTGGCATTTTTTGCATAAAAATGCACCATGAATAACCCCATTAGTTTGTCGTAATCGTCCAAGTCATGGACTGAAATGCACTAAAATTTCTTAGGTATTTCCGCACAAGATCAAGCAGCCAGAGCCAGCTCTTTCCCATGTCTTCTTATAATATCGACTAGGCCTTGCTAAAACTGTCATCTACGAGTAGTTTCTCTCCCCATTAGTCCAGCTGCATATCATGCATACTATATGCAGCAGAGTAGGGCGGAATTAGATTTTGGGAACTCGGAATCCGGAAAACGGAAAAAAAAATTTTTCACGGAATCTGGGATCCTGAAGACGGAATGAAAAAAAACGGCGGAATCCGGAATTCCGCCCTTCTCTGATATGCAGATTCATAATATCGAATACGATTTATTATTTCAAATTGCGCAATACAAATAAGGAACAGAGGAAATTCCGGCTACTCAATAGTCTTGAGACGCATCGTTACATCGGCACATTATACTAAAATTCACTGGCAATGCAAATGAATCAGGAAAGAGTAGTAAATAAAAGGAAACAAATGATGAAATAGCTTAGTGTTTGGCCAAGTAGACTTTACAAGGAAATCAATAGGGATGGGCTCAATGAGCTCTACAAAAGATGTGACTGACCGCTTCGTTTTTAGGATATTTAACTTGACACTCGATTTCCAAGAGACAAATGAATATGGCGAAATTAGTTGTCTGGCAGACCTTTTGAAAATAAGAGATGGCAGTGTCTTTGGGAATTAGCGCACCATTATATTTATTTTTTGCTGAAATACATCGCGTGATCCACGTCTAACAAGCCATGATAGGAATGAAACGCGATACCGATTGGTAGCTATGTCGTGGAAAGTTAATCTGTCGGTGTAGATATTATCGGTTCGCGAGTACGTGGTGAGTCGCTTACAGGTGGGGTTTGGGTCTCGTTAGGAAATTGGCGCGTTTTAACGCGCCATTTTAAAAATTGAAACCACTAGATTCTCCTAAAATGTTCAAAAATGTTTTCGAAAAGAAAAACAAACGCACACACTGCGTTTGTTTTTCTTTTCGAAAATTGAAATCGAATATTGGAATTTTTTCTATTTATATTTTGCTTCGAAAATCATGTTTTTTTTAAATTAATTTTTATTGTCAATTTTCTTAAACTGCTTATTAAACTGAATAAAGTATTACAAACGCAGTGTGTGCGCTTTCTTTCAATTTTTAAATTGGCGCGTTAAAACGCGCCAATTTCCTAACGAGACCCAACCCCACCTGTAAGCGGCTCACCACGTACTCGCGAACCGATAATAAGATTTCAGATACAATCTGTCGAGTCTAACGTTGCAGGAGTGGTAAGGACAGGTTGCCCCTTTGAAATACTTCACGGGTATAAAACCGAATAGAGAATTCAACTTCGTTTGACAGAGAATTCACGGATGAATCAAATGTTTTGCAATTATATTAAAAATGTGGGCGGACATACGTATTGAACAACTTTAATTAAAAATTAGGATTAGTTGAGTGGAATGTGCGGAGAAATCTTTTACATTTCTTCGAAGATCAATGTTTTTAGTAATAGCGATATGTTTAACAAGCTGTAATTTGCGAGAAACCCATGTGCCGAGACCTTTAACAGTCTGGTGATAGATGAAAATTAAAATTAGCAAGAAGTACAGATAGTAGTGAGTAATATTGTCATATTTATCAAACGGTGTTTCTATTTCAGCAATCTGTTCACTGTCTGGATTTTTGTCCTACACATATTTCTATGAGCTGAAAGAAAATCAATATGAGATATCAGTTGGATATCAGTATCAGGTAACAATTCAAAGCAGACTTGCGACGGGTCGGGTGATAAAATAAAAGCATCAGCCAAGCGCTGGCAGGGTGGTAAGTGGTAATATTTCCAAAATAGATTTAGCAGTTTAAGGAATTCATGAATAATTTACATATTGTCTCGGTTGGTGGCTTTGGCGAGATGGACAATTTTTTGTTGGTTCCTTTTTGTAATTTTCTTTGTTCTCAGCTAACTTTTACAAAATTCAGAATTAAATTATTTTCCGATAAGAAACATCTTTGGGGAAAAATCGGATTTCAGATATAGAATTTTCTGAGAATAAAGAACATTTTAATTTGAAGATTCTATTTTCTTAAGGAAAATCGCAGGCTATGAAAATATTTTTGAACATTTTAGGAGAATCTAGTGAAAGCATCATATTTTAGAGTATTTTTTAGTTAAAAACAATAGGAAATCTAGTAGCCGCGCCGATCTGCCATTTCGCAAGTCTGCCAATATATAGCTTAATAATCACACTGCCAACAAACGAAAATTTCAGATTCACTACAACTGGGCCTACTATGTATTTGGTCTGTCATCTGTAATACAATGGATTGCCTTCGTATGCAGTCTCTTCGGATCCGCACTTGTCCTCGTCCATAAAAATAAGAAAAGACAGTCCAAAGTGACTAGTACATCTCTTTAAAGCGAGTCCTCCGAGAAAGCTTAGCGTTGCTTGGTACACAATTTTCAAACACGATCAAAAGCGCTTATATGTAGTGAACATCTGGATTTTTGGAAAAAAAAAACATGCATACAATTTTCGTCTGGCTTTGTCCCTCTTTCAAAGTAATCAAACTTTTATTCGGGTTTTACGAATAATTTGTGGGACTCCAATATTATACGGATTCGCCGCGGTGCCCTATGAAAACTATTTTTTTATTAGGCGACTGGGAATAACTTACATTCTTGAAGCGCTTTACTGTTTTTAATTTTTTTTTGAAGCGCCTAATAGTAAGTAAAAATCGAAGAGACTGTCGCGGAAAAAGGTAACACTTCGGTTATCTCGGTCGTTTCGTGCAAACTATTTTTGCTGCAGTTTTTCATTGATAAAGTACTAAAAAATAGAAGGAACCTACGCCACTTATGATATAGGCATTACAGCTTCTTAGGAAACCGATAAGACCCGCGAAAAATAAAAATAACGGAAAAAATGCGCTTAGAATGAACGATACTTGCTTACAAACTGTATTTTCTGCAATTCCATTAAGCTGAAACTTAACAAAGATTTAAAATTTTTAAAGAATAAACAACGAAATTTAAAAAAAATGGTTTGGAACGAGGCGGCAGAGGTGGCCGAAGTCGCATTTCCGGCGGCAGCTCTTCCGCTTTCAGCTAACTGAAACTGCGATTTTAATTCCCAAATATTATAATATGAAAGAGAAAAAGTAGAAGTTTTTTTGGAACTTCTCAAGCTATATTAAGCAATTCTCGTTTTTAGTATAATATTTGAAACGCCGGGCTCGCGGAAATCCGGCCAAATATAATATAAAACCGTTTGAAATTGATACACCAAGTGAAACGACCTTCGCTAATTTCCCTCAGAGAACGAGTTTTAACATTATTGTGAACATTGCAAATGTTTTCCCCTGTTTCTCTTCACTTTCCGAAATAATGCCCCACCACGGGTGTCACCACCTTAAATCCTTCCGCAAAATTTATTTTTCATAATTGTAAATATTAGTTGTACAGGCAGGTCCTTAGTTTATCAGGGCCTGGCCCGGTCTGGTCACCTGGGTGTCGATGTCTAAATTTTAAGCGAACATTTAAAATGGCGTGCTTCTCATGAATGCTCAAAGCCGGTCACGGGTCATCGCGCATTCTCCATCAAAATAAAAATTAATTTCTTGAAAAATATCGCAAATTGAAGATTTCGGTAAGTGCTGGGAAGTGATGCAGTTTTTAAAAAAATATATTTTGCTTTACAAAAAATTTATACCACTGCTCGTGATGGCCTGTTTTTAGATATTCTTAATTCACGAAAACTGAATAAAAATCGGTTTTTCTTTTTTTTCTCAAATTTATCAAAAACACATTTTCTTTTACTGTACATTTAATCTTTCGTATTCTTATAATTTTAGAATTGCATTTCTTAAAAATGGAAAGGTGTAAGAACACCTATTGTCACTTTTTACCATCATTAGTGTAAATTTAAAAAAAATTCCCAATTACCACTTTTTTGAAGTCAACATTCTCCTGGTGAGCCGGTCCGACCTCTGAGCTCTGAGCATCTCGTCACAACTATGATAAAGATAGTATTCATCGTGAAAGACGTCGTGATGTTTCTCTGAAGATGACCAGTCAGTAGAAAATGATCGTAAATGTCGTTGCCTTTAAATTTTGACGTGAATCTTTAATTTTAGAAAACATTTTAAGATTTCTGAAACACATTGTATATGATTCTTCACATATTTGTTAATGCTTCTACAGCAAATCCTTGTTTCCAAAAGCTTCTTTCTTTATTCTCTCCGTGTTTTACAGAAATAAGATATGAATTAAAATTACTTTATCAATAAAAATGCTCAGTGCTTTTGCTTCCAACAATTTTCATATACATAATTTTTGAGAAGCTGATTGTGACGTGGTGAAAGCTCCTTGAACGATTTTTGCTGCGGGAGCTCAAACTGGGATAATGGAATCAATTAAATTAAAAGGTAAGACATAATGAAAAGAGAAAGGGAAAGAGAAGGTAGCATGAGGATGGCTTGGTATGGGTGATATGCGGAGCTTGTGGTGATAAAATGGGGGAGAGGAGAAAGCGGCTCAATGTCTGTCTGTCTGATTCTTATTTTCAGATAATAATTAAAAAAAAGAATATTCATGGGGTACTTTACCAAAATATCGTAATGTCACAGGCGTTAATAGTTATTTGGAATCACGTCTCGTTGTTTGCGGCAATTACGGCAATTACGGCATAGTTTCACAGGACACGTAGAAATCGATAATTAAACTAATTAAAATCTTTTTTGATATCAACGCTAAAACAATTCTGCCGCAGAATTTAGTAAACTTGAGAAAATTGGAAAATAAATTGAAAATCATTACGTTAAATTTTTTCAGCATTACTTCGGTATCAATAAGGCTAAGTTATTCATGTATGTAGTAATGTCGCGTTTAAAGTTGATTTCCAGGAGAAATTTCTTGGAAAAACGCTGCCATTTTTTTCCAGATTTTCCGGAAACTGTCGCAACGAGTGTTACAATTTACTCACGAATGTTTTCGAGATCTTCAACGATTTCTCCGTCAGAATCCATCATTCGAGGAGAAATATTTAGAAAAAACAGCCGAATATAGCGAAAAAGAGTTTAAAAACTTGAAAGAGCCAAAAAAATGGCAGCTTTGGACAGCGTTTTTCCAGGAAATTTCTCCTGGAAATCAACTTTGAACGCGGCATAATAAATATGATTAGCGGGGTGCAGCTATGTAGTACTAACGCATGGACGAGTGCGGCGCCGTTACCAGTTATGTATTCCATAGAATTTAACCTGATCTATTCCCGTACAAACTCAACAGGAATTTATTGGGAAGGTTACAATTATGGTACAATGATGACATTCGTTTGCAGAATTCGAAATGTCTTTGAGGCTGTGCTTCCTTTCAGCATCTTCGGTCATCTTTTCAATTGAGCAGCCGTATCGTAAAACACACAAAAAAGATTTGAATTTGGACCCTCATGCAGAGATTTGGTAGTGGCTGTTTGCATAACTTTATTGTCTTACCGGATAAGTTTTAGGAATGGAAAGCCTCTACAGAAATAACGAAGCGCAAAGATGTCATTAATAACAAGTTACTCTCAACATTTAGATCTAACAATGATTTTATTTTTTTAAATTTTACTTCGCAATTTTCAATATTCTGTTTTAATATTTATTAACTGTTGAATTTATAGAATTCGTTCACTTCTCTACTTCATAAGTTAAAAAGGCTAATGATACGATTTAGCTCAATGTGCGCTGGTCTTAATTGTAGAGAACAAAGTTTTAGTAAGTTTCTAATTTTCTTGAGAATGAAAATGAAGAAATTGAAAAAGCCAGTTTCGCTACGAATATATTGAAGTGTTTTGCTTGGAATAACGAAATATGATATGGTGAAAAAGCGCTCTATCGGACAAGGAATTGCAGATTTCAAATTCCGCAGCGATCATAACATATTAATCATTTCAGTCAAATTTTTGAAAACATCGTAAATTCGTTCTACATTTTTTTTCTATTTTATAAAATTTTATTTTTTACTTTTTACTTGTCTGCTATAAATCTAACGTAAAAACGCAGTAAGCATTCATACGACTTGATTGCACGCGTCACGACTGTGTCAATAGATTTTTCCTCTTTCAATTTGGTTACTTTTTTCCTTTAATTTTCATTACGCTGATTGCTGCATACAGATGCAAAACGGCTAGTTGTTGCTTATTTTATATATGTATGAGGCTTCTGTTACATCCCTTTTTGTTTGTTCTACATTTTATCCATGATATTTTTTATATCCTTAGAATTCTTTTGATTAGAAAATAGATCAATCAATTTTTTGACCAAAGACAATTTAACAGAGAAATCCTTTCGATATTTCCGCCATAAATACAACATGATGCGATCGCCTGCCCAGGAAAACACATTTTCAGAAATAATTGGATCGCTTCGGCGCGAAGAAGATTCAACGTTTTGGTGTAGTTTGGAGCGTTACTAAAGGAAAATGTTGACCTATTCGATTTTTAAAATCAAATCAGAATATTAATGTTTTCTTAAGGAATCTTGTAAAAATATCAAAATAGTCCAAAGCTCTCCAAAATGCGTTTCATCTTTTTGTGCCTTGAAAAAATGCAAAATCCGTATTTTCAGCAGCAATTCGAACGCACCCGCAGCTGCAATTTATCAAGTCACCTCGTCTGAATAATTATAATTTCAAATAAATGAAAAGAAGTCATGAAGAGTGTGATTATACCAACGAACCAGGATCGGTATGTTTAATATTCTACGGGCATTATTTGAATTAATCTTTCTTACAGCTTGAATCTCTTCAAGCCAGTTGTTATTCTGACGATTCAGATGAAAGTTCAATAGAGGAAGAGACAATACCAACGAAAGAACAAGCGATGAGAAAAATAGAGTTTGCACTCGCCGATATTCAAAACCAGATAGACAAAAATGAAAAAGTATTAGTCCTCAGAACGTCGGTAAATATCTCAAAAGTTCAAACATAATCTTTTGTTTCAGGTCGTATAACAAATCCGATTTTTCCATCCGTTACTCAAGAAACAGAAAAGAGAAGCTGGATCGAGATCTACACTGTCTTCATCAAGTCTACGATTTATTAGAAAACGATAAAAGATCTACAAAACGAGAGTTGTTCTATGAGCATAAGCCAATCTATGTAGTGCAGAGAATTTTGGATAGTTCGATAAAAACGATTTGTGAATTGTTAAATGAAACTCGGACGAATCTAAACATAGTGAGCTGAATTATGATTATTATGCATACCAATTGAAACCTACAGTTGTCTTGTGGTCGTGGAATACTTCGCGGTCCAATAACATTTTTGGTGCGAGATGTTGGAGTTATTGATGCAAGAGTTCAAGACGTGTTGGTTACAGGTGATTTTTTCAGTATTTAATTTTTTGTGCGTTTGCGCGTATAATGTTGTCTCCGGTGCTACTATTTCCCCTGAAATTATGCGTCATTGAAAACACTATAGATTTTAGAAAAATCGAACATTTTTAGCATTGTACCACTTTCAAGCTTGGTGATTTTCCTTGCAATCGACAATTCTTCCAATCATGAAAATGTAGACCGTTCCTGTGTAAATCTAGAGCCGAAATTTTTTTATAGACCTTTGCGGTGCAAGAGAACGAAGTTCGTTCATATAATTGAATCAAACAGCAATAAAACATTTTCAGACGCACTCCTATTCTCTGAACTGATATCAGAAGCTGAATTCATCTTGGTTGTTGAGAAGGATACTACATTCCAAAAATTGATTGATGAAAAATTTCAACTTACATTTCCACGTGGAGTTCTAGTAACCTCGAAAGGATATCCAGATATCGCAACCAGAAACGTTCTGAAAATGCTTGCTGAAAAACGAAAATGGCCAATTTTCGGTCTATTTGACGCTGACCCTCATGGTATGTAGAAACGTAGAAAAGTAATTTTATTACTATTCGGAAAATTCCGTGTTTGTTTGTGTGTTTCCCAAACTCTCCTTGGTATTCGAGTAGAAGTTTTATTTTCACCAAACAATAGTTAGAGCTCCCCCTGCGATGTAATACGGTATCATTGAAAGGTCCTGTTACAGTAGGATTAGGATTGATACGGTAATCCCAAATTTAAAAGCATTCGGGAATAGACAAATCGGGCTGAAACACGTAGGGTATTATGTATGACACAGATTACCGTATGTATATGTTTGATCGAAATTACCGTAGTTATAGTAACCCAACGTTGAAAAGGTTTAACAAGACATGCAATGGCCCGGTTAAGTAAAAATTGCACATTAGGTTACTGTTCATATTAATGAACATTATTTGAAGCTACTCTCTCAAATTTAATAATTTTTTACTTCTTCAAGTTTTTGAAAAACTTTTTAAAAAGTTAATTCTTATTTTTTAAATTGTATAAATTAAATTTCGAAGTTTAGTCTAGTTTGTCTGCCGCGAATTCCCTTAAAAACTAATTATTTTGCATTTATAATTTTAAATGAAGCGAAGAATCATAAAATTCTTTAAATATGCCTGTACTGAAAAGAGTAAAATCATTACTGAGCCAAATCTGAACAATGGAAATTATCAACTGCGTGAATCCGAATTGTCCCGGATTTGAACGGTTTGTTGGGTACTACTACTCGATATGCATTTCGCTGCTGACTTGGCTAGTCATTCCTGCGGTTATATTCTGTAAACAATTCTGGAATATGGACCTCAGTTTATGTTTATTTTTCAGTTGTTTATAAGTAATAAAATACAATAACCGCAGATAAATTTTTAACCAACCATTTCGAATCCAGGATAATTGATTTGTTTCACTGATTTTTAAAAGGATTTCTATGGCCAATTCCAGTGCGCCCGTGAACTCTCCGCAAGAATAGTTTTAAGACGATTAATTTTATACTGGTAACTAAAGGGCTAAGGCTTAAATTTTTTGAAAACACGGCTATGAAGAAATAGTAATTTGAAAAATATTTACGCACTGTACTTTGCACGAAAAACTGTAAAATAGACTGAAAAACTGTCTAGTAAAAGAAATGATAGCATATCGTTTGCAAATTGTCTCAAAGTTAAATTTGGTGTGAAATATTGGTGCGGATAAAATATAAGCGACAACTAAAGTGGTTATGCGGGTGAATTAATTCGCACAGCTATAGGCTTAAAATTATCAATTTGAAAAAGATCTTAATTACATACATAATGAGGCGATGTCAGTCATTGAAGGGTGCATTAAAATTCAATTTGTAATTTTTTGTTTTGGCCGAGTAAATGTAATTAACATTTTCTGACAGTACTGTAACTAATTTTAAAGCTTGACTTCGTGGGTACTGTAAGCTGTAAAACATTAGTGCCTTTAACTTTTTGACTTCGTGCACTGTAACTTGTGCAACCGTACCAGGAATGCACAATTTTTAGAAGAGCACGTATTAACTGCTGACAATATCCGCCCACGAAATAGTTTAAGCTTAAGTTCTGCTCTGAAATACAGTTTTTTGCATTTAAATTTACTCGTGCATAAATTGGATTTTAATGCTTGCTTTAATTGCTCCATAGCTAAATAATTGTATTTAGTCAAGCATGTACGGTGCCGTTACTGGACGTTGGAAAGCTTAATCATTGATTGGCAGACAGGAAGCCTAATTTATAATTGTTTAAGGCATCGAAATTTACTTGACTTACAAATATGGAGCTTCAAAAGAATCGGCTGAAGGACGTAATGCTTTTGTGCCAACAATGAAGTGGATAGGGTAAGCTATGTGTATTTATTTTGATGAGAATCTAACAAATGTCCTACAGTGGAAATCAAAACTGCTAATAGTAAGATAATATAAAACCTATATTCTCCTGCAAAGTTGTCTACTGAAGCCTCTCGTTTCTACTCAAAAACCAGAATTCAATAGAAAATATTGAAAGAAGCTCCATGAAGCTGAAATCTTTTGTTCGAAATTTTAACCAACCTTAAAAAAGCGCACATATAAAATCGGTCCGTAAATTAGATGTTCCTTCTTTTTTTGAAAATAAAATTTTCGTCATTATCTCCATAGTTTTGAAAATTCTGTAATTATGAGAATAATAACGAGCCGAACTCGTTATTCTCCTTTGATTCGTATAAGCCTTAAAAAACTATATTTTAACTACATAGTTTTCTCCATTTTAGGGACAGGTTTTTTGTTTAATTTATTGTTATTTCATTACGGTGTATTATATTTTGTTCCTTATTTGAATGTCTAATGTAATAAGAATTGTTAAATTGCTTCAATCATTGTTTGCGGAGTTTTGAAAAAAGCTCCCACGCTTCACCCTCGTATTAACTTCCTTCACCTTTCAGACTCTTCCCTACTGATTACAAACGTTTCACCATTCACGAAGAACAATGTCTTCCATTGGTTAGAACTGATTTCATCAAGATTAGCAATCTGATTCCTCGCTCAATTCAACTTGGAGAACAGCTTGTTACCAAAGAACTTGACTATATGATGCAGCTTCACTTCAAACTAGAACTTGAGTCTATCAATATGTGTGGTCCTGAGTATATGGGGCGTTACTTAATTGCACCGAGAATTGGAACAATTAAAGAAATGACAGAAAAGCTCCCTAACAGTTTCCAACCTGTCTCTGAACTAGTTCCGGTTGATCCTCAGAGTAGTCAATTCCACAACGTGACGGGTTCCAGCGACATCGACTCTGATGCCGAAAGAGTGATCGACGATTTTATAGATAATGATAGTGATTAATAATGAAACAAATTTTTAAATTTATTTAGAATTTAATATTGCAATTACAACCACAAGGGGGAAGAACCGTAAAGTGTTCGAGAAGGGCTGAGACGAGAATGGGGGCTCAAAATTTAATAAATAAATAATAACAAGTAGTGTTAACACAATATCATTGAGATGTAAAGCTAGATAAGTGAAAAGACGGTGGTACAGTTCAGAGCTCGGAGTGCTCCTCCTCAATCGTTGTCTCTTCGGCAACTTCAGGTTCCGGCTCAACCTCTTCAACGTGCTTCTCAATTTCCACTTGAGCATCTTGAGAGACATCAAGAGATTGCCGAAGAACTGCTTCGATTCTGTCGGCGAATCCAACTTGGTCTTGAAGAGAGAATCCAGAGCGTAGAGTAGCGGTCTCAAAGAGAAGTTTAGCAGTAGAAGCGGCAGTAGCATCTTCTTCGAAAGCAGAAACTCTTTTAAGAAGCTCCTTAATGACTGGATGGCGTGGGTTAATTTCGAAAGTCTTCTTTTGGCTGGCATAGAAATCTTGAGTTGGATCCTTAGCTTTGGCGTAAGCTTGGGATTTCATGATACGTTCCATGTTTCCAGACCATCCGTAAGAAGATGCGACGAGTGCAGATGGAGACTTGACAAGACGCTGAGAAACAACGGCCTTCTCGATAAGATCTTTAAGAGCGGTCTCTTTGAGCCAATCAGTGAGCGGCTTGAATTCTTCCTCTAGAGCCTTGTGGGCTTCTTTGGCCTTCTCTCCATCATCAATGTTTACGCCTTCCTGGAAATATAAAATTAGTATAATTGTTCCGCAATAGAAGGAGAAATAATTTTCCCCATCGAGTAATTGAAAAACGTTATTTTATACCTTAGCAACATTCTGGAATTTCTTAGACTCGTATTCAGGCATAGCTTGGATGCAGTATTCATCAACAGCTTCGGTAAGGAACAATACTTCATATCCTTTAGCAATGAGTCTCTCAACGAATGGAGAAGTCTCAACCTCCTTCCTGGATGTTCCGGCCATATAGTAAATAGCATCTTGTTTTTCTTTCATTCTCTCTACATATGAGGCAAGAGTGGTGGTCTTTTCTTCGTCATTCGAGGATTGGAAACGGAGAAGCTTGGCAAGACGCATACGATTGGATGGATCTTCCATGACTCCGAGTTTGATATTGGTGGAAAACTCTTTCCAGAAATCATCGAATTGAGCTCCGTCAAGTTTCTTAAGCATGTCGAGAACTTTACGAACAAGCTTCTTCTTGATAACTTTGAGAAGTTTGTGTTGTTGGAGGTTTTCACGAGAAACGTTTAATGGAAGATCATCAGAATCAACGATTCCGCGAATAAAGGAAAGATATTTAGGTAGCATATCGGCGAAATCATCCGTGATGAACACCCGTCGGACGTAAAGCTTGATATTTTCAATAATCTTTCCATAGTTCTGCAAAAATTCAGAATAAAACACAAAACTATACTATACTATAATTCCAACCTGGAACATATCATTTGGTGACTTCTTTGGAACATAAAGAATCGATCTAAAGGAAACCTCTCCTTCAGCACTGAAGTGAACATGACTCAATGGTTCTTCAGAATCTTTTGTGATACTTTTATAGAACTGTTTGTATTCATCTTCCTCTACTTGGTTGGGCTTGCGCATCCAGATTGGCTTCACATTGTTAACCTTCTCCCAATCCCAGGTAGTCTTCTCAACTTTCTTGGTTTTCTTTTCCTCTTTCTCTTCCTCAACAGCTCCGTCTTCAGTGGTGGCTTGCTCCTCTTCAACAGGTTCTTCGACCATTTCGGTTTTGGATTGCCAGAGGAAAATGTCGAAATTAATGAATTGAGAATACTTATGAACCAAGTTCTTCAGGGTATCAGGTTCCAAGAAATCGGCAGCTTCTTCCTTGAGGTACAAGGTGATTTGCGTTCCGCGTTTCAATGTGTTTCCACGAGGATCTTTGGAAATGGTGAAGCTAGATGAATCAGATTCCCAAATGTATTGATCATCATCGTTGTTTTTGGTGGTCACTACAACACGGTCGGCTACAAGGAAAGCGGCATAGAAACCAACTCCGAATTGTCCAATGAGATCTTGTTGTTGATCCGAAGATGTGGCAGAATCCATCAACTTTGATAAAAATTCGGAAGTTCCCGAGCGAGCAATAGTACCCAAGTTGTTTATCAAATCTTGGCGGGTCATACCAACTCCGGTGTCAGTGATATGAAGAAGGCGATTTTCGCGGTCTGCTTTAATTTTTACTGACATTTCTTCAGTTTCGCGGAGCTGTTCAGGATCGGTGAGCGAAAGAAGACGAATTTTGTCGAGGGCATCCGAAGCATTGGAAATAAGCTCACGCAAAAAGATTTCTTTGTTTCTGTACAAAGAGTTGATAATGAGCTTCATCATACGATTTACTTCAGCTTGGAATTCGTGTTTTTCAGCTTTCGAGCGTAGTTCCTTGATCTGAGACACAGACAGTCCATCGAGTTTGATTGTTTCTTCCTTGCTGAAAATCATCTAATATATTTTTTAACGAGATTTTGCCAATTGCTTAGCTTTTTTTTAAAGAGTAACTTCATTAGAAGCGTTGCAATGCGGTACGTAAAAGTCGCAGTTTGGTTTTTTTTTTCTTGGTTTCATTTGGGACATTTTGCGCAAAACAAATTCCGCATTTCAATCCGCTTTGAACGCATTTATTTGAATGTTCCAATTAATACGACTCTTTGTATATTGAAAAGTGATATTACAATAAGACATGTATAACGATGATTTGTGTAGGACTTCCAAAGAAGCCACGAAATCTCCTTGTCTCATCTCTACTCGAAGGCTACTCTACATCTTAAATTAACGTAGAAGGAGATTAGATCATTTGATATGAAATCTCTGTCCTTGACCGGAAAATGGCGGTCTTCGGCCAGCCCATCTCTAGTTATTTAGGTCGTAGATAATACTTTCAGAATTTCACTGATGTCTCTACTTTTTTGTTGAAGAATAACGAATCACAAACAGGATAAGATCAACTCCCATTCTATGAAAGCTATTTACATTCCGACAAAGGGCAACTCTCAATCAAATATACCTAATACCCGCGCTGAGAGTACAAAATAGTGCGCAACAGGAATGAGATTTCGACAAGTGGACTGCCGCGACCTGGTACCGTTCAAAACTGCGACGTTGCGGTGGCGAATGTGTGTGGACAAATATTGAATTACTATAGAGTACGCAAAATAAGAAAGGAACATCTCTGCTAGTCACCAATACGGTATTGAGTAGAAAATATAAATAATTCGAGCCATTTTAATGAAACTGGGGAACAGTCAATTAGGAAAAGTGTGCGAAGAGACATCAGATTTGCTTTTCGAATTTTTTTTTGTAGCTTGTGGTGGGATCTGGCGACTAATATATTTTGCTAAGAACATTCAAGTTAACGAAGCTTTGCGAGATCGCAACGACATGGAAGAAGAACGCATAGCTAGCTGAAATGCTTATACAGAAATGCAGTCGGGCAAACTGACCAGATACATTTAAAATTTCAAAATATTTGATACTGAAAGATCAGATAGTCAATGTCACAGAAAAAATTCATGCTCTCCTCTATTTTTAATAATAAAAGTAGCACTTAACACTAATGTTAACACTAATGTTCGCAAATTTTTATTTAGGTGAGCGAAAATCTCCATATATTAATCGAATTACCAGGTGAGTTTTGATGTTAGACAGTAAATTTTAATTAATTAATAAAAATAACCTTTTTTCGTCCTTAGCTTCTTTCGGTTCATTTTCGATGTCATCTTCGGCAAAGGCGTGTGGAATAAAGGCTGAAAATATAGATCTCCTGATCAGGCAAGATAAGTGGTTGGCATTGAAATTTGCACAAAAGAAGTTAGTGGTGTTCTTCAAGGATGGACATTTTCTCCGTTCTTGAATAGTCCCATAAGTAAAATAGGAAGACTATTACTTTAGTTCCTCCAATGTAACAAAAAATTCTCACCTGAAACAACCACAAGGGCGACGAAGCCCAAGAATAGGAACCTCATATTCGTGTGCTCTTAACAATCGAGACTGAATGGAATGAGGCTCAATGATGACCAATTACTCACGTCTCTCAGCGTGTATTTGTTTTCCCCTTTCGTCGGGCTCGCTCTTTCTCGACGTGTCTTAATAAGCCACGCCCCAATTTGCAAGTTCCGCATGATGTCTATTTCTATGGAAAATGCGCACTCTATCGCGGAAACTGCAAGCCGCGGCGCGACATTAGTTGCTAAAAAAGG
Source organism: Caenorhabditis inopinata (assembly GCA_003052745.1). Taxonomy (NCBI): domain Eukaryota; kingdom Metazoa; phylum Nematoda; class Chromadorea; order Rhabditida; family Rhabditidae; genus Caenorhabditis; species Caenorhabditis inopinata. Next base: position 18,377,467 of record AP018154.1, read on the forward strand.
CGGAGTTCGCCAATAGAAATACGCTACGACAGCCACCGCGACAGTGGACACGTGGTGCAAAATTCTGGAAAATGTAGTGTTCTCTGAAAAATTCAAATTTTCTTCTTTCATTAAGAATATAATAATCTAGATAAAGATTATATGTAAGGCTTTTCCAATTAGTGAACGCATTAAAACAGAAAAATAAGTAGTATTCATCGTCATTTGCATATTAGTTGACCACATATCGAAAACTTTAAAATATATTCTTCTCTGAACTTAGCCTCTTATAATAATTTGTATTATTTTTCAGTTGAGGTGCCTCACCTCTATCAATATGGCAGAAACAACGACCGAAGTGCCCCCCACTTCTACTAATGCCACCGTCTTCACATTCGAAGAACAAGTAGGTTTTTTAAAATTCTACTAATTATACTCAAGATGATACTGATAAAGATTAGTTCATCAAAAAGAAATGGGTTTTTTAATATCAATTTTAATTTTATTAAATTTTTAAAATAAGAATTTCAGGCTACAAGCTCACTTGCACTTTACGGAATGTCAATTCTATGCATTATAATTGGATCTATTCGTTCTGCTCAATATATCAAAAAAAATATTGAAAAGAAACGTCTAATCGAGGGATCAATTACTATGAAAGAAGCGAGAAAGTTCCCTATTTCAGCTTCTCTGGTTCTCTTTGGTCTCTATATATTTTTCAAACCGGCAGCTGAAAGATTCCTATGGGTTGCCAGAGTGGCTCAAACATTGAGGGTTCCTGAACAATATGTCGAGAAAATCAACAGTACTATCATTAGCTACACTTCCAACTCGGAAGTTTCCACGGAGCCAACTGAACCGTTCTTGATGCGTTTAGTTTCGAGGATTCCACGAGATCGTGTTCCCGAACAAATTCAGGCCGCAGCTATCTATGTCTATAGTCAACTTCCAACTATCGAAAAAACTAAATGCATGGAATTGCTGACATTACTCATTTGTTTCGAAGGAATTAGCGCTTTTGCTTCTCTTTTACAACCAATAATCACTTCACTCCTCAAGAAGATACCGCTGGCGCCATCCTACTTACAATTCAACGCTCCATATTTATTATCTCTCAAGAAAGGTAATAAAGAAATGGAGGAAGGAGATATTGAAGAGGCCAAGAAAAAAGAAACCGAATACCTTGTGAAAATTGATTTTGACCGTCATTATATAATTGCTCTGCTGCTATGCTCTCCTATTCTCATTTCTCATCTGAATAAGCGCCACTGGATCACCAACAATATCATTGGAATCAGCTTTTCAATTCTGGGAATCGAGCGTCTTCATCTTGCTAGCTTCAAGGTGATTTTACAGACATACAGTATTGGCTTGAAAAACGTCTTTTGAAGTTACGAACAATCACGCCATTTTCAGCCAACAAAAAATATTACTTTCATAATATCTGCCAGCGTGCCACGGTGATTTTTTGGGGACCTATTTTAAATTACCCGAATTCACTTTAAATTTGAATAAGCATTGTTTGGTTATACAAAGTCAATTTCGCAGCGTTAAAAAAATAATAAAAAGAGCTCATTTCATAGTTTATTCGCTACAATAGTTTTCGTAGTCATGAGTAGCATCATGCATTCTCCCTCCATTCTGTCGGGTGAAATTTTTGGATCCTAGCCCAAAAGCAGTTGTGGTTTTAGATCACCAAGGTTTATGCGATTGTCATGGAACGATGTTAAGTGTTTATAAGCATTTCGCCCCGAAAAATTCTCTGTGGTCTTTGTCCACGTGACTCATTTTAGTGAACAAACGAGGTCCTTGACTTACTCGTACATGAAATGTTTTAAATACTCAGGTAATTTTTGGCACATGTGCCCCATGTGCCGGGGCGCGGTTGCCGGTGCTACGCGGTAAGCTTTTTCAACGCTTACTGCGTAGCACCGGCAACCGCGCCCCAACCTGGGACACATGTGCCAAAAATTACCTGAGTATTTAAAAAGCACAAACAATCTTTGACACTGACACGATAAAAGTGTTTCATTTTCACTGAATCGACCCAAAATGAAAAATTTTTGCCGCTAATATAAATGCTTTTAAAGAATTTTAATGTTGTTTTTTAAAATAATGTATTTTTCTAACAGGCTGGTTCTCTTCTATTGATTGGACTCTTCTTCTATGACATCTTCTGGGTTTTTGGAACCGACGTAATGACCTCTGTTGCTAAAGGAATTGATGCCCCAATACTTCTCCAATTCCCCCAGGACATCTACCGAAACGGAGTATGGGAGGCTAATAAGCATAGCATGCTTGGACTTGGGGATATTGTTATTCCTGGAATTTTCATTGCTCTTCTGCGTCGGTTTGATTACCGAATTGGACAAGCCACTAAAGAGAAATCACCTCTAAAAGGGCGATACTACTTTGCTGTTACTGTAATCGCCTATATGGCTGGGTTATTCATCACGATGGCAGTTATGCACCATTTTAAGGCTGCCCAGCCCGCTCTCCTATACTTGGTACCGTGCTGCTTGTTTGTTCCTCTCATTTTGGCTATTGTTCGTGGTGAACTCTCAGAAATTTGGAACTACGACGAAGGAAAACATGTTGATAACGAGGAAAACCGGAAGAGGGTGGATTCGAGCAAAAAGAATAACTAAATGAGCCCAAGTTGTAGAACCATTAATTTTACTCTTTTCATGTTGTTTTTAGAATTATCTCCATATTCTAAAATCTTTTCAATATGTCTTTAAGAGATCTGTTATTTCTTATTACTTTAAATGGATTCTGGTCATTTTTGATTTTGTTCCTATTTTATATAGCCTGCAGCATAATCATTGTTTTCTCTGTATTTCCTTCCAAAACTATTTCTTTCGCCGGGTATTTTATTAGCGTTTCTTCCTTCTTCCACTCTATTTCGTCCTAAAATAATTGCATCTCACAACCTGTTGTATTTTAATAATTTATTTTATAAAGGTAATGCATTGTCCATGGAAAAAAGTGTTATATCAGCTCTGCTTATTTATTACTTGACTTTTTAATGTTTTCCTAAGAATAAATCGGCACCATTTCCAATCGACATTTTTCTTCGATTCAACGCTTTCTCTGCTTCGTATTTTTCAACAGCTGAAAATTACTTCTAGCGGCAAATCTTAAAATGTCGTTTTTTAAATGTTTTATACAACTTTCTACGAGACTTCCTAAATGCAGTTTTTGATTTACTCCAAAGTTGTACGTGGTCAGTACTTCGCGATGAAATGAAAATATAAAAATCGACATTTTCACAACGATGCTCCAAAATAACGAAGGCACTGTGTACACCGTAAATCCACATTGCCCCATTTTAAAAATGTTTATTTTCTTCCATGTTATTCTATTTATTTCATAAAAGTATTTGAAAACGGAAGCGATAATTAGCGCTTGCTTTTTTTATATTTGCCTCTATTTCTTAGTACTTTGTTCCAAAAATTTGCTAGCATGAAAATGATAATTAAAATGCAAAAAACGTCGCTGTGGTAGTTAAGGGGTCACTCGTTTTTTGCTTTTTCGGCGATTTTTAATTGTTTTTCTTCTCAGAGTGGCGTTATTTCCAATTTTTTATTTCAATTTCGTACCGTGATTACTGAAAATAAATATTTTAGAAGAACATACTTCTCAAAAATACAACGTTGCAGTTCTCCTTTATATCATTTAAGCGTTATTTTGCATTGTTCTCCTAAAAAATAATAAAACAACCGTTAAAAACTAAACATTTTTATTCTTTTTCGAAGTTGATTACAAGATTCCCGAAGAAGGCGCAAGCTGCCAAGACTGTGGGCATTTGGCCAACTTGCTGCCCATTTTAGTGCAATCGCCAGGTGCTAAACTACTTCGTATTCCGCTCATTTCATACCCACTCCTAGTGCTCAACCACGTGCTTCCTAAGTAATTTCTATCCGTATAACGGCTGCGAAAGAGGTCGTTTTGGCACCACTATTTCGGCAAAAAAGTGGGGAAAAGGAAAGAACTGAAACTTTTCAAAAAATGACGGGACTTGTGGCTAAACGGTTCCTCCTGATAACTTCCGCCGTTTCGCCAGTAGAAAGTGCTGAGTAATTAAATTTTTATTTTGTCAGGCTAATCAAGCACGATACTTGACAGTGACGCTATTTATGGAATTGAACAAAGACCTACTGTCAATGTCGTTGCTTATGCAAACGGATGCCACCGTGGAATATGGTCCCAGTTGCTGTAAAAATTGTAGGCGATCAGGCAACTACTGGAAACTAAAAGAAAATAGTTTCACTTGAATTAAACCTCCTTGATAAAGTGCCACAAGTTTTAGTAAATAGAAATTGGTTTCAATTCAATTTTTGTTTAAATCTTATCCGAATGCTGGATTAAGCTAGAAATGAAGTTTTTCCGAGAGCATTACTATTTCTGGCGACATCGAAGCGACTGCTGTAGATTAATTTTGAAAAATAGCGGTGGCTTAAATTTTCTTCTCATAGTGAGAAGGCTTGATATTTTTAATTCTGGCTTGTTTTCTAAAAAGTAAAATACATCCTTCTTACTAAGCGAATAGTTCTGTCTGTCTTGGCCGCTTTTTTTTTGAATAACTCAAGAGAACATGACTGTGATAGGCGGAATTGCGTCGTGGCTACTCGAGCGCTTCGCAACCATATCCTCAGGAGGTCGCTGGGTACTTGGGATACTGTAGAACTATAAGCACAAAATCTACGAAACTGTCTTAACAACGATATAAGCAGTCCAAATTTTGCTGATATAGCAATGTGGATGTCCGTGTATCTCATGTAAAAAATCAGTTTCATATGTGCAAAACTACAACTTTAATAGACACCAGCGGAAAGTTCGCGGCTAAGCCGCGACTTCCACTTACTAGTAGTAAATCTGGCTGAAAACGAACGTTGGCAAGAAAATCAGCTCGCAACGTCTTGTCCCTTTATTTCTCCTCGATTATTTTAAATCAAATGCTTAATCTTTATTAACCTTAAACATTATCAATATAAAAATTTCATCATAATAATAGTTTATCCTTTGTAAAAATTTTCTATTTTATTTTAAATTTTAAATAAAAGGTACAATCCTTCATCTCTTTTTCAAGTCATAATCAAAATTGCCCAACCTGGCACATTTGCCCGTACTAGTCCGCCTTAGCACACACTACAGACGACCAGAGTGAGTCCGTTTCTCTCATTTTTCTATAGTCTCTCTGTTCCCTATGCGTCGCTGTCCAACCGGCACATAGTGTGTCCTCTGCAGACTTTCAAATACGCCTTCTTCAAATCTTGGTCTAGATTGCAAGCATGAAGTGTTTTACCGCTTTATTTCTCAAATGTTCTTTTAATTTGTGCATAAGTTGGTTTTATAATCTCCTACGTTCCACGAAAGAACTATAGAGTGTTGAATTACGGTTGCACACTCACATGCATCTCACCGTTTATCGATTTTTCTACTTGTGAATGCGTGCGGATGGTTTATCTTTTATTTTTTTTAAATTTGATTTTGCAAAACTAAAGTTTGTGGCGCTCCATCTGTTTCATTACGTTAAAGCTTCGAATATGCGCCGATAGTGAAGTATTTTACTTTCGCCTTGTCTCTTCTTTTAAATGCTATTTCTCTCCTACCTGGCGGTGTTCGTAATTATCAATTTACTGTAGTTTTATGCTATTACTTTTCTTGAATGAGTTTTCTATTAATATTATTTTCCAGGAATCACAAATCTGAAAACGGCTGTGAATTAAAGCTCTGGTAACTTTAATAATGAGCGGGAGGCCGGCATTTGAGCAGTTCACAGCTCAACCACCGCTACCAGCTGGTGAAGTCGTCGCTCAGCAGTCTGGTGAAGGTGCACAAGGCCAAGAACTAACCATATCAAAATTAGAGAATGCTATCAGTTCAATGGAAGAACAAGGTCTTCAGAACGACCATCGACATGCTAAGGCAATTCTTCTAAAGCAAAAACTTCAAGCAGGAATCCCAGAACATCAACCAATAGAAAGCAACGCAAATCAAAACATCACTCCTTCACAATTAAACCAGCTAAGAGCTCAAGTTTCTGCATATCGCCTTTTAGCTAGAAACGAGCAAGTTCCGCCCAACCTGATTGCCGATGCCGTCATGCTACGTCCAAGAGTGACATCGTTGCTACCTGAGCCTTACGAGTACCCAGGGGAAGCGGAGAACGGTGAAAAGTTGCCTTATGACTTGATGAAGGCAAGTTATCAGTTTTAATATAAGCCGTTTTTTTTCAGTTTTAAATTTTTTCTGTTAACAAAGGTTCTTTCAGATTTTCAACCTTCACCAGATTCGTTGCAATCGCCCTACAACAATTGCAGCACCATCAGGCATCGATCCGGTTGGAATGCTAAAACAGCGTGAAAACATGATACAAAACAAAATAGGACTCCGTATCAAACTCCTGAGTAGCCTTCCTTGCGATATTCCTGAGCATATGAAACTGAAAGCTGAAATTGAATTGCGCGCTTTGCGATTGGTGAATTTGCAGACTCAGGTAAATTTGGTACCTAAACAAAATTAATTATAAAATGAATGCTTCCAGGTTCGAAGCGAAGTGTTGGCGTGCCTCAAGCGAGATACAACTCTTGAGACTGCGCTCAATCCATATGCATACCGTCGTACTAAACGGCAATCCTTGCGGGAAGCTCGAGTCACCGAAAAACTGGAAAAGCAACAGAAAATGGAGCAAGAAAGGAAAAGACGACAGAAACACACTGATTTAATGCAAGCCATTATTCAACACGGAAAGGACTTCAAGGAATATCACAGGTGAGATTGAATTAAACCATGAAATGAAACGATGTCATGGATATTTTCAGAATTTAAGAAACAGTGCGATAAATTAAATTTGTAATTTTTTCAGAAACAATCTTTTGAAGCTCGCCAAAGCTCGTAAAGCTGTCATGACTTATCACCAAAATAACGAACGAGAGCGTAAGAAGGATGAAATTCGTAATGAGAAGCTTCGTATGCAAAAACTTATGCAAGAAGACGAAGAAGGATATCGGGCGCTTCTTGATGAAAAGAAAGATCAACGCCTTGTGTACCTTCTCCAACAAACAGATGAATATGTGGATTCACTATGCTCACTTGTTCGTCAGCATCAAACTACTGAGAAGAAGAAAAAGAAAGAAGATAAAAAAATAGAGAAAGGAAATCAGATGGACGATGAAGCTAGAGTTCATGTCCGGGAAAGAAGTACTGGAAAAGTCCTCACTGGGGAACAAGCTCCAAAGCCTGACGAGGTGGAGTTTTGGCTTGAAACTCATCCAGAATATGAAATAGTGCCACGTGATCAGTTAAGTGACGACGATGATGATGAGGAAGAGATACCAGAAGAACCACAAGAAGAGAAAGATGACCAATACGCCGGCATGGATGAGGAGACTAAGGCTAAGATGATTATAGAAAAAGCACGTAATGAGGAAGATGAGTACGATCAGAAGACAAAGAAACAAATGGCTGACTATTACGCGACAGCTCATAAAATCAAGGAAAAAGTCGTCAAACAGCATGCTACAATGGGCGGTGGAGATCCAAATCTTCAATTGAAGCCGTATCAGTTAAAGGGACTGGAATGGATGGTCTCGTTGTACAACAACAACCTGAATGGTATTCTTGCGGATGAAATGGGTCTAGGAAAAACTATTCAGGTAAATAGCTTCACACCCACGATTCCATAACAAATAAACGCATTTTCAGACAATTTCGCTTGTAACCTATCTAATGGAAGTAAAACAAAATAATGGTCCTTATCTTGTTATTGTTCCTCTTTCCACTCTTTCTAATTGGCAGTCAGAGTTCGCCAAGTGGGCACCATCAGTGACGGCTGTGATTTATAAAGGAACCAAAGACGCTCGTCGCCGTGTGGAAGGACAAATAAAAAAGGGCGCTTTCAACGTTCTGATGACTACCTATGAGTATGTTATCAAAGAAAAAGCATTGCTTGGTAAAATCCGTTGGAAATACATGATTATCGACGAAGGACATCGCCTAAAAAATCACAACTGCAAATTAACGTTGATGCTCAATGGCTTTTTCCATGCTCAGCATCGATTGCTTCTTACTGGAACCCCCCTCCAGAACAAACTTCCCGAGTTGTGGGCTCTTTTGAATTTCCTTCTTCCTTCAATCTTCTCATCTTGTGGAACATTCGAACAATGGTTCAACGCTCCATTCGCTACTACCGGAGAAAAAGTGGAGTTGAATCAGGAAGAAACTATGCTTATCATCAGACGGCTGCACAAAGTCCTTCGTCCGTTCCTATTGAGGCGGCTTAAAAAAGAGGTCGAATCACAGTTGCCAGATAAGACGGAATATGTGATAAAATGTGATATGTCTGCACTTCAAAAGGTTATATATCGCCATATGCAGAAGGGATTGCTTCTCGATGCAAAAATGTCATCTGGTGCTCGTTCGTTGATGAACACCGTTGTACATCTACGCAAGCTTTGCAATCATCCGTTCCTTTTTTCTAACATTGAAGATTCATGCCGGGCTTACTGGAAAGTCAATGACGTCAGTGGAACTGACTTGATGCGTGTTGCTGGAAAATTGGAACTTCTCGACCGCATTCTGCCGAAACTAAAAGCAACTGGTCATCGTGTCCTGATGTTTTTCCAAATGACCTCTATGATGACGATTTTCGAAGACTTTTTGAACTTTCGTAATTACACTTACCTCCGTTTGGATGGTTCTACGAAACCAGATGAGCGTGGAGATTTATTAACACAATTTAATGCTCCGGACAGTGAATATTTTCTTTTCATGCTATCTACAAGAGCTGGAGGGCTTGGTCTCAATTTACAAACTGCTGATACTGTCATAATTTTCGATTCCGATTGGAACCCTCACCAGGACATGCAAGCTCAAGATCGTGCTCATCGTATAGGACAAAAGAAAGAAGTTCGGGTTCTTAGACTTATTACGGCGAATTCCGTTGAAGAGAAGATTCTTGCTGCCGCTCGCTACAAATTGAATGTCGACGAAAAAGTTATACAGGCAGGAAAGTTTGATCAGCGGTCTACCGGAGCCGAGAGAAAACAGATGCTTGAGCAAATTATTCAAGCAGATGGAGAAGAGGAAGAAGAAGAAGAGGTGCCTGATGATGAAACTGTTAACCAGATGGTAGCTCGCTCAGAGGAAGAGTTTAATACTTTTCAATCTATGGATATCGACCGTCGCCGTGAAGAAGCTAACCAATTGCATCGTAAGCCACGTCTCCTTGAAGAGCACGAGATTCCAGATGATATACTCAAACTCTCGTTCGACTATGAAGAAATGGAGAGAGCTAAAGAAGAAGGTCGTGAAATTGTCGATCAAACTCCAAATCAGAGAAGACGCCGAAAGGAAGTGGACTATTCTTCTGATCTTTTGTCTGATGAACAATTCATGAAGCAAGTCGAGGAGGTTGAAGACGAAAACGAACGTGTTGTAGCAGAAAGAAAAAAGCAAAGAAAACGCAAGCTAGCAGGATTAGATGAAAATGATGACTCATTGGATGACGTTGTTCTGCAGTCCAAAAAGAAAAAGACTGATCCCGAACTGGCTAAAAAAATAAGCGAAATGCTGGATGTCATACTAGAATACAAAGACGAAGAAGGCGATTTCATTTCTGAGCCATTCCGAACTCTTCCAACCAAAAAAGCACTTCCGGAATACTATCAAGTGATCTCAAAACCAATGGACTTTGACCGCATACACAAAAAGATAGAAACGGGACGGTATACCTCAATGGAAGAGGTAAATGACGACATTGTTCTGCTCGTCAATAATGCCCAAACTTTCAACGAGGAAGACAGTGAAATATATGCGAGCTCTAAAATTATTGATAGGTTGTGGAACGAACAATATGAAAAGGTTCTCCTTTGTCACTAATTTTGAAAAAATAGCAATTTGTTTTATTTCAGTTCAAAAATCCACCAAAGCCGGAGGAATCTGTTAAAAAGGAACCGTCCACCTCGTCCATTTCTTCATCTCGGCCATCGACTAGTGGTACCCCAAGTGTTTCTGATCGTCAGCGTCCTCAGCAGCAGGCAGTGCTCACTCCACAGCAACAATTCCTTGCGCAACTTTCTAAGTTTCCTCAAGCCCAATCAATCCCGGCTCAACAAGCCTTGTATGCTCTTATGGCTCAAAGTGGAGCAGCTGGTGCTAACTCTGCTCAAATGCAACAAGCTATAATGCAAATGATCCATCTTCAAACTGCTCAGCTAGTTGCTGGAAATTCGAATATAACTCCAGGGCCTTTAAAGAAGGAGGATAAAAAAGAATCTCCATCTACAAAGAACGAGGAATCAAAAAAGGAAGATGCTGAAGAAGAAGCGAAAAGCGATGATCCTTCATCCTCGTCTGATGGGCAACCACCAGCGAAGAAGAAGAAGGAACCAGAGAAAGACGAAGCTGTAGATGACGAGGAAGAGGAGGAAGAAGTTATTGGAAGAAAAAAGGTAACAAAAAATAAGTTAACTTCTGAAACTAATAAGATTAGTAAACTTAGGAACCAGCATCCAGTCGTCGGAAGTCTCGTCCTACGCGTCGTTATTCTAACGAAGATGATGATGAAGAAGAAGACGATTAATTGAGTCTCAATTTACATATTTCTTGTACCTGTTCATTTCATGTATTCTTTTCACTCATGTTCTATAATGTCCGATCTTGAGAGCTGTCGCTTTTTTTCTGTCACGATTTTCTTCTTACCCACCTCTCACTTCCCCTCTCCGTCCGTCCCATTCTCCCCCTCTGTTTTTCTCCTCTTTTCGTTACCGTTCACCATGTATCTCTGATATTTATTATATTTATTTACAACAGTCTATTCCTCTTTTCAATAATTTAAATTAAAATAAACATTTCGAGAAATTTGATTTTCTTCAATAAGATGTCAGTACTTCGTTGCAAATTTCAGCATCAATTAAATTCTTACTTTAACTTAAAATCATCTCTCTGATTGAGATGAACGAAATATTTTACAGGTTATTCACGACTAAATGGCGTCACTAAGAAGCACAAAGGTATCGATACTTTAATAAAATATCTATTAGATAAATGAAACATTTAGGGGCTTGTTGCTCTCGTTACTGGAGGAGCATCAGGACTCGGAAAAGGAACTGCTGAGGTTTTGGCGAAAGCCGGAGGTAAAGTTGCTATTCTTGACTTGCCACAATCTAAGGGAGCAGAAGTCGCTAAGGAAATTGGTGGAATCTTCACTCCAGCATCGGTAATCACAGGTTTCCCTCTGAAAGCAGTACTGCGTAGTTTATTGTCTAAGTAATATTTCTTAGTATCCGCGATAACGTATTTTGGATGGAACGGATAACTCTGCTAAATCGCTTCAAATTCCAGTAACTCATTTGAGAATGACCGTTTTAATTAAGGCTTCCACGAAAGACGAAGAGAAAAAGTCGTCTTCGTTCGTCATTAAGTTCGTATTGTATTTGTCATACGCAATAAAAAAGTTATCAACACACTGCGTCAGGCGAAGACCAGACGATACGGCGAAATTTCGCACAAATTTCGAAGCCTTAAATTCAATAAGTCAGTGTTTTCGTTATTTATTTTTGTTGTGCTCGCGAATTGAAAAAAAAACATGGAATTTTAATTACACTAATAAGATCTTATTCATATGTTTAAAATAACTATTTTGTGCAATTGCCGAGTGTGAGAAAATTAAAAAAAAACATTGAAAATGCCTATAAGCTGATTATATGCTTCAATTTTTAATAAAAAAAACAAATACGAATCAATTCAGAATTTTTTGATTTTATTGAACTAACAAGCAAAAACGAAATCATTATATTTTCTCATTAAATTGAAAACCATTCAGCTAAGCGTTTTTACCCTGTCGAAATACATCCGATTCATTTCTCACTTCGGAGTTGAAATCTACACATTAGAATTTAAAATTTCACAAGTTTTTAGGAAATGAGTTTTTAATATGATCATTACAGCCGGGGTACTAGGTTGATTTGCAAGTAGTGCTCGCAATCACCGCTATTTTGTTCAGAGTTGTTTTTTCCGGTACTTTTTTCCTTCACATGCTTCGTTCCGCAACCTTACCTGTAGAAAAGTACTAATTTTATCGGATAAAAACATTTGTTACTTCGTTAGCCCAACTTGTTTCAAGATAATTCATTTTCTTAACTGATTTTGGTTTGTTGTAGGTCACATCTGAGGAAGAAGTGATAGCAGCATTCGCGAAGGTTCAGGCCGAGTATGGTCGCCTTGATGCGCTCGTCAACTGCGCTGGAATAGCGTACGCCTTCAAACTTTATTCGGTTCAAAAAAAGAAGCACGTTGAATTCAAAAAAATCAGTGAGACTCTGAATGTTGGTTTTAGCAAATTGTCAATAAACGCTCCTACACTATCAATTTACAGGTGAACGTCTTGGGAACATTCAATGTTATTCGTCATGGGGTTGCATTGATGGGAGAACACGAAAAAGATGCTAATGGACAGAGAGGAGTTGTCATTAACACTGCTTCGGTTGCAGCCTTTGACGGACAAACTGGACAGGTGATTACTAATGAATATTTTATTCTTACGAAATTATATTAAGTCCGCCTACGCTGCTTCAAAAGGAGCCATTGTTGGAATGACTTTGCCACTGGCTCGCGACTTTGCCGGTGATGGAATTCGGTTTAATACCATCGCTCCAGGTCTTATGGACACTCCACTTCTTTCTAGTTTACCCGAAAAAGTGAGAATCGGAAGGTTATTCGTTTTATAATTTTATGTATTTTTAGGTTAAAAGTTTCCTCGCACAACTCATTCCGAACCCATCTCGCCTTGGGCATCCACACGAGTACGGGGCTCTCGTTCAGCACATAATCGAGAACCAATATTTAAACGGTGAGACCATCCGATTCGATGGAGCTCTCCGCATGCCAGCTTAATTTGTTTTTCATATCAACCCCGTTGTTTTTATTTATATTAGATTTTTTATTACTGTTTCAATTGTTTCACGGATTTTCCAACAGTTAACTTTTACACCGGTAGAAATTGTAGACTTATTCCATATAAAGTATTAAAAAGTTAATTTCTGCTGTTTGTCTGACGGCTCTGTTACAAATAAACCGGAATTGTGTATACGGTAACATTTGGATTCGCCTTCCCACCAGAGAAGAGTGGCATTCCGGATTCCGCCGTTTTTTTCATTCTTCCGGATTCCAGATTCCGTGAAAAAAAATTTTTTTCCGTTTTCCGGATTCCAAGTTCCCTAAATCCAATTCCGAACTACTCTGCTTCCCACCATGCGCTCAGGGAGGACAGCCGAATCACTCTAGGCTCAGTGATAATAACATTTGGCCACGGAAATAATGGTTTCTTTTCGAAAACTGTAAGGCGTTATCTTGTGCCGGACGGTTCTCTCATGGATATGGATTTTTGAGAGCATCGTACGCAGGGTTCTATGAGGATTGCTTCGAATTCGCTTTTAGTCATGTTTATTGACCATTCTGAAAATTGTATGAACCTATTTAAAACATTTTCAGACGTTCAAGCGAATAGAAAAGGAATTTTCTTGCAATTATTCGGTGCAAAGTGCAGGGATGCTCATGTACGGAACTCTGGACCAATATATAAAGCACTTCTCACAATCAGTAGTATCTTTTCAAAAACTTAAACCACTTACTTTCGGCGGTCATAGCCCAAACAGCAGCCAACTTCATAGACACATTTTATGTAAAAAATATAAATATTAGCCAAGCATAGGAATCACCAACAAAAACAATTTATACAGTAGTGTATAAAGAAGCAGTAAAGACAATATCGCGACGAATTGAAGCACTGACTTCTTCCATTTTCTCTACTAAAGCGGTATTTCCAACTATTCGACCAGCATTTCTGTAAGAGTTGAAACATTAAACGCATTGAAATCAGCTTTGAAAAACGTTTCCTATACCTGACATCTTTGCAAACTTCATCTAATCGTTGAATGCACTTTACGATGAGACCCTCTTGACAGTCGGTCATTTCCATTATTTCATAAAAAGGCTGAAAGATATGGTCAACAATTTTCGTTAAGATATAAATTACCGTTCCATTCGCCCACTCATAGGCAACTTCCATAAGATCAAACCGAATTTCACATCCCAGGTCTGATATTTGAGATTTGTGCCTTGCTGCAATTGCTTCCAATTTTGCCAAAACTGATTTCACACTTTCACTGATCTGAGAATGTACTTTGGTGATCAAATTTCATAAGGTGTAGCATACCTCCCCGAAGACTGTATTGGGTCCGAATTGCATTTCTTTTCCACTGTTATACTGGCACGTTAAAGTCGACAAAAGAGCGGCTAATTCCGCAGGAGACCTTTGATCGAACTTGTAGGCCAAAATCAGTTCAGTGATGAGAAGTTCTTGATGATGAATCTCACACGCAATCCTTCCTTTAAAACTGACCATATTTTGCTCAACAAAGTTCAGTTCCTCAAGAACTTTCAAACGGTTTTGATAATCTTCACTTAGTAGCAATGCATCACTGGAGAGACTGTATTCGAGAGATCTAATCGTATCTTCAATTTTAATGCGTTCACGAAGAGAGTTTAACTGAAAGTAAGAAAACGGGTGTTATTAATTAGAATTCTTGATTGTTGTTACCGTAAAACTTTAAATAAAAATTTTTTGGAAAATGTTATAGGCAAACGATTATTTCACATGGTTCCAGGTGTTTTGTAAATTACTTACATGTTCTTCGAAACGGGTGCAATTCCGAGCAGGGTATAATTGTGGCAAATTCAACTTTTGTTCCAAACGACTAATTATATCGGTTTCCAAAGATGTATCGAAGTTTTGACAGAGAGAACCTAATTCTTTCCATGAATACGTCCCAATTTCTTTGTTTGAGAGTTCGGCCGCGGTGGAAGATATTTGTTGAAGTAGCTTCATTACGTGCTCTGACAAGTCACGACCTCTAAAACACGTATTTTTATATTATATTTTCTCACGTTTTCGAACCTAAATCTGGCTATTTGCCTCATTGTGTACTCTTGATGGATTTCAGCGCCCTGCACACCTTTTGCACATTTTCCGAGAACCGCCACCACCGCTGAGAGTGGTACTTCACAAAGCCTGAAGCTTCGTATGCTTGCAGGTGAAAGAGCTGCTCCGCGAGTTCCAAATTTCCATGTGGAAAGGAGTGAGACATTTTCTGACAACCATCTTGCTTCCTAAACTTGTTAATAAAACCAACAATTATACAGGAACACAAACTCTATTTGTTAGCTTGGCGAAGTTTGCTGCTTTTCCCATTTGTAGAGTAGTCTCATTGGCATCAGTAGAAGCTACGAGAACCTGGAAGCCTAACTTCTGCATACTGGACATCAACGTTTGAACTTTTCTTACCTGCAGCGTTTTATTATTCAATTCCTTAACTAATAAGACACACTCATTCTCAATTTGATGTGCTGCGCTGCACACGATCAAAAATCGCCCAGAGCACAGTAGCTTGTTTACCGAATGCTCAGTATTCAACTTTGGCCAGATATTTTCGCGTTGTTTTATGAAGTTAAGGAGATCATCATGGAATTCTCTAAGGCTAGAATTTATTGAGCAAACAGAGCAGTCGATAGGAGGGAGTGCATCCAGAACAATTTTCGTTTCAGCTAAGGATTTTCGCTTATCCGTTGACTCTCTCAGTGAATTACTTTCGGCGTAACTTCTCTGAAGCATATCTTCGATTTTCAATTGTTCTACTCGGAGCAAATTGAGAATCATTGAGTATGTTACACGAAATTTGCTTTCAAGTTTTAGAGCTTGACCACTTATCAAATTTTTCAAAACGTCAGCAGCTGGAACAGTAGATTCCTTGCATATGACAACGACGGTACCAGTAGAATCGAGACCACGTCTTCCAGCACGTCCAGCCATCTTAATAAGAGAATACCATCATTGAAAAATAGGAAACATTGTTCTAATTCAACCATCTGAATTACCTGCGTGTATTCTCCAGGATTAAGAAGACGCTTTTCCGTTCCGTCGTGTTTCGTAATACTATCAAAAACGACGCATCTGGCTGGCATATTGACACCCATAGCAAAAGTTTCAGTGGCAAAAAGAATCTAAACAGATGTTATTTTACTTGAATAATGTCATGTTCAAACCTTGACATAACCTTTCTGGAAAAGCAATTCGACGACTTCTTTTAGTATTGGCAAAATTCCGGAATGATGAACAGCGAATCCTCTCAAACAGAGATCTCTCATCGTTATAACTTGTGGAAGATCTTTGTCCGACCCTTTTAGTCTCTGTATGCATTGAGAGAAGAAGATCCGGACATGCTGTTTCTCAACTTCAGTAGTCAAATCTTTTGACGCTAACATTTGAGCGTTTTCGTCGCATCTTTTTCGGGAGAAAACAAAGACAACCATTGGGAGTTGATCAGAGCATTTCAAGAAGTTGATGAGATTCAAATAAATATTCTTGTCATTTCTGCCAGGCCAGTTTCTACCTCCTCCGCCTCCATTCACACCACCTCGTCCTCTTTGCATTCCTGAAAGATAAAACTTTTTTTTAATGAAAAGAGACATCTATGTCTTCCACCGCCGCAAAACCTTTGCCGGCTTGGTTTCTATCATAAAATACCCATACCGGATCCACCGCCACGAGCTCCTACTTTATCCTTTGCATAAATTTTCGCTTTCGATTCTTTCGCATCGTTGTATCCTTTCATAAAGAACTGCCCATTTCTATCTATGATATTGAACAGATCCTTTTGCGTTTTGCCATCTTGTCCCGTGTACAAAAAATGTTCAAGTGGAACTGGTCTTCGATCTGTTGAGATCACATTAATTCTTCGGTTTTTAATACGTCCAACCCAATCGGCAAATTCAGCACAATTTGGAACTGTGGCTGAAAGCATCACAATTTTCACGTGCGATGGGAGCATGATCAGAACCTATAAAACACTTTCACTCTGTGTGTTGAAAATCGAAAACATTATCTACGGCCTATTTTACCTCTTCCCAAACATGACCTCTCTCCTCGTTGTTGATATAGTGAACCTCATCAAAAACTACCCATTCCAGATCACGAATGACTTCAGATCCATTGTACAGCATAGATCTCAATATTTCGGTAGTCATAATGAGGGAGGCGGCTTCGGGATGCAGTTGTATATCTCCGGTGACCAATCCCACGTCTCCAAAAATTTGCTTGAAATCTCGGAACTTTTGATTGGAAAGAGCTTTAATTGGCGAAGTGTAGACGGCTCTGAAAATGGCGTAGCTTTAAGTTGAATTCTTTACGCCGTTACATTTACCGTGTTTTGTGTGCCTGGCAAAGTGCAATTGCATATTCTGCCACAACAGTTTTTCCAGCAGACGTGTGAGCAGCGACAAACAGAGACTCTCCTCGTTCCATGCACAAAACTGATGATTGTTGGAAGGGATCTAATGTAAATGGATACTGAAATTACAGAAAGAATGGAGGGAAAGAAACCATTTTCCCTTACCTTTCTAGCCATTGTAGGCATTATTCTTTTATATTCCTGTTCTTCTTCCGGAGTCATAACTATCCTTCGCGAAAATTCAAACTTTTCTTTTTTTATTTCAAAATCTTCTCTAAAAACATTCGTTTTATTAATAACGATCGGTAAGTGAAGCTCTTCTAAATCATCTTTCTCAAGGCTTTCAGCGCTTTCGACTTGTTCAATTTCTTCTAGTTTCTTTTGATTAATCTCTTCTTCTATTTTTTCAGTTTTTACCAATGGAGTAGCAACGGAGTGTGTTATAGGCTCTGCCGAGGTAACCAAATTAAGAAGATCGAACATGTCCATATCTTCGATGCTAATTACAGGAGAACACTCAGTCGGCTTTTTAATAGAAGATTGAGAAGGAAGTTCTATTTTACCAATTGTTGGCACTTCGCTGAGCAGAGTGTCTACAAAGAGGTAAAATCTTTCGGGAAGCCGTTATGGAACTTACCTTCATTCTCGAAGTTTAGAAACTTGGATTCGCTTCCGGTGACAACTTTTTTTTTCTCATTTACGTCTAACAATTCATCAAGCTCTTCTAAAAATCCAGGCATAAATGGGACGTTTCCCGGGGATCCTTTGATACTACTATTGACAGATTTATGCAAGCCAACTTGCTTGTATGGTGCTCTAAAATAATGATCTTAAATAAAATTTGCAAAAAATTGAAGTGGATACCTGTTGATTGACATGCATGTGTTTGCGGTACCGATTATTACCCGTTCACTCTCGGAAAACCCTGTAATTTTCCCATCTGCATCCACCTCAGCGATGATATTTGCATGAACATCAATCGGTTGCAGTAGCGAGTTCAGATTGTCAGCTGGATTATATAATTCCCGATGAGGATCTTGTCTGAAATTAATTTTTCCAAGTCTCGGTGTTATGAGCTTGGCGTTTCCTACTTAACGATATGAGCAGGGATTGGAGCGCATGGAGGCCAGTTGAGCGTTTCCAAGCATTCTACTTGAAAAAGCCGTTTAGCTTCCTCTTCCAACATGATCTTCGTTGAAATTACCCTGTAAGTGTTAAGTGCTAGGGAAGACCAGAAAACAGAAAGCAGAAAAGATGCGAATTCAGCAATTATAGAAAATACGGCACTCAGATAAACGGCACATCCTAGAATCTTTTGTTGCACTTTGAAGGTGCCTAACAAAAAGCCATGACCAACTGAATAAACCAGATTTAAGGACAACTGAGAAATATTAGGAGATTATAAAGATATGAAGACGACAAACATAGATTATTGCGTAGCAAAAGTTTTAAAGACGATCAAACTGATTTTATAATAAAATTTAGATATAATCTAATTCTAGATAAATTTTAATAAGGCTTAAATTTTTGTTTTATAATGATTAGAAATGGAAAGTTTTATAATGACTAGGAATGGCTTCGCCGTTTGCGTGCGCATAACAAATATTCCGACAATGTGCAGTACATCACTATAGTTTTAAGTTATGATCAGTATGACTTTCTGGTTGAATTCGGGAAAGACACATCGAGGAAAACTGCGCGTAAATCATGCTGCATGTTTCTTAGAGTGCGTCGGACCTTTTTTTAAGTTTCCAGTTTAACCACCAAATTAAGATGAGATTTTATTTTGATTCTGCGTTCGAAATGTAATTTTCCAAAAAAAAAACAGTTCGGATCGCAGAAGAATTTCATCGCTTTTTGATTTCTGTCGTTTTTCGTGGTAAGACCATCATAGATATTAGAACTACGGTGGCGAAATTCCTATTGTTGCAAGATTGGCAAGTTTCGCGTCATTATAGCTATTAGATATGCCATGGTCTCTCCATGTTGAATGAAGCAAATATCACTTTGAAACTAGTATCGCTTGTGCTCCGCGCCATTTAAATATCAAATTCTATGGTTATTTGAAACGCGGTGGTCCTCATTGGATCCACAACTCCGAATCTAGATAGATCATATCTGCACATCTATAAGGCTTAATTGTTTACTTATAATTACTTCATTGGTTTATTCAAGCTGTATTTTTTTTATATTCTTCGTGTTTTTAACGGTTTATTTTCTTTACATTGTCGGTCGAAAAATTCTTTTTTTCCCTCGTTTTCGTCATTTTTTCGAAAGGCGTCCTCATGGTTTTTCATTGGAACTTCAAGAAGTCCGTATGCTTAAATCAGGGCGTCTTAAAGGTAGTGTATATTTTCTCGAATGTCGTAATTTTGAAATGTTTTATATCGTATTTTTTTAATAATTTCCAGGATATTTTATTACAATATTTTAGTGATTTTTGTTTGTGGTGTTTTATTGAGGGTTTGCGATGAGAACAGCTCGTGATAGTGATATTCTCATTTGACTTTCGGAAACGCCCAGTTTAATTAAAGTGGTACAAGGGCATCTATTATCACCGTAAAAAAGTTCCGACATTTTTTCGAGCCCGCGAACATCGGGATTTGAATTTAGAGGCTCCGCCCATATATCGCGCATAGCAAATGCGCTGCAACGATGATGAATGGGCGGAGCCTCTAAATTCAAATCCCGACTCGAAAAAATGTCGGAACTTTTTTACGACGATAATAGTTCTCTTTCTGATTCTATAGGATATTTATAATGTGAGTGTCGGTAAACTGATTGTACAGCATGATGATGATCTTCCGGTTCATAAAAAAGACACCGAGGGAGAACGAACCGTTTTGAAAATGGGTATCCTTTCTGTTCATTTTCGCTCGTTTATGGAAGAAAATTGTTAAATATTACACATTGAGTTGCAAAATTTGAAAGTAACAAGTGTAAAAGAAGGCATAATTGCATGTTAATTAATAATTTTTGATACCCTGTGAGAATATTACATAGAAAAGAGTGAGAAGTTATAAAGAGAGCTAAGCAATTATTCATAGAAATACAAGGTTGACATCGGCGATTCTTCTGCGTTCAGAGATTACTGCTCAAAACTTAATCCATAACTCTAAAATAGTTAGAAACAAGAAAAAATATCTTGGAAATTTTTCAGAAAATATAAAAAAAACATTTTAAAATTTGAAAACTGTAATATTCGAAGAAAAATTTACTACCGTAAGTATACGCACTTTATACATTTTGCCTTCTCCAAGTTTTAAATAGAAGAAATCATTTAAGAAACACGAGGAATGGAAAAATACAACTTCAATATAACCATTAGATCACTACTTAAGCTATCAATACATATACAATGAAAGCTGCATTATAAAAGTACAGAATCACCTTTATGATTTTACACCAAAAGGTAACAGCGCCTGTGGCGCCACTGTTTCGCCACGATTTTAGCGCAAAAACGGCAGGGATGCGCACGGCTTCGCCTACTTCACCTACTTCGAGTCCTACTTCCCTCGGGGCGAATGCATCGTTGCAGCGGTACATATACCGTCGTGGAGGGTGGCGCGTGTAGTTTTCTGAGTAGTAATGAACTGCATGTAAATTCTCGATTTCCACATTTTTTTGAAAAAATAAAAGCATAGTTCTATTTTTTTTTTAATAAATTTAATATGAGAATGTTACGAAATGTTTTTAGTATGCACGCGACATGGGTAACGCATTTTCTGCGGACTTTCCGAGAGTAAGTAGAGTAGACGGATGATTTATTAAATTTAGCTGAAAATTAATTTTTTTAAGTAATGACTGTAAAAAAAAGATTAAAAATATAGCTTTATGTAAGCAGAACTTTTATCGTAATTCCAATTAAATTCGTGAAAATGAGAAAAATGTTAAATTTTAACAAAAATCTCGTAATATAGTATAGAGCGCACTTGCTGGCCACGCCCCTTTTTTCTTCATTTTAACGGCTTTGCCTTTTTTCTGACTGTTTTCATGTAGATTTCCGACCATTTTTCTCTGTAAAACGCCGTAAAAGTGACTTGAAAATGATATTTTTTTCAAAAAAAAGTAGCATGTGCAAATGACCGAAATAACATACCGTGGCTCGCAATCTTAGTTTCGTTTCTCTCTTTCGTGCCAATTTCTTAGAGGGGTTTTTCTGTAAGTTTCTCCCAGGACGCAAATACAGCGAAGCTTCTCGTAGCTTGAGAGCCGTGTTAGGTGAGAGCTCTGTCTCCTACTTTACCATCAAGTTTTGGTTCGAAAAGTTTTCCGAAGAGAACTACGATCTGTCCCGGCGAAGGAAACCGTCATGTACCTCAAAGGAGATCTTCACGAGAAAAAGGTGATGCTGTTGATTTGGTGGACAGTAAAGGCGTTATCTTTCGAAAGCTTCTTCCAGATGGCGCCATTGTCAACGCGGATTTATACTGAACTCAAATGGAAAAAAAACGGTTCAGGCTCATCGATTACATCGCTCAAAAACTTACAACTTGTTCACTTACAGCACTTACCTTATTCACCAGGCTTGGCCCCAACTGATTACCATCTTTTTCGTTCCAAGCAGAATCACCTTGTCGGGCAGAAATTCCATGATAGAAACGATGTCTCGAAGCAGTTCTATTACGTTTTCGTCTCCCACTCTCCCAAGTTTTACGCGAATGGAATCGTTCAACTTCCATCGCGTTGGCAAGAAGTCATAAATACTAATGGTGAATATATCACACATTGAATCTCGTTTTCTTTGAATACATTTTGTTCAGAAAAAAATTTCAAAAATAACGAAGACTTTTCGCTCAGCCTAATAGATAATCCCAACCTTCACCCATTTTTAATTTTCCAAAAATAAAAGCTTTAATACCGGACCGAAAAGTTACGTTCATAATTTAGTTCGTACGTTCACTTTATAATAATAATAAAAAAGATATAATTTTAAATAAATTTTTTCTCCTGAAAAAACTCTTCATCTTCTTCTGAATTCTCCTCCCCTTTGCTTTCATAATTTTTTCGATATTTTTTGAGTAGGTGCTTCTCGAGCGTGAACAACTGGAATGGCCATGTAGCAAACAGATAAAGAACAGTCTGGATGGCAGATACAGCAAGGCGAAGACAGCGAAAAACAATAAAATAAACGAAGATTGTCGGTAGAATGAATATGAGAATAACGAAGAGAGATGTTGCCAGAAACTGCTCACGTGTGTCCAGAACTACCTGAAACGAATTATTGCGTCAAAGAAACGTATTTCAAAGACTTGCTGTATCTCTCCGCTGTCTCAATGGATTCCATTTCTTTCCTCTTACTAGACTCCAAAGAATTGTTAACGTGTAGTAGCATAAGTAGCATAAACTGAAATGCTCAATTTTGGCTATGGCTAGAATGTAAACTTCAGAATTATCTGCGTAATTCATTTCAGAGTTTTGAATCCTACTTTGATGCGTATGCATCGAAGCAATTGAAATGTAGAAAAAAAATTTGAAAGAAATCGTAGACCACGGAAGAAAATGTCGAAATGCCGCCAATCAGAGAGTAGGAAATAATGCGGAAGAAGGAATCGGATCGCAGGAAACCAATGAATGCTGGAATTGTTAAAAAAAAAAACGAATTTTGAATGATGTAGTTAACTTACT
Organism: Caenorhabditis inopinata; assembly: GCA_003052745.1. NCBI lineage: Eukaryota > Metazoa > Nematoda > Chromadorea > Rhabditida > Rhabditidae > Caenorhabditis > Caenorhabditis inopinata. The sequence continues at coordinate 18,400,365 of AP018154.1, forward strand.
GGTCCACAAGTAAATGTGGTAGGAAAAAAACCAAGCGAGAGTTTCATTAACTGGAGTGTTTAACTTCAGACCAGCAGGATTACTGCGCAACCAAGTAATAGTCTGCAAATTTTAATTTGATATTCATATATAGAAAGAGGAAGTGATTATTAATTGCTGTTCTCGCCCTTCTTTCTCCGGTTTTCACTTTGGAAGGAGATGTACCGAACCGGAACTGGCCCATATCTAAACAATGCCCCAAATCTATCCTTGCTTCGAACAGTTTTTCCTATGGTGCACGATTGCATAATTGTATTTCAATTTGTCTTTTTAAAGCTCAAAAATATATTTATTTAAAAAAAATGCATTTTTGGCGATATTAAAAACAAGTGAGCATCTTTGAGAAATAATGTGGCTCTTTTCTCGAGATTCCAGACAATTTTCAAAGTTCACATTCACAGGAAAAACTTCTTTTTTTTTTCATTTTCAGAAATTTATAGAAGAAAAACGTTTATTTTTGAAAATAATGGTGGTTCGCAACCAATGATTCTGAATCTGAAGCAGTGGTAACGATCCGATTGTATTATAAACATCCAGTTTTGAACTAATTGCAAAACAGTGGCTTAAATTTTGAAGAAAGTAATGAAATTAGAATTACAGCCGGATCTTAAATTCTGCTTGCATTTTATATATAAATAATTAATAGCCAACTACTTCATTTTTGTTTCATATTTATTGACGTGATATTTAATTTATTGTTTCTTTCCAATTTAAACCGCAAAGTCACCATGTTTAAAATATCTGCTACGTATTCTGTTTGCTTCCAGAAAGCATCGATTGTCCATTCCCAGTCTGGTGTCCAGATATTTAGCAAATAAATTGATAGAATTATGTCGAGAGCTAGAATTCGATAGAATGCAAATTTCCTAAAATATTTTTATTGTAAACATCTCGTTCGGTGCCCTTACCTTCTCAGCAAAAATTTTGCATTTATTGTTCGGATTAGAACAGACTTGTTTATGATTATATCTATTTTCATCTGAAAATACATGTTTCAGAGATTGTATTTTAGTTTAGCGGTAAACCATGCAAGTGTGCAAATTATTTAAATATCCTATCACTAATTAGTTTCCTTCCTCTCCAGTTTTTCACCGAAAATAGGAATAATCTGAAAACTTTAAGAGGAACACCGAATTTGAAAAACAATCGGCGTTTTAATACAACTTTGTCCTCAAATACCAGCATCTGCTTGCGAAAATAGACGACGGGCCAAGCCTTCAACCTTGGAAAATAATGAGCATAGAAATCGCGTCAACATTCATGTTCCTTTTCGCGACATACTTTCATTAACAGGTAGTACGAATTTTTCCTTTTTCGTGAATAACCCTACTTGTGAGGACAACTCGGCTCAAGTTTATGCCAAAGTATAAGATATAATTCAAGCGGTAAGATGTCGTATCAACAGTATGCAATATTCTTCAATCGGTAAAATCGGAATTCATAGTCATCGCAAAATAATGACCACATTACACCATTTAAGAAACAAGGACTTGTAGACAACTTGAAACAAACGATGAAAAAAGTAGATAATCACACTAAAATCGAGGGAAGTACAAATGAGTGGTAAACTATTAATAATGGAGCGGTGAGACAGACAGAAGACTGGGACAATTTAAAAAACAACAATTACGAAAACTAAAGGAACTAGAATTCGGATATCTAGTCTGCGTATTTATTGTTGAATGGCAAGCTTAGCCTTGAGTGACGCTGGCATCTCAGGTGGTGGTGGACGAGGAAGGTTGAGAGCGACCTGAAGAAGAATACAGTTGCCTACCGAAAAAAATGATTAAGGAAAGTAGTTTGAGATTTGAAAACATGTAGATGTAGAGCAAAACGTTAAAAACTATTTTGAAAAAGGGTTTTCGGGAAACTGGTAATTCCGTCTGGTGTAGTTTATATAAGAATGAACCTTTAACATCCCTTGTTTTTATTTTAGATTAATATATATTATTTCCTTTAGAAATACGTAGAGTTTACTGACCTTAACGGAATCATAGATAAACCATTGGAGAGCAGTTAGGGTTCCAATCATAATGATACGAGGTGTAAGTCCCTTCCAAACTCCAGCGAATCCGAGCTTCTTAAGGATACCTCCAGCGGTTGCATGAGCGTCTTGGTTCAACTTGGAAACAACAGTGTCAGCGGGATGAGAAACGATGGCGCAGAAAACTCCAGCGATGTATCCAGCAACGAAAGTGACAATAAGTTGTTCTCCCTTGGAACATTCTGATCTTGGTTTTGGGACAACGTATTGGTAGAGGGCCTCAACAGTCTTCTCGAAACAAGCAAACTTCATCATGGTGTATGGAATCTGTCTCATCCAGAGTGGTGGAAGACCTTTGTAGAAACCGGTAAGACCTTCAGTCTTGTAGATGAGTGGGGCACATCCACGAAGAGTTGGTGGTGCGCCTGGTGCAGTCTGAACGCGGACCTTGGTTGCTTCCATTGGGGCTAGAAGAATATCGGCAAAGAATTCAGCAGAGGCAGATGCAGCCAAATAGAGAGACGTCCTGTAGAGGTAGGCATTCTCCTCACCAAGCATATCCGAATAGACGTTCTTGAATACCTCGTAGAAACCGAACTTTCCCAGTCCCTGGAGAGAGTATCCAACGAGAGTTGGGGCCCATCCTTTAACAAGAGCTCGGGCTCCTTCTTCGGCAACAGTTGTACGGAATCCGGCGGCGATACCAGTGTACTTTTCAGGGTTTACCTGAAAAAATACAAATATAACCAGGAGTGGCGACCAAAGCTGCTGCCATGGTAGATTGTGAACAAAAGAGAAGCTTAGAATTTGTCTGTGCCTATATTACAAACTCCCACACATTTGATTGTTTTCTTTAACAGGAAAAACAAAACGCACCTCACAATCTTTGGTCGAAACTAATCGAAACAACGTACCTGTATTCTGCACTTGACGAGATCCAGTGGAACGATGGCGGTGTGGGTGATTCCACAAGAAAGAACTCCACCAAAAGCGCAGAGAGCGTAATATTTACCACTTCCAAACTCAACTTGTCCAGCTGTAAGAGAAAGCATGAAAATAAATGCTTTATAAGCTTCATTTTTAGTAACCTTCATAAACGGATGCTACCGTAGTAGCAGCTCCGATGACGACCCTTGTCACATATTGTGAAGAGCCGTAAGACAACCATTCCATTAAGCCATCAAATAACTGAGTAACCCCCCAAAAATAGATTATGATCCACATGCTCAATATTACAATTGCACCCATACGCCCATTTTGAAGGTGCGGAGATTTAGCACGAGCTAAGAAGGGCAGCGATTTTTCTTCAGTTTCCGACGTCATAGATAACCGATTATAACAGTGCTTATATTCTCGTTTAGACATCAAGTAGCATGGAGGAAACGTGGAAATGTATCAGTTTATCACGTGAAAATTACGTGAGAAATCACTTAAAAAATGAAAAACGATAATATCCCTTCGTTTTACACTTTAAAATGTGTCCGCCACGTTTTGCAAATACGGAACAACGCGTCTGGTACCTCTTTCCGCGATTCTATCTAGGCATCGTCCCTCTTCCATCTGGCGATTACGCGAGCACATGCGCTGCACGGGAAATTCGCGGCAGAGAACACGGGCGATCATAGACGATAGCGAATCTTAGAAAGGCGAAATATTTTTTGGACTAAGTTGAACCGCGGAAAATTTTTTGCTAAAGTTCGACAGAAAAAGTTTAATTTAAATATTTTTGGGAACTAAAAAGCAGAAATCGGCACTAATTAGACAAGGATACTAACTTGGTAAGACTTGGAAGAAAGTCATAACTAGGAATCTCAGCTTAATCTTATTTTAAAGAATCGATTCATGTTATCGAAAGTAACAACTTCCGCTAATAAAAAATAAAGAAAAAACGACATTACCACTAAAATGTTAATAACTCTACCCGATACTAGCAAAAATAGTAAATTTAACAAAATTTAGTGGAAGAGTTGGATAGTTTAGAAATCTAACTGACTGAGATAAACAATTTACTAGGAAATATAAAAGTTGAATTATAGCAAAAAGATTCGCGCGAAAAATATGCACGTGGGGACATGTACTAAAAAAAATAAAAATATACATACCGACTGGAGCACCACTGGCACAATTTGCGGATCTGACTGGCAGACTGAATGGGTTCTGCTTCGAAGATTCGGCTAGCTGGCTGAACACGCTCATGGTTACCTGCAACCCAGAATAACTTGAAAATTACGCAAGTTTTGATTCCAGAAATAAAAAATTAGAAAAAAAACGTGTTCTTAAGCTATTGCGAAAATAAATCTCGGTAGAAACACAAAAAGGTAAATGATATTCGAAAGAAAAATTCGAGTATTTTTTTATAATTAAATTATATCGTTTGAACTTTAAAGCAAATGGAAGAGTACCCTGAACGTTCTCTGAGCCATGGTCGGCCCCTATCGTAGTTTGCCGTATGTCCTGCACATCTAATTCGGCTGGCACTATGCCAAGCTTGCATTTTTTTTTAGAAGTTTCCTTATACCATAATAAGTGTTTAATTCTTTCTGTGTTTAGAAAATTGGCTTCGAAATAAGAAATTTTTAAAAAGCGTAACTTTAAATGAAATTATTATCGATTTTTTTCTGAATTAACTGTATAACTCTCAATAATCCTGTAAAACCTTTAAATCTCTAATGAGGTTATTCATGAAAATCACAATTGCATTTTAATGCAAAAAATGCCACATTAATGTTATTCACGATTGCATTTTAATGCAAAAAAAAAATGCATTTTTTTGCATTGAAATGCTTTTCGTTTCGTTTCATGAATAGCCCCATAAGCCAATCTGTCCTCATTTTAAGGTATTTCAGCTCTCAAATATGTCGAAATATACCTCGTGTTATTTTGTTCCAAATATTAGAAATAATTGGTTGCGAATCTTTGTTGAAAGCCTCATAATTTTATCTCGTTTTGGTGAATTTAGTTAAGTTGCATAATAGAGATTACAGCGAAAATGACTAGCTATTTTAAAAGTTGAAAAAAATACAATTAATTTTGTTCTTTTAAATTTATCTTTTTTTTCTCGAAATTTCGTTATTACAGAATATGGCTGATGAAGAAATTTCGAAAGCATTTCGTGACTTGCAGTTTAAGACAAATGAGACTAGAATGCGGATAGTCCAAGGAGAGCAAAATAAAAAAGTTTATCATCAGGTAAGAAATTTCCTTCTCTTTGAAAGTTTTGTGATAAATTTGTTTTAAATTTTAAAATATTTCATAAAATAAAAATTGGAGCATTCTAGTCTTGGCCTTCACCTCTCTGTTGCACGGTGGCGAGGCTAAGCTTGAACTACTATAACTTACATGACATGCCATGGATGTATTAGCGCCCGTCTCCACAATATTTCCGGCGGACTTATCGTGTTGATCTATCACATCTGTGAAGCAACATTCTTCCATTAACTCCTAAAGAGTCAATCAAATTCTGATCGATTTGTCTTTGAGCAGAAATGATTGCTAGTGGAATTTCGTTTATCAGACTCTACAAACCTGTCTAGGATATAGCAATATTTTTGTGAATCGTTCAATACGTTTTTGAAAAATGTTCGTTCCCATAATCAAAAAAAAATATATTTGTTATATAGCAAGCTCTTCAATATGCAGTGCTTTATAACGTCGTTGACCGGGGTCTAGAAAAACGCGAATTCACAAAGGTATTATTAGACATTAAATTAAATTAATTTATTTGCAATCTGATATTTCGTTCTCTGGTTTCACTTTTTCGGAACTTTAGATTAAAATAAACGCCATTATATTGTAAAAAATGAAAAATGAAAAATATTTATTGAAAACAGTACAAATAAACAGTTAAAACATTTGTTTAGAAAATTGTCAAACCTGTTAATGCTTCAATGTAAAAAATGGGATTTTCGAAATTCTTTGGTATCATTTATGTCTCATATCTTCTAGTAAACATCTGGGTCCATTAAACGACCATTCTTCTTTACTGGTTATCGGAGGAGCCCAAAGGTATTGTTCCATTTAAACATACTAGTACTTTGAAGTGCTTGTGCTGGCTCAGTAAACCAAACCTCAAATCTCTGAGAAACCAAATTTTACTAATATTCTGACGTATCTGCCAACATTATCTGTTACGCACACTAAATTGCCCATGACAAAATTTTTAAAGCTACATATTAATCTTACAAATGTAATTTAAAGTGGGAAGTTACGGTTTTCCAGGCAAACCTCATCAATAATTCAGGCGATATTTCTTTGTGATGTAATACATTTTCTGGAATTCAGTTTTGGAGCAATTTCCGGTTTTTTGCTCAGTACATCCCTGATACTTACTAGCGTTTAATAACCATTTTTAGAAAATGCGAATCTCGGAGAGTACGATAAAGAATATAGCAGATTTGGATGAGAATCTTAAGTACTACCGTTCCGTCGGGCGTATGTTTTTGCTGACTGACAAAGCCGCCGAGTTATCCAGACACGAATCCGAAGCAAAACAGTCTAAGTAAGTCACGAAATGTTTTAATGTTTGAAGGAGGGTTGAAAGGTATACAAAAGCTTGAAAATTTGAGCAGTGGGCAGTGTATTCTTGTGTTGAAATATATTAGAAATATGTTTTTTGGAAAAATCTGATCGGTATCAGATGTATTTTATAAACAATTGAACCACTCATTCGGTAGTTTCGGTATTTTTAAAATTAAAAAAATTATATTTGCAACTCGGCTAGGCATTGTAGAATATTTAAAAAAAATCGATCAGTGTAATCAAAAATTACATTTTCTAATAAAAAATTAAACGTTGAAATTTTTTCAGAGGAAAAATTGAGGCTATCGAAAAACAGAAGGAATATCTGGAGAAAGGGCTGGTGGAAGCTGAATCCAATTTGCGTGAGCTGATTCAAAGTAGACGCTGATCACGTGAAGGCATCATAGCAAATATCTTTGCGTGTGTTAAATTGCTTTATTATTATTGGATCACTTTTCGCATAAAATCTCGCCTGAAATAAAAATTAAATTATTTAAAAAGCAACAAAATATTCATGGATTTCCGAAACACCTATCTCTTTCTCAGAGAATTAAAGCAGTGGAACAAACGTTACAGATGCAAAGAACTGGAATTTTACGAATTCTAGGAGGTGTAGCTCAAAGATGTACAACCAGTTCATCATCGACGTCATCCAGATTTCCAGCTATGAACTCTAGAAGGAAAAGAAACTCTGCAAGAAAAACAGCAACAATTGAAGATCTAGTAGAGCCAAGAAAAGTGAAGCATGCAATACAGACAACTGCTGGATTGGAAGAATGGATAGGATCACTAGATTGTGTGAGACAACGAATAAGCGGGATAAAGCTATTCATGTAATTAAAAAGGACTAGTTTTTTCTATTCACGAGGAATAAAATACAAATAGAAAAGCATGTGAAAGAAAATTTAAATTAATTTCTAGAGTTTTCTAGCATTCGTGAATAGCAAAAAAATTCTTTTTAATAAATGGGTCCCTTAGAAAAGATTATAAATATTAAAACAAAGGCCACAATTTTATTGTATTTTGCGTGAATTTTCTTTCATTTATTATTAGATGTTGAAAAAGCTTATTCTTCGCCTTCGTCATGGTTTTTGTGGCGGACACTCAAACTTTGCCAAACATAATCTTGCTTTTCTCTGAAAATCGCGTATTGGTTACTCATTCCTTACGGTATTACGAACAAAAAAAAAACTTCACTTCATTTGTTTACTTTTTTTCAAACTGTCGTAAAAAAGACCAAGCTGAATTGCCGCGCCTCCGACAAGACTCAAATTAAAGTTCAGAGCAAAATTGAATATTAATTTTAAAAGAAGAATTATATTAATTTTTTCTCCCATTTCTAAAAAATATTGACTTATATAAAAAAATATCATGGCCTTAAAAGTAGTGATAGGCGAATTCTCCTTCTAGTATAATAGAAACGGGATGTCTTAAAATCATCGATGGGTGTAGCTAAGAAGACCGAATACGCTGCAGACCTGCCTGAATCACCGAAGGCCATTCTTGGCGATAAACATGCAAACAGATAGACGACACTTAATCATATTCATTATAAAAATTATAAAGATGTTAAGAATAATTTTGATTCACTTTAGACTAATATTCATCTGACTTTGGACGAATTCATGCGTCGCCCCATGGTTCGCCAGCTTGCTCATGAAAGTGGAATCAATGACAAATTATTTATGCGTGCATTCAAATCGTTCAGAGAATATTGTACACCAGAATCGTTGACCTCAGTAGATCCAGCTCTTCTGATTCTGCTCAGTGATATATCAAAAGGAGTAAAAGATTGTGAAATTCTCTATCCCTTCTTTCTAGATCATTCAAAACAGGTATGCATTACATATATATATATTTATATATTGTTGCTCTTCTTGAAAATTCAAATATCCAATCTGTTTCATGTGTTCCCACATCTCGAAGCAATGGATGACCTGCGAATAATATCTGACTTAACACGACCTCATAACTGGTATCCTGAAGCGAGAAGTATTACGCGAAAAATATTTTTTCATGCGGGTCCAACTAATAGCGGTAAAACTTATCATGCATTAAAACGGTAAGAATAATGGTAAATAATAATATTTAGTCCATAATTCAGATTTGGGGAAGCTAAAAGTGCTGTTTTCTGCGGACCATTAAAGCTACTAGCTGCCGAAGTCTTCCAACGAGCCAATGAACTGGGTGTTCCATGCGATCTTGTAACTGGAGAGGAGCGAAGGTAATTTGCGGCAACCGTCATTTATATTGAAAAGTGAAGCATTAAGATTTGCTAAAGATAATCATCATCCGAGTCAGCATCTTTCTTCTACAGTTGAAATGCTCTCGACGCAAATGAGGGTTGAGGTAAGAAAAACCGGTAAAGTAATCAAATATCCTCAAACTTCAGGTCGCAGTAATTGATGAGATCCAGATGCTACGAGACGAACAGCGAGGGTGGGCATGGACGAGAGCACTTCTTGGCGCGGCTGCTGATGAGGTCGAACCGTTGTAGTATTATTTTTATAGAATATTGTGTATTCAGATTCATTTATGCGGAGAACCAGCTGCTATAGACATTGTCAAAAAATTGCTTGAGCCAATTGGCGAGACGGTAGAAGTTCGCTACTATGAGCGCAAATCACCACTAACTATTGCTGATAAGGCGATCGAATCATATTCGAATGTAAACTTTATTATAATCTAAACGGGGACTAAGCTTTAATCTAATTTTTGTTAGATCGAGCCAGGAGACTGCATTGTATGTTTCTCAAAACGTTCGATCTTTTTCAATTCAAAAAAACTAGAAGAAAACGGAATCAAACCTGCAGTCATTTATGGAGATCTTCCGCCTGGAACGAAACTTGCACAAGCAGCCAAGTTTAATGACCCACAAGATGAATGTAACGTACTCGTGGCTACTGACGCTATTGGAATGGGCTTAAATTTAAATATACGACGTATCATTTTCAATTCATGTACTCGTCAAACCGAACTCCTGCCAACCTATGCGGCACTTCAGATTGCTGGCCGAGCTGGAAGGTGAGAAATTAACAAAAAAACCATTATTTTAATCATTTTCCAGATACGGCACCAACTATGCAAACGGAGTGGCTACGACAATGAGAAAGGAAGATTTGGGAACATTAAAAGCAATATTGTCAGAAAAGGTAAAGTAATGCACTCTGGAAAACAGATTTTCAAATTAAAAAATTTGCAGATTGAGCCTATATCAAGTGTTGGCATTGCACCAACTTATGATCAGATCGAAACATTCTCATTCCATTTGCCACAAGCTTCATTTGTGCGGCTTTTAGATTTATTTGTTTCGGTGTGCTCCATTTCTGACCAATTCTTTATTTGCACGGTATATGATATGCGCGAGCTAGCCGTTCTTATCGATCAGATACCCTTGCCTCTGAAAGTTCGTTATACATTCTGCACGTCACCATTAAATACTGAAGACAAACGGACCGCCGCGGTATTTGTGAAAATGGCTAGAAGGTTAGTAGAATTTTAAATAAATTAAAAGATATATAACATCAAATTTATGTAAGTAATAATTCTTTTAACAGTTTCTTGAAACACAACACCTTCTTTATTTGTGTCTCCTACATTCGTGTTTGCTTTCTTCAAGCTTATAATTTTATCAAGAATATATGTTTGAGCAGAAAAATTCTCGTGCTTGACGGTAAATTTTTTAACTGCCGAGTCGACCATCTCCATTCAAAAATTGACAACTTGCCGCTTTTTTCATGGAAGGTTCGCGGACAATGTGACGTATTCAAGAAGACAATGACTCAAATAGGTGCTCAAATCCTTACCAGCAATAGGCTTTGCCATTCTAAAATAATTAGAAAAAATATTCTGCAATTTGCGTTAGTTTATGTTACATTCTGCTTTCTATTTTATCGTGATCAGTATTGGTATTGGTATGACGAAGTTTCTTCTTGCATACGTCACAGGGTCTACAATAGCGGCTTCCTGTAGCCAGAGCTACAGGAAATCAATTTGAAACGAATAAATGTGGAAAATTTGGTCCACATTCCAAATTCGTTTAACGCTAGAAAGAGAGAGCACGGAGACGAGCTTCTCAATTTTCGGATTGAAACGCAGAAAACGAGATTTTGCGGTAAAGAACGTTTTGTGAGGGTCGTATACGGACCGCTTTCATCCGTATCAGGCTTGCGCACATTGCAACTGTGCTGACTGGGAGTACAGACTCTACAACTGCAATATATCCAATTAAAAAAAATTTCTAAAAGGCATTGAAAATCCTTCCTTTTTGACCCGTTTCTCTTGTCACAGCTAAGATAGAATTGAAACTGAAAATTGTGCATTTTCTTAAAATCTGTTTTAAAGATATGAAATACGTTTCGACGAATTTCCGTTTAAAAGCAAATAAATAAAATTGTGCTATATAGAAATTTTAGTAAAAGATAACATTACCGAATATTTCTAACCTGAATTCTTTTATATGAAATATATTGTCTATAATTATACGAGCTAGGATGCATCTTAAATGTTGGAAATTAATCAGCTGTGTTTTGACAGGTTTTCAACTGGACAAGCTCTCGTTTACGAATGGTTGATGAGCTTGCTTGAATGGCCCCCTAAACCAGCAACAACTATCAGCGAGCTTGGCCTCTTAGAGCAAGTACCGTGTATTTTTTTCTTTTTTATAAATCTAAATTAATGTAACTTTGAGAACTACGAAATTCTTGATCAATATATGTGGTTGTCAATGCGCTTCCCAGATATGCTTCCAGACGAACCACGTGTGCGTGAAGCTTCAAAACAGTTGGATGTAATGATTCAGGTATGGAAACCGGCTTTATTAACATTTAAAAAATTATATATTTTTTGAAGGAAGGGGTCGAAGGATTTATGAGTTTACTATCTGCTGGAAACTCTGAATCCAAAGCTTCACGGCCTTCTAGGAATCACGCTGGTAGAAGAGAAAATACTGAAAAAACTGATGAAAAACCAACGAAAAGGTCTTCCCTTTTGGAATCATTGCTGAAGAGAGCAGATATAAGTGAAGATGATTTAGATCGTTTGCGGGAAGAATTGAATAAAACCAAAAAGTGACGTTTATTATTTATTATATGTTTTTCTTCTATTTTTAGATATACTTATACCTGATTTTTGTTTCAGAATGCTTAGGATTTTAGAGTAAATTGTTTTGTTATTGTTCATTATAAAAGAGAAATTTGTGAGAAAGTTTAGTTATTATAAATTGCGGTAACATTATGAATTCTAGTTAAAATTCCACAACTTGTGTTATGATAGGACGCATCATTGCGAAATATAAAAAAATATTTAAGAAAATAACGCAGAATTTTTGTTATATCTGCTTCTGCCAACTATGGCTAAATGAATCGTAGATCACCAATTATCAATAAAATACGTGTTTTGAAGTAAAAGTTCACCGCTTTCCTCTCGCCAGATTTAAATTATGGAAAAAGGAAACATGCCAGGTGAAGTCATAGTTAATAGCATCGTTTTTATAGCATAAAAACACAATGGAAAGTTTGGGATTGTAATTTAACTTTAAAATGTTTCGAACACGATGCTTCTTCTGAATTTTTTTGCTCCAGAAGTGGGCGGAACCAAGATAACCATTGTTTTCGCACTCAGGCGGGAGAATTTGCCCTTGCGGCAAGCTGTGTGGTCGTTTTAAAATTCATAATGGTGTCGCAATTTCTAACAGTGTCCCTTAAGTAAATTTGTTTTTGTTAATTTTTGCAATGAAATTATTTCTTTTTCGCTATTGTTATCAATTACTTCTTTTATCCCCTCCATGGAATGATTTGAATTCGATTGGACCCAGATTGGTGGTGCACATCTGTAACATACAAATTTGCAGTCTTCCTGCTTTATCCGTATTCCGTCACAAAGAGTCCGACCGAGCACACCTGTTTTACTCCCATTCCGGCTCTGTTGCATAGTGTCGCAATTAAATTAAACGCTTGTTTGTGTTTTACTTGTACGAATTGCTCTTCTCTGAAGTAATCCTCTTACGGCACACACGCGGCGTTCTCTTTTGTTTTTGCAGTACCATTTGGATTATGATCGTTACAATGATACGAAGAAGATATGGAATGTTGCGTAAGTTTCAATCTGTAATTAAAAATAGCACATGCTCCAAGGCTCATTTAAAAATATTATGTTTTTCGATTGAGAAACGAGTAAAATTTCATTATATTTTTTGCGCAACGACTTCATTACATTTAAAGGAGCAGACTATATTTCGAAGAGGAATACCCACCACGCTGCACAGTTTCCCTGCGCGCGTTTTCAAAAAAAATTTCCATTCTACGTTGTTAATTTCGACAACATAATATTCATTTATTGCGAAGCAATGGTCACGTGACTGGATGAGAGTGTATAATGAAGCGTGAATGGAAAAAAGGCGGTCCAATCCAATATCAAAAATGTGGTGTGTGAGTATTTAATTTGTATATGAATGAAGCTAGGTATAATCACATTTTCCCAAAAATCTGTATTTTGTTATTTTTGCTCCAAACCAGAAACCTACTTGAATCTCGGAAGTCATAGAGAATCTGAATTGATCCTTATCCTTGAATTTACCTCTTCCACTAGTTGATACATGTAGAAACAAAGGGTGGGCTCTTGAACACATACAATGCCATATTGAGTGATCTCGATGATGTGGAGCAGCTCAAGGTCGTAATTAATCTGGTTTTCATTCTTGTTTTTGTTTAGGACTCTCAATAAACAAAGGAAATGAGTGATTTTATTTCAAATGTCATTAAAAATTTAAAGTCTTCTTTAAATAAACAAAAAAAAACTTTTAAACCATTATTCCAACTAAGACGACAAGCAAGTTACTGTGGATGTGCGAAAACTTTTCAACTTTTTTCCACTTAATAGTAAATCGAGTACTCATCTATAACATTGCCGCACATGAATACATGTCTAGATGCATTCATTTTCCAATCGGGTGTCAATAACTGAAGTGCGTTCAACAGTGTGTACCGGGCACTATTAGACATTCCAAAACACCTACTAAGAGTTCAGAGGAATTGACAGTGGTGCTTCAACGTTTGAAATGTAAATGGATAGCTTAATCACAGATTTACAGATGTTTATAAGGATTTATATTAACTGAGCAAGATGCTAACTGGGATCGTTTGCGTCACTGCTATTCCAATATCACCAAATCATCCTTGATCTGAAGAACAACTGGGCAGCGTGCCTGTTGTTGGCTCGTCTGGAAAGTTTGCACCTTCTCACTAAAGAAGGATCTTTCTCCTTTACTGTCAATCGTCGTCGGTTCGCCTTCTCGAAAGCCTAATCCCTCGGGCAACTTGTAAAAGAAAGCGAGAGGTTACGCCATTATTCAATATATCCACTTTTAGTCGTCTTCTTTTGAGAGGACACGATGGATTACTGTAGCTAAGAAGGAGGTGTACTGGCAAACAAGAAGAAGATTCGGATATGGATACAAATGAAAAAGATGTACATAAATATAGATCATGAGCAAATAGAGCGGAGGCGAGCGTAAAAGAATGCGGGAAAATTAAGATTATACATCTGGATTTTCGGAATGAAGACGATGATTTGACGTCTTATTTTCACATGCTAGAAGCGCCGATCACAGATTACGGTAGGGGAATGTAGGAAAACCAGAATAAATTCGAGGAAAATCCTATGCCAAGCTTCGAAAATAACTGAACAACTCCGGAAGTCTTCGTTTATAGATGCAGCGATAGAAGATCCCAAACTTAAATATCTTGAAAAATTAACGAGACATATTTAAAGGCGCTGTTTGGGTCTCGTTAGGGGATAGCGCGTTTTAACGCGCGAATTTAAAAATTGTAAGAAAGCGCATACACTGCGTTTGTGATTTCTTTTCGAAAATTGAAGCGAATATTGGAATTTTTCTATATTTTGCTTCGAAAATCATGTTTTTTTAAATTAATTTTTATTTTCAAATCATTTAAACTGCTTAATAAAAACTGAATAAATCACAAACGCAGTGTGTGCGCTTTCTTACAATTTTAACGAGACCCAAACAGACCCTTTAAACGAAAAATCGCGTACTCGCGGATAGATAATATGTCGGAGAAATAATATAGTTTTCAGGAGAAACTGAAACGTATTCCAGGAGCATCAAACCCTCCGTAATCCTTCCGGACCATTTACAGGATGGGGAATAAATATAGCGCCGCTTCAAATCGAAAGATTTTTTTCTGAAAATCAACCAAAATGGTTATTAAATAACAACAAAAATTATAGAATTAACAGTTTTCGAATCTTCGTCATTTCGCTTTGATGTCTCTTCGGATAAGAGTCGATGACGGCACGGGCGGCTCCAACAGATAATTTTATATCGAGAAGATTCTTGTGGTGAGTGGTCTTTTTGTTGTTGTTTAATAAACATTTTGTTTGATTTTCAGAAAAAATTCATTCGATTTGAAGTTATTACACCGTCCTGAATGCGGCTCTATATTTATTCCCCACCCCACCCTGTACACTCTTTTTGCAATAGCTGTTTCTATTTTTCTCGAGTTACCCACTAACTTTGCGACAATTTGCTCTGTCGATTGTCTACGGTAAACGGTAAATGGCTCTTTGCCAACTTAACGATGCGTGGACAAATCGACAATTACACGAGAGGGGGGGGGGGGGGCGACACGGGCGGCGCATGCGCGAAATCTCACGCCGCTCCGAATGAAAGAGAATAAGAATAGCTTCCGCTTATTATCTCCTTCATATTATATGCCTTTCAATAGAGGTGTCATGACACCACCACACCACTCACCTATAAACAACAACAGCGACGACATATGGTGTCTGCGCTTAATCAGAGATCACAGAAGAGCCTTCTTCAACAGCAAGAAGATAGTATTCTCGATTCTGGATTTTCAGAGTGATCAACCAGCAAACAAATAAAACACCAGAAGATTCCGAAGAATTCTGAAACTTCTGAAACCGTGTATTCAAATTTTTTCATTGAGACTTTGCAAAATCCATCATAATTCCTTTTTTTCTCGATCGGAAATTCATTATTTGCAAAGAAAATCTTCTGAGTATTCCGGTCTCCGGCTAACACAAAGTTGCACCTGTGACCCCTTTCAACGACCTTTTTCCTGATCCATTCTCGTCATTGCGTCAACTGCGACGCATTGTTTTAGGCCGAGGCACCGAGATGAAAAAAGTGTTATATGATGGCGCAAGTAGAAAAAGCGGCGAAATGCAGCAGGTGTTCGGTGGAATGAAGGACGCGTGTGTGCTGCATTGTACGAGGCACCACGAGTTCATCTTTTATAGACAGCTCCACGAATCGTCGGTTGTGCGGTACTTAAAATTGGGACCATAAAGTTACGATTAATTTCCCAAAAAAAATGGAGACGAATGGTTTGCAAGCGGAATGCGGGGAAAAGGACAAATGCAAACGGCTCTTTTCAGTTGAACCCTCCCCCCCCCCAAAAGTGTTTTATCACTTTCAAACTTTTTCAGTTCCATTTTCAGTGAATTCTGCAAAAATAGCGCTTCTCTTTACGAGTTTTTCACTGTTCCACACGATTAATATATGAAAATAATAGAGCTCTCGCAAGAGGACTTTTCGCGCTTTCAGTAAATCTATAAATCGGTAGGGAGTGGGCGTACAGAAAAATTGTTAACTACAAAAATGAAGTTCTATTTTTGCAGAATTCATATCTGAAAATTTTAAAGGAATCGATGAATTTTTGACATTATAAAAAATTCCGGAAATTGGTGTATTTCAGCAGGAAAAATATCAAAAATTTTTGACATTTTATTGGTAAGGTAAAACCAAAATGCGAGTAAGTGGAAACTTACAAAAAATCGAAATTTCGTTGGCGTTTTCCATATGAAACTGAGAACTTTTACACTTGCTGAGCCAAACAAAACAGCTAACTTTCTTTATTGAGCTCTCCTGTAAAGAACTTCAGCTTAATGCCACAGAATTTTGTTTTTTTTTTCCAGAAATCTAATTATAGTTGAAACATAGCTACCTGAAACTATCTGAAAGAGAGATGCGATCAAAAAAAAAAGTAACGAAGAATAGAAGGCAAACCCACTACACAACTTCCTGTGCCACGAAGTCTTGCCGGCTCTTGAGAACTTTTTGCGGCAAAACTACCATCCTAAAACTTTTCGCAATTCTTTTCATCAAAAAGTCTTGTCTTCTTCTGATGACAATGGTCAAGTACGTTCTGATGGCGGTGCCCGTCTTTTGAGTCCTTTTGAGTCCTCTTCAACTTGTGCCTTCGAAGATGGAAGGATGGAGGAATAAGAGGCAAGAAGTGGTGAAGAGTTGGCATGAAGGGAATCTGGTTTGGAAGGGATACGGAGCACTGAGCACCAGGGGCAGAGAGCCGGCAACACGTTCAAATACTGAATGGAGTTGGAGTTGGAGAGGTGTTCGATAAATTGGCAGAACATATTAAGTGATATTTAAGATGACGACAGTGAATCTTCGGAGAATCAGAATCAGAAGGCATTTAGATTTAAGACGAAATCTGGAGCAGAATAGCTTAAAATCATAATTTTGATTTTCCAATATATCCTTTAAATTGCGAAATTAAATCACTTAATATGTACCTAATATCACTGGTGCAATGGCCCTTGTCTTGAATATTGGAACAACACTATTATAAAAACTCTTGAGATCAATTGGGGCGTGGCTTATTGGCATTCCATTAGCTACAGTAATCTTCTATGGTTTTGCTTCGCTGCCCGTCGGCTGGCAGTGGTTGCCTCAAGCTCCGCCCACGATTTGACGACGTGACTCGCCGTCGCCTTTCCGACTGCCTCTCACTCTCGCCTTAAGAAGAGAATAAATCTTTTGGGAATCTGTGCTGGAAAATCTGGAATATTTCAATTCAACTACCGCATCGATTCTCCAGCAATGATGACCGCCTCACAACTGAACGTTCCCAGCAGTAAGTCAATTAATGATGTCTTTAACGAAGAGAAGTTCGCGCCAAAAAAAAAGAGAAATTAAGTTTAAAAAAATGCTAAATTAAATCAGCGCAGATTCCTTTTTAACAAATCTATTCTTTAACTTTGAAAAACGAGAAGCTGAGCCAGGCTTCCGAGCAATTAATAAGTGTAGGATGCTTTGCCCGGCGGGCACACTTTATATGCAAGCTACCCCCAAATAACTCTTATTTTCTCATTTTGATTTTCATTCCCCCCACTTTAATTTCACGATGCTTTTGCTCACAACTAGTCGAAGAATAGAATAGAAAATAGGGAATCAAGGCTTCGATGCACGAATGGTATATATTCTCGAAAAACCAAAATATAATACCTTTATGGCCGGTATACACGTATGTAGAATGAGCACCGGCAAGTAGAAGAGCATTGCGGGAAGGGGATTTTTAAGCAATGTAATCAGAAAGAGCTGAAAATGCATCTGGAGCAAGAAAGACTGTGTTTCAAATGGAAACCATAATATAATACCTTTATGGCCGGTACTGTATTATTTTTTTTTCTACTAACGATAGCTAGCAATGCTTCTGAAACCCTCTGAAACTCAGCGGGTTTGAAGATTTCTCCTTAATTTTGCATTTTGTTATGAAAGTTGAGTTGTGACTATTGAGAGGATTCTGTATCCAATGAGCGCCTCCTTCCAGAATGACCGTAACTTGTATTAACTACAGAAATGAATAGAGGAAGTCATTAAGCAATGTTGTGCCTCAATATTATGCCTTCGCCGGAAAAATGATTAGGTGTGAATTGGAAGCGAGGTGTGAGAATTTAAGGTGGCCGAAGAATGGAAGAGTTTATAGGAACGTGCAGGTGCGGGGTCAATTATTGGTGGACCTATTGATTAACACCATTTACACGAAATAGCTTGTGAATTGGCACTGGCGTGAAAGGTTAGATGAGCTCAAGACTGAACACTTCATGTCTCACTTTAGGCGTCACTAACCGCTAAGCCGAAGCCTATAAGCTCCTTCTGAAAGAGCTTTCTCACTTCTTGCCTTTTCCCTTCTCCGGCCAATACGCTTCCTTTTCCTTCTTGCTTCTCCTCGCTTCTTTCAGTTAATTAGGTAGCAAGAGACACAGGAAGTGCTGAATAATTGGTGTCTATTTGCTTTCTTGAGTTTGATTTCCCCCCCATGCTCTTTGCACACCTCGATATGATTCCAGGTCGAATTCTGCTGGATGTACCTTGCAGGGTATGTCAGGATCACTCATCTGGAAAACATTACGGCATTTTCTCGTGCGATGGATGCGCTGGATTCTTCAAAGTAAGCACTTGAGCTAGAATGCTCTTTTGAGTAACTTGAGTATCATTTTTTGTAATTCAGCTTATATTTTCAAGTGGTCTTTCAGCGTTCGATTCGTCGTCATCGGCAATACGTGTGCAAAAACAAAGGCGGCTTTGATGAAGGACGGTGTATTGTCGACAAAACACACCGCAACCAGTGCAGGTGAGTCCTTAACGCCGACGGATTAGCTGATGTGCTCCTTCTAGTGTTTCGCACAAATTTCGGATTACAAGGCCATGATGATTGAATACCCAATTTCAGAGCATGCCGACTACGAAAGTGCCTGGAAATCGGGATGAACAAAGATGCCGTTCAACACGAGAGAGGACCTCGTAACTCAAGTTTGAGAAGACAGCAGATGACGTTCGAGCATGGGTCCTCACCAAATTCGGTACGGTACATCATTCTTTTGGACAGGGAAGATCTGGGAAAAGTGTTGTTTTTCGCCTGTTATACTGTAGCTCACATAATCAAATGAGCATCACTACATGCTTTCCGTGTGACGTGGTATCTCTGTTCATTGCGGAGATATCACATAGCCAGACAACAATTTTGAAGGATACTCTTTTATTGGGGGTTCTAAGACACGAAAAGGCCATTCAGAGAAGGGCGGAATTCCGGATTTCGGATTCCGGATTCCGCCGTTTTTTTTCATTCCGTTTTCCGGATTCCGAGTTCCCAAAATCCAATTCCGCCCAACTATGAGTTTTAATATTTTATTCTCAATTGTTGTGAAAAGTATAC
The DNA here is from genome assembly GCA_003052745.1 of Caenorhabditis inopinata. Classification (NCBI taxonomy): domain Eukaryota; kingdom Metazoa; phylum Nematoda; class Chromadorea; order Rhabditida; family Rhabditidae; genus Caenorhabditis; species Caenorhabditis inopinata. The sequence goes on from AP018154.1 coordinate 18,419,907, forward strand.
TTTTTTGAACTCCCGCAAAAATTTTTGCGAACAGAGCGCATTTACATCATTTGATTCCCTCATTAATTGTTAAAATTCCGTTTTCCGGATTCCGCATTCCACCGTTTTTTACATTCCGTATTCCGGATTCCAGATTCCGCGAAAAAATATTTTTTCCGTTTTCCGAATTCCAGATTCCGTGAAAAAAATGTTTTTCCGTTTTCCGGATTCCGGATTCCGAGTTCCCGAAATCCAATTCCGCCCTACTCTGCTATGTATCATGTTTTCCATGCTCTCCAAAAGTTAAATCAATTTTCTGAGCATTTTGAAACAGATTTTGAAACTACAAACTTCCCTGAAGTCATGTCGGCAAAAAGCAAAAATTGATCCCTAAAATCAGTGACAAAAGTGAAGCGAAAAGGGGCTGAGAGCGGGATTACTACCGTAATCCGGCGCGCATTGTTTTTAAGTTGACACCACCGACGGCGGCAGCGACAAAAAGTAAAAAAGGTGAAAAGTTGTCGTACGCTGTACGTTTCTACAGTATCAATTGGAAAAAAACGCTTTGTCATGTCTGGATATGCGACAGAATAGTGGACGGGAAGGAGGGGGAGGGGGGGGGGGGCGGATATGTGAATTTGAATGCTGAAGCGGTGTGACCGAAAGCTCATCAGAAGCCTGTTGTGGAGTCTTTCAATTTTTCTATAAATCTGATTAGTCTTTTTCCTTATTTTTTATTGATTATTTTTAAAATATGAAACAGCCGAGGGGTTACACAGAGAAAGCATCCCTCCCATCCCTCCAAAAGCAGATGTTTCCTTGCTTTTGTGTGTATTTGGATACAAATTACTCAACAATGTTGTACCCTTCGGTTCATAAGTGGGGGAAACGGCAGTGTCAAATGATAATCTTGCATAAGTACCATTTAAGGACAGCTGATTCATTGGAGCAGCATGTGCAAACAACTCTTTGAGACATGTTGCTTCCTTGCATTGATAGGGATAATTTCTTGTAAAAGTTGGCTGAAAATGGAAATCACTGTTCACCAGACTGCTCTCTCTCTCTCTCGCTTTTCAGTGACCCACCAAATCAATTTTCGTTTTCAGCCAGAAATGGGATCGGAAAGTGACGCCCTTATTCTTCCGCAAACCTCGAGTGACACTGTGACCAGTAACGCTGCAAGAATATTTTTCGAGCTTGTAGGATTCTGTCAGAACACACTAAACGGGTTTCCCAGGGAACGACAGTTGGCGGTCTTCCAGCAGCAGTGGGCGGTCCTTCTAGTTCTTCATTCAATTGAAAGACGAGCGTTCACTTCGAGGCAAATCAGGAATGAAACGACTTCGGGAACTTCAAAGCAGAGGAATGAGGTGAGAAGATTCGAATGTACTTTTTGCATATCAACAGGGTTCTTCAAATCCCTGTGGAAAACATAAAAATCTTGTGGAGTTTTGCTAAAATTATTGAGATTCCTCACAAAGTTTCCAGGTCGCCTCGGCATTCGAACTCATCGAAAGTTTACGTTTGGAAAGTCGAGAAAGCGCAATGCTGAAAATACTTGCCTTGACGAGAGATATGCCAAATAGTCCAGCGATTGCGTTTCAGCTGGCGACACTTCAAGCATGCACACATAGAGGTGATCCGCTGAGATACTATAAGTGAGTTTCAGATAGTATGTCTTACGAGTTCTTTTATTTATGCCGCGTTCAAAGTTGATTTCCAGAAGAAATTTCCTGGAAAAACGCTGTCCAAAGCTGCCATTGTTTTTCTTTTTTTTTTTCGAAACTGTCGCAACGAGTGTTTCCGTAGTTAGCCTCTTTTTTCGAAATCTTTAACGATTTCTCGAATCCATCATTTGACGAGAAATATTCAGAAAAAAAAAGGCCGAATATAGCGAAAAAAGTTAAAAATCTTCAAAAAATTGCGTTAAAAAAGGCCGTAAATCGTGCGACGGTCGGTGGTCTCGAAGGGAAGATGCAAACTACGGTAACAGTGTTTTTCCAGGAAATTTCTCCTGGAAATCAACTTTGAACGCGGCATTATGGAATCCTCTCGCGGCTTCTGCAATTTCTAGAATCCATATTTATTTCAGATGCATGACTGCGATCAATTCAATTCCATCATCCTCTATAATCGATGTTTTGTTCCGCCCATCAATAGGCTCCGCGTCAATGCCAAGACTCATAGAAGATATGTTCAAGCCTCCGAAACCTGCAGCACCGACATCTCTTTTTCCCATGGTCAACATGAATCTGAGCTTCCTTCTGAAACAAGAAAAAACGGAGGCCGAAGAGTTTGAAGAAGTGGAAGGAGACGACGAGGAAGACGATGATGCCAGGAGTAGTAATAATTTTGACGAAGATTCCTCTACTGACGATAGGTGAGCAGCAAACACGTAGAGTATATCCCAAAAGAATGCCACTTTTCAGATCAATCAGTGAGCTGGGCCCCCTTCAACTGTTTATGAAACTGAGTGCCTCATCTGATCCCTCTTCCGCGTCATCTCCTTCCGCTTCGAAGCCGCGTCACTCAATTCGATCAATAACCGAGTTGCTGTCTATCAAGGAAGATGAGGCTGGAAATAAGGAATGATTCCGACAGCTTCGTGTACATACTATCTGCAGTAACATGTAGGTCCACCAATTAACTCTCCTTCCTTCCCTTGTGCTCTTGCCTGGCCCGGATCGAATTAGATAAAAAAAATGCATTTTATAATTTATTGTTTTTATTAAAAAATATATTATTTTTCGATTCGAAACTGCATTGTTCAGCTTTATATATTTTTCTGTAATTGTTTTCAAAATGCGAATGTTTGTAATAATGTGAACTGGAATTGCACGAAATATAAAAATTGAAACGCCCCCCCCCCCTCACATCTTTTGAATCTATGAATCATTGTACTCGACGGAACGATAATACACCATATAATTCGAAACAAACACAACAGATTTAAGAATCAATAAACGATGAAGGGATATTCGAATTGAACGGCCGGTTTCCATATTGCGCCATCTCCTGTCCATCTGTTAATTGCCTCCTTTCCCCCCGTTCCCCTATCATTTCCATATCGTCTTGACGATATTTCCTTTCGATTCATTGCCGCCGAATAATTAGCTACTTGCATTGGTTTCATTTATTTCCTTCTTTTTATTCGTAGATAATTCGAGATCAGTGCTTTAAGAAGCGTTGCCAGATTTATAGAACTATAAAAATAAAAAAAATTAAAGTCATCTTATTATTTTTAAACTTCTTATCATCGCTTTACGCTCGAAATACTCATCCGTTGTAATTGAGGCTGTGGTTTTGGGGTTTTCGCTCTGTTCAAGACTTCAAGACTGCTTGATGCTCAGTGCGCGGCTCTTGATTCCATTATTCGCGAAACAATTTCGCAACGTGATCGCGCATGCGTTCTGGCGATCGGCTTCAGGAAGTTGTTGAACATGTGACCCTTTGAATCATTAACCGTCCGTCGGCAGTTCGTTTCGCAGCTGATTAATAAGAAGGAGGGAAACGAGAAGGCCGCCGAATCACGAAGCCAGTCTCGTTTCATGTCTTTCTCTCCTCTTCAGCTTCCTCATTTTCTTTTTGTATGTGTAACCACACTCCATTTTTTGGCGACTTCTTGTCATCTTTTCATTCTGATTCAATTGTTTCGAAACACTCATATCAATCGCTAACCACGCTTTCTAAATTTTTTTATTTTGAAAGCTAGAAGATTCACAATTCTGGAACACTTGCTCAGCTTTTTTAAAGTGATAGTTTCTTTTCTTTCTTTCTTAAAATTCTTCTTTCTTAAATGCAATAATTTGAGTATTTGTATAGAAAAGCTTTGTAAAATCTAAAAAACGAAATATTAAATTCGAAATGTTTGCAGTTGAGAATGTTGTAATACCACTGCTCCCGAGGATGCTTCTGCGGAGAGCAGTGGTGGAAATTCGTTGCTGTTTGATCCGTAGCGAAGTAGTAGACTGAAAACATTAAGTTGCTTTTTGCTTTGCATCTTTAAGTCTGGCGATGGCGACGCGTTCACAAAATGTGCGTATCCTCGCTAAAATCTTTCAATTCCTGTATTTATTTTTCTCCTTGCCGTCAACTAGCTGAAGTTTTGCAGGAACAATACAATGAAAGAGTACAAAATTGTTGTGCTGGGGAACGGAGGTGTTGGTAAGAGCGCTCTGGTAAATGGAACGCGTGCTTGTGGTACTACTCGTTATTATTGTAGACGCTGCAATATGTACAAGGAATCTATGTTCACCACTATGATGCCACGATCGAAGATTCATACAGAAAGTTATCAAAAGTAAGAACTGAAACTGCGAGGCTGGAAATATTGGATACTGCTGGAACGGTTAGCATTTTTTATTATCTTCAAAAAATCGGATATCACCATGCAAAAACAGTTTTTGGAGACGTGATTCCATTCTTAGAATTCCGTGCGTTTTCAAGTATTCATGTATGAAAAAATCTTGTTTATCATCATGTTTAAGCAAAACGGTTCAAGCTATTAGGAGAATGTGAGCGAATTATGTTTCGAACGAGTCAAGGTTCTGAGGAAAAGTGAACGCTAGTAAGGTTTTGCACCTTCTGCGCTGGGGCAAAGCAATGACTAGGCGAACGTTGTGTGAAAGTTTGCCCACTTTTGAGCAAAGTGTCGGCTCAACCGGTTGCAAGCAAATGGAGCTAGTATCGAGTTCGTTCAATTGAAGTATTTCTTGCACCGAACAATTAAAAATCAGCAAGTTCAACACATGAACAAACTGAAAATTCTGAAAATCTTAAAAGAAATCATTTAATCAGCCGAGCATTTTCAGGAGCAATTCTCGGGAATGCGTGAAACATACTACCGTTCCGCACAAGGCTTCATTCTTGTTTTTTCTATTGCGGAGAGCTCCACTTTCGAAAACTTGAAACAAACGATCCTTGACATTTTCGAAATTCGAGGAGAGGAGGTTGACCTTCAAATAATTTCTTGGATGGCTGTTATGATCTCGTCTTCTTTCAGGTACCTATAATTTTAGTCGGAAACAAATCAGATCTTGCCGAAACTCGGGAAGTCGAAAAGGATGCAGCACAAAATTTTTCTCGAAAACTGAACATTTCATACTACGAAACGAGCGCCAGGCTGAACCACAACGTTTCAGAGGTTTGAAAGTAAGACTATTTTTCAGAAACTCCATGTCGATTTCAGGTGTTCGAAGAATGTGCAATATTAATTCAAAAGAATGCTAAAACAACAGTTGAACGACGTCGATGGTATTCTGAATCCGACATTGGAGATAAAAAGTGTAAAAATTGGTTGCGATTTTGTTGTTGCTACTTGTTACCTTGTTTTTCAAATCATTCGAAATGATTTAGTTCAACTTTAAGGAAAATCAACAAAAAGGAATAGTAGTATTTGGCACTATTAGACATTCTAAGATTCAAACAACGGTAGCCCATTCTTCGCTGACTGATCTGGCAACAACAACACCAACTCCGAATCCGATTACTCCTTTGAAAATGCTCCTGCAAATCATAAATAATTGACAAAAATTGTTTCTACTTCAACTAACCAGAAAAAGGGATCGTTGTAGACAGTATTGACGATTTCAAACCGAGTTTTGAGTGGCGGTGGTGGCGGCGGAGCTCCTTGCATACGGAACATTTTTTTTTCTGAAAATAGAAGACGAGAATTCAAGCTGGAAAATGAAAAGTCTACGACAGAAAAATGAATAAATAAATATGAAAAGTTTCCTGATATATTCAGAATACAAGGAAATAATATAATACTAATGTTGCACACTATACAAAAAAAGGCTGGTCAGCTATACGACAAAGACACGGAATCTATAAATATTCATAAAAATCGAAAACGAGCTTTGAAAGTTTATGTTCTCGACACATATACCAATATTTAGGTAACTTGGTTTTACAATAAAAGTGAAATGAAAATTTCGTTTTTTGAATTACTTCATGCTTTCAATTCACATTACACCATCCTTCCTTTTTTCTTTGTTTTTAATATCCATATTAACACTTAATTACGTATCATTTTATTAATTTTTACAGCCATGCGTCTCGTGAAACGGTAGTTCGACTTTAGAAAAGACAAATTAATGCTAAAATTAATGGGAGTTTCATTCAGTCAAACACTGGAAAGCCATTCCCGTGAATGGGGTCAAAAGAGACTCAACATTTTTAGCACATGTTATTCATGTTATTATTTAATTGTAATACATTTTTATGGAACTTTGGAATGAGAAGAAAAGTTTCTTAACAATTAAAAAAACAATCATTTTTACTTTTAAACTATTAATTGATGCAACACCTTTTGAAACATTTTTTAATGCATTATAATATTAAAAAATTAGAAGATTTCCGTTTCCCATTCATTGAGCGTAGCAATGGAGCGAATTTCGATTAGCGAAGCCATGAATTAGTTTTCTTACTTTCACTATTCCGAACAACAACAGCAACAGCAAAAAAAAACGCCCTCCGAAATGTTAAAGGAAAATAAATCATTAAAAATGCAGTAATGACACATGTCATGAGAAGGAAGACAATATTTACAATTACGTAAATAAATGCATTAATTTAAATAAAATATCTTAAATTAATTTTGGAAGGCTAAGCTAAGCGTTGTGGAAAGTTAGGAATATTAGAAAAAAAACGACTTGTCTCGAATGACCCTGCTGGCGCATCTTTTGTGTATTAGCGCATTACTGGTCACGGTTCAAAGTCCAACCGTCGTTCGTCTCACTGTGTCCCTTATCTTGATTTTTTGGCATCAAATGTATTTCACTATTTAAGAGAACGTGTTTTCTGATACTTTTAATACAAAGCTATGAAGCAAACAATTTATTATTTAATTTTTTAAAAATATCTTTATTCAATCCATTATATCCAATCAGTTTTCAGATGCTTCGCTCTTCAAACTTGTACCGAGGTCTTGCGGCAAGTCGTAGAAAGCATACGCTAACTGGAAATGATTATCAATACTTTGAAAAGTCTGAAATTCCTTCTTATCACTTCCAAAAGTCCCTTAGAAGGCTACCAATTCCAAAGCTTCAAGATACCGTAAACCGGTCAGTTCTATTTTCCTCAATTATAATAATGCGAGTAGTAACATTTCCTTTTAAGATACCTTAATTCATCAAAAGCTGTACTCCCTCCTGATTTATTTGCGAAAACCGAAGCTTCCATCCGCAGTTTCGAAGCTAAAGAAGGTCCGCAATTGCAAGAAGCACTTCTCAGCTATGATAAAGCTCACCGGGACACCAGCTACATCTCTGAGCCTTGGTTTGACATGTATTTAAAATCAAGAGTTCCAGTAGCTGTCAATTACAACCCGTTTATGATGTATGCTCCGGATCCAGATCCTAAATTTAACGATCAGGCAAGATATCTGTTCCATGAAATTCAATTTAGATTCTAACAAAACTTGCATCAAATATAGGTTTTCTTCTAAACTTCCATTTATTCTACACTATGAACCGCCTGAGTTATCACATTTCCTCACCGTAGCCTCCACCATGATATGCAAAGAAAGATAGGAAAGAGTACAATGTAGTGCGGCATGTAGTCTCACCAGACACCAAAACATTCATATTTAGCGTTCCACTTTCGTGAAGAATATTGCTTAAAACATGCATTTGAAGCTATCAATATTTATTAATAACTGTTCCTTTACGATGTCTTATTCAGCTCACCCGTGCTACCAATCTTGCTATTTCCTATGCAAGAATCAAACGTTCGCTCGATGAAAACGTACTCGCTCCCGAAGTTTTTCACATGAACCCAAAGAAGAGTGATACCAAGCTTTTCAGAACGGTTTGCAAGTGAGTACTTTTATTTATACCATATTTTTTTGTGTTCTAATAGACTTATTGAAGTTGTATTAATTTTTTCTTTCATTTTTCGCTTTTTAAAACTATTTTATGCTCATTCAGGTTTGGTCGAAAAATAAGTTGCTGTGTTGGATATACAACTAACAACTAGTAACTAATAATGTAAGAAAAATACAACTTGAATAACACCATAAACCGAGTTCTACGATTATCTATTTAGGACTCTCCCGCCCAGTCTCTCTTGGTTTGGTGCCGTTGCTTTTAATGCCTTCCCGTTGGACATGTCACAGTATAAATCATTGTTCTGTGGATCAAGAATTCCTAAAAAAGAGAAGGATGTTCTCTATCTAGTAAATTCTTTCTTTGAACCTTTTTTGCTTATTTCATCAAATCTTTTCCAGGATTCTACACAGAAACACTTCATTGTATTTTATAAAGGACGTCCTTACACAGTTCGGATTTTTGACGACGCTGGAAAACTTTTAGATGCTGAAGATGTGCACGCTTCACTTGCGTGGATTCTTAATAATGGAAAAGAAGCTGCACCTGAAGATAGCGTTGGTAAGCCCTCATATTCAAAAATTTTCGATAATTTGGAATTTATTAAAATTAGTCTAAAAACAGTAAGAAAACGAAACGACTCCAAAAATTTTAAGCCGCCTAATGTTTTTTTCTTCTCATCATTTTACCTAGTGTAAAAATATCAGAGATTCAAGCTCATGTCTCCATCTCAGTCTGAATGCATCACGCATGCTTTATTTTTAAAACAAAAATTTGTTTTTCTTTAAAAAATATTTTTTTCAAAACTGCTTTAAAAATTTTTAACTATGACCGATACGAAATGTTGAAAGCATATCCGTTCTACGCTTGACCTTAAATTCCATAAAATTAGAATAATCTTACTCCTCTTAAAATTTTTGATAAAATCGTTTGACGCCGGTATAGTTCTCTTTTTTTTGAATCTTGTTAGCAATAAGTGTGAAAATAGTAACTAATAATGTAACAACTAGTAACTAATAACAGGGGTCAATTTTTTGTTCTTTTTGTTACATTCTGTGTGGATTTTTCAGAGGTTTTAAAACCGGTTCCTCATTGACAGCAGCAATAGTTCTCTTTGAAGAATAGAAATTTGCTATCAATAATTCGAATTTCAGGATCTTTGACATCTTTGGACCGTGACTCTTGGGCCGACGCCCGTATGGAATTAGAGAACGCCGGAAATAAAGAGAATTTAAGAAAGATTGATGGAGGACTTTTTGCGATTTGTCTTGACGATCTAAAAACTGAAAATCATAAAAGGTAACTCAATTTTTCAAAACTAATATTTAGATAGCACTACCCACCTCGTTGTCACTTATCGCAGTTCTATACTTACCGCTAAGTTTTGGGTCGTGGCTCTTATGCTTATATATTCTCCGCCTTTCGTCAGCAATCATACCACCGCTTGTCGGATCGGACGGATGCGGATCGTTAATTGCTGGCCCCTAGTGTCCTTGACTATACGTCCTTGACAGTAATATAAAGATGTCGTATTTGCAACTGAAAATATGTTTAAAAACGATCCTTATATCTTTTAACGCAAGTGTTAAACAATTCTATCCATAAAAGCCTTTTCTAACCTGCGTTATTTTCAGACTTGTTCAATCCCTTCTCATCGGAGATGATGCTAGAAATCGTTGGTTTGACAAATGTTTCCAAACCATTGTCGATGGTATTTTTTTTCCTTGATGATGTTATTTTCTCTGTTATTTTTAGCTAATGGCCAAGCTACCATAAACTTCGAACACTCATGGGGAGACGGAGTGGCTGTTCTCCGTTTGATGGAGGAATCGTTCAAAGATACCAACAAAAATCATTTTGTTTCTCCAGATGAAACTCCAAAATCGCACAATCCTGCTCATGTTGAGCAACTTGATTTTACGCTTACTGATTCATTGAAAAACACAATAAGAGAGGCTCAAAAGAATCATGTTTCGTCTAATTCGGATCTCGATTTCGCAACGATGGAGTTCGAAGGACTTAATAGAGATTTAATTAAGAAAACCAAGTTGTCGCCAGATTCCGTCATGCAGCTGGCTATTCAAATGGCCTTTTATTCGATGTACAAAGAATTCGTCCCCACCTATGAGTCATGCTCGACTGCAGCTTTCTTAAAAGGAAGAACTGAGTGTATGAGGTGAATATAGGAAACCTATTTCTATAGGAATTTTTCTTCTTTTACTTTAATTTGTTTCAGATCTGCAACTGAAGCTACTAGAACTGCTACTCTTGCAATACTAGAAGATAATCGCAAAGATGTTCGCCAATTACTGACTGATTGCTCCTCTCAGCACTTTAAACTTGTCAAAGAAGCCTCAATGGGTCAAGGATATGATCGTCACTTACTTGGTTTAAAAATCACTGCTCAACGGCTTAGTCAGCCGTCTCCTGAATTCTTCCAGGACCCTGGATACACAAGAATGGGGCATTTTGTGTTGTCTACTAGCACTTTGTCCACCGAAACTATCATTTTTGGAGGATTCGGACCTGTCGTAGCCGATGGTTTTGGAATTGGTTACAACGTCGTTGCTAGCAAATTGGGTGCTGTTATTTCCAGCAATAAAGTGAGTTAATATTAGTGAATGAGTATCTTATTGTCTCCGATAGTATAAGTCGATATTGCTTATCTTATATGTTTGCCAGATAGTTGTTATCTATTTTTTTCAGTCCAAACGAGACGCGGCAGCGTTCTCTGCTGCTCTTCACAAAAGTCTGGATATTCTTCGTGGTCATCTTCTCCAATCATAACATTTCAGTCATGCGCCCTGTTGCGGGATGAAAACATCTTAATAATACTCATTTTTTTATCGCCTCTCACCACTATCGCCCCCATCGTTTCTGCCACTTTTTCGAGACGAGTATTCTACTTTTTAACAAAAAATAGTGTTTCTATGTTGCAAAATTCAGTTTTTTGATAAATTTTTATCAGCCAACTCTCTTTCTTGACTTTTTAACAGTTGTTTGGTGATTAATACCGGATTCAGTTTTTTTATCGATTTCTTAACATTTTATTGCTTCTTTTCTAGTTTCCTACTGTTTGGCTACGATGTTGTTGAAACTGGCAAACTCTTTTTCAGAATCAAAATGTCAGATTCATCCGGCACCCCACTACGATCTGACATGATAGAAGCTGCTCGTAAATTCATGTTAACTCCAAAGGTAAAAGAAACCCCATTTGAAGAACAACGACAGTTTTTATTGGGGAAAGGAGTCACGGAAGCTGAAATTTTGGAAGCAAGAGCGTCGATTCCGCCTGAGCAATTGAGAAGTCAGATTGGCGTAGAACAGGGTATGGGCGCAGGGATGAATCAACAAGTGATAACGGTTCCTAAGAAGAATGGGTAGGCTTTAATTAAATATTCAGTAATGCCACAAGAAATAACTCTGCAGCATCGTCTCATTCGCACAGTCAGCAGTGGTTCTGGGTTCAATTTCCTATGCCGGATATCGTTTCGTCCGATCTTATGTTCTTCCAAAATTTTTCGATATCCCGGATCCAGCTACAGAAGAAATACGACAGCTCCAATCACAAGTCAATGATCTCCAGAACTCCATTAAGTTCATAATGGATTCTGTTTCTCAAACGACACAGCAACTCGCCACGCAACAAGCTGAGATATCGAGGGCGCTCTATTCTGTGGCTAATAGAGATGCAGATTTGAATCGGGTTGAGGTGATAATGAGACGAATTCATCTCGATTTAAATTCGTTGTTTTTTAGAGTGGAATTTCAACTATCAAAAGCTTACTTCTCAGTCAACACAATTTTGCTCCAATTGTTATACCTAGTGTAACCTCCTCTATTCCAACATGGCAGCAGGCACGAGTTTAATGTAAGATGAACAATTTTAGTCAAATTTTAAACTTTCAGAGCGCTATCCCAACTTCTGCGACTTCGATAACAACAACGACTACATCAGAAGCTACTTCAGGATATGTGACTCCTCAAGCCAATTTCAAGGACGCATCTTTGGCTGACGAATTAGCTGATATCGAAAACATTGAGTAAACACGATTGTGAAATCTGCTTGTATCTTCAAAGACCTATCATTTTAAAACTTTATTTGAACCTGTACTTTTATTGGTGATTACTCAATTATCTAGGCTGCGTCCAACGTGCGCCGGAATACGGAATGCACTTCGTTTTTTCTGATTGAATTCAATCTGGAATGCACATTTTCGTGAGCACTCACCGGTACTAGTACATTTTTCTGCCTACTTCATTCGCTACTTTTTATTGTCTACTTTCACCATTTCTCAAATTTACTACCTCTTATAATACCCCTTAGCCTTGTCGAGCAATGATAACTAAGATCGCGGAATCCATCAACCAGAAAATATAAACACAACACGGGAATATTTTCTGTTTTCGATGAATGACGCCGAGAACTAAACAGGAGAAATCTCTTTCATTACTTGCAAGCCATTGGGAATTACTAATAATTCAGTAAATGAGCAAATGTGGAAGCGGGCCTATTCACCAATAGGTTAAACATTGGTTCTACCGGCATGAAAATTTGGGAGAAATAGGCAAAAACTCACTTAATGTTTGAGTTCGGTTTCGTTCAAGATTGGCCGCAAAATATGTAATTAAAAAATTCTCAATTCCTGAAATTTTGAATTTTCAAGCTTCCGAACTCTAACTAATTAATGTATTATGCTTAGGATTTGATTATGTTTCCCAAACTTTCAAGACGGTTGAACCACCTAACTTTTTTACAGAGTTGCTTTCCGTTAACCCTTTCGTGAATAACCCCATAAATGAATAATTCGCCCATTTTTCATCAGGTAATTCTTTTCACCCTCATTTCATGTGATATATGGCTCATCGCACTTTCTGTATTTTTCTACTTTCCAAAAGTCAATTCTGTGATAATAAAATAAAATGTAAAACCAATTAATCTCGAAGTTCAAGATGAAGGTGTGACAGCCAAGTGTTATCAGGTCAAAATGGAAGAAAAAAACTTATGAATCCCGAGCGGCCATTGCTGCAGACAACAAAACCTAGAGGGGCTCAATTCCATTAAAAGCTCATTTTTCCCAAGTTTGCTGCGCGTAGCGATGTACCGGCGCAAACCGCCACGCATCAAAAGCACAATAAATGTTTTTTTCAAGACAATTTAAGTTTATCCAGACCGTGGACCAAACAGAAACAATGAATAATAGGCTTATTTGTACGGCAGCGCGATCGATACGACGTTTTTCGAGCAGCTCGTGGAAAAGGACCGCTGGTGAAGCTGGTGGAGCTAATCGGGCAGATACTGGTGCGTTTTTTTTTTCTCGCTTATTCACTCAGCTTGCTTTCCTCTTGTGACGGACGGCTGAACCACTGTCAGCATTCACATGTTGATTGTTGATGTTGTGATCATGTTGTTCATTTGATATTTCATATATAATTAAACCTGATACTCTTTACTTTAGTATAATCATTTAAAATATTGCAGTCAACCGTTCATGATTTTTTAAATGTTTTCGTGCTCTATAAAGGTAAAACGTTGCCTGAATTTCGTGAAAGTTCTCCAGGGTTTGTCTAAAAACCTTAAAAATGAAAAAGCCCCACTTTTACGTGCACTTCGAGCACTCTCTGAATAAATGTTTCCTTTTAATACGAACAAATTTTTTTCGGTAAAATACTGCATATTAGCGAACTGTTGTTGCGTTCGATTTCAATATATTTATTTTAACTGGTGATCACTGACTTCCGTACCATTAAATTCCACACAAACTGCTCGTCTTCTTCTGTATAAATATGACTTCAATCCGTTACTTTTACTTTGTAATCTGCCGAAATAGATGTATTAATTGACTTCGTACTGGTGAAATGTTTGCAATTAAATTTCTCTTTCTACTATTAAGTAGTTGATAATTTTCGGAGAACATTTGAAAATGGTAAGAGCTTTAGCCTTAAAAATACTAGTTAATTCATAAAAACAAATAAATAGACGTAATATCGATTTATTCCCTCGCATCTTCGACTTTTCTCTTTGTGTGCCGATCTCGAACCGACTTATCAGCCACATTGCAAAATACTGAAGTGAGTCCGAACGGAGTTCTGAAAATTGTGTGTTTCGCCTCCGCACCCATCATATCCCGCAAGGCTGTTGCGAAATGAAAAACGTTGGCAATTATGTCTTCTCCTCGCCAAGCCAAAAAGTTCTTCAATTTTCTACGTTTTTTTCTCGGTGGTGATAGAGTATCATATTCCTCATCGTCGTCATCTGTGAAATCAGACTTTTCCGAATTATTGTGAACGTCTTTTTGATGATTATCCAATGTGTTGGGAGTAGATTCCGTTAACTCTTCTTTTTGTTGTTTTACAGGTGTTAGGGATTCTGAAGATATCTCGGTTACTGCTAATGAAGGGTCGGTAGTAGCAAGTGGAACACATAATCCAATATCCTCCGCACTGAATAAGCAAATCGATTTTCCAATTTCAATCCACCTTTCTTCCATCTGCAAATAAGAGAAAGATTATTCGATTGTATCGCAGATTTTACTCACTCTTTCTTTAGATTGTTTTTCTCTGTTAATCAGTTCAATTCTTTTTTTCCTCTTTCTCTGCACCCTGTGCTCGAAGAATGGAATTGCCCTACAATTAACATTGCACAAAGCTCCCGCAAAGACTGATGAATTCACTAGAACAGTTCCCTTGGCTTGAATTCCAAGAAAATGTTTTATATTGCTGGCGAAACGTGACACGTTCAATATAAATTCTTCTGTGTCGCATTCATTCATTGATGGCGTTCCAAGATGATCGAGTAGTCCAAAATCTTCCGGTTTGAGCGAGCATATTGCTTTTCCAAGTTGAACCCAACGTTCCTCTGTCTGCAAAACTACATTTCTGTATGTATAGTTACAGAAGAATAGAAGAATTTACTTTTCTCCTTTCTACGTCTCTTCTTTCTAATTTTTTGCATGCCTCTTTCTCAATAGCGTTTCGTCGTTTCTCTGCTAATTCTTGTGGAGTGAAGCACTCAACTTTAGGATAATAGGCTCTCGCAATCTTAAGATGGTGATACATTTATTTTTCAAATGAAACTATATATTTATTTTTTTCACTCTTACTCTTTTTGCTTTCACCCATGTGGGCTTTTCTCTGATTGTTTGTACCGGTTCTTTCGGGTTTGCCTCTTTCTCTGATATAGCGGTGCTTGTAGATTTTTTTACTTCATCTTCAGCGAGCTTCTGAAATAGCTGATAAAAATTATATATGCTATTAGATTCTCTTGCTATTAGACACTGTGCTATTTTTACGAGCAGGAAATAACAAAATCATACTTTTTTCGCATTAATTAGAACAAGTTCAGCTGCACTCGTTTTTGCTGGTTTATCACCGCTTGCAGTTTGTTCTAACAAAGGATTATTTAGTGCCAATTCTTTTCGATTCACAACGGCCTTTTGGAAATAGACCTGAAATTATAAAAGAAAAAATGTAATTGTTGCGTTCCTGATCCTTGGCGGCACCGAGAAAATAAGTTATTTTTTGGCATCTAAGCCGTTTCAAGCTATAAGGATTTTAGTTGAGGTGCACAAAAAACCTAACTGACGGACATATGTGAAATAAGTTTTTTAAAAATACGTTCAGTCAGAATGTGGTGAGTAATTTTGACTTGGACCAGCTTAAAAATGTTTCGCCAGTAGTGAGAAATAGCTTAATTTCCAGAGTTGGGCGGAATAGGATTTTGGGAACTCGGAATCCGGAATCCGGAATACGGAAAAAATATTTTTTCACGGAATCCGGAATCCGGAATACGGAAAAAATATTCTTTCACGGAATCCGGAATTCGGAATACGGAAAAAATATTTTTTCACGGAATCCGGAATCCGGAAAACGGAATGAAATAAACGGCGGAATCCGGAATGCGGAATGCGGAATCCGGAATTTTAACCATTAATAAGGGAATATTTATAATAAAAAATGATGTAAGTGCGCTCTGTTCGCAAAAATTTTTGCGGGGGTTCAAAAAAGTATACATTTCACAACAATTGAGAATAAAAAAATTAAAACGGAATAAAAAAGCCATATCGCGGAATCCGGAATCCGGAATACGGAAAAAAAATTTTTTCACGGAATCCGGAATCCGGAATACGGAAAAAAATATTTTTTCACGGAATCCGGAATCCGGAATACGGAAAAAATATTTTTTCACGGAATCCGGAATCCGGAAAACGGAATGAAAAAAACGGCGGAATCCGGAATCCGGAATCCGGAATTCCGCCCAACTCTGTTAATTTCCTTGCCGCCATGCATTAACAGTGTATTCTTACCTTTCTCGGGCGCACCCAAAATGTCTTTTCAGGAAAGCCATCATTAATATTCCCTGTTTTTTCTCTCCTCGTCTTCATCCAAGCGAGCTTTTCTGTTGGAGTGCTATCCAGCTCTTCGGAGCTTTTCATGCAAGAAGCTATTATTTTTTCTTCTACTGTTTCCGTTGGCTCCGGCTTTTCTTCCTCCAATTTGATAGCGAACATCTAAAGAGAATCTACATTTTTTAATTCAATTCAATAATAAAAGCTTAAAAAACATTAAGGCCCATTAGAAAAAAAAACGCTACAACTTCTTTTTGTGGGTTTTTATTGGATAGTGTTCCCGTTTCCTCAACAATTTTCTGTCCCTGCTCAATTGTATCTGGGTTGATTGAACTTGATTGGGAGTATTGCTGATGAATTGGTGTTTTTGACATTGTATAATCTAAAAATTCCAAAATTAATGAAAGTTGAAACTACCGGCTCCTTCCACCGGAACTTTTCACGTCCGGACAAGAACAGGGAAAAAAGAGCTCTGCGTCTCGAATCTCTAAAACGTGCTATTAGGGCGCGAGTGCAGGGATTTTTTTCTTCAAAATTAAAAATTCGTATTTTATAAAATCTTGAAATAGGAAAAATAGATGAAAGGAATTTTATCCCTTGGCAAATCAAAACTAAAATTAATCTCTAAATCTGTTGGCTACCTCTTAAGTTTAAAATAGACAAAATAATAAAACAGGAGCAAAAGAAAAGAGTAAATACTAAAATATTACAGATCTATATTTTTAGGAGTTCTAGATGGATATCACATAAACCCCCTCGGAGAATCAGATATGACTGATCGCAGTCGAGTTTCCATGCTGTCTGCGGAAATGCTCGAAGCCAAACAAATTGGAGTTCGTGGTCTCTCCTGCTATGGATTCCGACTTCTTGATGGATCTTTCCTGTATGTTGCATTATAATAAATTTAATCCGCAGCATATTTGGAGCTTTTTTTCAGTTACGGACCGATCGCCTTATTCCCGAAATCTGCCCTGTCGTGGCGCGTCCCTACTCCCGATGACATCACACCGCGATCACTCTCTTTGTTTGCTGCACTTGAACCAAAAATTGATATCTTAGTGCTAGGTGTCGGGGATAAAAAAAATATTGATAAGTATGACATACCGATTGTAATAGTTTAAGAATACAATATTCAGGGTCCGAGCTAAAGTAGCCCCATTCCTTCGCGAACACAAAATTGGATTAGAGATTATGGATACTGTAAGTCAATTTCTTAGCTGTCACTAATGTGAATCGTCGAATTCTCAATTGTCTAAAACTATTAAGACTTTCTTAATCTATAGAAAACGGATGATATTGTCACAAACACAGTTAAAGTTAATGTTACTACCATTTTCATTTTTAAATCCGCGCGAAAATGTATTTATTTAAATAAAACAGTTATCATTAATCATTCTCTAATTTAAACATGTATTCGTATTATTTACCTAAAATTATTGAAGAAACAAGAAAGGATTATGAAAAGCTCTAGAAACTACAAATCGAATTTACAATGGGTTTAAAGGCGCACTGATTGCTGTAGCTCCCATTTTGAACTGTTTACGAAGCCATTTCTTCATTTCGCATGTGTCTTACACCGCCTTTGTATTTGGAAGATTCAAAAAAAATTTCTTAAGCTTTAGGAATAAATATGATTCTAATCATAAAGATCGTGATGGAAATCATGAAGGAAAAACACCAATAAATCTAGACCCTCATCCCCAGAAAATTAGATATCTCTAAATAGATTGTTCTCGAGATTTGAGCAAGAATCTAGGTATACCGGGAATTCATACTTGTCACTATCTTAAATAAAATGTTTTAACTTTAGGAAGACGCAATCGCTACTTTTAATTTCTTAAACGCGGAGGGACGATATGTGGGTGCCGCTCTTTATCCTCCCGACGACATGGTTGTCACCGCGAACGAATACGGTAGAGCTTTGGCTCTTCTCAAAGGATGGGATACGGTATTTTTTATTGATCTCTAACCGTTGTTAATACATTTTGTGAGAATGATTGAGTGTTTAAGGTGGAAGAGAACCCTTTACTTATCGGCCTATCAGACTCACTCAACGCGGCAGAAGACTTGGTGAAGCGACTGTGGAGTGGAGATGAAAAAAGCTGGCAGTCTGCGAGACACAAGGTCAGCATTTACTCACTTAGAAACCTATCGGAGACGTTGAATTTTCAGGTTCTCGAATCTCCATCAGAAAGGGAAGAACGAATGCAATTGGAAGTTGAGAAAAAAGATAAAACGCTAATCGAATGAAAAAAATAAGGTTTTTATTGTACAGTTCGTTAAATTAGTTGATAGTTGTACTCCGTGCATAAATTTGTTTGCTTTTATTGAAACGGTTCAGAACGTCGCGGGCTATATGCTGACTATAAGCTATACTACAGCGATATCTCAAAAAAATATATTTACGTGTTATCGCGAACAGATGCTGGGCCACTCACGTGTCCGTTTTTCTTGAAATGACAAATCCCACTGATCGTATTATTTTCAATTTACTGGCAAGGGAAATTTCTGTACAGTTGGATCTCGAAAAGAATATAATGATGAGCACCTCATTGGAGAATAAAAATACGAATGTTCAAGTAAAGCTTGCTGAGAAGTTCATTAAATAGAGATAGTTTTGCAGTCGACAAAACCATTCGACACAGCTCCTCCTGATCTTCACTTGGTAATTTAAGAAGTTTTATTAAAAACAAGAGTAATCCTCGAGTTTCTAGCTTTTGCCAAAATGCCTTCAGATGATTAATAACGATGTAAAGAGTGCAGAACTTCGTGCCGTATATGACGCTCCAACAAATCAGTCTAGTTTTATAATATTTCTAAAAATTCGTTTAAGGACTTGTAGAATTTTTGCAGAACGACATTTCATTACTCTCTCGTTTTTGAGGGTGTCGGACCTGATGCTGAAGAGAAATATCGAGTTGCGGTTACGGAAGCACAAAGTTAAAAATACATATTTAGACAGTATAAAAGTTTTATATTATTCAGAGATGATGATTGCAATGAAAGCGAAAAAATTGAACCAAACTGAGGAAGGGTATGTTGTAAATCAAAAAAAAAGAAGATGGTTTAGATAACATTTCAGCGCGCAGAACAGCAAAAAAAATGAACAATGCGAGCAGAAACAATCGAAACAACACACTGTAAGTGTGCTAGAACGAACCTGTTAAAGGAGTGCTATCATTTGATCTTTCAGAATGAAACGTTGGGCGAAGAACAGCCATTTCCACCTGATTTGAGTAGTCATTCTGAAAAGTTGTAAATGATGACGGAGAGACATCAAAACTTTGTCGTTTTCAGTAAAAAATCGGAAGCTCCTAGCGACAGTGCTTCTGATTCTGCGTCGGCGTCGGCGTCGTCTTCGACCTCCTCATCTTGCTCGAGAAAAAATAAAAAAGCGATTAGACCTCGGAAATCCAGCACTCGACTTTCGAGAAACCGCAGAAAAAACCTGAAATCTATTGGATGCTTGGTATGGAATTATTTATTTGCGAGACACTGGCGTAACAACATAGATTTCAGGACGATCTTGAGCCCGTTTGCGTTAAAGTGGTTATCATTGACACGCCGAATTTTCTCGGAAAATTAAAGTATGTTCTATATTTTCATAGCTGCTATCCAAGCCGCATGGATCATACTTTGGCCGGTGCATAACTTTGTTAGTCGGGTTCCAAGCCGAATTCTTTGGCCCGGTTGCTTGATCGATTTTATATTATCACATGATGGCTATATTCATAAATCACTCCACATCGCTGCCATTATTCAAACCTTAAGTGACCTAGACGTCATGTTATGCACCAGCCTGGATTGATTATTATAGCTACCGCAAGCCAGATAATTCGTTTCAGGCCTATTTCGTGCATTAAATGCACAATGTCAACTCTCGTGAAAACTATACTGACGAGCGTGGTTGGTGAGAATTATAAGGACGTTCCATTAGCGCAATTTCTCGAATCATCCTCTGTTTATTTTGCGTTTGTTGATAAGCATGGTGCGCAGAAGCTGCGACGCATTCGAAGCAGTGACGTTCGGAATCTCAACATGAGCAATCTGCCCACGCTGTAAGTGCTTAGAAACTCGTTCAAAGACATTAATTGTCATTACTGTTTTTAGGAGGGGCAGCGTAGTACTAATTCTCGACCTGGTTGGACACGTTCAGAAAGGAAAGAAAATTCATATTCAAATCAATATTGAACAAGATATTTAGTTTATTAATACACCTGACACAGCGTAGTTTATTAATATATCTGATATTGAAAATGAAGGCACACTTGAAATAAAACAACAAACACCACAAGAAAGCATGCAAGTAGGAGCTTGAAAACAAGGGAATGGAAAATGAAACGAGTAACAATTTGAAAAGCTAATAGAAAAATAGCAGAACTTTTGAAATGGAAAACATATATCACAGTTTGTGAGCCTAATGGTACTTGCACACCGATGGCACTGTGCATCCCTGTTTCTTTATGATTTCTTGAGCAGCGTAAGAACCGCATTCCACTGAAGCCGCAACCCCCTTTTCTTGAATGAATTGGGAAAGGAACCCTCCGACAAAAGCATCTCCTGCTCCGTTGGTGTCAACAATTTCCTCTTTTGGAAGGCGTGTCACTGGGAATTCAGTGATCTGAAATTAATTTCAAGAAAATTACTCAAGTAAAAAATTTCAAATTAAAACTGCTCAAGAATTCTAAAATTCTAAATCATTATTTGTGTTTACCTTATCTCCTTCAGCAACAATGATCGGTTCAGGGCCTTGAGTGAAAACGACGAGTCTGGGTCTATTGGTCTTTTTTGGAAGAGCCGCAGCCTTTAAGGCTATTTCTTTAACGGAAGTTGTCTCCCATCCGTTTGCTTTGGCAAAGGCAGATGCTTCATCTTCGTTTCCGAAAAGAACGTCAACGTATTGCAAAATTTCCGAAAGCGGTTCGAAAAAGAATTGGGAAATGAATGGGGCGGAAAGGTTTAGGGTGAAAGTCTTGTTAAATTCAGCGGAGTGACGAGCCAACTGAAGAATTGCAGGTGGGCAGACAGTAATAAAGAATCCCTGGAAACAGTGACTTTTAAAATCATAGTATGAATAGCTGAGTAATTAAAATAATTATTTAAAACTCACAGTAATATAGAAATATTTGGCATTTTCGATGATTTTTTGGTTATCCTCCTTTTGCAAATGATCTTGAGTGAAGGTGTTGGCAGCAGCTAAATGAGCGCAGAGTGATCTGAAATCATTTCAACACGACAGAGATGATTTGTTTAGTTATTGGTTTTGCGTCTTACCGGTGTGTTCCATTGATCAGAGCTGCACAGGTTCCGGTTTTTACTGACTCATTGATCTGGTATTGAACATTTACTCCAGCTTCTTTAGCTTTGGATGCCAAGAGCTCTCCATATTGATCTTTTCCGACGGCTCCGAAGAAAACGGTTCGGTTTGGTTTGTTTAAAATCCACTGCGCAACACGGAGAGAATTTTGGGCAGCTCCTCCAGGAATATATTCAACTTTGAAATCTTTGGTGAGCTCGGTGAACATATCATTGAGTTTATCGTCACAAAGAATTGCATCGTTTTCTTTAAGTCCCCATTTGTCAAGGAATGACTGCAAGTTAAATTTCTCTAAAAGAGCAGCTAAGCCTTAAATCATTTTTAATAACTTAATTTAGAGAATAGTTTTCAATTTTTGTAATAATTTAAGTAATGAAAAAGAAGCGTGGAGCACAAATGAGAATATTCTAACCTTTTCCACAGTGGTCTGAATATCCAACAAAGGATTGCACATTCCAATAAGGATGTTTTCTGGCAAAGGCGACATTCCTGCGACGTGAAACGATTGGATTACCTGACGCAAAAATAATTAGGAAGTAAAAAGTGAAAAATAGAGTTTGAACGGGTAAATAGCAAAAGATGAAAACAAACATTTGGTCGGGTGACAGAGGAGTGCGAAGAAATCGTTTTCCTGCCTCTTTGAAAAAAATAATTGGCGGTTAAAACTGTTTCTTTCGTGTTTTGCGAAGTAAAAACTGCTACGCAATCCACGTGTAAATTTAAAATTCCATCCAAAAATCAATTTCGATAAAAATCTTTCTGGTGGAATATCGGAGCGTTGTAGGCACCGACGCAAGGCTATTCTCAAAATGAACCGAATGGGCAAGCGTATGTTTATACGTACAGAAACGCATTTTTACGAGAATGATTAAAAAAGCCGGTAAAACGTTCTTTAGACGGCCAGAATGAATCGTATTGTTTTTATATAAATGTTATTTATCAATATGAATACGGAATATGGCTTACAAAAAAAAAATCAGATTTTCGTAAGAAGAACTAAAATGTGACGCGTGAAAATAATTGATTTAAAAATATCTGTTGTATCACCTACGCATTAATAATATTTTTTTCTTCAAAGGACACTAAATTGATAGAAACAAACTGAAGGGAAAATTGGGTGGAGTCTAATCGCAAAATGGCTGCTTCATTTTTATTTGTTTTTGCTCGCTTACAATTTAACATAATAATTTAAATTAAGTGATATTTTCATTTGCTAGTTCTTCTTCTAATATTTACTTTGCTTATTTCGGAATTTAAGAAAATTAAGGGAAAAACTGTGGAGCGATAAATTGGAGATTTTGCTAGATTACGAAGGAAGCGAAAAGTGCGCAGCGGACTTGCGTTTATGATCCGCCCACAAAAAATTATCGTTTGTGCATTTCATTTTTACGTGATTTTCTTATCGAGTGGAATTTTATGATGTTCCGGACACAAACGCCGTGCGTCCCTACTCAATGCATAGGAATCAATGTATTACCACATTAAATAAACGCAAAAGGTACGTAATACTCTCAATTTTTTTCCATTTTAATGTACGGCTAAATTTGGTAATCTCGCAGCAATAAAGCAATGTTTGCCAGAAATTGCTTTAGGGGTAGAACAATATATACTTTTTAGAAAATGTGAAAGCCGTTTTAGAAAACATTTGAAACGGTTTGTGGAGCAAAAAAAAAAACGTATTTTCTTTATATTTACTGCCCGCACAGAATGAGAAGAGGAAAAATGGAATTTTATGTGAAATGAGTCTGCGATCCCGCCTATCTTAAGTTTTATCGTCAATTACCCGTCGTTTTCACTGCCCTTTCTCTAAAACTCCCTCTATTTCGTTATCGTCTAATAAATGGAGAAACTGATAATAATCTACGTAGCGATAGACATTCTTGCCTAAGAACAAGGTCAATCTGATAGAGTTTAAATGATGACTTAAACGAAAAACGTATAAATGAAATGATACGATTTTTCTGAGTTAACCACCGAAAAATATCTTCGTTCCAGATCGTTAAGCTATACCGAAACTCGCTTGAAGTCTGCCTTGCCGTTTGTGATACCGTGCACGTACGTTTGAGGGAAAGCAAAATTTCATTGCAAATACATTTGTTCGTAATTGAAATAAAGCCTGAACAAACGAGGCGCGCAGTTTTGATGAAGAATTTTCAAAAAAAAAAAGGAAAAATGTTGAGAAAGACAAACGCGACGACAACTGTTGTTAAAAAAAACGAGAGAATTGTTTCCTGAACAAAGGGTGTCTCTCAATTTATCACTACATTACGTGAATAGATATTTGAAAATAAAAAAAAAAGTCGAAATTGATGATAGATCTGTAAATGGTTATTATTATTGGTTCAAAAAGGATTATTAGAGAATTGGAAGCATTTATAAATGTTTTACTCGAATCTCTCGAAATCTCGAATCCAGAAGACCGCGCAAACAAAAAGTAATTTACCAATTCCCAAGTTTCGTGAAACCCTTCCTCATACTCGATTGAAAAAAATGTTTTGGAGTCTGCAAACAAAACAAAAATGCCGGGTGTCTTTTTGAATTACACGAAAAATATGAGCAATTTTTTGCAAATTTCTTAAAATGACTCTAGAATGCTGAAAGTTATAAAAGTTAATCTTTGGGATACATATCGATACGTAGATTTTGCCAGCATGATGACATTGGCTTAATAATACTATTTTACAAGTCCAGGTTTGGTTCGATATTGTTGAAAAAGCTGTGGACACCGCATGAACGAAGAATGACGTATTTATTTACATTAAAAATGAAGTTTTCGTTTTCGGATGATAATCGTTTAAAATGCTAATAAAATAAAACTAAACACATGCGACACAGGGTTTACTCACATTTTGTCGAAAATATATTTCATATTTACTATATTTACAAAGAAAGCGAATTGATAGAGCCAAAACGAACGCGGCTGGGCTAATACTTTACTTTTAGAAAAATGTGAATTTGATTTTAATTTTGAAGTGACTGACCACGCCCATTGGAAGCCTACACGCTCTTGCGAAGCCATTCGAAAAGAGAAGCGAGAGGGAACGGGAAGAGACATAATGGAACGAAGCGAAAAGAGAATGAACGAAAACGGAAGAATAGGCAATGTCCGGAAAACTTCGAGGCGCGCTGTAATGCTGCAGGCACCGCTTTCCCTACCCAAAATTTTGCAATTTTATGAGTTTCCGACGGGTTTTCGAATTTCTTCTCCTGTTCATCCAGAATACGCGCCTGTCGTAGTTTTATATTTACGCACGGTGTTTGCGTATTTTATTAAAGAAACACTATTTATAAATTTCTATCTTTTAAACAATCATCTGAAAGATATGAAAAGCGATAGTTGTCCTTCTGCCTGCAAACACTGCGTCCAGCACGAGAAGGGAACACTCTAGAGAAGGGGAAACTATTCGTTGTCAAAACTCTAATAACCTCTTACCAATCGACACAATTCTACCAAAAGTAGTTCGTACGCCATCTGGCTGAGCAAATTCTTCAAATTGACATCCAGAGCGAAAGCTGCCCCAAATTGATCATTTAATTTATTTGCTCTTTATTTGCCCCTTTTTCTATCTCCGGTCTCTCTACCGAATCGTGTGCCATGTCCTTATGCTAAACGAATAAATTATTATTGTAAAAAATTAAAACAAGATAGTTGTGACTTCCATTTTTAGAAATGAATGTATATTTAATAAAAATAAATACAATATAGTTTATCGGGATCGTTTAAAAATAATATGAAAAACAACAGGGAAACTGAATAGAAACAAAAAACACCAAACCAAACATTATTTAAACGATTATTCAGATGAATTAAGGAGCTTTATAAGTGTTGGATAATGATTCAATGCCAATTGATTAGGTCTGCGGTTGCTGAAAATGAATTTTATTAAGAATAAAGTAAGTTTAAATTATAAATTTCACTTTGTTCTCATAAATGCGCAGACCAAGGCACCCCTTGCTGGCCAGGAATAACTATTTTATTTTCTAAAATGAAATTTCTCAAATTATTCGCCAACTGATAATACTGACGCCTTTTATGCAAATATTTTGAAGCGCTTTCTCAATAGAGCGCATTTACTAACGCCATTTAAAGAAAACGTCCCCAAAATCATTCAATGCTAGCAAACATAAATTTTTCTTGCGTCGAAAAGTGTGCGCAAATGGGCATTTAGTCATCATGTAAATTATCATTGAAAATTAGTGCTGAAACACTGAGCCAATTCATATTCAACGAATATGAATTCATTTATTTAGAGCGCCGTGAAAAAGCTTATTAATCACCATGTTTTCTGGATCATGTTGGCCGTAGGATTTTATCCACATTTTTGTCAATATGAGCTACTTAATTACTTAATGCCATTCGAAAAAAAGAAAATGTTATTTGGGGAGCTTGATTGGGAGGAAATGCGCGGAGCCTTGCTTCAAGAAGCTTTTCTTTGTTTCGTGAACTTTTTTCTGCTTCTTTCTATCTGAAATTGTATAACATATAACTTGCAGAAATTGGATTTTCCCGAAATTTTTCGACTAAAATCAGTGGACCGCAATATTTAATATTTGGCAATTGTTTTGTCTGAAGAAATACAGGAAAAAGACGAGTCGAATAGCGGCGTGACAGTGGTCAAGATGGTCAAGATCCTGAATCGATCGGGAATAACGCCTCCAGAAAGGAATAATGAAAAGTACACTCGAAATAGGAAATATTTAATGACATTTGCCGCAGAAGAGATTTTCTCGTCATCCTTTTCGCATTTTGCTGCTCTGCACTGCTTACTTTTTACGGACAATACATCTACCCATTAGTTCGGAAGTTATGTTCAACACATGCGGCAAAAAGTAATATTAATTTAAATTTTAATTTAAAAAAAAACGAAAAACCGAAATTTCTTCAAATTACATTAAAGTTTCAGGGAAACGTCTAGGAAATCGGCCAGAACGAAACAACATGCGAGCGTCGATATCGGAGCAGGTTGCACACATGGAGACATGCACTTGTGATCATGGCCCTGGCAAAAGTCGTAAGCACATTCCACTATTCACAGCGCTCATAGCCACATAGTGTTTTCCAGAATGCTCTCGTATTGATACCGATTCATGCTTCAATTAACTTGTTTCAGGTGTCAAAATAGTTGGCAGAAAAGCATTCTCAGAAGATACATTATCGTTTTGGGAGCACGTACTTAGTGTGAGTATCTGGCTCCAATAAGTCATCGAATCCAACTACTTTCTTCTTTCTCAAATTCGCCCATTCCCCTGTTTAGATGTTCGAGAATAAATTCTGATTTTTCGAGAATAAATTCTGATTTTTTATTCTGATTTTGCTTGCCTCAATCCGTTGTCTTGAAAATCATTCTTCAGCACCTTGCTGGCTCTATGGGGGAGTCAGCGTTTCAGCCGAAGTGCTCCATTCTCCATGAATGAACCCTTGAAAATCTCAAAGATTTCCAAAAAATCTTTAACATTACAATAAATGTTTTTTAAAATCAGATTTTCGTCTTGATAATCCCGAAAATTGCTGAACTAAATGCAGGCTGGTCCTGCCCTTTTCATGGCCTTACGCACGGTGGCTTAAAGAGGGTTTTTCGGGTTCTGACACGTCTAATCCATCCACGGGACAAAATAAATATTTAGCAATATTAAGCAGCTGAAAAAGAATTTCACCTCAAAATAAGCCAAATAAGCCAAAACTATGAAAAAGCAAAGGAAAAATGCTGAAATTGCAGTTTGCAGAATATAATGTAATAATTGAGAGTTTCAGAGACGCGGCTGTCCTTCTAGCAAAATTGAGCTCCTGACTAAGACTGTATCGGAGTAATTAAGGTTGTGAAACAGTTTTGCATGAGAAATAAATTGATGCGAGAAGGAGCAAGGAGTAGTGGCGTAGAAATGAATTTTGAAGTCGCCTAATTTAAATATGATTTACGGATCAATTATTCTTTTTTTTCGAAAAATGTGTAGTTTCTATTGGAAGAGAAAGGTTATGGGGTTATTCATGAAAAGCACGAAAAGCATTTTAATGCAAAAAAAATGCATTTCTTGCATTAAAATGCAATCGTGAATAACATTAAAGTGGCATTTTTTGCATTAAAGTACAATTGTGCTTTTCATGAATAACCCAATTAGCGAATAATAAAATAATCTTGTTAAATGGTTGTGAAGAAAGCCGACGAATATTAAGTTATTATCCATCCACGAGGACGTGATTTTTCGTTTAAAGGCGCTGTTTGGGTCTCGTTAGGAGATAGCGCGTTTTAACGCGCTAATTTAAAAATTGTAATGGGGTTATTCATGAAAAGCATTTTAATGCAAAAAATGCCTTTTTCTGTATTAAAATGCAATCGTGAATAAGATTAAAGTGACATTTTTTGCATAAAAATGCATCATGAATAACCCCATAAGAAAGCGCACACACTGCGTTTGTGATTTATTTTCGAAAATTGAAGCGAATATTGGAATTTTTTCTATATTTTGCTTCGAAAATCATGTTTTTTAAATTAATTTTTATTGTCAAATTTTAAACTGAATAAATCACAAACGCAGTGTGTGCGCTTTCTTACAATTTTTAAATTAGCGCGTTAAAACGCGCTATCCCCTAACGAGACCCAAACAGCGCCTTTAAACGAAAAATCACGTCCTCGCGGATGGATAATATGTCGCGTTCAAAGTTGATTTCCAGGAAAAAATTCCTGGAAAAACGCTGTCCAAAGCTGCCATATTTTTTCCAGATTTTCCGGAAACTGTCGCAACGAGTGTTACTGTAGTTTGCCTCTTCCCTTCGAGACCACCGCACGATTTACGGCTATTTTTTAACGCAATTTTTTCAAGTTTTTAAAACTTTTTTTTCGCTATATTCGGCTGTTTTTTCTGAATATTTCTCCTCAAATGATGGATTCTGACGGAGAAATCGTTGAAGATCTCGAAAACATTCTTGAGTAGATTGTAACACTCGTTGCGACAGTTCCCGGAAAAATGGCAGCTTTGGACAGCGTTTTTCCAGGAACTTTCTCCTGGAAATCAACTTTGAACGCGGCATTATGCGTGATTAAAGTGATCCCATATCACCTAGAATCTGCTTAGCTGGTTTTCGGACAATTTTTCTGGAATCATCTGAAAGTACATGACGACGAAGACTACGCGCATACGCCAGGAATACGGATCAATGGCAGGAATTTCACCCATTTGAGATTCGCAGAAACGACTGTGATCCGCGCCCGACGGATGCGACTGACGGATCGACTAAGTAACTAAGTATGCAAGTATATAAATATATTGTTTCAAAGGCTTTCATTTTCAGCCAAGAACTCAAGAACTGCATCATACTTTCGCAATTCGCAAGGAGAAACGAAAAATTTTAAACTGTTCAACGGAGTCAAATGCCTACTGCAGTGAATTGAAATCAAAGTTTCCGGATTTTGAATTTCTTATCGGAGCACAGACTTCCAACCCGTCAAATTATATTTCAACTATTACAGTGTATGAAAGACGTTTCTATTCAATTTAAGAACAATTTTAAGACTTAAAGACATAATACATAAAAAATAATAAAATGGAAATTGAAATGACTTTAGGAAATTAATAAATGGAAACTGTGATAGCTCATTGTAAAAAAAAGGCTACTCGTAGTCTCTCTCGCTTTTGTGATATATCGAATACTAAAAATAGAGCGTAGATTGTTAAATTTAAGAAACAAGGCTTATAGGTATTATCTATCCGCGAGTAGGTGATTTTTCGTTTAAAGGCGCTGTTTGGGTCTCATTAGGGGATAGCGCGTTTTAACGCACTAATTTAAAAATTGTAAGAAAGCGCACACACTGCGTTTGTGATTTCTTTTCGAAAATTGAAGCGAATATTGGTGTTAATTAAAAGAAACATGATTTTCGAAGCAAAATATAGAGGAAATTTCTCCTGGAAATCAACTTTGAACGCGACATATTATCCATCCGCGAGGACGTGATTTTTCGTTTAAAGGCGATTTATTCAGCTTAATAAAAAGTTTAAGAAATTTGACAATAAAAATTAATTTAAAAAACATGATTTTTGAAGCAAAATAGAGAAAAAATTCCAATATTCGCTTCAATTTTCGAAAATAACTCACAAACGCAGTGGGTGCGCTTTCTTACAATTTTTAAATTAGCGCGTTAAAACGCGCTAACGAGACCCAAACAGCGCCTTTAAACGAAAAATCACGTCCTCGCGGATGGATAATATGTCGCGTTCAAGGTTGATTTCCAGGAGAAATTTCCTGGAAAAACCTGTCCAAAGCTACCATTTTTTTTCCAGATTTTCCGGAAATTGTCGCAACGAGTGTTACCGTAGTTTATCTCTTCCCTTCGAGACCAATTTAAATGTGATTTACGAATCAATTATACTTTTTTTTGAAAAAGATGTAGTTTCCATTGGAGAAGAAAAGTTAGCGAATAATAAAATAATCTTGTTAAATGGTTGTGTAGAAAGACGACGAATATTAAGTTATTATCCATCCGCGAAGACGTGATTTTTCGTTTAAAGGCGCTCTTTGGGTCTCGTTAGGGCATAGCGCGTTTTAACGCGCTAATTTAAAAATTGTAAGAAAGCGCACACACTGCGTTTGTGATTTCTTTTCGAAAATTGAAGCGAGTATTGGAATTTTTTCTATATTTTGCTTCGAAAATCATGTTTTTTAAATTAATTTTATTGTCAAATTTCTTAAACTGTTTATCAAACTGAATAAATCACAAACGCAGTGTGTGCGCTTGCTTACAATTTTTAAATTAGCGCGTTAAAACGCGCTATCCCCTAACGAGACCCAAACAGCGCCTTTAAACGAAAAATCACGTTCTCGCGGATAGATAATATGTGTACCTTGGCATGCTACTGAACTCGCGAAATGAGCTAGAATCAGAACTCCACAGAACACGACGGGCACCCTGGGCGTTCAGCAACATCAAAAACTCCACCGACGTTCGAATTCTATTATACATAGCTCAACTCTTCGACGTCATCGTTTTTCCCACGCTCAAATGCGAATCTGAAGTCTTGACCGTCACATAGTGTTTTGCTGAAAGAATCCGTGCGACGCATGCATCACTAGAAAGAAGATTAAAGGAACAACGTCAACGAGACCTCCACCGCGAAGACATCCGAGAAATCTCCCAAATCACGGACCCACATGGCTACATCGAAAGGAAAAATTAGGATGGCCCGAGCTCATAATGCGAAGAACTAACAGAAGAATGGATTCCTCGAGACAAAAAAATGATCTGTCGGAAGACCCAACTCATCCCGCCCCCACCCCATGAGATAGGCATCAACACTGATTACTGTTGTCGATTGTGTGGTTGTTCCAAAAAAATCGACAACTTTGCGGCCTTATAAATCCGGGCCTATCGATTTTTCCCGCAAAATCCCCAAGATTTAACGCCCGAAATTATTTTTATTTTCTTCCTTCGTTTTCCACGTAAATAAATACGTTTATCTCTTATTCGGCGCTCCAATTCAACTCAACCTTGCTAAAGGTCGTTTGAATTTATCTGTGAGTAAGATGTGCAGGACAGCGACGCGACACGCGCCTTGCTCTAGAGACAACGACGCGCCTTTTCGAAATGTTTTTGGGACTCTCTACACTCTATTATCGCCGTAAAAAAGTTCCGACATTTTTTCGAGCCCGCGAAAATCGAGATTTGAATTTAGAGGCTCCGCCCATTTCATCATCTGAACGCATTTGCTATGCGCGATATATTTTTATCAGAAGAAACGAAAAAAAAATAAATGACGCAAATTGATATATTTAAACATTCGAAGAAACGTGTAAAAAAATTCACGATTAATACAATTTCGTTCTTTTAATCCAGTTTAATTCTGAAAATTCAGAAGAAAAAATAAAAATTCAAAAAATATATCGCGCATAGCAAATGCGCTTTGGTGATGAAATGGGCGGAGCCTCTAAATTCAAATCCCGATTTTCGCAGGCTCGAAAAAAATGTCGGAACTTTTTTACGGCGATAATACTACACACAACTTTTTTACGCTTACTGACGATGGAAGCATTTTTTTTCCTTTCAATTTAAATTAATTTAACCTTTTTTATACAAATATGAAAATATAGTAATAAAGACATGCTGAAAATAATGAAAATAAATTCAGTGCACGAGAAGTGCGCCCGCGCACGCCAGCTTGTGCGAAACATGTGTTAATATACTTTTGGCGCACCCTGTATATATTTTTTGTTCTACTATTATCGCCGTAAAAAAGTTCCGACATTTTTTCGAGCCCGCGAAAATCGGGATTTGAATTTAGAGGCTTCTTATTTTTTCTTCTGAATTTTCAGAATTAAACTGGATTAAAAGAACGAAATTGTATTAATCGTGAATTTTTTTACACGTTTCTTCGAATGTTTAAATATATCAATTTGCGTCATTTATTTTTTTTTCGTTTCTTCTGATAAAAATATATCGCGCATAGCAAATGCGCTGATGAAATGGGCGGAGCCTCTAAATTCAAATCCCGATTTTCGCGGGCTCGAAAAAATGTCGGAACTTTTTTACGGCGATAATAATTTCGCGCTTTTTTTGTAAAGGGGGGTTTGACGGAGTCGCGGAAAGGTTTCCTCGATTTCGTCTACTGACAAGGGAACCATGTTTAGCCTTCATCTCAGAATTTTTTCTAAATTTGCTCATTTATAGTTTCGAATACGGGCATTCTCGTGGTGTACTTGGTTTTCTGCGCAAATTTCCAGAAGTCGAGAAAATTCCATCTGAAAATATGCTGTTTTTTGCTCTCCTCCTTCCTTTCCACTTTCCCCCCTTTCCTCTATACATTCTCCACGATTCCTATTCATCCCCACTATCCACTCGGCCACTTTTGCTCGCTTTTTCCATAGTGGAGAATGTATAGAGGAAAGGGGGAAAGTGGAAAGGAAGGAGGAGAGCAAAAAACAGCATATTTTCAGATGGAATTTTCTCGACTTCTGGAAATTTGCGCAGAAAACCAAGTACACCACGAGAAAGCCTGTATTCGAAACTATAAATGAGCAAATTTAGAAAAAATTCTGAGATGATGGCTAAACATGGTTCCCTTGTGAGGTTTTTGTCCATCCGCGGCCCCGAAATTCCCCCCTTCCTTTTCCTATGACCCTTTTTAAAAAATGGTTCATGGAACCGTCTCTCTTTCTTTGCACCGCTCATCTATCGAAGGGGTGCAAGTGCCTGATGCACTTTGGGGACCGACCAGCCTACTCTCGGCGCAGTTATTAGGCGGGGTCGACAATTACTTCTTGGACCACCACCTCGCGCTAGATCAGAAGACACGGATAGCTGAATAAATGAATAGCGATTCGATTAAGTATCCAAGTTCAAGCTGGACCTTCCAGCATTTTTAGTCTTTCAGCAAAACTGCGCAGTTTCTTGCTGACTTACGCGGTTTTGCTGAGTTACCTCGCTTGAATTTGTCATTTAGAATTATCTAGTTTTGCGATTGAACCCTCCCACGCAGGCGGTTGTTCTGAATGGATATTTTCGGAATTCCGAATTCCGAACTTGTCGGTGACCACTTTCAGTGGCACTCACTTTTGATGAAAGAAGCAGTGTGCTTCACCGGTTAAGAGTTTCGCGATTAAGGGGTGAAAGCTGAAGGCTAATTGACCGGTTAATTAACCGACGGTAAATGGTGAATTTTATTTTTTAATCGAACAATCAATCGGTTAAATTAACCCACAGTTAACCGGGGAATTAATCGGGTAATTAACCGGTGAAAAATGTTTTCACCGGTTAACCGAGAGAGCACATCATCCAAAATCAAATTTTAGGCCATAAAAGTGATATATTGAACTTTCTAACTCAATGCAGTGAATTTTTAACTGTTAATTCACCGACAGCTCATTTAACCGCGGAAAATTTAACGGTGAAGCACGCTAGAAAGAAGCAATAAAAACGTACAATTCATATTTGAGTTGCCGGATGATATTCTTCAATTTGCACTCATTTTCCATCAACAATTTCAGTTCCTGATTTTTAAGTTTGATTTCATCGCTCAGCTTCTTGTTTGCAGCCTGTAGAATAATGTTTTCTTCTCTCATTATACCATCCTTCTCCTGCTTTCTTAGCCTGGACAGACGCACTGAGATGTTGTTCTTTTCCCGCTTTGCTCTGTACGAGTCGTCTTTCTGTAAAAACTGAGATCTATTATCGCCGTAAAAAAGTTCCGACATTTTTTCGAGCCCGCGAAAATCGGGATTTGAATTAAGGGGCTCCGCCCATTTCATCATCCGAGCTCATTTGCTATGCGCGATATATTTTTATCTGAAGAAACGAAAAAAAAAAATAAATGACGCTAATTGATATATTTAAACATTCGAAGAAACGTGTAAAAAAAATTCACGATTAATACAATTTCGTTCTTTTAATCCAGTTTAATTCTGAAAATTCAGACGAAAAAATAAAAATTCAAAAAATATATCGCGCATAGCAAATGCGCTCTGATGATGAAATGGCGGAGCCTCCAAATTCAAATCCCGATTTTCGCGGGCTCGAAAAACTTTTTTACGGCGATAATACTCTACTGAAAATAAGGACAATGCGCTACCTTCTCTTCCTCGGTTTTTCTCACATATTTTCTGGTCGCAACCATCTTTTGCTTGGTTGTTCGCACAATTTTCGGGAGCTCTTCTATCTCTTCGTAACTGCGTTCATCTTCCGGAAAGCATTGCTCTTTAATGCTCCAGCTATTTTCCGGTGAGTTGAGGAAGTTTGGCTTGTAATTTTCGTCATCACAATCACTAAAACGCGGTTTTTGAGCTGTTATATTGTAATGGCTGAGTGGCCGACTACTGTAAACCGGCGTTCTCTCAACGATTTCTTGACGATGTTGCGATGAGCTATCTAGGAAGGTATGATATTGCGGTTGATCACAGTTGAAGTTGGCGTGAAGCTGAGGATATGTCATTCTGTTGGACTTATCTGAAATTTTTAATAAACGGAGGATGGCAAAGGAAATCTACGAGAATAAATGAAAAACAGCACTTTTCCGGAAAAATAAATCATCTGGAATGTTCAATAGATTCTTAACAACTACAGCGAATCGTCTAAAACAGTGAATCCTCGCACAAGAAATTCTGAGCGCGGTTTGGCATTTTGCCTCTTAATAGGACACTACCAATTCGCCACACACGCCCACAATTTCCCGATTTTCCCTATTCAGACAGTACTGTATTGCTTATCAGCACACCAGAGTAGGACGGAATTGGATTTTGGGAACTCGGAATCCGGAATCCGGAAAACGGAAAACAATTTGTTTCACGGAATCTGGAATCCGAAAACGGAAAAAAATATTTTTTCACGGAATCTGGAATCCGGAAAACGGAAAAAATATTTTTTCGCGGAATCTGGAATCCGCAACACGGAATGTAAAAAACGGCGGAATCCGGAATGCGGAATGCAGAAAACGGAATTTTAGCCATTAAAATGAGGGAATCAGATGATGTAAATGCGCTCTGTTCGCAAAAATTTTTGCGGGAGTTCAAAAAAGTACACTTTTCACAACAATTGAGAATAAAGAATTAGAACGGAATAAAAACGCTATATCACGGAATCCGGAATGCGGAAAACGGAAAAAAAATTTTTCACGGAATCCGGAAAACGGAAAATTTTTTTTCACAAAATCTGGAATCCGGAAAACGGAAATTTTTTTTTCACGGAATCTGGAATCCGCAATACGGAATATAAAAAACGGCGGAATCTGGAATGCGGAATGCGAAAAACGGAAAACGGAAAAGAATTTGTTTCACGGAATCTGGAATCCGGAAAACGGAAAAATATTTTTTTCACGGAATCTGGAATCCGGAAAACGGAAAAATTTTTTTCACAAAATCTGGAATCCGGAAAATGGAAAAAATATTTTTTCACGGAATCTGGAATCCGCAATACGGAATATAAAAAACGGCGGAATCCGGAATGCGGAATGCGGAAAACGGAATTTTAACCATTAATAAGCGAATCAAATGATGTAAATGCGCTCTGTTCGCAAAAATTTTGTTCAAAAAAGTATACTTTTCACAACAATTGAGAATAAAGTATTAAAACTCATAGTTGGGCGGAATTGGATTTTGGGAACTCGAAATCCGGAATGCGGAAAACGGAAAAATTTTTTTTTTCATGGAATCCGGAATGCGGAAAACGGAAAAACATTTGTTTCACAGAATCTGGAATCCGGAAAACGGAAAAAAATGTTTTTTTTTCACAGAATCTTGAATCCGCAACACGGAATGTAAAAAACGGCGGAATCCGGAATTCCGCCCTTCTCTGCAGCACACACCACTTTGCATCTTGTGCTCCTGAAGACTAATTCTTAAGAATTTTAAAGCATCTGAAACCTATTTAACAGCCTCCTGGGAGCATGTTCTAGATGCTCTTCGATGGGAGCTCAAGGTGCTCAGTGCTGAAAATCTAAGAAAGTCTGTTTTCACAAGTTTTCATTCTTATTCTACAATTGGTAGTATATAAAGCCTTTTGTGTAGTGTAAAAAAAAACTGAAACTGTGGGAAGCTGCAGAATTCCAATTGGAATTCAGATAGACTGAAAACTAGAGACATGCTCCGAATCTGCTTAAAAATTGGGTTAAACCTGTGAGTGCTCTTTGTGCAAAACACACATTTGTAATGGAGCAACAGGGGGGGGGGAAAGTTTTCGCTTAAAGTTACTTCTCCGGCTCTACGCGATTCTTGCGTGGGGGTTGGCACGACGGCAACGACCGAGGCAACGCTTATCCAGAAAATGAGTGGCTTCCTCAATGCTATGCTATGCGTCAGAACATGTATTGATAATACTGGTGTTGCAGGTTCCCGGTCACGCCCCCCCCCTGTATGCGAGGCTGGTAAATCACAAGACCGACCGGGGCGCATAATGGTTTTCTTTTCGAAATGACGGCAAAAAGCAAAGCATTTGTGATGAAAACATAGTTTTGAATGGAATGGAAGTGTCTGTGATAATTGTGTGATCACCGAAAATATTCTGAATTCATCAAGAAAGTCATCGAGGTTTGCATGATCAATGTGACACGTGCCCCTTTTGTTTCGCCTTCGGAATTAAAAAAAAAAAAAAAAAAAAAACTTCTTGAACAACCCATAAACGATCATTCACTCATTGGCTCCAATGATTGAAACACATTATGACGTCATTGGTTTATTGTCGAATCAATGGAGGACGCTGCTTCTTGACTACGGTATCATGATTGTTTATTATCGCCGTAAAAAAGTTCCGACATTTTTTCGAGTCGGGATTTGAATTTAGAGGCTCCGCCCATTCATCATCGTTGCAGCGCATTTGCTATGCGCGATATATGGGCGGAGCCTCTAAATTCAAATCCCGATTTCCGCGGGCTCGAAAAAATGTCGGAACTTTTTTAAGGCGATAATATTATCGCTGTTTCATCAGCGCATTTGCTATGGGCGATATATTTTTATCAGAAGAAACGAAAAAAAAAAATAAATGACGCAAATTGATATATTTAAACATTCGAAGAAACGTGTAAAAAAATTCACGATTAATACAATTTCGTTCTTTTAATCCAGTTTAATTCTGAAAATTCAGAAGAAAAAATAAGGAGCCTCTAAATTCAAATCCCGATTTTCGCGGGCTCGAAATAATGTCGGAACTTTTTAAAGGCGATAATAATACGACAAATAATACATAGAAGAACATTTCATTTCAGATAGTGTGCTTCACCGTTAAAATTTCCACGGTTAAATGAGTTTTCGGTTAATTAATCGGTGAATTAACCGTTAAAAATTCCCCGCTTTTCACTGGTAATTAGCCGAGTAAAAAAATTTTAACCGGTTATTATCGCCGTAAAAAAGTTCCGACATTTTTTCGAGCCCGCGGAAACCGGGATTTGAATTTAGAGGCTCCTCCCATTCATCATCATTTGAGCGCATTTGCTATGCGCGATATGTTTGTTGAATTTTTATTTTTTCTTCTGAATTTTCAGAATTAAACTGGATTAAAAGAACGAAATTGTATTAATCGTGAATTTTTTACACGTTTCTTCGAATGTTTAAATATATCAATTTGTGAAAAAAAAGAAGAAAAAATAAAAATTCAACAAACATATCGCGCATAGCAAATGCGCTCAAATGATGATAAATGGGCGGAGCCTCTAAATTCAAATCCCGACTCGAAAAAATGTCGGAACTTTTTTACGGCGATAATAATTAGCTCGAAATTAACCGGTTAACCGCAGGTGAAACGGTTAAACGATGAGTAGTTTGCTAAACAACGCGCGCCCGTATAATTGGAGTGTCGTTGTTGATTTTTTTTTCTTTTTTCAATATTTTTGTTGGTTTTCTCGGAATTCACTTTTATGGCCTAAAATTTGATTTTGGATGATGTGCTTTCTCGGTTAACCGAAGGTGAATTTCCCGGTTAATTACCCGGTTAATTAACCGGGGAATTAACCAATCGATTAACCGGTAAAAGCATTATTCTCCGGTTAATTCACCGGTTAATTCTCCGGTTAATCGTGGGTTAATTTAACCGATTAATTGTTCGATTAAAAAATAAAATTCACCGGTTAACCGTCGGTTAATTAACCGGTCAATTATCCTTTAGCTTTCACCCCTTAATCTCGAAATTTTTAGCCGGTGAAGCACACTGATTTCAGACAATAATCTATTTCTTTTTGTTTCTGAAAGCTCTGTGCTTATGCTCTGCAAGATAATTGCAGAGAGTCGCTTGCCCGGACTCACCAAATTCCACGAATATAAGAAATTTCTGAAGAGCTTTAGAAACTCTCCACTCTCCACTCAGCTAAGAAACTCTGAATTAGTTTTTAATCGTTAAAAAAAAAGAACGATAATCAACCACACCCAAAACGAGGTGGAACGTGACACAAAATGAGGTAGAATAGGTGCTTTGATAACGCGCTTCTTCCCGTTATCGAAGACTGAGCAAGCAGCAATGCACAATTTTGTTGACACATTTCAAAAATCGACGGAAAGTTTGAGACACAATTGAAACGGTCAGATGCTCTCCAGGCTCCAAGGTGGGGCCACGGTCATGATTAGTCGCTCTCTTTTTCCACATGAGAATCTGTGCAAAAATTGGAACTGATGTTGAAATATCGATTGAAAAACGCAGTTTATATTGGTGTTGCGGAGCACTTCGTTGACAATTAGTTCGTCTTATCTTGCACCGTCTCGGAGGGCATTATGAGTTTTTCGAACACGATTGTTATGGTTGAACTTCCTTTAAATGTCGCGAAATTGTTTTCTTAATAGTCTGGCGATGATTGACAACGTAACGTTACCTACAGTGAAAATTAGATAAATGAGTCGTGTCGATTTTGGAATTGTGTCGACAATTGTTGAATCGATTCGATTCGAATCAAAAATAACGCTATTGCGCTCTACCGAACAATGCCTTTGGTGGCGGCTTAAAATCGTAATGAAAGCGATAAAAAATACGATTTCAAACCGCCGCCGAAGGCATTGATCGGCAGAGCGCATTTGCACTATTTTTGTTGATTTGTTGATTTTGTTGATTTTTTGTTGATTTTGTTGATTTTTGTTGGTTCGATTCAAGTATCGATCTAATTCGAATAAAATCGATTCAAATCGATTTGCCCGTTCAACAAATCGAATCAAAATTGATCGATTGTTAGACGAAAGACGAAACAAGTCGGTCGTCTTTCGTGGAAATCTTTCGTCTCGTCTTACGTCGTCAATTAAAATGCATGTGTACCAACACAATGTCTATCTCTGCGTAAGACGAATTCAAGACGATAAGGAAGACGAGACGAGACGGCTTTATTTCGTCTTTCGTGGAAGCCTTAGTGGCAGTGCCAAGACTTTGAAGGTTGTTTCGAAAAAAAAAAGCTAAATCAGACCGTGCTGTGCTGAAGCTGCCTGAAACTGCACCATGGCTTCTTATTTATTGAGCGCTAGGCAGAGACCACTCAAAGCTTGCAACATCGCTCTACTGCACTAATTAACACAACACAATGTCTATCTCTGCGTAAGACGAATTCAAGACGATAAGGAAGACGAG
The DNA here is from genome assembly GCA_003052745.1 of Caenorhabditis inopinata. Taxonomy (NCBI): domain Eukaryota; kingdom Metazoa; phylum Nematoda; class Chromadorea; order Rhabditida; family Rhabditidae; genus Caenorhabditis; species Caenorhabditis inopinata. The sequence goes on from AP018154.1 coordinate 18,459,385, forward strand.
ACGAGACGGCTTTATTTCGTCTTTCGTGGAAGCCTTAGTGGCAGTGCCAAGACTTTGAAGGTTGTTTCGAAAAAAAAAAGCTAAATCAGACCGTGCTGTGCTGAAGCTGCCTGAAACTGTACCATGGCTTTTTATTTATTGAGCGCTAGGCAGAGAGCATTCAAAGCTTGCAACATCGCTCTACTGCACTAATTAACACAACACAATGTCTATCTCGGCGTAAGACGAAGACTAGACGAGACGGTCTTATTTCGTCTTTCGTCTCGAAGCCTTACACAGTACACTGTAAAGAAGCATTTTCTGATTAACATGTTTATTCTTTTTCGGAATATAACGGAATGTCTTCAATATTTACTCGGAATCGGCTCCACAATGATTCGGATCTCCCCGTTTGCATGTGGAATTTCCGCGGGCAAATTGGGAATGAAAAAGTTTTGATGCAATGGTGGCGGAGCCCTCTTCTCCTGCTCATTTTTGCGCGCTTCTTCCTTATCCACGAAGACTTTTTCGAGTTTGACAGCTCTGTTGCAGTTCGAGCAACCACCAAATACGGCAGATCTGGAAGAAATTGGTTTATGAATGTTCGAAGCTCTGCCGTACCGATAAGTTGGGAGTACCATGAAGACGGCGACCGACAGAAAAAGAGCATTCATCTGCGTTATTGATTGAACCAAAACGTGATAAGGCATCCATGAAGTTGTGAGAGGAGCTGAATTCATATTTCCTAATGGAATTCTCAGTGAGCTTTCTAAGCCCCACATATTATCGCCGTAAAAAAGTTCCGACATTTTTTCGAGCCCGCGAAAATCGGGATTTGAATTTAGAGGCTCCGCCCATTTCATCAGCAGAGCGCATTTGCTATGCGCGATATATTTTTTTTTGAATTTTCATTTTTTCTTTTGAATTTTCAGAATTAAACTGGATTAAAAGAACGAAATTGTATTAATCGTGAATTTTTTATCAATTTGCGTCATTTATTTTTTTTCTTTTTTTTCTGATAAAAATTTATCGCGCATAGCAAATGCGCTGAAATGATGATGAAATGGGCGGAGCCTCTAAATTCAAATCCCGATTTTCGCGGGCTCGAAAAAAGACATTTTCTAAACACTTTTTCTTGTGGAAAAATAAAGTAAACATAGACAAATTATATATCGAACGATGCGCAATAAAACGCTCTTTCTAATAGACAAAACCGCATTCAAAAATATGTTATTACAAAAAAAAATATGGATGAACTAAGACAACCGCGGTTTCTTATGTTACAACCTAATATTTTTATCAGAAGAAACGAAAAAAAAATAAATGACGCAAATCGATATATTTAAACATTCGAAGAAACGTGTAAAAAAGTTCACGATCAATTCAATTTCGTTCTTTTAATCCAGTTTAGTTTTGAAAATTCAGAAGAAAAAATAAAAATTCGAAAAATATATCGCGCTTAGCAAATGCGCTCTGATGATGAAATGGGCGGAGCCTCTAAATTCAAATCCCGATTTTCGCGGGCTCGAAAAAATGTCGGAACTTTTTTACGGCGATAATACCTATCTGCGGAATTGAAACAATCACAATAATTAAAGAAAAGCAATTGGCCCATGCTCTCCTTCCATTGGCATTTAGAATCACATCATTAGGTGCTCCAACGCTATCACTTAATTTCAGCTTTTTCTCTTCAGTCTTAATATCGATTTTCTTGCAGATAAATGCAAGAAGGCTCCATAAAATCTGTGCGATAAGAAGTAAGACTCCGAATAACTGAGCCGCGAATTGAAGACAGTTGTCAATACATCGATTTGTCACCTGAAATATGCATTCGAACATGACCTCCCTGCGTCACCACTCAAACCGCTTTTGGTGCGATAACAAGGAATGAGCAAACGAGTAGAATCAGACCAAATACAGCGCGAGAAGCTGTAAGCGACACGCTTTTTCTGTGGTTTGCCACAAAACGACACATCAAGTTGTACGCAATGCAGGATAGAATCATTGCCACGTTGAAGAGTTGATTCAGGGAGAAATTCACCTCATTGATCCTGAAAGACTCTTAGAGCAGGGCGTAGGGCAGTAGTTCATAGATTTCAGAATACCATTCCGCTGTGAGAAAACATTTAATGATGTAGACGAGTTTGAGGATAGTGGTTGGAAGGTAGACGGTTCCCAGAAAGGTTGTCGTGAAGTCATTAGGGATATAACTGGAGACCACGAAATGAAGGACGGTGAGAAAACAGTCGAGTGCAAATATGCAGACAGAAGGAAGAGATCCTGAAGAGAAAACTTAGAATGAGTGTGGCAGTTAAGGAATCCTTTCGTCTCGTCTTGCGTTCGTCTTAGGCCGTCAATTAAAATGCATTTGTACCAACACAATGTCTATCTCTGCGTCAGACGAATTCTAGGAGTTTCTATACCAGATATGTGAATCGATAGATTAGAACACGCTGAGAAAGAATCCGTTTTCCGAATTTGCTGACAGCTGCAGCGAAGCGAGTTATTTCGATCTGAAATTCCAGCACTCACCATCTTTAGTTTAACTCGCTTCGCTGAAGCGTTCAGCAAATTCTGAAAACGAATTCTTTCTCAGCGTGTTCTACAGGGTGGCCGCTAATTACCCGAACACGAGTTCCGCGCCAAGCACGCAAAAATTGACGCATCAGTGGGGCGGATAAATTCAATTTTTTTATTTATTTATGTATTTTTCATTATTTTGCCAAGTTTCAGCTTCATAAGTTTTGTTTTAGCCAAATGGCACGTGCTTCTCCCCACCGTGCTACCATTATTCAAGTCCGGAATAAGTGGAGCAACGATTGCTAAACTGCTCGGAATCCTCGCCATACCTGAATCCCTTGGACTACTCCGTGTGGGGGGTCTTGCAGAGCAAGGTCAATGCTCGACCCCATTCAAGTGTGGTTGCTCTGAAGAAGACCTTGCTCAAGGAATGCGACAAATTGTCAGCCGATAAAAATTACCGGTAAAGGCTCGTTTCGCTATTTTTGCCGGCACTTTATCGGTAAATTTTACTGAAAAAATACCGGTAAAAATTTTAAGTCCACGAGGACTACACGACCTAGTTTTTTTTCGGTCATCTCAAAATTCTTGCTAGTTTTTAGAATTTTCTTGTTTTTTTTTTCTTGTTTTTTCGTCATTTTCTTATTTTCATTCGAACTTTTTTTGATTTACAGACAAAAATGCCTCCCAGCTCGAGCCCGCAAATAAAACGAAAAGCTCACTCAATAGTTTGGGAGTTTTTTGGGCCCAAGCCAATGCCGCTGAAATCGTATGCCCTTCTTGTTCAAAAAAACTTTCCTATTCTGGTTCAACAACAGTAATATTAAAGCACTTGAAAAGTTTTCATATAGTTTCTAGAGAATCTACAAGCATAGCTGTTCCGACGACATCTGATATGGATTTGGATAGCTTTTTAAATTGTTCTTCGTCATCGAGCAATGGATCGACCGATATTTCGGTACGTTATTCAAAAAATTATATTAATCCATAGTTTTCACAGACCGAACTTCTCTAATATAAAGCTTTCCTAAGTTCTAATCGAACGAAAAATATGGAACCGCTGAACTTCTGGAAAAGCCAACAAAACAATTTTCCGAGACTCAGCAAAATTGCTGGAAAGCTACTGTCAACACCGGCATCTGCGACTATTTCAGAGAGATTGTTCAGGTAAATATACAGCTATAACATTGAAAATCGATCATATTTTCAGCCGATGCTCAGACTTCATCAGGCAAAAAAAGAGAAACAGAGCATCTATTGAGACTTTGAACAGTATTCTTCTCGTTTCTGAGATCAGTCGTCTTCGATAATTTTATCTTTTTTCATTTTTAGTACAAATCTTTCGGATTTTAGAAGAGAGGAAAGTCTAGATCAGTGCGTGTCTTTCGATTTTTCCGTATCGATTCCTGGGTCGAAACTCGAAAGAATCGATGCGATTCCGGTTAAAAAGAATCGATTCTTAATCGATTCTTTTTCGATTCTTTAAAAAAAAGAATCGGTAAAAATCGATTAAGAATCGATTCTTTTTAATCGGAATCGTATCGATTCTTTCGAGTTTCGATTCCTTTTCGATTCTTTACCGATTCCGGCTGGCTCCGGGACATTTCAAAACCGGACATTTCAAAACCGGTCGTTTCAAAACCGGTCGTTTCAAAACCGTGATTTCGACTATTAACGTGTTTTCGGGATTTAAAAAAAAACTAAAAATCTCGAAAACACTTCAATAGTCGAAATCACGGTTTTGAAACGTCCGGTTTTGAAACGACCGGTTTTGAAATGTCCGGTTTTGAAATGCCCGGTTTTGAAATGTCCCGGAGCCCGCCGAAATCGGTAAAGAATCGAAAAATGTGGTATCGATTCCTTAAAATTTCGATTCTTGCTCGATGACTTGAAATCGAAAAAGAATCGATTAAGAATCGGTAAAGAATCGAAGAATCGTTTCGATTCTTAATCGATTCTTTTTCGATTCCAAAGTACCGATTTTTAATCGGTACTTAATCGGTTCTTTTTTCGAAACTAGGAATCGATTAATTAACCGAACCGGGATCGAAAACACACACTGGTCTAGATAAAGATGAACACTCCGATGAAGATCAAAGTGACAATGTCAGTCATACCACAGATGAACCGACCGATGAAATGTTGGATTATTCACTACCATGTAGCGACGAAGAAGAGCAATCAGAATAATTTCTTGATTACTGTTCATATTGACTCATGCAACTCTTGTTATTGTTTAGTTTATAATGAATTTGGTTAATTCGCAAACAAAGCTGTTTTGGAATAGTAATATTAAAATTAACAGAAAAGATTTCGGTAAATTCAGCAGATTAATAATATTTTCTAATAAAAATAAAAAAATTCTACCGGTGAAGTACCGGCAAAAAATTACCGCGAAAGTACCGGTACTTTACCGGTACTTTCGCGGTTAATTTACCGGTAAAGTTACCGGTAAATTAACCGAATCGTACCGGTAAGGACACACTGCTCCCAAGTCTCTTTGATTTTTGGTTCTATCGTGTGCGGGTAATTAGCGGCCACCCTGTAATCTATCGATTCACATAGGTCTGGTATGGAAACTGGTGGTGAGTTTACAACCTTCGCTAGTCATCAGACGAATTCTAGACGAGACGAGACGGTTTTATTTCGTCTTTCGTGGAAACCTTAGTGACAGTGCCAAGACTTTGAAGGTTGTTTCGAAAAGATAGCTAAATCAGAGCAACAAATGTGCTGAAACTGCACCACGGCTTCTTATTTAGTGAGCGCTAGGCAGAGAGTACTCAAAGCTTGTAACTTCGCTCTACTGCACTAATTAAAAATCCGGAGAGCAGGCGATGACATACAGTTACTTCTAGTTTCGCTCGGTTTTCAAGATTTTTGACAATAAAAATGGTTCTGCTAGAATTCTGAATCTTTTTTACCGTTGTTGGACACAATCCGATGAATTCGGTTAGACGCCGAACTTGTTGTGGTGCTGATAACTGTGGTGCTGATAACCACTGATGAAAGGATCTTTCCCAACTGCACAGTCGCAAAATCTATTATTCATCTACGTGGCAACATGCCGGAAGATTAGGCGGAATGCTCAATTATAGAGAGCTCTCACCAGAGCGGCACCGGCTCACCAGCTCACCAGCAGAGCATCACAGAGGGCAATCACTCTTTTAGAAGGAAAACATGAGAGTACGCTAGCGGGTAACAGTTTCCGAAGAAAGACAAAAAAAGTGGTTGAAAAAAGTATACACGCGCCTGCCGGCCCCCGAGACTCCGAGTTTTGTGCGTAGTTCAACGGCCATCTTCCGCCTTTGGCTACGTGGGGATTTCCATGAAGGCCGTCCACCCAAGCTTTGAGCAAGTTTCAACATTTTTCAAAAGAAATAGTAACACTCTACCTGGTGTCAATATTTCCCCGATAAGCGGCGAACGTGATTCCAGAATTGCGGTAGTCGGACAATAAACTTCATTCCAGTCGAACACTGGTATTTCAGTTGTTGTTGATACCTTATTCTTAGCCATGCTTCAGTTTTCAAGTATATTCCATATCTGAAAATTCTGGAAAATGAAATTCATTTATTCCGTTTGCTGAATGTTCGTCATATAATGAACCGCCCGTGATAGAGACAGAAGAATAATGACATGGCATCTTTTTTTTTGCGAGCTGCGGCGCCTTACGCTCAATTTTGCATTGGCTCAACGGCGGCTCGCTTCTGACCTCTTTTCGAATTCGAATAGTGTTCAACGAAACGCGCTGATACTGATACCCGTGATCATTTAAGACAATGAAAAAGTGACAATGCAAAAAGAAAACGAAGTGAATATTGGACGACCAGAATAAGGAAATAGTTAGGCACATATTATCGGATCGCGAGTACGTGGTTTGTCGTATGGGAGGCGGGGTTTGAGTCTCGTTAGGGGATAGCGCGTTTTAATGCGCCAATTTAAAAATTGTAAGGAAGCTCACACACTGCGTTTGGGATTTATTTTCGAAAATTGAAGCGAAATTTGACAATAAAAATTAATTAAAAAAAAACATGATCTTCGAAGCAAAATATAAATAGAAAAAAATTCTATATTCGCTTCAATTTTCGAAAAGAAATCACAAACGCAATGTATGCGCTTCCTTACAATTTTTAAATTGGCGCGTTAAAACGTGCTATCCCCTAGCGAGACCCAAACCCCGCCTCTATACGACAAACCACGTACTCGCGATCCGATAATAAGAATGACGTATTTTTTAGCGACGTCCATGAAGAATCAATAGAACGTATCTGCCGGCGGCTCCATTTCATTACTATTACATAAATAAGCCTATCTGGCCAAAATTAACGTAGGTATCTCTTGCTGTGCCTTCCGTGACAAGCTCACTTCTATTAGAAGCAAGACAGCGTTCAGCTACGAAATGCCAATATCAAGTCAAGTCAAATTAATTGTACCACTTTCAGAAAAACTTTCGATGAAGGAAGTATATTCGACCCATTTCTCCTTTGAATATTTTTTTCAGCGACTGTCGTCAATTTATTGCAGTAGAGCTCTGCTGTGACAGTTGTATTGGTTGTGTTTCGCATATTACGCATTCACAATAATCAATGAAACTCCCACTGATTTCATCCTTTCTTCCAGCTTCCGCCGTGGGAATTTGAACTGCCGCCGGAAACTCTGGGTCTCGCCGCGATGCGCCGCGACGCCCCGCGACTCGCGTGCGTGTTTAGGCCAAAAATAAGTTTGGAGTTGACTATATTTTTTACTTCTTATCAAAGGCAACGACAGATTTTTTAAATGGCTTTTAAATCTTTTTTTTTTGCCATCTTCATTTAATTGAGGTTTTTTACAGCAGACTAGTGTGCTTGACCGTTAAAATTTCCACGGTTAAATGAGTTTTCGGTTAATTAATCGGTGAATTAACCGTTAAAAATTCACCGCTTTTCACGGGTAATTAACCGAGTAAAAAAATTTTAACCGATTAATTAACCGGTTAATTATTATCGCCGTAAAAAAGTTCCGACATTTTTTCGAGTCGGGATTTGAATTTAGAGGCTCCGCCCATTTATCATCATTTGAGCGCATTTACTATGCGCAATATATTTTTTGAATTTTTATTTTTTTCTTCTTCTTTTTTTTTCGCAAATTGATATATTTAAACATTCGAAGAAACGTGTAAAAAATTCACGATTAATACAATTTCGTTCTTTTAATCCAGTTTAATTCTGAAAATTCAGAAGAAAAAATAAAAATTCAACAAACATATCGCGCATAGCAAATGCGCTCAAATGCTGATGAATGGGAGGAGCCTCTAAATTCAAATCCCGGTTTCCGCGGGCTCGAAAAAATGTCGGAACTTTTTTAAGGCGATAATAGCTCGAAATTAACCGGTTAACCGCAGGTGAAACGGTTAACCGATGAGTAGTTTTGCTAAACAACGCGCGCTCGTATAATTGGAGTGTCGTTGTTGATTTCTTTTTCCTTTTTCAATATTTTTGTTGGTTTTCCCGGAATTCACTTTTATGGCCTAAATTTTGATTTTGGATGATGTGCTTTCTCGGTTAACCGAAGGTGAATTTCCCGGTTAATTACCCGGTTAATTAGCCGGGGAATTAACCGGTCGATTAACCGGTCAAAAAATTTTTCACCGGTTAACCGTCGGTTAATTAACCGGTCAATTAGCCTTTAGCTTTCACCAGAGTTGGGCGGAATAGGATTTTGGGAACTCGGAATCCGGAATCCGGAATACGGAAAAAATATTTTTTCACGGAATCCGGAATCCGGAAAATGGAATGAAAAAAACGGCGGAATCCAGAATTTTAACCATTAATAAAGGAATATTTATAATAAAAAATGATGTAAGTGCGCTCTGTTCGCAAAAATTTTTGCGGGAGTTCAAAAAAGTATACATTTCACAACAATTGAGAATAAAAAATTAAAACGGAATAAAAAAGCCATATCGCGGAATCCGGAATCCGGAATATGGAAAAAAATATTTTTTCACGGAATCCGGAATCCGGAAAACGGAAAAAATATTCTTTCACGGAATCCGGAATCCGGAAAACGGAAAAAAATATTTTTTCACAGAATCCGAAATCCGGAAAACGGAATGAAAAAACGGCGGAATCCGGAATTCCGCCCAACTCTGGCTTTCATCCCTTAATCGCGAAATTTTTAGCCGGTGAAGCACACTGCAGCCGACCAACAGTGTCAGGCTTTTTCCCCCTCAATAAACGTAATATTTTTAACCATCTTTTTTTCTCGTTTAAAATCACACTTTCATCTGCATAGCGCCAGGCGTATCACCATTGGAGAGTCATCTTTAACTGACTCTTCAAAGGTTGGAAAAATTTTTCAGCGAACCGACCCTGCCACGCTCCTTCTGCTCTCATCTGCTGTTGGGACGCCAACAAAACATACAGTACCAAAATACACTGTTTCCAGGAGAATCTTGAATCTTTTCAGGAGAAAAAGAGATCGTGGAGGGCGTGGTTGATGGTACTTTGAGAGGGCCCAAGCTTTCTTGCAAGACACCTACTGGGGCTCCTCTTTCACAAGTGCCAGTAGCTCGTCTTCATCAACCACCGTTATGTGGAGAATCTTTGAATTCCACTTCTCCACTTCTGAATTTTTGAAACCGACGAGCTGTTGTTTCATGAATAACAGTACCAGCACCCATCAAATTATTTATCCGATTTGCAGGTTGTCAAAAAAAGTGGCACAATCATTTCGACTCGACCTAATAGGATCTTCTTACATCATATTCTTGCAAACGTTTCTATTATCGGATTGCGAGTACGTGGTTTGTCGTATAGTGGCGGTGTTTGGGTCTCGTTAGGGGATAGCGCGTTTTAAAAATTGTAAGGAAGCGCACACACTGCGTTTGTGATTTCTTTTCGAAAATTGAAGCGAATTTAAAAATTAATAAAATAAACATGATTTTCGAAGCAAAATATAGAAAAAAATCCTATATTCGCTTCAATTTTCGATAAGAAATCACAAACGCAGTGTGTGCGCTTCCTTACAATTTTTAAATTGGCGCGTTAAAACGCGCTATCCCTTAACGAGACCCAAACACTGCCACTATACGACAAACCACGTACTCGCAATCCGATAATATTAAAATAGAACTTTTATCTATTATTTTGTATGGCAGACAGCTTAGGCTTACAGGGAGCAAAATGGGAATTTCAATGGGGGGGGGGGGGGGTGAAGAGAACTGGCAGAGGATTGACATCAACTTAAAGATCGTGACTACAACTGACTACTGCTTTCATTTTCGATTAAGTCACCTCCTTCAAGTTTTGAAACGATTTCAGTGATTCTGTCATCCAAGAAAAAAGAACGTTTTGCTTTTCTTTTCACATTAGTGTATCTGTAACGCGAAAGTGCTAATGGTGCGCTCGCAGCGAAATTTTTGAAGATAATTTTCAAATTAGCAAAATGTCACTAAACAATATTCTTTAGATACGAAAGGGTCTCGTCACGACAGACAGCAATAACTAAAATTTCAAACAAATGGAGCACCGCGCTTACAGTGTTGCCGGTGCCGGACCAAAACGAAGAGAAATATAAAAAAATTGCAAAAAAAAACGAGAGAAAACCATTTCTCAAAATCTCAAAATAAGTGGAACAGCTGAGTTTTCTAGCCTTGCTTAATGAATGCTGAAAAATTCTGTTGCAGAATAGAATAACGGCGGATTGGTGACTAGTGCTTACACACACACACACACTTTAATTTCACCTGTTTCTGTACACTAACGGTTGCTAGCGGCAACTGAACAAGCATGAGGTAGAAATATGAATTTTCAGAAATGTCGGTGGTTTGATTTTGAATTGTGACGCATGGCACCGATCTAAATATTATTAAACGAATAGTTTTGTCTGTCTGTCCAAGACGTTTTTTTTTTGAATATTTCTAAAGAACGTTGGCCTTTTACTTTGATGTTAGGTATGGAGTCATGGTCATCCGAGCACTTCGCAAGAATATATTGAGGAGGTCGCAGGGCAGAGAAAGGCGGAATTCCGGATTCCGGATTCCGCCGTTTTTTTTCATTCCGTCTTCCGGATTCCAGATTCCGTGAATATTTTTTCTGTTTTCTACATTCCGGATTCCGCGATATGGTGTTTTTATTCCGTTTTAATTCTTTATTCTCAATTTTTGTGAAAAGTATACTTTTTTGAACTCCCGCAAAATTTTTTGCGAACAGAGCGCATTTACATCATTTGATTCCCTCATTAATGGTTAAAATTCCGTTTTCCGCATTCCGCATTCCGCATTCCGCCGTTTTTTACATTCCGTACTCGGCATACTGTAGAACCGTACACTACATCTACAAAAAATCTACAAAACTGTCTTAACAACGATAAAAACAGTCAGAATTTTGCTGATTCATCAATTGGGATGTCCGCATACATATCACATGTAAAAAATCAGCTCCATATGTGCAAAACTACAACTTTAATAGACACTGTTTTCCAAAGTTTCTAAAACATTCCAGAATGTTCCAAAAAGTTCTAGAACAGCGGCGTAGCTGCGAAATTTCCCTTGGTGGTATATTTTTAGCTGAATATTTTCGTTTTTGCATTCTTAAGTCAAAGGCTATTTGCTGCATCTCAGTGGATAAAATCACGGATGCCTGATCGGTGTACACTTGTTTATGGGATTTTATTTAAAAAAAATCGCCCAAAAATGGTAATAAAAATTTTAAAGAATTAAAATAGATTATTTCAGTTTGACGTTTTTTAACCCTCTTATTCTCTTTCTCAAAAATTCCCACCCCGTTTTTTTTGTTTTTTTGTAATGCAAATGCACGCTAGCGTTCTTGTTTGCTCCGCCTCTAATGACGTCAGTTGTTTTTTGTTTTCGCATTTCTAACAACTATTGTAAAGGCGCACTCGTTGTTTTGGCTTTGATATCTCACCACGCGATGGCTTTTGTTTCCACACATTCTTTTGAATATCGTGCGTTTAGAATTGATTTTATGTTTCTAAATTTCTTTTCAAAACTTTCATCTATCAGTTTTTTGTTTACTTCAAAATAAATGGTTTGATTCCCCAAGTTTGAGGTTGAGATCCTGTATTCCCCGATCTCTCGCTAATCAGGTTTTTTGCGCCAAAACACTAAGAGTGCGCAAAGCGAACTTTGATTGACGCACGCTGAGTGATAAAAAGAAGGGAAACTAAAATATGAATTTCTGAGTCATTCGAGGAAGGCGCGAAAAATCGGTGAATCAATGGACATTTTTATTTCTTTTTGTGATTTTTCAATAAATTACCATCATTCATAATTGCCAATTTTTCTAACTTCACGCGGTGCAAAAGTTGGGCGGAAAACGGAAAGAGAAGCGGATGGGCGCGATGAAGAACTCGCAGACCGCATGTTCATTGTGAGAATGCGGTGCCATGCGGACCGTAGCCAGCAATCACACATGGAAAATGGCATATTGTACCTGTGACTCATATTGGATGTTAATTATATTAGGTTGTAACATAAGAAACCGCGGTTTGATCCAAAAACAAAATTTATTATAAAAACAAAATTACAAAACTTTAATCCAAAAGGTATTCGCCATTATTATCGTCTATTTGTCGCCAACGTTCACGCAAAGAATGGATGCCCTTCTCGAAGAACTCGGCCGGCTGCGACTCGAAGAAGTTAGACACCCAAATTTGGACCTCGTCACGGTTTTTGAACTTTTTCTCGGCCAGAGAGTGCTGCATCGACCGGAACAGATGGTAGTCGGATGGCGCCAGGTCAGGGCTGTATGGCGGGTGAGGCAGGACTTCCCAGCCCAATTCCTCGATTTTCCGTGCAGTGATCATTGCAACACGCGGCCGGGCGTTGTCGTGAAGAAATTTTGTTGACGCCGTATCCACACCTTGACGTCGCAGCGCTTGATCCACACGGTCCAATTGATGTTGATAGAGGTCCGCCGTAACTGTTTGACCCGAATCCAGAACCTTAAAATACACAAGACCTTTGCTGTTCCATCACACACAAAGCATCACCTTTTTTCCGTGGATGTCCGGTTTTGGAGTCGGTTTTGGGGCCTCACCGGGGTCCAACCACTACCGTTTTCTTGTTGTGTTGTCGTAGGAGATCCACTTTTCATCTGACGTAACAATGGAGTCGAAAAAACCGCCAGTTTTTGCACGACGAGTGAGAATTCCGGCCATTGTCACTCGGGTCGCCTTGTTTGCATTGCTCAACTGGTGTGGCACCCACTTTCCGCACCTGTTCGTCTTGCCGATTTTATGCAAGTGACGCTCAATTGTCATGTGAGAGCAGCCAAACTGTTCTGCAAGCTCTCGAGTTGTTTGGCACGGATCCGACTCTATTGCTTCCTTCAACAGGTCATTGTCGACGACTTCAGCTCGATGTCCATGTTCATGATCCTCCAAGCTTTCGTCACCACTTCAGAATCGTTTAAACCACTCCTGGCATTGACGTTCAGACAGGGCTTCCTCGCCAAATACTTTAAAGAGCGCACGATGAGATTCAGCAGCCGATTTGCCGTGCTTAAAGTCGTACCACATGCAAACTCGCCTTCGAAATTTTTGATCAGACATTTTCTAAACACTTTTTCTCGTGGAAAAATAAAGTAAACATAGACAAATTATATATCAAACGATGCGCAATAAAACGCTCTTTCTAATAGATAAAACCGCATTTAAAAATATTTTATTACAAAAAAAATAATGGATGAACTAAGACAACCGCGGTTTCTTATGTTACAACCTAATAGTTTAAGTCAAAGAATATCGACCCCGAGAAACTTTCAGCAAATATTGCTTTATTTGATTTTCAGCATTTAACACTGATTCACCACGGTGATCAATGATCAGATGAGCACCGTTTTACAACTTATTGAAGCGGAGTTCAGCGTTGGGTGGACTTTATACGAAGGAAGGAAGCACTTTTGCTCAGAAGGATCAGACACAATCTTCATAGAAGAATGCGCAAGATGGCTGAAGAAGAACGAACTCCTAACTCACGCATGTAATTCGCGCACAGACATAAGTTAGGAGTTGTGCTCTCCATTGAGCGCTTTGGGTGACTCCTAGTTTTTTGTGGCAAACCCAAAACCTATGTGCGCCTCATTCGTGATGAACGGACTTTAAAATCATTTGAAATTCTGTTAAAAATCACAAATTTTTAATTGCTACGTATATATTCCTGAATGTTCCGACACTTCCTGGGTTTCGCGCAGTTTCATGCATTATCAAGTGCGAAACATGTTTGTATGGACATAGTGCGCAAATTACGAAGATACGCGGAACCCGGGAAGTGACGAGATATACGAGAATAGATAGCCTATAGACTTTTTTATTGCGGCTGTTTTAGTTTTTTTGAATTTTTTATAGACAGAAAAGAAAAAAGACGAATTTTCGTCTCCGTCTTTAGTGGAAGCCTTCCATTTGATATTTCAACCTTTATTCTTTCCATGTCATTTGTAGTTGCTGCTTCAGAAAACGTTGCATTTTAACAAGGTATCTATGAACTTGCTAGTACATATGTTAGTAAGTTCGAACTGTTAACGACATCAGTCATTTGAGCAAATATGAACGTTTTTATCCGATAAAGACGATCGTAATCACTGGAATAAATCTCCCGTCGGTGAATTGTGTAACGCACGAAAGCTGTCAAAAGCATCTTTTCTGTTTTACACTGACACCAGCGCCTTTTGATTAAAGTCCTTCGTTGAATACATTGGAGAGACAAGAAAAAATGAGAATGAAGGACGCACGCCTGCTAATCAAGTTTCTCACTCAGTTTGTGTTCCGAGGCTAGGTATCTCAATGGGAGGAGTCTCAGTGTGAACACATATAAAAAGGCTGCGAAAATGAGAATATTCAGTTTCCGAAATGGATCTCGAACAACGTATTAAGGCTTATCGCTTTGTTGCCTACTCGGCTGTCGCGTTCTCCGTCGTCGCCGTTATTTCGGTTAGTCGTCGCTTCTTCAATTTTTAGAAGAATTTCGTATTTCACTTTGAAATTTATTATAATTATATTTGGTTCAGGTATGCGTCACCCTTCCTATGGTGTACAACTATGTCCATCATGTGAAGCGAAGCATGCACGCTGAAATCAACTTCTGCAAAGGATCAGCCAAGGATATCTGGTCTGAAGTCAACCACCTGAAATCCATTCCATCCGCTAACCGTACCGCTCGTCAAGCTGGTTATGATGCTGGTGTTACCGGAGGATCCGCCTCCGCTGGAGGATGTGATGCTTGCTGCCTTCCAGGAGCTGCAGGACCAGCAGGAACACCCGGAAAACCAGGACGCCCAGGAAAGCCCGGAGCTCCAGGACTCCCAGGAAACCCAGGACGTCCACCACAGCAACCATGTGACCCGATCACACCACCACCATGCAAACCATGCCCACCGGGACCAGCCGGACCACCAGGACCACCAGGACCAGCCGGAGACGCCGGAGCTAATGGAAACCCAGGAGCTCCAGGACAAGACGGACAACCCGGCGCTCCAGGAAACAAGGGAGCATCAGGAGCAAACGGAAATCCAGGAGCTCCAGGAGCACCAGGACAACCAGGACAAGATGCTCCATCTGAGCCAATTACCCCAGGAGCACCAGGACCACAAGGACCAGCTGGACCACAAGGGCCACCAGGAGCACCAGGACAACCTGGACAAGATGGACAACCAGGTGCACCAGGGCCAAAGGGACCAAATGGAAACCCAGGAGCTCCAGGAGAAGACGGAAATCCAGGAACCCCAGGACAATCTGGAACACCAGGAAGTGCCGGAGAAAAAGGAATCTGCCCGAAATACTGCGCCATCGACGGAGGAGTCTTCTTCGAGGACGGAACTCGCCGTTAAAACTTCAGTTTTTGACGAAAATAAACTATTTAAAATTCAATTTGTTTGGCTGCAATTTTGACTGAAAAACAGTTTATTTGTACTCTTTATATGTACACAATACACCTACCATAGATGTCGCGAGGCGCAACAGACCGTTCACAAAAGAACGCAGGACCCGACTATCAGAGTAAAGCAGGGGGGGGGGGAGCGAAGTGAGCACTTCTGAATGCTCAAATCTCCCAACACCGCGGTGCCTCGCAACAACGATGGTATAGAAAAGAATTGAAAGCATAATCATGTCTGTGGCACAATCAGTGAGCAGTGTGTCGTTTAGATAGCATTTCAAAAAAATTTTTCGAGAAATCAACGAGAAAAATTTCTTCAGAATTTCTCGAGAAATATCGAAAATTCTCGAAAAAAATATCGATAAAAAATAATAATAAAGTAGTTCGAACGACACTCCGAAATAACGCAAAGCGCGTTGTTTATCGTATTTCCATTCAAATCATTTTTCGCGATTTCTCGAGAATTTGTTCGAGAAATTTCGAAAATTCTCGAAAAATTCTCGAGAAATCAACGAGAAAAATTTCTCGAGAAATTGTTCGAGAAATTTTCGAAAATTTTCGCGATTTCTTGAGAAATTTTTCGAGAAATTCTCGAAAAAAAAACATTTCGATAAAAAAAATAATAAACTATTATCGCCGTAAAAAAGTTCCGACATTTTTCGAGCCCGCGAAAATCCGGGATTTGAATTTAGAGGCTCCGCCCATTTCATCATCAGAGCGCATTTGCTCTGCGCGATATATTTGTTGAATTTTTATTTTTTCTTCTGAATTTTCAGAATTAAACTGGATTAAAAGAACGAAATTGTATTAATCGTGAATTTTTTTACACGTTTCTTCGAATGTTTAAATATATCAATTTGCGTCATTTATTTTTTTTGTTTCTTCTGATAAAAATATATCGCGCATAGCAAATGCGCTCTGATGATGAAATGGGCGGAGCCTCTAAATTCAAATCCCGATGTTCGCGGACTCGAAAAAATGTGGGAACTTTTTTACGGCGATAATAGTTCGAACGACACTCCGAAATAACGCAAAGCGCGTTGTTTATCGTATTTCCATTCAAATAATTTTTCGCGATTTCTCGAGAATTTCTCGAGAAATTTTCGAAATTTTTCGAGAAAATCTCGAAAAAAAACATTTCGATAAAAAATAATAATAAACTAGTTCGAACGATACTCCGAAATAACGCAAATTTATCGTATTTTCATTCAAATCATTTTTCACGATTTCTCAAGAAATTTTTCTAAAAAATTCTCGAAAAATTTCCGAAAAATCAACGAGAAAAAATTTCGAAAATTCTCGAAAAAATAATTTCGATAAAAAATAATAATAAACTAGTTCGAACGACACTCCGAAATAACGCAAAACGCGTTGTTTATCGTATTTCCATTCAAATCATTTTTCGGGAAATTCTCGAAAATTTTCGAAAATTCTCGAAAAATTCTCGAAAATTTTCGAAAATTCTCGAAAAATTCTCGAAAATTTTCGAAAATTCTCGAAAAATTCTCGAGAAGTCAACGAGAAGAATTTTTCGGAAATTTTTCGAGAAATCATTTTTCGAAACGACACACTGCGAGTGAGATGTTGAGAACAATTAAGATATTTCCTGATCCTTTTCGAAATCATAAAAATCGCGGTAATCCGAGTGTTCTCCAAAGTGATTGAATGATCTCGATCTTCCAACTGATATAAGGCTTTCTGAAAGAGTCTCTTAAAATTTTGAAAATGCTGAAAATTTCGTTACCTCGCTTGTTGGTATGGCTAGGTTCCTGCCTTGGCTCTTCATCGATTTTTGCCAGGCCCTCTACTTTCTCATCTGAAATTGAATAAGGCTTAAAGCGGGAAGAAAGTGGAAATATTGAACTCACCAAGTTCTACAATACAATTTGGGTTACTGTAGCATGGCTTCTGGGAAGCCGCAAACGATGGAAGGGTCTCAATGTCAGTGGAAGCTCGAGGCTTCGTATTGAATTCATTTGCAGTTATTGTGAGGGATCTGAGAACGACGACGCGTTTCCAGATCAATTTCAGATTGCTCACCTAGAATGCCTCTTGTGGAAAATGCCTCCGAATTTACTCGGAAATCTGGATTCCATCGTTTGCTTCCGGTTGTTACCGCTGGAATATCGCTGCTCTCGTTTCAATTCGACGATGCTTTCCACTGGCGGTCGATTTGTTCTTTTTCCGTACATTTGATCGAGCTTCTCATTGAACGGATGAGGAACCATTGTGATCTGACGAACATCATCTGGTATTCTGAAAATGAGGAATCAGAATAACGAAGAAGAAGGATGAGTGAAAGGAAACGAACTGAGAATCCGCATTGGTGGCGCTTCCAAAATAGAAATTCACATTTCTCTGCGCGGCCGCCTTTGAGTATAACGGAGATACGGTGTCATTCCAGAACATGTCTTTCTCCAGAATCGGCCCATCGTCGTGAGTGTCATCGACGATTCCCATGGCGACTGTCAAGTTGCGATCTATCAGAAAGTTGCAATCAAAGTCGTCTTCATCTTCTCCAAATGGGTTAAGAAGATCCATCGCAACCTGAACACTTCAGATTTTCGACGAAGAAGCTACAGTACCGGCCATAAAGGTATGATATTTTCGAAAAACCATAAGATCATACCTTTATGGCCGAAAACGGAAAAAAAACTTTTTTCACGGAATCTGGAATCCGGAAAACGGAAAAATAATATTTTTTCACGGAATCTGGAATCCGGAATACGGAATGCGGAATGCGGAAAACGGAATTTTAACCATTAATGAGGGAATCAAATGATGTTAATGCGCTCTGTTCGCAAAAATTCTTGCGGGAGTTCAAAAAAGTATACTTTTCACAATAATTGAGAATAAAGTATTAAAACTCATAGTTGGGCGGAATTGGATTTTGGGAACTCGGAATCCGGAAAACGGAAAACGGAAAAAAAACTTTTTCGCGGAATCCGGAAAACGGAAAACGGAAAAAAAAAATTTTCACGGAATTCGGAAAACGGAAAACGGAAAAAAAATTTTTTCACGGAATCCGGAAAACGGAAAACGGAAAAAAATTTTTTTCACGGAATCCGGAAAGCGGAATGAAAAAAACTGCGGAATCCGGAATTCCGCTCTTCTCTGGTTGGAATACGATCAGATTACAGATTTTCGGCGATTTCAGCGACAAATTGTATAATAATTTTTTTCGGAATTTTTCAGACGGAAATTGATTTTGTTTCGAACTTATCAATCGGGTCAAGCCTGGAAAAGTCGAAAGACCTTCCTATAAAGTGGGGCCGGCCCAGATTTTAGTATTTTTTTTATAAAAATATTTTTTTCACGGAATCTGGAAAACGGAAAACGGAAAAAATTTTTTTTTCACGGAATCTGGAATCCGGAAAACGGAAAACGGAAAAAAAAATATTTTTTCACGGAATCTGGAATCCGGAATCCGGAAAACGGAAAAAAACATATTTTTTCACGGAATCTGGAATCCGGAAAACGGAAAAAATTTTTTTCTCGGAATCTGGAATCCGGAAAACGGAAAAATTTTTTTCGCGGAATCTGGAAAACGGAAAACGGAAAACGGAAAAAAAAATTTTTTTCACGGAATCTGGAATCCGGAAAACGGAAAACGGAAAACATTTTTTTCACGGAATCTGGAAAACGGAAAAAAAAAATTTTTTTCACGGAATCTGGAATCCGGAAAACGGAAAACGGAAAACATTTTTTTCACGGAATCTGGAAAACGGAAAAAAAAATTTTTTTTCACGGAATCTGGAATCCGGAAAACGGAAAACGGAAAACGGAAAAAAAATATTTTTTCACGGAATCTGGAATCCGGAATACGGAAAACGGAATGAAAAAAACGGCGGAATCCGGAATTCCGCCGTACTCCATTCCGAACAGTTACTCACCTTCAACCATCCCATGTAGAAAATGAATTCGATAATTGTCATAAACGGAACTCCTAAATCGATTTCCGTTGTCATTTTTGCATCCGAGTTGATGACGAATTGCCTCGAGACTAAGCATACCAAATAATAACAGTGGACGGCGAGAAACACGAGTTGCGGATACATTAATGGAAGCGGCACCCAATCGTACGTCCAAATTAGAGAAAGGCCACTTCGAAATGTTCGAATTTCCTGGAAAATGAATCAGAATTGGTATAATACAATAATTCCCCCCCCCCCCTCCCGCTTGATATAAGAGTGACCCCCCGGTGGAAGACTGTGGAATGACCCCCCACCCCTTCCCATAACGTCAGTTTTTTCCACCAATTTTTACAATTTTGTAAAAATTTGTTTCATAATTTAAAAAAATTTTTCTTAATTTTTAAGTGGCATCATGAACTAGTTTCATTTTAATTTTTTCATTTCATTTCGTCTGAATCTCATGGAAGGGGGATCATTCCTGGGTCTTCCGGTGGGGGGGGGATTAGTACTGTTTGTTGGGGGTTGATTATTGTAGATTACCTAGGATCCAAATATTACCCCCCATTTCAACTGGCGGGGATTAATATTGGATAACGACTTCGTATAGAAGCCCCCCAACATTAATTATCCCCCACAGCAATTTTGATAATGAATAACGTTGGTTGGGGGGCTATTATTGATGGTGGGGGGGGGGGCGATTCTTGGAAATTACTTCAGAATTTTCCCCCAACCTGAAGAAAAGCCGATAGAATCGGAAGCCCACCTCGGCAATCGCATTTTGTGTATAGGCGCTCTCGATCCTTCCTTCTCTTCTTGCCTCGTTCAGTAAGTTGAATGCCCAATTAAAGCCAAGCCAGTACTTTGCGTATCTTCAATGAAAATTAAAAAAAAAATTGGAGCATTGGCTTCGATTTTCAGCCGTTTTCAGTACCTACTCTCCACTTCGTTGTACTTCTTCAGCTCTGCAGATGTCATTATTCCAGCGGCGACCATAGTCTCCAATGTTGGAAAACGCTTTCGGACGCCGATGTGAATGTCGCGGAATACCATGGTTTGTGACATCACGCACATTCTGAAACATGGATAGTCGGGTATAAGGCTGTGAAAAAAATGCCGGCGGACGGCGGCTTTCTGCGGCGTTTTTTATCGCGGTGTACGGCAATGTGTTGTCTCGAAAAATGATTTCTCGAAAAATGCGTCTTTCGAAAAATTTCCGAAAAATTCTCGAGAAATTTTTCTCGTTGATTTCTAAAGAATTTTTCGAAAATTTTCTCGAAAAATCGCGAGAAATGATTTGAATGGAAATGCGATAAACAACGCGCTTTGCGTTATTTCGGAGTGTCGTTCGAACTATTATCGCCGTAAAAAAGTTCCGACATTTTTTCGAGTCGGGATTCGAATTTAGAGGCTCCGCCCATTTCATCATCAGAGCGCATTTGCTATGCGCGATATATTTTTATCAGAAGAAACGAAAAAAAAAAATAAATGACGCAAATTGATATATTTAAACATTCGAAGAAACGTGTAAAAAAATTCACGATTAATACAATTTCGTTCCTTTAATCCAGTTTAATTCTGAAAATTCAGAAGAAAAAATAAAAATTCAAAAAATATATCGCGCATAGCAAATGCGCTCTGATGATGAAATGGGCGGAGCTTCGGATTACCGCGATTTTTATGATTTCGAAAAGGATCAGGAAATGTCTTAATTATTCTCAACATCTCACTCCGAGAGTGTCGTTTCGAAAAACGATTTCTCGAGAAATGCGCTTTTCGAAATTTTTCCGAAAAATTCTTCTCGTTGATTTTTCGGACATTTCGGAGTGTCGTTCGAACTAGTTTATTATTTTTTTTTATCGAAAATTTTTTTTCGAGAATTTTCGAGAAATTTTTCTCGTGATTTCTCGAGAATTTTTCGGAAATTTCTCGAGAATTCTCGAAAAATCGCGAGAAATGATTTGAATGGAAATACGATAAACAACGCGCTTTGCGTTATTTCGGAGTGTTGTTCGAACTAGTTTATTATTATTTTTTATCTAGATGTTTTTTTTTTCGTGAATTTTTTCTCGTTGATTTTTCGTAAATTTTTCGAGAATTTTTTCGAAAAATTATCGAAAAATTTCTCGCGAAAACAACGAGAAACATTTCTCGAGAATTTTTCGGAAAAATTTCTCGAAATGCTTTCGAAACGACACACTGGTGTACGGTAAGCAGAGAAACTGTGTAGTCTGCATTTGAGCGTAAACCTTTTTTTTCGCCGTTATCTTAGTCAATGGTTTTTGGTCATTTTTGGAGCTTTTTGCAAAAATTTTTTTTCTGAAAATATTTATTGTTATTGTTAAAATATTTGTAAGTTGTTTTTTGGAACGAAAACTACAATTTCACTTTTTTTCAAGAGTGGCACGTCAACTACGATTTAACGATAAGCAATTTTTGCAAAATTTTTTTTTTCTGAAAATTGTTGTTGTTATTGTTAACATAATATTATCGCAGTAAAAAAGTTCCGACATTCTTTCGAGCCCGCGAAAATCGGGATTTGAGTTTAGAGGCTCCGCCCATTTCATCATCAGAGCGCAAATCATTTTTCGCGATTTCTCGAGAAAATTTTCGAGAAATTTCCGAAAAATTTCCGAAAAATCAACGAGAAGAATTTTTCGGAAAATTTTCGAAAAGCGCATTTCTCGAGAAATCGTTTTTCGAAACGACACTCTCGGAGTGAGATGTTGAGAACAATTAAGACATTTCCTGATCCTTTTCGAAATCATAAAAATCGCGGTAATCCGAGGCTCCGCCCATTTCATCACCAGAGCGCATTTGCTATGCGCGATATATTTTTTGAATTTTTATTTTTTCTTCTGAATTTTCAGAATTAAACTGGATTAAAAGAACGAAATTGTATTAATCGTGAATTTTTTTACACGTTTCTTCGAATGTTTAAATATATCAATTTGCGTCATTTATTTTTTTTTCGTTTCTTCTGATAAAAATATATCGCGCATAGCAAATGCGCTCTGATGATGAAATGGGCGGAGCCTCTAAATTCAAATCCTGATTTTCGCGGGCTCGAAAAAATGTCGGAACTTTT
This sequence comes from Caenorhabditis inopinata, assembly GCA_003052745.1. Taxonomy (NCBI): domain Eukaryota; kingdom Metazoa; phylum Nematoda; class Chromadorea; order Rhabditida; family Rhabditidae; genus Caenorhabditis; species Caenorhabditis inopinata. The sequence continues at coordinate 18,481,754 of AP018154.1, forward strand.
TTACGGCGAAAATAGCTAAGTTTTAATCCTTGGTTTTAGGATTTTTGAGTTGCCTTGTGTGAATTTTTTAATTTTCTCTGTTCGCTGACTGTTTTTTTTTAATAAATTTTAAAATCAAAAGCAGTGTCGATTCAATAATCGATCAATTTTGATTCGATTTGTTGAACGGGCAAATCGACTTGAATCGATTCGATTCGAATTGGATAGATACTTGAAACGAATCGATTCAGTTCGATTCAATTCGATAAAATCGAACCAACAAAAATAGTGCAAATGCGCTCTACCGACCAATGCCCTTCGGCGGCGGTTTGAAATCGTATTTTTTATCGCTTTCATTCAGATTGCGTTTTTCAAAGCAATTATTAGTTTTTTACACTTTCCTACGATTTTTCACGTTTTGTTTTCGTTTTCACTAAAAATCAGTTAAAAATACGATTTTAAGCCGCCGCCAAAGGCATTGTTCGGTAGAGCGCATTTGCACTATTTTTTGTTGATTCGATTTCATCGAATCGAATCGAACTGAATCGATTCAAAATCGAATCGAATTCGAATCAAATCAAATCGGTTCGATTCAATTGAATTTTAAAATCGAGTCGAATCGAATCGATTCGATTTTTATTCAATCGCGATTCGAATCAAGTTGAATCGATTGAATCGATTCAAAAATTGTCGATCCAATTCGATTCAATCGATCAATTCGAAAATCGACACGACATAACGATAACGCTACCTCACTATACTTCTTCTCAAAATCCTGCCTCGTTCATCGTTTCCCGATAGATACATTGAAGTGAATAGTGCAATGCTGAAAGCTTTAAGAATCGAATGATGGCGTTCCGTCTTGACGAACTTATCAATCATTCCCAAATTGGCAAACTGCGTCATCCATCGGTTGATGACAGTGGTGACGAAGAAACCGAGCATGAAATTGATTGGAATATAATCCAATCTTCGATTACAAAACTGCATAAATCGCTCGAATGTGCTAAAAGCAGAGTTTTGTGTTTCAATCCGAAATGTACCAAAATATAAAATACGAAAAGAGCCCGCAGTTAAGCTGAAGGGGGGGGGGAGAGCATTGCTCGCGCGGCACAAAATAATTTTTATGCCGCGTTCAAAGTTGATTTCCAGGAGAAATTTCCTGGAAAAACGCTGCCATTGTTTCCAGATTTTCCGGAAACTGTCGCAACGAGTGTTACAGTAGTTTGCCTCTTTTTTCGAGATTTTCAAGGATTTCTCCGTCAGAATCCATAATTTGTGGAGAAATATTCAGAAAAAACAGCCGAAAATAGCGAAAAAAAACGTTAAAAAACTTGAAAAATTGCGTAAATCGTGCGATGACTGTCGGTGGTCTCGAAGGGAAGAGGCAAACTACGGTAACACTCGTTGCGACAGTTTCTGGAAAATCTGGAAAAAATAGCAGCTTTGGACAGCGTTTTTCCAGGAAATTTCTCCTGGAAATATCAACTTTGAACGCGGCATTAGGAAATGTATAGATACAAGCTAAGGAAAACTCAAAACGGGCTTCGCGCCGCCCATCTCCATCAAACAACGTCTGCGGAAAAGCAGTCATCGTCCAAAACCGTTCAGAGAGTTTCAAAATAAATCTTTGCAACTTCTTGATTTCTGTATGTACCAGAGAAGGGCGGAATTCCGGATTCCGCCGTTTTTTTCATTCCTTCTTCCGAATTCCAGATTCCGTGAAAAATTTTTCCGTTTTCCGTTTTCCGGATTCCGAGTTCCCAAAATCCAATTCCGCCCTACTCTGGTATGTCCATAGTTGACACCTTTTTCTCACGACTGCACCTTAGAATTGCATGGCTCTCGAACGAATTCATCTCAAATGGTGCTCGCTTTCCCGAGCAACGGCTCTTGACGGAAGCCGAGACAAGAAAGTGACTATCTATGTACAAAAATGGTGTTCTCTTTGTAAAGATTTTATTCAAAAAATTAGAAAAGCGTGAAGCAATTCTAGCGTTCTGATGCGCTCTTAAAATTTGAAAATTCTAGATAAATATGCGAATCATGATAGTTCGCTTGCTGGTACTGTAGCTATAACGTCGTATTGATAATACTGTAGTAATTTGGGAAATGACGAATATAACCTCCACGAATTCAACTGACCTACAATTGCCCTTACAAGGTACAATGTGCGGCATAAATAATAGGATCCTATTATTTATGCCGCACCCTCTTGCCTCTTGTTGTAGAGTTGGCGCCATTCTCGAAACAGTTGTTTCAGTTAAAGCTCAACAAAGAATAGGATTTGGAGAAAAGCTTTAAAACAGGTGCTTTTGTGAATCATTTCGGAGAGGTTTGGACTTTCGAACAGGATTCTGATGCACTTCACAAGGGAAGAATGATTCAAGAACGGTGCTCAGTCCATCTTCCTCCTTTCATCAGAAGCCTTTGCATCCTCTCCATTATTCTGCCCATGGAGATTTTCAGTCAAGAGTTCAAGCATGTCCGCATGACAATTTGGAATCATAGAAGCAAAGTCTGGAGGCGGAAACTGACAAGTTATCTCCAGAATCCTCTCCAGATTCAAGGACAACCGCATCGAGCAACATTAATAATTTCTAGTTTCTGGCCGATTCTATTAACTATTATAGCTGAATTTCTGTAAATCTTAAATTTCCTTTTGGCGCACCCCGTACCCAGCAGTTTTTATATTTTCTGAAATTGACGAATCTGGTCTGAAAAAGTGGGAACTGTTTTTAGATAACGTTTGAGAATTTTATGAAAATTGGTACACAGACACTTTCGAGCATGCTGAAAACCATGGCAAACTTTTCTAGTGTCCAAAACTCTTCAGAAGCTGAATATTCGCATCTGAAGTTTTCCCACCATCTCGCAACCTCACTCTTCTCTATGATTCCATATCATCCATTTCCGGAAGCAGCGGTGGTGTAGTGGCAGTGGGATGGTTTGGAACCCGGGGGTTCGCATGTTCGAACCCTACTATGGAAAATTTTTTTTGTTTCTTGTAATTTCATTTTCTAGAGGTCTCCAGAGCACATTGGTCTCGAATGGAACTTGCAGAAAGTTCGAGATACAGCATGCAAATGAGTATAAAAATAAGATTTTCCTACAGTTTTTTCATTATTTGTTTCCATTTTCTTGTTTTCTCGTATATTTATCTTTTTTTGTTTTCGGTATTTACTGATGACCAAGTTCCGTCGCATTCTTATGTATATCCTTGATCTGGAGAGCAATCCGAAGAGGATCTCCAACTTGCTGCTCATCTCATCGATTTAGGAGAGTCGATTGACAAGGGTGAATATGTAATCACCACAGAAGAACGTCTTCAATATTCAGACGATGATTCGAAGGATTTGGGTTTGTTTTTATTTCAAAATTCCAGATTCGGCCCCTTTTTCAGGTTGGACTCCTGAGGACGAGGAGTTCCATAAAATCAAGGACTATCCAGATGTGGTCAACCTTCCTGGAGCCCCAACTTGATTCAATTGGAGAATTCGTCGAACTTTCTAAAGTCAAGGAGGCTGTAGAATATTATAGACCAAGGCATAAAATTCTCAAACATTTTCTAAAAACAGTTCCCTTGTAAGCAGTTTTCCAGAAATATCAATTTCAATTTTCAGAATTCCCTGCCCTCACATTTTCGGAATTCCGACTTCAGCTGAAAAGCTGGAGCAAGAAGACAGCTGCTCTTTTGGTATTAGTACGCTTAAAAACCATTCGAATGATCAGACAACCGCCCCTTTCAGTATCTAATAGTGTTATTAATGTGCACACTTACTCTTGCTGACTCCGATCAAGTGCATATCGATAGATAACTGAAATGACAGCGTAACAGAAGCACCAAAGAAGCAAATCTCTGAAAAAAGTCGTGAAATAGTCGTTAAAAAGTGAATAAAAACCAATAAAACAGGAACAAAAATAGAAATGGGCAAGACGAGACTGGATGGCTACGCAACGGGGCCGGTCTTCACTGTTATCAGTTACCTATTGGCATAATGTAAGCGCAAAGTCATCAGGTGGCAGAAAGTCTTCCGATTTTGTTGAAATGCTACAAATTGTGATGTTCCGCGTACAATCTCCCGATTTTATTTAAAATTTTTGACGTCTTCAATTGCAAACTCTTTTGAATAATCAGGAGCACATGTCGCCAATTATATGCAACACTCAGCAACAAATTTTTTGGAAAAATCATGAAACGTTTAGCAATTTTAGTTTTACTCTAGCAAACTGTAATCTAGCAATCAATCAATCAATCTAGTAAGCAAACCACACGCAAAAACACCGTGGAAGTTAGATCTGCGACTACAGTAATACTACAGTACGCTGGGGAACATCTCAGCAAAACTGCATAAGTGTAGAATAAGTCTCTCACAGATCTTGGGTGAAACTAGACCAAGACTTCGGGTTTTCAAAGTTTGGTCTAGAATAGTGCTAGACTTGGATGTCTTCAAAGATTGGCGTAAAATTGGGGGAGAATTGGCCTAAAATTGTGCTAGACTTGTGAACCTTCAAAGCTTGATCTAGAATTGTGCTAGATTTGTGAACCTTGAAAGTTTGGTCTAGAATAGTGGAAGAATTGAGCTAGATTTGGATATCTTCAAAGATTGGCGTAAAATCGAGAGAGAATTGGTCTAAAATTGTGCTAGACTTGTGAGCCTTCAAAGTTTGATCTAGAATTGTGGAAGAATTGGGCTAGATTTGCAAGCTTTCAAAGTTTGGTGTGAAAATGTGACAGAATTGGCCTAAAATTGTGCTAGATTTGTGAATCTTGAAAGTTTGGTCTAGAATTGTGAAAGAATTGTGCTAGACTTGGAAATCTTCAAAGTTTGGTTTAGAATTGTGAAAGAATTGTACTAGACTTGGATATATTCAAAGTTTGATGTAAAAATGTGATAGAATTGGCCTAAAATTGTGCTAGATTTGTGAACCTTGAAAGTTTGGTCTAGAATTGTGAAAGAATTTTACTAGACTAGGAAATCTTCAAAGTTTGGTTTAGAATTGTGAAAGAATTGTGCTAGACTTGGATATATTCAAAGTTTGATGTAAAAATGTGATAGAATTGGCCTAAAATTGTGCTAGATTTGTGAACCTTGAAAGTTTGGTCTAGAATTGTGAAAGAATTTTACTAGACTAGGAAATCTTCAAAGTTTGGTTTAGAATTGTGAAAGAATTGTGCTAGACTTGGATATATTCAAAGTTTGATGTAAAAATGTGATAGAATTGGCCTAAAATTGTGCTAGATTTGTGAACCTTGAAAGTTTGGTCTAGAATTGTGCTAGATTTGCGAACTTTCAAAGTTTGGCCTAAGATTGTGCTAGACTTGTGAACCTTCAAAGTTTGGTCTGAAATTATGTGAGAATTGGCCTAGAATTGTGAACCTTTAAAGATTGGTATATAAATTGTGAAAGTGTCTTGAAAATCTTGGGTTACGGTATTTACACTAGTATTATACTCCGCAGACCTTCAAACAGTTCTGTCATAACCATAACGTACCGCGATGCTCATGATTATCGAATCTTGAGTATAAGCTTAAACTATACCAGAAGGACTAAGAAGGTGATGTCCCCCCCCTCCCGGAAGATTGCAATTTCAAATAAATAAGAGCAAAAAGAGCAACACTTACTGATAAATAGCCTTCCAAATAGAGCCTTTCCACTTGAAAATCAACTTCAGAATCACCTGAAATTGAAAAATGAGGATTCATTTGAAGAAGCATGTGCTCTTCTCAGAATTTCACAGAACGACCCAACTATACTTTTTCAGCTGCGCTACAGTAACAACAGCTACAGTACTGGCCATAAAGAATGTCCGCGGGGATTTTTTTTTGGGATAACTACGCTGAAAACAGATATTTTGTTGTGAAAATTCTACTGTAGTTGCGGAACACCCTCACGACAACTTGCAGAAAATGAAATTGCATAATTGCAAAAGTTTTTAATTTTTTTTTCAATTTTTTTTTCGTTTTTTTTTCAATTTTTGAGTGTTTTTATTTATTTTCAGTTTTTGATTCAGAAATTTTGTAAATCAGCGAGTATGATTCTCTATTTTTTTCTAGAAATAGTCTAGAAAATTTTCACGATTTTCTCAAACTTTGGATTTTTTCCAAAACTATTTATATTTACAAGCTACAACTTATTGAATATGTTACTCTGGCCAGTTTTAACACTGCCAAAAAATTTTAGACCGATCGGAACAGTGCCAGCGAAGTTATCCCAAAAAAACGCCAGCGCGCATTCTTTATGGCCAGTACTGTATGAGACTAAGTTTTTTAAGTTTATCGATTTTCAGAACCAATCAGTGAATTTTTAAGACTCGAGTCAGACAAATTCAAGACAAAGACGAGACAATACAGTCTTATTTCGTCTTTCGTGGGAGCCATAAGGTAGGCCGAATCAGAACAGAAAAATAAGACTGTAAAAATCCGTCTATTAATGCAGAATTGTGCAAAACTATTGAAATTAAGGCTTCCAAAAATGTTTATTTCGTTTCGTCTTCGTTCATCCTTCAGTTCGTCTTGCATTCGTCTTACGCAATAAACGCAATGCTTACGCAAGTCAGACAAATTCAAGACAAAGACGAGACAAGACAGTCTTATTTCATCTTTCGTGAAAAACAAAACAGAAAAATAAAGGGTGGCGTATCATTATGAGGAATGATAAAAACGAAGAAATTCAAAGATACAGCTGATGGATTCTGTTCATTCGCTCATATTTAGCTCATTTCCGTCAAAGGATCCATGAATTTCAGGTACAAAGTATGTGAATCAGCTTTTAACCACCGCTAATTTCCAAGTTTACAGAATTGTTAAAGGGTTTCAGCGTGGCGTATCATTATGTGGATTTCTTGAGCAGGGCAGCCATCATCGGAAAAACAAATATATTTCTGCACTTAAAAATAATCACTGAAATAACTCACTTTTCGTTGTGAAGTCGCCAGATCATAGTGATAGTTGTACGTCATTTCTAGACATGAACCGTTCGTTCGAAAAGCTGAAACTGCTCTGAAAATAGTATACTGCATTTATTATCGAAACAGAAGTCGCGAATTCATAAAACACGATTGAAGTGATGGTCATTAAAATTCATGCTCCACCGTCGAAAGTTTCTGATAAATTTTACGATCCTATTCTTTTTCTTTTCGCCATCACCTCCCCCCCCTCTCTTTTTCTCTCTCTCTCTTGACCAAGTTTCCACCACTTATTGCACCTGACTCCTATTTTTGTGGAGCACGGAAGAGCAGAATCAGGAGTGCCAAGTCGGAAGGATGTTTTTTGGAAGACAATCGACTCTATTGATAACCAACTGTAATTATCAAAATACCTCAAATAGACTTCAATACTGTTTTTTTTTCAGTTTAAATCTTAAAATAGACTATGTCTTCGCTCATTAGTTTGATGTCTTGCGTAACCTATTGGGAAATTGATGTAGTGTTTTTCATAGTCAAAGAGAAGATCTCCATACCGTAGTCTGCCCTGTTGACGTCGTAATCCGATCCTTGTTGACGATATCAATTGATGGAGATCATAAGGATCAAGAAGATCGAAATATAGAACCATAGAGTCCTTTTGTAGGGTTCCTGGCCTATGTTGAGCAGCCATAAGCTAGGGCTCCCAAGATTTTATATAGTGAGCATAACACTGGTTGCTTAGCAGGTACACTGCAACTTCTAACAGTGAAGCCGGGCTGAAAGAGCTGCTAAAAGGAAGCGTGGGAAGTACTCAGATTGGGAAGCCGCGATTCGTCTCGGGACCATTGTTTTGGCGAAACAGAAAGTATATACTGAAGGAATTGTGTTCACGGAGTTTGAGTCCACGGAGGCAAACTCTCTGGAAATTGACGTGGCTCCGTCTTAACAGAACTCCACAAGACTTGCACAAGTCAGGGAAAACTTTGAAGGTTTACAAATCTAGCACAATTCTACCACAATTTTAGGCCAAACTTTGAACATTCACAAATCTAGCACAAATTTTTCACAATTTCAAGCCAAACTTTGAAGGTTCACAACTCTAGCACAATTTTAGGCCAATCCTCACACAATCTCAGGCCAAACTTTGAACAAGTCTAGCACAATTATTTCGCGATTCTAGACCAAACTTTAAAGGTTCACAAGTCTAACACAATTCTCACACAATTTTAAGCCAAACTTTGAAGATTCACAAGTCTAGTCCAATTCTTTCACAATTCTAGACCAAACTTTAAAGGTTCACAATTCTAAGACAATTATCACACAATAATAGGCCAAACTTTGAAGATTCACAAATCTAGCACAAATCTTTCACAATTCTAGACCAAACTTTGAAGGTTCACAATTCTAGCACAATTTTAGGCCAATCCTCACACAATCTCAGGCCAAACTTCGAACAAGTCTAGCACAATTATTTCGCGATTCTAGACCAAACTTTAAAGGTTCACAAGTCTAACACAATTCTCACACAATTTTAAGCCAAACTTTGAAGATTCACAAATCTAGCACAAATCTTTCACAATTCTAGACCAAACTTTGAAGGTTCACAATTCTAGCACAATTTCAGGCCAATCCTCAGACAATCTTAGACCAAACTTTGAAGATTCACAAATCTAGCACAAATCTTTCACAATTCTAGACCAAACTTTAAAGGTTCACAATTCTAGCACAATTTTAGGCCAATCCTCACACAATATTAGACCAAACTTTAAAGGTTCACAATTCTAACACAATTTTAGGCCAATCCTCAGACAATTTTAGACCAAACTTTGAAGATTCACAAATCTAGCACAAATCTTTCACAATTCTAGACCAAACTTTAAAGGTTCACAATTCTAGCACAATTTTAGGCCAAACGTTGAAAGTTCACAATTCTCGGCCAAATCTAGGCCAAACATAACTTTGATGGTTCACACGTCTAGCACAAGTATAGTTGACCTATTCACCACAAGTTTTGGACTAATTTTACCCAAGACTTGTGGGGTTTTGCTGATATCGTCCTCTGCATCACCGTTAAAATCACGGAGAAATTGATTATGATCCGTGCCAAAAATAGAAGAAAATGAGGAAATCTTCATTATTTTTCGGATTTCTAAATGCACTTCTTGCATTCATTTGCGGTTGGATATTGCGCGAAATGACTTTTCGAGCCTTCCTATCCTTCAGAATATCAGAATGTTTTCAACGAACTTCCGAAGCATACGGTTTCAGGAAGGTTTCAGAATAATGAATGACAACTAAAAAATGTTAATTTACTGGAAAAAATGCCGCGAAAAAGCTATAACTCATGACAGTTGCTCGCGAGTTCATAGTTCATAGTTGAGCTTTTAATTTGCGATAATTTTTCCAGTTTTTCCCTTGTTTTTCAGTTTGAACAACCCAGCAAATGGCGAAAATTAGATATGCACACTTTTCTCGTCGAGTATTCTCTTGAGCACGTGCCTTTCATGTGTCACTGAACTAAATAGTTTCAAATTCAAATTAGCAGTTGTGCTCAGCTGATTTTTCAGATGATCGCCGAAGAATAGGAAGCGTTGAATACAGAAGAACATTCTTTGAATTTTCAGATTTCGATGGATGTGAAGCGCACACGAATCACTTCCCAAACTCCTCGTTTCACTATAAAAAAGCGGGGGTATGTGAAATCGGAACAAAATGAGAATAGAACTGTTAAAAAAGAAAACTGTATGGAATCGGAACTCTGTTCAATGGAGCGCGTTTGCTTTACAAGAGTACTTTTCTCAGCGATAAATCAACTAAAAAATACTCTGGAGAAAGCAAACGCGCTCCATTGAACAGAGTTCCAATTCCATACAGTTCCCATTCAATACAGTTTCTTATTTAACAGTTTTATTTTCATCATGTTCCGATTTCCTACGAGTTCTATTCTCATTTTGTTCCGATTTCACATACCCCCAAAAACGCTCATGTTAAAGCTGCAAATTGCCGAATCACATGGCTAATTCTGCGTCTGAATAGTGTAGGCCTTCTGGAGACGAGAGTAGGGGAAAGCGAGAATCCATGAAAAATGATGTCTGCTCACCTCATCCCTATTATGCTCTAGAGCATCGACAAATCATTTTCACTGAAGTTGCTCCCCGGAAGCACTCGACTCGAAGCTCTCAACCAGTGTGTCGTTTCGAAAAATTATTTCTCGAAAAATGTGTTTTTCGAAATTTTTCGAGAATTTCTCGAAAAATTTTTCGGAAATTTCTCGTAAAATCCTCGAAGAATTTTTTGAGAAATCACGAAAAATGATTTGAATGGAAATACGATAAACACCGCGCTTTGCGTTATTTCGGAGTGTCGTTCGAACTAGTTTATTATTTTTTTTTCGAAATGTTCTTTTTTTCGTGAATTTCTCGAAAAAATTTTCGGAAATTTCTCGAAAAATCCCCTAAAAATTTTTCTCGTTGATTTTTCGGAAATTTTTCGAGAAATTTTTCGAAAAAACTTCCCGAGAAATCACGAAAAATGAATTGAATGGAAATTCGATAAACGACGCGCTTTGCGTTATTTCGGAGTGTCGTTCGAACTAGTTTATTATTATTTTTTATCGAAATTTTTTTTTCGAGAATTTTCGAAGTTTTCCGAGATTTTCTCGAGAAAATTTTCTCGTTGATTTGTCGGAAGTTTTTCCAGAAATTTTTCGAAAAATTCTTGAAAAATTCTCGGGAAATCAACGAGAAACATTTCTCGAGAATTTTTCGAGAATTTCTCGAAAAATGTTTCGGAAATTTCTCGTAAAATCCTCGAAGAATTTTTCGAGAAATCACGAAAAATGATTTGAATGGAAAAACGATAAACACCGCGCTTTGCGTTATTTCGGAGTGTCGTTCGAACTAGTTTATTATTTTTTTTATCGAAATTTTCTTTTTTTCGCGAATTTCTCGTAAAATCCTCGAAGAATTTTTTGAGAAATCACGAAAAATGATTTGAATGGAAATACGATAAACATCGCGCTTTGCGTTATTTCGGAGTGTCGTTCGAACTAGTTTATTATTTTTTTTATCGAAATGTTCTTTTTTTCGAGAATTTTCGAAATTTCTCGAAAAATCCACGAAAAAAGTTTCTCGTTGATTTTTCGGAAATTTTTCGAGAAATTTTTCGAGAAATCAACGAGAAACATTTCTCGAGAATTTTTCGAGAATTTTTCGAAAAAATTTCTCGAAAAATTTCTCGAAATGCTTTCGAAACGACACACTGCTCTCAACCAAAGTTCATACTTCTCTTTTCCAATCATTAACTATTTTGCTCTTCCATTTCGTTCTCTGCTCGTAAAATAATAAATTGGCAAACTTGTGTGGTGTCCGTAGAGTTATAGTGTAAATTTACAGTCTCCAGCATCATTCTGCCTATCTTTAAAATGAATGCTGATTTGTGTGCTTCTTATCGGAAACAAGAAGAAGAGTTGCGACGTTTGACGAAAACTATCCGGGTTTCCAAAACTGATCATATAGACATTTCCTTTTTGAACTTTGAAACGAGCCGGAAATCATTCATTTTTTTTCAAATTTTTCCGCCGCCATGAGTTTTCAGTAAACAACTGATATGCTCCGCTCACAATGTGCACATGACTCGAGCTGAAACTACGGTAATCTCGATGAAAAGTGTGAAAAGTGGGGCATTCGAGGACTCATAAAACCAGTTGGGCTTGAAATGCTCTACGCTTCATTTTGCTCACGGAAAGTCTGTCATAGAGCAATCTAGGAGAGTAGAATTCTGAAAAACTGCTTGTTTTTCAGCATGGAATATTGAGCTTCCATGATAATTCTGTAACTTTCAGCACCTTCCTACTAAGAGCTCCACAGCTACTCACAAGGGAACCATGTTTAGGTATCATCTCAGAATTTTTTCTAAATTTGCACATTTATAGTTTCGAATACGGGCTTTCTCGTGGTGTGCTCGGTTTTCTGCACAAAAGTGAAAAGTGCAGAAAAGTGGGGCATTCGAGTACTCATAAAACCAGTTGTGCTTGAAATGCTCTACGCTTAGTCGGCGCTTTCTTCATTGTGCTCACGGAAAGTCTGTCATGGAGCAATATAGGAGAGCAGTATTCTGAAAAACTGCTTGTTTTTCAGAATGGAATATTGAGCTTCAAAGTTACTCCGAGCTTTGATAAAACTACTCAAAAAACTCAAGGGCCAACTGGTCTAAAGTACGTGCAAGCTGCCGAAATGCTGGACATCTTGCCAAACAGCTATACGGTTGAACTGACAGTTTTCTAAGCTAGACGACAGCGCTTAGTGGGCGCTTTCTTCATTGTGCTCACGGAAAGTCTGTCATAGAGCAATCTAGGAGAGTAGAATTCTGAAAAACTGCTTGTTTTTCAGCATGGAATATTGAGCTTCCATGATAATTCTGTAACTTTCAGCACCTTCCTACTAAGAGCTCCACAGTTACTCAGAGCTTTGATAAAACTACTCAAAAATCTCAAAGGCCATCTGGCCTAAAGTACGTGCAAGCTGCCGAAATGCTGGACATCTTGCCAAACAGCTATACGGTTGAACTGACAGTTTTCTAAGCTAGACGACAGCGCTTAGTGTTCGCTTTCTTTATTTTGCTCACGGAAAGTCTGTCATAGAGCAATCTAGGAGAGTAGAATTCTGAAAAACTGCTTGTTTTTCAGCATGGAATATTGAGCTTCCATGATAATTCTGTAACTTTCAGCACCTTCCTACTAAGAGCTCCACAGTTACTCAGAGCTTTGATAAAACTACTCAAGGGCCAGACGGCTGGGCATCCTGCCAAATTGCGTTGAATTACTCCGTTTTCAACAGTTAAAGGGTGGCTGCCAAATAGTGTTACGCAACTTTGAGTGGATTCTGGCGCATGAACAGAAGTCGCTACCATATCAATTTTATTTTTTATTGATTATTACATATTTATTACTATGTTTTTCAATTTTCTGGTTGCAACTTCCATTTTTAAGGTAATGGCGGCTGCTTCACCCCATCGTGGTTCTATTATTAAACTGATGCAGCAGGGTGTGTCGAATTGGGAGATCGCTAAGCGGTTGAACGTCAACCGAATGCTAGTTTATCGGACTGTTACTCGCTTCCACCGTCTTCGTACACCTGATTACCATCCAAGATCGGGTCGTCCTGTCACTTTGACGACGCCAAAAGCGTTCGGGAAAGGATCCGAAGAAATCCGGAGCGAAACATGAGGAAGCTTGCTGAAGACTTCAAAAAGTGCCTTGTCAAAGAGAAGCTGAAGATGACTCCGTATCGTATGCAAAATAGCGCATTCCTGACCGAGAAAATCAAAGCCTTCCGAATGCAAAAAGCACGAAAGGCACGCGCTCAGGCACTCTGTTCACAGACGATACATTTTTCTATATACAGTTGAACTGGCAGTGTTCTAAGCTAGACGACACAATTTTAGGGTTCATATGATTCGGCGAAGTTCGACTTTGTAAAAATCAGTTTTTGAGGTGACGGTACTCTGAAATGATCTGGAAAAGGAATAGGGAAGATGCTCCATACATCTGCCGGCCAGGTTTGCATAACCTCGAAGTCTTTCGGCATCAAGAAGACTGCCGTGTTTTATATTTACAGGGTGGCATCCATGTAGTGTTACACAACTTTGCGTGGATTCTGACGCATGAACAGAAGTCGCTACCGTATCAATTTTATTTTTTATTGATTATTACATATTTATTACTATGTTTTTCAATTTTCTGGTAGCAACTTCCATTTTTTAAGGTAATGACGGCTGCTTCACCCCATCGTGGTTCTATTATTCAACTGATGCAGCAGGGTGTGCCGAATTGGGTGATCGCTAAGCGGTTGAACGTCAACCGAATGCTTGTTCATCGGACTGTTACTCGCTTCCACCGTCTTCGTACACCTGATGACCATCCAAGATCGGGTCGTCCTGTCACTTTGACGACGCCAAAAGCGTTCGGGAAAGAATCCGAAGAAATCCGGAGCGAAGCATGAGGAAGCTTGCTGAAGACTTCAAAAAGTGCCTTGTCAAAGAGAAGCTGAAGATGACTCCGTATCGTATGCAAAATAGCGCATTCCTGACCGAGAAAATCAAAGCTCTCCGAATGCAAAAAGCACGAAAGGCACGCGCTCAGGCACTCTGTTCACAGACGAGAAATTTTTCTATATACAGTTGAACTGGCAGTGTTCTAAGCTAGACGACACAATTTTAGGGTTCATATGATTCGGCAAAGTTCGACTTTGTAAAAATCAGTTTTTGAGGTGACGGTACTCTGAAATGATCTGGAAAATGAATAGGGAAGATTCTCCATACATCTGCCGGCAAGGTTTGCATAACCTCGAAGTCTTTCGGCATCAAACTTGGGAAGGTTGTAAACTCACCATGGAGTTTCCATACCAGACCTATGTCAATCGATAGATTAGAACACGCTGATAAGGAATCGGTCTTCCGAATTTGCTGAACGCTTCAGCGAAGCGGTTTTAAGGAGGAACTAAAGATGAAGAGTGCTGGAATTTCAGATTCGCAAAACGGATTCTTTAGCGTGTCCGCAGAAATGCGTCAGAGTGTTTGCGTACCGCTTGGTTACCGTTTCTATACCTTTCAAATAGCCCCTGTTGTTGTTACCAAAAAAAATCATGACAATCGGTTAGGTATTCGTTGAGTTATGCTCGAAAACCACAGAGTGGACAACCTTTTGCACGGTACTGTAGTTTTTTAGTCGATCCGTCAATCGCTTGCTAACCATGCTTTGCGATAGGGTTGAGGCAGCTTTGGCTGCGGTTTGCAGCAAGATTGGTGAGCTTGTTTACTCTGTTATGGCCTGCTAAGCCAACTAAGACTCTGCCCGGGTGCCGATCTCCCGCGGATTTGCAGAAGAGAATCAGATGTTGATCTTCTACGCCACGTCACGCCACGGAACTGTAGAAGGAATCAATATTTATCAAAATCTAGCGAGAAACCTGGCAGGCAACACAAAGTTTCGGAGCTCTTTTATGATTATGCTCGGCTCTATTATCGTCGTAAAAAAGTTCCGACATTTTTTGGAGCCCGCGAAAATCGGGATTTGAATTTAGAGGCTCCGCCCATGTCATCATCAGAGCGCATTTACTATGCGCGATATATTTTTATCAGAAGAAACGAAAAAAAATAATAAATGACGCAAATTGATATATTTAAACATTCGAAGAAACGTGTAAAAAAATTCACGATTAATACAATTTCGTTCTTTTAATCCAGTTTAATTCTGAAAATTCAGAAGAAAAAATAAAAATTCAAAAAATATATCGCGCATAGCAAATGCGCTCTGATGATGAAATGGGCGGAGCCTCTAAATTCAAATCCCGATTTTCGCGGGCTCGAAAAAATGTCGGAACTTTTTTACGGCAATAATAGTTTCTAGAGGGACCTGGCCACATGAAGGGCATCATGCCTATTATACGAATTTTAAATTTCGCGAGCAATAAGCTCACTTTGCTTTGCCGTTAGCAATCATTTTAATTCGGCAACTTGCCGTTTCATAAGACTGCCTTCCATGCAATTTGCCAATTGTCATAGTGCAAGGGGCCGTGATCTTGCCGACAGTTTTCTGAGAGCATTTAGCGTAACCGGCAAGGTGTTCCGGATTCTTCTGGCACCAGAGTAGAGCGGAATTGGATTTTGGGAACTCGGAATCCGGAAAACGGAAAACGGAAAAAAAATTTTTTCACGGAATCTGGAATCCGGAATTCCGCCCTTCTCTGCAGAGTAGGGCGGAATTGGATTTTGGGAACTCGAAATCCGGAAAACGGAAAACGGAAAAAAACATTTTTCACTGAATCTGGAATCCGGAATTCCGACCTTCTCTGCAGATTAAGGCGGAATTGGTTTTTGGGAACTCGGAATTCGGAAAACGGAAAAAAAAATTTTTAACTGAATCTGGAATCCGGAATTCCGACCTTCTCTGCAGAGTAGGGCGCAATTGGATTTTGGGAACTCGGAATAAGGAAAACGGAAAACGGAAAAAAATTTTTTTTACTGAATCTGGAATCCGGAATTCCGCCCTTCTCTGCAGATTAAGGCGGAATTGGTTTTTGGGAACTCGGAATTCGGAAAACGGAAAAAAAAATTTTTAACTGAATCTGGAATCCGGAATTCCGCTCTTCTCTGCAGAGTAGGGCGGAATTGGATTTTAGGAACTCGGAATCCGGAAAACGGAAAACGGAAAAAAAATTTTTTCACGGAATCTGGAATCCGGAAGACGGAATGAAAAAAGCGGGGGAATCCGGAATCCGGAATTCCGCCCATTTCTGCAGAGTAGGGCGGAGTTAGATTTTGGGAACTCGGAATCCGGAAAACGGAAAACGGAAAAAAAAATTTTTTCACGGAATCTGAAATCCGGAAGACGGAATGAAAAAACGGCGGAATCCGGAATCCGGAATTCCGCCCATCTCTGCAGAGTAGGGCGGAATCGGATTTTGGGAACTCGGAATCCGGAATCCGGAAAACGGAAAACGGAAAAAATGTTTTCACTGAATCTGGAATCCGGAAGACGGAATGCGGAATGCGGAATCCGGAATTCCGATCTTCTCTGTCTGGCACCGCTCCGCTTTCTTCGTTACCTCTCTGCAAATTTTGGCGCATCATTGACGCAGGCAGAGGCACAACTCCTACCTTTCAGGGACACGATTCACGATGCACCGGTGGCAGTTCCTGTGCCCCTGCGTGTCTAAAATTTGCAGAACTTCCTGCTAAATAATATAAAAAAGAGAATAGTTGATAAGAACAATTTATTGAGTTATTGACCATGAACTGAAATGATTGAACCCGATGGGAAAATATTGGAGAATCAAAAAGTTGTTCGACAAGAAAACACTGAAAAGTGTGGCTGAAAGAAGGTGCTGATTGTGAAGGGTTCAAATGCGAAATAAGGCTTGAAATTTGGATTCTTAAACACGAGAAATTAGATTTCCTTAAACAGATGAGCACAATTTAAAGTTGTGCTCTTTTTCAAATTAGACAACGGGAAACCTGGGCTCTCTCTGCTGGTACGGTAGATCTGGAGTGCATCGGCTTCTGCTGTCATCGTATTCTGTGGCCTCTAGGCGGGATGTCTCCACACAATAGCCTTCTTCCAGTTTTCGATACTCATTTTCGTAATATTCAAGGCATCTGAAAGATCGCGATATTTCTGGGCTCTTAATGCTTCCATGAAAGACGAAATAAGACAGTCTCGTCTTGTCTTTGTCTTTGTCTTGAATTCGTCTGACGCATTACCCAACTTTTTTATTGCCTAATTGCGTAAGACGAATGCAAGACGTGCTGAAAGGCGAGCGAAGACGACTTTTTGTCTTCGTATTGAAATCGTCTGACGCAGTGTGTTGACTATTGCGCAAGACGAATGCAAGACGAGCTGAAAGACGAGCGAAGACGACTTTTTGTCTTCGTCTTGAAATCGTCTGAAGCAGTGTGTTGACTATTGCGCAAGACGAATGCAAGACGAGCTGAAAGACGAGCGAAGACGACTTTTTGTCTTCGTCTTGAAATCGTCTGACGCAGTGTGTTGACTATTGCGCAAGACGAATGCAAGGCAAGCTGAAAGACGAGCGAAGACGACTTTTTGTCTTCGTCTTGAAATCGTCTGACGAAAGACGAAAAGACGAAAAGATTATTGCTTTCGTCTTTAGTGGAAACCTGAATAATGGACGACTTACGTATAGATAATGCTAGCCTGCCAAACATGAATAAACGAAAGCAGAATGCAAGCAGACACCGTCCCACAGACGACAACAAGCGCAATGGTCTTAGACGGTGATTCGGCCATATCCAGCGTGTGACCTGAATAATCCAATGCTCAATTGTGCACACTGAGCAACATGGTGAACGCGGTCACTTTCCATAGTAACCGCCAGAGGAGGGCGGAATTCCGGATTCCGAATTCCGCCGTTTTTTTCATTCCGTTTTCCGAATTCCGGATTCCGTGAAACAATTTTTTTTCCGTTTTCCGTTTTCCGGTTTTCGTGAAAAAAAAATTTTTCTGTTTTCCGTTTTCCGGATTCCGTGAAAAAAAAATTTTCCATTTTCCGGATTCCGGATTCCGAATTCCGCCGTTTTTTCATTCCGCTTTCCGAATTCCGGATTCCGTGAAAAAAGTTTTTTTTTCCGTTTTCCGTTTTCCGGATTCCGAGTTCCCAAAATCCAATTCCGCCCAACTATGAGTTTTAAAAATAAAAAAATAAAAAACTTGTTCACGGACTTTTGTGTCAAACTTTATATTTTCTCCAATGACGGCAATGCGAAATTTTGTGTAATAATAGCCGTACAAAAAACAAAAATTATCTATATTCAGAGAAGGGCGGAATTCCGGATTCCGCCGTTTTTTCATTCCGCTTTCCGAATTCCGGATTCCGTGAAAAAATTTTTTTTTCCGTTTTCCGGATTCCGGATTCCGCGATATGGCGTTTTTATTCCGTTTTAATTCTTTATTCTCAATTGTTGTGAAAAGTATACTTTTTTGATCTCCCGCAAGAATTAATGGTTAAAATTCCGGATTCCGCCGTTTTTTTTCATTCCGTATTCCGGATTCCAGATTCCGTGAAAAATTTTGTTCCGTTTTCCGTTTTCCAGTTTTCGTGAAAAAAATTTTTTTCTGTTTTCCGTTTTCCGGATTCCGTGAAAAAAAAATTTTCCATTTTCCGGATTCCGAATTCCGCCGTTTTTTAATTCCGCTTTCCGAATTCCGGATTCCGTGAAAAGATTTTTTTTCCGTTTTCCGGATTCCGGATTCCGCGATATGGCGTTTTTATTCCGTTTTAATTCTTTATTCTCAATTGTTGTGAAAAGTATACTTTTTTGATCTCCCGCAAGAATTAATGGTTAAAATTCCGGATTCCGCCGCTTTTTACATTCCGTATTCCGGATTCCAGATTCTGTGAAAAATTTTTTTCCGTTTTCCGGATTCCGTGAAAAAAAATTTTTTCCGTTTACCGGATTCCAGATTCCGTGAAAAAAATTTTTTCCGTTTTCCGTTTTCCGGATTCCAGATTCCGTGAAATAAAATTTTTTTCCGTTTTCCGGATTCCGTATTCCGAGTTCCCAAAATCCAATTCCGCCCTACTCTAGTAACCGCTCCTCGCTCATAGGCGATTTTATCATTATTTCGAGGATTACGATAGCGAGCAACTCACCGATAATCTGTCGCATTGTGTCAAAACTGCACATTGAAAAAATGGTGATAATGGTTGCCATGAGCATGCACACGAGTTGCTGTACCACTGTGATGATCAGGAATGGGTACAGAAACTTGTGCCTCTTCGAGTAGAACGCGTACATTCCCAGTCCAACGACGCCAATCGGCACGATGAGCCATGTACACGTGGATCTCATGCCGAAAAGGAGGGATAGACCGGTGGTGATAATGTACCATATCAGACATAATTGAGTTCCGGTCTGCAATTCAGTCAATGCTTGATTTATCTGGAATTTTTTTTTCTGACGTCAAATGAAGCTTTGACGCCAGAAAAAAAATTCCAGAGGTTTCAGACCCTAACAGCGTCGTCGAAGAATGAAAACTTCTAGAAATAAGGACTCACCACAACGTGACAAATTCCGCAGAAGCACCGAAATTTGTTTTCAGTCAGCTCGTTTCCGTCAGGCATCTGCAACAAAAACGGTGTTTTTCGAGACGACTCGCGAGACCCAAAACGAAGCAAAATGACGGAAATTTTCAGAAACGCATTTTCAGAGCTATTTATTTTGGCTTAAATACAACTTTCTCTTCGCTTTCTCTTCGAATGACTCGGACTAATCATAATTCTGCGTGGGAAGTTTCACGCTTGCTCGCTTCATTCGCTACTACCCTTTTATATTTGCACGGGGCGGAGTCAGTGTGTCGTTTCGAAAAATGATTTCTCGAAAAATGGGTTTTTCGAAAAATTTCCGAAAAATTCTCGAGAAATTTTTATCGTTGATTTCTCGAGAAATCACGAAAAATGATTTGAATGGAAATACGATAAACAACGCGCTTTGCGTTACTTCGGAGTGTCGTTCGAACTGGTTTATTATTATTTTTTATCGAAATATTTTTTTTTGAGAATTTCTCGAAAAATTCCTCGAGAAATCACGAAAAATGATTTCAAAGGAAACACGGTAAACAACGCGCTTTACGTTATTTCGCAGTGTCGTTCGAACTGGTTTATTATTATTTTTTTATCGAAATATTTTTTTTGAGAATTTCTCGAAAAATTTTTTGGAAATTTCTCGTAAAATCCTCGAAGAATTTTTCGAGAAATCACGAAAAATGATTTGAATGGAAAAACGATAAACAACGCACTTTGCGTTATTTCGGAGTGTCGTTCGAACTGGATTATTATTATTTTTTATCGAAATATTTTTTTTTTTGAGAATTTCTCGAAAACTTTTTTGGAAATTTCTCGAGAATTTCGAAAATTTTCTCGAGAAATCACGAAAAATGATTTGAATGGATATACG
Organism: Caenorhabditis inopinata; assembly: GCA_003052745.1. Classification (NCBI taxonomy): domain Eukaryota; kingdom Metazoa; phylum Nematoda; class Chromadorea; order Rhabditida; family Rhabditidae; genus Caenorhabditis; species Caenorhabditis inopinata. The sequence continues at coordinate 18,502,115 of AP018154.1, forward strand.
ATAAACAACGCGCTTTTCGTTATTTCGGAGTGTCGTTCGAACTTTCGAGAAAATTTCTCGACAAATTTCTTGAAATGCTTTCGAAACGACACACTGCCGGAGTGAGATGCTAAACTTCTGAAAACAGGTTCTCACGAAAACAAGCATTTTGCCGGGCAGGCAGGCCGGCATGGTGGTGTAGAAGGCATTGCATTTCTATGTATTTCAGTGGAGTTTTGGTGCTTAATTGGAAAAATTAATGGATGAGGGAGGAGCTTTGTGACGAGTGAGAGAATCGAAGAATCAAAATAATCTGAAACGGAATCAGAAATTTAGATTCAAGCTTCTCCTGCGAGAGCTGTAACTCTGAGGGCTGAGCTCCTACAGAAAAGTTAGATTTCAGCAGAATTCGCTGAGAAATTACAGGTTGCGCTCGCTAAAAGTACGGTAACGCTGGCGCATTTTTCGTTTTAATAATAATAATTTTTTTTTCCAAATTTTCAAGTCTCTAGGTAGGTTGATTTTTGATTTTTAGGTTAAAGTTTACTTTCACCCCCCCATGCCCGTATGATATTTCCCCCCACCTGTAGGGCAGGAAATCTACCCCCCCCTGCATCTGAACTTATGGGGGGGGGGGCTAAGTTCACTATTGGCCCCCATTAAGTCTGTGGGGGGCCATGGTAAACTCCACAACTAAAAAAAAACAAAAGTACCATATTCGCGATTAAAATACAGGGCAATGGTGTGGGGGGTTCCTTGGGAGGCCCTTCCCCACTTTGGGGGGTGATACTGTAGTGGGGGGGGGTGATTCCATACTTATACCGATTTTTATGTCGAGAGGGAATGGGAGCAAGTATCATCGGAAAAGCTCTCGGAATCTCACGAACAACAGTTTGCAGAATCATTAAACGTCTTGGTGAGTTGAATGCACTCAAAAAAAGTTCAAAAAATCGGAAGACCTCTCACTTCGACTACGCTGGAGAGAATCAAGGCTGTCAGAGAACGAGTTTATCAGAATTCGCACCGAAGAATTAGAAGAAAGAGTCTGGAGCTTTGAAAGAGCAATACGTCAGTCAGAAGAATCGTAAAAAGTGGGCATGGACTGAGCCCTTCGAAAGGCTGAAATTCTGTCGGAAAAGAAGAAGCTGGCACGTATCCTGACAAGAAACTCTCTACGATGGAAGCTGAATTCTTTCTGAAATGTTCGCAACTCGGGCTCAACATGGGCTCCATTCCCAACATTCCTCGATTTTCACATTTTCACTCCAACTTTGTATGTTCTATGCATGGGAATGCCAATGGGAAAACGTTTTGGTAATTTTACGGTATCGCCCCCCCCCCACCACAGTTGTTTCCGATTACTTTTGGATGTGGGGGTGATTGTGTGTGGGGGACTATTCTGTGAGGTATAGATATCCGAATTGCCCCCCCCACCTCTTGATGTGGGGGGCGATTCCGGAAAAGAGGTAATCTTTCACAATGACCCCCCCCTCCACATTATATCGTTGTTCTCCCCCACTGGAATGAACCGGAATTACCCCCCCCCCACGATTCCAGAATCACCCCCCACGACTCCAGATAACACGTTCATTTCAGAACTAATTTTGAAAAATGAAAATGATTACATTTCCCCGGGATTCAATCGGAAACCAGGTCTCTGTAACGTGGATGACCCTCCATCGAAACTGGTTGCATTTTTGGATGAATAAAATAAAAGGGGGGGGGGCGTTTCCGGTTCATTCCAGTGGGGGGTAATACCGAGATTTGTGGGGGGGGTAATACAGTTATAATACCAACGTTTTATTTGGCAAATTCGATTCACACCCAATGCACGTTAGTAAGGATCAGAAGAATAGTAAAAAGTGGGCTTGGACTGAACCCGAGCGTCTTCGAAAAGCAGCAATTCTGTCGGAAAAGAACAAGATGTCACGTATCCAAAAGTGCAAGTCTCTAATTGCTGGCTGGCACGCGCCAAAGTGAACTTCTGAAGATGTATTAGGTTGATGGAAAAGTTATTGCGTTTTTTAACCTTCAACTTTAAATGACCATAACTTTTTTAAAAATCAATTGTATTAATCGAAATAAAAACCATTAGAATCAATACATTTTTGCCAACGAGAAACAAGTTTTCTTATGCCGGTAGCGTAAAAGTGCGGGTTTCTGGAAGCGACGAATTCATTGAAGGCATTTTCGGCATCGTCCTGGCTTTTGAAGCATTTCTCGCGAAGGAAGTTGTCGAGGACGAGGACGAGAAGAAAAAGTGGCATAATCATTTCAAGGAAAAATCAATAAAACGAGTAGATAGAGCGAATTACGCTCTTCAAAATGATATATAACACGACCACAGATAATCAAACATTTTATTCAAAAATCTTTCACAAAAGTAAACAACATAAAAACGCAATAACTTTTCCATCAACCTAATAGTTAGAAACTCTTTACGGTGGAGGCCAAATTCAACTCAAATGGCCATCGAGTTCTTGCCCAGACAGCTGAGCAAGCTAGTTTACTGTAGGATGATTGGAGCAAGTTAATGAGCTCGGTAAAATGTTTAGAGCAAGCTAATGAACACTGTAGGGGGATTTAAACGAGCAAACTAATTATTACTGTAAGATGATTAGAGCAAGCTAATGAGCACGATGAAATGTTTAGAGAGCTAGTGAGCACTGTAAGATTATTTGAGCAATCTAGTGAGCACAGTAGGATGATTGGAGCAAGATAATATGAGCACTGTAAGATGTTTAGAGCAAGCTAATGAACACTGTAGGGGGATTTAAACGAGCAAACTAATGATTACTGTAGGATGATTAGAGCAAGCTAATGAGCACGGTAAGATGTTTAGAGAGCTAGTGAGCACTGTAAGATTATTTGAGAAATCTAGTGAGCACAGTAGGATGATTGGAGCAAGTTAATGAGCTCGGTAAGATGTTTAGAGCAAGAACACTGTAGGGGGATTTAAACGAGCAAACTAATGATTACTGTAGGATGATTAGAGCAAGTTGATGAGCACGATGAAATGTTTAGAGAGCTAGTGAGCACTGTAAGATTATTTGAGCAATCTAGTGAGCACAGTAGGATGATTGAAGCAAGATAATATGAACACTGTAAGATGTTTAGAGCAAGCTAATGAACACTGTAGGGGGATTTAAACGAGCAAACTAATTATTACTGTAGGATGATTAGAGCAAGCTAATGAGCACGATGAAATGTTTAGAGAGCTAGTGAGCACTGTAAGATTATTTGAGCAATCTAGTGAGCACAGTAGGATGATTGAAGCAAGATAATATGAACACTGTAAGATGTTTAGAGCAAGCTAATGAACACTGTAGGGGATTTAAACGAGCAAACTAATTATTACTGTAAGATGATTAGAGCAAGCTAATGAGCACGATGAAATGTTTAGAGAGCTAGTGAGCTCTGTAAGATTATTTGAGCAATCTAGTGAGCACAGTAGGATGATTGAAGCAAGATAATATGAACACTGTAAGATGTTTAGAGCAAGCTAATGAACACTGTAGGGGGATTTAAACGAGCAAACTAATTATTACTGTAAGATGATTAGAGCAAGCTAATGAGCACGATGAAATGTTTAGAGAGCTAGTGAGCACTGTAAGATTATTTGAGCAATCTAGTGAGCACAGTAGGATGATTGAAGCAAGATAATATGAACACTGTAAGATGTTTAGAGCAAGCTAATGAACACTGTAGGGGGATTTAAACGAGCAAACTAATTATTACTGTAAGATGATTAGAGCAAGCTAATGAGCACGATGAAATGTTTAGAGAGCTAGTGAGCACTGTAAGATTATTTGAGCAATCTAGTGAGCACAGTAGGATGATTGAAGCAAGATAATATGAACACTGTAAGATGTTTAGAGCAAGCTAATGAACACTGTAGGGGGATTTAAACGAGCAAACTAATTATTACTGTAAGATGATTAGAGCAAGCTAATGAGCACGATGAAATGTTTAGAGAGCTAGTGAGCACTGTAAGATTATTTGAGCAATCTAGTGAGCACAGTAGGATGATTGAAGCAAGATAATATGAACACTGTAAGATGTTTAGAGCAAGCTAATGAACACTGTAGGGGGATTTAAACGAGCAAACTAATTATTACTGTAAGATGATTAGAGCAAGCTAATGAGCACGATGAAATGTTTAGAGAGCTAGTGAGCACTGTAAGATTATTTGAGCAATCTAGTGAGCACAGTAGGATGATTGAAGCAAGATAATATGAACACTGTAAGATGTTTAGAGCAAGCTAATGAACACTGTAGGGGGATTTAAACGAGCAAACTAATTATTACTGTAGGATGATTAGAGCAAGTTGATGAGCACGGTGAAATGTTTAGAGAGCTAGTGAGCTCTGTAAGATTATTTGAGCAATCTAGTGAGCACAGTAGGATGATTGAAGCAAGATAATATGAACACTGTAAGATGTTTAGAGCAAGCTAATGAACACTGTAGGGGGATTTAAACGAGCAAACTAATTATTACTGTAAGATGATTAGAGCAAGCTAATGAGCACGATGAAATGTTTAGAGAGCTAGTGAGCACTGTAAGATTATTTGAGCAATCTAGTGAGCACAGTAGGATGATTGAAGCAAGATAATATGAACACTGTAAGATGTTTAGAGCAAGCTAATGAACACTGTAGGGGGATTTAAACGAGCAAACTAATTATTACTGTAGGATGATTAGAGCAAGTTGATGAGCACGGTGAAATGTTTAGAGAGCTAGTGAGCTCTGTAAGATTATTTGAGCAATCTAGTGAGCACAGTAGGATGATTGGAGCAAGTTAATGAGCTCGGTAAGATGTTTAGAGCAAGAACACTGTAGGGGGATTTAAACGAGCAAACTAATGATTACTGTAGGATGATTAGAGCAAGTTGATGAGCACGATGAAATGTTTAGAGAGCTAGTGAGCACTGTAAGATTATTTGAGCAATCTAGTGAGCACAGTAGGATGATTGGAGCAAGATAATATGAGCACTGTAAGATGTTTAGAGCAAGCTAATGAACACTGTAGGGGGATTTAAACGAGCAAACTAATTATTACTGTAGGATGATTAGAGCAAGTTGATGAGCACGGTGAAATGTTTAGAGAGCTAGTGAGCTCTGTAAGATTATTTGAGCAATCTAGTGAGCACAGTAGGATGATTGGAGCAAGTTAATGAGCTCGGTAAGATGTTTAGAGCAAGAACACTGTAGGGGGATTTAAACGAGCAAACTAATGATTACTGTAGGATGATTAGAGCAAGTTGATGAGCACGATGAAATGTTTAGAGAGCTAGTGAGCACTGTAAGATTATTTGAGCAATCTAGTGAGCACAGTAGGATGATTGGAGCAAGATAATATGAGCACTGTAAGATGTTTAGAGCAAGCTAATGAACACTGTAGGGGGATTTAAACGAGCAAACTAATTATTACTGTAGGATGATTAGAGCAAGTTGATGAGCACGGTGAAATGTTTAGAGAGCTAGTGAGCTCTGTAAGATTATTTGAGCAATCTAGTGAGCACAGTAGGATGATTGAAGCAAGATAATATGAACACTGTAAGATGTTTAGAGCAAGCTAATGAACACTGTAGGGGGATTTAAACGAGCAAACTAATTATTACTGTAGGATGATTAGAGCAAGTTGATGAGCACGGTGAAATGTTTAGAGAGCTAGTGAGCTCTGTAAGATTATTTGAGCAATCTAGTGAGCACAGTAGGATGATTGGAGCAAGTTAATGAGCTCGGTAAGATGTTTAGAGCAAGAACACTGTAGGGGGATTTAAACGAGCAAACTAATGATTACTGTAGGATGATTAGAGCAAGTTGATGAGCACGATGAAATGTTTAGAGAGCTAGTGAGCACTGTAAGATTATTTGAGCAATCTAGTGAGCACAGTAAGATGATTGGAGCAAGCTAATGAGCACGGTAAGATGTTTAGAGAAAGCTAATGAGCACAATAGGATGATCAGAAATTTCGAAATTTTCCACTGAAAACCGCTTTGACCACTTACTTAACAAACATTTAGTAACTCGAGAAACGTGCAATATCATGAGCTAACCGTTGTCCAGCTATAAATAATTCAGAATTCTCGATAATTAGTGAACATAAATAATTTCAGCGTTATTTTTACTTCTACAACACGCATGGCTCTGCTGATTGAGCATCTGGCAAAAATTGAAAACAGCAAAAACTGGAAAGCAAGCGTGAGGCTCAAAAAAGAAATATTCAGCAGAAAAAAGAGTAATATAAAAGAGCCTATTGTCGGGGGGGGGGGGGGCTCTGGCCACCCAGCATGACGCCGCCCACATAGATCCAGGCATTCGACGGATCTCATATCTTCCTTATCTGAAGTTTGTTCCTAGCCCATTTGCCTTTGATATTGTCTTATTTAAAGCAGCGGTTTTCATCCGTTCTCTCTAATCTTCCATGAATAAATGACGATTGTAAAGGAGTGTTCTTCTGGGATTATGCATGAATGGGAAGGGAGAGAAGAGCCCATAAGAGCCACACTATAAACTGAGCAAAATGCATTTCGAACAACTTCGCGGTCTGAGTCTGAGCACACATCTAAACGGCAAGAAACCATGACGATGACAGAGGAGGATTCCAGGCAAAATTAGTTTAATGGGTGGCCGGCAAATGGAATTCTTGAATTTTTAGAATTTCTGGAATAGAACGACCTTATTTCAAAATTATTTTATTGTGGCGCACTTTAAAATTATCTTTCTTACACGTCACCTTGCACTGCAAATGCGCCTATATTTTGGAAGAATACACTGCGAATTATCCATGGAGCGCGCTTTCACTCATTCATCGGATTCTTATTTAAATTGACAGAAATTGTAAGAATTATGTAAACTTGAAATTAGTACAAAATTTGAGACAGGTGGGTCACCCCCCCCCCCACAACGGCACTTTGCCGCCGTGCAAAAAGGACGACAATCGGGGTTTCTTTCCGCGGGACTAAAGCTTCCACGAAAGACGAAACAAATCGCTCGTCTTGCATTCGTCTTGCATTCGTCTTACATCGTCAATTGAAATGCAGTGTCAGACGAATTCAAGACGAAGACGAAGACGAGATGAGACGGTCTTATTTCGTCTTTTGTGGAAACCAGACTGAAATCCGGGAGAATCCACAAAATATTTCGGATATTGGAAGGCTAGAGAATCTGTGTAATGCATCAGATGGCGACGCCTTCTACGCCTCAAACGAAGATCATAAAGGCGCTGAAACTGAAAATATTTTCCCTATGGGACCTTCTTGATCTCCCGCATCACCTCACCCACTGTATATACAGTACCGGCCACGAAGACAAAAATTCGTCTTATTTCGTCTTTCAGTTCGTCTTGCATTCGTCTTACGCAATTGTCAACACACTGCATCAGACGATTTCAAGACTAAGACAAAAAGTCGTCTTCGTTCGTCTTTCAGTTCGTCTTGCATATATTCTCGAAAAACCAAAATATCATCATACCTTTATGGCCGGTATTGTAGGTATTACTGATTTGATCGTCCCGACCAGAGAAGGGCGGAATTTCGGATTCCGCCGTTATTTTCATTCCGTCTTCCGGATTCCAGATTCCGTGAAACAATTTTGTTTCCGTTTTCCGTTTTCCGGATTCCGAATTCCCAAAATCGAAATTCCGCCCTACTCTGCAGAGAAAGGCGGAATTCCGGATTCCGCCGTTGTTTTTCACCACAGCTTCATTTAAGGCTTCTTTGAGTGATGGGGCTTCACCGGAATCATTGAAGCAAACTCTAATATGTAGAATCGCTGATTATTTGCTCTCGGTTTTCATTAAAAAAGCCGAGAGAACAACGAAGGAGAGAGGAACGAATTCATACATGACATGTATGGAAGAACAGGGATACTCGTCACCAAGTGAAATATGAGCAACAGAGCACAATGACCGGACCACGTTGTTTTTCATTTTTCACAGTGTCCTTTTGTTCTTGAAGACTAGAAGTCTAGATCTAGAAGACAAAGAATAAGGGCTCATGCACTCTGGACGGAAATTGACGGTGTGTTGACAGATCTATGAAATGTCTCGAATAAAACTCGAGAAGAGCTCTTTTTGCTCTTTTCTCTCGTCGTCTTCAAAGGAAAAATGGGCTGGGGAGAGGGTCAGGTACCGAAAAATGAAAGGACTCTTTGAGCAAAGTGGAATCGAGATTCTCCGATTCAAGAAAATCGTGGCTAGCCGTGCTGTGAGGATATGGATTCAGCCGGTTTAGGCTTCTGTATTGAGCCCTAAATCGGTGAGTATTACAGGTATTACAGGGTGGGGCATAATTATAGCGCCGCTACGGAACTTTTTTTGGACTAAATTTTTTTAGACGAACGAAGACGACTTTTTGTCTTCGTCTTGAATTCGTCAGACGTAGTGTCCTGGCAATTGCGTGAGACGAATGCAAGACGAACTGAAAGACGAGCGAATACGACTTTTTGTCTTCGTCTTGACTTCATCTGACGTAGTGTCTTGGCAGTTGCGTAAGACGAATGCAAGACGAACTGAAAAACGAGCGAAGACAACTTTTTGTCTTCGTCTTGAAATCGTCTGACGTAGTGTCTTGGCAGTTGCGTAAGACGAATGCAAGACGAACTGAAAGACGAAAGAAGACGATTTTTTGTCTTCGTCTTGAAATCGTCTGACGCAGTGTGTTGACAATTGCGTAAGACGAATGCAAGACGAACTGAAAGACGAGCGAAGACGACTTTTTGTCTTCGTCTAGAAATCGTCTGACGCAATTTGCTGACAATTGCGTAAGACGAATGCAAGACGAACTGAAAGACGAGCGAAGACTACTTTTTGTCTTCGTCTTGAATTCGTCTGACGCAAAGTGTTGACAATTGCGTAAGACGAATGCAAGACGAACTGAAAGACGAAAGAAGACGACTTTTTGTCTTCGTCTTGAAATTGTCTGACGCAGTCTGTTGACAATTGCGTAAGACGAATGCGAGACAAACTGAAAGACGAGCGAAGACGACTTTTTGTCTTCGTCTTGAAATCGTGTGACGCAGTGTGTTGACAATTGCAAGAGACGAATGCAAGACAAACTGAAAGACGAACGAAGACGACTTTTTGTCTTTGTCTTGAAATTGTCTGACGCAATTTTCTGACAATTGCGTAAGACGAATGCAAGACGAACTGAAAGACGAAAGAAGACGACTTTTTGTCTTCGTCTTGAATTCGTCTGACGCAAAGTGTTGACAATTGAGTAAGACGAATGCTAGACGAACTGAAAGACGAGGGAAGACGACTTTTTGTCTTCGTCTTGAAATCGTGTGACGCAAAGTGTTGACAATTGCGTAAGACGAATGCAAGACAAACTGAATAACGAACGAAGGCGACTTTTTGCCTTCTTCTTGAATTCGTCTGACGCAAAGTGTTGACAATTGCGTAAGACGAATGCAAGACGAACTGAAAGACGACTTTTTGTCTTCGTCTTGAAATCGTCTGACGCAGTGTGTTGACAATCGCGCAAGACAAATGCAAGACGAACTGAAAGACGAGCGAAGATAACTTTTTGTCTTCGTCTTGAAATCGTCTGACGCAATTTTTTTTCACGGAATCTGGAATCCGGAAAACGGAAAAAAAAATTTTCGCGGAATCTGGAATCCGGAAGACGGAATGAAAAAAACGGCGGAATCCGGAATTCCGCCCTTCTCTAGTTCCTACGCTCACTTTCCATCCCCCGCGCGAATACCAGGAAGAGCAATGAGCGGAGCCCGTACGCTACAGGTCAGGTGGGATATTCAGCTTCCAACTCTCAAGATTAAGCTTTTAGAATGCGCTGAAAATGTGGGAACCTCTGCCGGCTCGGCCGGCTCGGCATGTCAAATAATTTCATTATTATTTCCAGAAAAAAAAACGATCAACATGGCTTCTTCAGAAGGAGAACTTCCGAATACCCCCCCCCCCTCCAAGAAGTATTTTGAAAAATTGTGTTCGAAGCTGAAACGGAAGAGTTCGAATTTCACTGTCAACAGGCGAACAATCCTAAAATTGAGCGAGTAATTCGTGAGTACACTCTGATGTTTTTCAAGTTTTTTGGGAGGAATTTTTCGCGGTCTGGCTGTCGCAAACCTTATTAGACGACGAAGCGAATGCAATTACCGAGGAGTGCCGAGCGAATCCACAAACACCGCTTCAGACGCTTCACAAGTGCTGTCACCGAAGAATAAATGGCAATTAACCAAGATGTCGCAAATTGAACATTTCGGGAAAACCCTAGTGGCTTAAACGCTTAAAATGGGATTCTTAAAAACAGCCATCTCTCTACTACATCACTAACCACCGGAAATCAACGGAAACAGTGAAGTGAGCGATCAGCTTAGCTGACTTCAAGCTCTCCGTTGTGTTTCTCGCCACTCTGTATTACTTCGTCAATGCCGGATGCTTTGTACGAAAACAAGACAATAGATGGACAAATCGAATCACCTTCTGGTATCCAAGGGACGTCCCGCAACAAGATGGTCCGATGCACAAAAGAAGTTCAATACTCCCGACGGCAACTAGTCCCAAGCCGCACAAGACCGAAACAAATGGAAAGAGACGTGGGAAGGTTGTAAACTCGCAGTGGAGTTTCCATACCAGACCTATGTGAATCGATAGGTTAGAACACACTGATAAAGAATCCGTTTTCCGAATTTGCTGAACGCTTCAGCGAACCGAGTTATTTCGATCTGAAATTCCAGCACTAAACTACTGTGGTTAACCATCTTTAATCTCAGGTAATTTTTGGCACATGTGCCCCTGGTTGGGGCGCGGTTGCCGGTGCTACGCAGTAAGCGTTCACGTTGAAAAAGCTTACCGCGTAGCACCGGCAACCGCGCCCCAACATGGGGCACATGTGCCAAAAATTACCTGAGATTCCTCCGCGATATCATAACCAATTTTTAGTGAGTTGAACCGTTGCAAGTTGGCGAAGTGGGTAAGAGGGGGAACAGTAGGAGGAAGGTCTGTGGTTCAATCTCTGCTGGGGTCGACTATTTTTCAATTTTATTTTTTCGCTTTTTTCAAATCTTAAAATCCCTTTTTTATAGGTTTTTTTTGAATTTTTTTTCCAATTTTTTTTCAATATGGTGGCATTTAGTCACATAAATACACAAGTTCTGATAAATTTTAGAAGTTTGAAAAATTACAGATTTTCCAAAGTCCAAAGTGAGAACACCCCCAGCCGACTACCGGGCGTCCAAGTATCCAAGTAACTAAGTAAGTATTGCCGGATGCTTTACCAGTGCTACGGTCAAGATGCAGATGCTCAATGAGTCTAGATGTACAGTTTCATTGTGACAAGAGTAGAGATCCACATCTTCTGGAATTCTTGAGCAGCAATGTTCAATGTGAGCGAGAACTCGTTGAAGACAACATCCAAAATGCCGTATATTCAATTTTGAGCATTTCGTCAGAAACCTCGAAGCTCCCATCATCACTCAATTATGTATAATCGCCGTAAAAAAGTTCCGACATTTTTTCGAGCCCGCGAAAATCGGGATTTGAATTTAGAGGCTCCGCCCATTTCATCATCAGAGCGCATTTGCTATGCGCGATATATTTTTATCAGAAGAAACGAAAAAAAAATAAATGACGCAAATTGATATATTTAAACATTCGAAGAAACGTGTAAAAAAATTCACGATTAATACAATTTCGTTATTTTAATCCATTTTAATTCTGAAAATTCAGAAGAAAAAATAAAAATTCAAAAAATATATCGCGCATAGCAAATGCGCTCTGATGATGAAATGGGCGGAGCCTCTAAATTCAAATCCCGATTTTCGCGGGATCGAAAAAATGTCGGAACTTTTTTACTTTTTTACGGCGATAATACATCGTGGGCGAAAAATTGAAAAGTTTGCCTAATGCAAATTTGTTGAATGTTTCAAGTCTTTAATCACTAAACAAGCCTTCAAAATAAACATTATTGGCATTATTTTGAAAATTTTTTTTCGTTTTTGCGTAACAAGGGAACCATGTTTAGACATCATCTCAGAATTTGTTCTAAATTTGCTCATTTATAGTTTCGAATACGGGCTTTCTCTTGGTGTATTTGGTTTTCTGTTCAAATTTCTAGAAGTCGAGAAAATCCCAGCTCTCCTCCTTCCTTTCCACTTTCCCCCTTTCCTCTATATATGTATTCTCCACGGTGGAAAAAGCGGGCAAATGTGGCCGAGTGGATAGTGAGGATGAATATGGATAACAAATTTGGGGTTCGATTCCGTCATTGTCAAATTTTTCTTTTTTCTTTTTTTCTTTAAAGTTGGAAGAATGCTTTGTAAAAGTGCAAAGTAAAAATACAAAAAAAAAGCGCCGATCAGCGAGTGATCACGGACGGAAGAGAGAGAGAGAGAAAGAGAGAGAGAGAAAGAGAGAGAGAGAGAGAGAGCGAAGTTTTTAAACAAGTAGGATTTCGAGCCAGATTTTCAGAAAATGCTTTCTCTATTCTTCCGGCTGGTTTTGCAATAAAATTTAAAGACATACAGTATCAAACAATGTAGCCGGCGGCAGAGAAGGGGGAATTCCGGATTCCGGATTCCGCCTTTTTTTTCATTCCGTCTTCCGAATTCCAGATTCCGTGAAAAGATATTTTTTTCCGTTTTCCGCATTCCGGATTCCGCGACATGGCGTTTTTATTCCGTTTTAATTCTTTATTCTCAATTGTTGTGAAAAGTATACTTTTTTGAACTCCCGCAAAACTTTTTGCGAGCAGAGCGCATTTACATCATTTGATTCCCTCGTTAATGACTAAAATTCCGTTTTCCGCATTCCGCATTCCGGATTCCGCCGCTTTTAACATTCCGTTTTCCGGATTCCAGATTCCGTGAAAAAGACGGAATCAGGAGCTTCGGTGAAGTAGTAGAAAAGGGGAAAGAGGCGGTGCCTCGGACCGGCGCAAAATATGAATGGCATCACCGCAAAAAAGTTCTAGTAGAATGCATTTTCAGTTTGCACGCTTCAATTATAATATTTGCAAATTCGCATCCAGTCAGTCAACTGGAATGAAGCAGGACTTCTTTCGCTAAGCTCCTCCCCCCCATTTCCTATAATTTTCTTATCTTTGTAAATTCAAAAACAGCACATGAATTATCATAAATATCAAAATAAAAGGGATTCAGCTAACTTCGGAGAAACTGCTCGGCATTTTCTGGCGATTTTTGAGCTATACATAGAGAAAGTGAAATCTCATGTGGTTTTCTATGTTTTATTTATTTTAACATTCAAGGAAATGAAAAAAAAAAGTGAGAAAATTATGAAACTCGAGTTTGAGACGTCTGTGCAAATAAAAAAATGGATTATCGCAGATAGCGTCACTAACAACCTCCGGAATTTAGATTGAAACATCTCGATTTCCAGAAGTTTGCGCAGATAGCCACAATGTGTACTGAATTCGGTAATTTTACGGAATCGCCCCCCCCCCCACAGTTATGTTTTCGATTACTTTTGGATGTGGGGGTGATTGTGTGTGGGGGACTATTCTGTGAGGTATAAATATCCGAATTGCCCCCCACCTCTTGATGTGGGGGGCGATTCCGGAAAAGAGGTAATCTTTCACAATGACCCCCCCCACATTATATCGTTGTTCTCCTCACTGGAATGAACCGGAATTACCCCCCCCCCCCACCCACGATTCCAGAAAAGTTAAGAAGATTTCTATTCGAGGTTCCCAATAGTCAAGTTGGTTGTGAGAAGAGAGTTGGCTATGGAATCTAGGAGCGTTGCGATGATCTTTGAGCTCAAATTAGTAAAAATTGACTTTGTCGGCTCGCTTCATAGGCTCAGGTTAGCCTGTAAGAATCAATACGGGCTACCGTAACCGTTTATACTATTCTCTCGTTGTGCGACGTAACCAGAGTAGGGCGGAATTGGATTTCGGGAACTCGGAATCAAGAAAACGGAAAACGGAAAAAAAATTTTCACGGAATCTGGAATCCGGAAGACGGAATGAAAAAAACGGCGGAATCCGGAATTCCGCCCTTCTCTGGACGTAACATGCCGCACCGTCGAAAGACTGAAGGAGCGAAGACAGCCGTCATGGACTTGGAGAGAACAAGAAGGCTCATCGCCCTTCAATTTTGAAAAATGCACGCGCCGAAAATGCGTCAGTGTCTCGCGCTATGGCGCGAAACTTCATCCCGGGTAATTATTGCGCCCAACGCTGTGCAGAGGGGCAAGGAGCACACTGCCGTATTCAGAAATAGAACGAGTATTAATATTGTGCAAGTGGAAGTGATATTCACGGATCTTTGAGTGAAACTTCTTTCAAATTTTCAAAATTGGACTAATGGGCATGCCGAATTTCAGTTTGCTCTCTACTCTTCAACTCTGCAGAATAGCTTCTCCTCCGAGGCGTAGAAGATCAACAGATGATTCTACCTAGTCTCTTCTGCCTAGTCTCGGTTGGCAAAGGTCAGAGGTAGCGCCCAATTCTCTCTGAAACCCGACAGCTTCAACTTAGGCTATTAGAGAGCAGCTGAAATTGCTACAAACCAAAGGTCAATCTGCCTCAGTTTCTGATGCGGTAGATTCAGAAGCAATCTAATCTCGGAGTACCATCGTCTAAGATCGCAAGGCATGGCTAGCTGTGATAAGAGAGTAAGCTCTAACCAATTGTCTGAAAAACGGCTAGCGGATTCTTTTTAGCAAAAAGCAGAACTTCTGTTTGGTTTTCGGCAAGGTTCAGCTTTCATTTATCGCATCTATTCATCACTTTTTAACGCTTCAACTATTGAAGCGAACATTGAGCAAAGTTTGGTCAAAGGATTGAGGTTAGGCGATGAATAGGCCAAGGTTTGGTACTACTTGAGAGCGAGGATTCAATGGCTTTAAATCGCTCAATCTTCTCCCAATCGGTGCAGCGGAATGAATGCCTAGTAAAGATGGTGAGACGCTCAAACCTTCAGCCAGCGGAGCCCTGCAGCAAAAAAGGCGCCGAGCGCACCCCAGTTGTTCTTTCTGGAAGAACTGCTATCGTCTATATCGTTTAAGATTCCCTCGCTGAAAACTTCCACTCGAATAATTCAGCGCACTGACTATGAGAGTCCATAAAATAGTCAAGAGTTTCACGCGGAGATCAGCGGCTAATCTCCGTGAATTAATGGCTAGCGTTTGGGCAGTCGCTGCTCACACTGCTCCAACGCAGAGCCATTCTCCAGAGGTGAGCATTCTACATTCTACATTCTATTCTACATATTTGGGCGAAATTTCGGCCGTCTCGTCTTGAATTCGTCTGACGCAGTGTGTTGTTGTTGACAACTTTTTTCATTGCGTAAGACGAATGCAAGACAAACAGAGAGACAAACGAAGACGAGACGAAAGACGACATTTTGTTTTCGTCTTTCGTGGAACCTTTACTCATGAATAGAGTTCTCCAAATAAACATAGGTTTGGCTATATTTTTTGAATTTTCTCGCTGTAAGTTAAGTTGAAAAAATGTTTCGCCATTGAAAAAAAAATCGCACAGTGCTCCACATAATTTTACGTTCACCCCAAAAATGTTCGAAAACTCGAAAACTGGCTTTTCAACCAAAATGCTCTTGAATTCTCCAAATAACCATAGGTTCGTCTAAATTTTTTCGTTCGTGGTAGCCTCAATGCGTACTACTGCACCACAATCGCAATAGTCTAAACTGCGAGAAGGGAGAAAATCACAAATTTTTTGGGGGAATTCCAGCAATTTGCTAGAAAATCTAAAGATCATTTCTAATCAGCTCTTTTTCGTTGATTTCCAGAAGAAATTTCCTGGAAAAACGCTGCCATTGTTTCCAGATTTTCCAGAAACTGTCGCAACAAGTGTTACCGTAGTTTAACTCTTCCCTTCGAGATCTTCAACGATTTCTCCGTCAGAATCCATTATTTGAGGAGAAATATTCAGAAAAAAACAGCCGAAAAATAGCGAAAAAAAATTTTTTTTTAACTTGAAAAAATTGCGATAAAAAGAGCAGTAAATCGTACGGTGGTCTCGAAGGGAAGAAGCAAACTACGGTAACACTCGTTGCGACAGTTTCCGGAAAATCTGGAAGAAAATGGCAGCGTTTTTCCAGGAATTTGCTCCTGAAAATCAACTTTGAACGCGGCATTAACTATTATCCATCCGCGAGGACGTGAGCTTTCGTTTAAAGGCGCAACGAATTAACTGTTGGGTCTCGTTGGGGGATAGCGCGTTAAATAGCGACAGTTAATTCGTTGCGCCTTTAAACGAAGGCTCACGTCCTCGCGGATGGATAATAACTTTTAATCGAGCAAAACTGGAGGTAGCGAAAGCGAAAATTGATATTTGTAAAGGAATGGAAAAAGTTTCGAAAAGGCGGAAATTGTATTATCCCGGTTCGGAAGCAAATTAACAGAAAGAACTGGAACAATGTCGTGTTCCAACAAACGGAAATTGGATTCACTCGTTTCCCCTTCTCTCTCGTCTTTTGTTTCGTTTCGTTTCGTTGCGTCGTCGCCAGATCACAGGACTATATTTCCAGCAGCAGCGGCGGAACTGAGTGCAGATACATGGAAAAACCGAAAAAAGCAGAGCACACAGCTCCCCCCCCCCCGAGGGATTTCGTAAGGTCACTGAATGCAATTCGGGAAACGAAACGTCGATGGATTTCGGGTGAAGAATGGTGGAGGGGGGGGGGCCGAGGAGCACACATGAAGCCGAAAGGGGATGAAGAAGTAATTCGAGGAGAAACAAGAGAGGCAGCCGAAGACGGAAAGTTGAATGGAAATGTTGCGTTTTCTCAGGAGAAAGGAGAGCAGAAGAAATAAAGATGATAGAAAGTCTTAGAGGGGGGGGGGGAAGGGATGTTTCTTTGATCTTGGCGAGGAAGTTTGAGCTTTTCCTCTGGTGCGGCAAATCACGAACGCAAACTGCGACGTGGTCAATTGGAAAAGATCTGCAGAATCGTGGAGAATATGGAGCCATTGAGCAATGCTCTTTATGCAGACAAAATATCTGTTTTTTTTGGATTTCAGAATGCAAATGGAAGCTGGAAAATGAAGAGGAAATGACGATGATCATCTGGATATCAGAAGGCTTCAGAAAACATTATTTCGATTTCTGAAGAAGATTTTGCGATTTAAGTCGTCAGTTTCAACAAAAACTGTAACAGAAGAGAAGACGAAAAAAAAGACGAAGACGAGGCGAAGACGAAATGAAGACGAGACGAAGAAAAAGACGAAATGGAAAAGGAAGTGGAAAAGGAAGAGGAAGACGAAGACGAGACGAAGACGAAGACGACGAAGAGGACGAAACGAAGACGAAGACGAGACGAATGCGAGACGAAGACGAAGACGAGACGAAGACTAGACAAAAACGAAGACGAAGAAGAAGACGAAAAGGAAGACGAAGAAAAAGACGAAGACTAGACGAAGACGAAGACGAGAAGAATGCGAGACGAAGAAGAAGACGAAGAGTAAGACAAAAAGGAAGACGAAGAGGAAGACGGAGGGAAAGACGAAGAGGTATGTGAAGAGGAAGACGAAGACGAAGACGAGGCGAAGACGAAATGAAGACGAGACGAAGAAAAAGACGAAGTGGAAAAGGAAGTGGAAAAGGAAGAGGAAGACGAAGACGAGACGAAGACAAAGACGAAGAAGAGGACGAGACGAAGACGAAGACGAGACGAATGCGAGATGAAGACGAAGACAGAGACGAAGACGAAGAACAGGATGAGACGAAGACGAAGACGAGACGAATGCGAGACCAAGACGAGACCAAGACGAAACAAAGACGAAGACGAGACAAAGACGAGACGAAGACTAGACGAAGACAAGACGAAGACTAGACGAAGACGAAGACGAGACGAAGACTAGACAAAAACGAAGACGAAGAAGAAGACGAAAAGGAAGACGAAGAAAAAGACGAAGACGAGACGAAGACTAGACAGAAACGAAGACGAAGAAGAAGACGAAAAGGAAGACGAAGAAGAAGACGAAAAGGAAGACGAAGAAAAAGACGAAGACGAGACGAAGAGGAAGACGAAAAAAAGACGAAGACGAGGCGAAGACGAAATGAAGACGTGACGAAGAAAAAGACGAAGAGGAAAAGGAAGTGGAAAAGGAAGACGAAGACGAAGACAGAGACGGAGACGAAGACGAAGACGAAGAACAGGATGAGACGAATGCGAGACCAAGACGAGACCAAGACGAAACGAAGACGAAGACGAAGACCAAGACGAAGACAAGACGAAGACGAGACGAAGACAAGACAAAGACTAGACGAAGACTAGACGAAGACAAGACGAAAACGAAGACGAAGAGGAAGACGAAGAGGAAGACGAAAAGGAAGACGAAGAGAAAGACAAAGACGAGACGAAGAGGAAGACGAAGAGCTAGTTGAAAACGAAGACGAAGAGGAAGACGAGACGAAGACGAGGCGAAGACGAAATGAAGACGAGACGAAGAAGAAGAAGAAGACGAAGAGGAAAAAGAAGACGAAGAAGAGGATGAGACGAAGAGGAGAAGAAGACGAAGAGGAAAACGAAAAGGAAGACGAAGAGAAAGACGAAGACGAAAAAGAAGACAAGACGAAGACAAAGACAAAGACAAAGACGAAGACGAAGACGAAGACGAGACGAAGAGGAAGAGTAAGACGAAGAGGAAGACGAAGAGGAAGACGGAGGGAAAGACGAAGAGGTATGCGAAGAGGAAGAGGAAGACGAAGACGAAGACGAAAACGAAAACAAAGACGAAGACAAAGACAAAGACAAAGACAAAGACGAAGACGAAGACGAAGACGAAGACGAAAACGAAAACAAAGACAAAGACAAAAACGAAGACGAAGACGAAGACGAAGACGAAGACGAAGAATAATGCAGCTTCAGCAAGAGCAATTGTTTACGTTAGCATTTATGTAGAAATTTCAAATTGTTTTGGAACTTTTTTGAATAGAGTAGACGCAAATCGTGAGTCAGAAGAGTGCGGTGCGGAAATCGGAATTTCCGAACATTTGTGTACCTCACATTCTTGGTCAAAACATGAAATGTTGTTGTTTGAAAAGAGAGAGAAAGGGTTCAAGAGTTTCAATCAGCTCAACTACTCCATCAATTTGACAAAAAAGTAGGAGACCTTGTCTGCATTCTCGTCCTACTTCTCTTCCTCCTTTTATTCTAAAAATAACGGCGTAAAAACATCAAACAAGACAATCATTTTTAAGTGACCAAAAATGAAAAATGCTGAAACTCGACACCCTAATCTAGACTTTTCCGCCCAGCGACCCGTTGTTTCAAAGGCAGAAACGAGGGTAGGGAGGGCGGAGGTAATCCAAATGATGAATTACTCGATCGAACATCGGAAGGGTTCAGGAAAAAGCAGAAACGGCAGAGAGAAATATTTGATGAGAATCCATTTGAAGTGACAAATGCTGAGCGCCGTGAGCTTTTACGAGTACTACTCGTTGATGGATGTGCGGAACGAACAACTTCTCACGCGGAATATCGACAATGGATATTAGATTTTGAAAAATGAGCTCTGACAGAGCCCGCTATTCCTACTTCACTTAGAAAGAAGGGTATTCCACAGAGACATAGAGATGGGAAACGACGATTCAGGTGTTCATCTGAAAAAATTAAAGCAAAACGTTGCTGCTTGAAGTTGGAGTGCGCTCCTGTAAATTGGCTACCGTTCGAAATGTCTACCGCGCTGCAGAGAAGGGCGGAATTCCGGATTCCGCCGTTTCTTTCATTCCGTTTTCCAGATTCCGAGTTCCCAAAATGCAATTCTGAACTACTCTGCCGCACTGTCAACACGAGGTATCACAATTTCAGAAGTCTCTTAATAAGACAAAAGAAATGACGAATCTGAATAGTTGTTGAAGTGTGCTTTTTCAGATAATAAGAGTGTCATTACTTCACTTCAAAAATTCCACAAAAGTTGTCCTAAATTTGTAATTAAATTGTGCTAGACTTGTGGAAAACTTGGTCAAAACTTCAGAACCTCAAAGTTTGGCATAGAGTTGTGGAAAATTTGGTCTAGAATTGTGGAAAGTTTGGCCCAGAATTATGGAAAGTTTGGCATAGAATTGTGGAAAGTTTGGCTCAGACTTGTGAGCTTCAAAATTAGGCTTAGGATTGTGGAAAATTTGGCCTAGACTTGTGAACCTTCAAAGTTTGGCCTAGAATTGTGGAAAATTTGGCCTAGACTTGTGAACCTTCAAAGTTTGGCCTAGAATTGTGGAAAATTTGGCCTAGACTTGTGAACCTTCAAAGTTTGGCCTAGAATTGTGGAAAATTTGGCCTAGACTTGTGAACCTTCAAAGTTTGGCCTAGAATTGTGGAAAATTTGGCCTAGACTTGTGAACCTTCAAAGTTTGGCCTAGAACTGTGAAAAAATTGTGCTAGAATAGTGAACCTTCATAGTTTGGCCTAGAATTGGGGAAAGTTTGGCCAAGACTCGTGAGCTTCAAAGTTTGGCCTAGAATTATTGAGGGTTTGGCTTAGACTTGTGAGCTTCAAAGTTTGGCCAAAACTTCTGAGCCTCAAAGTTTGGTCTAGAATTGGGGAAAGTTTGGCTTAGACTTGTGAGCCTCAAAGTTTGGCCTAGAATTGTGAAAAGTTTGGCCAAGACTTGTGAGCTTAAAAGTTTGGCCTAGAATTGTTGAGGGTTTGGCTTAGACTTGTGAGCTTCAAAGTTTGGCCAAAACTTCTGAGCCTCAAAGTTTGGTCTAGAATTGTGGAAAGTTTGGCTTAGACTTGTGAGCCTTCAAAGTTTGCCCTAGAATTGTGAAAATTTTGGCCAAGTCTTGTGAGCCTCAAAGTTTGGCCTAGAATTGCGGAAAGTTTTGCTTAGGCTTGTGAGCTTCAAAGTTTGGCCTAGAAATGTGCAAAGTTTGGCTTGGACTTGTGGAGTTCTGTAGAGTAAGTGCACACCTGCACAGTGCGCTGTTTTCCCCGTTTTTTTTTGGAGACTTTTCAATAGATTTTCTTACAATTTTCCTAGGGAAATTATACTTGCAATTCGGGCCGCAGGGGGTTCATCAGAAGGCCCGTTTTTAATTTTTTTTCTAAATCGAAATGTTTGCTCTAAAAATATCACGAATTGTTGAATACGAAATAATTTAATAGAAAAATTGTGAATTGTGCTAACTGCATTAAATGGACAATGACGTCATGCCGACTGATTTCGGGTCGAAGTAGTCGTCCTCGAATCACACCATTTTATTGAACATTTTTCAAAATTTTATTTCTTAAATGTGATTTTGTACTGATATAGGCTCACAGAGCTTCCCGAGATCTAGAAGCAGTGTTGGTTTGGAAAGAAGTTTGGAGCGACCCCGTGGCCGGCTCGATTCTCAACGCTTCGTCACAAGTATAGCTGGAAATGTTTTCATTCATGCTAAAAATTCGTTTCAAAGGAGAACTATGAACAATTGTGAAAGAAAAATATTCAAATGAAGCTGGGCTCATCGACTACAAAAATCTGCAAAGTCCAACCAATCGTTTAGCTGAAATAAAATCGGAAGCCACTGCTAATTTGTCTGAATGAAGCGATCATTCAGACAAATTAGCAGCGATCAGCGATCAGCGATCAGAGGCTTTGAAATTGTAAAAAAAAATTGAAAAATAAAACTGAAACACTTCGGAAAATACACGCCGCGGAATAAATAATAGGATGGGTTTCAATCGTCATAACTTTTGCAAAAAAAAAGTGGAATTGATATGAAACTTTGAGAATTTCTGAAATTCTGAAAAAAATAAGGAAAAACTTGAAAAACATAAATAAAAATGTGTAATAAAAATAAATAAAAATGACTGTGTGCGCGCCAGACCTGCCGCAAAACCTCATCCTATTATTTATGCCGCACCCTAGTAAACCAGGTTTATTTTTTTTTGTTTATCTGAAATAAAATATCAACTAAAATAAAATATAGTTATTTAAAGCTGAAAATCACTTAAAAACTGAGCATTTATTTGGAGAAAAACGCATTTTTCGGTTCACACCTTTAGTAAAGTTATATGATTTGTTTTGTTGGGGTTGAGAAGCGCGGCACTCAGCAAAACTGCTCAACTCTTGCACAAACCTCTCGCAAATCTTGGCTAAAACTTCGCGAAGCCTTGTGTTAGACTTGTGAGCCTTCAAAGATTGGCCTAAACTTCTGGGAGCTCTGAGCTAGTGAAGTTTTGCTCAGCATTTTGGCGAAGCGTAATGGGCAGAGTAGGGCGGAATTGGATTTTGGGAACTCGGAATCCGGAATCCAGAAAACGGAAAAAAATATTTTTCACGGAATACGGAATGTAAAAAACGGCGGAATCCGGAATCCGGAATTTTAACCATTGATTTTTGCGGGAGATCAAAAAAGTATACTTTTCACAACAATTGAGAATAAAGTATTAAAACTCATAGTTGGGCGGAATTGGATTTTGGTAATTCGGAATCCGGAAAACGGAAAACGGAAAAAAATTCTTTTAACGGAATCCGGAATCCGGAAAACGGAATGAAAAAAACGGCGGAATCCGGAATTCCACCCTTCTCTGGTAATGGGCATCCGGCCCATCAAAATTTGGCGAATTGCACTAAATGCGCTGGTTTGATCGAGTGGAAGAGACCGTATTTTTTACAGATCAGTTTTCAGCGAAAGAATCACAAACGTGGCCTGGGAAATTTTAGGTTGAACACAAGGTTATTGCGTTTTTATGTTGTTTACTTTTGTGAAAGATTTTTGAATAAAATGTTTAAACCCGGACTTTAACGCTACCGGCATAAGGAAACTTGTTTCCCGTTGGCAAAAATGTATTGATTCTAAGGGTTTTTATTTCGATTAATAAATTTGATTTTAAAAAAAGTTATGGTCATTGAAAGTTGAAGGTTAAAAAACGCAATAACTTTGTGTTCAACCTAATAGCAGCAGTAGCAGTAGCAGAAGTTCTTCCATTTCCTCGATAATTTAAATGGAATAATTGAAAGCTTGAAAGCGGAAGGATTTTAGAAAAAGCTTTAGGATTTTCAGTTATGCTATTTTTATGCTTCTCAGCCTTCAAAATTCATCCTTCTAAGCGAAATACCCACATATGTTTTCGTGCATTCTTAACTCTTTTCCACTGCTTTTTTGTTGTTACAACTCTTGGGAATTCGAGAAGTCAAATTTAAAAGAAAGTGTTCAGAAGCACGTTTCGCTCATGGTTTCCGGAAATCAAATGGCTCTATTGGTAACATGACGAATTGCAACTTACCACTACAACAAGCTGGATTCCAGAACGCGTTGGTTGCGCGAACGTCTGAAGTGACGGCGCCATTGAATATTCTGAAACTTCAATGACTGTTTTCTTGAAATTTTCTTCTATAACAAGCACAGTAAACATTGAATCAGATGCTTAAAAATGGGGGGGGGAGAAAAAGAGGCGGGGCTTCATTCGACACTGTTTATTTCTTCAACTTTAATATTTTCCGAGAATCCTGATTTTTCTGAATTTGTTAAAAAAGAAGAAAATTTGTTTAAAATGCAATTAAAGCGTTTAAAAATTTAAAAAAAAATTAAATTTCAGTTAAAGTTTTGAGTAAAAATAAAATAATTCCAAAAAAAATCTAATAAAATTTTAAAAAATTTTAGAAATTGAAATCTAATTTCTAAAAATGTTAAAGTCGAAGAAATTTTAAAATTAAAAAAAAAATAAATCTCGGTTAAAGTTTTGAGAAAAATTGAAATAATTTCGAAAAAAAAAATTATTAAAACTGAAAAATGTTTGGAAATTGAAATTTAATTTCAGTTTTTTTAAACTATTTTGAGAGAATCCTGATTTTTCTGAAATTGTTAAAGAAGAAGAAAATTTTCTGAAAATGCAAATAAAAAGATTTAAAAAATTTTCAAAAAATTAGCTAAAAGAGGAGAAGAAATTCTGAACAAAATAATTCAATCATGTTGAAATTTTCTGAAAATTCAATTAAATCTTTTATTTATTTTTAAAAATGTATTTAAAAAATTAAATTTCAGCTAAAGTTTTGAGTAAATATAAAATAATTCCAAAAAAAATTAATAAAATTAAAAAATGTTTGAAATTGAAATTTAACTTCTGAAAATGGTAAAGTCGAAGAAAATTTTATTAATCAAATTTTAAAAGTTTTAAAAATTAAATTTCAGTTAAAGTTTTGAGTAAAAATAAAATAATTCAGAAAAAGAATTGATAAAATTGAAAAATGTTTAGAAATTGAAATTAAAATGCAATTAAAGAAATTTAAAAATGTGAAAAATTAAATTTCAGTTATAGTTTTGAGTAAAAATAAAATAATTCAGAAAAAAATTAATAAAATTGAAAAATGTTTAGAAATTTAAATTTAAATTCTGAAATTGTTAAAGTCGAAGAAATGTTTCTGAAAATTTTATAAATCAAATTTTAAAAATTAAAAAAAATTAAATTTCAGTTATAGTTTTGAGTAAAAATAAAATAATTCAGAAAGAAATTAATAAAATTGAAAAATGTTTAGAAATTGAAGTTTAACTTTTGAAAATGCTAAAGTCGAAGAAATTTGTTTGAAAATTTTATTAACCGAAATTTAAAAATTAAAAAAATTATATTTCAGTTATAGTTTTGAGTAAAAATAAAATAAAATAAAATGAAATTAGAAAATGTTAAGAAATTGAAATTTAATTTCAGTTTTTTTTTTACTATTTTCAGAAAATTCGGATTTTTCTGAAATTATTAAAGAAGAAGAAATGCTTCTGAAAATGCAACAAAACAAATGTTAAAATTAAAAAAATTAACTTTCTGTTATAGTTTTATGTAAAAATAAAATAATTCAGAAAAAAATTGATAAAATTAAAAAATGTTTAGAAATTGAAATTTAATTTTTCAGATTTTGACTATTTTCAGAGAATTCCGATTTCTCTGAAAATGCTAAAGTCAAAGAAAAAAGATTTTTTTTCAGTTTACTGCAGAGTAGTCCAAAGAAATAAACGACGTGGGCCTTGAAGCTTCTTAAAACTAATGGAAAACGGCGGAAAAAAGGGAGAAAAACAGTGAAGGGCTCACCTCGCTTGAAATTCTGGGAAAAATAGGAAAAAACTGAAATTAAATTTCAGTTTTTGAGTTCTGTTTTTGAATTATCAAATGAATGTTTTACATTTTTAAAAATAAAATTTAATTGAATTTTCAGGAAAGTTTCAAGAAAAGTTTCAAAAATAGATTGACGTATTTTTTCCAGAGTTTCTTCTCTTCTTTTAGCTAATTTTGTGACGATTCTTTAAATAAACATGAATTTAAAAGCGGACAATCTGTTAGATCTGTCCCACGTTTATTCTCTCAAAAAGAGCAAACGGAGAATCTTTTTTTATTTAAGATATTTCCGCATTCTAAATTAAACTTCGCCCCATTTGTTCCTCTCGATTTGCGCTATTCCCGTTTTTTTTTCATTTCGCCATTTTTCTTCGAATCTTTTGTCTGATTTTGAGAATTTCCATCTCTTTTTCGATTCTAGCCAAAGTGTTCCGAAATGAAAGAGAGAGAGAGAGCCAAGGAATTGGAGCTATTATTGCTTTTTCTTTGTCGGTTTGCAATTGAGCACTCTTGCAATACATACTGGAAGAAACGGGCTCACGTTTTGGGGAGGGGTCAATGGTTTTTCGAGATTTTTGGAGATTTTAGTGGTTTTTTTGTTGTTATTGTTATTATCCATCCGCGAGGACGTCAGCCTTCGTTTAAAGGCGCAACGAATTAACTGTTTGGGTCTCGTTAGGGGATAGCGCGTTAAATATATATATATATATATATATATACAGGAAAGAGCGGGAAGGAAGGAGTACGAGGAAAGGGGGCAGAGCCCCGGATTTTCAGATCGAAATATCTCGATTTCCAGATTTTCAGCGAATAAAATTTTGTAAAAATTGTTAGTGTTACGCTTATTGCTTGAGCAGTGTGTCGTTTCGAAAGCATTTCGAGAAATTTTTCGAGAAATTTCTTCGAAAAATTCTCGAAAATTTTCCGAAAAATTCTCGAGAAATGTTTCTCGTTGATTTGTCGAAAAATTAATGAGAAAAATTTTTCGAGGATTTTTCGAGAAATTTCCGAAAAATTTTCCGAAAAATTCTCGAAAAATTTCGAAAATTCTCGAAAAAAAGAACATTTCGATAAAAAAAAATAATAAACTAGTTCGAACGACACTCCGAAATAACGCAAAGCGCGGTGTTTATCGTATTTCCATTCAAATAATTTTTCGTGATTTCTCGAAAAATTCTTCGAGGATTTTTCGAGAAATTTCCGAAAAATTTCGAAAAATTTTCGAAAAATCAACGAGAAAAATTCTACGAGAATTTTTCGAAAATTTTTCGAAAAACGCATTTTTCGAGAAATAATTTTTCGAAACGACACACTGTGCTTGAGTATGTCTAGTGATATTTTCAGAATCAAAAAAAAATCCAAAAAAGTCGAAAAACTAAGGTAGCGCCTAAAAGCTTAACTGATGGCGTCCGCCAGAGTAGGGCGGAGTTGGATTTTGGGAACTCGGAATCCGGAAAACGGAAAACGGAAAAAAATACTTTTTCACGGAATCTGGAATCCGGAAGACGGAATGAAAAAAACGGCGGAATCCGGAATTCCGCCCTTCTCTGGCGCCCGCCCGTCCGTCTGCCTATTTTAAAAATGTATCTCTTGAAAGCGACCATCGTAACATCGGAGCTTCGAAAAAATAAGACCTGCATTTTTAATTCACCTTTAATTCATTTTATTTTCAATAATTTATTTTATTTTTGAAGAAAAGTCAGAGGCCGATGCATCGTGCTCATTGTCATTGCGAAACTATCAGAAGTTTGACAGAAATTTGAAAAAAAAAACGAAATAATATTGAATGAGCGAAATTTCTAGAAGAATGACATTTTCACATTTTCGTTAGAAAGGGGGGGGGGAACGAAACGAAAAATATATAAATAAAAGCGTCAAAAAACTAAATTATTCACGCCATTCCTGTTTTCTGGACGTTCTTCATTGTTCATATCGATCTGTGTTTGGTTTCATTTATGACTATAACCGTGAAGAGACCATAGAACACGGAGAAATAAATTAGAAGAAAAACAAGATTTTGCAAAAATAAGGCTTCCATGAAAGACGAAGGAAGGTTTTCAGTTCGTCTTGCATTCGTCTTACACAATAGAAAAGTTGTGCAAGTGTATCTCTGCGTCAGATGGATTCAAGACGAAGACCAAGACGAACACGAAGACGAGACAAGACGATATTATTTCGTCTTTCGTGGAACCCTTATTCATGATACTTAATCGATTTGTAATTCGCATGGGTGGGCGCAGAACACAGTTAACCGTGCCTAGCGATCTAGGCAATGGTGGTCCAAGATCCACGATGGTGGTCAACAAAAAGTCGTCTTTCATCTCGTTTTTCGTCTCCCCGTCTTTTTTCTCGTCTTTCAGTTCGTCTTGCATTCGTCTTACGCAATAAAAAAATTGTCAACACACTGCGTCAGACGAATTCAAGACGAAGAACAAGACGAGAAGGCCGAAATTTAGCACGAATGGAGGCCTTAAATTTCGTTGTTTAAACTACAGTCCTCCAAATAAACATAGGTTCATCCAGATTTTTTGAATTATTTCGTTTTATATTAAGTTTTAAAAGGTTTTACCATTGAAAAAAGTCGCGTTTTGAATATATTTTCATACGCATAAGTAAACTTGAGAAATAATAAAATTTGAAAAAAAATACCTGTAAAAGTATAAAATACAGTGCTCCACATAAATTTACGTTCACCCCCAAAAATCTCAAAATTTCGATTTTCTGTAATTCCTAATCATTTATCATATATGATATGAAAATACCTTTGAAAAATACAATTATGGGTCCTGCAGCGAAAATAAAATAACCTACTACTAACCTACTAGAAGCCCATATTTCTTCAATAGGAAGCATTTTGGTTGAAAAGCCAGTTTTCGAGTTTTCGAACATTTTTGGGGTGAACGTAAAATTATGTGGAGCACTGTATATTAAAATGCGATTTTTTTTCAATGGCGAAACATTTTTTAACTCAACTGTAAACGAGAAAATTCAAAAAATTTAGACGAGCCTATGTTTATTTGGAGAACTCTATTCATGACTAAGGCTTCCACGAAAGACGAAAACAAAAAGTCGTCTTTCGTGTTGTCTTCGTTCGTCTTTCTGTTCGTCTTGCATTTGTCTTATGCAATAAAAGAGCTGTGCACGTCTATCTCTGCGTCAGATGAATTCAAGACGAAGACCAAAACCAGAAGTCCTCCAAATAAACATAGGTTCATCCACATTTTATGAATTATTTCGTTTTATGTAGTATTAAAAAGGTTTTGCGATTGAAAAAAATTTTGCATAAATGGAAGGCTTAGTCTGGAATTCATTGAAATTTCACTATGGGTTGAATGCCGCAAAACTGCGGTAAATTACTACAAAAATCGGCGAGTTGCCGTGCAAAAATTCTAGCTTCTCATGGCACTAAAATAGAGTTCGCATTTGTAACAATCTGCAAATTTCAAAATTTCAGAAACTGCTTTCCATTTGAAAATGTTTGCCCTGCAAAACCGATAGAAAAAAGAAACTAATATGTGCTTCCCACGTGAATAAAATATCGAGCACTGCACTGCTTTAATGTAGACAACTTATGTGCTACGCGAATTTCTTCTGATGTCTCTGAATTTTAATTAAAGCTCTACAAAATCTCTGTGAGACCAAGTTCAGAGGACTGTTCTGAAATACTGGAGACACCAGCTCAGTGGCGCCTGTTCCAGATAATTCGAATATCCGCTCAGACCCTATGCTAGCAGGCTCTGACTTATAATTCGCACCGTTAAAGGTTAAAAAAAACAGAATTCAAATGAATCTCAGGTTTAATAAAAACAGCTCTTTTCGAGCTCCATGTTTCAGTCCCTTCTCGTCTACCGTATACCTGCGGCTCACGGATTTCTCACTGACGGAATTGCGGAAAGACTGCGCAGGCTTATACCCCAGGGTAAGGTTTCCATTTGGGGGAAATTTCGGCCGTCTCGTCTTGTGTTCGTCTTGAATTCGTCTGACGAGATGTGTTGGTACAAATGCAAAATTTTTTAATTGCGTAAGACGAATGCAAGACGAACTGAAAGACGAGAAACGAGATGAAAGACGGCCACCATTGCCTAGATCGCTAGGCACTGTTAACAGTGTTCTGTACCTACCCAAGCGAAATGCAAATCGATTAAATATCATGAATAAGGGTTCCACGAAAGACGAAATAATATCGTCTTGTCTCGTCTTCGTGTTCGTCTTGGTCTTCGTCTTGAATTAATCTGACGCAGAGATAGACGTGCACAACTTTTTTATTGCATAAGACAAATGCATGACAAACTGAAAGACGAACGAAGACGAGACGAAAGACGAATTTTTGTTTTCGTCTTTCGTGGAAGCCTTACAAGAGTTCTCCAAATAAACATAGGTTCGTCTAAAATTTTTGAATTTTCTCGCTTTAAGTTAAGTTTAAAAAATGTTTTGTCATTGAAAAAATATCGCATTTTTTTCAAATTTTATTATTTATCAATTCCACTTATGCGTATAAAAATATATTCAAAATGCGACATTTTTTCAATAGCAAAAACTTTTTAAAAACTTAACAGAAAACGAAATAATTCAAAAAATGTGAGTGAACTTATGTTTATTTGGAGGACTGTAGTTTGAATAGGGAAATTTAAGGCCTCCCGTTGGGCGAAATCCTCGTCTTGAATTCGTTTGACGCAGTGCGTTGTTGTTGACAATTTTTCTATTGCGTAAGACGAATGCAAGACAAACTGAAAAGCAAACGAAGACGAGACGAAAGACGAAATTTTGTTTTCGTCTTTCGTGGAAGCCTTCCTTACTCACGAATAGAGTTCTCCAAATAAACATAGGTTCGTCTAAAATTTTTGAATTTTCTCGCTTTAAGTTAAGTTTAAAAAATGTTTTGTCATTGAAAAAAAATCGTATTTTTTTTCAAATTTTATTATTTATCAAGTCCATTTATGCGTATGAAAATATATTCAAAATGCGACATTTTATCAATAGCAAAAACTTTTTTTTAAAAACTTTTAAAAAACTTAACATAAAACGAAATAATTCAAAAAATGTGAGTGAACTTATGTTTATTTGGAGGACTCATCTTCTTCTTCTTCGTCTTGAATTCGTCTGACGCAGTGTGTTGTTGACAGCTTTTTTATTGCATAAGACGAATGCATGACAAACTGAAAAGCAAACGAAGACGAGACGAAAGACGAAATTTTGTTTTCGTCTTTCGTGGAAGCCTTACTCACGAATAGAGTTCTCCAAATAATCATAGGTTCGTCTAAAATTTTTGAATTTTCTCGCTTTAAGTTAAGTTTAAAAAATGTTTTGTCATTGAAAAAAAACCGCATTTTTTTTTCAAATTT
Source organism: Caenorhabditis inopinata (assembly GCA_003052745.1). Classification (NCBI taxonomy): domain Eukaryota; kingdom Metazoa; phylum Nematoda; class Chromadorea; order Rhabditida; family Rhabditidae; genus Caenorhabditis; species Caenorhabditis inopinata. Next base: position 18,532,419 of record AP018154.1, read on the forward strand.
TATTATTTATCAAGTCCATTTATGCGTATGAAAATATATTCAAAATGCGACATTTTTTCAATAGCAAAAACTTTTTTAAAAATCTTTTTAAAAACTTTTAAAAAACTTAACAGAAAACGAAATAATTCAAAAAATGTGAGTGAACCTATGTTTATTTGGAGGACTGTAGTTTGAATAGGGAAATTTAAGGCCTCCCGTTGGGCGAAATCCTCGTCTTGAATTCGTCTGACGCAGAGACAACTTTTTATTGCATAAGACAAATGCAAGACAAACTGAAAAATGAACGGAACAAACACGACTTTCTGTTTTCGTTGTTTGAGGAATTCTCACATTAGAGAAATTAATGAAATTTATATAAAATAAAATAGGGGAAAACAAGTCAAGAAGTCAAGAGTATTACCTAAAAGTGCTCGTTTTCTCAGCGGCCGAAATTAGAAATGCAACAGGACGAATGCATAGCAGTTGAAATTGCCGCTCGTAATTCTCCAGAAAAACGCTGGAAACAGAGCTGAAAAAATGAATGGGACCATATGAAACGAGCAATTTCGTTTCGAGACAACGCTGAAGACGGCCGAGCCGAGTTAAATTTTATTGGAAATGTGCATGGCGAAGGATGTTTCTAGTTTAGAAAGTGTTAGCAGAGACAGGAGGGGGGGGGGGTTTGACGGCGACTAAAATTCGATTAAAAATTCAGATTAGCTAGTCGCTGTTCTCTGTTCAGAAGCTCAATTCTGTAGGGGAGATGATTGAGAGAACTTTCAAATTTCGGGAAAAATTCAGGTGGGTGAGACGCTTCGAATAATTATAAACCCCTATTGGTTTTATTTACGATACGGAAAAACAGATGAAAAGAATTTTAATAAGAAATTTCGCACAATTTCGCAATTATGAACTGGAATTCAGAATTGTGGGAAGGAGCTGGAATTATTTATAAATATTTCAGTGTAGAATTGATGAAAAATTGATGAATATACTCAAAACAAGATGCTAAAAACGCGCAAATTCCGGGAAAATTCAATAAAACTCGGATATTTCAAGTAACACTGTAATGCTTCCATTTGAGCGAAATTTCGTCTTGAATTCGTCTGGCACAGTGTGTTGACGACTTTTTTAATGCAAGACGAACTGAAAGACGAACGAAGACCACTTTTTGTTTTCGTCTTTCATGGAAGCCTAACAGAGTTCTCCAAATAAACATAGGTTCGTCTACATTTTTTGAATTTTCTCGAATTATTCTCACGGAGACTTTGTAGAGCTTTGACTCAAACCTCGGTGGAGCTTTGAGCTGTCCGAATTCAAGCAGTGCACAAAAAATAAAGCGACGCAATTCGTTAGTCGCCAGCAGGAATCGGTCACACAACCTCACAGTTTTCTCGGGGGATTCAGCAAAAACTGCCGAGAGAATCTCTTTTTTTCTCCTCGTTTTTCCTTATTTAAATGGATTACAGCAAATTTATCATTGCTGGAAAAGAAGCGAATGGGGGAGACGACGACGATGGGGAAAACGCAAAACGGAGAAGAAACGAGAAAAATGAGTGAAAACCCGAACGAGTTTAAGAAAATTGCAATGCAGAACACAAATCAGGAGACCAGAGATCGGAACTCAATAAATTTGAATGGAGCATTTCGTTTCAGTTTGCGGTAGAATCGGCTATCATCAGAAGTGTAAGACAGTGGCATTCTGTCAAATTGTTTTTTCAGCATTCGGAAAACGGAGCTGAACTCGAGAAGAGTTAAGATAAACAAAACTGAAACAAGAACGGATACATCGAGTAAGGCTTCCACAGAAGACGGAGACAAAAATTCGCCTTTTCTCTCGTCGGTCGTCCTAAGTCTTTCGCCTCGCCTTGCCCGGCACTTCCCGGGTTCCGCGTATCTTCGTACTTTGCACACTATGACCTTACAAACATGGTAATGCATGAAGCTGCGCGAAACCCAGGAAGCGTCGGAACATTCAGGAATATATACCGATCTCTGTCTATCTCCGCGGCTGACGAATTCAAGAAGAAAAAAAAAGACGACGTGTCGGAGGAGACTGGACACGACGGGCGAAATTTTGCCCGGAAGCCTTAACCTCCAGACAGAAAACCATTTATGATCAATTCAAATCAATCGACTGAAATCAACTGATTGCTTCATGGATCACCATCGCACAGCATGACAAGCTGCAAAAGCGCGCACAGAAGGATCGACTAAGTAAATAAGTAAGTGTTCGCTGGCAGGCAGGCTTCATTCGTTTTCCAGTGAATACATGATCAGAGCCTCCATTTCAGATGGGATGACATCACTTTATTCTTTTTCAGCCTCCTTCTCCTCCTCGCATTATTCAGCGCAGGGCGGAATGCGCAACCGCTTGATTTGTGCGGAGGTGGACAGGCAATGCCCTTCATTTAAGTCAATCGAGAAGCAGTCAAGGTACTCTGTACGGAGCTCAGCCTAGGAGTCTCAATGTGTGTTCTTCTTCCATTTCTTCTCCCATTTTTTGCATATGAATGTTTATCTTCAGAGTCGCAGAAGTCAGTGACATAAATAAAAATGCCCCTTGAGCACCTTGAGCACCTTCCCATATTTGAAACTATTTTCGAGCATGAAGACTTCAAAAACCAATAATATTCTTTTTTTTGTACTACTATAGTACAAATTCTTGTACTTTCAAAACATTCTGTTTCGTATTTCGCAGGCCAAACGTGAGGTGTCCTATTTTTTACGAATTCCAACAGATTCCTTTTAGATCCCACATGACACCTAAAACATGGATAATTAAACAGTCAACCTAGGCAATTTCATTAAAAACTAAATGCTTCATAGCGCCTCAAAGTAGCCAAACTTTGGCTCTATTTTTCGCTTCAATTGGCTCCACAGCGACTCAATTCTCAGATCAGAGAAGGACGGAATTACGGATTCCGCATTCCGGGTTCCACCGTTTTTTCATTTCGTCTTCCGGATTCCAGATTCCGTGAAAAACAATTTTTTCCGTTTTCCGGATTCTGGGTTCCCAAAATCCAATTCCGCCCTACTCTGATTGTAACCTGATTGCAACAATCCATTAAAAAATCTCTAAAACCTCCAAAAAAGTCGAAAAACCATTGACTCTCCCCCCCCCCCCAACTAAGATATCACAGCATAAAGAAAATCAATAATATGAAAAAATTGATAAGGAAAACAAGATTGATAGGCGAAAACAATAACAACTGACGTCATCACAGGCGAAGCAAAACATGTGCGCTGGCGCGCATTTACATTATGTTTTGGAATGAAAATAACAAAAATAAAATGTGAATTAATCAGAATCAGAGGAAGGGAATTCATAGGTATATGAGAATACTGAAACGAGCACGCACAGCTATTACGGTGACAGTGTCGCGTGTTAGTTGACGATAAATTATACGGAGCCAACTTCATGGGCTTCATGAAGACATATCGGACACCCTATGATTCTAGAGCTCGAAAATTGCTCAGAGTTTAACACTTTTCTTGTCTTAAGGTGTCAAATGCTTCATTTTTTCTTCTAGAAAATTCGAGAAGCTTCTAGAACATGTCATGCTCGAGGTTATACGAAAATCTGGTTCAATGGCATCATCAAGCAATACTCCGGTTCAACTAAACCCCGTTCTGGCACTTCAACAAGACAAATCAATCGAATCAATCGATCGATGATACTGTTAATACTGTTACTGTACTGATACTGGTACTGTTAATCAAGAAACAGCTGTCCGTTGGTTCCAAAAGTTCAGTGGAGAGGTGGAATTCACAGCTCTCAGTGAGACGCATTCCACAACCGGATCACAGAATCTTAGTGAATGCCACGTAGCATTTACGCAATTCTTTACCCACTTTACCGAGTGCTCAATAACACTTCAGAGCTTCTTCTCCAGCCCACTTCATCTCTGGCCTCTTGCGGGGTCTCATGATTATTTTACCACGTTTTTAGCATTCATCTCATTCTTTTCATACTGTATCGCAAATGCTCATTTAACTGGGTATGATTTGTTGATAAGGCTTCTACGAAAGACGAAATGAGACTGTCTCGTGTCTCGTCTTCGTCTTGAATTCGTCTGACGCACAGATGGTACACGTGCACAACTTTTTTATTGCGTAAGACCAATGCAAGACAAACAAAGACGAGACGAAAGACGACGTTTTGTTTTCGTCTTTCGTGGAAGCCTTACTCATGAACAGAATTCTCCAAATAAACATAGGTTCGTGAGTATTGAAGTATAATTCCTATGTGCTGTGTAAGGCTTCGACGGAAGACGAAATAAGACCGTCTCGTCTCGTCTTCGTCTTCGTCTTGAATTTGTGAACATTCTGTTGGCACACATGCACAAATTTTTTATTGGCAAGACGAATGCTAGACAAACTGAAAGACAAACAAAGACAAGACGAGACGAGACGGTCTTATTTCGTCTTCCGTCGAAGCCTTACACAGCACATAGGAATTATACTTCAACACTCAAAAAAATGTAGACGAACCTATGTTTATTTGGAGAAGTTTGTTCATGAGTAATCGACAAATTGCACAATAGGTGGGCTCGGCATCTGGCGCACTGCTCTCAGCAGAAGGCGCTACAACACTGGAGCAAATCAGAATTGTTGTTAAGTTGTTGAAAGGATGTGTGGCGCGCTGATGGTTTCAGTAAGGCTTCCACGAAAGACAAAACAAGACGGTCGGCTTTCTCAGGGAATCCTTTCGTCTCGTCTTCGTTCGTCTTTCAATTCGTCTTGCGTTCGTCTTGCGCCGTCAATTAAAATACATGTGTATGAACACAATGTCTATCTCTGCGTCAGACGAATTCTAGACGATGACGAAGTTTCGTCTGTCGCGGAAGCCTTAGGTTTCAGTTTGATTCTACAATAGGAATTGATGATTAAAGGAATTACAGAATTTCTATGAATCAGAACAACAAAGATCACACTGGATCTAATTATGATTGGGATCAGTGTGTCGTTTCGAAAAATGATTTCTCGAAAAATGCGTTTTTCGAAAAATTTCCGAAAAGTTTTCGAGAAATTTTTCTTGTTGATTTCTCGAGAATTTTCGAAATTTTTCGAGAAATCGCGAAAAATTATTTGAATGGAAAACGATAAACAACGCTTTTTGCGTTATTTCGGAGTGTCGTTCGAACTACTTTATTATTATTTTTTATCGAAATTTAATTTTTTTCAAGATTTTTCGGAAATTTTTCGAGAAATTTTTCGAAAAATTCTCGAGAAATCAACAAGAAACATTTCTCGTTGATTTTTCGGAAATTTTTCGAGAAATTTTTCTGAAAATTTCTCAAAATGTTTTCGAAACGACACACTGATTGGGATGAAGTAGAAAAAGATCCTTCGCGAGGTTTGTGTGACGTTAGATTCTATCTTCTGGAATAATTTGCTTTTTAGGCAGATATTTTAATGTATACTGCAACTATATTCTAAACAAGAAATGTGTCTTCAGTCAGCTTCCCGCTGCCTGAAATGTGTTTTTAATTTGTACTTCTCGTGAAGAATTCCGTTCCGCCATGTAATTTCTGAACTTATAGTTTTCAAAAATCTTCATAAAATGACGATTAGGACAGAAATTCAACACTCAAGTTATTGTGACGCACACTGGGTCACATGTGACGCCATCAATTTAAGGGCGTCCCAATGAAACTGATGTTTGGGGGGTGGGGTGGGAGGAGGGTAGCTTCAGAGGATTCTGCCATTCAGTTCAAGCTATTTGATCATTTGTCCAAGAGCTTCCAAAGCAGAGCAGGGCGGAATTGGATTTTGGGAACTCGGAATCCGGAAAACGGAAAAAAAATTTTTTCACAGAATCTGGAATCCGGAAGACAGAATGAAAAAAACGGCGGAATCCGGAATTCCTCCCTTCTCTGCTCCAAAGCAGGATTACAGTAGCGGTCATTGATGCATCATGTAGAATTCACTCAAGAATGTTTGAAGTAATCAAACAGAAGCTTCCAAGAAAGACGAATACAAAAAGGCTTCTTTCGTCTCGTCTTCATTCGCCTTTCAGTTCGTCTTGCATTCGTCTGACGCAGATAAAAAAGTTGTGCATGTGTACCAACACAATGTTTATCTCTGCGTCAGACGAATTCAAGACAAAGGTGAAACGACAGCAAGTTAAGGCTTCCACAAAAGACGAAAACCAAAAGTCGTCTTTCGTCTTATCTTCGTACGTCTTTCAGCTCGTCTTGCATTCGTCTTGCAGATAAAAAAGTTGTGCTGTGTGCCAACATAATGTTCACGAATTCAAGACGAAGACGAAGACGAGACGAGACGGTCTTATTTCGTCTTTCGTCGAAGCCTTACACTTTTTACACAGTACATACTATTTCACAGTACATAGAAATTACACTTCAACACTCAGAAAATGTAGACGAACCTATGTTTATTTGGAGAACTCTGTTCATGAGTAAGGTTTCCACGAAAGACGAAAACAAAACGTCGTCTTTCGTCTCGTCTCCGTTCGTCTTGCATTTGTCTTACGCAATAAAAAAGTTGTGCACGTGTACCAGCACAATGTCTATCTGTGCGTCAGACGAATTCAAGACAAAGGTGAAACGACAGCAAGTTAAGGCTTCCACAAAAGACGAAAACCAAAAGTCGTCTTTCGTCTTATCTTCGTACGTCTTTCAGCTCGTCTTGCATTCGTCTTGCAGATAAAAAAGTTGTGCTGTGTGCCAACATAATGTTCACGAATTCAAGACGAAGACGAAGACCAGACGAGACGGTCTTATTTCGTCTTTCGTGGAAGCCTTAAATCAGACAACTTTGAGCATTATTGCACGTAGCAATAAGCGTCAGGATTTTTCAGCTTTTTCAGCTTCAGCTTTCATTGTCCGCTACTGCTGTATTTCCTGTGCTTGCGGTGCTGTCAGCAATTGCTCCGCACAACATTGGCGTCAGTACGGTACCTTGTAGAACTTCGCATTGCGATGCTTTTGGAAGAGAAACAGTTGAATTTATTTTAAAACGTTCTTTAAACTAAATTTCTGTTTTACAGATTCCTCACGTCCAACTGCATCCTTATTTGTATATCTGTACCAGAGTAGGACGGAATTGGATTTTGGGAACTCGGAATCCGGAAAACGGAAAACGGAAAAAAAATGTTTTTTCACGGAATCTGGAATCCGGAAGACGGAATGAAAAAAAACGGCGGAATCCGGAATTCCGTCCTTCTCTGGTCTGTGCTCCTCTACACGATGGCTCAATCATGCCAGCTCCGACGATTTCGTTTCTAGAAGAACGCCGCTGCCAGTATATTCTTTTTCCCTTTCACAACGCATTCTTAAATATTTATTCATCGCTTTTTGCAAAGATGTTATGCGGTCCTGCGCCTGGACCTCTCTTCCAGCATTACCACTAGCGGGTGTCGATGCTGGCTGGCCATATTGATATTTCCCCGCTCCTTCCATTCTAATTTTGATGCATTTCTATAACTAATAATCGGGTTATTGTGTCATGCGCAATGTGTCATCATACAAATTTTATTAATTAATATAAAAAAAGAATGCAATTTACAAGATGTGCTGGGTATGTGATGCGTAGCAACCACAGTAAATGGATTACAAGAAACAAGAAGGGATACCAGAAAATGAAAAAGGTTGGTTGGAGAACTACATCTATCGCAAAGACGGGAAAGACTGGTGATCCCAAACTACTGTGATCAAAGAACGAAATGATTAAGTATGCATTTAAGAAAAAAAGTGCAGAGGCCACACATCTCACAGCGAACATTGCAGTATTTAACAAAATCTGTCCTTTTTTAATTAAAAAAAATGTTTTTTTTAGTTTAATTTGAGATTGGAGCACTGTGAGCAGAAAGATGAAACAACTCGCTGTACCATCTAGGCTTGATAAAATCGGAAATATTTTCGAAAGTTATCACAATTGAGCAATGAGATCTCTAGTGACGCGGAGTCCAGAAATGAATGTTTTTAGTTTTTTCTTTTTTTTTTATTTTAGTTTTTTTTCAGATTTTAGAGGGCTCAGCAATTTTAGATTACCAGGCCATTTTTCGATTTTTTTTCTCCTATTTTTTTGAATGAACTCGAGAATGCGGTTGGACACACTGGTCAGCGGAACCTTCAGTTTGTTAGTCCTTCATTCCTTTGTCGGTCAATCAATCAATCAATGATCAGATTTTCTTCTCTGTTAATTGCATTTATCCTGTTCGAAGATATGACGCTACGATGACGCTTTCGGAAGAATTGAACAATTGTCGTTTTTACGTTTTTACGAGTGCACAAAAACTGAAACCAGGTCTTCTTCCAATCGTAGAAAACTCTTCTTTATCAAGAAGCTGCCGGACTTAACCTAGCTGAGCAACAGAGAGAGCCTTCGCTCAATCAACATGGTAGAATGAAACGAACTAATCGGTTTTAGGGAAAATTTCCGGCTGATTTCTACGTATCTAAATATCGAACTGATAAAGCCCCATGAGTATTGCAGAAAAAAACCAATATTTCTTTTTTTCATATTTTTAAAATTATTTTTTTAATCTTATTTTTTTGAAGAAGCAGCACAAAAAGATATGGGCAATTTATTTTAGTTTTTTTAATTTTAGTTTTTATTTTAGTTTTTTTTTTTTTAGTTTTTTTTAACGATATATTTTAGAGGCTAATGGGTATGACATTGTCCGAATTTCCCTGAACCGGCAGAATCAGGAGAGCGAACGATCCTCACCTCACGGAGCATTTGAAACCTGTGGTAACATGGATCGATTCCAATAGGATCGACATTTCGGCTCCGGGACATTTTAAAACCGGACGTTTCAAAACCGAGACATTTCAAAACCGGACATTTCAAAACCGGACATTTCAAAACCGGACATTTCAAAACCGAGACATTTCAAAACCGGACATTTCAAAACCGAGACATTTCAAAACCGTGATTTTTACTATTAAAGTGTTTTCGAGTTTACCTTTCTCAAAATTTGAATTGCGAGAAGAACTATTCAAGTTTCTCTACTGTTTTCTCTGCGACTCTGCGTGCACTTTTATCAAGAGCAATGATGTTTATCCAATTTGTTCCGTTTACGTTTATTTTTAAACAATTTTTTCATGTTTTTTATCTGTTTTGAATTAAATACGAACAAAAATTTGTAAGAATGTCTAAACGCAAGATGAGACCTCTTTATCCGCACGATGCTTGTAAAATGTTTGAGAGAAGAAGCCTTACATTTGAAACAAAACAAAGAAACATTGGATTTTGATCCACTTTTTACAATAAGCGCGTGGAACTATCAAAATTCTAAGCTGTTGAATGTTATTCTGAATAATCCACAACCGCCCAAAGCTCCACTCCAAGGACTAGCCTATTTTAAAGCTATTCGCGCTGCCAAAAAAGGATTCTGATAAATAACAATTGTATTTTGTCGGACTTCTCTCCAAACATGTTTTCAAAGTCTCTCAACCCGTTTTTAAAATTTGATCTTTGAGTATTCTTTGAGTATTTGAGTAATTTGAGTATTCCTTGTTGATTTATGTAATGAATTCTTCTGTTGATATCTTCAACTTTTTTCTTTTTTAAAAACAAACGGAATTCCCGAAAATCTCATTTAGGCGCAGGGACGCAGAGAAACTTGATTAGCTCTTCTCGCAATTCAAAATTTGAGAAAAGTAAACTCGAAAACACTTTAATAGTCAAAAACACGGTTTTGAAATGTCTCGGTTTTGAAATGTCCGGTTTTGAAATGTCCGGTTTTGAAATGTCCGGTTTTGAAATGTCCGGTTTTGAAATGTCTCGGTTTTGAAATGTCTCGGTTTTGAAATGTCCGGTTTTAAAATGTCCCGGAGCCGACATTTCGGACAACAGGACGAGACCATGAACACTGCAAAATGCATTCCCCGCTTACGTTATCCAACTGAATAGTGCTCCGAAGCATTCTTTTCTCATCGTATTTTTTTTGTTTCATAGTTGTTGTATATTCTGCAGTCTCCTGATTTGAATTGAATAAAACCGAGCAAGTGTGGGAGGAGCCGAGCTCGTAGTTAGAGCAACAAATGCCGTCAAGAAAGCTTCTGGCCCCGATGCTGCGCCGATGTAATGGTTTTATTGATTCGAGAAACCATGCAAAACTAAGAACTACATCTAATTTCTTCAGTTTTTCTTCTCTATCGTTCATTTCTGGACTTCGCGCCACTATAGATCTCATTGTTCTATTGTGAAAAATTTCGAAAATATTTCCGATTTTAACAAGCCTAGATGTTACTGCGAGTTGTTTCATCTTTCTGCTCACAGTGCTCCATTCTTAGAACAAACTAAAAACGAAGGCTGATAAAAAAAAGGACAGACTTTTATCAGCACTGCAATGTTCCCAACGACGTGCGTGGTCAATGCATTCTTATTCTCCATTTTTCCATATTTATATATGAAGATGTGGCCGACAAAACATTTGTTTCTCATTTTCGATTGAAACAATTTCATCAGATCCGGGCATTTCTGAAATTTCTGAAAACTCCGTAATTCTTGACGATGAATCTTCTTCAAATTGAAATTTATAACTTGAAGATTTGTATTCTCTTTCCTAAAATATAACGGCAATTATTGAATTCGTGGAATTATTTGTTACCTGACTTTCCATATCTAATGGAATCATATTTTTTGTTTCGTGGAACTGCCAATGATTTAGCAAAATTTTCGGATTTGCTGCTTGATTCACTTTGTTTTTAATGAAAATTTTAAAAGCCAAGCTAGAAATCAAGAGAAGTAGAACAAATATAATTTGATGACGATGTTTCCATAACTGTAAAAATGAGAATTCATTAGAAAAAAAAACAAACTGGAATTTCTGAAAACCAACTGCATTGCAAATTGCCATTCCTAAAATATTGAAAAAAGAATCGGATTTGTTGTAAATCACTTCAAAGAACTTTTGTGATTGCGAAATCGTTTTCAAGTACATTGATAACGTGTTTTCCAATATAAATTCACAAGTTTCACCTCGGAATCCATCCGGGCATTTGCAGATCTATAATTAAAAACCTCTTTTTTTTATTTCGATTAAAAAAGAGAAGCAGTAATGTAACACATATTCTACCTTTCTTCGGCTCTATCTTACAGTTGGGCGGGGGCCAATGGTTTTTAGTCATTTTTGGAAGTTTTTGCAAATTTTTTTTTTCTGAAAATGTTTGTTGTTATTGTTAAAATATTTGTAAGTTGTTTTTTTCACGCGTGGCGCTTACTTTTGGCACGAAAACTACGAATCCACTTTTTTTCACGCGTGGCGCGATTCAACGATGAGCAATTTTTGCAATTTTTTTTTTTGGATTTTTTTTTCGCTTATTAGTTAATCATGGATATGAGTAGGACCGCAGCTGATGCACTTCTCGACTTGAAGTCGTTTACAGTTTTCAATGGATGGCCCGGTGTTGCGAGAACGTCGTCTGAAGACTGCAAGTATTGCGTTTATTTTTTTTAATTTTTTTTTTGCAAGCATTGGGTTTCGACTATCAGACAGTGAATTATTCTTTCAAATATCATGATAAAGCGAAATTTTACGAGATATGGGCCGGAATCGCCAAGAAATATCCAGTCACCTAGTCATTTTCTTTTTTGTGCGTATTTTTGTTGTCTGCCAATAAAATTGTTCTAAAATTTGCTAGTGTTATTCGAGTATGTCTAATAACATTTTCAGAAAAAAAAATCCTCCAAAAATGACTAAAAATCATTGGCCACCCCAACTAAGATAGCGCCCTTTTTTTCAGTGGTAATTTGGAACACTTACCTGAACTATTTCTTTACCCGATGAAGCGCACCTCCATCGAAGATCATAATCATTATTAAACTCTTTTGAGCAGCTGTAAAGTCGTAAACTTTTGAGAAAACTTGACAAGAACTTACTTTTCTGTACTCAATCTTCCAATTACACAACTAAAGATTTCGAAGCACCGCGGTCCGAAGTATCCATATTTGCAAGGACAGAATCCTAAGTTCTTTTCATTTTCTTCAAAAATTGTTCCAGGCTCGTAGCAATCATTTATATCTGAAAAAACTGCTTTAGTAACTTAGTAGAAAATTGTATTTTTTTACTGAATTGTTTTTCAATCGTTTCCATCGATAAAGCCATGCACACCAGCAAGGAAGACACTATTATGAAGAGCGATCCCATTGTCGTTACCTAAAAACAACTCGCTCAACATTTACATATGTGTCACGTATAACAAAAACATACTTTACATCAGTGTGTCGTTTCGAAAGCACTTCGAGAAATTTGTAGAGAAATTTTTTCGAAAAATTCTCGAAAACATTTCGAAAACTTTTCGGAAATTTTTCGAAAAACGCATTTTTCGAGAAATCATTTTTCGAAACGACACACTGCTTTACATCAAAAATAGCATGCTTTAAACAAAAAAATACTTTAACAGTATTGCAACACGAGTTTCGCGCAAGCTGGTTGGCGCTGGCGCATTTTTCGTGCAAACATTTTATTTCCATTATTTTCAACATGGTTTAATTAACTCATTTCCAAAATTTCAAGTGTCTATGTTGATTTTTACAGGTATCCCTCCAAGCCACTGTAGAGACGTTTCCGAAAAGACTCATGGATGTTGTGAAGAACAGAGGAAACCGCATCAAGCAACTTTGATAATTTTATTTTTAAAAAGGTTTCAGTAAACCATTGTTCAATTTTCTTGTTGATACGGGTCATTTTGCAAAACTTACATCACTCGGACTGTATTTCTGTTCTTTGGCGCACCTTGAAACGGTAAAAATCGGATATTGTAATTATTTTTTAATTCTTCATTGCCACGTGAAGTTCCACAATTGTAACGATCGCTAGACCCTTCCCTACAGGAACAAAAGGACTTCCGAACGGGATAGTGTCTGACAATGAATCCAATTCGCAGAAGATAATCGATGAAGCTATCAAAAGAGGACTCAACTCAACAACGAACTCGAAACGATCTATTGGACTCGAATCACTCCATATTCTCCGTGAAAAGGAGGATTTTACGAAAGAATGATGAAAATGATGAAAGCAATTCGCGGAATTGAGCTCTCAATGGAAGAATTGATTACAACTTTGCATGAAATTGCAGCATCAATCAATATTCGTCCACTCACCTTCGTCGAAGACGTTGTGAACTCTGAATACCCTCTCCGACCTATTGACCTCATCACTCCAGAAATGAAAATCACCATACCACTCGAAAATGTGCTCGAAACATCAGATGAGCACATGCCTTCAAAGGAATTCCGAGAAATTGAGACATGCAAAGAAACAATGGAAGCGTTAAAATCTTCAGTTTAAGTTTCTGAAAACGGGTGGAAAATCCAGGAGTTGGACACCTCGGAGGACAACGTCGTCAGAGAAGCACTGGTAGCCACACGGTTCGGAAAAGGCTTCAAAACGACTACTATAAGAAGATCAATCAACATGCTTGTACCATTGGAGCGTGATGAAGTGCAAGGAAATGGTCACAAGATCTGAAGAACAGGAGGAAAAAGCTCCAAAATCACCGAAAAAGACGTGCCGATAGTGCGGCTCGAGAAGACACAATTCCGCCCTCTGTCGCGTAACAAGAAATCGAGTGATCAATGCGAAATTCCAATCGTTCAATGCTTTCTAGATTTCCCTGCTTTTTCTTCCTATTCAAAATTCCCCCCCCCCGGAATGTGCTCGCTTGAGCACTTCAAATACTCCCTCCCTCTGAATAACTCACATTTTGTTTTTGTTTTTGTTATTGCAAAACATAATGTAAATGCGCCCTAGCGCGCTTGTTTTGCTTCGCCTGTGATGACAGTTGTTGTCAGTTGTTGTTTTTGCATTTCTAACAATCTTGTGTTGATCAAAAATTTTGTCGTATTATTGATTTTCTTTATACTATTAATTCTAGTGATCAGATCCTTACCTCTACACACATCACATCCCGTCAACCAACGTCCAACAGTCGGACTGCAACAACATTTCGACATTAACCAACACATTTGGGCTCGAAACCCCAATTTGACTGATAAGACGAGCACCCACAACAACCATTGACACCGACCCAGCACAAGACGGACAATGGTAGATTCATAGGAAGAACATTCTTATTTCGGATAATTTTCAGCGATAAATATACATAAAATTGTGACGGCCCGGAGGGATACCTATATCATTTGAAAGATTTGCTCACTTGAGCACCTTTTTCATTTTAGAAGAAGAAGCAGGTTTTGTATTATTATTATTTTCCTACGTTGCTATTTTCTTTTCGCCTACATTGCACAAGTGGAAGAAACACTTTTGCACAGGGTCAGGACCTTGTGTAAAAGCTGGCGCATTTGGTCTCGTTGTAACAAATACCGTACCCTAGCTGTTTTCTGTCTCTAGCCTGTCTCTTTTGCAAATAGTATAATAAAATAGGCCATCACATGGGAACCTCGAATAGAAATCCCTTTAACTTTTTTTTTAGTTTGACCACTGGTACCTTAGACTACGGAGAATTCAGTGCACACGATGGCTATCTGCGGAAAATTCTAAAAATCGAGATATTTCTATCTGAAAATCCGGAGCTCCACGCTCCTTCCCCGACTCTTCCTTTCTCCCTCTTTCGTCTATGCATTCCCCAGTGTAGCAAAAAGAAGCGGTGGCCGAAAGGGGAAGAGGGAGGGGAGAGATGGAAATCTGGAAAGTGAGGGTTCGGTTAAACTCCACGGCACGTTTTTTTTTGCCACCACCACCATGAATAGGCACCATGTGTACTGAATCCTCCGTAGTCGAAAGTACCTGTGGTCGAATTTTTAGAAAAAGTTAAGAAGATTTCTATTCGAGGTTCCCGTGTCAAACGGTTTTCACCATTTCGATCCCATCAGCCATGCAAAACTGTTTTTTTTAATCACAGTTTGAGGTTTCACTGCTCGATCATACTTTGTAGAGCATTCACCGCAGGAAAGAGCCTAGTGCGAGCAGACAGGACGGTATTCAACAGCAAGCCGCTAGGATTGCTCACTCGCACAGAAATAGAACTACACCCTTTTCGGCACAAAATAAATAGATCTGTAGAAAGAGGTCATACAGAAAAATTGTTACAAAATTATATAAAACTGAAAGAAAAAGGAAAGATTAGAATTGTATGCGATGGAAGAAATGGTGGTTTTATCAGTTTTTTGTTGATGAAAATAATATCGATAAAGGGTAATTTGGCAGGAGATTTCTGCTTTCTGACTCCTATCGTTTTACGTTTGGTAAAAATCATTTCAAGCGATGAGGAAGTCAAATGTTTTCATTTTCAGCAAAAAACTGCATCTTATTTTCGAAAGATTCGCAAGAAGAAACGAAACATTTTGAAAGATTGCATAATCGTTCCGGTAAACTGCTCAACGGAGCCAGATGCCTACTGCTATCGGACCCCACTGAACGGAAACAATTGCCACCAGATAATCATAAAAAAAGGAATTTTTTCATTCAATAACGGTTGTGTTTTCATTTATTATTTATTACTCTTATTTATACTCGTTTTGTCTTTAGTGGTTCCTGCCGATTTTTAAAAAATTGCTAGCACCACTTTTTCCTGTTATTACAAACTCCCAAACGGTTCCTAAATTTCCATGAACTTTAAAAAATTTGTTCCAAAATGTCCGACGCTTCACTTCCGCTCACACCACACTACAAGGACGCTTTATGTGATACAATAAAATCAGTGAATTGAAATCAAAGTTTCCGGATTTTTTGAATTTCTTATCGGAGCATAGACTTCCAACACGTCAAATGATATTTCAACTTGCAGTGTATGAGAGACGTTTCCCTTCAATTTAAGAACAATGCAATTTTATGACTTATTATACATGAGACATAATAAAATGGAGTTTAGGAAATTAATAAATGAAAACTGTGATAGCTCATTGTAAAAAAAAGGCTACTCGTAGTCACTCTCGCCTTTGTGATATATCGAATACTGAAAATAGAGCGTAGATTGCGAAATTTAAGAAACAATTCTTACATTTTCTCCGAAATACGATCCATCTTCTGGCTGAACCGGAGTCATAGGCATTGGAACCGGACTGTCCTAAATATTTGCAAATTTCTTTAAAAAGAAAAAATAATGAACAAACAAACCGCATAATAATCGTTTTCAGTTTCAATTGCATCAGCTATAGTTGAGTAGAGAACATGGCGACGTGGTCCACGTGGCATACTGCAATAAGGAATTCATTATTTCAGCTACTAAAAACATTGCAATTATGTAAACAGTTTTCTTCCTCTGTATGCTACATACGGTTTCAACATATCAACAGGGCAAGCCATACAATCGAACAAACATTTGTTCTTCTCCGATTTTCAGTTGAGTTGGGTTAACGAGTTGCCGATGGCTGGACTCCCTACCGTCCTATCCACTTTTACAAGACTCACTCCACAAAACGGGGCTTATGAGGAAGCAAGGAGTCACGTCCAGAAAGAGCAAGAAAAGGCAAAAAATATGTTTCATGAGATGTACAGAGTAGACAAGAAGAATTTTCCAGTCGTTGGGGAAATAGTAAATGGTAATGGTAATGGTAAAAGAGAGCTGCCGGTGGCAGGACTCCCTACCTTCCTACACATTTTTATAAAACTCACCGTAACTTCGAAACGACACTACACCGAACGGGGGGCACGCTCTTTAGCTAAAGCGAGGCGGAAAATTTTTGAAATTATTTAAAGGAGATCTCGCTAGGTTTTTTTTTTAGTTTTGGTGCTTGAACTTGGTTTGCTCGGAGACAATAGTCGTTTTTGTTTTCGTTTTCTTAAGTTCGTTCTAATCGATTTAATATTTTTTTAAATTTTGATTTTAAATTTATTTTTAAATAAAGTGCTTTCTTGATTCGTGTATTCTTCTTCTTCTTTTTCTTCGGAACTCAAAAATTACGTGGGCAAACAAAATCATTGCAGTTTATTTTATTTATTACGAGAACAAAACACCGTTTCAGTTCGCTTTACTGCATAATTGAGATGCAGGAGAAACCTCGCAGGGAAAGTGACAGCCGACGCCTTTACCACGTCGTTTAAATTAATTCTTCTTCAATTGGGTTTCTAGTTGTTACAAATAATTTAAATTAAAAACTTTCAGCATTCAAATTGAAAGAACCAATTCGTTCAAACTTTTTTGGACTTTAACGGTCCGTAACCCAGAATCTGCGTTATGATTAATGAAAATCAGACACGTTCTAACGTTGACTTGTATAAAAAATAATTTATAAGAGATTTTCAACAGGCGCCACCTTCGCCTGAAATGTGGAGATATTTGGTAATAATTACATACTTGAGGCTCGTCGGCGGAGCAATTTCTCTTGCTATCAAATCATCGTCCGAAAGATCAGATTTATCGCTTTCTGTTACATGTCGAGCTCTCCTTTGTGGTACTGAAATGTTAATCGTTCCCTCTTCAATCGCTGATTCGGCTGCTGATTCATCTTCTTGTTCTGATAAGGTAACAATTATTATGCATTAAGCAATGGAGAAAATGTTTAATGATAAAGCAATTCCTGCATTATTGAGAAATAAAACATTTTTAGAAGATGGGCTAGAAAAAATGCTAAACAATTATTTTTAAAATGTTAAAAAAAATCCAATTCTAAAGGGCGCAATTTTCAATGCCCAATGCATTTGTTAAATGTAGTGAAACAATCAAAAATGGGAATTCAACATCAACGTAAGGAATGCCTCTCTGAATTTTGTTTTTTACTGAAAAAACAACAGCTGAAATTTCGGAAAATGAAAAAAACTACAAATTCTGTACTCTTAAAATAAATCCTGGCCAGACACTTGGTCATTTTTAAGAAAATGCTTCTGGCGATTATTGATTGTTTTTTAAAGTAAGGAAATGACTTTCAAAAACTATGTATTTCGAGTTTCATATTTTCTTTTTAGTTTCACAAATTCTCAAAACAATTTCCCTTTTAGATATTAATTTGAGGAAACATTTTTTTTTCTAAATTTTCTTAGTTTTTGGCCAATTTTATTAGTTTTCAAAGACGAAAAATACGCTATTTTTACTGCATTTCTTTCTCGAAGCTCACCGAATAAATCCACTTGAATAGATGGCACGCGAGGCGGTTCTGGCGAGGTTTTACGAATTTCCAATGCTTTTTTCTTTGATTGCAATGAATCTCTTTTTAAGTATTGTCCAGACGATCTCCTTGAATTGCCTGGTGACGGGCCGTCCACCGTTATCTGAACTCTTGTGTTTAACTTGCCTAGTTGTCTATTTTGTAAACTCACAATTGGCATGCAGATTTTCGATTGCGCCGGAGCATTCTCGGAAGAAGCTGCCCCTCCGTCACTTCCGCTTCCCCCGACGGATCCTCTTTTGTGTTTGTCGTTCACAAGCTTTCCGAGTGTCTTGTTCATATCTAGAATCAAGCCGATTTGCTCTTTCTGAAAATGAAGTTTGTTTTAAATATTTGGATTTGAATTTAAAACTAACATGTCGAGAGTCAATAGTTTTCAATTTGTGCTCCAGTTCTCTAATTTCTTCTTTCAATGCGATTTCCAATTGCGTCAAATTGGCGACGCGATGCAAAATTGCATCCGTCTTTTCAGCTGTTCTGTGAATTCTTTCGTCGTTTGAACTTAAATTTTTCTTTTCAGTTTCTCGCTTCATGTCTTCTACACTCTCCTCTTCAAACGTATGCACTTTTTCCATTTCATCCGGAGACAGGAATAGTTCTGAAATATGTTTTCAACCGCTTGTTTCGTTCTTTGAATTTTTTTTCACATACTCAAACTCTGGTCAAACAGATTCTTTCTTTCAAACATTCGGCTACTGTATCGGACAAGCTTAATGACCCAAATAATATGGAAAATAATTGTGAATGGAGGCGGAAGCCATGGTGTCGATTCATATTCCATCACTTGGCCGTATCTTTCAAATAGGAAGATTTCACGCGTTGATTCAATGTGCTTTTCGAAAATGTAGGTGCAGCCGGCAACCATTACATTCATTAAAAGTACGTTTGTCGCCAGCATGAAAACCGTCAAACCAACTGGAGCGATCCAATAGCCGGGGACACATGTCTCATCTGAAACTCAAATGTCTTTTTTATTGGATCACACACGTCGCGCGCAGCATGCTCAATATGAGTAAAAGAAATAAAAAAGAGTTATTCATCAAATTTATGAATCCCCGTGCCACTGAGGAGATGTTGCAAGACGCCATTGCATATTGTTTTAAAACTCACGACAATTCCGGAACGACACTCCAGCGAACAGGCCTAGCGCTTTTTAGCTGAAGCGAGGCGGGAGTTTTTGAATAAGATTTTAGGCTACAATTTGGTTCTACGACTGATTTATTTAGTTTTCCTGTTAATTCTTGCTTTGTATTTTTTAATTTTTTTAGATCCCTTCTCGAATAAATGCCTTTCGTTGTAAATCTCGAGTTTTATTCGTATATTTTTGTACAGGAACTTGAGAAAACGGATAGCAACCACCACTGGTCAAACGCGGCGCGCCTTATATGGGCTCTCCTGTTCACAGAATCAACATAAATCGCGCCATTCGGATTTTTTATACCCACGTGTCACGTTCAGCATGCTAATTGGAATGTTTTCATTTTCGTGAGTATCCCAAATTTCATCTCCGCATGTGTCGATTTCAGCAGCATACACTTCTCCGTAAAGCATAAAATACGGCTGAAGGAATATATTTCTAACAAGTATCCAATGCCAGTCTTCATATGGATATGTTATACTCTGTCGGAGGAGTCCAAACGAGTAGAGAGTGATGAAGACTAGCACACAAAGTGGAATCATCGAGGGAATCTGGAAAATCGAGGATGAAAATCTAGGTGGTAACAAGCTGAAACACGACTAACCATTTCGGCTACAATGTTTATATAGGGGCCGAGCCCTTGCTGTACAGAGAGGTAGTCAACTAACTTTAGAGACCATACGACTGAATTGCAAATTATCAAAATTCTTCCAAGCGTTCTGAAAAATAGTTTGACTTCAAACTGCTGAAAACAAATCGAATAAACTTTGTATTAGGAGACAATCGAATGAAAAATGCGATTAAATATGTCAGCAACCCAAATGCCAGTAATCCGTTTCTGTATTGGAAAAAGAACACTCGTAGTTGCTTCAAAACCGGCTTCGAAGTGTCCATCATTATAGTTGAGACCACTTTTCGGCCAATTTCCAAGGTCCAGACGAAGATGTAAGCGAACACGTACCATTCCGACCAACTGGCAGTTCTAGAACGAAACGCGATTTGTTGTACGCGAAAAAACTGTGTGTACCTTTGAGTTTTAACAAGAAGATTGTAAGTTAACAAAATTAAAAACAAAATGAAAGCGAAAAACCATAACCAGTATGTTGTGATTGGAGCCTTGTAGAACTCCATAATTTTCTTTTTCCATGACAAGGGGCGTTGCTGTAAAATCAGAGAATGCGAGTTGAAAAGATGAGCAGTGTACCGTATAAACGTGAACAGTTTCGTTTCGAGACGAAGTCATCTCTCGTGAGGATTTCGGGCGAGTTTGTGCTTCCATGTCTCCACTGGGATCTATGTACATGTCGTTGTGATTCGCCGCCACTGCCACCGATCCACGTTTTCCGGTTCGATTGATATCTGGGAAGTGTGTGGAGTTGAATTCTGTGAAAAAATGAAGGATTTCCATTGTTCAACTTACACTTCTCCGTCGCTCTTTTCTGCTCATGCTCATCATCATCGTCAGATGTCTCCATTTTGAGACAGGCCGGTGGTTTGATCGCATTCCTATTCGATTTTTTGATTGACATTGTTCTAGAACGGTTTCTTCCTAGAACGATGGGCGGCGCCACCACAATTCTGCTGATTCCCATGTCCGTTTTCTTCTTTTCAGAGAAGTTCAACTTATCCCGAACAAGCTGTAAACAGACATTGTGGGCTTCTCAGCATAAAGTACGTACTCTCTGAATGCTCAATGGCTGGTCGGCTCCCAAACTTTCGGCTCTTCGCTTTGCGTCTTCAAAATCAGTTTCTTCAGAATCCGATGAACTGTCGGACGACGTCTCTGTTTCCTCGGCACTATTAATTTCTGAATCGGACAATTCTCCGTCGTGCTCAGCGGCGGTTTTCGGTTGCAGCATCAGCTGCTCCTTTGTTTTGAATCCGAGAAGAAAGATCAGAGGAGGAGCTGCGAGACACGCAAGAACTTTCGAATTTTGATTGTTCTTCATGAGAAGACCACCTTGCCAGAGATCGGAAAGAAGCATCTGGCAACTAAAAATTGAAAAAAATTGGTGTTTTGCCGCAACAAAAAGCAAATTTACCAGGGGTGAGCCAAAAATTTGCGATGTCCGTTGTTGGCGGCCAGCGAAAGGCATGTCTCATTTCCCCAATTTGTCAATTCACATGTCAACAACCGAAGAGTTTGGTCCCGTCCATGTTTCGTACAGTACTCGAGCACCTCGACGGCTAGTTCAGAGAATTCACTAAACGATTATTCTATTTATTCGGAATTTCAGATGTCTCGAGTTAAAATTCTGAAAAGAGCCCAACGAATTGAGTGAAACCTACTTGCTATACTCTGTGAAATCCTGGCTCATTCCGATTTCTCCAGTTGCCAAGGATGCGGTTTTAGCGAGCGACATATACAGCCGGCTGGCGACCAGAGCCTTAAAAAATTCATCTCCTTTAATGCCGGTGGCATGGCTCCCTACCGCTTTCAAAAGATTCACAATAACTTCGCCAACGACACTCCGCCGAACGGGGCGCGCGCTTTTTAGCTAAAGCGAGGCGAGAGTTTTTTGAAATAAACTTTTTTAGGAGAGTTGTTCTCAGCTAGAGTCGCTAGTTTTGACCCTTTTTTTTGGGGATTTTTCTTGTTTTTCTTGTGCCATTATTGATTATTTTTCATTTTTCATTTTTTTTTGTTGAAAAATTCGTTAAAACAGCCGTTGATAACGTTAATTCTCTGCCATAGCGGTCTTCTTTTTCAAGATATTTCTTTTAATAACCATTCCCAAATATCCTATTCTTTTTTTCAGCATTCTTCTCTTAATGTAATTGTTCTTAAATTTTTCTATGGATTTATAAAATCTTTACGGAATCTTTACTATTTTCGGCGCTATCTTAGTTGGGGGGGGGTCTATGGTTTTTAGTCATTTTTGGAGCTTTTTTCTTGATTTTTTTTCTGAAAATGTTTGTTGCTATTGTTAAACTATTTGTAAGTTGTTTTTTTCACGCGTGACGCTTAATCTTGGCACGAAAACTACGATTCCACTTTTTTTCACGCGTGGCGCGCTTTGCATGAGCAATTTTTGCAATGTTTTTTTTTCGGATTTTTTTTGCTTATTAGTTAATCATAACTTTGTTAATCATAGATATGAATAGGACCGCAGCTGATGCACTTCTCGACTTGAAGTAAGCCTAAGTCTAAGACTAAGCCTAAGCCTAAGCCTAAGCCAAAATGTGGCCTCAAAGAAAATTTATAGGATAATCATTACTTTGAGGTGCTGTGACATTTCAAATATCATGATGAAGCAAAATTTTACGAGTTAGGGGCCGGACTCGCCAAGAAATATCCAGTCACCGAGTCATTTTCTTTTTTGTGCGTATTTTTGTTGTCTGCCAATAAAATTGTTCTAAAAATTGCCAGTGTTATTCGAGTATATCTAATAACATTTTCAGAAAAAAAAATCAAGAAAAAAGCTCCAAAAATGACTAAAAACCATTGACCCCCCCAACTATGTACCTTAGCGCCAATTTTCTTTTTTCATTTTTTTTTTGTTGGAATAAAATAAAAATTCGTTAAAAAAGCCGTTCATAACTTAAATTCCTCTGCCATAGCGGCTCTCTTTTTCAAGATATTTCTTTCATTATCCTTTCCCAAATATCCGATTCTTTTTTTCAGCATTCCTCTCTTAATGTAATTGTTCTTAAATAGTTCTAGGGATTCAGAAAATTACATCGGAATCTTTAGATTCCCTCTCACTTGATTTTATGGGCTGAAATCTTCCATTGTTGCACACACCCCCCCCCCTCCTCTGCACTCTTTTCTCTCTTCGAGCTTCTGAATCATTCAGAATGAATCCGACTCACTTTAGCCATTCCTTCCTCTCCATGAGTCCACATAAGCTTCGCCATTTTTTGCCTTTTCGTCAGCACTGCCCAAATCATCAAATCACTGTACGGATAGCGGAACGTGAAGTCCATATTTGCTTCCTCTTCCAGATTTGAGAACTCGTCTTCTGTAAGAATTGTATGGGCTCGGTAGAGTTCTAGAATCTGTCACACACCATCTTCAGAATCCCTTTTCTTTCCACTTTTTCCAAAAAGTGAGATAATTGAATTTCTTGCGTTGTTGAGCAAACTAATCTGCATGGAAGACATCCTTTCTCTGCCATCAACTCCAGACGGACCGATAACCTCATTTCGCCCTCCGTTACTGGCATGCACTCGTTTTCCGAACTGAAATGTTAGGGTAGACAGAGAGCTGAAGGCTGAGTGGCGTTCGGCTTATAGAAAATGGTTGTCACGTGATAGTTCCCCCACAAATGAACTAAGGCTTCCACGAAAGACGAAGACAAAAAGTCGTCTTTCATATCGTTTTTCATCTCGTCTTCATTCGTCTTTCAGTTTGTCTTGCATTCGTCTTACACAATAAAAAAGTTGTGCATGAGTACCAATCTCTGCGTCAGACGAATTCAAGACGAAGACGAGACGAGACGGCTGAAATTTCACCCAAATGAAAGCCTTAAAATGAACCTCTCATGACCCCAGTTTCCTCTAACAGTCGCTTTGCTTCCTTCCCCTTAAATCAATTATCAGCGTGAACTGGCAGTGTATCAGTTTCGGTTTGCCACGCCGAACTAAGCGCACAGGTGTTTTATCGGCTGACGAAACTTTTGTTCATTTTTTAAACTTCTCAGAATGTCAGAAAACAGTGCGGATCCTACTGAACAGCTGAATATCGCGAATGATGATATGTGAGAGGCCAAGCTCTGTCATATGACCGGGAAATGAGGCAATTCCAGAATCAAAGGATTTCAAATAGTCGAGAAAATTGATGAAGGTGCTTACGGACAAGTTTTCAAAGTTTCAAAAAGTTCAAAGAAATATGCAATGAAAGTGGAAGCCAACCGATGCGATGGTGGCCAATCAAGTATTAGGAAAGAAGTGAGATGAGAGCTTACATAACGACTGAGCAATTATGCAATTTCAGATGGAAATTATACAAGTATTGAATGCAAATAACGCTCCATATTTCCCAAAACTTGTCTATAGTGGAATGGACTTGAAGTTCAGTATGTTAGTCATGACTTTGCTTGGAGAAAATCTGAAAAAGCTTCGAATGAAGTGTGCGGACCCCTATTCATGTACCACAGGAACATGGAGTCGCGTCGGAATACAATGCCTATATGTGTAAGCGTTCTTGAAATGCCACCGATGCCATCCAGTGCCCAAAGGGATGCACGCCTTTTTCTGTTCTCAGCAAAACTCTCCCAAGCTTTTCACAAGTTTACCACAAGCGGAGGCCAAACTTTAAAGGTTCACCAGTTTAGACGAAGTTGCCCATAAGCCTATGCAAAGTTTGCCACAAGTCTTGCACAAGTTCGCAACAGACCTTAGCCAAACTTTAAAGGTTCACAATTCTTGCCCAACTTTACCACAAGTCTAGGTCAAACTTTAAAGGATCACTAGTATAGACGAAGTGCAAAGTTTGCCGCAAATTCGCAACAAACCTAGGCCAAACTTTAAAGGTTCACACTTCTTGGCCGACGTTCCCACAAGTCTAGTCCAAACTTTAAAGGTTCACTAGTATAGACGAAGTTGTTCATAAGCCTATGCAAAGTTTGCCACAAGTCTTGCAAAAGTTCGCAACAGACCTTAGCCAAACTTCAAAGGCTCACAATTCTTGCCCAACTTTACCACAAGTCTATGCCAAACTTTAAAGGTTCACTAGTATAGACGAAGTTGTCCATAAGCCTATGCAAAGTTTGCTACAAATCTTGCACAAATTTACAGCAAGCCTAAGCCAAACTTTAAATGTTCACTAGTATAGACGAAGTGCCAAGTTTGCCGCAAATTCGCAACAAACCTAAGCCAAACTTTAAAGGTTCACTAGATTAGACGAAGTTGCCAATAAGCCTATGCAATGTTTGCCACAAGTCTTGCACAAATTTACCGCAAGCCTGAGCCAAACTTTGAAGGTTCACAATTCTTGCCCAACTTTACTACAAGCCTAAGTCAAACTTTAAAGGCTCACTAGTTTAGCACGATCCTTGCACAATTATCAGCCGAACTTTGAAGGTTCACAAGTCTAGCACAACTCTTTCACAATTGTAGGCCAAACTTTGAAGGTTCACTAGTACAAACGAAAGTTGTCGATATGCAAAGTTTTACCCAAAATTTGTGCTCGAATTATGGAGCTTTGCCAAGCTATTATTCTTCACGTTATGTACATTCAACCTGATTGCCGCATCTGGTTCCCATTTAAAGTTGCGTCAATCGGACGACTAGCGTCTGTAAGAAGCATGCTCATCGAAGAGCCCTGAAAGCTATGGCCGAATCATCAAAACAGAAAAGCAATTTGCGGCGCGAAAACTGGATCTTTAAATAGTGATTTCTTTAGACTAAAACAAATGCACGACTGCGGGCTTCTCCATCATGATCTCAAACCTTCGAATTTTGTAATGGGGAATCCAGAAGAACCCATTTTATGTCGAGTGTTCCATCTGATCGACTTCGGAATTTCACGAAAATTTATTCGCGTGAAGAAAGGCGCGCCGATACAGCAACCGATTCCTCGAAAACATCTGGAGTGCCGACAGCCAAGGAAAGTTATCAATGCGTTGGTGGGAACGCCTACCTATGCATCACCAAACGCACATTTGATGGTGGATTTGGTATGTCAAACGCTTTGATTTTTTGTAAATTAAAAAGGGAAAATAAATTAAATGAAAAATCAGCGACAAAACTCGACAGCCCTGAACTTCGACGCTGAGCTTCGACTTTGACGCTGAGCTCTGAACTTCAGCGCTGAGCTCTGAACTTCAACGCTGAGCTCTAAACTTCAGCGCTGATTTCTGAGGTTCGACGCTGTGCTCTGCGCTTTGACGCTGAGCTTTGAACGTCGACGCTGAGCTCTGAACTTCAACGCTGAGCTCTGAACTTCGACGCTGAGCTCTGAGCTTTGACGCTGAGCTTTGAACGTCGACGCTGAGCTCTGAACTTCAACGCTGAGCTCTGAACTTCAGCGCTGAGCTCTGAACTTCAACGCTGAGCTCTGAACTTCAACGCTGAGCTCTGAACTTCAACGCTGAGCTCTGAACTTCAACGCTGAGCTCTGAACTTCAGCGCTGACATCTGAACTTCAGCGCTGATCTCTGAACTTCGACGCTGAGCTCTGAACTTCAGCGCTGATCTCTGAACTTCAGCGCTGATCTCTGAACTTCGACGCTGAGCTCTGAACTTCAGCGCTGATCTCTGAACTTCAGCGCTGATCTCTGAACTTCGACGCTGAGCTCTGAACTTCAGCGCTGACATCTGAACTTCAGCGCTGATCTCTGAACTTCGACGCTGAGATTCGACTTTGACGCTGAGCTCTGAACTTCAGCTCTGAGCTCTGAACTTCAACGCTGAGCTCTGAACTTCAGAGCTGATCTCTGAACTTCAACGCTGATCTCTGAACTTCAGCGCTGAGCTCTGAACTTCGACGCGGAGCTCTGAACGTCGACGCTGAGCTGTGAACTTCGACGCTGAGCTCTGAACTTCAGAGCTGATCACTGAACTTCGACGCGGAGCTCTGAACGTCAGCGCTGAGCTGTAAGCTTCGACGCTGAGCTTCGATTGAAATGCCGTGAGCAACCGCATGAAGGGAAGCATTTAAGATGTTTGCAGAGCCGAGTGGATGATTGCTGGTCGCTTCTGTATATGGTTGGTGAAATGGTAAAACCACTTCCATGGGACAGTCTTGAAGGAAAACAATTGGAGACAGTGAAACTGAAGACCAAGCTGCAGGACATTTTTAACAACTGTATGTTTTGGTGTGTTGGACGGCCCCCCCCCTCTTTTATAGTAAGGCTTCCACGAAAGACGAAGACAAAAAGTCGTCTTTCATCTCGATTTTTGTCTTCTCGTCTTTCGTCTCGTCTTCGTTCATCTTTCAGTTCGTCTTGCATTCGTCTTACGCCATAAAAAAGTTGTGCATGTGTACCAACACAATGTTCATCTCAGCGTCAGACGAATTCAAGACGAAGACGAAGACGCCCAAATGGAAGCCTTACTTTATAGAATGATATACAGCTGCGTTCAACGCTGTCGAAGAGATGCTCCGCGCGTGCGACTTCTACTCATTTCCCAATTACGAACTAATCTACAATTCATTCAAAACGGTGTTTGGCAAAAGCGGAGTCACGTGGGTGGACCCGTACGATTGGGAGTCGAAGCAAATGTCTTCCTACATTAACTGGGTTAGTGAGTGGTGGCTCTTCGAGTTTTTCGATGCTTTTCTTCAGAAGAAAGGTGCCGACAACCGCAGCCAGTTGTTCCCGTGGGAGTCCGCGGATGTCAGCAACTTTTTCAAAGAAGATCCGTTCAAACTGTGTCGGCTTACTCTCAAAAATAGTGATGCAACGGTCAAAAAGAATCCCGCGAAACACACGAGTAAAGAAAATTTGGATGGAACGCTGGTCACGGAAGCGACGTGCGAAGAAATATTGAACACTCATGCGTCGACCACAAAACTGAAACAATGTAAGGGGAAGGAAGTGAAGAAGGTTGCTCTGCCAAAGTGAGCCAACCAATCCACTAATAAAAGTAAATTGAAATTAACTAACTTGCTTCCGATTGTTGAACAAAAAATATTGGTTTTTGAACTCTTCTTTGGTGTAATTTGATTTGTACAAGTTTCCCATCAGATCTTCCACCAATCTGCCGACCTCCAACAGTTTTATGTGCTCCTTCGAATCCACGAGCAAGTTTGTCCTCAGCGTGTTTTGCGGTCCCTTGTCCGTATTGTATAAATGCTCCAATCGGCCGTATGTCAAAAACTTTTGCATGGACACTCCGTTTTCGAGAAGCAAGTGAACAAAGTCGATTCGATCGTTTGAAAGTGCTTCAATCATTGAATTATGCAAATCTTGAGTTGTCCATTCGGTTCCATTCGCAAAGATTTCGGTTCGAGCAATGTCGGCGCGATTCCACGCGAGAGCAAGTTGCAGTTGCTCGGGAGGCGACAGATTCTGACCCTTTAGAAGGCAAGACATTATGGCGTGATCTAAATCCTCTCGGGATGATTCACCCAATCGAAATATGGTCATCTGAAAAGAGTTTAAGGGTTCCAAGAGGCTTCGCTATCTTAGTTGGGGGGGGGGGGAGTCAAATGGTTTTTCGAAATTTTTTGAATTATTTTTGTTTCTGATTATGTTATTGTAACAATAGCAATTTTTAAAGCAATTTTATTGGCAGACAACGAAATTACGCACAAAAAAGAAAATGACCACGTGACCGGATATTTCTTGGCGATTTCGTCCCATAAATCGTAAAATTTCGCTTCATCATGATATTTAATCCAATTAAACTTTTCAAAAAAGTAAAATCAGAAAAGCAAAAAAAAATTCCTTGAAGGCGGAACCGAACCCGCATATCCCAGACTCTCATACATCCCTCTTCACCCCTCGACCACCGCTGCCAAATTGTATCGACGTGAAGAATGCATAGATGAAAGAGAGGGAATGAAGTGGGCGGGTAAAGGGCGCCGTGCTCAGGATTTTCAGATCGAATCGTGGTTTTCGTGCCACGGGTAAGCGCCACGCGCCAAAAAAAACTCACTATTTTTTTTACAATAACAACAAACATTTTCATAAACAAAAACTGTTGGGAAGGCACGTGACCTTCCACGTTGGCAATAACACGTGGCACGAGAACTATATAAGTAGTTGCATGAGATTATTAAGCCGAGTTTTCCAAGTTATATTTCTACTAAATAAAGTATTATCTTCTCACCACGTCGACAACGACACAACATATTGGCGATCAGGGTAGTAAGTCCTCACGAAAATGCCTGAAAAATACGCGCAACTAGGATTGACTGATGCGTTAAAAGCAATTACGCTGCAGTTGCAAGCGCAGACTGAGCTGTCCCGGCAGCTTATGGCAGATAATCGCGAATTGCGCGAGGCTCGGGCAGAGCCGCCTAGAATGGGCGCAGGCGGAACTAGGTCAAGTAACAACGCGAGACTCATGAGTGATTTGGGTAGACGAATACCCAAATACCAATTCAGTATTGCGGAGCCGGGAAGTTTTAAAAAATGGATAGCCAGACACGAGCTGGTCTTCACGGAAGACGGAGCAGAATTGTCTGAGCGAGAACGGACCCGACTGCTGCTGAGCTGTTTGGAGGAATCCACATTCCATCGATATGTGGATTCGCAAAGAGACCTCGACGATGTTTACGAGGTCAAGTTCGCGGATACAGTCGCGGTGCTTACTAAAGTGTTCGGTTCGCGGCGTAGTCTAATGATGCGGAGACAAAATTGTCTGCAAATTAGTCGTAGTTCGGGGGAATTCGCAGATCCGCTGCAGTACACTAACTTTGTGGGTGAAGCAGTTTTAGAGGCGCAGCTCGCGAAGATGACCACAGATGACTGGTCAGTATTCATTTTCTTACGTGGTATGGACGCGACGGGGGATGAAACAGCAAAAGCATACTTAATGCAATATGTGGAGAAGTGTGAAAGATTCAATGAGAAAATCACGCTCTCCGATATCCACGATGAGTGGATACGTTTCATCCAAATGAGGCAACAAGTAAAGGTGGTCTCAGCGTCTAGTAAGCATCCACCACCTGTTGAGGTACAGAAATTGGATTTTAAGAAATCCAACGGTAAGAAAAAGGTCCCCAAGAGCAGCGAAAGCGATGGTGAGAAGAAGCACGGGAAAAAGTCTGGGGCTTGTTTCAAGTGCGGGAAAACGGGTCATTACGCGCGAAATTGTCAGTCGAGAACAGGAAAGTCGCGTAATGATAAGGACAAGAGACGCGTGGATACTGTCGGAGTTACTACAGTAACCGACAGTAAGCGCAGTTTGCCTGTTGAAGTCGAGGGGAAAACGGTGATGTTTCAATTGGATACTGGGAGTCAGATAACTCTCATCAATTCAAGGAGTTGGAAGGCAATTGGAAGTCCACATCTAGAAGCCGTTTCTCACAGGATCTCATGCGCAAATGGGACTCCAATGACTGTCAAGGGTAGATGTCGGGTTTCGTTCAAATTGAAAGGTGAAAGGTACACTGAGTATGTTTATGTCCGGGAAAAAGACACGAACCTGATAGGGATGAGTTGGCTTTGCCATTCACCAGAGATGCGACAAGCAATGGACATTATGGTCAACGAGATGTCCAACAAGGAAGATGAAGTCAGGAAAATTGGGCCGATCACCGATAAAGACATTCGGAAGGATTCGGAAAGGGACAAGGAAATAGCCACCGTGATGCGATTGGTTAAAACCGACTCGTGGAAGCCAAATCCGTCTTCAAAGCTTGAAAAATATTGGACCCGTCGCAAGGACAGGCTGAAAATTATCAGTGGATGTCTACTCGTTGATGAAAAAGTTGTAGTGCCGAAGAGCCTACAAAGTGCTGTTTTGAAGCAACTTCATGAAGGACACCCGGGTGTGGTCCGAATGAAGCAAAAAGCGCGTGCATTTGTGTTTTGGAGAGGTCTAGATGGAGATGGGCTGTTTACTTATCGAAACACTCCACACTCTGCTCTGAATGGTGCCACACCATCAGAATGTCACTTCTGTCGTAAAATCCTAACGACGATGTCGCTGCCTTTGCCACGCGTAAATCTAGGTAACTGCGCTACATTGTCTAAGTATCAGCAAAGTATGAAACGCCAGTACGAGTCTAGAAGCGCGGCGCGCGACATATCATATGAAGTGGGGCAACAGGTGTACGCAAAAGTACAGCACGGGAACAAATGGCAGTGGGAACATGGGGTTGTCAGAAGAAGAATTGGTAAGGTTCTTTATGACATCCAAATAGGGACACGTTTTCAACGGAGCCACGTTAATCAACTCCGTCAACGTCATGGTGAGCGTAGTCGTGAAGAAATTTTCACAAACACCATATATCCTCTATTTTTTGATTCCAAACCGTCAGTTCCACAAAGGGGGGCCGGGGGAGATGCTAATCGTTGCAAGATTGCAGATTTGGCTCGTGTTAGTTCAGATAGTAGCATTGGTCGACGTCCTGGAAGCAACCAGCCCTCACCAGTCAGTGCTTCTCAGGGAATGCGCGATGTCGTTAATCCAGAAACTGCTGACGTGAATAGAACTCCGATGTTAAAAAGAGGGAAGATGGTCCAGGGAAATTCGGACAACAATGCATCAGAGCCACGAACTACTACAGAAGCACAGCCAATGGTCCACCCGAAGCCACGGGATGGTTTACGCGTTCAACCTAGCACCCTCCTAAGCCATTCTCCGAGACGAAGCCACAGATTTCGACGAGCTCCAATCCGCTACGATCCGTGCGCCTCCACCGATCAAGGAGCGTTGCGAGGATCGGGTAACCACTCTACCGATCAAGCCGCCACTCGCACCAGAAGACCCTCCACTTCTGGAAACTGTCAATCTGCCTCTTGCCAAGGTCAACGCGGATCTTCGTCGAGGGGGGGAGGTGTTGGGAAGGCACGTGACCTTCCACGTTGGCAATAACACGTGGCACGAGAACTATATAAGTAGTTGCATGAGATTATTAAGCCGAGTTTTCCAAGTTATATTTCTACTAAATAAAGTATTATCTTCTCACCACGTCGACAACGACACAACATATTCTAAAAATTCGATAAACCATCCAAAAAATTCGATAAACCATTGAGCCCCCACTAAGATAGCGCCCTTTTTCTTCGTCATGAATTCGTCTTACATGGAAATAGACATTGTGCTGGTGCACAAATTTTATTTGACGCGCAAAGCACATTATTTCTATGGAAAATAATGAGTTTTACTCAAAAAAAACCTCAAAAAATTTGAATAATTAGTGATTTTAATAGGAAAAAAAACATTCTGTGACCTCCAGATCAGTGTGTCGTTTCGAAAGCATTCTCGAGAAATGTTTCTCGTTGATTTCTCGAGATTTTTTCGAGAAATTTTCGAAAAATTTCCGACAAATCAACGAGAAAAATTTCTCGAGAAATTCTCGAAAAAAAGAACATTTCGATAAAAAATAATAATAAACTAGTTCGAACGACACTCCGAAATAACGCAAAGCGCGGTGTTTATCGTATTTCCATTCAAATCATTTTTCGTGATTTTTCGAAAATTTTTCGAAAAACGCATTTTTCGAGAAATAATTTTTCGAAACGGCACACTGCTCCAGATGACGAACTCAACATTTTGAAGCATTTCAAACATCGAATTCGATTGATTGTTGCTCTTGTAAAATTATCGAAAATTTCGTTGAACTCCTCAGAGGATATTAACTGCGAAACAACAAACAATTGTACAAAAAAAAATTTGCAAATACCTCCAAAAATAACTAAAAACCATGGGATTGGACCCCCTCCCCCAACTAAGATGGCCCCGAAAATCTCACAAGTGATTTGTTGGTGGTGCATTCGACGATCTGTCGGATCAGTTTTTGTGCAGTTTTTGGGTCGTACCCGAATACCCTTCTAACAATGTTTCTCAGTTGATTTCTGATGTTGTCTGATAGAAAACTGAAAACGAAATATGATGTCGTAGGAGCGTTCACCAGGAAGCGAATTACCCATTTTGAGAGACTGTCTGGTGAGCAAAAGCAAGAATATCGGCTGCTCGTCCACTTCCGTCGCAAACAATCACTGGAATTCGCGGAATGCTGAAATTAGGCTCAACTTTGCTACTTTTATGAGATGAAACTGTGCGTACGTTGTCACGTAATCATGAACCATTTTAATAGTGAATGCTCCTCCTTCCAGAACGACGCATATCAATGGAATGGCACTTCTCTTCTTATCGCCCTGTGCAAGATATGTTTCCAGTCGTTTTCGCATTATAATTTCAGCGCCATAACTGAAATAGTCTACTGTATGACTTATTGTCAGACCTTTGGGATTTCCCGCTAACCGGTTAACAGTTCCATTGTCGGAAAACAGAAAGTACGAATGGTTATCGTTCACTTCTTTCAGCCTTGAATTGTTGAACACATTTGTGGCGTAGGTTACGGTAGAGTCTTTGCCGACGAATCTGCTTCTCTGTTTCAGCATTCCCCATGAGGCTATTCCAATGGCGACTACGTGGTTTTTTGATGTGTGATTTCCATCTCAAAGCGAATAATTGTGAGCAGTGTGTCGTTTTGAAAGAATTTCCAGAAAAATTCTCGAGAAATGTTTCTCGTTGATTTCCCGAGAATTTCTCGAGAAATGTTTCTCGTTGATTTCCCGAGAATTTTTCGAGAATTTTTCGAAAAATTTTCGACAAATCAACGAGAAAAATTTCTTGAGAAATTCTCGGAAAATTTCGAAAATTCTCGAAAACAAATATTCGATTAAAAATAATAATAAACTAGTTCGAACGACACTCCGAAATAACGCAAAGCGCGTTGTTTATCGTATTTCTATTCAAATCATTTTTCGCAAATTCTCGGAAAATTTTTCGAGAAATTCTCTAGAAATTTCCGAACATTTTTCCGAAAAATTCTCGAGAAATGTTTCTTGAGAAATTCTCGGAAAATTTCGAAAATTCTCGAAAACAAAATTTCGATAAAAAAATAATAAACTAGTTCGAACGACACTCCGAAATAACGCAAAGCGCGTTGTTTATCGTGTTTCCATTCAAATCATTTTTCGCGATTTCTCGGGAAATGTTTCGAGAAATTCTCGAGAAATGTTTCTTGCTGATTTCTCGAGAAATTGTTCCGAAAAATTCTCGAGAAATTTTTCTCGTTGATTTCTCGAGAATTTTTTGAGAAATTTTTCCGAAAAATTCTCGAAAAATTTCCGAAAAATTCTCGAGAAATTTTTCTCGTTGATTTCTCGGAAAAAAAATTTCGATAAAAAATAATAATAAACTAGTTTGAATGACACTCCGAAATAACGCAAAGCGCGTTGTTTATCGTATTTCCATTCAAATCATTTTTCGCGATTTCTCGGGAAATTTCCGAAAATGTTTTCGAGAAATACTCGAAAAATTCTCGAGAAATCAACGAGAAAAATTTCTTGAAAATTTTTCGGAAAATTTTCGAAAAACGCATTTTTCGTGAAATCATTTTTCGAAACGACACTAATTATGAATGACGAAATTTGCTAAAAGCTAGAAAGTGACAATTGTTTTTGAAGACGTTGCGTTATCGAATAAGGAAAAACGAGTGGTTAACAACGGAAATTTCGGGGAAAAAAAAATGAAATTTTCAGTCGTTTTTACATCATGTCACAACACAGACGCCTTCTACTATTCTGGAATATTTTTTCGTGTTTTTTAGAGTTTTTTTTGAGCTATCGAAAATGATCGAACCATAAAGGGCGGAGTCCAAATGCTTGACAACGCCTTCATCCAATCCAGAAGTGATAATCCATGCATCCGTCGATTTTGCTATTTTCATTATCCCTTTTCGGAACGTCCGAGCCAATTTCGGTTGCAGACTGCAAAATGTGTTATCATCGCTTGTTTCAGTTTGCTCCCAATTGTCGACGTCATCGCTCAACGTTTGTCAGGAAGCGACCATCTTTGAGAATTGTGGCATTCTTGTGGCGTCATTTGAGTTATCAGTTCGCATTTTGGAAGAGAACTTTATCGACAGGGAGGGGGGGGGGGGAAGATTAGGGTCTTCAGTTCGTTCAGTAGGTCTTAAAGAGCAATGGAGCAGAAGAGAGAGGTGGAGCCACACTTTAAAAGTGTTTTCGGAAAATGCACAGTTATATGTTTGCCGAAATGGAAACCGCTAGCCGGGAATTCTTCCACAATTCTAGCACTATTCTAACACAATCATAACACAACACAACGCAATTATAAACCAAATTTTGAACGTTCACAAGTCTAAGCCAAACTTTCCACAATTCTAGGCCAAACTATGAAGGTTCACAAGTCTAGCACAATTCTCACACAATTATAGGCCAAACTTTGAAGGTTCACAATTCTAGCACAATTCTCACACAATTATAGGCCAAACTTTGAAGGTTCACAATTCTTTCACTATTCTAAGCCAAATTTTGAAGATTTACAAGTCTAACCCAAACTTTCTACAAATCTAAGGCAAATTTCGAAGTTTCACAAGTCTAGCACTATTCTTTCACAATTATAGGCCAAATTTTGAAGGTTCACAAGTCTAGCACAATTCTCACACAATTATAGGCCAAACTTTGGTTTAGACTTGTGAACTTTCAAAATTTGGCCTGGAATTGTGAAAGAATTGTGCTATAATTGTGAACCTTCAAACTTTCCACAATTCTAGGCTAAATTTTGAAGGTTCACAAGTCTAAGCCAAACTTTCCACAATTGTAGACCAAACTTTGAAGGTTCATAAGTCTAAGCTGAACTTTCCACATTTCTGGGCCAAACTTCGAAGGTTCACAAGTCTAAGCCAAACTTTCCACAATTCTGGGCCAAATTTTGATGGTTCACAAAGTTAGCACAATTCTTTCACAATTCTAGGCCAAACTGTGAAAGTTCACAAGTTTTGCACAGTTCTTCCACAATTATAGGTCAAGCTTTGAAGATTCACAAGTCTAAGCCAAACTTTCCACAATTCTAGGCCAAACTTTGAAGGTTCACAATTCTAGCACAATTCTTTCACAATTCTAGGCCAAATTTTGAAGGTTCACAATTCTAAGCCAAACTTTCCACAATTCTAGGCCAAACTTTGAAGGTTCACAAGTCTAAGCCAAACTTTCCACAATTCTAGGCCAAACTTTGAAGGTTCACAAGTCTAGCACAATTCTTTCACAATTCTACGCCAAATTTTGAAGGTTCAAAAGTCTAAGCCAAACTTTCCACAATTCTGGGCCAAATTTTGAAGGTTCACAAGTCTAGCACAATTCTTTCACAATTCTATGCCAAATTTTGAAGGTCCACAAGTCTAAGCCAAACTTTCGCAAATTCTAGGCCAAACTTTGAAGGTTCATAAGTCGCGCCCAATTCTTTCACAATTCTATGCCAAGTTCGCCACAAAACTAGCTCAAATCTGTTACAAGTTCAGCACAAGTTCTATCCAAGATTGGTGGAAGACTTGTGAATTTTCGCTGAGATGTCTGATCACCTCTTGGCTCGTGAGCCATCAATTTCAATCAAATTTGAAAGACACACTCAAATTTAGTCAATCCTCCATTGATTGTTATAATCAGCTTGGGAGACCGCAGCTTCCACACTTTCATCATCAAGTGAACGATTTCCCTGGGATCCGTATCGAAACTGACCCGAGCATATTGAGCATGATTCGCAGTCCCTGTAATCATGAATCGTTAAAGCTCATTTCCGATATCGATTACCCTCAAAAACAATGTTTCCATAGGAATCGGTGGGAACCGTTTCGGTGTGAGATTGGATTGACCAACGGCCTGGAGCAAGGGAGACCTGAAAACTTAAAATTGGTTTCCTCAATTTGATTTGGAAAGACCAAGACAAAAATTCGTCTTTCCTCTCTTCGTTCTTCCCCTTGTCTTTCGATTCGCCTTCGTTCGTCTTTCAATTCGTCTTGCATTGGTCTTACGCAATAAACGCAAGTATAAACGAAATATTTACGCAAGTCAGACGAATTGAAGACAAAGACTAAGACGAGACGAAGACGAAGACGAGACGAGACGGTCATAATTTGTAACTGCTTTACAGCTTTAAATTTTTCCCTAAAAAGTCGAAAAATAGAGGAGAAAACTCATGGGATCGTTTACAAGATTCTGAAAAAAAGAATGGATACTGAAAGCTGCTCCAACGAGCATTTTCAGAGCGGAGGAAAATTTTCAGATATTTTCAGCAATATTAAGTTTGCAAATCGATAACCTCATTGCCTTCTCCATCAGCATCCGTCGTGTCGACCTCGTGTAATCCGGGAAGCGTTAGATGATTGAGTGGGTGTGGCTTGCTTTGGCTTCTTGCCAATACTTCTTCTGAGTGCTTCGACTTTTCCTTTCCACACCCGCATCGTTCCGAGAATCGTTGCGATGGAACGAAATACGAGCATTGCCTCATTTTCAGACGACATTCTATCCAGTTTTTGCCTTTCTGAAAATCTGGGCATCTGGAAGAATCAGCAGGGAAACTTTTTTTAAAAATTCGACCACAGGTATTTTCGACTACGGAGAGTTCAGTACACATAGTGGCTATCTGTGCAAACTTCTGGAAATCGAGATATTTCGATCTGAAAATCCGGAACTCCGCGCCCTTTCCTCACCCCTCTTCCTTCCCTCTCTTTCCTTTATGTATACATTCTCCACCGTCGAAAAAACAAGCAGCGATGGCCGAGTGGTGAAGAGAGAGGGATGAGAATCTGGAAGTGTGGGTTCGGTTCCGCTTTACCGTAAATTGTTTGTTTTCTGATTTTGCTTTTTTTTTAAAGTTTAATTGGATCATGGAAAGCTTAAAAAAAGATAAAAAAGTGCCGAAATTTCTGGAAATCGAGAAGTTCGGTTCCGCTGCACCGTACAATTTTATTTGTTTTCTGATTTTGCCTTTTTTTTTTAATTTTAAAGTTTTTAAAGGATTTTAAAGGAAAAAGATTTTTAAAAATGTCAGACACTATCAAGGCGCAGAGCTCCGGATTCGAGGTTCCCTTGTAAGTGGTAAGAATTGTCCGTCATTCGACTCACCAATGATCCAGCCCTTGTCGCATGATCTGAATGGCTGGCTGTGGAGTTTCCGCGCTGAAAGTGACAACGATTTTGCACTTTTTGCTAATTATTTAGTGAGAAAAACCTTTCTTCCAGAGATATCTGCCAGGTGGAGCATATCCTTCCAATCAAATTTTTGGACATGTCGTGGCGCGGAGCTCAATGGGGCTCCATCGGCTGAAAATTTCTTTGATTGTTTAAATTGTTTCAGAACAAAACAATTTAGCTTAATCTAGCTAAGATTACGATTCCATAAAGAAGATTATTCAGATATCCTAATAAAGAAGTTGTGCGCAAACTTGTAGTTTGTTGTATTGGTCTCAGCT
Source organism: Caenorhabditis inopinata (assembly GCA_003052745.1). Lineage (NCBI taxonomy): Eukaryota > Metazoa > Nematoda > Chromadorea > Rhabditida > Rhabditidae > Caenorhabditis > Caenorhabditis inopinata. The sequence continues at coordinate 18,570,419 of AP018154.1, forward strand.
TGTTTGGCATTCACATTGAAAACACTTACAGCTTGTGCTAGTTTGCTTTTTCCTCCGTCTCTTCCTCTGTGCCACCTCTCTCTCATTTTCCTTCTCTTCCACAATAACACTGTTGGCACGAAGACTCTCCTCAACTGCTTTCTGCAATAGAGCAGCACTGATTGTAATTTGCATGTAATCAATAATACGTGAGATCCCTAGAACCTACGTGAATCGCAGGAATCACACTGCCACGTCTTCTGTCCATTCAACTCGCGAAATGTTGAGAGTCCGTTGTATCGATGATGGCCAGACGTTGTCGCTCTTCTCGCTATCGGAAGTTTCTCTGAAAATGCCTCGTGGCCAGGCTGGATTTATTTATTCTTTCATAAAAACAGAGTCAACAGTAACTCGGGAAAGTAAAAGTCAAAAAGATAAAAACGAAATATGAAAAATGATTGAAAGAGAGAGAGAGACAATTGATAAGAAAATAGAAGAGCACAAAAGAGTGCTCACGCATTGAGGTGTGCCAGAGAAAGACAACTAATGCAATTTTTGCCCATGATCATTATTGATAATAAATGAATAGAAGGCACGAAGAGCCTGGGCGGAAAGAAACATTTCGAGCGATACAATTGAAAAGAGTTGGCGGGAAAAAAACGGGCAAAAAGTGATAGCAGAGTATTATTATACATTTATGAATTGCATTAAAGAACACAAGTAAAGGAACAATGGACCGGTTGCAGAGCACCCTGTGCTAAAATCAGGAAAATTGCGTAAGGAGCCCAGACACCTAGTATAACGAATGAGCAAGACGAAGGTACAGCACTGGCCATAAAGGTACTGTCGCCGCTCACAGTCTTTCTTGCTCCAGGTGCATTTTCAGCTCTTTCAGATATATAAGTTACCTGCTTCTGATTACATTGTCTAAAAATCACCTTCTTGCCGATACTCAATCTATTTTGTGGAGCAGTGTAGTAGAAAAGGTTGCAAATTTCTAGCTTGACTGTTAGAATCAAAGATGGAAATCAGTTCTATCAGACAAATCTAGTTGAGAACCTCTTAAATTTAAAATTCCTGCTCCGCCGTGCTCTTCTTGCATGTGCTCATTCTACATACATTACAGGTCATAAAGGTTTTATATTTTGGTTTTCCGACCATATGGACCATATGGACCACTCGATCATTTGATATAGAACGAATCAATTTGATTTTGGCAGTAATTGATGCAAATGGTTTCCCCACAAAATATGGAAATCTCGCAGATAAAACAATTTCTAATTGTAAGACCACGAAGTTTCATTGAAGAAAAATGGTTTTTTGCTGTTTCCGTTCATTTTCAAATTACTCCAATATGCATTAGTCTCACAAATTCAAATTTTCTTAGCTGATACATTGTTGTTTGATGAAGAAACTGTGAAAAAATCAGATTGATTCGTTTTATATCGAATGAGATATTGTCAAAAAACCATAATATAATACCTTTATGGCCGGTATACCTGTATGTAAAATGAGCACCGGCAAGAAGAGCATTGCGGGAAGGGAATTTTCAGACAATGTAATCAGAAGCAGGTAACTTATATGTCTGAAAGAGCTGAAAATGCACCTGGAGCAAGAAAGACTGTGTGCAGCGACAGTGACTGTGTTTCAAATGGGAGCCATAATATATACCTTTATGGCCGGTATACCTGTATGTAGAATGAGCACCGGCAAGAAGAGCATTGCTGCGAGATGGTGATTTTTAAGCAATGTCAGAAGCAGGTAACTCATATGTAAAGAGCTGAATAAAGAGCTGAAAATGCACCTGGAGCAAGAAAGACTGAGAACAACCAGTGAAAAGGAATACTGACAGGGAGATTGTTTGAGAGAAATCAGTATCATGGGTCTTTTTTTCGAATAGAGTAGAACAGCTCGACGTGAAAACTAATTTAGTACGTGGAGTTACTAATGAGGAAAGATTGAGCTGAAATTTCAGACACCGTTGTCGAACTGAAATCTAGCTTTTACAGTGCTGGCCATAAAGAATGCGAGCTGGCGTTTTTTTGGGTTAACTTTGTTGAAACTGCTCCGATCGGTATAAATATTTTTGGAAGTGTTAAAACTGACCTGAGTAACATATTCAGTAAATTGTAGCTTGTAAATATAAATAGTTTTGGAAAAAAAATGCAAAATTTGAGAAAATCGTGAAAAATGCACTTTTTTGAAACTTTTTAAAACAATGTTAGGAAACAAAAACTTCAAAATACAGTACTGGCCACAAAAAATGCGCGCTAGCGTTTTTTTGGGATAACTTTGTTGACTTAAACCAAGGGAACGCTTCATTTCCTTAGCGATTTGACGGTGCGACAGTCCTTCAGCCAATTTGGCGTCAATTAGTCCTTTCTCATATTCACTCCGAGGTTTACTTTTCGACATGTCTTCTAAAAGCAGAAAAACGATAAGTAAACAGATTAGAACCAAGTTTAAAGTTCAAAAAACGGCAAAAAATAAAAGTGAACGTATCATTATGTGGATTAAAAAATACCCATTTTTCGAAAAATGTCAAATTTCTCGATTGCTCAGTTTTATTTTATTTTCGCTCCAAAACCCATAACTGTCTTTTTTAAAGGTATTTTCACATAATATATGATAAATAATTATAAATTACAGAAAATCGAAGTTTTGAGATTTTTGGGGGTGAACGTAATATTATGTGGAGCACTGTAAATATTAGTTTTAATAGTTTTGGAAAAAATGCAAAATGTGAGAAAATCGTGAAAAATTAACTTTTTTGAAGCTTTGAAAAATAATGTTAGAAAACAAAAACTTCAAAATATCTAACCGAAATACGGCTTCAAAATGTTTAATACTTTATTGGGTACCATTTTGCATTGATAACAGCTTGGCATGGACTCCAAAAGTGCCTTAATGACTGTGATTGTGAGATCCGAAAGACACGCAGAGCAAGAAATTCACACAAAAAGTTTCATTGAAAGTTTAGAGGAGCACAGCGACGACAGACCAGAGAGCACACGCTTCAGACAGGTGCATTGGAAAGTCTTAGCAAGTTGCCGCCGACACTAAAGGAGTGAGCCCGCTACAATTTTGTTGATAAGAGTCTTAAAGAGAGCAGTGTTGGAGTCCGTAAAGAGTTCTCAGCCAGGAACTGACTGTGAAGAAAGAAAGCTGAGAAACCTATGAATTTCTTAAAATTGTTCTGCAATTGTTCTAGAGTAAAGCGAATCACGAACTTCGGCTTCCATCTTTCCATTCACGGTATATTAAATATTACAAAATCAGGCATATTGCCGCACCTCTGGTGTTTCGATGCACTCGTGGTTGCGCCACTCAAACTTCTCTCGACTTCGACGCCTTCGCTGCTTTACAGGGTGCGCCAAAAGTATGGAGGAAACACATTCAAAGTGATGTAAGTTTCGAAAAATGGCCCGTTACCAACAAGAAAATTGAACAATGGCTTATTGAAACCTTTCTGAAAATGAAATTATCAAAGTTTTGTTCGATGTGGCTGCGTTTGTTCTTCACAACATCCATGAGTCTCTTCGGAGAACGTCTATAGAGGGTGCGGCATAATTATTGACCCGGATTCTAGCCGGTATAACTTTTCGGAAACTTCATAAAACGCTGTGATATTTTAAAATGTTTTATTTCAAACTCGGGAAATTCATTATAAATTAAAAAATTCTCAAATCTGAGAGCGGCCAATCGCTTTCAACGACTGCACGGAGGTAGTTGCCGACTTTCTCGAGAGCGGATTGGATAGTTTTTCGTGCAAACCGTCTGTCTTAAATATCCCCATATTGAATAATCCATAGGATCTAACACTGATAAACTCTGATAAATTGAGTCGGCACAACTCCTAACAAGGGAACTGTTTTTAGATAATGGTTGAGAATGGGAAGAGATGGAAAACTTCAGATGCGAATATTCAGCTTCTGTGGAGTTTTGGGCACTAGAAAAGTTTTCCATGGTTTTCAGCATGCTCGAAAGTGTCTGTGTACCAATTTCCATGAAATTCTCAACCATTATCTAAATACAGTTCCCTTGTAAGTGTCCTTGACACGATGAGCTGGTGCTCCGTTTTGCTGGAACACCCAACGCTGGTTTCAGAAATGTGATTTGGAATAAGGAAGCACTTTGTCCTTCAAGAAACGTATTCCTAGTTGATTTTGGCTCCATGATCCACGAAAATCAGCGGAGTTTTCCATTTGAGGTGATTCCAGCATAAACCATCACAGAGGCCCGATGAGAGGTTTTGATTAGAAATTTTCCTTGCTGGTAGGCGGTCTGAACTCGATGAATTTCACCGTTATTTTGGCTTCGACAGTGAAGACTTTTTCATCCGTAAGCAGTTCCCTCAAGTATGTGCCGGAGCGCGAAGCTTTCTGGAGTCATAGCTGCTCGTTACGCTCGGTCAGAAAGGCACTCTTGGTGATTTTATATGGTGTAAGACCCAATCTTTTCGTGACAACTCTTCTCACCAACGTATAGCTCATTCTAAATTCAGTAGCCAGCTTTCTCATGCTCCGTCCCGGATTTCGCCTGATTCTCTCTGGACGGTCGGATAAGTTGTCACGGGAACTCGACGGTCAGTTTTCGGACGATTCTTGTTGGTAAGAAGACTGGAGAAGCAATGAATAGTTCGTTGACCCAACTTGCAGAGCACATTGAGCCGTTTTGCAAGCCGTTTCGATGATAGTAGTACGATAAGGAGAAGCGGTCACTATTACCATCAAACGTAAAACTATGGTTAGAGACTTAGACAGGAAACAAAAAATGCATGAAAAAATACAAAAATGAAAGAAAATGTTGAATCTGCGCGCTGTGCATGTATCAGAGCACACGCAAAGTTGCGGGTCAATAATTATGGCGCACCCTGCATTGTGGCACGGAGGTATTCTGGGGATAACTTGACCGATTCTGCTTCAAAACTTTTTTTCAACAACTCCAAACTGGAATAGGCCCTCGACTGAAGAACACCCCATACGGAATACTCCAGCGGATGCAAATCCGGTGATGAGGCTGCTGAGCAAAGGCGGAAGACCTCTCACTTCGATTACTCCGAAGAGAATTAAGGCCGTCAGAGAAAGCGTTTGTTGGAATCCGTATCGAAGCATGAGAACAATAAGTCTAGAGCTTCGAATGAGCAATACGTCGATCAGAAGAACTGTAAAAAGTGAGCTCGGATTGAATCCATATCGTGTTCGAAATGCTGTAATTCTGTCGGAAAAGAAGAAGCTGGCTATCAAGAAGCCATCGAGTTCTTGCTAACTAGGGAAGGTTGTTAACTTACCATGGAGTTTCCATACCAGACCTATGTGAATCGATAGATTAGAACACACTGATAAAGAATCCGTTTTCAGATTTTGCTGAACGCTTCAGCGAACCGAGTTATTTCGATCTGAAATTCCAGCACTGACCACTGTGATTAACCATCTTTAGTTCCTCCGCGATATCACAACCAATTTTTAGTGAGATAAGTGAGAGTAAGCAAAGAAAGATGATTAAACGAGCTTCAGATCCTCAAAACATCATGGTTTTCGATGCAATCAGCTCAGATGCCAAGACGCCTCTCATTTTCGTTGATCCTGGTGAGAAAATCTGCAAAGAGTACTATTTGGAGGAGATTGTGCTTCCGTGGACCAAATCCCATTTTGAAAACCAAGCCTGGACCTTTCAACAGGGTTCTGCTGCCGCTCACAATGCAAAAATCGTTGAAGCATGGTGCACGTCCAACTTCTCTCGATTCATCGCCAATTTCGAATAGCATTGGAGAGTTGGAGAATCATTAAACGTTTTGATGAGGTGAATACACTCAATAACCGTTAAAAACTGAACTTTTCAACAGGATTCTGCTTACGCTTACAAGTCAAAAATCGTTAAAGCATAGTGCGCGGCCAATTCATCGCCAGACTTGAATCCGCTTGACTATTGCCTATGAGGTGTTCTTCAGTCGAGGATCCAAGCTCGTGCACATCCCAGAATTTTGGAAGCAGAATGTTCCAAGATATCCCAAGAATCCCTCCGGGCTACATAAGAAGCGTTCTCCGAAGAGACTCATGGATGTTGTGAAGAACAAACGCAACCGCATCGAACAAAACTTTGATAATTTCATTTTCAGAAAGGTTTCAATAAGCCATTGTTCAATTTTCTTGTTGATACAAGTCATTTTGTGAAACTTACATCAATCGGACTGTGTTTCCGTTCTTTGGTGAATCCTGTATTATTTCTGAGAAATTAAATCAGAAAGTCACGGTATTATTAGTGCTGGAAGTGAAATGCAAATCGTCAGATCTTTGCAACTTTCATTTAAAAAAGACAGCTGATACTGATGCCTCCTGTCAGATTTATAAAACATGGTGACTTTAATTCGTTGTTCACTGAAATCTCAGGTACGTCACAGAGCGCTCATCTGAAAAGAACTCACAACTATTCTGAAAAACTAACGCAGAAGTGATTCCACAAGTAAGAACTGCTAAGCAGTCTCCATTTAGGAAAATCTAGAAATCTCTACAATTTTTTTTCCATCACAATGTTCGGCGTGGCCAAGCAGGACACACCGCCGGACCTTTAATCATTTCCAGCAGAGAAGGGCGGAATTCCGGATTCCGGATTCCGCCGTTTTTTTCATTCCGTTTTCCGGATTCCAGATTCCGTGAAAAAAATTCCGCCCTACTCTGATTTCCAGTATGTTTACTCGATACAACTCGCAAATTGTAAGCTGTGTGCTTTATGGCGTTCACTTGGAAACAGTTCCATTAGAAGAAATAAACCCATGGAGATCTGCAGTTTTCCATTGTGATCGACTGAAAATATTAGAATTTGAAAAAGATGTGGCAGGGCACATGATGGCTTCGCGTTTCGGTGCGTTGATTCTTATGATTCTTGCAATCGGTGGGGGGGGGGCGGTGCGTCACTATTTCTTCAAATTGATATTTATCAGTAAAAAAGGTCACAAAGTGTAGATCTCCATTCATTATTTCGTAAAAGAGTTAGTGTGAGCCCATTGAGCAAATTGGCATCAGATTAGAAGCTGTTATGTACAGTACCGGCCAAAAAGATATTCGCAAACAGTTTTTCGAGCATAACTTTTCTGAAACTTCCCGGATCGTTTTGATATTTTGAGACAAAATTTAAAACGGTATAAGAAGTTGATTCAACAACAAGAATAATCAAATTTTCAAAAATTTGAAAAAATATCGAAAAATTTATGAAAATGGCAAAAAACTGTAAAATGGAACTTTGACTTTTGAGATCTAGGAAAGACCGGTAAATGAAAAACTACAATAAAACATGACTAAAATAGTTTTAATACTTCGTTGGGTAGCCTTTGGCGTCGATGACCGCCTGACATCTTCTTGGCATCGAGTCGAGAAGGGTGTCGATAACAGGCAGGGGGATGGCCTTCCAGACAGATTGGAGTTGATCGAATTTCTGATTGGCATTCGATGTACGGACCCCTCTAAGTTGTCTCTCGACATGCTCCCAGATGTGTTCGATCGGATTCAAGTCAAGAGAATGATTGGGAAAGTCCAGAAGATCCACGTGGCGGCGTCGGAACCAGTCCTTGATGTGCTTCGAGGTGTGTTTCGGGTCGTTATTCTGCTGAAAAACGAACGCCCGGCCCACATTAAACCGTGCCCAGGGTCTCATTGTGTTTTAAAAGATGTCTTCTTACACAAATCGATCCATGATGCCCGTAATTCTTCTCAGGGGGCCGATTGAAGTCCCAGAGAAACAGCTCCAAACCACCTCGGTTTGGAGCTGGTAGCTGGGATTGAACCGACATTCAACCGGACGGCGAATCCATTTGATACCGTCAGTACCAAACAGATTATACTTGGATTCCTCACCGAACACGTGATTAGCCCAATCCTGGCGTCCCCAGTGAAGATGAGCTCTGGCCCATGCTACGCTACGTTTCTCGAGGACTTCAATCAGCCTCCTGAGAAGAATTACAGGCATCATGGATTGATTTGTGTAAGAAGACATCTTTTAAAACACAATGAGACCCTGGGCACGGTTTAATGTGGGCCGGGCGTTCGTTTTTCAGCAGAATAACGACCCGAAACACACCTCGAAGCACATCAAGGACTGGTTCCGACGCCGCCACGTGGATCTTCTGGACTTTCCCAATCATTCTCTTGACTTGAATCCGATCGAACACATCTGGGAGCATGTCGAGAGACAACTTAGAGGGGTCCGTACATCGAATGCCAATCAGAAATTCGATCAACTCCAATCTGTCTGGAAGGCCATCCCCCTGTCTGTTATCGACACCCTTCTCGACTCGATGCCAAGAAGATGTCAGGCGGTCATCGACGCCAAAGGCTACCCAACGAAGTATTAAAACTATTTTAGTCATGTTTTATTGTAGTTTTTCATTTACCGGTCTTTCCTAGATCTCAAAAGTCAAAGTTCCATTTTACAGTTTTTTGCCATTTTCATAAATTTTTCGATATTTTTTCAAATTTTTGAAAATTTGATTATTCTTGTTGTTGAATCAACTTCTTATACCGTTTTAAATTTTGTCTCAAAATATCAAAACGATCCGGGAAGTTTCAGAAAAGTTATGCTCGAAAAACTGTTTGCGAATATCTTTTTGGCCGGTACTGTAGCTTAACCGATGTTTTAAGGAACCAATTTCAAAACTTGGTTTTTGAAATAATTATATTGTTTCACAGAACTTTCGAAATCTGCAATTTGAGACATGTTTCAAACAATAATTGTCATTTTGAAGAGCAAACAGGTCTGCCCATATTTAAAACTTTTAATTTAGTTTGAATATTAAAAAAAAATATGAAAAAACTTGTCCACGGACTTTTGTTTCAGATTTTATATAGCTGGAAAGTTCCATAATCACAATTAAAATGACGAGTTCGCTAGTAAGTTTATAGAAATTAAACTGAAATCGCGTGAGGTCAATTCTGGCGTTGCAAACTCTACGTGCTCCAATTCACGACGAGTTGCGCATGCACGAATCATCAATCGAATTATTTTTCATTTTTTGTAAATATAGCCATTACGAGTTTTTAATTTTAGACAAAATGGCGTCGTCGGCGACGTGCCTGTGAGTCAGAGCTTTGATTCCTCAAATCATTCGGCGATTTTCAGTTACTTGAATGAGCTAATCAGTGAGATGAGGCAACTGTCCGAGACGGCCGTTGAATTCAAAAATGCCCAATTTCTGTTGTCAAAGGAAATAGCGAAAGTTTACGATAAAATGCACAGCAATAGTTTGGGCTCAATGGAGCACTTGAAATATGGATCGGAGTTCCTGAAAAATGGATGTTGTTCGGTAATAATTGAATCTTTCAAATCGCTTAATATTTCATTTTTCTTCGCTACCCCTTTTCAGTGCTCTCAAGTGCTGAAAAAGTATTTCTGAAAGGTTAGCAGCTAGCTGGAAAGCTGTTTTAAGATACAGTACCGGCCATAAAGGTATTATAATCAGAGTAGGGCGGAATTGGATTTTGGGAACTCGGAATCCGGAAAACGGAAAAATTTTTTTTCACGGAATCTAGAATCCGGAAAACGAAAAAAAAACATTTTTTTACGGAATCTGGAATCCGGAAAACGGAATGTAAAAAACGGCGGAATCCGGAATCCGGAATGCGGAAAACGGAATTTTAACCATTAATGAGGGAATCAAATTATGTAAATGCGCTCTGTTCGCAAAAATTTTTGTGGGAGTTCAAAAAAGTATACTTTTCACAACAATTGAGAATAAACTATCAAAGCTCATAGTTGGGCGGAATTGGATTTTGGGAACTCGGAATCCGGAAAACGGAATCCGGAAAACGGAAAAAAAACATTTTTCACGGAATCTGGAATCCGGAATACGGAATGTAAAAAACGACGGAATCCGGAATTCCGCCCTTCTCTGCTAACAGCCGTTTGGTATCCGCGTGGGCGCAATTTTAGTTGGGGGGGGTCAATGGTTTTTCGAATTTTTTTTCGACGGTTTTCCCGCCACGAGTAAGCGCCACGCGTGAAAAACCTACAAAAAAGTCGAAAAACCAGTTACCCCCCCCCCTTCACCCCAACTAAGATAGCGGCCCGCGTGCTTCAGCAGTGAGCCGATTTGGCTGGCTCATCTCTTTTTTCTGGAAATTCCTAGTTTCCAAGCGCATGTTCGCAGTAGTTGTGCTGTTTTGGCGGCTATTTGTGTTTGCTTTAAATGCTTTATTCTTGGCGGGAAAACTGTGCAAAGTTGTGACAAACTTTTGACAAACCGAAAGCGATTACGCCGAAACACTTGAGATTGGTATACTTAATCAAAATTCAGAAGAGATTCAGATTTTCTGGAAATTGTTTTAAAAAAAGATGTTACAGCCCCAGCGTACTTCCGGATTCTCCTGCTCTACCCCGTACTCGCCTGCGCTGTCGGCATCATTGAACACATCAGCCAGTTCGTTTGTGACACCAAACAAGAGCAGAAGATCTCCGTGTCTCGGAGACTATCGAACCCCTCTCGGAGAGAGCTCCCGTGAAAGCACCCCGCTGAACGAAGCTCTCTTCGTTTTGCAAACGAAAATCTACATTCCGACGCCACCGTCGAACTTGGACGGCCGCAAAATGTGAATTTGCGTTAACAGTCGTATTCAACCAATCAAATGAAATTGTTCAGAAAATGCAGCTACGTTGGCCGTATTTTGGGTCCATCTGGAATGTCAGCGAGGAACTTTGAAAATGAATACGATGTGACTCTTCTGATTCGAGGATCCGGATCTGTGAGACACGTTGAGTCTGAAGAAACATTGAAGGGAAAAAAGGGATACGAGCACTTGAATGAGCCACTCCATGTTGTGCTCATTGCAAGACACAATGACAAAAAAAAGTTGGAAAGAGCCCAAATTAATTTATTTTTAATGAGTTTTTTTCAGATGCGAAGAGATTCTGGAGAGAGCCGCTCAAAAAATTGAAAGCCTTCTGACTCCAGTTCATGATGATTACAAAAGAGATCAATTGATTCGTTATGCAATGTTGAATGGCACATATTACGATAAGCAGCAGAAGAAAAGTAAATAGACTGGAACTAAAGACAACTGGAGGCCAAATGGCTGAAAATAAAAGATGTGCTCTTTACTTTGGTTTCTTGAATCTGAAAATTAAAGAATTGCATTTAGTTCTTCTTTATATAAAAGAAAATATAACATTTTCACTGATTAGAACGTGAGACCAACACTCGTTGTAACATGCTTCCAGAAAAATGCTACATCATCAATAACCATTCTCTTAACTGTGACTTTTTCTTCTTAATGTGGAAGCCATGCCTTCTCTCCAAAAGAATATTATTTTACACTTTGCCCCCCCCCCTTCCCCTCCTTTTGCGATGAAGTGTAGGAGTAGTGAAAATTGGGTATAAAAGGACAGCTTTTCAAATGTGAAAAGTACCATTTAGCTATGGAAAAGATCCTCGTAACCATCTCGACTGGGGCAGCTTCGATTGCCATTTTGGCAGTTCTTTTTACTGTTCCATCCCTTTACAACACCATCAATGAGGTTCATGAACAGGTGATTATTCTTGAATTTTCATATTCATATAGATTTATAAAATGAAAAATATTAAAGGTGCTTGATGGAGTCTCTGTTTTCCGTGTTGAAACCGATTCTGCGTGGACTGAGATGATGGATATTCAACTAACTGTCACTCCGCCATCGAAAGCGCGTGCCAATCCATTCAACTCTGTTTTCCGCCAAAAACGTCAAACTTTCTCTGGGCTCCCTGCTTGGTGCCAATGTGAGCCAACGAAGCCAACGTGCCCGCCAGGACCACCTGGACCACCTGGACAGCCGGGAACCCAGGGATATCCAGGAGCTCCTGGACCAAGAGGAGAGGACAACACTGTGACCTATGCACCAATCCGATGCCCACCAGCCATCGTTGAGTGCATCAGCTGCCCACAAGGACCTCCAGGGCCTGTCGGACCAGCCGGCCCACCTGGACCAGTCGGACCATTGGGACAGCCAGGAACTCCAGGGCAACGCGGAAACGACGGATTCCCTGGAAACCCCGGAGCTCCTGGAGACAATGGGCAACCCGGATACCCAGGACAAGATGGAGCTCCAGGACTACCAGGAAAAGATGGGCAACGTGGCGCTGGACGACCAGGTGCCCCAGGATCTCCAGGAAACGCCGGGCCACCTGGTCCAGATGGGCAACCTGGTTTCCCAGGACAAGACGGAGCTCCAGGACCAGTTGGACCAGTCGGACAAGATGGATTCCCAGGAAACAAAGGATTCGATGGACAACCGGGAGCTGCTGGAGGACCAGGTCTTCCAGGAAACGACGCCGCTTATTGTTCTTGTCCACCAAGATCCACTGTGTTCCTCTCTCGTCATTAAAGGGCTCATTTTTAATTATGCGTATATCTTACATATATTCAAATAAAATTCTTGCATCAAGTATTCCGTTTCCTTCTTCCCTTATCATTGCTTCGAAAATCTCCAAAAACCGTGAATCGAAAGCCAACGTCTCAGCTGCAACATTATTTGAATAATTAAAAAAGCAAACCGTCCATTTCTTTCCCTATTACATTAAAAAACCCATACAGATACGGTACTGTCTAGAATTCCAGCTTTCCTGTCAAATGTTCCGCAGTTTCTTTCAAGAAAAAAAGGTCCTCTCCCTTGCGGAAGGGAACATGAGATTGTAGATTCCTTTTTCAAACTCGATGATTCCGTCACACCGAGAGGATTCCATTTGAAAAAGAGGTACAACGTCTCACGCTGGTCAAAGATGAAATACTCTTTGGAATCTGGCGGCACTATATTTAGCTTAGAAGGCCATCTTACGGAACCCGAGACGTCGCATTTGTTCAGAACAGCAAACCAATCTGCCTCAGTCCTCTTTACTCGACCTCTACTTCTGGTACGGCGGATTCAGAGGCATGGGGAGAGGAAATCACGGAGTACTACCAAAAAAGAGCGAAAAACCAAGATCAACATGCATAGCTGCTCAAAGAAACAACAAATATGAAGTTCGACATCATTGCGAAACAAAACAAATACTTGACCCGCCATACAGCCCTGACCTGGCGCCATCCGACTACCATCTGTTCCGGTCGATGCAGCACTCTCTGGCCGAGAAAAAGTTCAAAAACCGCCACGAGATCCAAATTTGGGTGTCTAACTTCTTCGAGTCGCAGCCGGCCGAGTTCTTCGAGAAGGGCATCCATTCTTTGCGTGGACGTTTGGATTAAAGTTTTGTAATTTTGTTTTTATAATAAATTTTGTTTTTGGATCAAACCGCGGTTTCTTATGTTACAACCTAATAGATCACAGATTAGAATCCGTCACCTTCGCAGTAGGGGGCACGCTGGAGCTGCACCATATTTTATGTAAACGCTCCAGACATTTATGATAGGGTAGAGGAAGCCTATCTGACTCTTGAATGCTGAGCGTGATCAATTGATTCCAAATAAGTGAATACGTAAACGTAATACTTGATGCCAGAAGTTTATTTGAATAACAGATATACGCATAATTAAGAATGAGCACTTTAATGACGAGAGAGGAACACAGTGGATCTTGGTGGACAAGAACAATAAGCGGCGTCGTTTCCTGGAAGACCTGGTCCTCCAGCAGCTCCCGGTTGTCCATCGAATCCTTTGTTTCCTGGGAATCCATCTTGTCCGACTGGTCCCACTGGTCCTGGAGCTCCGTCTTGTCCTGGGAAACCAGGTTGCCCATCTGGACCAGGTGGCCCGGCGTTTCCTGGAGATCCTGGGGCACCTGGTCGCCCAGCGCCACGTTGTCCATCTTTTCCTGGTAGTCCTGGAGCTCCATCTTGTCCTGGGTAGCCGGGTTGCCCATTGTCTCCAGGGGCTCCGGGGTTTCCAGGGAATCCGTCGTTTCCGCGTTGCCCTGGAGTTCCTGGCTGTCCCAACGGTCCGACTGGTCCGGGTGGGCCGGCTGGTCCGACTGGCCCTGGAGGTCCTTGTGGGCAGCTGATGCACCCAACGATGGCTGGTGGGCATCGGATTGGTGCATAGGTCACAGTGCTGTCCTCTCCTCTTGGTCCAGGAGCTCCTGGATATCCCTGGGTTCCCGGCTGTCCAGGTGGTCCTGGTGGTCCTGGCGGGCACGTTGGCTTCGTTGGCTCACATTGGCACCAAGCAGGGAGTCCAGAGAAAGTTTGACGTTTTTGGCGGAAAACAGAGTTGAATGGATTGGCACGCGGCTTCGATGGCGGAGTGACAATTAGTTGAATATCCATCATCTCAGTCCACGCAGAATCGGTTTCAACACGGAAAACAGAGACTCCATCAAGCACCTTTAATACTCATTTTATAAATCGATATGAATATGAAAATTCAAGAATAATCACCTGTTCATGAACCTCATTGATGGTGTTGTAAAGGGATGGAACAGTAAAAAGAACTGCCAAAATGGCAATCGTAGCTGCCCCAGTCGAGATGGTTACGAGGATCTTTTCCATAGCTAAATGGTACTTTTCACATTTGAAAAGCTGTCCTTTTATACCCAATTTTCACTACTCCTACACTTCATCGCAAAAGGAGGGGAAGGGGGGGGGGGGCAAAGTGTAAAATAATATTCTTTTGGAGAGAAGGCATGGCTTCCACATTAAGAAGAAAAAGTCACAGTTAAGAGAATGGTTATTGATGAGAGGGCAGTGGACGTTGTACACGATGAACACCAAATGGTTAACGGCAATGCGCTTTTGCAAAGCGAATTTATTGTTTCAAAAGAACAATGCAAGTTTCAAGTTTTTCTTCCAGATTAGGTACAAATTCAGATATCGCGCCATCTGGAAAACTAAAATTGTTGGATTCTTAAAGACTCTGGACTCTTCCCTAAGCCTAATAAATTGCTTTCAGTGACGAGTTCTTCTAATACTTCGAATATTCTAAAAAACGCGCTTACACCTTTCCATCCGACAAACCAAACTTGTCACCATGAAATTGAGCATCCAAAGTGAATTCTATCTAACAGTTGCTCACGTTAGTTACGGGGTATTGGGTTCGCACAATAAAGAAGACAAAAACACACAATCAAGGAAGAACTTTATTCCAAAATTAACTTTGGAATCAATTAAAAAATAATATTTAAATCGGTGTAAGCAAAAATTACAAGAAAGCGAAGAAAAACAAACCAACAAAGACTATCTAAGCCAAACAGTTCAAATAAAAATTCTCGAAAAATTCCCGCCACGCTTTTGCTAAAGAACGCGCGCCCCGATCGGCGGAGTGTCGTTGCGAAGTTTTTGTGATTATTGTGGCAGCGTGTAGGACGGTAGGGAGTTCTGCCACCGGTAACTTAACGGTCATTCCAAGCTTCCGCATCCCCTAGGTGCCCTAACTCAATCAACCGAACTTCCGCTGGTTTTGTACAGGGTGCGGAATAAATAATAGGATGAGATTTTGCGGAAGATCTGGCGCAGGTACACCGCGCCCGGCGCACACATTGATTTTTATTTATTTTTTTCAAGGTTTTCCTTAATTTCTTCCGAATTTCAGTCAATGATGGCTGCACCTCCGTATAGACTCCCGATCCGATCCTGGATTGCAAGAGAATGGGATTGTCCAATTCTGAGATTGCAAAAAAGCTGACGTCTTGGGACACTGGAAGAAGTGCCTAGAATTTTCAATGTCACGACATTGAAAATTCTAGAGATGACGTTCCGTGGGCCTCTCTTGCAGTATTACTGAACTAAAGGGTGCGCCATAAATATAGCGCCGCATTCAAGACAGTCGGTTTAATAACTGCAAATTGAATGATTTTTTTCTGAAAATCAACCAAAATGTTTATTAAACAACAGCAAAAATGATAGAATTAACAGTTTTCGAATCTTCCTCCTTTCGCTTTGATGACTGCCTGAAGTCTCCGAAGTCTCTTCGGGTAAGAGTCGACGACGGCACGGAGGTAGTCAACGTCTAAATTTGTCCAGAGCGATCTTCAGGGCTCCCGAATCCGGATAATTTTTTGTGGACACTGCCTCAAGAATCTCCTCGATATACATAGTATTCTCTGTTAGAGCCATAGTCAACGTTGACCACCTCCGTGCCGTCGTCGACTCTCACACGAAGAGACTTCAGAGACTTCAGGCAGTCATCAAAGCGAAAGGAGGAAAATTCGAAAACTGTTAATGCTATAATATTTGCTGTTGTTTAATAAACATTTTGGTTAATTTTCAGAAAAAAATTCATTCGATTTGAAGTTATTACATCGTCTTGAATGCGGCGCTATATTTATGGCGCACTCTGCAGGAAAATGAATAAAGAAGTGTGAATTAAAATAAAATATAAAATCAACAAATATTTATATTCAGTCTTTTCAGATAAACGGTTGAACGTCTAAAACGGCGGATTAGGGTTTATATTGGAAAGTTCTGGAAAGAATTGCGATACAATATCCTTGGTAAAGACAGGAGTGAGCCTGAATCCATCAGCCCAATTTTTCTCCAACGGCTTGTTCATTTCGTCCGCCGTCATTCCAGACGGTCTCAGAAATTCTTCAATGGACTTTGTCATCTGAAGTGGAATCTTGGGAAACGACGACAACGAGTTGGGTCGGTACGAAGATTGAAATGGACTGGAAGACGATGGATAGGAGGACGTCGAGGGCATCGAGTAATCCGTGTATTGCGGTGGTGGAGGAGCTGCATCAATATGATGAGGCGATAATGATGGAGGGGAAAAATGAAAGAGCGGAATGGATTCTGGAGGCGGAGCCGTCAGTGGTACTGTAGAAATGGAAGGCGTCATTTGAGTTGACATCTTCCTGCAGTTTGCAGTCGTCAGAAGCAAGTCTGACACTTCTGGATTAATGATGTCCGTCAGAATTTTGTGAAACGGAATCTTCGATTCTGATTCTCGAATGTAGAATGGTTGTTGAGACTGTCGAATGCACGATGCAAGATTCTGAAGACTCAACGACTCTTTTAGTTTGAATTGAATACCGTAAAACTTCTAAAACGGACATGCCCTCCTATTAGAAGTTTTACAGTCAAAAATATGAGAAATGACACATACCCGAGACTCATAAATAAAATGAAGATTTGCCGACAGAATATTGGCAGCTGTGGCAGAATTTTTGCCCCTACTGAATTTGATCACTTTGAATAGAAGTTCCGAGAGATTCTCCCTTGCCAACGATAGACTTTCGTTCAGGTTGTTCGAGAGTACGGTACTTTCTGAAACCCAAAAAAATGTGCTCTCCTCTCTTAACATCCAGCATCAGAATCAGCGTGTCGTTTCGAAAAATGATTTCTCGAAAAATGCGTTTTTCGAAAAATTTTCGAACAATTTTAACGAAAAATTTCTCGAGAAATCGCGAAAAATGATTTGAATGGAAATACGAAAAACGACGCGCTTTGCGTTATTTCGGAGTGTCGTTCGAACTAGTTTATTATTATTTTTTATCGAAATTTTTCGAAATTTTCCGAGAATTTCTCGAGAAATTTTTCTCGTTGATTTTTCGGAAAATTTTTGAAAATTTTCTCGAAAAATTCTCGAGAAATCAATGAGAAAAATTGTTCGATTTTTTGGAAGTTTCTCGAGAATTTTTCGAGAGTTTTCCGGAAAATTTTCTCGAAAAATTCTCGAGAAATCAATGAGAAAAATTGCTCGATTTTTTGGAAGTTTCTCGAGAATTTTTCGAGAGTTTTCCGGAAAATTTTCTCGAAAAATTCTCGAGAAATCAACGAGAAAAATTTCTCGATTTTTCGGAAATTTCTCGAGAATTTTTTGAGAATTATTCGGAAAATTTTCTCGAGAATTTTTCGGAAATTTTTTGAGAATTTTTTGAGAATTATTCGGAAAATTTTCTCTAAAAATTCTCGAGAAATCAACGAGAAAAATTTTAACGAAAAATTTCTCGAAAAATTCTCGAGAAAAGCGAAAAATGATTTGAATGAAAATACGATAAACAACGAGCGTTGCGTTATTTCGGAAAATTTTCAAGAATTTTTCGAGAAAATTTTTAGAAAAATTCTCGAGAAATCAGCGGGAAAAAATTACTCGAAAATTTTTCGAAATGCTTTCGAAACGACACACTGATTGATTCAGAAGTAACCTGCAGATGTGATGATGTAAGCTTTGAGCACTGAATACTCTATGATTGAAGGTGGTTTTCTCAAGTAAATTTCAAAGACGTCTGCCACCTTCTGAGAGCAGTGGGTGTTGCATCTGAAATTTCAAAGTTAACTGAAAGTGATCCGAGCGTTTGAGACATGCCCTGGTAGTTGTGAAAGCGATAATTTGAGATCTTCAAGCCCTTGTGCTCCCTTGGCAACGAATCTGGATGTTGACTCGAAAAGAAGCAGATGGAGCATCGTATCGCTGATTAAGGCACTCTGACATTTGCTCATCGTGTTTTTCAAAATGTATTATATTAGTTTAGGCTTCCACGAAAGACAAAAACAAAAACGTCGTCTTTCGTCTCGTCTTGCATTCGTCTTACGCATTAAAATAGTTATCTCTGCGTCAGACGAATTCAAGACGAAGACAAAGACAAAGACAAAGACGAGACGAGACGAGACGGTCTTATTTCGTCTTTCGTGGAAGCCTTAATACTTAATATTTCGATTACAGAAAATCGAAAGTTTGAGATTTTTGGGGGTGAACGTAAAATTATGTGGAACACTTGTATTAGGTTGATGGAAAAGTTATTGCGTTTTTATGTTTTTTTTCTTTTGTGAAAGATTTTTGAATAAAATGTTTGGTTATCTGTGGTCGTGTTATATATCATTTTAAAGAGCGTAATTAGCTCTATCTGCTTGTCTTATTGATTTTTTTTTGAAATAATCATGTCACTTTTTATAGCACTTCAAAAAAGCATGGATAAAAGGCAAATTCGAACGATTTTCTTGTTCCAGTTCAAAATAGGCCGAAACGCTGTCGAGACAACTCGCGATATCAATGAAGCATTTGACCAAGAAACCACTAATAAACGTACGGCACAATAGTGGTTTATTTTAATAAATAATAAATTTGATTTTAAAAAAAGTTATGGTCATTTAAAGTTGAAGGTTAAAAAACGCAATAACTTTTCCATCAATCTAATATTTACCTTATCTTCTACACTGAATTTCCTGCAGTGTTCTTCTTCTAATATATTCAAAAATCGATCGATATAATCGACACTTTGCACAATTCTCTCAATTGCCAGAAATTGCTCATTGAACTGCATTGGTGAACGCGAGCAGTCCATCGGCTCCGAATCTCCCGTTTTCCTGGCCAACGATCGGTCAGCTATCAAGCTTTTCAGAGAGAAGTTTCCGATTCCATCGAAGTTCGCCGACGTTGTGCATGTTTCAGCGAGTTTTCCAATTTCAGACAATTGTTTTCGAGATGAAGGAGACAGAAATGAAGTCCAATCGGAAGGATCGGTTAGACGACTCGACATACTTCTCGATAGGCTTTTCTTCTTCGATAGCATTGTCTTCCCTTTCTTACTTTTCTCTCGGTCAGGTCGCACATCTGAAAGAATTGGAAAAGCTTTAATTTGTTGTTCAGAAGAGAATAAAGCTCACAATCCGGATTCATCCCGACGAGTAAGCACTTTCTGAAGCGACAGTACCGGCACGCATTCCTCTCAACTGAAATCCATTTTCAGGTTAAAACGTGTAAGATCATAAAGCGGACTGACATTTCGTCACTTCGCAATTTCTCTCAAAACGGCAAACATATTTGTTTCTGCCATCCTTGACGGCCCTCCGGAAGAATCCTTTACAGCCGAAGCATGCCAGAACTCCATAATGGATCTGAAATGCTCATTTTCAGCAGATTCTCGTACATATAATCATACCTTGGCGGGTGTGTCTCCACATACAGCACACATTCTGTTCATGTAGGACTGCATTTTCAGCTTTACAAGTGACTCCTACAAATTCTAGTTGAAAACGTCCTGAAAAAAGCTAAAAATGTGTGGCGATGACGGAGAAAAGTGTGAAAAAGCGCATTCTAACGCACTTTTTCATTCGATGAGTGCAATCAGAGCGATTCAGAATATTAATAGGATCCGGAGATAAGCATGAGAGAGGTGCGCGACATCTTCATATGCCGCAGCTCCGTGGTTGCTCTAATGCTCTCTTCAAACTGTGCATTTTTATTTTCAAACGCGGTATTACTCTATTTTTAACTTTTGTTACATTTGTAGTTTTTGTAGTTTCTAGTTTCTAGTTTCTAGTTTATAGTTTCTAGTTTATAGTTTCTAGTTTCTAGTTTCTAGTTTCTAGTTTATAGTTTCTAGTTTCTAGTTTATAGTTTCTAGTTTCTAGTTTATAGTTTCTAGTTTCTAGTTTCTAGTTTCTAGTTTCTAGTTTCTAGTTTATAGTTTCTAGTTTCTAGTTTATAGTTTCTAGTTTCTAGTTTCTAGTTTCTAGTTTCTAGTTTATAGTTTCTAGTTTCTAGTTTATAGTTTCTAGTTTCTAGTTTCTAGTTTCTAGTTTTATTTTTTTTTTTTTTTTTTTTTTTTTTTTAGTTTCTAGTTTCTAGTTTATAGTTTCTAGTTTCTAGTTTATAGTTTCTAGTTTCTAGTTTCTAGTTTCTAGTTTCTAGTTTATAGTTTCTAGTTTCTAGTTTATAGTTTCTAGTTTCTAGTTTCTAGTTTCTAGTTTATAGTTTCTAGTTTCTAGTTTATAGTTTCTAGTTTATAGTTTATAGTTTCTAGTTTATAGTTTATAGTTTATAGTTTATAGTTTCTAGCTTCTAGTGTCTAGTTTCTAGTTTCTAGTTTATAGTTTATAGTTTCTAGTTTCTAGTTTCTAGTTTATAGTTTCTAGTTTCTAGTTTCTAGTTTATAGTTTCTAGATTCTAGTTTCTAGTTTATAGTTTATAGTTTCTAGATTCTAGTTTCTAGTTTCTAGTTTCTAGTTTCTAGTTTATAGTTTATAGTTTCTAGTTTCTAGTTTCTAGTTTCTAGTTTCTAGTTTCTAGTTTATAGTTTCTAGTTTATAGTTTCTAGTTTATAGTTTCTAGTTTCTAGTTTATAGTTTATAGTTTATAGTTTATAGTTTATAGTTTATAGTTTCTAGTTTCTAGTTTCTAGTTTCTAGTTTCTAGTTTCTAGTTTCTAGTTTCTAGTTTCTAGTTTCTAGTTTCTAGTTTGTAGTTTCTAGTTTCTAGTTTCTAGTTTCTAGTTTCTAGTTTCTAGTTTCTAGTTTCTAGTTTCTAGTTTATAGTTTCTAGTTTCTAGTTTCTAGTTTCTAGTTTCTAGTTTCTAGTTTCTAGTTTCTAGTTTCTAGTTTCTAGTTTCTAGTTTCTAGTTTCTAGTTTCTAGTTTCTAGTTTCTAGTTTCTAGTTTCTAGTTTCTAGTTTCTAGTTTCTAGTTTCTAGTTTCTAGTTTCTAGTTTCTAGTTTATAGTTTATAGCTTCTAGATTCTAATTTCTAGTTTATAGTTTCTAGTTTATAGCTTCTAGATTCTAGTTTCTAGTTTCTAGTTTATAGTTTATAGTTTCTAGTTTCTAGTTTATACTTTCTAGTTTATAGTTTATAGTTTCTAGTTTATATTTTATAGTTTCTAGTTTCTAGTTTCTAGTTTCTACAGCGCTCCAAAAAAGTATAACCTCACTTTGGTTTTTTTCGAAAATGTATTACCCAATTTTTAACTTCAGTTACATTTGTAGTTTTTGTAGTTATTGTAGTTTCTAGTTTCTAGTTTATAGTTTCTAGTTTACATATAGTTTCTAGTTTCTAGTTTCTAGTTTATAGTTTCTAGTTTCTAGTTTCTATTTTCTAGTTTCTAGTTTCTAGTTTCTAGTTTCTAGTTTCTAGTTTCTAGTTTATAGTTTATAGTTTCTAGTTTCTATTTTCTAGTTTATAGTTTATAGTTTCTAGTTTATATTTTATAGTTTATAGTTTCTAGTTTATAGTTTCTAGTTTCTAATTTATATTTTATAGTTTCTAGTTTCTACAGCGCTCCAAAAAAGTATAACCTCACCTTGGTTTTTTTTTCGAAAATGTGCATTTTTTCTCGGAAAATTATGGAATGATTAAATTTATGGAAATATCAATTTTCCGGCTTCCGGCAAAATGGCATTTTAGGATTCCACAAAAGTATAGCCTCACTGCCTATTAAAAAAGCCAAACGAAGGTTTCTCACACCGACAAATCGTTCTAGACTTGGGCAGAAGTCCACGCGTTATCAATAATTCGAAGGACAGCACCAATTATGATATAAGTCGTCAAAAATTCAAAATGTATTATATTACCCAAGGCTTCCACGAAAGACGAAGACGAAAAGTCGTCTTGCATTCTTCTTACCCACTAAAAAAGTTCTCAACAAAATACACTGCGCGTCAGACGAATTCAAGACGAAGACGAAGAATTCGCCCAAATGGAAGCATTATTGCCATGCGCCACAAACCGTTTTGATGTTTTACCACGTTTTCCACAATTCGGCAGCACTTCTCCCATTCAGAACGTTTTGTTGCGAGCAATTTCACGCGAAACGAACGAATGAGTCATCATTGCTTAGAGAATGAGCTTGCGCTTTTCTGCTCCCGTCAAGAAATGCCTTTGAACGGGGAGACATGAGAGAAGCGAAACAAAATGTTATGGTCTTTCTGCGAACTTTTGAGCAATCAATCGGGGAACGGGAAGCTCCATTTAGATGTTTAGAAAGCAAGCGGCGGCGCAAATTGAAGGAGCCCTATTTTTGATACGAAAATTCTCTGGCGTTGAAGCTCTCGGAAACATCAAAAATCAGAGAAAAAAAAAAGGATTGAAAACTGAGATAGTAATGTTTAAAAGTTGGTAGACGGCGCAAATGTTTGATGGAAATGCTAACGAAAAAAAGTTTTGGTTTACACATTAAATAATTATCAGAAAAAGATAAATATTAAAAGGAGAACTTGGCACGTTTGTTTTTTTTTTAATTACTAAATCTAATCTGGAAAATTGAATATTGAACTTCAATTTCTGAGTATTTTAAAAACATTGAAAAAGAGTACAGAATTTTAAAGATTTTTAAGAACTTTGAAAATATTTCAGCTATTTTGAAAATGATCCGTAAACGTCGACTTGCGAAAAGGAATTTTCTCAAAATGTTTCGAATTGTATGAATTTTTAAAAAAATTTAACAAATGTTGTAAAATTTTTTTCCAGACCGTCTGACTATGTGTCAGACAGATGTTTTATCCACTACACCACGAGACACCAAACGACAAATGAATCGATTAAGTTACTAAGTAAGTATTATCGCCGTAAAAAAGTTCCGACATTTTTTCGAGCCCGCGAAAATCGGGATTTGTATTTAGAGGATCCGCCCATTTCATCATCAGAGCGCATTTGCTATGCGCGATATATTTTTTGAATTTTTATTTTTTCTTCTGAATTTTCAGAATTAAACTGGATTAAAAGAACGAAATTGTATTAATCGTGAATTTTTTTACACGTTTCTTCGAATGCTTAAATATATCAATTTGCGTCATTTATTTTTTTTTTCGTTTCTTCTGATAAAAATATATCGCGCATAGCAAATGCGCTCTGATGATGAAATGGGCGGAGCCTCTAAATTCAAATCCCGATTTTCGCGGGCTCGAAAAAATGTCGGAACTTTTTTACGGCGATAATAAGTAAGTAAATTTTTTCCAGAAGTCTTACGATGGCGCGCTTTTTTTTGTAAATTGGTATACATTTGTCCTCTAGGCTTCCACGAAAGACGAAATCTCGTCTTCGTCATTGTCTAGAATTCGTCTAATGCAGAGATAGTAAGACGTAAGACGAGCGCAAGACGAACTGAAAGACGATCAAAGACGACCGACTTGTTTCGTCTTCCGTGGAAGCCTTAGCTTAGAGCGTATAGCTTTCAGAGCTTGTAGGTTTTTGCAAAACTCACAAACTTTAAAGCGAGAATCCACTAACAATTCTAAAAAATAAATATCTTCAGGAGACGTGAGTGCGCAACCGATGGATTCTGAAGGTCTTGGAAGGAGTTTTCCTGAGGTCTTCTGGGCACATCAGAGTTTATGATGAGCAAATTCACTGCTTTATAATAGTTCCGAAGCATCAGAGAAGTGTCGAGAAGTTGCAAAAAGCAAAAGAGCAAAATCGGCGAAATATTAGAGGATATCGCGATGTCGCGATGTACCTGATTTTCGCTGATTTCTGTTTGTTTTTGCTCTTTCTAAATCAATTTTTCATTGATAAATTTGATATTAAAAATTCGACAAATAAGAAATTCGAAAAATGGAATGCCGAGCAAAGAGCCTTGCTCCACCACAAAGTTATTGCAGTGAGTACCTCGAAGTTTTCCGACAGAGTTGCGCAGTTTTCTATAGGAACACTTCACTGTTTTCGATGGTTGATGACTCATAAAACTAGCGCGCAGGAGTCGGTAAGAGCATTGAGCATCTGAAGCTTCTGGACGCCTTCTCTACCGTCAAATGCGGGAAGGCATAAATTATAATTCTGGAGAAAACGAAGAATTGAAAAAAAGACGAATACTGTCGAGCGATTATTGTGAATTATAACGGTATTTGGAGCGAGTGAGTCCGTGCCATGAAAACGAGTTTATTGATAGAGAGTGAGAGACGCAGATACTGATCGCTTACTATTTCGTCTGCCTCCACGAGGCACACGCTATTTTGGCTGTTAAAAGTTTGTGTTTGAATTGGAAGAATAGAGAGGGAAAATCGGCGAAATCATAGGATTCGCAAAAAAAAAAAACTTTTTCGGAAGTGACGCCATTCAGTTTTCCCTCAGATTACCGCGCTTCAGAGCTCTGAAAATCAGAAGTGGATGCTGCTGGGATCGATAATTTTGGAATTCGTACCAATGTGAGGTGGTCGTTAGTTTCTTGTCAAATATTTTTATATTTTACTTTGTCGATATTGGCATCCAATTTTGAACGGAATCAAAGGGAATACGGTAGTGTGAAGTCTGATAGTTTCGTGAGAACTGGCTTTCATAGATAAGTGGAAATCTACTTAAAATGCTTTAGATTTAGGAAAAAGCGCATTAGCGGTGCAGTTGGTTTTCTAGGCCACCAGTAGATGACTGTCGCGACCAGTCATCTACTGGTGGCCTCTGAGAACGCGACAATTATTTAAGAAGATGCTCAAAATTGGATCCTTCGGCCTCGATGAACGCTTTCAGATGAGTAGATTCAGCAGAACGCCGCATGGAGTCGACGTCCACATCCTCACATGTCTTGAGCAACGACAACTGCTAGGACTACAAATTTGAATCAGAGTGAGCCATTTCGGGCCATGCGAAGGAGCTCAATCTTGTTGAAAGGTGAAAAGACGATGTCTAGTGATCCACGGAAGTAAGATCCCTTCAAGACGGTTTGGTCTCCTTAAAGCATCCAACAGCATGGATTCATGTTTCAAAATCAAGGCGGAGCCCGATTTGAAAGTGTTTTCTGAAGCTGTTTGAAGAACATGCTCATCGAAAGATGTGATTTTGGTACACCTCCGAGCTGATCGTCACATTTCTTTCAACGAAGGTAGGTGAATGGAGCTTTTGCTTCTAATGCAAATCCGGTCCATACCACGATCAATTGTGAAAACTATGTACTAGATGAATACCAGACGATGTCTACGATACTTGTATTGATCTTTTGGAAGCAGTTGGCGCTGGTGCTGACCGTTCGGAAGAGGTCTGGTAGTGAAGATCGTCTTGTCGGTCCGGATGACATTGGAGAAGCGATTTGAGATTGAATAGCTCTGAAAGTAGAAATAAAAGCAAATTGAAATTTCATAGAGAATTTACATGGACGCGAGAAAACATAAATCAAAAAGAATCGTTCAATTCGCTTCAAAGACGGCTTGGATAGTATAGAGCAGAGAAGGGCGGAATTCCGGGTTCCGCCGTTTTTTTCATTCCGTTTTCCGGATTCCGTGAAAAAATGTTTTTTCCGTTTTCCGTTTTCCGGATTCCGAGTTCCCAAAATTCAATTCCGCCCAACTATGAGTTTTAATACTTTATTCTCAATTGTTGTGAAAAGTATACTTTTTTGAACTCTCGCAAAAATTTTTGCGAACAGAGCGCATATACATCACTTGATTCCCTCATTAATGGTTAAAATTCCGTTTTCCGCATTCCGCATTCCGGATTCCGCCGTTTTTTACATTCCGTATTCCGGATTCCAGATTCCGTGAAAAATTTTTTTTTCCGTTTTCCGGATTTTAGATTTCGTGAAAAAATTTTTTTTCCGTTTTCCGGATTCCGAGTTTCCAACATCCAATTCTACCTTACTCTACAGAAAAAGGCGGAATTCCGGATTCCGCATTCACAAGAATAATCACAAGAACTTTGCAACGACATTCCACCGAACGGGGCGCGTGCTGTTTAGCTAAAGCGAGGCGGGAAATTTTGGAAAATATTTTTTAGGATTTTTTTAGGAGATCTCCCGCTAGGTTTTTG
The DNA here is from genome assembly GCA_003052745.1 of Caenorhabditis inopinata. Classification (NCBI taxonomy): domain Eukaryota; kingdom Metazoa; phylum Nematoda; class Chromadorea; order Rhabditida; family Rhabditidae; genus Caenorhabditis; species Caenorhabditis inopinata. Next base: position 18,596,732 of record AP018154.1, read on the forward strand.
TGTTTAAACTTGATTTTGGCTTAGAGAATTTCGTTTTTTTGTTTTTTTGAACTTTTTTTTTTTCGTTTTCTGAAATTTTTGCTCTCACCAATTTAATCTTTATTCTTAATTTTGATTTCAAAGTTATTTTCGAATAAAGTTCTTCCTTGATTGTGTGTTTTTCTTCTTTTTTGTTTTTGTTGAACCCAATAGCCCGTAAATTATGTGGTGCAGTTTTTTTTTCATTTTTCGCATTGTTAAGCCAAAAATTAGAGGTAACAATGAAAATATTCTAGAAAAAAAGTTTTAAGCTTCACATAATTTCAAAAGTACGATAAGCATCGTATATTGGTGTTTGCACAGTGCCTTTGAAGATTTGTTTGCTTTCTGTTTTATTCGTTTCTTTTCTTTTACCTAAAACAATGAGCAAATTTGACGATCGACTGGCATGGAACGATCAAAATTCAGTAGTGGCTTGCAATTTATGAGGTCATTTGCTAAAAAAAAAAGAAAGGAGAAGGTAAGCTTCATTCACGAATAATCTCAATCAAGCATAATTTTTTAAGGAAAATATTCTTCCACGAAGCTGTATGGCCTTGGCCTACAGGAAAAAGTCTAAAAAGTGCACAACTAATGGAAATCTTTTAATAAAATGTAAAAAGAGGAAGTTGACGATCGAAGAGACTTTAAATAAGTGGATGGACAACAGGCGGCTTTCGATGAAAAAGAGTAAGCAGTTTGCGATAGTATCAGCTGAACATATGATTTAAAAAACACATAAAATCAATTTTCTACTTACATATTTAAAGTTGCATTAGAAACTTTTATTTTACTATAAGGACTCACTTGTGCTCCTCCATCTTGCACTTTATTTCAATTTTAGGATACTCTTGGCTGTCATTGGAGAATTTCGAAAAATAATCGTTTGCCGCATATTCAAACTGATAATGGAAAATAGTATTATAATTCAACTCTTCAAAGTATAATACATTTCGAAATGAAAAAAACACGACACAAAATACTTTTTGAATGGTATTCCGATAAAAACATAAAACTCTTGAATGGCTAGGAATTTTTTAAAAAGTGTTGTAAAAATGTTGGTTCTCTGACTTCAATGTTAAAATAATGTTTAAAAATACTGAAATTTTAAAGTGATTTTATAATCTCTCCATCCTATGCTGCTTGCGTCGCTTCAGTGTCAACGCCGTTTCCGTTCTTCTTCTTCTGATATTTCCAAACTGATTTTTCCGGTGTAGAGCAACAGGAAGAAATCTCTCAAAGTTAAGGTAAAGTTCAACGCTAAATATTTGAAGTTTTCTGTGATTTCTGGCTGGAATCCTCAGGAAAACAAAAATTAATTCATTAATTTTCCAGCTCGTTCTGAATCACATTTGCTGCCAGCACTGAACATAAAAACGACAAAAACAAAGCGAGGGATGCTGTTTTTATTTTGAAGTGAGGTGAATGGCGGCTAGACTCGTCTTTTAAATATTTGTTCTTTAATTCAAAACACATAATTATTTACCAAAGTGTACTTTTCTCGTCAGGGCGCACCCTCTAGTGTGCTCATTTTTATATTCGATGCTCTGAAATTTCAAAATAAATTTTGAATATTTATTTTGTTTTTTTTTTCCGAGACTAGCGTCTTTAATATAATTAATTCATTGAAAATTACTATATTTTAAAAGTGGCTCGTCTTTTAAATATTTGTTCTTTAATTCAAAATACATAATAATTTACCAAAGTGTACTTTTCCCGTCGGGGCATACCTCCTATTGTGATCATTTTTATATTCGATGCTCTGAAATTATAAAATAATTATTGAAAATTTATTATGTTTTTTTCCGAGACTTGCGACTTCAATTTATTAAAAGTGGTATTGTAATCCCTCCATCCTAAACTACTTGCACCGTGATTTCACATGATTTTTCCATGGGAAAATAATAGAAAATCAACAATTAAAAATCAGAGAGCGGTAAAGGTTCTCTAACCCAACCTTGACGCTGGCTGGCGCTATTTTTTAAATATAATTTTCATTTGCCGATTTGGAAAATGTTCATATTTCTCTCTCTTTATTTTTCAAGTAATGACGGGTCCCATTATGCACCGTTCTTCAATTATCGGTCTGCACAAGCAAGGCAAGACGACTGGTGAGATCCGTTGAGCACTCGGAATTCGCAAAGATACTGTCTAAAGAGCCATCAAATGTGAAGAAGCCACTGGGTATAATACTGATCGACCGAGAAGTGGCCGCCCGTGGACTTCCATTGGATGCTCCTACATGGCGGAGCACCGGCTCACAGGGCTAAACGATCGTCTTCGGCATGACCGATGTGCTCCGCTTCAAAGGCTTCAGGAAAATGGAATTCCGCTGAAAGCAATGTACAATGCATACGTTATTTTTTTTTGTTTTTTCTATAGGCTTCCTCGAAACACGAAATAAGACCGTCTCGTCTTATTTTTCTTGGAATAGGGCTTAATCTAACGGAGAGGATGTACAGAAAGGAGCATGAGAGCTGCTTGTAGTAAATTTACGGTAAGAAGGAAGCACATCGCAGTTCAAGGAGTCTCTCGTTGCATGACGTAATCCTAGAGATGTTGCACCGCCGAAAGATTGAAGGAGCAAGACGGAATACTCGACTACTTGCCTAGAGGAGCAAGGAGCACACTACCGTATTCCAAGACAGAACGAGTATCAATATTGTACAAATGGAAGTGATATTCAAGGGATTTTCAGTCTCAAATTTTCAGAATTTTTACACCGTGTTATTATCCATCCACGAGGACGTGAGCGTTCGTTTAAAGGCGCAACGAATTAACTGTTTGGGTCTCGTTAGGGGATAGCGCGTTAAATAGCAGATAGTTTGCGCGCTTTCTTGCAATTTAACGCGCTATCCCCAAACGAGACCCAAACAGCGCCTTTAAACGAACTCTCACGTCCTCGCGGATGGATAATATGTCGGGTTAGAGGGAGCGCCCAATGCTCTAAGGCCTGACAGCTCTAAATTTTGCTTAGCAGACTATATGTAATAGAGTATAAAGACACCTTCTGATGCAGTAGATTCTGAAGGAAGCAAGTGAAGTCTATTCTCGGAGTACCATTGCCTAAGATCGCAAGGCATGGCTAGCTGCGATCAGCTAAGTATCCTAAGAGAATAAGCTGTAACCAAATGCTTTATATTATAGAATCACGCGGATTCATAATTGTTCCATTTATCTGATAAGCGGGTAGCAGATTCCTTTTACCAAAACACAGAACTCCTGTTTTGTGTTCGACCACGTTCCCGTTATCACACCAACTATGTAGTTACTTTTTTTCATTTTCGAGTCGATTTTTCACATTGTTCAGAGAGATCATGAGAATCTTCAGCAAATGAATGATGATGTCAAGAATTTCAGTGGGAATGCTCTAAAGGAGCTCTGAAGAAATGCTGAAACTACTGCATGTCGTATGTTGTCTTCTAAGGAAACAGTAAAAGTAAAGCTGCTACTTTCTAGAAAGGAACGGATTCATAGGCATGTAGAGGAATTCCACCCAATTTTTGACATGTGAGAAGACGTGGGCGTTCCACTGAAACACTGACGAAGACCTTTCCATTGTCAACATCGATAGAGCTATTAAGGAACATTGTCCATAACTTTCAAATACAGTGTCATTACAAAAATCATTTGTTTCGACCATCGTCTTTTTTTAATCAAAGATCAGTACATAACCGGTGGCCGCCGCCTGCCGCGCCCATTGCATTCTGTAAGCGTTCTTAACGCTTTTTTGCCATTGCAATAAGGTTGGAAGCCTTGGATCCATATCAATGTTCGGCGCGTTCAATATCATTGATTTCCCGCCTTGTCTATTTTCATAACAACGATGACATAACACTCCAATTCGGACTTATTCAGACAACAATGGCCACCTGTATGTACATACAATTCGATATCTTCATTTCATTTCTCTCAATTTTCCACTCACTTCTGCCCGCTCAATTGTTTTTCGCCGCTGACAATTTGATAATTGTTAGTCTTCATTCGAAGGGTGTTATAACGTCATAGAATGGCGGAAAAGTCAGCGTTGGAATGAATTTCCAAAAATTGCATTCCGCCGTTTAATCCATCGCCCCTCGCTTACTCCCGCATCAACATTTGCATATTACAGTTTCACTTTCAGCCATTGTCACCGATTAACCTCTTGCATATTACGAAAATGTCGACACTTGCAAAGTGCTTTTGTTACGCTCTGCAAACGCCGAGTTTCTTCTTTTCGTTGTTATTTTCAGTTTTCAGTGCTGAGCATCTTCTAGAAATCTGAAAATGGAATATGGTTTCAGATCGGAAAAAGCGGCCGAGTGGTGGCGGATGAGTGTTCGACAACTTGAAGAGTGAAATGATAAGCGAGTCGAAAACGAATGGTCTTAATGGAGAGATGACAATAAGCGATGATGAGAGAGACGACGACGCAGGGAATGAGGAGGAACGGTTCGTCTATGCTTTCCTTCAGAGAAGGGCGGAATTCCGGATTCCGCCGTTTTTTTAATTAGGTCTTCCGGATTCCAGATTCCGTGAAAATTTTTTTTTCCGTTTTCCGGATTCCAGATTCCGTGAAAAAATATTTTTTTCCGATTTCCGTTTTTCGGATTCCAGATTCCGTGAAAAAATATTTTTTTCCGTTTTCCGTTTTCCGGATTCCAGATTCCGTGAAAAAATATTTTTTTCCGATTTCCGTTTTTCGGATTCCAGATTCCGTGAAAAAATATTTTTTTCCGTTTTCCGTTTTCCGGATTCCAGATTCCGTGAAAAAATATTTTTTTCCGATTTCCGTTTTTCGGATTCCAGATTCCGTGAAAAAATATTTTTTTCCGTTTTCCGTTTTCCGGATTCCAGATTCCGTGAAAAAATATTTTTTTCCGTTTTCCGTTTTCCGGATTCCAGATTCCGTGAAAAAATATTTTTTTCCGTTTTTCGGATTCCGCGATATGGCGTTGTTATTTCGTTTTAAATCTTTAATCTCAATTGTTGTGAAAAGTATACTTTTTGAACTCCCGCAAAAATTTTTGCGAACAGAGCGCATTTACATCATAAATATTCCCTCATTAATGGTTAAAATTCCGTTTTCCGCATTCCGGATTCCGCTGTTTTTTACATTCCGTTTTCCGGATTCCAGATTCCGTGAAAAAATATTTTTTTTCCGTTTTCCGTTTTTCGGATTCCAGATTCCGTGAAAAAATATTTTTTTCCGTTTTCCGGATTCCGGATTCCGAGTTCCGCCCTACTCTGCTTTCCTTCCGAACAGCGGATTCGTCAATAGATCTACAGTACTACCCAAAAAGGTATTCGCAAACAGTTTTTCGAGCATAACTTTTCTGAAACTTCCCGGATCGATCTGATATTTCAAAACAACGTTTAAAACGGTAAAAGAAATCGATTCAACAACAAGAATAGTCAAATTTTCGAAAATTTGAAAAAAAATCGAAACATTTACGAACGATGTGATACGAGGTCTTCCAGGCGATTTTCGCTTCACCAAGGCTCTCTAAACATTTTTCTCAATAACCATACTATTTTTGAATATTACCTCATCCCAAAACTGCTTCAAAATTTTCTCAATGGCACGTTTACTACAGTTGAACTGCTGCGCCAAGAGGTCCTTGGAACATCCATTTCTGAAGCCGATGACGATGGCTTTACGGATGTCCTGAGAGATTTTTTTCCTTTCGAGGCGTCTGACATCATGTCTGTAAACAATTTTAAACATATAGGACCCAAAACCAACATTCTTAAAAACTATAATATCCAAAAATATAAAAATATGAAAAAATTGAAAAAAAATGTTTTTTTTCTGGAAATGATGCAATTTCCTTGTATGCAATTTGTCGTCACTATGTACGACATGTACAGTAAAATTTTCAGATCGATCCCTCAAATTTCAGCAAAGTTACTCTCAAAAAACCGTTTGCGAATACCATTTTGGCCAGTACTGAATTTTGTAGAACGCTGGGTACTTTTCACATCGAGACAGACTGCCAACCTTTCAAAAATATTCGTCTTTCAGTTCGTCTTGCATTCGTCTTACGCAATAAAAAAGTTGTCAGCAACAAACTGCGTCAGACGAATTCAAGACGAAGATGAGACAAAACGGCCGAAATGTTTTTCTCAAATCCGCCTGCTTCCAGTGTCAAAAAGCGAGGTTCGCAGGGATATCAAAACGCCTTCAGATATAGTCCAAGAAGAATTGAAGACTGCTCCATATATGAACTCTCAGCACAAAACCTACGTCGTGAATTTAGCTAGCAACACCTCCAGAACTTCGTGAGCATCATGCTTGCCAAGCCGCAAATACCGGCCATAATTGCCGAAAAACCATAATTTAATACCTTTATGGCCGGTACATGTATGTAGAATGAGCGCCGGCAAGAAGAAGATCATTGCGGGATGGGGATTTTTAGGCAATGCAATCAGAAAGAGCTGAAAATGCGTCTAGAGCAAGAAAGACTGTAGGCAGCGACACTGACCGTGTTTCGAATGGGAACAACCAGTGAAAAGGAATACTGACAGGGAGATTGTTTGAGAGAAATCAGTATTATGGGTCTTCTTTTCGAATAGAGTGGGACAGCCTGACGTGAAAACTAATTTAGTACGTGGAGTTACTAATGAGGAAAGATTGAGCTGAAATTTTAGACATCGTTGTCGGACTGAAGTCCAGCTTATACAGTGCTGGCCATAAAAAATGCGCGCGTGCGTTTTTTTGGGATAACTTTGTTGAAACTGATCCGATCGGTCTAAATATTTTTGGAAGTGTTAAAACGGGCCTGAGTAATGTATTCATCAAGTTGCAGCTTGTAAATACAGATAGTTTTGGAAAATATTCAAAATTTGAGAAAATCGTGAAAAATACACTTTGAAAAATAATGTTAGGAAACAAAAACTGAAAAATACAGTACTGGCCATAAAGAATGCGCGCTGGCGTTTTTTTGGGATAACTTCGCTGGCACTGCTCCGATCGGTCGAAATTTTTTTGACAATGTTAAGACTGGCCTGAGTAACATATTAAGTAAGTTGTAGCTTGTAAATATAAATAGTTTTGGAAAAAATTCAAAATTTGAGAAAATCGGAAAAATACACTTTTCTGAAACTTTGAAAAATAATGTTAGGAAACAAAAACTGAAAAATACAGTACTGGCCATAAAGAATGCGCGCTGGCGTTTTTTTGGGATAACTTTGTTGAAACTGCTCCGATCGGTCTAAATTTTTTTGGCAATGTTAAAACTGGCCTGAGTAACATATTCAGTAAGTTGCAGCTTGTAAATATAAATAGTTTTGGAAAAAATTCAAAATTTGAGAAAATCGGAAAAATACACTTTTCTGAAACTTTGAAAAATAATGTTAGGAAACAAAAACTGAAAAATACAGTACTGGCCATAAAGAATGCGCGCTGGCGTTTTTTTGGGATAACTTTGTTGAAACTGCTCCGATCGGTCTAAATCTTTTTGGAAGTGTTAAAACGGGCCTGAGTAATGTATTCATTAAGTTGCAGCTTGTAAATACAGATAGATTTGGAAAATATTCAAAATTTGAGAAAATCGTGAAAAATACACTTTTCTGAAACTTTGAAAAAAAATGTTAGGAAACAAAAACTGAAAAATACAGTACTGGCCATAAAGAATGCGCGCTGGCGTTTTTTAGGGTTAACTTTGTTGAAACTGCTCCGATCGGTCTAAATCTTTTTGAAAGTGTTGAAACTGGCCTGAGTAACATATTAAGTAAGTTGTAGCTTGTAAATTTAGATAGTTTGGGGATAGATCACAGCTAACCATTCCTTACGATCTTGGGCGATGGCTGTCCATGAAGTAGTCAGTCCGTTTCCTCGACAGTCTACTTCAATTGATTATTAAATGTAGAAATGCTCAGTTTTTTGTAATAAAAATGTGTTGTTTAAGCACCAAAATTTGAATGCGCTATGCTTCTGACGCCGTCATGTTTTACATGAAGTCAAACATTTGTTTCTGTAGCTGGATTTTTTGGCACGTGGGATCATGTGAGGTTATTCACTTCTCACTATATGATACCAAAACTCGGGGGGGGGTGGGTTAGCCGCGCACTCTATTAGATCTGCCGCAACTCTGAAAAAGCTAATTGCGGGAAGGGGGAGGGGGGTTTGCCGCGAAACTACGAAAGACCATACAGTTCATTTTTTATGTTCAGTGAGTACGCAGCAGTAATATTTAAAAAGTTATGCAATGGAATAAGCGGATTATGCGATGCAAAGCATCAAAAACTGCTGCGCTTCATTTTCCCGCAAAATCAAATGAATCGAATGAATTGAATCGTTCATATTCAGCTCTATCAGCTCTATATTCTTAAACAATTTTCAGAAATCCCGCTTCTTCATTTTTCCGATTCTTGAATGCTCCGAGGAACTCCGTGTGCAACGCCAACACAAATCACAGTATGTCTTCGTTCAGGTGCCTTCCCCGTTCTTTTCTTTTTGACAATTTCATTTTCAGATCCGATCATGTTTCTTGTAAATATACACAAAAACTTCCCGATAATCCGAATTTATTCGCCATTGAGCTGACTGAGAAGTTATCGCCTCCATGGATCGAGAACACGTTCGAAAAAAGAGAATGTGTTCGCTTTGTTCCCCAGTCAAAGGATCCCGAGAGATGTGGATGTGGACGATCTCTTTCAGCGCATTCCTCTACTTCAAAATTAGTTTATACGCTTCCATTTCATTTATTAGAGAAAGAGCAACAAATCTGGAGCATTGCCAACAACACTCAAACATCCACAACTGATGCCTTCGGAACCATTGTCTTCCAAGGTGGAGCGCATGCTCACAAAGCGCAATATGTTCGACTTTCCTATGACTCTGAACCATTAGATGTCATGTATTTAATGGAAAAGGTGTGGGGATTGGAGGCACCAAGGCTTGTTATTACTGTACACGGCGGAATGAGCAATTTCGAGTGAGCTCTTTCTGAACAATTTTGCTTATTTACAGGGTGGCCGCTAATTACCCGCACACGATAAAACGGCTACGGCTATAAAACCGGTGCCAAAAATCAAAGAGACTTGGGAATTAACAAAAAGTTTATTGAAATGATAACAAAAAACATAAATAAATTTTGTTCCATGTGGTCACCTCGCTTGCGGATGACAGCCGCGGGTAAGCATCAGCTGTGGCACGCAGGTAATCGGCTGACGATTTGTCGCATTCCTTGAGCAAAGTCTTCTTCAGAGCAGCCACACTTGAATGGGGTTGAGCATTGACCTTGCTCTGCAAGACCCCCCACACGCAGTAGTCCAAGGGATTCAGATCTGGTGAAGATTCCGAGCTGTTTAGCAATCGTTCCTCCACTGATTCCGGACTTGAACATATGAATAATGGTAGCACGGTGGGGAGAAGCACGTTTTATTTGGCTAAAACATAAATAGTGAAAATAGTGAAAAATACAAAAATAAATAAATTTATTAAATTTATCTGCCCCACTGATGCGTCAATTTTTGCGTGCTTGGCGCGGAACTCGTGTCCGGGTAATTAGCGGCCACCCTGTATATGTGTTTTAACGATAATACATTCATCGGTACGGTGCACTGAGAGATTACCATGTTGTAGGCTCCAGGAGCGTCTCGGACGTCTTTTTCGTAAAGGAATGTTGAAAGCGGCGCAGACCACTGGCGCATGGATCATCACAAGCGGCCTGGACAGTGGAGTAGTGCGCCACGTGGCCAAAGCTCTCGACGAAGCTGGAATATCGGCAAGAATGAGATCGCAGATTGTGACAATCGGGATTGCTCCATGGGGAGTTATCAAGCGGAAAGAGAAACTGGTGGGTATCAGAGCTCATTTTCAAAGACAATCCAATGATGAAAAATCTAAGATTCGTAAAAATGAGGACGTCTTCTACGATGTTCACTCCTTGTCCGTGAATGCGAACGTTGGAATTCTAAACGATAGACATTCTTATTTTCTGTTGGCGGATAATGGAACCGTTGGAAGGTCGGTCTCAAATTTGGCAGTATAACTACATAGAATTGACGCTTTTCAGATTTGGAGCTGACCTTCATCTCCGGCAAAACCTTGAAAATCACATCGCAACATATGGATGTAATGGAAGAAAAGTTCCGGTTGTTTGTACATTATTAGAAGGAGGTGTCAGCTCAATTAATGCAGTTCATGATTATGTGACCATGTGAGTTTCACAACCTTTTACAGGGCGCGCTAAAAGTATGGAAACACGTTCAAAGTGATGTGAGATTCGCAAAATGATTCGTATCAGCAAGAAAATTGAACGGTGGTATTCTGAAGCCTCTACTGCGGCACGGAGGTATTCTGAAGCCTCTAATGCCGCACGGAGGTATTCTGAAGCCTCTACTGTGGCACGGAGGTATTCTGAAGTCTCTAATGCCGCACGGAGGTATTCTGAAGCCTCTAATGCCGCACGGAGGTATTCTGAAGCCTCTAATGCCGCACGGAGGTATTCTGAAGCCTCTACTGCGGCACGGAGGTATTCTGAAGCCTCTAATGCCGCACGGAGGTATTCTGAAACCTCTACTGCGGCACAGAGGTGTTCTGAAGCCCGATTTGAATCGATTCAATTCAATTCAATTCTCGATTTGAAGCGAATCGATTCGATTCGAATTGGATCGATACTTGAATCGATTCAATTCGATTCGATTCGATAAAATCCAATAAACAAAAATAGCGCAAATGCGCTCTACCGATCAATACCTTCGGCGGCGGTTTGAAATTGTAATTGTATATCGCTTTCATTCAGATTCAGATTTTAAGCCGCCGCCAAAGGCATTGTTCGGTAGAGCGCGAATCGATTCAGTTCGATTCAATCGATCAATTCCAAAATCGACACGACACACTAAAGGGGAATATCATTATGGCCAGTAACCTGTATATGAATTATAACTCCTGAGTTCTTCTTGGGAGTTCTTCTCCCTAGATCACTCTAGGGAGGGGTTCCATGGTGTAGTGATATTAATAATAGTTTCTCTACAGATTTTATTATAGGATTAAATAGGTATAAAATAGAGAATAATAAGAATAGATAAAAGAAACAAAAGGGAGAGATCAACTTAGCCACACCAAGGCCTCACCATCCTCTTGCGAGTCTCCACCACCAACTGCCTAGCAATCTTCCTCTGTACGTCCTCCTTGTACGCGGGGTCCGTAGGCGTGGTCATTGTTACAACCACAGAGCCTAGAGTGCTCTGTATGTTCTTCATGTGCGCGGGGTGATAAGGCGAGTCCGAATGTTACATTGATAAGGCGAGTCCTACTGTTACAGAATCCTGAGCACGAGACCACCTGCCTTAAATGGAAATTTTATTTAAGAAAAGAACATTTCCCATTCAAGACAATCAGTCCCTCTTTCAGCACTTGAACCCCAAACTATAATACTACCGTACTCATTTTAAGGAAGCCAGACATTCCTGCAATCATCTGCGATGGAAGTGGAAGAGCTGCGGATCTCATTTCATTTGCTGCTCGATATATCAATATCGACGGGTAGCGTTGTTGTTTTTTTTTGCTTTGCAATTCGCTTCCCGTCATCTGAATCTTTAGAACGTTCGCCGCAGAAGTCGGAGAAAAGCTGCGGAACTTGATAAAAATGGTCTTTCCGGAGACCGACCAGGATGCAGTTTTGAGCAAAATCACGGAATGCGTCATGCGAGATGATCTTCTACGAATATTCAGATACGGAGAGGAAGAGAAAGAAGACGTCGATTTCGTGATTCTGAGCACGGTACTCCAGAAGCAGAATCTACCTCCAGATGAACAGGTACATCTTTCAGCTTTCCAGCACTTTGAGACCTCTCAAAAGTTTTTAATTTGAGTCTGAAAATCTGAAATTTTTAATGCTTCCTAGTTAGCACTGACATTATCGTGGAACCGCGTCGATTTGGCAAAGAGTTGCCTCTTCTCAAATGGAAGAAAATGGCCAAGCGATGTATTGGAAAAGGCGATGAACGACGCGCTCTATTGGGATCGTGTACGTTGGTTTTTCCAGGATTTTTCAGCATTTTCCGCTAAGCTTCCAGGTGGATTTTGTCGAATGCTTGCTGGAAAACGGAGTGTCCATGAAGAATTTCTTATCGATTAACCGTCTGGAAAACTTGTATAATATGGTAAGTGGATGCTCATTCTTAAGCAATCTTGGGTACATTTCTAGAATCCTTCCCCCCCCCACACCTATATCGGTCCCCCATAAACGGAATCTCCCCCATCACAGTTATGTTATCGATTTCTTTTGGATGTGGGGGGGGGGTGATTGAGGTATAAATATCAAAATTGCCCCCAACTTCTTGAATAGGGGGGGGGGGGGAAGGGGCGACTCCGGAAAAAAGGTCATCTTTCACAAAGACCCCCACATTATATCTTTATTCTCCATCACCGTTCTGGGAGATGGAATCTCCCCCCCCCCACGATTTCAGAATCACCCCACCCCTTTCCAGAATCTCCCCCCTTCCAGAATAACCCCACCCCCTTCCAGAATCTCCATCACGATTCCATATTCACCCCCCCCCACGATTCCATAATCACCACCCACCACGATTCCAGAATCACCCCCCCCCTATGATTCCAGAATCACCCCCCACGATTCCAGAATCACCCCCCGCGATTCCAGAATCACCCCCCCCACGATTCCAGAATCACCCCCCACGATTCCAGAATCACCCCCCACGATACCAGAATCACCACCCCCCACGATTCCAGAATCACCCCCCCCACGATTCCAGAATCACCCCCCCCCCACGATTCCAGAATCACCCCCCCCCCCACGATTCCAGAATCACCCCCCACGATACCAGAATCACCCCCCCTCCCACGATTCCAGAATAACCCCCCACGATTCCAGAATCTCCCCCACGATTCCAGAATCACCCCCCTCCCCCCATCCTTCTAGAACCCCTCGTGATCCTACCTAAAACAACGGTGTCATTCATCCTTTACCCAATTCGAAATCACTCTCTCTCTCTCTTGGACTTAAGTTCTTCAAGAATTCTGCTGAAAAAGCCGTCTCCTTCTTTTTCTCTGATTTTCCATAGTTTGATTTTTCAATGGTTTTTCATGACGTCTCTGCAACGTGGATGACCCTCCATCCCATCGAAACTCGTTGCATATGAGACCGCTTCGATGTGATTTTTGAATGAATAAGAAAAAGAGAGGGGGGGGCGGAAATACAGTTATCATCCCGCAATCTTGCTTGAAATCTTCGCAACGCCGCCCAATTTCAGGACGATATAAGCAGTGTTCATTCAGTGCGTAACTGGATGGAGAACTTTGATTCCATGGATCCTCATACCTACTTAACGATTCCAATGATAGGGCAAGTTGTGGAAAAATTGATGGGAAACGCGTTTCAGCTGTATTACACTTCAAGAAGTTTCAAGGCGAAATACGATAGGTACAAGAGAATGAATCAGGTTGGAGCCGTTCGTTTTCCACTTCGCAAAGCTTGACGCCAAATTTTCAGAGCAGTTACTTCTATCGGAAACGGAAAATTGCTCAAAAAGAACTATTCAAGAAGAAATCGGACGATCAAATCGATGAGAATCACGAAGAAGATTTCAGCTTTTCGTATCCCTTCAATGATCTTCTGATATGGGCGGTGCTTACAAGTAGGCATGGCATGGCGAAGTGTATGTGGGTTCACGGAGAAGATGCCATGGCGAAATGCCTCGTGACTATTAGGTGAGCTCCAAATTGAGTGCTCGCACAAACTTTTCGATGTCAATCAGTGTGTCGTTTCGAAAGCATTTCGAAACATTTTTCGAGAAATTTTTTCGAAAAATTCTCGAAAATTTGCCGAAATATTCTCGAGAAATGTTTCTCGTTGATTTCTCGAAAAATTGTTCGAGAATTTTTCGAAAAATTTCTCGAAAAATTTCCGAAAAATCAACGAGAAAAATTTTTCGAGGATTTTTCGAGAAATTTCCAAAAAATTGTTCCGAGAAATTCTCGAAAAAGAAAATTTCGATAAAAAAAATAATAAACTAGTTCGAACGACGCTCCGAAATAACGCAAAGCGCGGTGTTTATTGTATTTCCATTCAAATCATTTTTCGTGATTTCTCGAAAAATTCTTCGAGGATTTTTCGAGAAATTTCCGAAAATTTTCGAAAATGTTTCGAAAAATTCTCGAGAAATTTTCCGTAAAAATTTTTCGGAAATTTTTCGAAAAACGCATTTTTCGAGAAATAATTTTTCGAAACGGCACACTGATGTCAATTTCAGATTATATAAGGCTACAGCAAAAATCGCAGAGGACGAGTATCTGGATGTTGAAGAAGCGAAGCGACTTTTTGATAATGCAGCGTAAGACATTATGCTTCCATTGTGATTCTCAATGTGAGCGACGAGAAAATTTCAGAAAATGTCGAGAGGATGCCATTGAATTGGTGGACCAATGCTACAGGGCAGATCACGATAGAACACTGCGGCTTCTTCGGATGGAGCTACCACACTGGGGAAATAATAATTGTCTGTCTCTCGCTGTATTGGCGAATACGAAAACGTTCTTGGCACACCCATGGTTAGTTATTCCGATTGATTCCTACCTCTCAATGCAGTTTCTCAGCTGTCAAATTCTTCTAGCCGAACTGTGGCACGGATCTTTAAAAGTGCGTTCAGGATCAAATGTGCGCGTTTTAACGGCGCTCATCTGTCCTCCGGTCATTCTTTTTATGGCCTATAAGCCGAAGCATTCAAAAGCGGCACGTCTTCTATCAGAAGAAACTGAAGAAGTGATTCCATACCCTTGTGAAAGTGTTACAAGTAGCACGTCAAACAGATGTCGCTACCAAAAAAGGTCAGACGAGCAGAAAGAAACGCTCTTAGAAAAGGGTAGTTACACCAAGAAGGTGACCATTATCTCGTCTCGAAAGAATTCGGGAGTCGCCAGCGTCTATGGATCAGCGTCCTCGATGATGTTCAAAAGAGAGCCTCAGCTGAACAAATTCGAAAGGTTCCGCGAGTTTTACTCGGCCCCAATCACCAAATTCTGGTCGTGGTGTATCGCTTTTCTGATATTTCTGACAACGCAAACATGCATACTGCTCCTTGAAACTTCAGTGAAGCCATCGAAATACGAATGGGTTACCCTTATTTATACGGTAACACTTTCTGTGGAGCATGGCAGGAAGGTAAAGGATTTCAAATTTCTTTAAATTGTTCCAATGAGAATCTTCAGTTGCTGACATCAGACGGTTCTCGGATAAACGAAAAGATCAAAGTGTTTTATGCGAAATGGTACAATATATGGACATCTGCTGCGTTGCTATTCTTCCTTGTCGGATTTGGATTCCGACTCGTTCCAATGTACCGTCACTCGTGGGGAAGAGTTCTTCTCAGTTGCAGCAATGTTCTATTCTATATGAAGGTAGATAAATTTAAGCTCAAAACCAAAAACCAAGCGCGTTTTCAGACCTTTGAATATCTGTCCGTCCATCCACTTCTCGGCCCTTACATTCAAATGGCCGCCAAGATGGTGTGGTCCATGTGCTACATTGTCGTACTTCTCCTCGTTCCACTCATGGCGTTCGGAGTGAATCGGCAGGCGCTCACCGAGCCAAATGTCAAGGATTGGCATTGGCTGCTTGTCAGAAACATATTTTACAAGCCGTATTTCATGTTATACGGAGAAGTGTATGCTGGAGAAATCGATACATGCGGAGATGAAGGAATTCGCTGCTTTCCGGGATACTTTATCCCACCTCTTCTCATGGTTATCTTCCTACTTGTTGCTAACATTTTATTGCTCAATTTGCTCATTGCTATATTCAAGTAAGTGAACGATGGGCCACCAGCGTTCTGTTACATTCCACATAATGATACGCCACATCAAATAAACTCACAAAAATTTAGAGTTTCTTTGGAAAATAAGTGAACTTAGCGTCAATTTTTTGAAATTCGGAGACTTATTGTTAGTGCTTGATCGCAAAAAAAAATTGTTTTTGAAGAGAACACGGAGAAAAATGTATAAATTTTATGAAAAGCAAAGTTTTTAAATCCACATAATGATACGCCACATCAAATAAACTTACAAAATTTGGAGTTTATCTGGAAAATAAGTGAATTTAGCTTCAATTTTTTAAAAGTCAGAGACTTATTGTCAGTGCTTGATCACAAAAAAAATTGATTTTGAAGAGGACACGGAGAAAAAATAATAAATTTAATGAAAAATTGATTTTTTTATCCACATAATGATACGCCACATTAAATAAACTTACAAAAATGTAAAGTTTTTTTGGAAAATTAGTGAACTTAACGTCAATTTTTAGAAATTCAGAGACTTAGTGCTTGATCACAGAAAAATTGATTTTGAAGAGGGCGCGGAGAAAAATGAACAAATTTTATGAAAAATGGTGTATTTTCACCCACATAATGATACGCCACATCAAATAAACTTACAAAAATTTGGAGTTTATTTGGAAAATAAGTATTTTTTTTAATTTTTTTAAAGTCAGAAACTTATTGTTAGCGCTTGATCACAAAAAAAATTAATTTTGAAAAGGGTGCGGAGAAAAAAGAATAAATTTTATGAAAAATCGAGTTTTTTTTTAATCCACATAATGATACGCCAGGTCATTAAAAATAAGAAAAATAGAAAAGTGCAGCGATCAAGCGTGACGCTCAATGATCAATGGGACAAATGGTAACGCGGGTAGAATCGAGAATATGAGAATCAATTGAAAAATGAAGAATTCCCCGCAATATTTAGCCCACCAGTCGATGTCGTCGTGCCAATCGATTTTTCAAACGATATTTTGTGGAGCAGTGTAGTAGAAGAGGTTACAAATGTTCAGCTAGACTATTAGAATCAAAGATGGAAATCCGCTCTATCAGACAAATCTAGTTGAGAATCTCTCAAAATTAAAATTCCCGCTCCGCTGTGCTCTTTTTGACAGTGCTCATTCTACATTCTTCATCCCAAGTCATCCGTTGTCTGCAAGATGAAGGAGCAGGAGCCGGTACTTGTGCTATTATCATAAATTCTAGAGCAATGTAAAACCGAAAAGCGTTTGGTGTATTTCTCGAAATATTCCATTCAAACTCTCTGATCTCTTTGATAGGTGCTTTTAATAGACACTGCATACGGAAAAATCAAAGTTTTCCAGACATTTTCCAGAATACATTTGGAATTTGTTTAGTGATATGTTTAATTTAATTCAATTTTTTTTAATTTTTAAAAAGTTACATTTAAAAAATCCTTAATTAAAAATTTTTAAAAAATAATAATACATTTTTAAAAAAATTTTTTAATCCAGTAATCAATTCCTGTTGATAATGAACCATAGAACTTCAGCAATATTTACAACGACTCAATCGAGAAATCTAAGGAGATCTGGCTCTTCCAACGATATCAACAGCTAATGGAGTGAGTGAGCAAGGGTCTCGCCTATTCAAAATCGCCGGATTTTCAGGTATCACGACAGCCCGTTTCTTCCGCCACCATTCAGCATAATCGCTCATGTTTATCACTTCATAGTTTATCTGTATACCGTAAGTGCGCGCCAAGAATCGGTCGTTCGGCGAATTCCGAAGCAATGTATATCGTTTGCAGCTCAGGAGCAAACGACCCGACACAACGCGCTTCCGATCCGAGCACTCTATTAGTTTGTTGATTTCCCTTTTATTTCGACGTGCGATGCAATTTTCTGTTTTTTTTTCAGAACTAAGTGTGGATGAAGACGAGATGAAACGAATGCAAGATTTTGAGGAAGATTGCATTGACACATTAACAAGGATTCGCAGACTCAAGATTGATACGAAAAAGCCTTTGAGTGTCACTGATTTGTGAGATTTCTCCCCCCTTCCCTCCTTCCTAGTTCTAGTTTAGACTTCGGTATCTCTCATTTCAGAACTGAACTAACCTGTCAGCGAGTGCATGACTTGATGCAGGAAAATTTTCTTCTCAAAGTAAATTTTAAAGTTACGAATAATCAATCCCAATATTGCGTTCAGAGTCGCGTGTATGATATTGAGACGAAAATTGATCATATTTCGAGCTCCAGCGATGAAGTTGTGCAGATGCTCAGAGATAAGGTGAATTCAAAAAAAGTGATTTTTCGTTTAAAGGCGTTGTTTGGGTCTCGTTAGGGGATAGCGCCTTTTAACGTGCTAATTTAAAAATTGTAAGAAAGCGCACACACTGCGTTTGTGATTTTCGAAAAAGTTTTCGAAAATTGAAGCGAATATTGGAATTTTTTCTATATATTTGCTTCGAAAATCATGTTTTTTTAATTAATTTATATTTTCAAATTATTTAAACTGCTTATTAAGCTGAATAAATCACAAACGCAGTGTGTGCGCTTTCTTACAATTTTTAAATTAGCGCGTTAAAAGGCGCTGTGCCCTAACGAGACCCAAACAGCGCCTTTAAACGAAAAATCACGTCCTCGCGGATGGATAATTCCTAACTTTGATGAATTTCAGAAGTTGTCACAGCACTTTGCAGTCTCCAGCTTATCATTACCGGAGACCTCAATCGATGTTCCGAAATTGACGTGAGTTCAGTTCGGCTTTACCTACACGACGGGCTCTTTTTTTTTAGGAAGCCCACCGACTGCCATTTCTCCCCGGTGATAATTGAGGACCGCCTTGCCACTAGGTCGCCGCTCCTCGCCAATCTTCACAGAGATCACACACTTCGCAAATACGACGATGTAAGCTTCCAGTCCTTCCAGGCTTCCTTTCAACAGAATCACTGTGACAATTGCTGTTCAGGCTAACTTCCCAGCGTCGAATCTTCAACGACGACAGCGACTTCATTCCAGTTCTTGCTCTATTTCACAGGACATGAAGGAAATGAGAACGTGAGTCCCTTCCTTTCTTTTTACTTCGATCGCTTCTATTTCAGAATTTCCAGCTGTAGAAACTTGAAGCGAGTAGATTCCGGAGAACTGACGACATCGTCTCGCGGAGGATACGACTCGGATATTTCTGAGCATGACTAGAACATTCTGAAATTTCAAGCACTGGTTTCATATTGCACATATCACTTATCATTTCTCATTTTTCAATTTTCCAGGTGCTCCTTTTTTGGTGATAGTTTCGCCGGCAAAAACTATTGCTTACAATGAAAAAGTTGAACTACTATAATCGTTTCATTAAACTCCTTTTATGTGTTTTACAGCGATCGAATTACGGTGTTCGTAATTCGAAAGACGGCACAATCGGTGTGCAAGCGAGTGCGAAAACAAATAACATTTTCTCGTTTATCGCCCCAGCCCCTTCTGATACCTTTTGCGGCAATATCTCCTTTGGTGCGCTGCGCACACAACATACAAACGTGGTGTCCTTTATTCATGCAAATGCGCTCGTCAAACAGCAATTTTATGATTGCAGAAAAGAGAGGAAAAGGTCATTGGAGAGGTGTTAACGCTTTACAAGTCAAGAAGAGTGAAGAGGAATGAACGGATTTAAAAACTGAATTGTGCCTGCTCCGAAAAAAAAATCTGAACACGCCCTGTAATAAAACACAACTCTCCTCGTGCGAAATTCTTCTGATAGAAAGTTTTTTAATCGATATTGAGCACGATGGACCATTGCTCTCATGTTTTCCCTGTCATGTTTTGTTGATTATTGTATTTCTGTAATGGCTGGTTTTTGTAAGTCGGGCTCTTCGGTATGTAGTCGAAAATTAAAGCACGAGAAACCATTTACCAGTCATCGAGGGCAGTTGCCTAATGATGAGTCCCCACCACGGCTGGCAATCCAATTACACTTTTTCTTCCACTTCTTTCTGACTTCGGTGATTTCTATTTTTTATAGCAGATTAGCTCATGGGTAGCCTACATCAATCAGTGGTAAACGCTGAAAATGTTAAGAATTATCGAATTTCAGTGTTTCATTGCATGACACGTTTCTTGTGTTTCTCCATTTTAAGAAATTCAGTACGGAATTCGGACAGAACGTTTTCTTTATCAAAAATATTTACTTCAAAAAGCTGTAATTTCACATATGACAGAAAAATTTTGACAATTTTTGGTGGACTTTTTAAAATTTAGTTAAACCTTTTCTTCATTTTACGCTCTTTTGCACGTCCACCGTAACTGAAACCTTGAAGAAATTTCACCTTCAGTTACATAGCTCCATTTGTTGAAAAATGAATTTCTTACTTTTCTATTGAATTAAAATGAAATCTTATTTCACACAGAATGAGATGAGAAAATTTATTATTTTTCGACCGAGTCGTTCCTCAATTTATAATTAATGGATAAGCATTGATCTTTTTCTTACTGGGGTGAATCTACGGCACTTCGGAGGGTGGCGATGTAGCACTGTTCTTAAAACAGCTATCTTAAATACATTTTAGCTTTTAGAAAAGACTGTCGACAGAATATGGATTTCTGAGAATCTAAATGCAAACTTTTACCGTACGGGTGGATGTGTCGCGATTTGTGAGAGGACAGAAAGAGATATTGCACTGGATAAAAACTTGCCTTGAGTAATAGGGATGTACAAGAAAGTTTGCCGAGCTCTATTGCACTTATTTGAAATCGGTAGGGCGGGCGCGTTGGGAAACCAACAACGGGGTTCCACGACGGCACGACGGTTCTCTTGCAGGATAACTCGCTTTTTTTCTTCTACCGTCCTTTCTTTATCCATTCAGAATTCCTAAATCGTATTAAAGTAAATAATAAGGGAAACCAATTCCATTCATTATAAAATTAATCATACTGCACGGTGCATCCAACATTTAGAAGTCAAAGAAGGAAGCAGGAACTTAATTTTTCATCGAAGAATACTTGTCACTGGCCGAGTCTTTTGATATAAAAACATTGTCTTGGCCCGGATTTCTGACTGAAAAATCGATATTATTATCGGACTTATTATTATAGACAAAATTTATAAGATGAAAAAAAGGAAACAACAACGTCAATCTTGGATTTTTTTCTCAAAAGTTTTGAAAAAGCAAGCATTTGTCAAGAGGCGCAGCGACTTTAGTTACATAAATCTATGACTGAAAGCTATAAATATCAACAAAAACCGGAAAAATAGTGAAAATCTGTTTGTAATATCGAAAATAAATAAGAAAAATTCAAATAATCGTTGTAGATTTACGAAAATAAACTGTGCTCGAGAAAGTAATTTCGAAGTATCGTAGTTTTTCTAAAAGCAGAAGAAATGCTTAAAATATGAAATTTAAACGAGAGAATTGAGCCGAGTATCCGAAAAGAGTAACAGGTATGCATCAGAAAAAATCGCGGCGAACCAGTAAATGTAACTGCGCCGATTTTATCCACGTTTCAGCTCCACGCAATGCCTTTGTCGTCAGCGCCTCTCTACCTCACATACTACATATTTATTTATTCGTTTATTGAGAGAGCACACGAATTGTAGAGGGATTCCTAGAAAGAGAGAAACACTGTATTCTTTATACAGGATGGACGGGTTATTTGCTCGTGTCCGGGGAGGTACGTACTGATAGTGAAGCCAGTGAGTGCGGGTGCCAGAGAGACACAGAGACCTACAAAAGTTGTGTTACTGAAGAGAATATCAATGTGTGACACACTCGTTTCCATCGCCAGTGAAAAGCTTTTCGTTTTTATTTGAGTCATCTCTCTCTCTCACTCTTTCTGTTTTGTATCGGTGTTCCACATTTTCATGATCTAAAATAGTCTGCCACGTTCCAGCTGCAATCAGAAGATTCCTGCTGCTTCTCCCGTTTCCATAATTAATTTTTCACAATTTTATATTTGTTTATGACGCGTGGAATTCATTTTCCTTTTTCTTCGATTAACAGTTGTTTAATTTCAGAATTTCTCTACGATGCTCTCTTGATTTATGCTCTAGAAGCTCCATTTTGTGTTTGCGTTTGCCGCTTGAAACATCGCAAACTGATAATGCTTCTGAAGCACGCCAAATAATCAGAGAAAAACATGGAGACTTATAGCAAATACTTAGAGCACTTGCCGACTTGCAGTCGTCTTTGTTCGTTTTTCAGTTCGTCTTGCATTCCAATAAAAAAGTTGTCAACACACTGCGTCGGACGAAGACGAATTCAAGACGAAGACTGCCGAAATTTCGCGCAAATGGAAGCCTTAGACTTGAAAACTACTTCCCTTATTTTGCATTATTGTTTCTTTTTTTTCTTTTGAAAGGAGTTATCAAAATGCGCATTAATATCAGAAGCCGCTTTTCACGACTTTTTTGTCGAAATCTGGCAGGTCATCAGCCTTTGGTCTGCTTTTGGTCGTAATTAGCTTCGCTTTCGCAAAAATCATCGCAGAATTCCAAAGATTTCCGGCGGAAAGCTGTGGATCCTCAGTTTTCATTCGATATTGTTTTGTTTGCTCTGGTATAATACAGTGATCCACATAATTTTACGGTCACCCCAAAAATGTTCGAAATCTCGAAAACTGGCTTTTCAACCAAAATGCTTGTTTGAAGAAATATGGGCTTTCAGTAGGTGTTTAATGATAAAAACTTAAAATAGCCTTAAAATTCACACATCAGAAAAAAAACAACATTTCATGAAAAAAGGGTTAAAAAATTGACCGTATCATTATGTGGGAAAAAACACCCATTTTTCGAGGCCAATGGTGAATGGCTACCAGTTTTTTGGCTACCTGATTTATGGCTACCTAAGGATTTATGTCTACTCCTAGATTTTTGGCTACTTTTCACCGTTGGATTTTTGGCTACTTTCGGATTAATGGCTACTCCTAGATTTTTGGCTACTTTTCACCATTGGATTTTTGGCTACCTCAGAGTTTTAGCTACCCGAGAATTTTAGAGTCAGGAGAAGACAAGACGATTTTTTCGTTTCAAACGAGGTTCTGGTATGAAAGAAAAAAGCACAAGAATATATGTTATTTGTGGTATTATGAAAACATTATAGTTAAAGTACTCGACTGCAAAAAATTCCCAATTTCAAAAAAAGTTTCGGGAAATAAAATATTTCTTCTTTTATCCATTTTTCTTTTTTTTTTTCGTCGTTTTCACATTTGTTTTGAAGTCTGAACGTCAAAAATAATAACCAGGTGATCTCCTATGTTTGAGTTCCCCCCTGCTCCCTGGAAGAGATCCAATGGAGCAGGAATGAGGACGACGTTACGATGAGACTTCTGATGATAGCCTGCTTTTCGAAAATCGCCGAAATAACTCAGAAATGCGAGAATCGATCGATTCTGATGATTTGTTTCCGCCTCCAGTTGAGATGGTTAAGATATCGTTCGATTCATCGCCTCGTAGCATTGAAACTAATTCAACAACATTCGTAAATCTATCCAATGCAACGAACGAATTTGTGTCTTCAATTGCTTCACTGAGTACGCCATTGGTCTCTTCTACACCAATGGATAATAAACAAAAGAGCACAGTTACAGAAATCAGGTTGAACACTCTTCTCGCGTTTTAAATTTACGAAAGAAATTTACAGAAAAAAAAATTGACTCTTGAAAATTTCGGCTTTACGGCCTTGAAGAAATAGACCTTCAAGTCGACACGTCAACACGTATTTGCTCAACATTTTTTAAGTTCATGAGATTCTTGTTTTTAGTTGTATTTGTTATTTTTTACACGTTACGTTTTTTTGTTAACTAATTTGAAAAGTATTTGTTTGTAATAAAAAAAAAGGCTTCTCCTGACTCTAAAATTTTCGGGTAGCTAAAACTCTGAGGTAGCCAAAAATCCAATGGTGAAAAGTAGCCAAAAATCTAGGAGTAGCCATTAATCCGAAAGTAGCCAAAAATCCAACGGTGAAAAGTAGCCAAAAATCTAGGAGTAGACATTAATCCTTAGGTAGCCATTAATCAGGTAGCCAAAAAACCGGTAGCCATTCATCATTGGCCATTTTTCGAAACATCTCGAATTTCTCGATTGCTCAGTTTTATTTTATTTTCGCTCCAGGACCCATAATTGTATTTTGTAAAGGTATTTTCATATCATATATGATAAATAATTAGGAATTACAGAAAATCGAAATTTTGAGATTTTAGGGGGTGACCGTAAAATTATGTGGAGCACTGTAGTTCGGCACTCTTTTTTTATTTTATGCATTTCAACAGCTCTCCGCGATCTTTAGAGCATTCTAGACTCAAATAGTGACTGGCCTAAATGCTAGCTCCTTCGATTTCATTTAGCTGATCGATTAATTGATTTATGCCTCAATATCTGTTTTGCTGGAAATTCTCAAAGGTCTTAAAGACCTGTACACGCCGAACGCTGTTCTCGATTCCCATGATCAGTATTCCACGATACGGAACACATCCCTTCACTTCTCCAATGTTCCTTCCATTTCTTTTTTCGCTCGTGCACTGTCAACCATAAAAAGCTTTTCCCTTCTCTTCTCCTTTTTCACATTTTTACTCCTCCGTTCCGGCCATGACTCAGTTTTCATTTTTCATCGTTCAACCCGTATTGATTTTTTAAAGATTATGCTATTATGCTCCAGAGTTGTGTCATTAAAAAGCGCATTTTTTGGCTTTAATGCTGCGGTTCAAAGTTGATTTCCAGGAGAAATTTCCTGGAAAAACGCTGCCCAAAAGTTGCCATTTTTCCAGATTTTCCGGATGATCGATTTTTGACGAATTTGCATTGTTTTCGTATTTTTCCATCACGTCTTTAACGATTTCTCCGTGATGCGAACGAAATATTTAAAAAAAACAGCCAAATATAGCGAAAAAAAATTTTTTTAACTTTAAAAAATTGCGTTAAAAAAGAGCCGTAAATCGTGTGACGACGATCGGTGGTCTCGAAGGGAAGAGGCAAACTACGGTAACACTCGTTACGACAGTTTCCGGAAAATCTGGAAAAAAAATTTCAGATTTGGACAGCATTTTTCCAGGAAATTTCTCCTGGAAATCAACTTTGAACGCGGCATAAACTATAAAAATTTTGGCAAAAAAATTGTCAGATATTCTCATTTGAAAAAAAGCCATTTGGCTTTTATTTGGCTTTTTGTGTCTTCCTCTGAAGATTTTCAGATCTGCTCTTTGCGCCTTCAAAATTGGATTAGAAAACTCCCAAAAAAAAACTGTTACTGCTCGGTCCGTAGGCGTGCTCTTTTGATGATTCACGTTCACTGGAATGACTCAGCATTTTTCATTCCGACTCTCGTTTTTCTACTATTTCTTCATGTGCATACAAGCAGACGGAAAGATGATGGAGGGGAAGGTTGTAGGTAAATATATGCGCCGATGCATATGTCTTATCACACTTCTCCCCTCGCTTCCCTTCTTCATTTCTTACTATTGAAGAGGGCTTCACATTGTGAAATGCTCCAGCTTGTTCTGAAAGTGAGGAGTAGCAAGATTTGAGCAATGATGTTCCTTGCTCGCAAGGTTCTGAGTAAGGCTTCCACGAAAGACGAAGACAAAAAGTCATCTTCGTTCGTCTTGCATTCGTCTTACGCAATTTGTTAGACGAATTCAAGACAAAGATGAGACTAGACTTCTGAAATTTCGCACAAATGGAAGCCTTAGCTCTGCACAGCGCACTGAATTCCATAGAAAAAATGGCTCCAGCTTTCTATATTCTATTTTTTCTAATGAGAAGCCGCAAGCAGCACAGGCTGTCTGAAAACCGCCCAGCCGTTCTATTAGAGTAGATGAAGGCGTGCGTTAGATGCAAATAGTTAATAGAAAAGTGTTCAGCACAAACCTGTTCACAATCCACTTTCGCCTTTAATCGATGAGAACTCGTAGCACACTGAAAATACCTGGCGTATCCAAAGAAAAGGATTCAATTTCGCAAAGGCCAGCCATCAATTCCCGCCTCGTTTCCTTTCATTTTTCTCTCGTCCGTATCCGTCTCTTTCAATGTTTACCCTCTGTGGCTCAAGACAACACCGAAATAATTTTCGGTGCCACGCGAGTACACGGCATCACGTTTATTGGTTTATCAACAACAAGAATCCGTGAGCGCTAAATACGGTTACTGTCTAGTAATCGAATATGAATTCTGTAAGCGCGGTACCTCGATTTTCGAATTCGCGTGATCTAGTTTTCCCGAATCATTTTCGAATTTCCAGTGGTTCCTCCAAGCTTTTTACTCTTAAAATACAGAGAATGACACCTAGCAGGCCCTTAAGGTGAAGCCTGACGGAGCACTAATCCTTTAGCTTCGAAGAGCCAATTCTTGGTTAATACCTTTTCCAAACGTTTTCGAAAACATGTTTTATTGGCCATTGGTTTTTCCCATTTTCTTCAATTCCTGGTGTACCAATATTTGCCATTTGTTTCCCTCTTCTCTCCAAATTCGCGTACTCCATCAGGCTTCCCGTTTTGAACTTTTTTAAAAAGCAATTTTGATTCCGCTCTTGAATTCTTATTTCTGCTAATTTATAGGTCCTTATGGCCTCATCGCCTCGCATCACATTTATTGCGACGCTGCTGCTTCTGCTACCGTTGGAAGCGCAAATCCAACAGGCGAATTCCGCAAATATCAACCAAAATATTGGGCAATCTGATGTGGGAACACTCTACACGGGAACTGGAACGAATCTGTATTATGGAGTGAATCTAGTTGCGTTCGGACCAGAGGCTGGAGATCAAGAAGTGAATCCGGGGCTGCTGACGGCAGGGCAGACTATCGATCTGCACATGTACTTCCCATTCTATGGAGGCTTGTATAATTATTCTACGGTAGGTGTTTCGTAATATAAAGCTTAAAGTGAAAAACGGCATTTTCACAGCTCTCCGTAAACGGATACATTGGTTTTGCAACAGTTTTGGATCAAGGACCCACACTGAACGTCGGACCAGATATGACTGATTGGCCGAGGCACGAAGATCCCGCAATGATTGCTCCATATCTCTGCAAACAACAGGTGAACACAAATTGAAGTCAATGGCATTAGAATCCGAAGCCTTTTTCTTATTCTGTCTCATAATATGAATATTTCAGATTCCTCAAAATCTGAATCCTGGAATGAGATCCGGCGTATTCTACCGTTTAATAATGCGTCAATCTCTGTTTGGACGTCAGTCCGGAAGTAATATGAACGCAGGCCAATCCTCGTATCAATCCTCATTCTTTGGCCAGACCGCTTCGCAAGCGTGCCCTGGAACTCCAGATTCCTATGTGCGATGCGATACTCAGGCGGACTATTTCCTTGAAGAAATGCAGCGGTGGTTGATTGAAGGAGTAGCTGGCGCGGCTGCTTTTCGAGCTGATGCTGCATTGGTTGTCACTTGGTACAATACTGCATCCGCTATATCCGGAAGATCTGATATTGACTCTGGACAGCTGGCTACTTATCAAGCTATTTGGCTGACTGATAAGGTATATAATGAATATAGAATGTTTAAATATTCAGAAAGTAATCAAAAGGTAGTAGGCAGTGCGTCGTTTCGAAAGCATTTCGAGAAATTTTTCTCGTTGATTTTTCGAGAATTTTTCGAAAATTTTCGAAAATTCTCGAAAAAAAAACATTTCGATAAAAAATTATAATAAAGTAGTTCGAACGACATTCAGAAATAACGCAAAGCGCGTTGTTTATCGTATTTCCATTCAAATTATTTTTCGCGATTTCTCAAGAAATTTTTCGGAAATTTTTCGAAAAACACATTTTTCGATTTTTCGAAACGACACATTGGTAGTAGGCGAGCACACCGAATCGAAAAAATTTTCCAGTATAGATTTTTAAAGATAAAACAGAACTAATTCTCCTAGAAGAAAGGTATGATTTCAGATACTTTTCCATGATGGCAAAATGTCAGTTGCTTTTAAGAATTTTCCATAAAGCACTCAAACAGCATTTATTTCTAATATGAATGTGTCAATTTATTAGGGGTGTTTAGAGGTTTCAGAAATCTGTGAAGTGGTCACTTTGTCCCTTCTCTATTGAGCCCCCTTAACTTCACTACCTTTCCGCAGTTTGGTGGTTTACTCAGTGGTCGGCGTTATCAGAGAATTTCATTCTTTCCTCCAACTTCTGCATGCAATGTGCACTGCTCCTTTCTCTTTCTCGCCCGTCAAAATGTTATCAATTTATCAGTATCTCTCATAAATACACACATCTCATGACGCTTAACGGCCATATTAACACGCATTTCGAAGGGAGTAAACAGGAAAAATAAATGGAAGACGGGAAAGTGTCTGAAATAGAGTACTGGGTGGCAAATGAAGGTTCTAATGACTTTGAATACAGTTAACTTTTTATCAAATCCTTAATGTAGCGCTTTCAAAGAAAATGATCATTTTTTTTGATTTCCGAAGGCACCAAGGAGAACGTCTCAAAATTTTTTCAGACAGTTATTTCAACTTGCTTCATTTTCAGACCGCTCGTCTCTCTTATGTCATCTTGAACTATGACCGTCTTGGATTCGACGCTGCCGATTTCCGTCAAAACTCGCGTTCAGGAAGATGCCAAGTTAGTATTTTGCAATTTTATTCGTTTGTTTCCGACGGGCAATATTTGTTTTACGATGACTCATTGACGCTATTCAAATATTGAGAAACTCGTGTTTTCTCTCGATGCGAGAAGAGAAAATTAAGAAGTTGCCCACGAATATAGGGGGATTTTTGGTTCATGTATAAAAATAGACGAACAAAACACGTGATTCACAACGGGTGAAACTTCTTTGAGGAGAGAACCTGACAAAACGCTAAAAAAAAAAAAATCAAAAAATCAACCGGAAAATCAAATGATCGGAGAATGTCGGAGAACAAAACTCTGGCCCAAAATCTAATTTTAAAAAACCGAATCGATTTAGTTAAAGTGCGCGCATTCTGCGGAGTGTCGTTGCATAGTTACCGTGATTCCTGGAAAATTTTCCATTTTCAGGCATTGTTTAATGGTGGAAATCACACTGGCCTCGTGCCAGTTGATCCAACTCAAAATTTCAAAAACACTCCAAAAGTGCTAGCTCAACGATCCGGAGTTCCTCAAATGGTCAGAGGAAGGTACATGTTCAGAGTGGATGATGTTGTGAGACCAGCTGGATGCAGCAACAAAACTGGAGGAACTTGTAAGCTAATTTTCTCTAACAAAGTTTTCAATAAAATAAATATAATTCCAGATCCAATGCTAATATACCCCAACATTGTGAACATGCTTGGAGAAATGACAGTTGATGTGAATGCAATTTGTCTCGATCAGTCTCAAACCTACATTCTTATGATTGAACAACGTCAAACTGCGTCGTGTACTGTGCTCACTTCCGCAATTGCCAGATGCAATCTGCCAAAGATTTTCGACTGGGGAACAAAAACGGTATACTTTCAGCCGCAATCCGGAGGTGCAAACGATGAGAAAGCGTTTGTCGGCTACATTTATTTCGTCCCTCCGACGTTGGATCCAATGAGGTTAGACATTGGAAATGTGTATGATTGGTTCAAGAATCCGCTTCCTTACACAACAATGCCATTGATTTGGTACCCAAGAAATTTCACCAACCCTGAAATTAGTCAACATATGGACCAAGTTCGTATGAATGATGACGCATTGTATAGTACACAGTTGGGATTGTATGTCATTGCATATAGAGAATACAAGGATGACACGGCAAGTTTTATTATCGCCGTAAAAAAGTTCCGACATTTTTTCGAGCCCGCGAAAATCGGGATTTGAATTTAGAGGCTCCTTATTTTTTCTTCTGAATTTTCAGAATTAAACTGGATTAAAAGAACGAAATTGTATTAATCGTGAATTTTTTTACACGTTTCTTCGAATGTTTAAATATATCAATTTGCGTCATTTATTTTTTTTTTCGTTTCTTCTGATAAAAATATATCGCGCATAGAAAATGCGCTGATGAAATAGGCGGAGCCTCTAAATTCAAATCCCGATTTTCGCGGGCTCGAAAAAATGTCGGAACTTTTTTACGGCGATAATACTTTTGTTGAAAATTTTAAATGATATGCAATAAGCCATAACGGGAGCATTCTTTAGATCAAGAAATTCCGGCCGGAGCACCGTGTCATCTGCCGTTTGGCTACTTACTCCAACCGTAACACTTATGAATATCGTTGGAAGCCACAAGAAGAGCGAATTAACCTGTATCAAGTTGAACAATGGTATATGACTGATTGGGAAAGACAAAATGATCTTTATCACTACCGATTCGGATACTTGAAACTGGCGCCGTTGAGGACAAATCAAGAACAGAATCCACAACTTTTGCTCTCCGGGTATGCTTGTTTTTCATGGGTACTTATATGTATAATCTAGCGCTAATCATCGTATGCGTAGTAGGTTGGCAACTGGCGCTACGGCAAGCGTTTGAGAAGTTTTCACTGGCTTTCGGCATCATTTTCTTAAAATATGTGACCTAAGGAGAAACTTATTCAGGCTGGTATCGTCTCCGATCTCCCTTCATTTTCTCTGGACAACAAACAATCCGCAGTTCTCCACAACAACTTACTCACAGCAGGATGAGAATGCTCGTTCTGAATATGTGAAGAAAAAGTCATTGGAGATGTGCCACGACTGGTACGATGAGGACGGAGCTCAATGGAATTTCATTAGGGACACTGAAACCAACTCTTCCTGTCCATGCATCGAAAGGCAAGCCATTGCAGACATCGGGCGTTTTATGCCACATCCAAGGTGTTCCCAAGCCTTCCGAGACATCACCTGTACTACTTCAATTGGGTCAAGGAATTGTTACATGAGTTCGCAGAATGTTATGACAACTTATGCTGGAGATGGGCGCACGTTTACTTCCGAGAACACTGCGTAAGTTTTCCTCAAATTAACATTATTCCAGGCTTCAATTAATTTCTCTAATTTCAGTCGATTCCCAACACATTACGGTCAAGTATGCTGCTATGACGATCAAGGGCATTTGATGCAAACATCGTATCAGCCTGTCATTAAAGTTACTCCGGAAGTTCCCTATAATCCTGGTTTCCCAATGAGAGCTTACGAATTCGGAACCGCTCCATACATGGGTCAATACGAAGTGCCGGGACTATCGGCGTTCCACAACGACTACATGCCTTACTTCCTATGTTGCAAATTCGCAGACTTTAGATGTCAGATGTTCTATTGGAGACGTCCTTCCTCCGGCTGCCAAGAATATCAGCCACCTGCCTACGGAGAAGTTATAGGAGCTGGTACATTCAACACGATTGACAATGACAAATTTATATTCAACGAACCAGGAGTGTACAATGCACTTTATATTCCAAAAACATTTTCAACGCCGGAAGTGAAAGTTCAAATCAGAATGGAGAGATATCCGAACAGAAGAGTAGATTTCAGTAAGTTTGGTTTTGAACCGTATAGATTTCAGAGTATAACAAAATATAATTTTCAGGTCTTCTCGGTCGCTACATGGCACAACAAGATCTTGTTCAGCCAACGAATTGCACTGTAGTAACCGGCGTCGTACTAGAAGCAACTGGAACGGACAGAGTACATGTTGTTGCCAGAAAAGACACCAGAAGATTCAGATACAGAACTTCCATCATTGTTGGAAATATTCTAAGATATTTCGATACGATGAGAATTCAAAGATTCAGAGGTACGACGTCTTATTTTTTCAAAATCATAGAAAAAAGCTAAATATTGGCTGGTTTCAGGACTCATGGTATATGTGAACAACGTTGAGCGTGGTCAGCCAGAAATCTACGTTGTCCTTGAAGAAGCGCAAATCGGAGTTCGTGTTCGGGAATCATATGCCATTGATATTGATCGTCTTTCTGAATACCAAGAGTCAATGGGAATTCTCAACGTGGCTCTCTCTGTGGCACCGCAATATGGCGTTCGTCCAGATGGTGACAAAACAAGAGAGCAAGATCTCAGACAACGATACAATTTGCCCCGTGTCAGTGGAGTGTTCCGACCTTTCCCTGATCAATCTTCTGGCAGCTATTTGAACACTCTCACTCTGAATGATGTCAACTCTGAAACTTACAGGCAACAAATCATTAACATGTGTAAGTCTTATTTTAATTTATTTTGAGTTCCGAAATGCATTATTTGCAGACCGAGTTCAAGGATCCGGAGAACCAGGATCTGATCAAAACATTAACGCCCAAGGAAATAACTATGGAATGCCGACAGAAAACATGTTCACCACATCAAGGGATGAAGACAAAAAGTTTGAAGTGTTCCCGGAGGCCCAAATGAAGAGTGGTCCTATTTTCAAAACTGCTCCAAAATATGAAACGTAAAGTTTTTCATTTTTTATTTTATAAAAATATTATTTGTGATTTTCAGAGGAGCCTATCGATTCTACCCACTCACTGGCCAAGTATTGAATCAGAGACTTCAGACTTGCAGAGATTTGCAGCAGAGCACCAACAGTGAGCCAATTTCATATTTTTTCATTGAATAAAGTCAATTGTATTCAGTCAATCAGCAACCGCTCCAGTCACAATTGACAGCTGATTATAGTCATACCCAGTGCCCAGATAATCCATCAGCTATCATCCAAGACTGTGGAGACTCGGTTCCATGTCTCTACGACTACTATAATTTCAATGCAAAACTACTCGGAATGAATGCCAAAAATGAATGGAACACGTTCACTTCTGATCGTTTCGATGCTTCCAGACAGTGTACGCTGTTTCTAACTGAACCGAAATCATTTGTTTTTTATTCCAGACAACAGCTGTGGTGTTATCAACATTGAGTATCCAGAATATTTGATGAAAACGTCATCAATGTCTTCTGCTTACATGCAAGGAGATGTTGCCCGATTCGAATGTTTCCAATCTCACTGGATCAAGGGAGTTCATGAGTACAAATGTGGAATCATTGTGGACAGGAACAGACTTAATGAGTATCGATTTGAGTGGAACAAGGGAGAGCAACCATGGTGTAGATCCAGAGAAAAGGAAAATTTCTTGATCTGGCTATCTATAATCTCTGGAATTCTCGGTGTTATTGTCTTCGTCATCTTAATTTTCTTGTGTTGCTGGATTGTCAAGCAAAAGAAATTGAATGAAGCTAACGAAACAAGAAGAGAGAAAGGTCTTGATATAACAAGCAGAAGTTCAATGTCTGGTAGTAGAGGAGGAAAGAAATATCCTATTCACGAATCGGAGCCATTGAATGGAAAACGATTTGATCATCAGGATATCCTTGGAGATGACGATTACTACCCACCAGCTAGGTAGGTCTTCTAAAAACAATTGAAAAATGATGAAATCGGGGGATAAAATTCAATTAAAATGGCTGATATCGTATTATTCTAGATCAGAAACGTCAAAGATTGACTAATGTAAGTGAGAATGTCTTCTTACTTCACTTAGGAATGTCTTCACAATGGAAATATAACCGCTCTACATTTAATTAAAAAACTTCCCCACTAACAAGAATCACTATTAATCATTTTACAAATCGTATATAAAAGTCAGCTAATTTTGTTGATATATGCATAACGGACGAGCACACTGAAGTCTTTCTTTATTTATTCCAACATTTTTCAAACAATTTTTCAGGGAAGGGCAATACAGCCGTGCAGAAGACTTACGCGGACTGAAATCTTCCGTGTAATTGGTGGATTGGAGGATCCCTTGTATCAATTGTCCCCCATGAGTTCACTCAAAATATTCATTTAAATGGTCTCATTTTCATACTTTTCAAGCTCTTCATTCTGCCAATTTTCGAATCGAAAACTTGCAAGTATTCATTTTTCTGTGATGCTACCTGGAAAGTGCCTACATATTTATTATATGTTTATATAAATATACATGACTGATGATTTATTACCTTTCTTGTTAGGTTTTGAAGTGTTTTTCCAGGAAAGTTTTATTGATTTTTTTTCGACAACTATGTAAACACAAATTAAGAATAACAATAAAATCAACAAATCATAAATAAGTGCCTACATATTTATTATATGTTTATAGAAATATATCCCATGACTGAAATCATAACGTTTCCTGAATTTTGATGATTTCACCCCCACCGAGGCATTCGTTTTTTGTAGTGTAGAAGACGCACATCTGAAATTAACCATTTGAAGGGTTCAGATGCTCAATGTCTGGCGGCATCACGGCGCGGTGAAATAAACATGAAATCGCGAAAAAATATTTACAGCGATATTTTTCTAAATTGCTGAAAACTGTTACACTGAAAATTTGAACAGAACTTGTTTAGGAAAATTGTGAATATACGAACTAAGGACATCCTATGAAAACTATCGTTAAAAGCTTCATAACTCAATCTGTTTTTGCGAGTTAACTTCGACAAATGCTTATTTCTGTATGATTATATATTGTAAGAGATTATTTTTTTTGTCGCACCTTTAAAATTTGCTGTGAAATATGCAGAAGGTGAGTTAAAGTAGAATTTTACGAAATTTCAGAGATTAAAAACGAGATATTTTCGAGTATATCTATATAATGATTTTGTCTAAGTTGCAGTCTATAATTTAAATTCGTATTTAACCATTTAATTATTTTTAATTACACATTTTCCTAACATATTTTTAGAAAATGTATAAAATAAATATACAACTGAAAGTATTTTGGGAATTTTGGTTTATAGCCTTTTTAACACATATTTCACAACTATTTGGTGCGCTCTGAACAGAGCATATTTATTTTTAATACTTCAAAAATTTACCTGACCAGGAGCGGTGGCTCTAAGAGCTATCCGTGGAATTATTGACAAATATTCACCATGACGTTCTATAACACATGCTACTGGAGGATGTGTTCTTTGAATTCGACACAGAATGTCAGACGGATTTATCGAATTTAGCGGATCAGAATTTGGAATCCAATTTGGTCGATTGATCAAGAAGCGAATTGCATAGAGGTTCGGGTGGTGAGATCCTTCGCACTGTAAATCTTTTCATTCACGATGAAATGATCTGCGTGAAAACTCACAGCAACAACATCTCCAGTTTCAGAATTAATATCTGATACAAAGTAACCAAAGTGACTTCTCTCGTTTAGATATTTACCATTGATCCGTTTTCCAATAGTAAATTGGT
Organism: Caenorhabditis inopinata; assembly: GCA_003052745.1. NCBI lineage: Eukaryota > Metazoa > Nematoda > Chromadorea > Rhabditida > Rhabditidae > Caenorhabditis > Caenorhabditis inopinata. The sequence goes on from AP018154.1 coordinate 18,631,561, forward strand.
GAATCCCTTGATGAGCTCCTATCACTTTTCCGTCTTTTAAAACAACTCTGCCTGATATTGGCTCAATGTATTCATCAAGAAAGTCGGAGAATCGTTTCCTCTTTCCAACAAAGCAAATTCCCATACTCTAAAATTTATAAATAAAAAGAATTTGTACATTTTTCAAACTTAATTAAAATCAAACCTCTTGTTTCTTTGCAATTTCATGAAATCCCTGTTCTTCAGCTATCTTTTTCACATCAGATTTCTTCAGGGATCCTAATGGAAATAGCGATCGCATCAGCTGCTTCTGAGTTATCGTGCATAGAAAGAAAGTCTGATCTTTTAGAGGATCTCTACCAGAGAACAATCGAACTTCTGAAAACGTTATTTGTTCACAGTTGAATGAATAACGAATATAATTTTATCGCAGAAGAACTTCAAAAAATAACCTTTTGCATCTCCCTTGTTCTGGCCGAAGTCTCCAAGATTTGTCGTCGCATAATGACCAGTCGCAATGAAATCAGCTTTGAACTTCTCTTGTGCTACTTTGTGGAACACATCGAACTTTATGAAACTGTTGCAATCAATGTCCGGAACAGTAGTCCTTCCGATTTTGTAGTTATTCAAGAATTTTCTGTAAATTAAAAATATATAATACATGCATTTAAAACTATACATTTACATGAACACATCGTTCCAGTATTCCTTGACAAAATTTACAGTGTGAAAAGGAATATTTAATAAACTGCAAACATGTCGCGCGTCTGATTCGTCTTTCAATCGAGAGCAAGTCGAGGTTCCTTCTTCTAGAACATCCCAATTGATCTGAAATGATGTTTCAGCCCTTCATCTTCGTACTAGAAACATAAATCAATAACGAAGAATATATCGAATCACCATATGCAATCCGATGACATCAAATCCTCTTTTTTTCAACAAGAATGCTGATACTGCACTATCAACCCCTCCAGACATCCCGACTACGACACGTGGAACTCCCATCTGAATTATTGATTTGCATATAGTTCTGAATATTAGTTAAAAGTATGAAGAAAAGGGTTCATCCTTTTTTCTTAAATCAAGTGTTTGTTTTATTCATTTAATAAAAAATTTAGAAAAACGCAAATAGAAAACCACCCGTAGGCAAACTAAACATAAACAACAAAAATACGCTATCTACCTAATTTAAAAATTAACAAAAAAGAAACAAGATAAGTAGTTCTTTTATTTTTCTTTTTTCGATTCAACAGCTTTTTTGAAAGCTTCTTCCACAGATTTCTCCATTTCGCCAATTTGTTCAAGTCTTTTGTTAAGCCGCTCATGCTCTTCTTGCTTAATTTGTCTGATGGCCTCTTGAACTTTCTTTTTCTCTTCGTTATCAAGCTGAAAACGGTTCAAATATGAATTCGGTTAACTATTCTCACAAGGTTATTGATTTTTGAATCTATTTTTAGTTTCACTATTATACAACGCACTGTTTCTTTTATATTCTGTTAGTATGCTCTTGAAATTACAAGTGCCTGTGGCACTGTTATGTGTTGCTGGTAGAGGGATTTACATATATATTTATACATAAAATGTGATACAAAAGTTTGTGCACAAGTTTATTTTATTTATTAAAAATATGAAAAAATGAACTTAGAGATGCAATAAAAGAATAATTCGACGAAATCGATTCAAATTTTTTAAGAGTCTTTCTCAAGGTACGCCTAACAGATTATTTTCGTTAATCCAAAAAAAACGTTTGTGTCACTTTTTGGAGGTTTTTTTAAAACTTTAATTTATATAAATGTTTTTTTTTAATTAATATTAAATTTTATATTTTAGAAAATTGTCTAAATAATATAAAAATTCTGAAAATTTTAAATAAGCTCAAATATTTTTAATAAATAAAAAAAACTTGCCCACGGACTTTTGTGCCAAAGTTTATGTATCGTGTACTTTTCTAAGTATATGAAGCATTTTGTGAACATGCATAACTTGCAATACGTGTAAAAAGCATATTGCCAAAAGCGTCAAAGATTATTTTCGTTTTGCTTTCTGTCATTTTATTTCCTCCAATTTTTATTTTAATTGCTGTCTAATTCTATAAACTAATGTGTTACTCAACTTTTTCTGTCGCTAAAAATACATGCCAATCGAGCAAATATTCTTAGCAGGTACTTAAAAAATCATCACTTTTAAAATTAATTTGCCGGTTTCATAATTGCAAGATTCTGTCAAGAAGATGGAAATGCGATTATTATATATGAAATTAATAGTAGCATAATTTAGAACAGCCCTAAATTCGTACTTGGGGCTATGATGAAGCATCAGTCCGAATTTCACACAAAAATGTTACTCTTCATTTTTTAGTGGGTATAATTATGTAAACGACCTAAGAGAATTTTTAAAAATTCTGAAGAATTTGTAAAAGAAACTGTAAGCAGTTCCAGAAACCAATTTGTTCGTCAGACACCTTACCTTATGATATTCATCCAAGAATTTCATATTTTCACTGACTTCCCTGATGCTTTTGCCAACATTCTGAAAATTCACAAATTCAATGCAATGAAAATAATTTATAAAATCAATACTTTCACTTCATCCAACATTTTTCTTTCATCTGAATATCCTTGCAAATGATCTTGAAGTTCTGCGAGAGCGTGGCGATTGACTACCTTAAGAAAAAAGTTGATTATTTTATTGCATATGACCCAACCTTCTGTTTATCTTTTCTTTCAAATGGTCGGAAATATTCGTAAATATCGTCTAATGTCTCTGAATTCACTCGCGACGTTACAGCATGACCTGACATGAGCTTCGCAGCTTCTTTTCTATAATAAATTGCAGTTATTTGTTTTGCAAATAAACAAACGTTTGAGCTGGTGAGCTGGTATCGGACAGCAGTTCTTGTCGTAATCGAAGATATTCCAAGGCTTCTCTGAACATCAGTTTGTCTTTCGGAATGCGTTCAACAGGCGGTTCGTAAAAACCGTATTCCCACATGGGATCATTGCGATGAAGAAACTCGGATTCTCGTGTAGGAAAATCTCTAAATAAAAGGAAATGTGTTTAAATGCTTTATAAATTTACTTTGTTGAAGTCCATCGCTCTTCTGGATCTATCGATGTGATTTTCATTTTATTCATATTGTCTACTAAACTTTCATTTTTTGTCGCTAATTCTTTTTTGACGCTCTCGCTCACTTCGAGTGTTCTCTCAGTTGGATATTTTGGAGGAACTGTCTGAAAAATATGTGGAAGACGGGATATGACATATTTTGTTAAATGCTCACTTTAGTTTCTCCTTTTTCAATTTGTGCGACTTTTTCTATTGACTTCTTAAGATAATTAGATTTCTTGAAACCTGCTCCAACTTTGTTCCATAGACGATTCATCTGAAAAAATTAAATTTAAATATATAAATAAAGCCTTAGGCTTGTAATTAAAATTAAAAAAAAGAGAGATACTGCCACAATGGATTAAAAAAAAATAAATTCTGATAAAGTGAATGTTTCAGTAACAGTTGCTCAATTCCGGAAGCTCCGGGTTGGGTTTCCCGATTTCGGAGAATTGATAATCGTACGGTGTTCTAACCTTACTGCATTTCCTTTATTTAAATATGTTTATAATGTGGAAATTTTTTTCGCTCCGCTCATATCCCCTCTCCCCCCACAATGCAGCTCCCGATCTACTATGCTTATTTCCGATTTAGATATCTCCTTAATCGAAATTTTTACTAGAGAGGTTAAAGAAATAAGAAAATAAGAAAAACAATAGTTTTTTATAGTGTGTCTAAGCGCATTTATCATTTATTTTTTTTAATGAAATTGGCGTCATTAAATGTCTAAAAAATTAATTTTTTTAAATAAATAATTTGCTTAAGTCATCTGAAAATCAAGAAAATCATTTTCTATTAGTTTTTCTTTTATTTTGGCAAGTTTTCAAATATTTCTTAAAATTTCATTTTTAACAACACATTTTATAACACAACTTTGTTTAAAAAATGCAAACGCGCCCTAACGAACATACTGCCGTCGATCAATAATTAAAAGTTAGTCGCTCACTGCTTCTTGGGCTACGTCGGCTACTCACCAGCTTGCTTCTCTCCGTCGTTGTATTTGTGCACTCTCTCCTCCAAACGAATTTTTTTCTTGCAAACACGCGTTTTAAAAACTCGATCAAGATTGCAATTATCCCATCATATTTATTCGTTACTAACTGTTTTCGGTTTATTACAACCACTAGCGCCGAAATATAAATACATTTTTATATTATATCTTGAGTGGTTTTTATTTCGAGCCGCTCAAAGCTTCTCATCGCCTATTTGCGGAAAAATTCGGTAAAGCATTGTTTCAGTCTCCAAAATGACAGCTGACGCGAATCGAAGTGAGTCGATGTTATGTATGGATAAAGCTAGAGAAGCTATTAAAGTAAGTTCTTTTTTAACATTTTCTGATAGATCTCAACCGTTTTGAAGTAGAGAAAAACAATTTTTTAGTGTGGTGACACGGACAAAGCTCGTCGTATGTTATTGAAAGCTAAAAAGTTGGATCCTGGTCAGAATATCGAATGTGGGTTTTTTTCAAATATGAATTCTGAAATGCTAATTGTTTTACAAATAATTCATCAATTTTCTATTTTGCTATTTTTTCCATGTTGTTCTGAAAGTTTGTCTCATTCTTAAAAAAATGAAATTCGTGAAGTGTACCTTTAAAGCGCTTCTGTTTTCTCTATATTAATTACTCATATCAAAACCAAATCTTTGATGTTCGGAATTAAAAAAATGAAGTGGATTGAATAAGATTATTCTGATCTGCAGTTCAACTTTTTCTGTATTTATATCTTTCCTCTCCTCTTTTTTTAAACTAGAAAACAAAAGAAGTGTAATCGAGATGACCAGTGCGGAGAGATACGTGTTACGTCAATTTTAGAGCCGTTTATTACAACCACTATGTGACAGAAAAGAGCGATTCCGTTTTTTCGCGACTGAGCTTTATCTTTCTACTTTTTTAAAATTAAGCATTAAAAGCTTTAAAAAAGACACAAGAAGTGATCTATTCAACATTTTGTTAATATCTATAATTTTTAGAAAGAATAAAAAATAATTTTCTCGAATATTAATAGTTAAAAAAATTTACAGTCCTAACAAAGAAAATTGACGAGATGACGAGCAATACAACATCATCTTCTCAATCATCTTCCTCACGGGCTTCAGAAGAAAGGAGTTATGCCCATGATGATCATTATGACGAGCCAAACTTCAGAAATCGGAAAGCTAGAAGTCCTGTAAAGAAAAATGGAAAAGTAGAACCTGAACCCAAACAGCGTTCGGCATCGAGAACTCCTAAACTTGGCGTCGATTATACCAGTGAACAGAAGGAATTGGTCGAGCGAATTCGTCACTGTAAGGATTATTACGAAATTCTAAAGGTTGATAAGAAAGCCAGTGATGACGATATTCGTAAAGAATATCGAAAAATGGCACTGAAATTGCATCCAGACAAGTGCCGAGCTCCGCATGCTACTGAAGCATTTAAGGGTATGTTTGCTTGAAAGTTGTCACAGTCCTAGGCAACACGTTTATTTTTAGCACTTGGAAACGCATATGCAGTTCTTTCTGATGCTGATAAGCGTAAGCAATACGATCAATATGGAGCCGAAGCTGCGAACGGTCACACGCCGACAACAAGAAGGCGTGGTGGTCATGGTGATTTCTTCGAGCATGATTATGCACATGGATTTGAAGGTACGTGGTCAACATTTGTTTTTAATACTATATCGTATTATAAGCAGAATTATTGTATGAGTAATATTTGAGCTATCTGATTTCTTTAAGCTGAATTCACGCCGGAAGAAATTTTCAACATGTTTTTCGGAGGTGGGTTCTCAACGGAACAAGTTCGTCGACGTGCGCGATATGCTCAACAACAGCACCATCATCACTACGAGCAACAGCAAACTCCACTGGGTCCACTTCTTCAGTTGCTGCCACTTATTGCTATAATGGTCATTGGATTATTGGCTCAATTGATGGTCGGAGAACCTGCGTATTCTCTTCATCAGACATCGTAAGTTTTTGTATTTGTAAGTGCGTTAAAATTACTCAAACATTTTGTAATCTGTATACATACTTAAAGCTTTCGTAGGAGAAAAACAGGTCAGGACTGAAGCAACGGTACATGAAAGTCGAACTAACTTCTGTTCAATAGCACGAGATAAATGAATAAATTTACAACCTAAAACTCTACCTAATGTTATATAATTTTATTGTTGAAAATTTGAAATATTTTTTAATACATTTGGAGTATTTAAAAAATATCGGAAAGTTTTTAATGTCCATAAGTTTCAGTTTAAGTTTCACGGTCTCTTGCACCTCGGACGCCCTCAGATCTGTTGAAGATGCATCCTAAGTATTGTTTCTGGCTGATTTTGGACAGACTAGATTTACCTAAAAGCGTAAATTCACAATTTTCATAGTTTTCTTCCTAAATGGATATGTTTATCACATTTTACTATACAGTTATCCATTTTTAGAAAATAATAACATATGGAATCCCAAATTCTAGAAATCTTAGTACCTAGAGCACTAAAAAAGCTACGTACATTGCGTATTAAAAAGAAACTTCTTAAATTATTAAAACTTCTAATTTTATTATTCTAAAAATCAGGATTTAACGCGAGCCAAGCAGCCGACAGGTAAACGAGCTAGAACAAAACGTTAGACAGAAAAATTGCTCTACTCTTCAATCGACTGCTTTTTTGCACCGCCACAGACCGTGGCTTTGCAAAAGAAACTATCTTATCATAGTTTTCTAAACGTTTTCGTTTCAGAAAATTCACAATAAAACGACTAACAGCTGATTTGCGAGTTCCATATTTTGTGAGAACTGATTTTGAGTCTTCATATCGAGGGAGGATTCGGCAGGTGGAACAACAAGTGGAGGATGACTATATTCAAAATTTGAGAATGAATTGTTATAAAGAACAGAATCTCAGTAAGTGTTGTTTTTTCAAAGTATTAAATACATATACATTTTTTGTTTCAAATATAAATTCAATTGCATCTAAAAATCGCCACTTCGATGTGTTGAATTAAAAAAAAACATTATTTTTTAATAAATTATAGAGTTCCAGTGGATTTTTACAGAAGAAACTAAACTATATCGTGCACGTTGGATGCGTGATGAAGCAATGATGCGAGATGCTGAAAGAACGCCTCTTCCAAGTTGTGTTCGGCTTAATGAGATTTACTCTCATTGATTTCAACAATGCGATCGAAGTTATTAGATATCTTTATACGTCTGGAAATGCCGGTGAATTTCTTCCCCCCTTCTTTTTCTCATCTTCAAAGGTTACTTCTATGCTTCCTACCATAAAAACACATTTTTATACGGGATTAATGTTAAAAAAAATACTTTTTTTATTGTGCCTGTTCCTAAATATTTTTCTCTGAATGTTCCTCCGGAATGGCCCGACTAAAAGCTCTGTGATGTTTGTGCTCCAGTCAGAAATGTCTTAAATTTTGTTTCCCCCCCCCCTAATGTCCTTCTTTTTTCTACCCTATTATTCTACTCGTAAAGCCGTTAGTAAATATTTGAAAATAAAATTGCCAAACATTTTAATAAGTGATTTGGCGTAAATATTGTGTCGCAGAAAATTCAGGTGTCAATAAAATCAGAAACGTTTATAAATCAATTAATTGCATCCAGATTCCCCCCATTGGGAGACATCCTTAGTGAAATACGTAAGATGGTCAGAAACGGAAGCAGTGATTAGAAGACCGTTTGAGCAGTCGTTACTCTCGTCCGCAGAAGAGCACACTTTGAAAGCAGCTCCTGGGGACATTGACTCCCTATAGAAGACCTGAAGAAGAGATGAGTTGTAAATCATTTTATAAATACCAAATTAGTCCCAGGCGCATTTTCTGCACTGATTCTGCACTGATTACGCCGTGAAAAGGCTGCGATCTAACTAAAACAATTTAAAAATGCAGGTATTTTCAATTTTACGGAGTATTAGAAGTTATTTTCCGAATTTCTCCAAACATTTTCCGGAAAATTCTCTCTTTTAACTGATAACAAAAATAGTTTCGCTTCTATTGAAAATTAGAAACAGCATCTCTGTTTATATGTAGTACAAATACCCTGCAGTCGTTTTGGAAATGCTATGAGTTCGAACGTCTTTGCTTCAAACGCACTATAAGTTAGATTTTAAAATTTTCAGTCAAATTTGAAAATAATATATAAAATATTAGAAACACACCTCAGGGTATTTATTTCCAAAAAGTGCGAATTTCGCAAAAATTTTGAAGTTTGTTCCAGAGTTCCTTACTTATTTACTTAGTTACATAGTAAGAAGCTGTGTACTAATGTAACTAAATAAATAAGGAACTCTGGAACAAATTTCAGCATTTTTTAGTTTCGAAGTCTCAGTCGGCTAATGGGTTTACGTGTCATATCGGGTCGGAGGTAGCGCCCAATACTCTCTAACTAACTTTGGCTTAGCAGGCCACAATAGAGTAACTAAGATGCACAGACATCCAGATTGTTATATCAGCAAAATTTTGACTGTTTATCTCATTATTCAGGCAATTTTGTAGATTTTGTATCTATAGTTCTACAGTATCCCAAGTACCCAGTGACCTCCATCCCGCATATCAAAGTAGACCCGTAAATAGAGTAAACTGTTCCACAAAAATTGCTGCAACCATTTATTACCTCCGCTTTGTGATGTTTGTAGTCCTCGAATCCCTCATTTGGAATATGTGGAACAATATCTCTATTGTGTGTCACTCTGTACGAATAAGCCATTTGAGCATCATGGGCAACTGCGAACGCAGTGTTTCCTGTTCTTGGTTGCCCATAAGTGATAAGTTTCACCTTGTTTCCTGGTGCAATTTTATTGGAGACAATATATGAAGCAGCTAAGGACGCCATTGCTCCACCCAATGAATGACCAGTGACCCATACTTCATATGTTGGGTATTGGTGCATCAGGTAGTTCACATCTTCTTTTATTCCTGCATTCCAGAGGGCATTGAAAGCGTCGCCGAAGTATTTCGACACTTTCCCACCGGCGATCCATTGCGATTGGGCTTGAAACACAGACTTATCAGCTTCCTCGATCAGTTGAAAGAATCCTTGAGTTCCTCTGGAAAAAATCATTCTTCTGGTATTTCAACACCCCATGCTGGAATTTTCGCTAGTTATCAGTTTTACAATACATTGTTCTTGTCAAAAACTCAGGAATTCGCTATATCGCTCTTTTGTCGCTTTTTTTTCGAGGCGTTGAAAGCAGAAAACAGGAAATTCGCAGACAATGTGATTTTCTCGGAATGTTCTTGAAATTTTTCAATTTCGAGCAAATTTTAAAACATTGAATCCCAATTTTCGCAGAATGGCTGAAACGAAATTCTTTAATGAATTGACATGGATTTCATTTTTCACGAAATGCGTTAAAGAACCAGTGGAAAGTTCGTGGCTATGACGCTGTTCTAGAACTTTCTGGAACATTCTGGAATGTCTTAGAAGCTTTGAAAAGCAATGCCTATTAAAGTTGTAATTTTGCACTTATGAAGCTGATTTTTGAAGATCAACAGCTGATTCTCTTGTACATATCCGGAGGAGATCGACACCTCGGCAGAGTTTCAGTTGGCTAATGGGTATACGTGTCTTATCGGGTCGGAGGTAGCGCTAGTTTTGTAGATTTTGTGTCTATAGTTCTACAGTATCCCAAGTACCCAGTGACCTCATAAAGATATGGTTGCGAAGCGGCCAGGTGGCTAAGACTCCATCCGCATATCAAAGTAGGAGACCCGCGTTCTTCTGAGTTATTCAAAAAACGACCTGGACAGCCGGACGGTACTATTCGCTTAATAGTAAGTAGATATTGCTTGCAGCGTCCTGAAAACACAGACATAACAGTATGAAACAATGTACGACGGATCAGAACTATACGACAGCAAACTGACCCTATGCTAACCTTTCGCTTTCATAATTATTTTTAAAATTCTAGCAAATAGGATTCTAAAAGAACCTAGGAAACAGGAAAACAACCTGCGAGAAATTAGACGCCATCAGGTTCGGATCCGTCATAGCCTTATTCGTTCAATTAATTTTAAAATGGGATGCGCGAATGTTTTCTGAAACCTATATTTTTAAACACCTAAAACCATACTTGCCGAGCGAACTGATGCGGGCCGACGACGAGTCGCCGTATGTAATCCATTATCAATATTGCTAAATGAAGTTCCCAATATTTTCTAAAATATGCTAAAGCCTGGAAGGCATTAAAATTGAGACTTGCAGGCGATTCTCGAAAATCATGTCGGATTATCTGCTTGCAGGTGTCATGTCCAAAATTGATTTTCTCCAGATTATCTTTTATTTTTCTAGCTTTTATCACGAAATTCTCCGAAATATTCAATACGCAACGTTAATCGAGTGAACATATTTAAATTATAAAATATTGAAATTACAACAAGAAAAAGAACATTAAAAGTAAGGCTGAATTTTTTTAACGGAATTTTAAATTTAAAGTCTCGAGACAGCCCAGATTTTAATAAAAACGTTGTCGGATTGCGAATTTATTACATCCTAATGAAATGTTAGACGATTCGAAATACCTGAAACTCAAAGCAATTGCCTGATTATCAGCAAGAAGTGACGTATAGCCTGAGCAGATGTCATTTTTCCCAGTGTCGCATTGCACGTTCACCTGACGACGTAACTGAAGATTTTGACATTTGATTAAACTATCACCGAAGCATAAAAGCTATAGACTAAGGATTCCTTTATACAATTAATAATGGCGGTACATATGAAGATTGGTCTTTCACACCTGAGCATTTGTGAATTTTGATGATAGACAAGACTGTGGATTAGACGAGTAGGCAGCTGCCGCCAATGGGAAGAAAAAGTTACGAGCAGTATTGTCATCATAGGTATCCAATTCTGAAAGTAATTTCGAGATTAAAATTGTATTTGAAAAGCCGAGAGAATTGAAAATATTTCTTCACAGGCAATTTGAAATTATGGAAATTGTTGGCGCCAATCCACTTTACCGCCAGACGTCTTGAAGCACCGCGAATATACATAATTGATCATTTTTAATCGTACAGTGCAATACAAAACTATTTAAAAGTGATGACTTCAAAAAAATATATACCGAAGTAGAGATTCCAAAGAGATTAAACCATCCGATAGTAATTTTTTAAAAAGCAAAAAAAGCTTCGTTCATTATAACTTCCTTTTTCGGTATGATATTTTGTTTTTTGGACTTCCAGTATTTCCAGTATGGAAAGGTTGTTCATGTTGGAAATCGAGATAAGAGCTCCTTTCTTTAATATTATTTTTATTATTGTTTAACTGTTTGTTTTTGTGATTCGATATGAATTTTCGTTGGCAGCGATACTTCTGGTTTTCCGTCCTTTTATCACAGTTTTTCCTGACGTTAAGAAAATTAAATTTTCGCTGCAAGCATTTTCAAATTTTAGACAAATTTTGGTTTTTAGAAGATAAAACGAAACGATGAAATTTTAATTCTCTACGTCATATACGTCTAGAGGATTCGAGCGGATTTTGAATTTTATGCCCCCATTTTTTTCTTCATGGCTGTCGTAGGATTTATGTATTAAGCGGCGAAATGAAGGCAATTCCTCTGTGTAAAAAATCAACGTTTTCTTCAAACCGTATACGTTAATTGTAAAGTCATTCGAAACTCACCAACTGAATCTGCGATAACTCGGGCATCACAACTTTGAAGAAATAGGAGTGATACGACTGAAATCAACGACCACATTCTCGGTTTTTGAAACAATTCTCCAATACTTAGATGAGCTTTTATGCTTTCGAGAAATTAGGTGATAACGGCAAACATTTTTATGGTGTTCTGATTATGAAATGGGAAAACGAAAATGATGAGCACATGAGCGTCGTAAAAGTCTCTGTGTTTTCATGAAGGTTTAAAGAAGTTTCGGTCCTTTTTCGTTCGTCGTTATGTTCTGCTAACTGTTGAGATGAATCTATTCTCATGTCCCAAAGGTCCAGTCATATTTGAAGCGAAGAATGGATCTCGCGCCAGCTTCTTTTTCCATCACCCCACAATTATTATTCAATTGGGTCGCTTGTATCCTAGGACAAACTGACAGATGTTTTTTTTGTTCGACGAAACGGACGCGCCAAGGTGACCATTTGGAGGGTGTGATTTATGAGAAAAACGAAGGAGAGAGGGGTACAATTGAAAAGAAAGGACACTGTGAGCGAACGATACGAATTCACATTTCTGCCATTTCACTTTCCTTGCGAAAAGCATCGTTTCGATGCTCAGCGTTATACCATAATCATCTGTAATGAGTGGGTTGGGTTTTTTTTAGGTCAGACTACTGTACATTGAAGAGAAGCAGGTACTATGAAGTAGCCCTCACATCAAAGTACTCAAACTAAACAAAAATGTCAATTTCAGAATTACTCCGGAATATAGATTCAGAATAAAATCGTTACTGGATCTAGATTGTTAGTCTTTGTATTTCAGAAGGCTTCCTCATTGTTACTCATCCGTTTCAGCGGCAGAAAATGAATTTATCTGGGCATCTTTTGTTTTAAATTTTTTATTGCTTCTAGTCAAGATTTAATTCTTAAAATTATTTTGCTAAGTGTAAAAAAACATTATCTTTGGGAAACAAAACAATCGCAGACCTGGTGAACGAGCGATTCTTTCATAGCATCTACCAAACGGAAACGCCTCTAGCGCGGCAATCGTGCTAGTGTCACAGCATTTAACCAAACAAATGTTTATTTTCTGATCCTCAAACGTATCTCACTTTGAATAAGCAGTTCCATTCAAAACGGTGTAATATAAAAGCGTCCAGTATGTTTGGGTGTGACTGTGATTGTATGCCACGTCATCATTATCTCAACTGAGCGCTTTGAATACAAAACCATTCATTCTATTGGGCACAATACGTGTGCCATTTCCTCTTTACTTCTGACTCATAATCTCATTTGCGCGCGCGTCGATGGTTGCTCGCTACACGTCATCAGAAACCGTATCGACATTATTGTTATTTTTTGTTGGAGTGTTGTGCCAAACCTGAACGAAATGTTGTGAGCGTGGTCCTCCGTCACAATTTTCCCGTTTAAAGATGAACAATTGCTTGATGCAGAAGGTATAAGAAGTTCCGATCCTTAGAGGTACAAAGGAGAAGCAAATGGGGAAATACTGAGAAAAAAGATATTTCGAAAAAATACGCAGAAAGAAATTTGATGATGAGGTTGAAAATTGAAAATTGAAGTATACATGAAATACCAACAACAAAAAAATTGGCATTTTTCAATGAAAAATCAGACCACTATCTACAGATTTAAAGCTCTCGCGAAGAAACATCGTTCAAAATCAGTGAAATTTTCGCGTCAGAAAGGGAGTTCTATTTTGAGACTCCCAAATCTGTGTGCAATGGTGTTTCATAAAAGTTTCAAGCTACAACAATAAATGTCTATTTTCGAAGAATTCACTGAATCATGGGCGCAAAATGTTTCAGTTTTTAACACGTGTGTCATTGCTTTACACGTTTTTTATAGGAGATGAATGCAAAATAAAGTTTGAGTGCAATAAAAGAGAAATGCAAGGCTGGATTTTTGAAGGGTTCTCCGAAAATGATTATTTTCGTCAATCACGGTACGCAAAGTTGCAGAAATAACATTATAACTGACGAAAATATTCAAAAAGGTTTTGTCTGATATCTTATTTCCAACATATGTTACAGCCAAATTTTACGAAATTTATAAGAATGCAAGCCATTCTGTTTTTAACATTTAAAAAAATCTGAAAAATTCACCGACACAGGAGAAAAACGAGTGATCCGCTATATTTAATACGTATTAAAGCGTTTTACGAAAATATCGCTGCATTTTCAATCTGTACTTTCTTGCTTTTATTATGATGAAAAGTGCTTTTAATGCCCTGCGCATTCTTTAAAATAAGATTTGGAAAGACACCAGTTCACCTTTAAATGGGAATCACACGAGAGACTGAGAGTAAAAGGATGGCGAATACGTTCCAAATGGTCTGGGAACGATTCCGTTAGATTTCTCTTTCCTGTACGAATGAAAAAAGTTAAAATAAAATAAAATTTATATAAAATCGAAATTGCGAATTTCTTTTGCACGATTTTTTAAAAATTGAAAATGTGGCTATTGATTTCAATCGTATCACTCGTATTTCTGAAAAATTGCAATGCACAAGTCATCGCAGATTCGATTAATAAGCTTCGAATATAGAATCCACGTCAATTTTTTTGTGACGGTGCACTCTTGACTTTACAATTAATGTATACGGTTTGGAGAAAACTCTCGCAGCGAATACAGTAAAAAACCTGTTATTTACTTGGATTTTTTATACGGAGGAATTGTCTTCGTTTCGCCGCTTTATGCATTGATGAGTTTTGCGAAAGCCGTGAAGTAAAAATGGCATCTTAATGATAGACAAAGATCACAGTAGTCTTTGCTCATTTAATGAAGATTGTCGGCACTCAGGCAATCGCTTTTCGTCTAATTAGCAATCCAAATTATCCAAATTAAAAAACTGGAATTTTAAATAAAAACATATAGTTTGCTCAAAAGTTCTTCTGATTTGGACATTTAGGAATCAAAATCGGGACTAAATCGGTTTCCGCTAAAATTGCGAAATTATTCTGTAGATCTATTATTCGTTGGGTTAGAATTAACGATTTCCAAAAAAACAAAATCAGAAGCTAGATCTTTTAATACCTCGAAATATCTACTTATTATTAAGCGAATAGTTTCTGTCTGTCTGTCTGTCCAAGACGTTTCTTTGAATAACTCAAAGGATCGTGAGCCTTTTACTTTGATATTCGGAACGGAGACATGGCCACTCGAGCGCTTCACAACCATATATTTAGGAGGTCGCAGGGTACAAGGGATACTGTAGAACAGCGGCGCAGCCGCGAACTTTCGACTGATCTCATTCTAAAATGCAATTAAAACTGCCTTCTCTTCATTTAGTAGTGCAACTATTGAATCTGCAATACCTACATCTCAATTTATTCTGCTCAGTGTCTTCACAAACTGCACCAGGATATTATATAAATTAAAGTTCTTACTCATGGAAAAGATGATTCTAACGACATCATCCTGATAAACGATTCGAAATCATTTCTGAATCATCGTTTCGCTTCGTTTTCAGGACGATGTCATATTTGAATCAAATCAAAAACACTGACGACGGCATATTGAAGCTGCGAAGAATGAGGAAGCAATATGGGACGGAACTAACAACTGAACGGCCCATCTTCCAATGTTCGGTCCCTTTTATTGGCGCAATTCATAGATTGCTATAACTAGGAGAATTAGAGAAACAGGTGGATGAGAGAAGGGCGCCGAATCGGCTGACTCCGCCCACCTTTCGGAAGGATAATGTGCTCGTGAACGGGTGAAGGTTGGAAGAAGACGAAGGAACGGCGGGGCCAGATGAACGATGATGACGAGTGATTCGAAGCGAACAAAAAGGACAGATTTATATGCGATGTGGCAGGAAAATTGAGGGGTTTGATGAGAAAAAAAAACGAATAAGCAAGGTAACGGCTTGGAAGCAATAAGAATGGAGAAAAATATGAAGAAACCATGACTCATGAAGGGGGGTGTGGGTCTAAAAATGTGCAATATACACAGGCTAGATGGTTTAATATTAGGCTCTGTAGAAACAAGGATTCCCAAAAGTTCTGCGAGAGTCCTTGATTAGGCACTTCAGAATTCATTTTATAAATTTCAGCTCTATGTTACGAAAAGATACACAGCTATTACAACGAGAAGTCCGGGTAGGGAATGAATCAGAGTACGTACGGACTGACGTTTGCCCCGTATGACGTGCAGTTTCACTCCTGACTCTGTACGGACTACAAAATGGATAGGAGGTCGAGAGACGTTGCAGTCTAGTAAGTTTTTCAAAGTTATATATGCATAATATATCAATATCTACGGCATTATTCATATTATTCATTATTCACAAAATGGATAATTATTATTTTTTCACACCCTTTGCTCAACTTTATTTTTAAGAAATTTTTAAATTTCGCTTTCATTATTTTTCATCACTCTTTTCATTTTTTTTCACGAGAACAGAACATTTTCAGTGATTTAAAAGGTATCAACTTACCGGTCAATCGCGGTTCCGGGCAAAACGAGAGCCACATGCCATATTTTAGTTTAAGTTAAAGGAAATGGAGCCATGCGCAGGTGACACGCGCACATCGAATGGACTAAAATAGTTTAATTGAATAGAGTTTCTCTTATTTCCTTTTGAAGTTTATTTTTAAAAAATCAGAAAAATATTTTTAAAAAATTGGCTTGAATGAGATGGCCGAATTCGCATTTCCCGCGACAGTCCTCCCATTTTTCAATTAGTACAATAGAGCGAACTAAACCTGCAATTTATTCCTCTAATTTCATTTCGAAAGGACACAAGAAAACGAGAAGGAATAGATACGCAGCCGTAGTTAATTGCAAGATATAGGAGAAACAAAGTTATAATTGCAATGTCTGAATTAATTGAAAAGTTAATAGTAAATCCATTAATACCAGAAGGAATGTATAATCACGAGGATGACAACGATTTTACAATTAGCAAGCAACTTCACACGCCTTTGATGGACGGATTCGTGTTTATTAACTTGATGAAACATATACTTTAAAAATGTATAGAACCAGCCGTTCTTTTTCGGAGAATCAATAGTGGTGGAGTATTATTGCAAAGAGCGTTCTATGGACGGCATCATTAGATATTTATTAAAGACAAGACCCGACTGTAGCTGCTCTTCGACATTACGAGCAATGTTTTTTTCAAAAATGATTGAAAGCACCTGTCACTAACCAATATCGAAGAAGTAAACCACTAGTTGGCTAAGAAATACTCACAACAAATGTTTTATTGCATTATTTACTATAACTTGTTGTTGAATGATTCGACGGATTACTGCTTGCTTATTTTTTTTTCATAATATAATTCATTCAGGCTGTCGTAGAATTTTTTGTGGGAGGCAGGTAGTCCGCCATCGTCGAATCAACTTTGTTCCACCCGACTATTCAATTTTTCGGTCGACATTTGCTCGACGTTTCATCAAGTCTTAAATGAAAGGTCGAGAGACTCTGAACTTTATACACGCTTTGTTGATATTCGTTTTTAGACGCATCAATCGCATTCTTTTTCAGCTCGATATTATGATTTTCGAGTGTTTGTCTTATAAGTCTCGTGGGACTTCCATATAACTCCTGAGTTCTTCTTGGAGTTCTTCTCCCTAGATTGCTCTAGAGAGGGGTTCCATGGTGTAGTAAATATTAATAGTAGTTTCTATACAGAGTTTATTATAGGATAAATAGGCATAAAATAGAGAATAATAAGAATAGATAAAAGAAACAAAAGGGAGAGATCAACTTAGCCACACCAAGGCCTCACCATCCTCTTGCGAGTATCAACCACCAACTCACTAGCAATCTCCTCTGTACGTCCTCCTTGTACGCGGGGTCAGTAGGCGTGGTCATTGTTACAACCACAGAGCCTAGAGTGCTCTGTATGTTCTTCATGTGCGCGGGGTAATAAGGCGAGTCCGAATGTTACATTGATAAGGCGAGTCCTACTGTTACATCCCACCGCTCCTTAAGTCGAGCGTCTCGATCGACTCCTTGTTCCGATATTCTTCTTTAGTTCAATGTGGGTGTACTTGCAGAATGTTGAAATGATGACTTCTGTATCTTAGTAATCCTGTCCATTGTAGTCATTTGTCCAAATTTGGCGAGTGTCCTTTTTTTCGTGTGCAGGGTTCCTTTGTGCATTTTTGTTGATCGCGATTCGCAAGGATAAGTTGTGGCCAAGGGGGCTAAGAAGAGAAAGAGAATGAGAACAATAGAAAAATAAAGAGAAAGAAAAAAAATTAAAAAAAAGAGAGAGAAAGAGAAAGAGAAAAAAACATTAGAAAATTAAAAAAAAATGAGAGAGAGAGAAAAACAAAGAGAAAAAAATAGAAACTTAATGAAAATAATAGAGATAGAGAAAGGGTGAGAGAACAATAGAGAATTAATGAATATGAGAGAGAAAAAGAAAGAGAGAATAATAGAAAAATAGTGAAAATGAGAGAGAAAAATAAAGAGAGATGATTAATAAACTTTAAAAAAATTACGTATATATTTCGGCATATTTCCTGTAAAGGTTGATTAATACAATTAAATGAGGGGGGTCATGAATTAAAAATAATTTTCAGTAACAATGAATGGTTATGGGGTGAACATAAATGATATAAAAATAGATAATATTCGAAAATTAAGTAAATTTATAACATAACAAAAAAAAATAATAGAAATAACAAACTCAATGAACCGTCTCCTTTCTCGATATTTGATTTTTGGAAACGGAAGATCTTGTCGCAGCTCAATCTTGTGTTCCACTCCTCCAGTGAACAATCCAATTTCAGCATCCTCATTGAAAAATGAACGACGGTTGTTCTTGATAACTGACTTCGTGACTGAAGAGTTCCCTCAGCCCGTGCAATTCCAAAAGCAGCATCGATTGTTTGTGGTCTTTGTCTTGTCACCTGGATTGCAACCTCGTCGTCGTTCAACCCATTGATGAATGTGTTGAGTGCATTGGTTCGACGAACTTCAACTGCATTCGCACCTGGATAGGCTTTGTTGACACATTCCTTGACCTTGGTTAGGAAGGCTTCCAGCGTTAAACCTCCTTGTTTAAGGGTGGCTAGCTCCGTTTGAGCACTCCACTGCATATCCGGTGGTTGGATTGCCAGAAGAAGAGCGTCCAGAAGTGCATTCCATGGGCCTTCACGAGTTGATTGCGGGATCGACTCCAATGCATCTCTAGCAGTTCCAGAGAGAAGACATGGCAGGATTCTGCGACCGTCTTCTTCTCCTAAGTATTGAGCATTCATGTAATCGTTGAGTTTCTGAATGAATGATTGGAATGAAATTGTTCCGTCAAACCTCGGAGCTTCCCGTAGAACGGGGCGCAATGGCAATTGAGCAGCTTGGCCGGTTGGATTGTGTGCCATGTTGTTCACAGCTTGCTCGTTGCTTCGCGATTGTTGGAACTGGTTGGCTTGAATCGGTGGTGATTGGAAATCGCGTGCGTTTAGGGGTGGTTGAAAAACGTCGTCGGCTTCGACCAAACTTTGTTCTTGTAGACTTCGTCGAGCCTCCAAACTCTCTTCCAATTGACGACTCCTCCTCGCGGCTCTTTCGTCTCGGTCTCGGTTTTGCTGTTCGTACGGAATCTTTGTTTCTGTAAAGATCTCAGCTTCAAAATTAGGAAAAAGAAAACAGCAATGGTTAGTGTGAATTGGGTGAGTGTGAGTGCAAGTGAACAATGTGAGAAAAGGGGAAAAAGAATGACAGTGGTACGAAATGGTGTTCACTCGAGGTTCGTCGGCATATCTGAACTATCTGCCGAGTGTTTCCAGACAGCATTCGTATCAGTGTTCCGTAACTTGAGTAGGCCACGTCCCCTGCCTTAAAGTGAGACGCGCAACATCTGTTGTGTGACCTCTTCTCTGCGTGAGCTCTTGGGAACCTGGTTGTAAATGTCACACTATCTGTTGTACCGACAAAGGATTTCTCGAGGTCTGCTCAACAGAATAGGTGCGGATTACAGAAATGTGTTTCTGTTGGTCGTTCGTGTCAGATGTTCCGACATCTGTTGTTCCGACAAAAGACTGTATAACGCAAGAGTTGCGAACAAACAGATTGCGATGTCGTCGCCATTTCGCTTCAAATTTGTCATAATTCTTTTTTTCTGCCGTGATAGAAAAGAAAAAAAACAATCGTTGAACCATTCTGTTTGATTGGAACAGTTCAATCCGATGGGTTGTTCGTTTCTTTTCAAGGTGCTAGTGCAAATAAAAGGAAAGTGCATGTGAGTGAGTTGGTGAGATTGTGTTAGTTGATGTGAGTCGGTGTTAGTTGGGGAGATGGTTGAAAAATGGTGAATGTCTCAGTCCTTGGTCTTGCGATAGACTTCAATCAGGATTTGCGAAAAGAATTTTATGCAAAGTTTGGAAATCCCAGAAAAACTTATTGGAATTTGAGAAAAAGAAAAAAAATGAAAAGTAAAAAGCAAGAATGTGATTTCCAAAATCTGAATAAAATTAGAACCCAAAATTGAAGTCGTTATAGAAAAGAGACAAAATTAGACAAAGTCTAATTGGACTGGTGTGGTAAGGGACGGACAGAGAGTTGACAGAATGTTTGATAAGCACAAAACTATTACTACGTTCTCGGACTGTGAGAACTAAGCATGCAACCAAAAGAAAAACTCAGAGACAGCTCTGAACAATCTCAGATGAGTTCCCAGTGCAAATGCCGGCTAGCAAAGTGTGGGGTGTCTTCTGGCATTCTGTGCTAATCAATTCGTGTTTTAACTACAGTAGGCGATGCCCACTGGTTCATGTCAACGGTCCTTTCATTATTGATGCTACAGTTTATGATAACAGGGTGCACGGCCATGATCCATGTCATAGTGATCCACTCTCATTGTCATATTCACAATCTTCGAAGGCGTCCCTACGAAATACGATTGCACCGTCCGCCGTTTGGTCCTTGTGTAAATTCTTATTGTGGCGAGCAACATCTGTTGTAATCTGTCTTTGAGACAAGATTGTCGTCGTTGAGAGATTTATCGCATTGCCATAATTCTTATCTTATCGAATCCCTTGATGTCGGCCCGCGGAAATCAATGAAACAGTTTGAATTTCTTGATGACGACAAGCGGAGATCAACCGTAAAACTACTTGAGGCAATTAAGTCCTCTTGAGCAAAGGCTCGGAGTTTTATTGGTCTTAGAAATTCTTATCCTATTGTAATAATCCAAAAATCTGGCAAACAAAGTAAGTGGGAGCATTCCGAACATTCGAACAGTAAATGACGTCACTCAGATTTCTCTGAGGTCAGATCATCTATCGTTCCATTGTGTGTACACTAAATAATCATGCACCCAGCGGTTTTTAATTGCCTTAGCTTACGTCCGAATGAAATCTGTTACACTTTTGCTGTGAAAATCTAAATGATTGCGCGCGAATTTTGAAAACTACTACAGCTAAAAGAAGATTAGAAACGAAGGAAAAGCGGTGATCGCGATCAAAGGTCTTAACAAAATATACAGCCCATTCCCTGATAACTAAATCAGTGCTCCTGGAATCCTCACTAAAAAAAATATGAAACTACCTCCTGGGGCGAGGTTTACGGGTAGAACTCTCTGGGGCCTCGTGAAAACGAGAATAAAGAACGAATCGGAAAAAACACAAACCTGTTTGCAGAAACTTACCTGTCGGAGAGTACCTCATCGAGGTATCTCCTCAAGGTGGGACATCCATATAAGTCTCGTGGGACTTCCATATAACTCCTGAGTTCTTCTTGGAGTTCTTCTCCCTAGATTGCTCTAGAGAGGGGTTCCATGGTGTAGTAAATATTAATAGTAGTTTCTATACAGAGTTTATTATAGGATAAATAGGCATAAAATAGAGAATAATAAGAATAGATAAAAGAAACAAAAGGGAGAGATCAACTTAGCCACACCAAGGCCTCACCATCCTCTTGCGAGTATCAACCACCAACTCACTAGCAATCTCCTCTGTACGTCCTCCTTGTACGCGGGGTCAGTAGGCGTGGTCATTGTTACAACCACAGAGCCTAGAGTGCTCTGTATGTTCTTCATGTGCGCGGGGTAATAAGGCGAGTCCGAATGTTACATTGATAAGGCGAGTCCTACTGTTACAGTCTGTTACTCATATTCGGCTTTTTTTTTTGAATAATTGATGGAATTTTGGAGATCAGTGAGTGTCTGAAATTCTAATTGGCAAACAAGGGTTAATGATTCGAAGGTAGGAAACGCTCTTCTTAAAATACGAAAGCAATTGAGAAAATGCAGGAATCATAAAAGGAACTTTTCACTCTATGCGGTGTTTGCGTATTCACCACCACAGTAATCTGTATTGTAAAAAAAGTTTAATGAACATAAATAATTAATCCAGGCAAAACGTTCTCAAAAATAACTTTAATTTAAAGAAAATTCGATTGAAGTGTTATTGAATTGAAGGCTGGAAATTTTTCACACAGTGGTGATATATTCGAAAGTGACGTTGAAATGCAAGTAGTGTTATAGTGAAGTCTTCACGATGTTTGATAAAAAGCAAGGATTGCGCCAACTGCAGGTAAATCTTAAAAATCTTTTCATAATTTTGACATTTTTCGATTGCCATTCAACTGTTAGTCTCTTTTCGTTTAATTTTCTATTTTCTAAAACAGCGTTTTACCAAAATTAATTTCATGGTAATCTTATAATCTTTACTCTAATTAAAAATGCATTTATTTATTCATTATAATTCCACATTAAGCTTTTTGAAACTTTTATTTTTGCTTGAATGTGAGATTAAAATGCTAATCGAAAGATAATTTGAATTTTTAGACTACAAAAAAGCCGCCGAAGGAACTAGATAAGGCACGACATGGCAAAAGAAGCAATAAAAACAGTTTACAGCGAAGAGATACGTACGATGAGCTCGCGTCTTGCCAGGTCAAAAGCATTGTATTTGTTTAAATATTGTGATAAAATTTTGAATGAAATTACATTTTTTAGCAGATATATCGTTAAAGGACCTCTCAAATAACATGACTTCAGCTCAGTATTATGGTATACAATAATTATTGAATTTAGGGTATACAGTTGCGGCCAATTAAACATCACAATTTAATATTTTCAGTTGAATATCACACGCCTTTGGGTATTTGCCATAATATATAATATTTTTTGAAATTTTCAAATAATATTGAGTGAATTTTAGCAATCGTAAGACTTGCGATGAGGATCCATGGCATATCTCAATAGTGCACGGGTACTGCGAGTCGAACGCCGAAGAGTCGGTGCATCCGATAACGGGAGTGATGAAGTCATAAGAGAAGCTGAACCATAAGAAGGCAACGATGAAAGATCACAACCAGAAAAAGGCGATTGAGGAAAGCATGGGTGAAGATGCTTTTGGGTAGAATCCAGTGTAAACTGCACTGGTCCCAAATCAGCAAGAATCAGTCTAATGCCCATTTCAGAGTATTCACAAATCGTTCTGCTTGCCCATTCGATTGAGGATCAAATTGTGTTGTCCGAGTGTAGTTGAATTCCCCGATCTTTTGCAGAATTCGCTGAATTGAACAGAAATGATTGCGTTCCGTTATCTGTTACAAAGCTTTAAAAAATTTTGAGAAAGGTCCAGCGTAGTTTTAATATAGTTTATTCGATGAAGGGCACAATGCCCTCTTACTGTGTATAAAGTATAAAGTATAAAGCAAAAATAAGAATATTTTAATAAGATTTATGGTTTAAATATAAAAAAGACGAGAAATCGCTCGATGATAAGAAGAGAGATAAGAGGAACGTGAAATTCTATAGAAACACAGGGAGATGAAAGCTTATTTTATGGATTCTATGCGCTTTAAATTTGCTTTGATTACGGGAGAAATAACAAAAAAAAGCGTATTCTACTAAAGATTTTACAGGGTGCGCCATTAACATAGCGCCGCATTCAAGGCGGTGTAAAAACTTCAAATCGAAAGATTTTTTCTGAAAATCAACCAAAATGTTTATTAAAACATAACAAAAAAAATTTCCGGATTTCTTCTGATTCTCTCTCTGACGACCTTAACCGCATCTGGAGTTGTCACAGACACCGGGCGACCACTTCTACGTTTGTCGTTGAACGTTCACAGCTCCCTGAAGCGAACGAGAATACGATTCACTACCGATTTGTTGACTCCTAGCTTTTTAACAATCTCCGAAGAAGTCAATCCTTTCTTCGCACACGCTACAATTGCAGATCGGAATGGAGAAGCAGCCACCATTACCTTCAACATTAATATAATTGGCTGAAATTTTCAGGAATAGTTAAAAACAAAACAATTAATTAAAAAAATAATACTGCGCGCTACAAAAAGCGTTCCGCATGCGCCAGAGCTTACGCAAAGTAGCGGCGCTATATTTATGGCGCAACCTGTATATAAGTTGTGAATCATTTTATGAAGGTGGTGGCGGAGAATGTTGTTGAGCTTTCCGAACTACGATGTCGATGAGTGATGAGAACAACATATTAAAATCGAAGAGAAATTACATATACTGGGATATCCTCGATCCCAAGATGCTCCACCATACCCGAAAAGCTCACCGCCGCTCTTCACATCTAAATCTTCTAGCACGATTCCGACCCGAAACAAGCCAGCAAGTCAACCCAATCGATCACCTAATCCAATTCTATTGATCTGATTCATTATTGCTTTAAGTCTCGTATTGTGCTCTTCAACTGATGAGCCAGTGATGATGATGTCGTCGAGGTAGGTGGCCGCTCTTTCTAGACCTCTAATCGTGGCATCCATTATTTGCTTGAAAGATCCTGGAGTTGGCTTGACTTCGGATGGTAATCGATTGTATCTTAACAAGGTTCCGATGTGTGTTCATGCACAACATCTGCTTTGCTTGTTTGTCGATTGCGATCTGGAAATAAGCTTCAGGCAGCAGTTCAAAATAGAGAACATATCGTCCGCCGTTGGCAGAGAGTGTTGATGCTGTTGGATTGCATAGTTTAGTCCCTTTGAGAAATACTCATGTACCAATCCATTTTCTTTATTACAGAAACGATTGGAGCTGTCCATTCCGATTGATTTACAGAAGAAATAATGCTTGTTTGCTCTAAACGTTCAAATTCTTCAGATACCGTATCCAAAGCTGCGAATGGTACTGAGCAGAAAAGGTAGGAATTCCGGATTCCGTCGTTTTTTTCATTCCGTGAAAAATTTTTTTCCGTTTTCCGTTTTCCGGATTCCGAGTTCCCAAAATCCAATTCCGCCCTACTCTGCAGAGAAGGGCAGAATTCCGGATTCCGCATTCCGGATTCCGCTGTTTTTTCATACCGTCTTCCAGATTCCAGATTCCGTGAAAAAAATTTTTTTCCGAGTTCCCAAAATCCAATTCCGCCCTACTTTGGTTCTGAGCGAGCTTTCCGGTTTGAGTTGCAATGACGGCTTGAAACATCACCGAATTCTTTATTCGAATCGATTTTCAGTTGCTCTCGAGTGTTGTGCACGTAGTCTCATTCATGCTGTTCCAACATCAGAATGCGCTGAATAGACTTGATTTTCATTGAGGAGTTCCAGAGCTGAGAGTCTTTAGAAATCTAATTGATTCCTGGAAGTCTACCAGTTTCTGCGACATGAGCTTCTTCAGTGACTGAATTTCCATTAATGATGAAGTTGCACTTGAAATATCCTTTTAAATCCTTTTATAGCTATTGACTGATGATTTTTCATTTTGAATAAATCGTAGGTGCTTTGAGATGAGGTCGATCTAAATGATTCCGGTCCAAGGGGCTGATAGTCGTTTTAGGCCTGCAAAGCTTTGCAATATGTCCGTCTTTTTGAGACTATGAGCATATTTCCTCCATTTGTAACTCGGGGATAGTGGAGTGGAGTTTTCAGTAGTTTTTCTCCTTTTGGTTGAGTTGTAAACGGCTTAGATCTCGGCTTCTTCTCTCCTCTTCTCGCGATTTTCTCGCACATCAAGGAGCCATTTTATGTTCGGTTCCAGTTCAAGCAGTGTTCAATTCTGTCTTTTTTCCATTACTTGCAAATCCTTGGTTCGAATATCCAGACTATGAAGCAAATCAGATAATCTGATCTTCTTGAACTCGGAAGATGAGAAATGGCTGGACACTTGAGCAGTGTATTCTTCGATTGATTCATCACTGTATTTCGTGAGAGGGAACTCTTGACGTCTTCGTAAAATTGGGATGGTTGACTTGAAGGCTTCCCTGCATCGGTGGATGAGGCACGAGAATTTGAAGTTATTTGGCACTTTCAGAAGAATTCGGTTTTCACAGTGATTATACTCTATAGTATTGAATTTGCAAAGAACTAACCATGCCCTAGCATCGTTTTGGAGTGTTGCACCATCCCTGTTGAGAACATCTTCGTATTGGCTGTACCATGCGCCGAAAGGTTGGTCGTCCCCCGGATCATACATAGTTGTACAAGGGGATCCTCGACGAAATGACTCCCACGAGATGACTGATCGTTGATAGAGAGGTCGTGGTTGACCCCGGTAATTGAGCCAATTTGGTGAAGCGAAGCAATTTATTGAGTGTGAGTCGCCATTGCCTTTGTCTAATCGCCAGTTGTTGCGTCTTCCAACATGTTGGCACGTTGAAGATTCTTATGAATGGGACAAGTTAAGCTATCGGCTTATTGTCTGATACTTTTACCTATGAGGGTCTGTTCTAATTCCATAAGCTGAGAGAGCGGATTTTATTTATTTTAGTTTTATAATTTATTGTACTAAATTCTATTAACTGAGATTTATTGTATTTTCTTCTGAATTATTGTTTTGGCATCATATATAAAAACTGTTTCAACTGTGAAAAATCTGTCTACACAGCTGACTTGGAGTCAGATGAAGAGGAAAATTGAAAGAAAAACCGCGCGGAAGTAATGCAGGGGCGTATAGCCCGCCCACTTTTCTCTGCGGCATTGCAAAATTGAATTTTTCTACGTAGTTAATTCAAAATTTATTGAGTTTTTAAAGTTTTCAAGTTCAATTTCTTTTTGTTTGCTATCTTTCATTAAAAAGCTTTTACAGATATTTATTCTCGACGCAATAACAATAAATGGGACGAAAGAAGAAGAAGGTAGACAAACCGTGGTGTTGGTGAGCCTTTGAACACTTTATATGCCCTACTTTTGATTAATGAATAAAAATGATATTTACAGGTATTGCAATAGAGAATTTGATGACGAAAAAATCTTAATTCAACATCAAAAAGCAAAACACTTCAAATGTCATATTTGTCACAAAAAACTATTTAGCGGACCGGGGTTATCGATTCATTGTATGCAGGTGAGACTAGAAAGAGATGGAAAATCCGTTTATTTTTAATTTTTTTAATTGTTAAATTAAGGTACATAAAGAAACAATAGATAAAATTCCGGCTGCTGTACATGGGCGAGACAATATTCATGTAGAAATTTATGGAATGCAAGGGATTCCCGCTGGAGCATATCGTGGAGCAGCTGACGAAGAACCTGATGAAAAACGGTCTAGAGCGGATAATGGTCCGCCACCAATGTCGGCACCCATACCATTTCCTCAACATTTCCCTTTTCCTGGAATGCCACCGATGCCTGCTGGTTAGTATAAACAAAATTATAAAGTCAAGAGAATTCCTCAGTTTCCTTTTGTTTTGAGTTTGGCGTTTAAGCTTATGATTCATAATTATATCTATATCCTTTCATTGAAATTTGTAATACACTGGTACAAGCTTTAAAAAGCTAATTGTGAAAAACGATATCAAAAGTTTTTGATGGCCCGTAGTGTGGAATTTTCTTTTTCTTGGTAGTTAATTTTATTTAAATTTCTCCTTATGGATTAAATGTGAAAAAGAACCTGATATTAAAAAATAGTAATGTGTAGTTCAGATATAATTTTTTTTCAGTCTGAAAGAAATTTAAATATTTTAGGACCACCTCCAGCAGCCATGGGTTACGGAATGCCTCCAATGCCTCCCGGAATGATGCCGCCACCTCCAGGAATGCCAGGAGCGTACCCTCCACCACGAGCTTACCCACCAGCGCCAGCTCCAGGAGTTTATATGCCTCCACCTGGAATGCCTGGAGCGTATCCTCCACCTCGGATGGCGTTAGGTGGGCCACCCGGAGGCGCTCCAATGCCAGGTGGGCTGCCACCAAGAAGTCGGTTCGATCAATCAGATGGAGACCGATGGGGTCCACCAGGACGAGGAGTTCCCAAAACGCCACCATATGAGAACGGACAAGGTACGTAATAAGTGTTAAAAAGGATAAAAGTATGTAGAAGTAGAAGTAGATACCATTAATAGATATAATCATTCACACGTTGAATTTGGCTCCTTATGAATTGAGATTTATTGCTGTTTTTTTTCGAAAATTTTCATTTGGTCGCTTCAAATCAAATTTAATGCATGATCTTTCTCAAAAATTGGATATCCTGCATTTTGATACCTTAATAAATGCCAAATTATAGAATTTTACGTAGTGTTCTAATTTTTCCAGAACCTCAAGACTATGGTGCACAGGATGATTATCATCAAGGAGGTTACGAAGATCGATTCAGGGAAGGTGACCGAGTAGGTCTACCTGGGGGATCCCGGTTTGAACCCGTTAAAACCGAAGTTGAGGTATAATTTACCAGCTATCTACTAAAGTAGTTCTATTTGTTTTCTGTTTTCTAAGCTTTTGTTTCAGAGTAACCCTACTGGTCCGCCAACGACATCATCGGCGGCCGCCGCGGCTGCTGCTACGGCAGCTGCTGTTGTTGCTTCAAAACTCGGTTCTCGAACAAGAATCGTACATCCTGATGACCACTCGCTGTCACTTGAGGAACGTCGCGTAAAAATGTTTTTCGAGAAACGCGCCAACCCTTATCACTGAGCACTTCTGTATCTCTTCTTTCAAATCCTTCTATAATTTTATGTTTCCGCGTTAAACTGAAAAGTTCGTTTACACTCTCCACTCTTAAGTTATTGATCAATCTAATCCTATGTCAATTTTTGCTGGGTCGTCCTGTCTGAAAATTAAAAAAAAACAAACAAGATTTTATCAGTTGAATAAATTATTTCTCAACTTTTAAAGGGCAGCAGAAAAAAGTTGGAGCAACAAAGATTATGCTTGTAAACCCGGAAAGGTTAAGCGAAATAGGGAACATGAAATGCTACGTATATCTGGTAGCGTAAGCTGCCAAAAAGTGAAAATTTTTTAATTGTGAAGAAATTGCATAAAATTACTACTTATTTGATAGGGTAAAACTAATCATCGTCAACAAAGGAAATAGTTCCAGCAGTTTTCATGTATCTTTTATAACGTTTGTACCGACCGGATTGAGACATTTTTTCTTGATCCGCAGCGTCTCGTTCAGTCTTCCACGCAATGCAATTCGGTTTCAGCCAGCATTCTTGTTCTAGAAGATCGGCGATATCATCCGTGAACCTCTGGAAGAACGCGATTTCAGAAGAAATTGAAAGAATAGCTTGTTTGAGATTACTTGGTCAAACTCGGATTGAGAGACTCCGAGATGTTTCCTTATAAGGTAAAGTTTCGCTTCCTCATCATATTCTTCTTTCTTTATGACGAACCTCCAGTACCACTGAACATTCCACTTAATGTATTGAGCGACTGTTACGGGGAAAACGAGCGTGTGCCAGGCTAGAGTATCATAAACTGATTCCTTTTTATAGCCTCCTCTGTAAAGCAACATTGGAATACAATAACATGCGGAAAATAGGGAATGGTATTGAACGGGGAGAGCAAGAACGAAGAATGGAAGCAATGTGCGCAACTTGTCATTGTTTCCGTTTCAACGCCTTTCCCTTGTTTCTATGGTATCTTGCACTTGCCAATGCAAAAGAACATACGTTACATCAAGATTTTCGATTATGATTTGTTTAATAATCGCATCATTATCGACTCCTTTAATTTTTTTCAGTTTTCCATTTCGGTCCATCTCGAGTAGCTGGAACAATTCATTCATTGAAATCATGAAAGGAAGATTGATACCCCTTTATCGATTCCATCCTTGATAGCCATGTTACGAAATTTTCCAACGCCAGTTGCATATTCGATGGCTTCAGAGAATTTATGTTTTGCAGATAAGTATTGGAAGAGAGAGATAACTAATATAGTTCCAACAATAACAATTCGAACATCTACTTTTGGAGCCACACGAAGGCGATAATACTGATAATAGTTGTAAAATCTTAAATTTTGTAATTAAAAGCTAGGAATGAAATAATCAATAAATGAAATATAGATCCTTTGCAACTAACCTTTGATCCGGATGATCGAGGTAGTAATCGTAATTTGTTTTGGCTTCTTCATCTTTCAATGTTTCATAAGCTGTAGCAATTACTCGGAAGCGTACTTCCGCAAGAACTTTTTCTTCCTAAAAACAAAAAAATTGTGGTAAAGATAGCTGATATCAATATGATGCGATTTGATCGTCTTGTTATTTTCTAGGTACACTAAGATCATACCTTATTTTTAACTCTGTCGGGATGATGCTTCCTTGCCAACGCTCGATAGGCTTTTGCCAATTTTTGCTTGTCAAATTCTTCGCGGTTAATCTCAAGGACTGAAAGTTTCTTTTACAGGCGAGGAGATATATCGACCCACCTAGGCAGCAAAGCTTTCAACTTTTGACAGTATTAAGGAATGTTTTCTTTGCAATTTTTACTATCTAATTTGCTCTGCATTTCTTGCTTTCAAAAAACGTTAAAGAATATTTCTGGCAATTTTTGGTTTCATTGTAGCTAAAAATCTACCGTACAAACCTGAAGAACTAAAATGACTTCAAATAATCCACACATAGTGAAGTGTATCAATTAGATTACCAATGCATTTATTGTTACTCCTCATTTTAAATGTTTTAATAGTGATTTATTATAAAAATGATAAAAAGCAAAAGAAAGTCACTAAGCCTTTCCTAGCAACGGAAAATGCTTTTGTTTAAACATTTTTCATTTTTCGCGGTCTGCTCTTTTCAGATTATCAATCGGAATTTTATGAAAAAAAGTACCATCATAACAATTTTCCAAACCACAGTAGAGTTCTGGTGCAAAGCCAACTGATTCACATCTCTGAACTAGAAAAGTGAGGAAAACTAGTAAAACTGGTGCTATCGCTACCAAGCGCATTTGACTGAAATTCAATTAGTAAAACAGCAATTATTTGAATTTTAAAGCATTCAAGTACCGAATCCGGACGATAAGTGAAAATAGAAAACAAATAAAAAGATTGCCGATTTTTATTTGACATGTTTGTAGACGAATCAATACGGGGCAATCACGAAGATAGAGCAAAAAGGCATAATCAATGATTCAACGGGAGAACATCAGGTATTTCAGAAATATAATATGTGCAATATGTGCAGGAAGTCAACTGGGTTCCAGGGCTCTATTCAATTTTTGAAGCAGCATAATCAGCAAAATATTTGTTGTATAACTCATAGTCAATATCGAGAAAAGTGACAAGGACGATACGATCAAGTTTATCCTTTTCGAGAAATTCAGTCAGGAATTTAGTGACAGACTTTGCAGCATCATCGTTCGGATAACCATAGACACCAGTAGAAATGCAACAGAAGGCCTAAAAGATGAAGAATTCTGCAAAGTTACAGTAAAAAATTAATCACCACACTCTTCATTCCATTCTCGATAGCTATATCCAATGATGTTCTGTAGCAGACAATTAGACTTTCGCGGAGGTCGTCATTTACTCGTCCAAACGCTTGTGGACCAACTGTATGTATGATCTCTTAAAATATATACATTTTTTTTTAGAAATTGAAGAGTATAATTACTTTTTATATGTGCAATTTTACATCCCGAAGTGATAACTGCGTCTCCAACAGCACAACCGTTATACTGACGACACTCCGCGCGCAGTTCGCTTCTACCAGCTGCAAGATGAATCGCTCCATCAACTCCACCACCTGTAAATAATGATTTCTGAGTAAGTCTTATGTGAGAATATCGAAAAAGATCGAGCAGACAGACTAACAAAAAATTCAGGATGAGATTTACTCTGCTTGCAAGAAAGCCGGTTAGAAATGTAGTAATTAAGAAATGTTGTTTTTGGTACCTCCAGCTAGTCTATTGTTGGCTGCATTGACTATTGCATCCACGGCAAGCTTGGTGATGTCTCCATTCCAGATGCTCACTCGGTCGAGGACTTTTTTGGCAACTTTGACTAAAATATTAGGATTTGAAGCGGTTTTCGACAATAAGGAGTTAGCAACACTACTTAAGCTTTTATCTGACTTTTCATTTGTGATAATTTTTTAAGCAATTGTTAAAAATTACTTTGTATTTTTTGTATTTAGAAAAGGAAGCGAAACCTTTAAAAATTTACATTTGTGAAACAAAGTTGGCAGTTCTGAGAGCGTTGTAGCTGTCATAGTTGATTTTTCTGAAAATATGAATATGAAGATAGATATTTAGCAATCATTTTAAATTTCAAAATTGATTGTGAAATGTTTAAAGAAATAACTGATATGCAATGTTCCATCAAAGCGTGGAAGCACTTGTCCACGAGAACTGCATGGCCTAGAGGACTAGTTTTCCCATCATGCGATTTTTAATTGTGAAACGACGGAGGCTATCGGAAGGTACATCCTTGCACCGCCGTTTCGCCCAGCCGCTGTTAACTCAAAGTTGCTTCTTATGACATCACTTTCATCCCAGCCGCTGCTCCGCCAAAATATTAGTTTCGCAAAAAATAAACAGTACCACCGAAACAAATTGTGATTCTAGAAAAGCGGTTCACCACTGTTTTTAGGTACATAAGTCGCAAAGCCGCTACGCCGCGAGTTCGACTTTGACCCCCCGATGCATTCTCATTTCTTTCTCTTCCATAAAATTTGTAGTTGGTTGGCTTTCAGCTCAAAAAATAATCAATATTCAAACACTTGAAAATAGTGTGGTCTGGCAACGTTTCTCGGTTAAGAAGTTTTCTCTAATAGAAAAAAAGGAAGAAGAAAAATTAAAAAAAATGATAAGAGGAAAGTAGGTTATGCCTTAATTCCCAGCGGAAATCTGAAAAATTCTGTTATTCCTCGCATTGTTTGAGCTATATTTTCAAATTAGCAACTTTGCGCATGCATTCAACTTTTTAAGGTCTCACAAGATTATCGGGTGTTACCTATTTTTCCCGTTTCTTACCTTCTCTTTTCATTCCTTTTTCCTTGTACATCTTCAACTTTTATCCCAATTACTTATTGCTTTTATGTAAGTGTTTTTATTGAAAAAAAATTTCAGAATGTCCGAGCATGTAAAAGTTTCTGCCGAAGATCAGGCTCTCTTAAACAAGTTTGCACGCTCTTATCAGACAGAGACACAGTTGAAAGTGAGTTAAAATGAACATTACGCTTAATTCTGTTTCATACGCCACAGGTCGAGTTGAAAGAAGCAAACACGTTGGTCGACAACATCGACGAAGCAAGTGATGAAATATTGCTTCTCGACGATGAGGATTCCGCGTCTATTCCATGCCGTATTGGAAGCTGTTTCGTTCATTTCAATGGAGTGAGTAAAATAATAGGAAACGTTTAAAGTCCTTATTCTTCGTTGTGTTTATTAATTTATTTAAAATTTGTCGATATACGCATTTTTCAGGATAATCTAAACGATTATTTGAGTGAAAGAAAGGCAGCGGCACAGAAGCTTCTTGCTGATAAAAAAACGGAGTTGGACGCCATCACCACAGAAATGGATCGGATTAAAAAGGTGTTATACGCAAAGTTTGGAGACAAAATTAACTTAGATGCTGAGGAATGAAACATACCCGCTAATTTTATAATTTGGTTCTGATACAACTTTATAAATCTGACAAGGGAACTGTTTTTAGATAACGTTTGAGAATTTTATGAAAATTGGTACACAGACACTTTCGAGCATGCTGAAAACCATGGCAAACTTTGTTTTTGCCTAAAACTCTCCAGAAGCTGAATATTCGCATCTGAAGTTTCATCTGAATTTTCATCGCATCTGAAGTTTTCCCCCCATCCCGGACCTCACTCTTCTCTATGCTTCCATATCATCCATTTCCGGAAGCAGCGGTGGTGTAGTGGCAGTGGGATGGTTTGGAACCCTGGGGGTCCAAGTTCGAACCCTATTATGGTAAATTTTTTTTGTTTCTTGTAATTTCATTTTCTAGAGGTCTCCAGAGCACATTGGTCTCGAATGGAACTTGCAGAATGCCGAAAAAGGGTATATGAGTTGTTTAATTGTTTTTTGATCTCAAAGGCTTCTACTCTAAACTTTAGAAAACAACAGAAATTTCCGGCTTGGAGGATGGTTTGGAGGCTTGGAGGCTTGACGGCGTCAATTGCTGCCGTGTCTTTCCAAGTGCTCCAGGAGTCGACGATCACAAGAATATCTTTGGGCATAGACGAATCGAAAACCACTTTTTCGAAGAAAGTCACCATGTTGATTTTAGTCATGATGTGACTGGAATGGCACGTGACTTCCAGATTTGATGCTTTAAAAAGACCTTTCTTGGGAAATCGGCCTTTGGGTTCTTTCAAATTAATGAATAATTTGGGGTGCATTTTTCCCGATGCGGAGATCAAGGGAAGTACTGTGTATGAATGTGTAGTTGAAGAGACACTTCCAACAACACAGTGAACATCTTTGGATCCGGTAAATGTAAGAGTCCGAGCTGTGTTCATTTCGAGCTGGAATCCACTCTGATCAGCATAGACAACGGTAGACACAAATTTCGTGATTTTCCTGGAGGAAATTCCGTACATTTTCTTCCATCCAGCCAGCCGACTATCCGATCCGACAAAGTTTCCAATGCAAATGTTGTTCTTCCTTATGATGTCAGCAATAAGATAGCGTAGAACGTTATCATGTAGGATTTTCATGGTGACTTTCTTCGAAAAAATGGTTTTCGATTCGTCTATGCCCAAAGATATTCTTGTGATCGTCGACTCCTGGAGCACTTGGAAAGACACGGCAGCAATTGACGCCGTCAAGCCTCCAAGCCTCCAAACCATCCTCCAAGCCGAAAATTTCTGTTGTTTTCTAAAGTTTAGAGTAGAAGCCTTTGAGATCAAAAAACAATTAAACACAACTCATATACCCTTTTTCGGCATTCTGCAAGTTCCATTCGAGACCAATGTGCTCTGGAGACCTCTAGAAAATGAAATTACAAGAAACAAAAAAAATTTACCATAATAGGGTTCGAACTTGGGACCCCCAGGGTTCCAAACCATCCCACTGCCACTACACCACCGCTGCTTCCGGAAATGGATGATATGGAAGCATAGAGAAGAGTGAGGTCCGGGATGGGGGAAAACTTCAGATGCGATGAAAATTCAGATGAAACTTCAGATGCGAATATTCAGCTTCTGGAGAGTTTTAGGCAAAAACAAAGTTTGCCATGGTTTTCAGCATGCTCGAAAGTGTCTGTGTACCAATTTTCATAAAATTCTCAAACTTTATCTAAAAACAGTTCCCTTGTGAGTCTCTTTCAATAAAATTCATTTAAAAAAAATCAGCTTTCTATTCCTTCTATGCAAATGTGTGCTCATTGTTCACTTCTTATTTTGTGATGATGACATTTTTCGCCTGCTTCTCTTATCGCAAATGGCACCACTCACTGGTGTGTCACACCAGATCCTACATATCAAGGAAACAGTAGATTAAGGAAAACGTTGTTCTTCATTGGCTGGTTTTTCTACACTTCTTCATTTCGACCTGTCGTCATCGAAAAATGTATCTTATTTTTTTCTAAATTTTACGTAATCATATCGTGACAGACGGGGAAAAAGGCTAGATTGTAGCGCTCCGTTCACTCGCAGGTTCTTGCAAAACTGTTACGGTTCACAAATTGGATATTTTAGGACAGTTATAGAAAGAAGGAAACTCATACTTTTGAATAAACAAAACTGAAAGTGGCAAAAATTTTCTCAGCACCGTTTCATTCGTCTGTCCGACTTTTTAATTCGCCTACACTTTCATTTTTTTACTTTTAGCTTTCCTTTCCCCTTTAATTCTCCGATTATTTGTTATATTTTCCGCTGTTTGTTTGCATTTAAAAAAATTCGTAACTGGACACAAATAAATGTGGTTATTTTTATTCTCTATATGAAGAAATGGAACTTAGAGAGAATTTTATGCCCGGGATTCTCTATTTACTCAAATAAACTATTCTTGTGCCTAGTTGTTTAATTGCAGAAAAGTTTTAAATGTGTGTTATAAACAAGTTTTTCAATGTCAACTGAATAAATGTAGAATAGTTTAAAACCTTTTTTAAGTTAAGTTAATTCGTGTCTGCGCCAGTTTCTATTTAAGTACTTTTCGATGAATAAAAATGTTTAGAATATTATAACCAAATAGCTAAATTTTTAATCCTGATTGGCATTCTTCCCTATGATAACGAAAGTAGGCATTTACCTAATGTGTTTTTACTTTTCTTTTATCCAAAATAAACTATGAATCGTCGACAACAAGTCGACACTTGATTTACATTGTTTTCCTACAGTGTTGTGTTAATTAATTTTTTTCTTTTTTAGTGTCCTTCATGTATCTCTCGTTCCTCTTTTTTCTATTGCCTTGTAATGATGTATTAGTGGAGACAAAGAGTGACCGATTTGTAACTTCAAAAATGTTTTTCAACATCCCAGCCGATTTCAACAGCGATTTTTTTTCAGTGATCATTTCTCATGAAACGAATATCCGGAATATCCTGTTTATGACACTATTGTCTTAGTTTTTTGTGCCCAATTGGTTACTTAATTGTTCACTTGGATGACAGAATTATTTGAGAAGGAGTGCATCAAAGACTCTGCCTTTGTCTCTTCGAAAAGTAGTTCCCATTGCTTTTTTTCGTTTATTTGCTTTCATAGAGTTGTCACCTATGACGAGGCGACACAATTCTTCTTTTCGGACGACAAGTATGTGAATTAACCTCCGAGTCGAATCCTTGTTTTCAAGGCAATGAATTTCAAACTCTAAACTTCTAAAGATTGCTCGATAAAGCTGTCGTTGAATCATCAATGGGAACATAAATTAATTAATTGATGAATTAAATGCGTTTGTTTTTTCTCCGCGTTGTTAATTTCTCCATAACTAGAATACAGTTTTTCTTGTTTCAGCTGTCCGGTTTTCAATTTAAAAGTCAAGAACTAATTTTCAAAAATGGCTGAAAAGTGCAAACGTCATTCTGTGTCTGATCCACTGTCAAAAGATCTTGTGGAGTGCCTTCGTGAGTCGATGCAGCGCGAATTCAAATTTGAAACCCCATACGTATTCGTCGTATTTGGAGCTTCGGTAATATATAATCTATTGAAAAATTAGTTTTTTTTTAAATATTCGTTAAATTTTAGGGAGATCTTGCCAAGAAAAAAATATACCCCACTCTGTGGTGGTTGTTCCGGGACAATCTCCTTCCTGTGAATATCAAGTTTGTCGGATATGCTCGTTCTGATTTGACTGTTTGCCGTCTTCGAGAATCGTTCGAAAAAAATTGCAAAGTTCGCGACAATGAAAGATGTGCGTTCGATGATTTCATCAAAAAATGTTCGTATGTTCAGGTAACCCAGCCAACAAACCGAAAAACTAACGAGTAAAATGCGGGGGTAGCCAGGTGACTTTTCTCTTCAAGTAAATGAAGCTTCACTTACTTGAAGAATAATTCCTTGACTCCCGTAGTGAGTTCTAGTACAGTATCATTTCTAATTGTAAGACAAAGATGTAGTTATAAACATTTAATTTTAATGTTTTTTTTTCAATTTATTCGCCATTTTCCAAAGAATCACGTGTCTTTTGATTTGAACCACTTAATTCCGACTTTCTGCTAATAAGTTTCTAGGTCTACCCAGTCCGGAAATCTACACTTTTGAATGTTTAGGGTCGATATGACACGTCAGAAGGATTCCAAACCCTTCAAAGCTTGATAGACGACTTTCAAAAGGAGAGCAACAATCGTGAGTTTAAACTCAATTGCAGTTTTTACGCCTGATAGCAATTTTCAGAAGCAGTTAACCGTCTGTACTACCTCGCTCTTCCGCCATCTGTTTTCAACGTCGTGTCAACTGAACTCAAAAAGAATTGTATGGATCGCGGTGATTCCTGGACTCGTGTTATTATAGAGAAACCGTTTGGACACGACTTAACTTCTTCGTGTGAATTATCGAATCATTTGGCAAAACTGTTTAAAGAAGATCAAATCTATCGAATCGATCACTATCTCGGAAAAGAAATGGTTCAAAATTTGATGGTTCTGAGGTACACCGTAGTTCTTAACCTACGAATAAGTAGTAATATTTTCAGGTTTGGAAACCGTATTCTAGCTCCATCTTGGAATCGTGACCACATTGCCTCCGTTATGATTTCTTTCAAAGAAGACTTTGGAACCGGTGGACGTGCTGGGTATTTTGATACTGCTGGAATTATTCGGGATGTTATGCAAAACCATTTAATGCAAATTCTAACATTAGTCGCAATGGAGAAGCCAGCTAGTCTGAACGCTGAAGACATCCGTGATGAAAAAGTAAAAGTGTTGAAAGCTACAAAAGTTGTGGAATTGAAGGATGTAGTTGTAGGACAATACGTAGCCAATCCTGAATTTAATAGTGAGTTGAAATCCTAGAATCCTTGAAATTTTTAAAGAACATCTCCAAATTATATTGGAAAAGTATCACTTTTTATAGATCCGGAAGCATCTCAAGGGTACAAAGATGACAAGTCGGTTCCAGCCGATTCAATCACTCCGACTTACGCACTTGCCGTTGTTCACATTAACAACGAGAGATGGGAAGGCGTTCCATTTTTTTTGCGTTGCGGGAAAGGTAAAATAAGTTGTATCAATTTTTTCCATCAGACAGCTGATTGAAACTGGTTAACTATGTTTTATATGAAAATGTATATAATATTCCTTTAAATTTTATTATCTAATTGTATATTTTCAGCACTTAATGAGAAAAAAGCTGAAGTACGCATACAGTTTAAAGAAGTCAATGGAGACATTTATCCTGCTGGTGAACTGAAACGAACTGAACTAGTTATGAGAGTTCAGCCAAATGAAGCAGTCTATATGAAGTTGATGACGAAGAAACCTGGAATGGGTTTTGGAGTCGAAGAGACTGAGCTTGATTTAACATATAACAACCGGTGAATTTTTCAAATTAATCTGCGAAGTTGAATAAAATGAAATCTAAATCAGCTGAAAGCGGTGCAAAGAGACGATTAAAACTTTTCATTTCCAGGTACAAAGATGTTCGACTCCCAGATGCTTACGAACGTCTATTTTTAGAAGTATTTATGGGATCTCAGATTAATTTTGTTCGAACTGACGAATTGGAGTACGCATGGCGCATTCTGACCCCAGTGCTTGAAGAGCTTGAGAAAAAGAAAGTACAGCCAGTTCCTTACAAGTTCGGAAGGTACATATTTATATGAAATCTATTTATGCTAATTAAAAGGCGCGTTTTTTGCTATTGCAAGAAAGTACAAAAAGAAACATTGTAATAATCTTCACGAATTTTCTTGCACTTGCGATAGCTTTCTTTTCTTAATTACTTTAATAATTCCATTACTCTTAGAAGTGTTTTAAGTCGATTTTTTTCAGTCGCGGACCTAATGAAGGTGACGAATTGATGAAGAAGTATGGCTTTATTTTCACAGGAACCTACAAATGGGTTGCTCCAAAGCTTTGAACGTTCATATCCCCTGATTTTCCGAATTGTAGTCAGTTCCCTAAACTTATATTTGCTTTCCTTTACCAGTGATTCAATACTGTTTCTTTTTTTAAATACTTGTTAATACCAAATGCTTTATTAAAAAATATGTTATGTTTGAAAGTTGCCGATTTAATTTAGTTTAGTTTATTTA
Organism: Caenorhabditis inopinata; assembly: GCA_003052745.1. Classification (NCBI taxonomy): domain Eukaryota; kingdom Metazoa; phylum Nematoda; class Chromadorea; order Rhabditida; family Rhabditidae; genus Caenorhabditis; species Caenorhabditis inopinata. The sequence continues at coordinate 18,670,999 of AP018154.1, forward strand.
TTTGCTTTTTAGTAATTTTATAAGAAATGAGGATTTAGTAGCATGATGAATAATAATTTCGGTTGATAGAGTGGGAGGGATTAGGGTATAAAAAGGGATAGTAAAGGACGGACCACATATATTTAAGACAAGGGTAACATGTCGAGTGGAACGTCGTTAGTTTGTTCAAAGTGGGAAAATAAGCAAAAAAACAAAATTATATGGGCGTCAACAAATCGTGCAAAAAATGGGATAGCCAGGTGTAAGTAGGCAAAATTAGAAATTCATTCACAAACCGTGGCGATTTTCGTCTACTTCGTAGTCATCTGCTTATCAATAGCAACATCGCAAGATACGAGCAGATCAAGTGAAGAATCATCATTCTTCCTGCGCTCTCACACGGATCTGAAACCTCGGGCCTTACACAGGGCCTTTTTGAGAAAATCCGGGTGACGCATTCATCAGTAGAAAGAAGATTAATAGGAATGACCATGACTTACACTGCGAAGACATCCGAGAGATCTCCCAAATCAAGATACCCAGTTAACCACATCAAAAAAAAAGGATGGCACGGACATATGCGAATAACTGACGGAAGATGAACGAAACTGATAAAATAATGGATTTCTCCCGACGACATGTCGGACGACCCCCCATGAGATGGTCCGATTCAGATAGGACCAGAATCAGACACAATCTTCAAGTCGCTGTCTCAGGAATGCCGAGAAGCTGTCGAAAAAGATAACGAAGAATTCATTAATACATACCTATTTAATGTCGCTAATGGATGGATGAGATGGACCAATTCTCCACGAAAAGACGTTTCTATGTATCGAGGAAATCGACTGATTACTGATTAACGTTTAAGAACAGAATTCTTAAACGTTTTAATGGATTTTCAAAAGATTTTCCGGGATATATATTTTTTTTTAATTGAAAAAGGACTAAATTAGCCTCTTATATTTTCAAGGTAATAATGTATGAAAAGAAAAGAATGATAAATATTAAATTACAGATGTACAGAGATAATGTTATGGGGTTATTCATGATGCATTTTTATGCAAAAAATGCCACTTTAATCTTATTCACGATACCATTTTAATTGAAAAAAAAGCATCTTAGTTCAGTGCTATTATCGCCGTAAAAAGTTCGACATTTTTTCGAGCCGCGAACATCGGATTTGAATTTAGAGGCTCCGCCATATATCGCGCATAGCAAATGCGCTGCAACGATGATGAATGGGCGGAGCCTCTAAATTCAAATCCCGACTCGAAAAAATGTCGGAACTTTTTTACGACGATAATATGTTCAGTTAAAATGCAAGGTGGTGTCGGATACCGTCACCGAGAAAGTCTATGCGCCTTTAATCTTTCAAATAAATAATTTTACTATTTTTTCACAACTGCCATAGTAATTTTACGCTTTTTCGCCTCCTCATCGTTCATTTTTGGCTGTAAAATATTATTTTTATCAAATTAATTTAAATTATTTCCGAAAATGTGAATTTTTCGCACAATAGGAGTTCTTCTCCAAAAAATGGAGGGCCTCGTAAATCGACAGATTAAAGGCGCATAGACTTTCTCGATGACGGTATCCGACACCATCTTGCATTTTAACTGAACATAGCACTGACCTAAGATGCATTTTTTTCAATTAAAATGGTATCGTGAATAAGATTAAAGTGGCATTTTTTGCATAAAAATGCATTATGAATAACCCCATTAGAAAAAAGGATATTCTGCTGTTCTTCCTAATTTCCTAATTATAATTTCCGTTGGTGTCTCTAATCTCTGTCGAGTTACTGCTGTTTTACCTCATCTTTGAAATTAATAATTGAACTTTCTATTTATGGAACCGCCTTAAAAATTGTATTCAAAAATACTCAGTATCTAGCAGCGCCGAATGAAGAGGTGCTCCACCCTCTAACAATAACGTAGCCCGAAAACACCTGCCGTGAACACCGACCCCCCCCCCCCTCTTAACTGCGACCAGATACCGAATGCAGTCTTCCCAACATACCACATTGTCTCTTGGGTCACCGTTATCGAGTATTATCGAAGTATAAAAGACTGGTGGGCTCAACGTGAGTGCACACACACACACACCTTCTGTCCTCCTGGTGTGTCGTTCTCTTCACTTCGGGATGTCTACTACGCCATTTCGTCTTTTCGATTTACCATTTGTTGCAAAACGAATAGTTTTTGATTACTTTAAACCTATTGAAATGTAAGTCTAAAGATGTGGCGTTATTTGCGGAGTTGAAATAATTCAATTATTTCAGATTCGAGATTTCCTTCACATCTTCCCGAGTACGAAAATCGGAGCTTAAATTAATGAAACTTCAAGCCATCGAGTACAATATACGATTTGAAAGCACTCCGGTTATTGAAACAGTAATCCGAAAAGACAATATACTAGGAAACAAAATATTGGAAATACATTTATGTAATTCACAATTCGATGACCCTGATGAAAATGATGAGAGAGTGATAGGTTGCCATCGCCTTAAAATAAGGTTATTATCACTAGCTAAAAATCTGAATTTAATTAATATTTTTAGGAATAAATTTCCAGAACTTCAATTATGTCATCACAATGCGGAATTTGCCGTTTCCATCGTTTTTGATTACATTTTTAGTATTTTTCGGGGACCAGTTAATATATCAATGTATCTCTGTACCCTTAATAATGTAACTGCTGTATTACTAAATCCTCATTTCGCAATGTGCGAGAAACTGGAGATTAACGAAGATTACGAACATGTAGCTGATGAGAGTGACATAGAACAAGTGCTAGATTTGGTTTCAGTAAGCAAGGCTGTTGAGATTTATATTCCGTTACCATCTGGAATAGAAGTGAATAAAGTAAGACTCAAATTTTGCTTGAGTTTTACCTTTCTTTTTTTTTCAGCTAGAGAATTTGAAATCCTTAATTCTATACGATGCTAAATGGATGAGCTTACAAGATCTATGTTTTCTGAAATGCGAGGACATAAGACTCGTAGAACACACATTCGATATCGATCGTTTCCAACAATATGCGGAGTGGTGGCTTAATTCAAATAATACTACGCTGAAGACATTGATGTTAACATGGGATGATTTTGACGAGGAAATTGAGTTGGACACTCAGAAACTGCCGTGGAAACCATGGAACCCAAAGCAAAGATCAAGATATTTTAAGTAAGCTTTTTAGTATTTCTTGCTTTCAATAATTTTTGTTTAAATTCAGCTTACCAAAGAGAAAACATTGCTTATTCAAAATGGACTGCATTGATGGGCTCGATGTAACCCGATCCGACGGACTCACAGCCACCTGTCTTATTCCTCATTTTTTTGAGAAAACACTTATGTTTCTCGTTTGGCACGATCCGTTTCCTGAAAAACAACGGATTATAGAACTGAATCACCAAATTTCCAAAGGGATGAATCGATTTTATACAATATACAATTCAGTTTCAAAAGATAAAGTGCATGGAAAGCTGGGAAAGGATGTAGCGGAAATTCTTGAAGGCAACGCGAATGAAGCCTGTTTATACCCATATTTAGAATGTTCCTTGATAATGTATGGCGACGAGATATGTTCAATATACTTAAACATTTTACAACAAGTGTCAAAAAATATGAGAGAACTTGCAATCTGGGAAAATTCCTGATTTACAATATATTTCTTCAAAACATGTAACGGTTATGGGGTTATTCATGAAAAACACGATAATCATTTTAATGCAAAAAATGCATTTTTTTTGCATTAAAATGCAATCGCGAATAAAATTAATGTGGCATTTTTTGCATTAAAATGCAATTGTGCTTTTCATGAATCATTTTAGAATTCTGTAAAGCACCAATCATTTAGTATAGAAATTCTGTTGTTCTTGTTCTTGTTATTGATTCTATTTGGTCATGCCGTCATTTGTTTCTATTAATTTTACACCGTCCACTTTAAAAATAAAGCTTCATTTCGGAATTTTAACTCATTTATTTAGCAACTATCATCAAAAATATGCATACTGCAGTTGATCAAGCCATGCACGTTTTTCCTTATGCGTTTCAATTATTCAGCCACAGCTAAAGATGATGACAATTGAAAAATAGACAAAACTCGATCGACCGCGGTCGACTTCGACTTCGACTCGATTTGCGTTGCAAACGCGCTCTATTGAGCATCTTTTTGGAGGGAACTCAAAATCGGTTTTTTTTTTCGCAATTAATAATTTTCAGCACTTTTTTACCATTTTAATCACATTTTTTCCAATTTTTCACCCAATTCCGATTTGATTTAATTTCTAAGCCAGTAAAAAATTTAAAAAGAGAGAATTGCGGACAGTATTTCGAGAATTCATGAATTTTTTATTGAAAAAAGTAGAATTGTACGATTTGAGAAAGAACCATTATTGATAACTTGTTAGCAGCAAAAAATTATGAAAACAAAGAGGAATTGAAAACAAAAAACAACAAATTGATTATTCTGTCATCGAAACATCTCGAGGGACATTTTTAACGAATCGAAACGGAGTTTTCGTTGAGCTCATCGCTCTGAAATCGATTATTTATTGACTTAGTGGCAGCTTTAAAACTTACAAAACTAGACTATCATGAGCCTCAGAAGACGAGTCAGATGATCGCATTGAATGAGAAAAGGATGCAGTCTGTTTCATTTTTTTTCTCGAATTCCCGGAGTTCTTCGCTGTGTTTCTTTTGATATGTCCTATCATTGCAGATGTTGAACTTTTGAAATTCATCTCAGCTCCACACTGACATTTAACCGCCGTTTCGTTTTTGATTTTTTTGAAAAAAAATTCAAACAGGCGAATGAGTTCCGTCTGACATCTGAATTTATTGAATTTGCATTAAATCGTTAACCGTCAATCGTTACATTTACCACGTCTCGAATATGATTGTTCTTAGAAAATCTTGTCCCTAGGCGATCAGAACATTTGCGCGCGGACCGAATCGGAACCGATGTTTGTGTGTTTTTCTTTCTCATTTCATGCCAGATCCAAAACAGTTCAATTCGACGAATATTTTCATCCATATGATTAGCAGCGGCAAACGAATACGCTCGTATGATTCGATTTCTTGAAAAACTCACATATGAGAACAGAAAAAAACCTTTCGAGCTTGAAAAGCATTCTTTATAGCACAAGCCGTTTCCGACACGTTTTACCAAAACTGTCCTGAAACGAATTAATTATTTTAGAAACTTTGTCATCTTCTGCACATCCATCAGTTTTTAAGTCGTCATCTATCAAAATCGAGTTTTTTGTCAGATTCAACGCAGCAACCAGTTGCACCCATCCTGCTGTCCGGAGTCCGTCATGCGATACACCAGCTGAAGCCGAAAAAGGCTCCCGGTCCAGACAATATCTCCGTGGACGTGCTCAAGTGTGAATGTGAGACTATTACGAGGAAGCTCGCGGATCGATTCAACCGATATCTAGATCAAGAAATGATCCCCAATCAGTGGAAATCGTCAAAAACTGTACTGATCTTCAAGAAGGGCGATCGCGAAGACATCAAGAACTACCGACCAATCGCCCTGCTGTCCCAACCGTACAAGCTGTTCACTAAGATCCTACTGAACAGACTGGAACGAACGCTAGACGACTTCCAACCAGTGGAGCAAGCCGGTTTTCGGAAGAACTTCGCCTGCCTAGACCACATTCACACTGTCACACAAGTCATCGAGAAGACCAGAGAGTACAAATTACCGCTCCTCCTCTGCTTCATCGATTACAACAAGGCCTTCGACAGCGTGGAACTGAATGCAGTCTGGAACTCTATCGCCCAAGCCGGAGCCGAGCACAAGTACATCAACATGCTCGAGCAGTGCAACGCCGGAACGACTACCAAGATCAAGATGTTCCACAAGGAGTTGACGATCCCAATCGGGAAAGGAGTCAGGCAAGGCGACACGATCTCTCCGAAACTGTTCACGTCTGCCCTCCAACATGCAATGCTGGACCTCGACTGGACAGACAAAGGAGTCGCGATCGACGGCAGAACGCTTTCCAATCTCCGATTTGCCGACGACATCGTCCTCCTCAGTCACAGCGCAGCCGAGCTCCAAGATATGGTCGATGACCTCAACGAAGCCGGTAAAAGAATTGGTCTATGCATGAACAGAAAGAAGACGGAGGTGATGCGAAACAAGTGGGCCGACAAGACTACCATCATAGTGGACGACACGGATCTACCGGATACGGACCACTACGTATATCTTGGCCGCCGAATCAGCATGGACAATGATCTGAAAGCAGAAATTGGCAGAAGAAGAAGATGTGCGTGGACCGCGATGAACACCATCAAGGAAGCAGCACATCTGGTCAGCGACAAGAAGATCCGTTCACAGCTCTTCGATACAACCGTCCTACCAGCACTTTGTTACGGAGCCGAGACCTGGGCAGATAACAAAACATCGGACATGCTCATCACTCGGACTCAACGAGCACTGGAACGGACTCTGCTGGGAACCAACCGCCGCGAACAGTTCGACAAAGGTCTCAGGAGCGCCGACCTCCGACAACAATCCGGAATCCAAGATGCCGTCACCTACATCCGACGAGCAAAGCATCGTTGGGCCGGGCACGTTGTAAGAAGACAAGACGATCGTTGGACAACAAGATCAACCTTCTGGTACCCACGGGACGTGAAAAGAACCCTCGGCCGTCCCGCCACACGCTGGAGTGACGCGTTCAAGTCACTCAACACTCCACAACAACATTGGGCCCAAACCGCCCAAGACCGAAACCGATGGAAAACATGTGCCCGCCGCTGGGATGACTCCCAGCCGACTACGGGCGTCTAAGTATCTAAGTATCTAAGTAAGACCGTCACTGCTAACCTTAACATCGTGTACACATTTGAATGTTTTTATAAATAAAAATGGCGGAGAACAAATAATAATCGATTTTCGAAATTAAATGCATTGTAAAAGATTCAAAAAATTGCATTTTAACTTAAAAAAAACATTGAACAACTTAAACAGAAACATTAATCGGAATCTTCATCACTCGTGAGAATCTGCTTCTTTTGTTGTTTCCGTTTCCGGTACTTCTCGTCGTCCGAATCGGTATCCGATCCACTGTTCTTTGTGACATCGGCGTTATCATCTTCACTCTCTGAACTGGCACCTGAAAAAAAATGATAAAGGAATTGAATTATCATACTGGCCCTCACAAATGTGTTTGATTGTAATAAAAGTTTCAGATCTATTAAATATTAATATTATTTATTCCTACCAATAATTGGCGCCTCCTTTTTCTTTCCTCTCTTTGACGTTGTAGGCATATCCTCGTCATCAGAATATTGCCCTCCATAAACTGGCCGACGAACTTTGAAATTGTTTCGAACCATTTGGGTGCGTCTGATGTGAGCACGAAGCGATTCTTCTTCCTTCCGAGCATTTTCTCTCCTTGTGATTTCTGGGTTTTGTCCGACGGCATCCATAACTTTAACTTGAGCATTTTTTCGACTTCGATCCGCCATATTCAATGTTACTTTACGATGGGTTTGAGAATCTGTAGAGTGAGGACGGAAGTTCATTCGGTGTGTGAGCACTGCTTGTGCCGACTGTAATTAGCTGAGCATTTGAAAACTAAGAATTTTCAAACAAACCATCAAATTTGATTGTTTAACATAAAGATGAGGTAAATTGTTGACGTTCAATGGCATCAGTGAAACTTCGAAAATTTCGTTTCCAAGATATAGCGACATTCTGAAAAAGTTATAAATTATATTCCAGCTTTACAGGGAATATAAGTCTATTGCATAAGTCTATTCAAGTCTTACGTTCCATCATCCCAGGTAACCATTTTTGCATTACTCTCTCGAATCTCCTTTCCATTTTCATCTTTGCGAACACGCCAACGGAGAGTGTTTTCAACCTGAAATTCAAATTATAACACGGCACAGCATGGAAATACGAATATCTGTCCATTTTTAATTATCTTACTCTCAATTTTAATCGTGTCCGCCCTTCGTCGTCCATCTTCGCTTGTTCATCGTCTTCATCTTCTTCGTAGTTTTGAGGATCGAAAGGATGAGTTGCAACAGACAGAAAGTTAGGTATTCTGACAAAATATGGAGGATCTTCAGCATATTCTAGCGAAACACGACCAGCCACCATCTGAATTAAATGACTAACATATTCATAGGTAAGAAAATGGAAAGGAATTAGGTATCAAAGAATTATTAAGAATTAAAAATGTCTATTTACATCTGTACTATAATTGCGCTCTTACCTCTGTATCATGGATGTGTTCCTTTTCTTTCTCTTCCTCCATTTCATCAGGATTGGCCATAACGATTCCCTTCAAATCGTTTAAGCTTCCACGGCTTTCAGCGTCAGAATCTGACAGTACTGCCTTGGTGTCTGCTGTCTTATGTTTCGCCTCTCCCTCAGAATCATTATCTGAAGATCCAGAAAGATCTCCGAATAAATTACCACCACCGTCGGTAGAGCTAGCACCCGCTCCACCTCTGGGCATAATGTCGTCATCGGATGAGTCCGACAATGCCCGACGAACGGAGGGCTGGTGATCAGCATCAGATTCATCATCAGAATCCGAAAGAATCGGTTTTTTCTTTGTAGTTTCTTGTTTCTGTGGTGATGGCGGTGCCGAAGAATCGCGTGAAGACGGTGCGCTAAAAAATTATGTGAATCAAACAGTAATATTTTCTATCTTTTTACGATTTAGTAGGAGTCCTGGGAGCTGAAGTGTCCGAGTTGTCTTCGGAAGATGACATTTAGAAACAATTTTTTTTTCTGAAAAACTTAGTAGAATTAGTGAAATATAAACAGGTGAAAACCCGAAAATACTATATAAACGAAAATAAATTTTTCTAGAACAAGAAGATTCACTGCAACAAGAAGAAGGAATTCAAAAATCATGATGAGATATTGGGAGCAATAGAAAATACAATTAACTTAATTTAATGACTCAACAAATAACTAAAATCAGAAAGATTGTGTGATCTCAATCTCTCCAATGAGCTCGTTAATACGCACCGGGCAGATAGAGCACATTGTCTAGCTATGTTGGCACATAACCACCACCACCGTTCTTCCCAGAAGAACTGCGAACTGCCCTCGATTCATTACTAAACGGGAAGGCAGCAGGATAAAATAAAGTGATGATGTGGTGGGGAAGTTATGGTTATGGGTATTGCCCTCTCCCATCTCACGTCTTCCACTAAGATAGCGCTTTTTTGTGGATGATATTATGATCGAAAAAACTATTGGAAATTGGTAATACTCTGCGAGTCACATGAAAATTCCAAAAAAAAGATACTTTGCAAAAAGTGCAACGAAAATACGAATTTAACAAAGTTAGAACAGTCTCTCAAGAGTAGTAGCTGTTAAATGGACATTTGCTTTTTTTGGCCAATTAGGTTTCAGTGGCGTAATATTGTGGCAAAAAGTAAACGGTCATAAATTGAAATAAGATTTTTTAAATGTCAGTTACTTTTTTCTAGGTGACTGTCACTGCTAACCTCAACGTCGTTTCTTGAAAAACTCACATATGAGAATAGAAAAAACCTTTCGAGCTTGAAGAGCATTCTTTACAGCACAAGCCGTTTTCGACACGTTTTACCAAAACTGTCCTGAAACGAATTAATTATTTTAGAAACTTTGTCATCGCTACTTTTTTGCCCATCCATCAGTTTTTAAGTCATCATCCATCAAAATCGAGTTTTTTGTCAGATTCACGATTCTCATGTTCGATGCAGCTTCTTCTTCTTCTTCTTTTTCAATCATTGAAACGCAGAGATCTGAGAAAAGGAAACTCAGAAGCATTATTATGTATTGATATAATACAACTCAACTCAACTACTCACACTACATCAATAAATTGATTCCATTCTTTTTCTGTCAAATATCGTCGTGATTCGTCCATTGTTTTGATAGATAAACATTCGAAAAAGCCGAAAATGATGCAAATTGATGCAAATGATGCAAAAGTTGGGGTACAAATGTGCTCCTCTAAACTTTACTTTAGTGGCAATTCAAAAATGTGAGAAAATCCGTTCCCCGTGCCAACAAATATATTCAAAATATTTTGTGGAAACCTTTGAAAAAAAAACAAAAACAAAAAAATTGTTTTAAAGTTTAAATTGAAACTCATATATGTTTAACTTGCGACTGCTGAATATGTCTTTTTACTTTTTGATTTTATTTGTTTCTTGAACAAGACTATGAGATTGTAAATCACAAAGCTTTATACATATATATCTGTTGAGATGATTTTTTAAAGATGGAAAATCAGAAAAAACTAGGTAGCCATTAAAAGTAGGTAGCCACCAGAGAAGGGCGGGATTCCGGATTCCGCATTCGGGATTCCGCCGTTTTTGTAGCGATTGAGTATTGGCCTGACGCATACGAAAAGGCTGCGTGTATTATGGATGACATCACAATCGAATGAAAGAGAGCAAAAGATTCGTTAAACGAATATAGATCAACGCGTTCATCGACAAGCGAACCGGGGGACGTCACGCAACAGGCTGACGAACCTAACAGGACAGTTGATGATGCAGTAAATGATCCGAACATGACACTAGTGGAGATCCTCAAAGGAATCCAAACGGCAAACAATATCAATCAAACGGTGATAAAGAAATGTATGATCTGCAATGGAGAACACTTCATATCTGATTGTCCGACGACTCCAAATCCAACGGATCGCACGAAGTACCTGGAAAACGAAGGCAGATGTGGACAATGTCTTCGTAAAAGCCACAAATTATCAGAATGTAGAGGAAGAATCTGCAAATGCGAGAAGAAAGATCACTTCTTTGCAAATTGTCCAAACAGAAAAGACAAGAAGAACGATGCAAAGTCAGACGGGTCCAATCAGAAGAACGGACAAGACAAACAAAAGCATCAAGCTAAGACAGTGGCGACGAGTGCAACAGCTAACGATGACTCACCAAGGTCACGGACGAGGAGACGGACAAAAAGACGGCGGCAGTCACCACTACCCCGTCTCACAATGTTACGATAACAACGTCTATTCTTACTGTTACTGTTGAAGCCTTCAGCCCCAAGTTGTCATCATAGCAACAGATAGCGCTAATGATTGATACTGGTGCTGACATAACATTGGTTTCGAAGCAATTGGCAACGAGCTGGTCGCTTCCGATTCTCGCCAGAGAATTATTCGCGGTGAAAACTTATTCCGGAGAATCACGATAGAACGAATTTCCGTTAACGAAGCTAACACTGAGGATCACGGAAACGTCCGAAGAGCTTGAAGTAAGTTCATAAATTTTCGAAAAAAATTAGACGCATGACGATCACGAAACATGCGACACAATGAGAAAAAAGCGAACTTCCATCAACAATGAGGAATGGAAGCAACACAAAAGTCGGGAAGATCAGACTTGGACAAGTTCATGGAACTCAACTTCTGCCGATCTCGTATAATGGGAGAACTTTGCTATATCCATGAAAAAGCAAAAGTGGTACGAGACACTAAGAAAAGTTTGGACAAACTCGTCAAACTGGGAGTGCTCGACGACCTAGAAACCCTCGAGGCACTTGCGGTCAACTCGGTCGATTATCTTGACATCGAAAAAGAGATGGATGTGACCATCAAATACGTATTCACGCTCTTGGCAGACTTAACAACACACATGGACAAAATGCAACAAGCGGTGATACCAAAACATCTAGAATTCGTTGACGCACTGACGCAATTGAAACAGACATGTGAAAAAACTCAGGAGACAGTGGAAGAACAATCACGGATGATCGAAGAAATGAAAAGAACGATCGAAAAATTGGAGGCGGGAGCCTGCTGGAAAAAACCAGCACTCCTCGAGAGCCCGACCTCCGGGCACTCGACAAGATCAAGTTCGAGATCGCCACCGACACGCTCTTCATCTCGAAGAAGCCAAAGTCCGAAGAGACGACGCAGTTCTTCGCCAAGACGGCGCAGCACAACTCCAACGAGAAGACTACACCACGAAGAATGTACGAAATGATTGTGCGTTCTGCCTCAAAAACCACTACCCAGACAATTGTGGATGTTACGACACCGTGGAGGAGCGAAAGAAAGCCGTCAAGAGGAACGGAAGATGCGTTTTCCCAGTTCCTCAGCACTGGTGTACGACACCACACTATTACCATCCAGGAGAGGACAGTCGTCATTAAGTCGCCGGAAGTATATTAAATTCCTTTAATACTTATATTTCTTATCAAAGCTTTTAATATGATTGACTCCTACGCCCATGACGTATCCCAGACAAAGACATGATATCCTTTGGGGCTCCCCTCTCCACCTCCACAGTAAACGACGGTATATAAACTGTCGTATTGTTATCCTTTCTTATTTTTTATCACTTTCAATTATTATTTTGTAATATTTTATGTGTTACCTTTCGTTTATATTGTTTACCTTATTTAAAACTATATAATAAATGGTTAAAATCATACTAAGATGGAAAGAAAACCAAAAAAGAAAAAAGAGAATACGAATTTAACAGAGTTAGAACAGTCTCTGAAGAGTAGTATCTGTTAAATGGACATCTGCTTTTTTGGGTCAATTAGGTTTTAGTGGCGTAATATTGTGACAAAAAGTAAAAGGTCAAGAACTGAAATAAGATTTTTTAAATGTCAGTTTCTTTTTTCTATGTAGCCGTCACTGCTAACCTCAACGTCGTGCACACTTTTGAACGTTTTTTTATAAATAAAAATGCCGGAAACAAATAATAATCGATTGTCGAAATTAAATGCATTGTAAAAGATTCCAAAAATTGCATTTTAACATAAAAAAAAACATTGAACAACTTAAACAGAAACATTAATCGGAATCTTCATCACTCGTGAGAATCTGCTTCTTTTGTTGTTTCCGTTTCCGGTACTTCTCGTCGTCCGAATCGGTATCTGATCCACTGTTCTTTGTGACATCGGCGTTATCATCTTCACTCTCTGAACTGGCACCTGAAAAAAAATTGAATAAATGATAAAGGAAATGTCTTTGATTGTAATAAAAGTTTCATATCTGTTAAATACTAATGTTATTTATCCCTACCAATAATTGGCGCCTCCTTTTTCTTTCCTCTCTTTGACGTTGTAGGCATATCCTCGTCATCAGAATATTGCCCTCCATAAACTGGCCGACGAACTTTGAAATTGTTTCGAACCATTTGGGTGCGTCTGATGTGAGCACGAAGCGATTCTTCTTCCTTCCGAGCATTTTCTCTCCTTGTGATTTCCGGGTTTTGTCCGACGGCATCCATGACTTTAACTTGAGCATTTTTTCGACTTCGATCCGCCATATTCAATGTTACTTTACGATGGGTTTGAGAATCTGTAGAGTGAGGACGGAAGTTCATTCGGTGTGTGAGCACTGCTTGTGCCGACTGTAATTAGCTGAGCATTTGAAAACTAAGAATTTTCAAACAAACCATCAAATTTGATTGTTTAACATAAAGATGAGGTAAATTGTTGACGTTCAATGGCATCAGTGTGACTTCGAAAATTTCGTTTCCAAGATATAGCGACATTCTGAAAAAGTTATAAATTATATTCCAGCTTTACAGGGAATATAAGTCTATTGCATAAGTCTATTCAAGTCTTACGTTCCATCATCCCAGGTAACCATTTTTGCATTACTCTCTCGAATCTCCTTTCCATTTTCATCTTTGCGAACACGCCAACGGAGAGTGTTTTCTACCTGAAATTCAAATTATAACACGGCACAGGATGGAAATTCGAATATCTGTCCATTTTTAATTTTCTTACTCTCAATTTTAATCGTGTCCGCCCTTCGTCGTCCATCTTCGCTTGTTCATCGTCTTCATCTTCTTCGTAGTTTTGAGGATCGAAAGGATGAGTTGCAACAGACAGAAAGTTAGGTATTCTGACAAAATATGGAGGATCTTCAGCATATTCTAACGAAACACGACCAGCCACCATCTGAATTAAATGACTGGAATATTCATAGGTAAGAAAATGGAAAGGAATTAGGTTTAAAAATTATTAAGAATTAAACATGTCTATTTACATCTTGCGCTCTTACCTCTGTATCATGGATGTGTTCCTTTTCTTTCTCTTCCTCCATTTCATCAGGATTGGCCATAACGATTCCCTTCAAATCGTTTAAGCTTCCACGACTTTCAGCGTCAGAATCTGACAGTACTGCCTTGGTGTCTGCTGTCTTATGTTTCGCCTCTCCCTCAGAATCATTATCTGAAGATCCAGAAAGATCTCCGAATAAATTACCACCACCGTCGGTAGAGCTAGCACCCGCTCCACCTCTGGGCATAATGTCGTCATCGGATGAGTCCGACAATGCCCGACGAGCGGAGGACTGGTGATCAGCATCAGATTCATCATCAGAATCCGAAAGAATCGGTTTTTTCTTTGTAGTTTCTTGTTTCTGTGGTGATGGCGGTGCCGAAGAATCGCGTGAAGACGGTGCGCTAAAAAATTATGTGAATAAAACATTAATATTTTCTAACTTTTTACGATTTAGCAGGAGTCCTGGGAGCTGAAGCGTCCGAGTTGTCTTCGGAAGATGACATCTAGAAACTAAATTTTTTTTCTGAAAAACTTAGTAGGATTAGTGAAATATAAACAGGTAAAAACCCGAAAATACTATATAAACAAAAATAAATTTTCCTAGAAACTCCATTCACTGCAACAAGAAGGAATTCAAAAATCATGATGAGATATTGGGAGCAATAGAAAATACAATTAACTTAATTTAATGACTCAACAAAAAACTAGATCAGAAAGATTGTGTGAGCTCAATCTCTCCAATGAGCTCGTTAATACGCATCGGGGAGATAGAGCCTGAGATAGATAAATTGCGATAAACAACACCGAATTAACCAGAAATGTACAGGGAAACGGACAAACGGATTTAAACCTGTACACATGACTTGATAGAAACATAATGAAACTACGAAATTCAAAAAATAAAAACATTCAATTTTTCATGAACATTTTACGAAATTGATCATTAGAAAGCGGTTTAGTCTTAAGAGGGGGACCATCGGAAACTTCGATTGCGTCAAGACGAGCAGTTATTTGAGGAGCTTTGTTTGCTAAAAATTGTATTTAAGTATTTGAATGAATAATTTCAAAATCTGTGTAACAATAAAATTAATATAGCTTAACATAAATTGAATAACATACCAATTGCTCTTGGAACTAATTGCAATTTTGCCGCGTGCCCTTTCCTGGGTTCTTCTTCTACATCTTTGCGTCTAACTTCGTGTGGCTTGTCTTTCTTACCGGGTGGATTCGAAATAGCCACTTCAAGTTCCCTTTCGCGAAGAAATATTTTTTCTTCAGAAGAGACACATTTTTGAGCGCTGTCTTCCGAGTCGAAGTCGACAAAGGCAACACCCTTGGGTTTTCCATCTCGATGGGTCACACAACGAACACTTGTCACAACTCCGAATTTCGAGAAAATGTTCTGAATCTGAATTATAAAAAACAACGATAGCGTAAAAATGAAACTCACGCGAAGCTCGTCTTCAGTCGCCTGGAAATGCACATTCCGCACAAAAATCTTGGATTTCTCAAGCCCAGTGGAAAACTTGAATCCAACGCGCTTATTTGGATCGTTTTCAGAAATCTGAAAAAAAAAGAATATGCTAGGCTCAAGGAATTGAAACAAAAAAGCATTAAAGGTAAAACTAACAAACATAGGTCTTCCCTTCACGGAGACTCTGTCTTTCTTTAAGGCTTGTTTCGCTTTTTCTTCATCCTCCAAAACAACATAAGCAAATCCTCGATGGCTTTTATCAGTATGAGCTTTTCGAGCAAATCTAATAGAAGCGACGCCAGCAATAGCTTGTCTAATTTCGTCCTCTGTAGTGGTAAAATCGAGATTTGACACAAAAATAGTTCGTGCGTCTTCCGTTCCAGGAGCGGCTTTTGCTACAGTAGACGATATAGAAGGAGTTACGAAAGAGGTATTTGATGAAGAAGGTGATGATGACTTTTTTATAGCCGATGGAGGAAGAGGCGCTTTGAAGCCTGAAATGACATAATAAATAGAGCAACAGAATTTGACGATTCTGAACCTGTCAAAATAGAACTTTGTAAAATGTGAAACAGTCGTGTACTTAAACTGGCACAAATGGAACTGCCTTTTTTTGGAATTCGTGAGCCCGACAGAACGAACGAGTTTGCACCAAACTTCGTGAATTTTTTAATATTTAAAATGTTTGTTTAATTTAATTAATTAATGGAGTTATTCATGAAAATCACAATTGCATTTTAATGCAAAAAATGCCACTTTAATGTTATTCACGATTGCATTTCAATGCAAAAAAATGCATTTTTTGCATTAAAATGCTTTTCGTGCTTGTCATGAATAACTCCATAACTAATCAACACTATAAGTGAGAATAAGAGAAATTCGAACAAAACTATGAAATGTAAGCAAAAGGAGTATAAACTGGAAATGATGCAACTTTCCCTTGCCGAACAGACAGTTTTACTTTGACCAGTTTCACAAAAGGGCAGCTTTATAATCACTACTTTCGAATCGTTGTAAACATGGGTTCATTTTCTTACCTCCATCTTCAGATTTTACTTTCTTTGCAATAGGCTCTCCTCCAACATCTCGTTTTTGAATTTTTCCGATTTCCTTATTCGCTTGAACAGGTTTTTCTGGTAACTTCTTTTGTGGGCGGCTTGCGCGATGAGCAGCTTGAGAGTTAACTTTTTCTAAAACTAAATCTAGATCAGCCAGAGTTCCCTCTTCTCGTTCGAATTGCACATAGTACAAATAGATTTCTCTGATGTTATCCGAAACCGAATTCAGAGCTTTGTTTAAAAGCTTTCTCGCATTTTCGTTGTCTCCGAATTGGCGCTCCAAGCGAACAGCTTCGAGCCACATTCCAGCAAAACGTCCGAAACCAGATGCCAAAATGTCACTCCAGATTTTACGACACTTATTCATATCCTTCATTAAAGAAGCCTGAAAATAGGCTTGCATCTGACGATATTCAGCTGTTGGATCCCAGGACATCGAAAACCATTCTTTCAATAAAGCTGAACCTTCATCAAACACCTCGTCCATGGGTTTAAAATCAGAAGAACCTTTGAGAACTATACGTCTACGAAGTAAGAACCCGTATGTGCGGTAGAGACCGCGACCTTCTTCAGCAGTGCTGCAATATGTTTTTATTAACAGTTTTTACCAATGTTCATCATACTGTATGACAGCCTTTGCATTTTCCCATAATTTATCGATAACTTCCTCAGGACGACGAGCTCTTTCTAAAGCAAGAAGAGCTTGTTGATGAAGCACATAACTGTATGGGCAATGACGAAGAGCTCTTTCGTATACTTCTACGGAAACCTATAAAATAATTATTATAATTGAAAAATCAAATAAATATATTTTTAATTTCAAGATATCGTTCCGCGGTAAATTACCTGTGGTAATTTTAGCACATTCTCAGTCCATGCGCCATATGCACTCCAAGCATCTTCGTCATCGACTAGTTCAGATACCATCCTCTCGTGAGCCATTTGAACCCGTGCTGGCATTCCACTTTTCTTTTCATACTCGAAAAATTGTTTCAGTCCTATTTTTTTCGTTTCCTCTTTTTGAATGAGACTTTCAAACTTGCTTAAGTGCTCTTTTTGCCGCATTGTAGCATCATAGAGTTTTTTGAGATCATTGAGTTGATGACATTGCTGATTTTCCTTACAGAATTGTTCGGCAAAAGCATAGATTTCTTCTAGTTGATCAGTTGGACAACGAAGAGCTCTATGAAAGAGATTGATGACTTGCTCCACTCTTCGTTGATAATCCGGAGCGTGGAGCGAGCCTGTAAATGAAAAGTCCGAACCTCCGTTTTTCGAATGATAAGCCTTGAAGTGAAACACTTATTAAATGCTCACTTTTCAGATGGTTCATTTCGTATTCCAAGAACATTATCCAAATGTGTCCTCCAGAATCGTAACGACTTCCGATTGCAGTCAAAGCTTTCTCGCAAATCTACAAAAAAACTTTGTCCATTTTCACTATTTCGTTAAATTGCTTTCAGTTTAATTAGAATTGATTAACTTTTCATATAATAAAATTAATTCTAAATTTTAAAAAATCTGATTGGATTCGCACATACCGTGCTTTCAAAATATTATTTGTTTTGCTACAGAATGTTATTTTGTTTATTAAAACTATTTTAAAAATATTGGAGGTTCAACTAAAAGCGATAACGAACATTAATGATAGTGATATTCTGGTTTAATCAAGCCTAGTGAAACTGCGCTTTTCGAGAAATACAATTAATTTTAAAGAAAGTTTTAAGCCGAACCGCCGTTAGCCCGGATGATACACTTTGTGAAATTACATAGAACATATCTATATCTAAACGGGCTTTAATTGACGTTGCAATTAGATTAAAGTCGATATACTTGAGTAATGTGTAAAGTGTAATAACTTACTATCCGGCAAAATTCGAAATCTTCCTTCTTATTTTTGTCGCCTGCGCATTTGTAGGCGTACATAGCTCTCTCTACCCAAATGGTTACATCGTTTTCGTCGAAGAGTGCCTTCTCAAACATTTTCTCAACTTCTTCCACGCTTGGTTCTGGCTTTTGATTTTGGAAATCTCTGAAATGTTTAGTTAGTTTTTTTTTTAAACTAGATAAATATTTGTTTACTCGATCCAGTTTTTCCAATTTAACGGGTTTAACGGAGCCCATTGAACAAATTCCTGACGTTTTATTTCGAGCTCCTCAAAATCGCCATTCTTCCTGAGCAGAAACAATAGCTGATTAGCAAGGCTAATATTTCTATCATCGTCTTTCAGCTGAAATTGGTCTAATATTGAAAATGGGATTTTACAATAGAGGTTCACCACTTTGTAAGTTAGATAATTTTTTTTTTACTAGAGTTCAGAGACAACATAGCGGGAGAATATATGCAAGGCTACTTACCATATTTCCAATTTTCTGAATTTCTTCATCAAGATCTTCCATTACTGAATCGTCTGAATCTGATTGCATCTCAACGTTCGACATGTTTGTCTACAAGAATATTGGTAGAATATAACTAGCTGCAATATTAAAGAAAAACGAATGGAGAGTTTTGTTTCGAATTTTAAACAAGGAGGTGCGGTAGCGCGCGTTTGCCCAATATTCTGGGCTCTGACAGAGTCCCCGAAATGAGGCGTTACTCAGAAGGTCCCCATTTTCCGGTATCTCTCGCGTAAATCCACTTTTCCGCTATTTTTAATTTTTAGTTTTTAAAAAATGTATTTTGGCGCCTAGAAAACGTTATTAATAACTTTAAGTATATAATATCCTTAAGTGCCTAATATATCTGTTTGAATTATTCTAATGCAACCAAATCATCTGAAATGCCAATTTCAAATACATTATTCATTAATATTGAAAACTAGTGATAAATTAATATTCTTCATTATAATTAGATTTCCAGGTAACGGTATTGCACTACAATTATCTAATCTTCGCAGTCAACATATGATCAATCAAACCGCAGTAGAATTCTTAACTAATCCATTTACCAGTGGAAAGTTCAAGACCAGTTTGCTAAGTGAATAATATATGATTTTCTGAGAAATTATCAGTATTCGGCATACTGCGATGAACATTCTTAAGCTCTTTATTTCATCACATTATTAATGAGATTTCGGTAGCAATAAGTAAAGGAAATAAGTGAAATAAAATACAAAAATTTACGAATGATATTTAAAACTGTTCGACAATGTTTGACTTCCAAAAGCCCACTGTAGCATCACCAGAAGCAGTGAAAAGCATGGATTTGGATGCACACATGTCATTGATTCCCTCTTGGTGTGCTTTTGTGTACTGTAAAACAAAAATTCCATATTTTGTGGTTTAGTATTATCTTCTTTTATATAATTACTAACCTCTTCGACAAGCTTCATACGGCTTGTCGATGCAACGTCCCAAAAACGAATTGTTCCATCTTTGCAAGCAGAAACGAGAAGCTCTTTTCCCTTAGGTCCAAAACCAGCTAATGATTGAATGTATTGATGGTGGGCTCGTAGTTCCAAATGCTCGCGTTTTCCGTCTTTTAGGGAAAATTTCATTATATTCTGTAAAGGAGAACCTTTAGATCTTAATTTTAAAGAATGTCTTACAACATCCTTAGAAGCCGTGTAGAGATGTCCATTTAATGGCAATACAGCAGTTACGTTATCATAATGAGGAGGGGAAAATTCACATTTTGATTCAATTACACCAGTTCCAAGTCCAACTTCGTACTGTTTCACGTAATGATCACGTGATCCTGTGTATGCCAGAATACTTCCTTCAGGTGTCATTGTCGTCCGAAGACAAGACACCTCAGATTTGGGAGAATGAGATGCAGCATTTAATCGACCTAAAGGTTTCCACTCGCGTAGATTCCAGACTCTGACGTAGGCAGAGAACGAAGTGAAAAGAAGTTGTCCCGTTGGGTCAACATCCGCCGCAGTAATCACAGTTTCAAGGAAAGGAATAGTATTTTGACGAGGCATGACTTGAGACACATCTATTGAATCACCTGGCAAGTGGTAAGCTGTTATTAATACACAGGAAAGACATTTGGACTTTACCCTCATTAACTTGACCAGACGAATTGAGCACTTTGATACAAACGCACTCTGGAGTTCGGTAGTCCCATGCACGCGCTTCGTACATAGAGAAGGTGAAAACGTAGTTAGAGAATGGTACAAACTTCACCAAATGCACGTTATTAGGGTGAACTCCAAGAGTTCGAATTTCTCGACCTGCCTCAATATCCCATAGTTTAGCCGTACGATCTAAAAATCGTATTATTATTAAAGCTTAATTAGAATTACATTTCATCAATTTAATTTTATGGATTAAAAAGAAAGTTCGTAAAGTGAAGATATTGAAAATTCTTTGGTTTTTGTAAAACGTATTTCAACTTTTTAAAATGACACTACTCGGGATTAAAATATTTATTTTTGTTTAAACTTATGATATTTTCATTTTCAGTGATTTATTAATTGGCTCTTTATTTTGTAAGGGATATGGAAAGCGAAATGCTTAGAACTGGGACACTAGGAACAGACGCATGCCCTTTCAAACTCGCTGTCACCAGTTGCTGCTGCAGATTGAGATAATGGGCTCAGAGTACATGATTACGGAAAACACTCCTTCTCTGGCTAGACTGTAACTAAGTAAATACCGTATCTCTTACAATTTGCAACGGTGGACGAGAAGAGTGATGCTGGGTAAAAGCGAAAAAATGAGGGACAGACTTTTGGGAGAGATTCATTTATAAGGATATCTCTACCATTAGCAAATTGGCGCCTAATTACTGTGCAAATAAGCCTTTCCAATTTTATGAGTTTTAGAAGAGAAGCCGTATTGTATGGAAACTTTTCCTATTTTACTATTTGTATTGCTTGCGTATTCTGCGGAAAATTTCGAATTGTTGACGATTTCTAGACGTTATTTTCATGATATAAATAGAAATAGGGAATGCTTTTGCTGTTTACCTGGGAATATTTAGCCAAAGTATATCTAGCCGAATTTTTCTCAGCAACCACTTAACCAAGAGCATGAAAACAGACTGAATATTTTAAACAAAGCAATAGATAGAAGAGACGCAGAAAATAACTGTGCTGAAGGTGGGGTACATTTAAACCGTCTGAATTTCATCCGAAGATAGTCTCTAAGAAATGAGGGGATGATTGTTTTTACTTAAATCTAATAATCATATGAACTGTTCTGATGACCATATGATGTTAGTGACAGTGCGATGCATACTCTCACAAAAGGAATGATTTCGTTTAAAAAGTATACGAAATATTATAAGTAAGACACTTAAGAATTATCACCTTTTGATCCCGTTACCATTAGCTTATCATAAACGTCCACTGATAAAACTCCTCTTGCGTGCCCTTCGAGTGAATGCGTCTTTGTGATCAACGATCCACGCGTTCCGTCTTTTAGAGGCACGATTCTACTCTGCTTTCTGAAATAATATGAAACTACTGAAATTTTTTTTTGAATACTGATGAATGCCAGTCGTGAAAAAGAGCGTGAAAAATTATCTATTATCGAGATAAAAACACTCTCGAATAGTCTCACTTTTTAAATATTTTTTGTGAATACAGTGAAATCACATGCGCCTGTGATGACGTGCTCTTTGTTTGTTTTTTTAAATTGAAATAAAAAACGTGCAGTGAAAGTGATAGTGGGTGAAAAATTAGAAGATCGAGGGAGCAAACCGATTATTGTTACGCATTATGAGCTCCGCGCACGTATCGCTGAGCCATGATGGCGATATTCGCGCAAAAACCGACTTTGATGATGTAGAAGATGGGAGGGCACGTGGATTCACAATAGATGAAGACGTAGACGACAAATTTGAACGAGACCGACCAGAAAATGGTTTGGCGAACAAGCCATATTCCTGGTCCTCATTCACTGAAGGTAGACGAGAAATCCTATAAATGGCACGACGGTTAGAATATTGACGAACACATTAAGATCAGATGAGCGCCGAAACGAACAAAATTAAATCAAACGTACATTTTACAAATTGAACATACTAACAAAAACAAACTCGGTATTTCATTAAGCCTTACAGGATGGATATAAAGTTAAAATACTAAGACTACACGAGTGTAATGTAAACTGAAATGGCAATTTTTGTTGACATTTTATCATAACAGTTAACTAGATGCTTAGCTATTTACATTTTCATGAATATCTACTGCATGACTCTCATTGACAATGATAATATCTATCACAATTTAGAAGACCACTCAAAACAATTAGAGAAACATTACAGCACTACATAAAATATAAAACCATGGTCGCGTTCTTTCTTCCTTTCATCTGCATATAACATCTTACCCTTTTCTCACTGTTCTCGACTTCACATTTCCGTTTGCCGTTGTTTGAGCATTTCTTCTACTGTTGGCACTTTCGGGTACTCCTCCCACCGTACTCCGCAGTCTAGAATTCCGCGAAAATGACGGCGATGGCGTGGCAGACGCAAATGAGGTGGACGCTGGCGATGTGGAAACGAACGCACTAAATCAACAGATAAAATCAAAACGACGACTCGCAAGGACAAAGCAAGTAACAGGCGAATAGCACAGAACAGTTCTACTGACGCGACAGACAACACAACAAAACATAACAACTATACATAAAAATTATGACGAATACAAAAAATAATTTGCAGATTGATGTACGCTAACGTTTATAAATGAATCGAGAAAATTGGTTCGTTGATTAGTTTTGTGTGTGCATGTTGGCTTGTTTGATATTTTTAATAAAAAGGTGAAAAGCAGTGAAGTAAACTATGATGAAGGGAAAAAGTGTCGTGCATAGTTTATTACTCGGATTCAATCCCGAAAAGAGGGCTCTCTCTATATGGGCAATGAAACATGTTTGCTACAGACGACGTTCACTTTTGTGCCTAGTGCATTCACAACTCACATTCTTTTCCTTTTATCTCTTTTCTCGTCTACTTCACCCGTTGCATCATCTATGCAGGCTTCACCAGTTGGATTTGCATTCGCATCTGAAGTAAGCGAAACCGATTCTGAATTGGCAAATAATAATTCTTCTTGAGTAGCCGCGTGACAACGTATTTTGTAGTTTTGCAATGTATGAGCTTCTTCTGAAAAGTGTGCAAGGCTATTGCAATGAGGTTCTTTTGGGTGAGTCTAACATTGAAATAAAAAATATTTTAGTAAAATTGGGGGAATCAATTGCTCTTTGCCTGCTATAAGCTGAACAGCTTTAGTTTTTCCAGGTTTTCGAAAACCCAGCGAGTTTTACAGGACAACAGAGAATGCAAATCTTACCAAATTCCGACGGTGACACACTTCTTAATAATGAACTCTGTGATGATGTCCTACTTTTTCGAAGTTCCATTGGAACCAGGCTTTCGATTTCATCAACTGAAATAAAGGTGCTTGAAAAAACTGGCAATAAAAATTAAGGGAAACGTTATTACGTAATGCCATTAGTGTAGGCTTTGAAAAACAATTTAAAATTAGAAGAGTACTACAGTGAATACGGTGCGTCCTAAGGCAACCCCAAAATCTCAAGATTTAGCATGACTTTTAATATAGGGACAGGAGCTATGAAATTTGGAATATGACAATTCAAAGACAGAAATAATTCATCATAGAATTCGGGAATGACCCCCACGGGAAGACTGGTACAATAGTATAACTCCCCCCACCCCAACAGCTCAAAATTACAATAAGAATCCTAGCATAGCTTGATTGTAAATTTTCAAAAAGGTTACCTGATTAACCGTGCTTTACTAAAATACTAATTCAAACCCAAAACATAAATTCATTTCACGTATTTTCCGTCGGCTAATGATGATAATTGCAAAGGTAATTCAAAACTTTGCCTCGGGAAGTCACCGTATTGGCCTTTCCCCAAAGCTAAACGAACTAGACAAGAGTACACCTAAAAATAAAAGGACCCTCGTTT
Organism: Caenorhabditis inopinata; assembly: GCA_003052745.1. NCBI lineage: Eukaryota > Metazoa > Nematoda > Chromadorea > Rhabditida > Rhabditidae > Caenorhabditis > Caenorhabditis inopinata. The sequence goes on from AP018154.1 coordinate 18,695,422, forward strand.
CTAAGAAATCGTTTTGTACGACCCAGACGGCTACACGTATTACTGGAACGTCTGGCGCAAAGAACGCTTTCGGTTTTACAAGTGCAGCCATTCGGAGTATCAGGATGATCTTCAGTTTTCCACGTAGTTGTCGTTTCTACCGTCATTTATTAATTTTTCCACAAAACAAGAAGACGTGACACCCATCCAAGGAGGGGTTCCTCTACGGATTTTAATCCTATTGAGACCATCAGAGAAGACGTTGCAAGGCATTGTGTTTAAGCTCGGGCAAAGCAGTACAACACCACAAGATGCCTCAGGAATGCCACACTCGCTAAGTGAAGGATTCGGAATTCAAGAACAAGGCAATTCAATACATTTCAAATCTAATTAATTTTATAAAAAAGAATTTCATTACAATGTTTTTAACATGTTTTTGGATGTTTTACTAAATATTTATTTCCATGTTATCTTTTGCTACTCTTATAATTTAGCAGTGGTATTATAGTAATTTTACGGTTGCAAATAAAACGTTGTTACAATTTTTGATATCCCACTCGAGAAAGAAAATGTTGAAGCAATTTTAGACGATTTTAGATGTGTCCTATGCATTGTATGGCAGAATATACGAGAGATCTAGGTAATGTAGGGTGCGGCCATTTAGGATTATAAGTCATTTTTTGTGAATTTCAACATTATGAAATAAACAATCTACTAACCTAAATTTTTGTCCTCGATAATCGAAGTGAGCAGTTGTTCCTTAAGTGAAGATTGTTGTTCTAGTTGTTCGATACGCGCAGCACATTCCTGAAAAAAAAAATCAATTTGAAAATATTCCCAATGCTATTTATGTTTTTCATCATTCAGAACCTTCCATTGCAACTTGATTCCTTGTTTTTCAATGTTCCCTGTTTTCTTATTCCGTTGGTCTTTTGCACTGAAGCTATTTCAAAATACGTGGGAAGGCGTTTCCATAAAGAATTCACGATGAAAATCGAGAACACAAATGAGGGTAATCGGAGAGAATTTAAAAAAGATGGATCCTTTGAAAAACAAGGACGAATGAGAATATCTCACACACTTTTTTTTTAGTTTTCACGTTGCTTAGTATTCTATGGATTTCTACTTCCTTGAAAACCCTAATCCTTTTATCGGTATATATATTTTTAGCTCTTTACGTTAGGAGTTTCGTATTATCAGGGCTAATCTCTTTGTTCCTCATTTTTATTTTCGTAGACCGAAGCATGAATAAGATAAAAAGGTTTTAAAAAATAATATAAGAAAGTCTCAAAGGAACACGGTATTTTAAAGATTGAGAGCAGGCTCAAAACATATATTTTAAAATAGCAATTTACGGTAATAAGTGAGTGCTTTAAGGTGTTATTTATAAATGACTAAGCAACAATTAGAAATTCGTTTATTTATTTCCTTTTTGACTTTAATTGGCCTTTACCCCCGTATCAAATTTCGTTAAAATTTTGCCTCCTTTTTTCCATCACTGAGCCAGTCTCCTTAATCTGATTTAGAGATTCTCCGTCAAACTATGATGCGAAATCAGAGATTGCCCAAAAACAAGAACATTCAATGCAAGCCGTTCGTACATAACGGACAGAAACAGCCATTTTGTTTCATGACAAAAAAAGATTGCCGGAAGGGAATTGTAATGGGCCAGAAAAGCTCTCAAGACAAAATAGCAAACGTTTTCCCATTTCTCTACCCATGCTTGCTCATTTAAGTCCACAAGCGAGTGAAGGCATCCCATTATTTAGTTTAACCATATACATACCTGCGATATGGAACTTTTGATTGTCATGATTGAGCGATTTTTGGGGAACTTCAACATCTTTCTTATATTTTTTAATATTTATTTTTGCAAAAAAATTTCATATATAATTAATTTTTCGTCCCAATCAGCCATAATTTAAGCAGTAAATTATCAGCTTTGAAAGTGTTCTCAAAAATTATACATTTTCACATTTATAATTGTATATTGGACAGAGAAAATAAGCATTTTACAGAGTTAGTGCCTACCGATAGACGTTCAAATCGATATAATTTTAGAAAATCATTCCAAAATGTCTCAAAATTGTACAATAGGAAGTTGAAACAAAATAATATCGATCTTCAATACCCGCCTTTCAATTACTATTCTTCGCAGCCAGACTTGCGAAGCTCCGCAGCTTTGTATTCCGTTTTTCGCAGAGGAATATTTTCCGACGTCTATTTTTATAAAACTTGCGAGAATTCCGAAGAAGCATTCTTTCCTACATGTTATGCTTTATTTGAAAAAAGGCCATTTTTCTCAAATGTCTAAACCTCTGCCCATCAATTTCCGTCGTTTTTCACCACGTGCTCGAGCAGTGGAAAATCTTAATTTCGTCAAGAAAATTTTAAAATTTCGTATGCCACCACAAAATAGAGCATAATATTTAGGAATGCATAGTGTGCTTGCGTCTCGTTGAATTTAGAATCCGCCGAGACAAATATTTTCGGAGAGCCCACACAAATATTTTCAAAGAGCAAAAAGAGGATGCATGAACAAATTCGTTCGCTCTATTTTGCAACAGGGTATGCATGTTATTTTTCATTTATAAGTTTCTTATACAAATCGGTGGGGGGGGGGGTGGAGGAGCTGATTTGAACGTGTTTATACCACTTCTACTTCACATGGATACTATCAATCTTTGAGGAATACATTTCCGCAATAAGCCATGAATAATTTCACATGTAAGTCAAATTTCTACCTTGCTCGAACGCGGAAAATAAAAAAAAAACATTTCTAACAGCATATTTCATCGCTTTATTGGCTTCTTAGCATACAGAAAACAAAGAGAACCGGTCGATACGGATTCAAGTCTTAAAATGTATGTTTTCGGCGAATAACTGTAGCTATAAAAGCAGAAATTGTGTTTTATTTTCCTCATTCGCTTTACAAATAACATGAGTTACGATCAAAAATATTGCTTAACATAGCCGTACTAGTATTGCCATTCTGGTTGAAGCGCTTCCGGTACTTCGACTTTTGCCGTGCTTCTTTGTCCGCGCAACTCGCAATTTTCTCTGACATGCGCCATCGCACCATCTACGCATCTACGCTTGTATATGAAATACGAACCAAAAAAAATTGAAGCGTCTTCCTTTAAACAGCTATAAATCAAAATTAATTCGATTTTATAGGCAGAATTTTTGAATAATTCTTGTTTCATACAGCTTCGGACGAACGATCAGGTTTCAATAAAAAATGTTTTCAGTCGCTAAAATCTACTTTAATGCAAAAGGTGCTTTGAATTAAAATTTCGTAAAATCGTTATTATTAAAAACGAACAATTTCGAGTTATATTGCTTTTGGCGAAGATGTGGCTAATATTTTATATTCGAGTATACGATCATCAGATTTTGCTCAATCCTAAATTTCTCCAGTAGATTTCAAGTGAACCACTCAAACATGTTTTTGCAACTCGACTAAAATGTGCACAACATTTGAAAATCAATAACTTTTAGAAAACAGAAAAATCACGGCCCTCAGTCCGCAAATATCAAAAAAAATATATATATATATATATATATATATATATAAATATACACAATATGAAGCATAGGCCAAAAAATATCAAGCCCGTTTAACAGCTTTCAACATTTTTATACAGACGTTTTTTTGTTTCGTTTTCGTGGCTAAGCCAATTAAAACATTTAAACGCAAAAGAATATATATTCAAACAGCTCAAAAAAATGGCTATTAAATATTGTGTTCATAACTCGGCTCGTTATGTGAATTGTTCCGACGATAAGACAGCACGGGTAAGTTCAGCCCGCGATGATAGTTCGATTCATAAAAGGATAGCAGAACTTCTAGTGAATACATCTTATGCAAAACCGGAAGATGTTGAAATAAAAATACGGTATTTTTTCTTTGATAATTTTATCTAGTTTAGATGATTCTAATGCTTCTATCTGTCTTACATTTTTTCATTAGCTTTCCGGTTCATTTCTCTGGCCCATGCTCTAGTCTTTACAATGACTGCGGGGCGGAACTGCATGGAAAACAACAACAACAATTTTTCAAAGGATTGAAGAGAAGTAGCACTTTGTGCTCATCATCCATCTTCTCTTCGCATTCTTCTCTCCCGGACAAAATCAGCTCAATTTGTCTCCTGCCTGACTAGTCTATTTTTCGAGAAAAAAATGGAGTAAATGAACATTGTTCTAGAAGAAAACACGAATTCTGCTCTAACAGGGAGTTTTTTATCGGGAATGTATTACCTCTCCTTGTCTACCTTTTCTCTTCTTAACTTGGCCTATTTATGGGTGCTGGGTAGATAGAAGCAGGCACTCAATGTGGTTTTTTTCTGCTAGCTGGGTTTATACTTTTTTTTATTGTACACTGCGATTTCGACAATTACAGACTGCATATCGCATTATTATTTCCTTAACTACTGATTTGTAGAATAACATTTTGTTACCTATTAGAAAAAAAGGTAATGTATTTTGGCATTTTCTATGGCATTTCGATTATTTCCGGTTTTCCAGACTAGTTTAAAGACATTCAGCATAAGTTGATCAAAATTTTAAAATTATAAAAACTACATACAAAATTCTTATTCCTGGAAAATTTCATTGACATTTGAGCATTCATATTCGTTCCGTTGTTATATTTCACTCATATTCGCAATAATCATATCCTTTTGTTTTGATTTCCAGTATTTTTGGGTTTTCAATCTATTTTCTATTTGTTCATATTTTTAATTAAGAAAACTAAATATTATTCTCTCTCTCTCAATGTCGTGAAGCTTTGCGTTCGAAATTAGAATGACATGAGTAATAAAACAAGTCCGTCCTAACTAACTTTTTCTTAAGAATAGTCTATTTCAGACCTCTACCACTATCCATTAATTCCATTTATTACTTGCCACAATAACATTTCAGCAAAATAATAAATAAATTCCCTACATTTCGCCCTCGCTCCCCACCCCCCTTTAATAGCGAGTCGAGTTCGAGCTGTTCTCGAAGCAACCAAAGGAAAAACTAGGCGGAGTAAGAAAGAGATTGAACAAAAAAGGATGAGTGAGAGAGCAAAAGAGGAGCACACGTGCTCGAAATGCTTCTGACAAAAAGAGAACCGCTTGGGATAAAACATTTGTTATTACAATTATTTTTATGTGCATGTCGAAGAATGTACTTCAGTAAACAAATTATTTCTACTGAAAATGTAAACTCATTTTGCTAACAATTTCAATTTTAATTAGGGAACAACATAGCAGACATCTATAAAAGATGATGTAGTTATGTTTCATTCATGTTTTGTTCTAGCACTGTTTACTATCCATTGTGATCATCATATATCATGTGAATATACGTACCTTAAACTCAGCTTCTACCTTTGCCGCCAGTGCTGCTTTATCAATACACAAATCGAACAGGTGTTGGAGAAGATATCTAAAATTGATTACGTGACAACGTCCGATAGAGTTTCATTTCGAAAAAAAAGAAGGGAGAAGTGGGGGTGGTACTGCGGAAAGATAGAATGAACAACTCATTTTCCTCTTTCTCCATGAGACAACTGTCTTTTTAGAATCCTTACCTTGCCTCACTCAGAGTATCACATCCATCGAATAGCTGTTTTATTGTCTGTTTCTTTAGTGCAACATCGATAATCGGCTCCGTTTCATTATTTGAAGCAGTTACGTCCTGAAAAATATATTTATGAATATTGATTATTTTCGAATTTCTTAATTCGAGGAATCGCTAAATACACAATTTAACAATTGAGGTGTGCTTCGCTTGATAGATGGTGCTACTTTTGGTACTTTTTATGTTTCATTCTTTAAATAAAAGTCTCAATTATCCATTATTTAAAAAGCTACATTATACTAAATGTAACGTTCTTGTCCACCTGTCCTTCGTTTCAATCATTCTTGTCATTCTTCCTGCTCTCCCAGATCGGCCAAAAACCAGAATGCGCTCTCAAGCATACTAGCGAATTCTGCCCCATCTTATGTTGTTCCCTATAGCTCATCCTCGTTTTATGTTCCTTTCATTTTTGCTGGTTCTCCTTTCAGTTCTTTCATAAATTCGCGATGAATTTCCCCTTCTTTCATTTTTGTGTTTCTGCGTTTTTGCTATTTCATTTGAGCTCACTTGAAGCAAACGCATAACCAATATATATACTCTAAGTTTTTTTTGAATGTAGCGCTCTTCAAAATGTATTGGTATTTTACTTTCTGATAGCTCGGTTTACCACCATGTACAAGCAAAACATTATTTGTCTATCCTCATCTCAGATATCTTACAAAAAACAGCATAGCAGTAGTCCCCAAAAAATAAACGACGAGATGACTAACCGGCAACATCGTTCTTGTATATAACACAATAGTGAGATCTGTCAGTTGATTTTATTAGTTTTCGGGATGTCCGCTTCTGTTAGATTAAAAAAAGAAATTTGTCATCAACAAAAGTGATATAAGTTAGTTATCAGGTGTTACAATGGCGTGAACGCGAATATTTATGACATAGTTGTTCCAGTCGTAGATTTCTATAAAAACTTTAACAACAGACAATCATCGAAAATGATGATTCATTGCAATAGTTTAGAGAATATATCAATGCATTTATGAAGACTGAAAAAAGGCCATCGTAGAAAAATGTATGCAATGAATAAAATTTCAGAGCGAAAATTGAAATCTACGCAAAATTTCTGACCAAATTCTTATGTCGCCTTTGAACTGAATTTTCAGCAAAAAATGCGTTCGAAGTGCTGTTTTTCTTGTTTGTAGTGGTAAGGCGAAGCTTTCTAATAGTATCTAATGGTAACGACTATGTTGGCGAGAAATTTTGACAATTAGTTATACATCAAGTTATATCGAGAACACCGTTGTTAAAAAACTGTTTTTTGTAATATTCAAACACCTTTTTAGCGAAAAATACACTTCACACGCAGCTTTATAATATATTTATATATAATCTCAAACAGAGAAAATATTTTGTTTCAACGTAGAAAAGGCATTTTCTACATTCTACAAAAATTCCTTCGAAAAATGGCAATCACAATTTGTGATTTTTTCACCAATCAACCAGTGTACTTATTTGGTAATAAGCTATTTTTCAAATCATATAAAAATAGTGGATAACTTCTCAGATTTGCGGCAAATCGTTTGACTTATTTGTATCTGCTCGCCGAAAATCCAAAATTTCGAGATCAGGTGCGTCATCCTTAGTCGAAAACAGGAAGCGGTATATGAAATTATTGAAATGGCTCATTCGTTTAGAAAATCACAACAAAATCTTCATCGCACGTGAGAGTAATTTTTATCATCATCTGATTAGATTAATAGAATCTAATCTAGTAGGCACCAGAGGTGGTGATCCGAAGACATGAGGCATTTCAACTCTGGTCACAACCTCCCGATATGGAAGCTATATCACGGCCACCCAGAAGCAATTAATACTCTATTCCTACATGACCCACATAGCTCAGCATAATTCTTGAAGCAAATGTATATTTTCTATTGTTTGCCTATTTTATTTTCTACATACCAAAATAACTCTTCTTATATAATAATCGTTTTTGTTTTTGTTTTTACAAGCACGGTCTCAATGAAGAAACAAATTAAAAGAGCTGTCGCTTTCCATATAGAATTCACTTTCCCAAAACAAGGAGAGAAAAAATCGTTGTTTTTTTATTTTCCAGGGTGTGTTTATGTGAATCCGCCCATTCTATTTTCTTTTCTCAGACGTGACATTGAGCTACTTCACATTTTTTAACAGCTCATGTATTTTCTCATGTCTCTGCTATTGTTTGAACATAGTATCTGTATCACGTATCAGATTGTATAGGTGAGTGCGAGAAAAGAGTGAAATTTAATGCGACTTGGAAGAAAAACAACAGAAGAAAAGAAAAATGTATCTGCTCTGAGCTGATAAGAAGTAGATCTCAAAGGAAGATACATGAAGAGCTATCAAAGTTCTCGGAGTTAATGCGCGTTTTTTGAAAACAATTATGCCCTTCAAATATCGGTTGTCATTATTCATTATTCACGTAAAAAGTGTAGCAGTATGTTTCACGAGCAGTAATCGGTTGAGATATTATATTGAAAATAGAATACAATTAACTTGCTTGTGAATGAACCTGAGAACTCTGTAAACAGTAATTACTTCAAAATGTGGCTTGAGAAAAAAAGAGTCCATTTATCTCTATTCTGGGTATTTCTCAATTTCTTTGCCTGCTCACTCAACTGATGCCTAATTTCAATTCGCAACTCCTCTTTCCCTTTTTTTCCGACCGAGTGTTTGTATGTCCGAATTGATGAACCCCTCTAGCATTTCTTTTTCTTCTTTACAAAGCTAAGTTTCTCTTCAATTCTTTATAGTAAAAGCCTATTTCAAACTGTCATTTTCATAAATAATATTTAAAAAATGTATAAACGAGCAGGAACCTATGAATATCTGCTCTTGACACTTCTATTGAATGAGAATATTGTAATTTCAATGAAGGATTAGGTTTCTGGAGCTATGCACAATACTCATTTTCGAAATTCCTTACGACAGTGAAAAGGAAAACAGCTTTGTTTATTTTCAAAATGTTGAGTTTATATTTCTCACATGCCTATTAATGGCGGCGGTTTTGTGATTTCGTGCACACTCAAGATCGGTCATAATTCACGCCACACAAAGATTTTCTAGAACTTGTTTGCATCAGAAGTTGTACACAATTCAGAAGCGACATTTATTTTATAGAACAAGCCATATCATGTTCACTGTTCAAAAATATGAATTTTTAATTCGTCATGAATTAAAAAAGGTCCGACCCACCACATGAAATCAAGATTAAATGTGTTAATGGGATGCCTGCAGCCGGCAAGGCTCTTGAGAGTGTAATCTAGTCTATTCAATCTCAGTTAAACGATTATAGATTCTTGGCCATATATAATAATAACTACAGTCACACTAATCGGATTGAAAGTTTAGTTTAATTATCATTTGGATTTAATAGATCTTAGAAAGGTTTAGCTGGCTCGCATAATTCAATAACTCAATAACAACATTTTTATCTGAATTGAAAGCCTCATCGTCTTCAAACCCTACAAATTTCCCCAATGTTTTCCTTTTTTTCATCAGCAGATATCCAGAAACCCTCCAGACCCGTTATCTTTTTCTTTTGATTCTCTGCGTTTTAAATAAAAATAAAGGACAGACACGAGGAGTGAGCACACATCATCATGACTTCGTAGAGATGAGACTGCGAAAGAAGCTACGAATGATAGAGCAAAAAGAGATAGAGGAGTAGAGCATCGACGTGCGATGGTGATGATGATGATGACCAGATTAGCTCCACCCCTACCACTCGTTTCCTTCTCACCGATTTTTTTCGAGTTTATATTGGTATATTTTAATATAGCTGAAAATTCCAGTTTCCAGAAAGTTTTCGTCGCATTTTTTAATCATCGTTTCGCTTTCTTTATTTTCTATCTTTCTTCAACGACGACCATCTTTTCAGCCGTACATCTTTCCCTAGAGGGTTGCCAGCTATGGCATCCAACAACGAAAGCAGAACAAATAAGTTGAACGAAAAGCGCACTAGTGTCCAGATGAAGACAAGCTTTTCTCAGGAGGTGTACAAAACTCCAATCAAGCAAATTCTTACAGCACCATCTCAATCACACTCTCGGATTACTCCTGGAGGGCAGGTTAGTAGTGCATTTCGGTGCAAAAATATAAAACTAAAGAAAAGAGAATAAAAATTTCAGCTCTTCCTTTGTGTGATGGGTCTGGTTATCAGTGTTGCTATTAGCATTTGGCTTGCTGGTTTCAGCCGTGAAAACGGTTGGCGTCGGGCGGTTTTTGCTTCAGCTGCAGGAATCTGCGCTATTCTATTTGTTCTTCTTACTATCATGACATACAGAAGAGCTAAAAAGTAGTTACTTTCATATAAATTTGAAGTATTATTGAAAAGTTTTCAGCCCGCCAGAGCCAGAATCTCTTCCTGATCTTTCTCAACGTCGTTCAACCATTGGTGCTCGGGTCAGTAAACGATCAATTGCTGCTGGTATGAACGCAGATGACTGCCCGACTCAGGTAAGAGAAATTACTTAATACGTTAGAGAAAATATGTAAAATAGCAAACAATTCAATATACCAAGCCGAGCCAATTGCTTTCGAGCTTTCGGCCCTAGTTGGTGTTATTTTCGCCTCGTCTTTCATAACGCTTCCCGACATAAAACTCGGTTAAAAAATACAGATGAACGATTTTCTTCAAAAACAGTTAATTTTATACTTTCCTCTATTTTTTAAATGAAAATATATGATTTTGCTTATATAGTATCGATCAGTTTATCAAAATTTGTAGCAGGCGATGCATTTTTGAAATCTTGAAAATAACTGTTAATACGTTCTTTTAAAAAAAGAAAAAAATTATTTTAAGTTAAAAAAACAGATAAGCATTGTTTTTCAAGCTAACATTGATAAATATTCAGGTCTTAGTTACTGGAACACGTGGCTCCATCCCGTCTTAATCTTCTCACAGCTCGACGTTCCAATTTTTTATTATTTTTGCCATATCGGGTAGCGACCATCAAAGACACTCTAAACCCTTTTTTCCTTCCCCCTAAAAACAAAATTTCGAAAATCCCAAAGCATTTGAACTAATCTTTTTGAAAGCATTCACTTTCTCCCCTTCCCTCCTCTTTTTTCCATCCAATTTTTATTTCGTTTGTTTGTATAACTCGTTTCTTTCGGTTCATATCCGAACTTTCATGAAACTTTTATTGTGCATGGTTTGAAAAATATTACTTTTGTTTAAATTGGATTTAATTGAAAGCTTTTGAATAAAATGTACTCACCTCGTCCATATCACAAATCAATTTCTGCTGATAGGTGATCTGATCTTGCACGTACTGTAGCTTTTCTTTTGCACTATCGATCGCCTCTAAAAGCCCATCACGGTAAATAATGTCTTGCGATTGAGTGAATTGTTTCTCCTGTAAAAGGTGAATAGCAAAACGCCTCCTTATGTTAAAGAGCAACATACATTTTCTACAATTTCTATCATTACAGCGTGGCGTTCATTTAAATATCTCTCCAATTCTGCTTCCATTTTCTGCACAATCTGTCTTCTCCTTGCACTTTCTTCAATTTTTCTAACAATAACATCCCATTTAACTTTGCTCGCTTTTGCCGAGAAAGCGAGTTCCTTAATCGCCTGAGCTCCTCCAATTACTCCACGAACTCGTCGAGCTGGTGAATTTGGGTTAGCTGCTCCTCCACGACCTCGGTGAGCTTGCCGAGCTGCCGCAGCAGCTACGGCTTTCTCTTTACGGAGAGCATTCATTTCCTGAGTTGTCTTTTTAAGGAACTGCTCTCTTTGTTTATCTTTCATCTCAAGCGTTCTGATTTTGTTAGCCTGAAGTCGAGTTTGTTTTTCTTTTGTGGCAATTTCCCTGGCACTAGCGAGTTGTTGCGCTTTTTGCTTTTTCTTATCTTCATTCATCTTCTTTATAAGTTCAACTTTGGCCTTTTTCAAGTCGACGACTTCACTCTTCAACCTAGTCTTTTCCTGTAGTTCTCTTTGAGATTTTGCTATCACTTTCAAATGTTCTCTATCAAGGGCTTCAATTTTCTTCAGCTCCTTTCGCAAGTCACTTATTTTCAGTTCATATTCTTGTTTGATAGCTTTCATAGTTTCATTGTTTCCACCACGTCTACCTCCTTCATTGAGAACGCGATCGCGTTCAGTTTCGGTTTCTGAAATGTAATAATTTCGTAATTTTCTAAAAAATAATAATATAGTATGAAACGTATAGAATTCATATAATACTTTTTATAATAAAAGTAGTGTATAATACGAATACCTTTAATCCGTTCCATTAACTCTCTCAATTTCTTTTCATAAGTTTCTCTGATTTGCTGATTTTGCCGTTCAGCTCGCTCCAATTGATCAATTAATTTTTCTTTAATGTCGAGCTCAATCATGACTTCATGTAAATCGATTTGAAGAGCCTCTGATTCTTCCTGCTGTTCTTTTTCAGCAGCCGAATCCTCTTCATCCTCATCCAGATCTTCCTCATCGAGGAGCTCTTCTGCTTCATTGCTTGTGCCATCTTCATCTAAAGCCATTGAGGAGTATTCTGACGAGACTGAAGAAAGTGAAAAGGAGAAAATGTGGTTAACAGAAAATATAATTGTTTTAATGTCCTCCCTAATTCTTATAATAAAAGATATAAAGCTTTCACTTAATCATTTCATAAATAATAACTTACGATTTTCAACTCCAAAATTAACAGATTCCACTATCTTTCTCTGCTTTTCCACTTCTTGCTTTGCTATCTCAATTACTTTCCGGCTATTGAATTCAGATGCAATACCTCCAGTGCCCCGAGATACTCCCATCATCTTCAATCTTGCGTTATCTTTTCTCAATTGATCGCATGTAGATTGAGATTCGTAGAGCAAAGATTTAGTGCGTTCCAACTCTTCCAAATACTTCCGGAATGTCGACTGAATGGCATCAACTTCTCCATCAGCGCCGTTAGGCTGAGAAGAAATTGTGTTAAGTTCCTGCATTGCTTTCAAATCAATGTTTTCTGCTCGAAGGATTTCAAGAGTCTCGTTCAGGGCTTTCACTCGGAAACGTAAATGATTTACTTCACTCTGAAAAAAAAGGTAAGGTAATTTCAAGTGAAAAAAACTTACGGTTAAGTACACATTTTCATGATATTGGTCATTCACCACTTCATGACCATCAACGTCAACAGTCCGTCGTCCTTGTTTGAATTCAAGAAGCTCGGCCTCTAATGCAGCGATTCGACCGCGGAGCTCACCAATCATCTTTGATGATTTATCTTGATTTGCCACAACCTTGTTCTTGATTTCCTTTGCACGGTTAGCGTATTTCATTGTGTTGAGAGTTTCAACGAAATCACTATCAGATGGAGAACAGCACGCGATCATCAAAGTTCGACTGGAATATCCTGTTTTGCACAAATCAACAAAGAAAAATTTTACCTATTTCCTCCCAGTGAATCTTGTAGAAGACGGGTCAGTTTCGAATCTCTATATGGCACATGGCTAACTTTCCCGTTGGCTCCACCCAGGGCAGCAATGACGTTTCCAAGAGCAAGCTTAAATAAAGTATTAACTAACAACACCATTTGAAACTATTTGAACGCATAAAAAAAAACAAACCAATCCAACATTGATGCTAATTCCTTCTTTGGCTCTGTCGCCGGTAGCTCCAGTTCTCTTCATTCTTTCCGAACCAGCCAAATCAACAAAATGGAACTTTGCGCATAACATTTCCATTTCAATCTCCCCAGTTTTTTGTTCTCCGGATTCGTCTAATGGATTTACGGCAACACGTTGCTGTTTCAGATGGAGTGTGAAAATTGCATGGGATCGAGAAGATTGCTCATTCATATTCGTTGACGCCACCGTACGGTTAAGAGCTCCGTTTTTTAAAATTTCCATAGTCTACAAACATTATAATAAAAACTTACCAACAAAGAAACTTAATTCATAATTCCTTTACAGTTTACAGAGGAGATAGGTAGTTTACTTGCCAATCAAGATTATGCAATAACAGTTTCACCAAAAATTATTTATTTTTAAGCATTTGTTTGCATCTGGAAGTTAATTAAGAGGCTTACATTGATTTCAATCCTAATATTCCGGAATGGTCTGTTAATTCTTTAAAGTTATTTGACAGTTTCTATTTTCTCTGAACGTAGAGAATTTTTTGTCTAAAATGTAAATTTTCAGGTGAATTTTTAATTTTTAACTTCGAAACTCACCCAGTGAATATTACGTTTTAGAATTTTTTGAAAATTTTTGTAATTTTTCGGAAATATGACCTAAAAGATATGCTCCCCAAGGTTTCATACTAACTGTAAGGAAATTTGAAATAAATTGCATTGTCAGTCCGATTAATTTTTAAAATACTCACGCCGTGCATATCACACACAGATCGTTGCTCAACCCCATGGAGCACGATCTCTCCACGTGAGTCTTCGTGAATTCTAATGCTTGAAGACATACTTCGATCATCTGATAGCAAGTCTAGCACATCGTCATTGTACAGCTCGACGAATTGAACTGAAACTTCAAATGCTGGCTCTAGTAAGCCTTGTTCAATTGCTTGTGCCTGAAATAAAGGTAAAACATATCAGTTCTCAGAATATGGGGTAACCTTGCATTCAGAAATTTTTCGAAACGTATGGTGAATAGCTCTAGGTATTACTCCCAAATCGTGTTCTTTCTGAGTTACGGCCGAATCGAACGCGGTACCCATTGTGTGGGTTTTTCCAGATCCAGTCTACAAGCTTTTTATTAGCATCACTTCAAAAGGGGACCAACCTGTCCATATGCAAGTACGGTAGCATTGAACCCATCAAAAAGACCATCAACGAGTTTTTCGACACAGGACTCATAGACAACGTTTTGAGGAGTTGGCATGTCGAATACATGATCGTATGTAAATGAGCGATCTCCACCGATCGTTACTTGTGGTTCATTGGGAAGAACTGATGTACACACTCGGCTACCTTCTACTTTTTCTCGGTTTCCTTGAGGTCGAATACTATAAAATTGATAACTTTACAATTTTGAGAATCATTGACTTACCGTAACGCGACCTGAACGCATGTGTCCGCCATTGTCGTCTAAGCAGTAGAATAATATTTTCAATTCCTATTTCATCCAAATTGATGTATTTCTGAAAAATGTTCAATTCATTGCTTTAAAAATGAAAAGCCAAACACGAAAAAAAGGTGAAACGAAACTGAGACATTGAACGTAACGGAGAAAAAGAGACTAGAATTTGAATAATATTAATAGCAATTAAATGAATATTGGAAAAAAAATGTCATGACGTGACAGAAATCAAATCAAAATTGCTCCCTTTGCATTGAATTTTCCACAAAGGTAGATGGTTTTGAGATTTTATCTTCACACAGTTTCAACGAGGACATCTGCAATTTGAAACACGTTTTTAGTATTTAAATGAACTGCTCTCACTTTGGATACTGTGCTCCGGTAATACTGATAATTTAGAATAGCCTTGCACAAATTGTAGTACCCGAACTCTGGCCAGAGAACATCATCAAAGTATACATGGGTATCTGAGGATTGCCACATCAGGAAATCAGAGAGACGGTGTTCACCCGAAGTTCGGACAAACAAATCTGGAGCAGTCCCACCATCTCCACTGTCCAAGCAAGCATCGACCATGGCCTCATTTATCTTGAAAAAATATTACAGTATAATCATGGCAAAACGTTGAGAGACAACTCAGAGAGCTTGTCATTACAAAATTTTATCACCTCGTTAATTTGTACGTTCCCCTTCTTCACACTCTTCCGGATTGTTTCAAAACTTCTAGCGATCTCATCTCTGGAGGTGTACGCCATGCATACGTTTAGTCTTCCTTCTTTAAATGTTTCTGTTCTTTTTTCAATGTCAGTCATTAGGTTCTGTAAGCGGTCCGATAGAAGTGAGCGGTTTCCGTAAAATCGGAAACATATTTTTTTTTCATCAAGTTTATCCGAGTCGTTTAAAAGTTCCTTGAACTTCTCTTCAGCTAATCGCATAATTCCATTTACCTTAATGCTACTTTATAATGATTGACCACATAACTTGATCACAAACCTCCTCATCACTTCGTTTGAAATTTTCAATACTGAATGCGTAAACTGTAATTTCGCGAATACCAAAACGAATACACCAATCGAGAACTTTAGCCAGCTGAGCAAAACCCTGAAAAATACACCAAAATAGAAAAAGTGAGATATCTGAATTCTTCATAATTTTTACCTTTTCGTGGCCTTTGATGACGCTTCCTAAATGCTTCGTTTTGGCAAATCGTCTATTTCCATCCATCACAAAAGCTACGTGGTTAGGTAATGGTCCAAATGCGATGAATCGACGCAGTAAGCATTGCCACCATGGTTGTTCATCTTGAGCTACGAACCAGCCAGCATCTTCGTCAGCTGTCAAGTCGGTCGTCATTTCCAGCGATGACAGCTGTAACGTTTTACATTTTTTTCGGTTTGAGACGCCTTAAAGAGAAGCATTCTCAATAAAAATGGTTAATTATGTAGCCTTACAACGAATTTCGGAATGATCTAGAAAATTTTCTTTTGCGAGTTTGTCAGTGAAATAATAAAAATATTCCTAGATACAGATTAAACCATTTTAAAGATGACATTTAGAAAACTTTTTACACAGCAAAGATAACGGAACCATTCATATAAAATACGCATTTATTCTATGAATAGGTAACATATGCATTACACAGATTCAAGCACATTTTACCGCAGGATCTTTGATTGAAATACAAACACATGCAAACATTTCAAAACCTAGAAGATATGGCCTTGTAAACGATCGCAAACCATCGGTAGGGTTTTCTCATAAATATTTATAGAAGCGGGTAGCACCTGTTATGTCATTCTTACTATAACATTAAGTAACCGGAAATGTAAAAAATTTCCATTTTGAATGCATTGCTTTTGTAATGTGGGGAAAATATTATTTAATTATACAGAAAAAAATTCTAAACCAGTTCGAACACCAGATTTATACATGTTTTCCTTTGTCGCTATACTAGTGAAAATGTTGATCTACGAAAATCGGGTATAGGAGGGCGACAATTGCAAGAAATACTATTTTTATAGCAAGCGTTGCTTCAAGATGTTAGTTAAAGGGTAATGGATGAATAGGACAAGAAAATTGATGCAGAAAATGAAACAGCGGGATTAATTTGATTAAGAAAAACAGCAGCAGCAGAAGCCGGTATATAAAAAATTAGCAGGCATCGAAGATATTCAAATCTTAACGGCTGTTGAAACATAATCATTTTAAAAATTGGAAAATCAGTTGAATGGGCAATGTTCCCCTATTGAGACGTAGAAAGAGAACGAACTCTGCGTACGACAGGAAAACGAATCCACATCATAAATATCACAAGTTTTAAACTACATCAACAGGACTTTATCTATGTCCATGATCATTGTGGGCATAATCACGCACGAAAAAAAAGTGTTTTTTTTTCATTTTTCAAACTATTCAAAAAAGTTTCTTAGATCATCTGAACGATGCAGTAGGATTAAATTGCAAAACTAAGAACGAAGTGACGGCTATGATCCTTTAAAAGTTATATTTCTTTAAAATTTAAAAGTATTTTTTCCATCCGTTTTTTTCTCATTTCTTCAAATTTATTAATTTTCTTACTATTCATTTATTCTGTGCGATTTGTTGTTGTCCCCTCAATTAATCAACTTTTTATAGTACAATGCAATTAATTATTGAATTTAGGGTTAGGCTATATTCAGAGAATGTTCTATTTTTAACATCCCCCGGTGGTGTTTCTCTGTCAAGAACTCTTTTTCAGAAGCACTACATAGCATAGCTCTCTTTCGAGGTCGTTACAGTACAGGGTCGGAAAGTTCCTTATGCATTCCCAAATAAATCACCCTCTCACTCTGATGACTATCGTTGAAGGGAACGAAGGCTGCACAAGTGACGCTGGATTAAGGCTTCCACGAAAGACGAAGACAAAAAGTCGTCTTCATAATTCGAGTCGTGTTCGTTCGTGTTTTAATTCGCCTTGCATTCGTCTTACGCAATAAAAAAGTTCTGAGCACACTGCGTCAGACAAATTCAAGACGAAGAAGAAGACGAAGATGAGACGAGACGGCCGAAATTTCGCCCAAATGGAAACCTTACGCTGGATATCTTATATTAGTGAGAATTAATAATGCAAGTTTGTGCTCGGCTCCTCACTGTTGTATGTCAAAATTGTATTTAAAGTATTATATCAGAGTTTTAGATAGTAGTTTCGTGAAAAAATGAAAAAAAGAGTCGGCCCTGCAGTACCTATATAAAATACTATTAAATACTGCAACTGGATAATTTCAAAACATGCATTTTTGTTTTTTTTTATATAATAAATATTTTAATACTCAAACAGTTTAATCCGCTTTTTCTAAATTAATTTTTTAAAATCGACTGAATTTTTTACTTAAATTTTAAATTTTATTCTATTATAAAGCATCTTTCAATAGTCGCAGACTTGGTTTTTCGCTTTTTAAAATGCCGTACCTTGGCCGGAAGCAAGTTTGACTGCTTTGCTAAATAGTAATTAAGAAAAAAATGCAACAAAGTTTCAACCAAAAATGAATATAAGGGTAGAAAGTAAAGCGATAGAATAATCTAAAAAAACTTTTTCATTTCTTCTATAGATGACTTTATTAACTCAGTCGATTGCATCTTTTCTATGTCTTTTCCATCAAATTCTGGTCAAGGCCAGCCAATTGCAGGCATTGCTAAAAAAAAAAAAAAGACGCACTACTCTTATTTTCCCAAGTAATCTCTCTACGTCCTGAAAGCAAATAATATGGGAAGCAAGGCTTATTTGTAGGGAGTCAATTGCGTGGAATCAGGATTAAAAATATTGCGAAATAACGGGATAAGTTGTCAATTGTCAATGGAAAATAAATGAAATAAAATTTTACGAAATAGGAAAATGAAACATCGATACAAAAGAAGCAAAGACCGTGCTTGTTTGGCATCCTACGTCTCTTCAACAGAAAACTCTCTAGGTTCCCCTTGCACATATGCGGACAGGAACAGAGCGGCGGACAGATGAGTGACGGAGTGTTTGAACGGGCTTTGGCTCATTTTAATTTCATGAGCCAATCAAATTTCACGCAGAATGAATATGTCATTATTGTAACTAAAAAATATATTATTGGTTGTACCTTGCGCCGATAAGTATTGAAATAGGATATTAATTATTAAATTTACTGATGTAAGAAACTGTGTGTAGCTACTTCATTAAATTTCATAAGAAAGTAACAGTTTTTTATTCAAGATCTGCTTGCTTTCAGCTATGTATTCCATTCCAACAAAAATGCTTGAGTGTTCTAGGGCAGGGTGTTCTTAAAATTGCTCGAATTTCGATTTTTGGCTGATTTGTCGAACAATTTATCAATGTAAAATACTGATAAAAAGGTTAAGCGAAAAATATTTCCAATGAAAAAAATTGAAGCCAACATTTTTCGAAGAAATCTATAATTTTTCTGAAAAACGCTGGACTCACACCATATTCATAAACATTTTCTAAAAATAGAGCGTTAATGTGCTCTATCCCAGAACAATTCTTCAGCAAATGTTGGAAACAAATTATAAAGCATTTTTTAGTGCATGCAACTGATTTTTTTAATAAATAGGTTCTTAGTTAACCTATAATCAGAAAATTTCGGTAAAAACATCACCAAACATTTATTTTGGATGAAATTGGGATCATTGAATGTATTCTAGTTGGCGAACCAAAAGCCCAAAAAAAAACATTCCGATGTAAAAATACTTTTACCGAAGTGATTTTCGGCACGTTCCCGATTCTGGGAGAAGCAGGAAAACGTAAGAAAGCGGTCTATACTAATGCTAGCATAGCATAGCATATCTTCTTTCAACTTATATAACCAGGAAGAGAGGTTTGCGAATGAATTGATTCGCCATTAAATGATCACCACAGCTATAATACGAGAATTTCATGGCAGGAAAAGAGACGCTATAAATATAAACAGATGAATGTATAACTGTGCTGGGAGGAATAAGTTGGAAACGCGCTTTTTTAGATTAAAAAAAAGCGGCTGCGTTTCCAAATTAGAAAAATTTCAATAAAGTATGCACCTGTTTTGCTTAAAATTGTGATTACTTCCATCACTAGAGTTAAACGAACTAAATGGATCATTTCCTCCGACAGTTTATTTTATGAATCACACAGAAGAATCATATTTATTTAGATGCGTGACTAAACGATCAATGGAAACTAATCGGACGTTACCGCTCGTCAAGAATTCTAAATAAGGAAAGGTAATTCAGAGGGATTCCATCCGTGAATGTTCGTTTTTTTACAGATACCTAACAGTAACGTGTTTACTATTAATTTACGCGTTTAATAAAAGAAAACTGCAAAAATAATTACAATACGAAGATTATGAAAAAAAAAAAGAAAATACCGTAAACCCTGCGGCAGAATGTGTATTTAATACACCTTGTCTATTTTGCGGACAATTTCGATGTTTCGGTGGGGTTGAAACTATATGTACACATGGTGATTTCTCCAAGATGATAATTGAAAGATTATACTTTCAAAAAGCATTTTAAGGAAACATTGAAAACGATTTCAGTTCGGCATTTGCTTACTTTCTCAGCTTTTTTACACTGAGAAATTAATCTAACGCACAAACCATGCCGAAAGGAATGTGACCCTAACATTGGAACGAACCCAGTATGCTTGCAGTATAATTTGGGGTAATAATTATCAATATCATAGATTTAATTTGCAGGAATATTTTGGGTGACATGGTTTACACGCAATAAATATCTGGAAAGAAGCCTACACGATTTTACACACGAAGAAAACAGAAGAAAGAATAAAATGATAAATGATACATAATAGTCCGGAAAATTAGGCGACGATATAGCTTTCATCACACGTTGTTGTAGTTTTTTCTTCGACAATCGAATAATGCAATATTTTCGAAACTCGAATCATGATTATTTTATGGAGTCATCGAAGCGCGATTTAATGAGAGGCGAGCGAGAGTAGAGACTTTAGAGCTGGTAGGAACGACGATATCTGCAAAAAATTGTTCCGGTTTTGAAAAACATGTTCTTTCTTGTTTTCCAGTTTGATTTAGTTTATAAGCCACGCGTGTACGTAATGTGTACATTAAATTGTATTTTTGTTATGAGTGCATTTTCATGTTCGGCAATTTCTATTGGTTAGACAGTTGCGAAACAGGAAATTTGAATAAATGCTGTAAAAGGCAAGTGGGTACCACGACAATTTATAGAGTGCGCAGTGAATTTCAATGGCATTTAAATTTATCCAAAAACCTTATATTGCGGAATATAATACTCAAAATCTGACCTCTACAAAATCACCGGAGCAACGTGCCAATTGAGCGACAACAGCTTGTGCTTCACGAATTTGTCTCACTGACACAAAATACGAAATGTGTGTCAAATGTTGTTTAGTTTCCGCAGAAAGCTTAAAAATAAATAATTAATTAATCATTAATTTGAATTAACATACCCGATTACCAACCAGTCTTGGAGAAAGCTCAGCTTGAATACGTGCTCGCAAATCTTTGGATTTCTCTTTTCTCGCTTGAATTGTAGAATTCTCAATAATAAAATTAGCAAGCGCATTTATCGGTTCAATAATTTTTTCATCATCTGGAGACAATTGGATAGGTTGAGATGCTGTCACTGAAGCAACAGATGGAGGCCGCTGTTGATAGGATGTTGGTGACGGGAAAGCTGATGATGCAGCTGATGAACTCCGATCTTTAAAAATAAATACATAATGAGAAAATATTTTTAAAATTAGACAGAATAGCGAGGTTCGGCAAATTTGGCTTGTAACAGTCGGACTCGCCTCATAACCCCGCACACATGAAGAACATACAGAACACTCTAGGCTCAGTGGTTGTAACCATAACTACATATGACCACGCCTACTGACCCCGTGTAGCAGGAGGACGTTCAGAGGAGGATTTCTAGTCAGTTGGTGGTTGAGACTCGCTCGAGGATGGTGAGGCCTTGGTGTGGTTAAGTTGATCTCCCTCTTTATTCGTTATTTTATATATAAGAATATATTCTCTATTTTATGCCTATTAATCCTATCATAAAGTCTGATATAGAAACTAATATTAATTAGTAACAACACCATGGAACCCCTCTCTAATAAGATCTAGAGAGAAGAACTCTCAGAAGAGCACCGGAGTACATGAAAGAACGCGAGAGTTATAGGCTGGAAAAACTAATGAAAGCATTTAAGGCGTGAATCTTAAGAGGTAAACGATTTCTCACCTTGAAGACTGCTATTAAATGCATGATATCCATTTTGATATTGCTCACTCATCATTCCACCAGGAGCTGGCGCAGTTTCTACTGGCTTCCAATTAATTTCCATTACATTCTGTTTCGGTTGTGGAGCTTGTGGCGGTTTGATAGCCAATGGTGGTGGATCATTCCATCCAGGGGATGCTTGAGCAACAGGTTTATGAGAAGGCATATTTGACGGCATTGTTGGAGGCTGAAAGTTTTAAATTTAGATATGCTTTAATAGGGTGGAGTATATGATTGAAGCAGGTTCTTCTGAAAATCGGTTTCCTTTTCTGATATATATTCAAGCTGGAACAAAACATAACATTTTATCTAAAAGTAGATTTATTTATTGTATCAATAGTCGATACCTTTCTCAATACCTTTCTCAAGAGTTAAATGGAAAATTCGAGAATCTATTGTGATATAAAAAGTATCGATGAGGTTCTAGTCAGCTTTAATGGCTTTTTTAACGTTTTGATAAGAATTTCCACCATCATAAACTTTCTTGACCATGAATACCCAAACGTTTTCGATTATGTTCAAGCCGAGGGAATGCAATGGTCACGTTAAAACAGGAATGTCTCGATTACTAAGCAATGATATGGTATTCACGCGATGTTGGCGCTCCACCTTGCATAGAAATACAATTTTTGGCACGAAATGGTAGAAGACCTTTGCGAAGGTAGTTGCGGTAGTCCACTACGCTCATTTTCTTTGATACAAAGCAAATGTTAATTCTTCCGATCGAAGTAATCGCAGCCTAAACTATACAACCTCCACCTCTGAAGTTACGACGAGATCAACGAAGTTTATCATTATGTAGATCGTGCCAGTAGCGGCGATAACTGTTCATTGCAGCTCAATTTTTTCTCGTCAGAAAATACGATATTTTCCGTTAGATAAAGCAAAATCTATTCGTTTTTGGCGATGTTATGCTATCAACGAAGGGGTTTTGATCATCTTTCGATATTTAATAAAGTTACTATTACTTAATACTCGTAGAATAGAGTTGTTTGATACTCTTAAATTCAAATAATTTTTGATTTAATAATGGTATATACGGAATTAGAAACTTTTCGAAGAATAAGTCGCCGATATCTCTTTCTGCTGAATTTGCTCATAATTAATTGGGTTCTGAACATGATTGTTAATTAAAATTGCAGAGCGTCTAATATTCAACGAGATGTGCTGATCTTCGAGTCACTTTCGCATCAGTTCGTCCCTTTCCGTAATCAGAAAGTGTTTTTCCATGACCTATTTCTTCAAAAATTGTATTAGGACATAATAAAATACTTAAAAACAAATAATTTATGAAAAAAAATTGAAAAAAAAATGACTTTGCCATTTTGCTTGTCGGATTCATTATAAAAATTAATAAAAACAATTTAGTAGCACTGCTCAGCGCAATGTATTCTAACTATGTAGTATGACCATAAGTAACGTGTTCACAACGCTTCTTTCGGGCACTGGCTGTTTTCAATTTCGATGGCTTAAAATACTCTAGCAATAACTCGTCCGTATACTACACATAGGAATTTATTGCTTATTTTTCGAAATAGTGAGACTCTCGAAATAAATAGCTTTGAGCTAAGTAATTTAATTACGGTTGAGTTTTCTCCCCGTTGAATGTATGGTTTAGCGTCAACCTGTTTTGGTCTTGAAACTTCTTCTTTGCATTTAGAATCAATTACCGGCTTATGTTCCCACGAAGGTGTCTGGTAAAAGGTAGAAGATGGTGGCATTGGACCTAAGCTGGAGTTTCTTGGATCATTTGGATAGACTGCAGGAGGAGCCGTAGCTTGTGGTTGAGGACGATTGTACTGATTAAAACCGTCAGTAGTATTCTGGAAACTTTTAGTTTTATCTAACTAGATAAGCAAATTACCGGAGGAGCAGTTTGGTTTTGCTGATATTGACGAATCGATTGGTTAAGCGATGGCTGTTTGCCGGTTTGTAGTAAAATGCAGTAAGGATTGAATGGTGGAGGGTCTCCAGTGCAGTCCTGTCCTCCAGCGACGTTATAACAAGTCCATTGCAGTTCTTGCATTTCAGGCAAACCATTTTGAACACATTTCACTAGATTCCAGGCTGTGACACCAGATCCTTGAGTTAGAAGAGAATTGGCAAAGCTTATTATGAGCTGAAATCGAGATTATAATATAAATTTTTTAGATCAAGGAATTACTTGTTGTAGTTCATTTGAATATGTCGACGCTTTGGAAGCATGGTGAAGAATTAGAGCTTGCTTCAAGCGATCAACTTGTGAGAAAGAAGTGTTGGCTAGAAGAAGCTCATCAATATCTCCGGAGATAAGGAAAGCAATGCAAGCACGGAGGGATTCTGAGAAAATAAAATAAATACCGATTATATGAAAAAAATAGTACTTCCTTGCTCCAGCCACTTTTTTCCGATAGTTTTAGCGGCCAACTTTACATTTATAATGTTTGATTCATGAGAAATAATCAAACCAAGAAGCTCTGCCCATTTTTGATCAGGAAATGAATTAAATATACATTCAATTTTCTGGAAAATATCTTCTTCTGTTGATTCTTTTTGTTCAGTAGGATCTGAACTTTGAGCGGATGGGGAACTTGATAAAGCATTAACCAACGTTGAAAGAGGATTTGTCATCGATGTCTCTGAAAAACGTTTTTTTTATTGGAAAAGTTGCATGTTTAGTAAAAACTCGAATTATAAATTTTACTTTTGCTATAATCATCGAATATCATTGATAGATATTCGGTCTCGTGTTGTGCAGAATACATCATCGCAGCGACGTGCTGGTTTGATAGCATCAAAATCTGAATGACAGCCAGGTGATCTTGCTTAATCGCGTGAAGAAGGAGGTCCCAGCCTGAGTTGTCTAGCTCAGACCACTTAACTTCAGAGCATCTTTCGATAATTGATGGTTCGGCGACGTTTATTTCCGCATCTGAAGAAGAAACGATAGATGTCGAACAAGCAGATCGATCAGTTGTAGCTGTAGGTCGACTATTTGAATATGAAACAGCAGTTGCTGGATTCTGCACGGAAAACGCTTCATCGTTTTCTGATTCGATGAGGCCTAAATACTGAAGCAATCTTGTACGACTAGCGCCTTCTTGAATAGCAAGAAGAATAAGCCACACTTTTCTTCGAAGATCAGCGTCTTCTGAGTTATCAGCAGATGAAGTGTAAGCTCTAAAAATCCGAGTGATATATATATCAAATACTGATAGTTAATACTTTTCATGTAAATGCCACCCCAAATTTCGTTTATCATCTTTAATATGCAAATAATGAGCAATGTCGTTAGCCCCAATATCTTTGTCGGAGGCAACCTGAAATACGTTTATTTATAAGCTCCATGAAAGAAACCTTGCCGTTTCAATTTCTACATTATGATGCCACTGTTGAGTTATAGCGTCGTATGACTTCCAATACGTAGCCAAACGACCACCTAAAGAAAAAGAAGCTCCAATTAGAGGAGCACGATGCCACGCAGGAACAAATTGATAGGACACGCGAGCTGCAAGGACTTCAGCACCCGGTTGAGGAGTTCCAAGACCTGTCATAGAGGATATCTGAACTGGATGTTGAAAATATTGAATGGCGAATTGAGATGGTTCTTCTTCGTTCCATTTGATACTCCTAATCCAGTCTCCTTGCAAACTACCAACACCTCCAAGAACTTCCGCTGTTTCATGATTCCAAATGATCACTTGTCCATCACATCCAGACGAAATTAAAATACGATCGTCGCCTTTATTCCTAAAGCATTACATTACAATATAGTCTCAGCGGAACTTTAGCTATACGAAACACCTACCAATCAAGACTGGTCACACCTATATTATGGTGCTTGTATTCTTTGACTGGGGTTGATGTAAACCTCGAGTCCCACTTTTGAATCACTGATACATGCTGCGATTGACTGGCCACAATCAGCTGAGAAGCATCTGATGGATTCCAACAGAGAGAAGACCAATCGCAACCAGGAATCTATAAAGTAATTCAGTACCGGCCGTTTTGTTTTGACTGACACCTCTGCAAATTCTAGTACAGGAGATCCATTTCTTCTCATGTCCCAGCAGCTGATTCTTCTAGAAGAGATCGAGGCAAAAACTGACTCATTCTTTAAGTTCCAACGAAGAAATTTTACTTGATCAGGAAAGTTTGGTGAACCTGGAGAAAACGGGGTCTTTAAGTTTGCGCAATCCCATAGAAGAATCTGTCCAGAACCACCGCCTGAAGCCATCCATCTAAAAACTAGAAAAATAAAAAGGAAGATGAATTTAACATTTAGGCAAACCTTTCATCTCTCGAAACATCGATTGTCAGAACGTGGCCATGATGATCTTTTCGGGCTGAGAGAATATCCAGCTGTCTGTGGTTGATAAATTTGTCAGCGTCAAAAAATACTACTGTTCCATCCTCGGTTCCACCGGCAACAATTCCGTTTGGATGAGCATCAGAGCACATAGAAGTCCAGGCTAACTCATTGAATCTGCAAAAAACAAATGTCTTAATTTATTCTCCGATTTCCACACCGATAATTTGTGGACAGTGACACATTTGGCACTAAATATGCTTTTTCATTGATATCATTAGCAGACAGAAAGTCGATTTTTTGTTCGACAGATGTGGAATTCGGATCAAAAAACTGGGCGAAATCCGCAAAGATAAGTCCCTGAAAGAAATCATTTCCCAATAAAAAAATGGAATATAAATTCTTACTTTAGTTTGTACGCCACGTGGGCTCCAAGCAAACACACCGGAACGTGAGAAGAGCTTAGAGCTCATCACAACGTTTCTTCAATTAATGAGGAATAATAGTTTTATACTCCAGATGGAACGCTAACGTGGACGAGCTGAAGTGTATGAGCTCATAAAAAAGCAAGTGCGCTCTATCGATTCTGCTTTTCATCGGCGCGTATGATGATTATTCGAAGAACGTGTGGTGTTAAGCAGACGTGGAATCTTGTTATGGGGTTATTCATGAAAAGCACAATTGCATTTTAATGCAAAAAATGCCACTTTAATGTTATTCACGATTGCATTTTAGTTTTGTTAGGTTTTGTTCTATTTTGTTCGTTTTGTTTCCATGAACAAAAAAGTTTTGTTCATGGAAACGCGCATATTGGTCACCCAGTTTGAAAGCTGTTCTCAGAAAACTTAATTTCGAGAAAATTGCCCCATTTATCCAATTCTAAACGTTGATTTTCGCGCCTTTGTTAATGACTTTGTTGATCCTTGATTTTTATAGTTTTGCGATAAAGGGAAGCGAAATGAATAATTGTTTTAAACATTGAAATTGAAGTTCGAAAAAGTTCCCGTTTTGTAGATTTCTGTTAAGCTCAGGAAAACATTTTTAAAGAATATATCGCTTATTCAACAAGGCTAAGTGGAATAATAGAATAACTAATGGGTATAAGCAGTGTGTCGTTTCGAAAGCATTTCGAGAAATTTTTTATTGAACACCTCATTTTTCGAGAATTTTTCGAGAATTCGAAAAAAAAACGCGATTTTAAAAAGAAAATTTCGATAAAAAATTATAAAATAGTTCGAAAGATTTCCTGTTTTCGGTCTTCTTTTTTGTAATAATAAATATAGATAGTAAAAGACTTTTCTACTTGAGAGAAATAGGGTTTAAAATTCTTCCAACATAAAAGAAAAAAAAAGAAAATTGACAATGACAGAATCGAACCCCAAACTTGTGATTCCTATCAGGAATGGAATGAAGAATGAAGAGGATATATCCACTCGGCCACTTTTGCTCGCTTTTTCCACCGTGGAGAATGTATAGAGGAAAGGGGGAAAGTGGAAAAAAAGGAAGAGAGCAAAAAACAGCATATTTTCAGATGGAGTTTTCTCGACTTCTAGAAATTTGTGCAGAGAACCGAATACACCACGAGAAAGCCCGTATTCGAAACTATAAATGAGCAAATTTAGAAAAAATTCTGAGATGATGGCTAAACATGGTTCCCTTGTTAGCGAACGAAAAAGCCGCGTATCTCGTTCTTCGGAGCATGTCTCGGGAAAGCAATCAACTTAAATTATGAGAATCGCGTTACGGTTGACAGTACGCCGTGCCATAAACATCGCGGCCACCTCAAAGAGGGCGCACGTATATCACGGCGTCCATCGAGAATCTGGAGTTTGACAAACTGTCCAAATTTCTTTTGCGGAATTGCGGATTTTGCAGATTCAGAGTCTATACGAGCCCTTCTTTTCATTAAATAACACAATGGTTTTCAAATATGAATAATTGCAATATTAGACAAATTTATTATGTAACGAAATCAAATATTACAGAAATGCGAACAAAATAATTTAATGAGAATGCGCCATGTAGGCGTCCAGTTCGGCATTCAACTCTTCGATTGTCTTTTTTGGTTTAGTCTCTCTTCTGGGCTTCCTCGGAACCTTTTTCTGGCCAGATGGCTTTGTGCTACTCTGTTGCTTCTTTGGATTTCTTGCATTTCCATTAGAGATCCTTCTTGGAACTTGAGGGAATTTCACACGATTCGCAATGTTGGCTGCGTCGATTATGGCGAATTTCATTTCCTTTCCGTCAAGAGAAACTCCAGAAAACTTTTTCACGAGAAGATCAGCGTGTCGTTTCGAGAGAGTTATGTCGCCAGTTCCCACAGGTTTCCCATTTTCATTGAAATTCACAGACACATTTCGAAGCTTAAATTCTCCAAAAAGCTGGCGAAGATCATCTGAGAGCACTGTTGGAGCAAGATTTGAAAGGTTGATACGCACTTGGCGGGAGTCTGAAAATAATCAAGAGTAGGAGACAATATTCTAACACATAGTTTCAGCGCGGAGGTTAATTTTCGGTTTGCGTCGATATGCTATCTTGTTTCTCTCTTACCATTGAATGGAATCGATATTTTGTTAAATCTTTCCGTTTTCTGGAGACCTCCACTTTGACGTCTTCGAGTTCCAGAAGACGCGCCCTTCCCAAAAGACTTCTTTTTGATTCCTTGTGACGTTCTCTTAACTGGGCTTTTCTTAACATTCTTGATTCTTCGGATTCCTGCTGATAGTGGAGCGTCGATATCAATTGCAACAGCCATTTTAGCACGTTGATAAGTCTGAAAAAACAAAATATACGAATGTATTATGAGCAGATGAAGGAGAAAAAGGAAAGAGCAATGTGGTTAGAGTAACCAACTAGCTGAGAAGAAAACAGGGACAATGAATGACAAGAGACAGTGCACGCTGACACTCATCTAGAACTAGGTCATGAAAAGGCGGAGCGACGCTCATATAGCAATCGATGAGAAATGGTTGGAACGCACTGCGTAACTGAACAGTCTCTAAACAAACGGATGTATCACCACATACCGTATATGACCCGACAACTTGCCACATTACATCTTTTATACCTCACAATCAGTTCAGTGTTCAAAAGACGTTCCAAGTTTGGGGAAATAGAGAAACAACTCAGCTTCTTTCCAAAAGCTCCTGACGGAAGCTAAGTTGCAAATAGAAAGAAATAGGAAAATTATGAAATAAGAAAATGCATTGTCCAGAAAGAGAGAGAGAGAGAGAGTCATGGGAGATGGTGATCCATGAAGTAATCAGATGATTTCTTCGATATATTGAGACTGATGTCGTTGTCGCTGATGCGAGCAAATTCGGATTGAGGTGTACTAATATGCGTCACTTATGATGATATTGAAGGGCAATAGCAACCAATAATGTGAATATCAGAATTTTAAAAGTTACATACAAAAAAAGGAAAAAAAGAGAAGACAAACTGTTCCATCAATTAATAACTCGATTACAGAAGAATTGGAAGGGTGGGGAATACATATAGCGCCGCATTCAAGACGATGTAATAACTTCAAATCGAAATATTTTTTTCTGAAAATCAAACAAAATTTTTACTAAACAACAACAAAAATTATAGCATTAACAGTTTTCGAATCGTTCGCTTTGATGACTGCCTGAAGTCTCATCGGGTAAGAGTCAACGACGGCACGGAGGTAGTCAACGTCTAAATTGCTCCATGCATATCGGCTATATCGAGAAGATTCTTGAGGCGGAGGTGTTGCCGTGGCCGAAATCCCACTTCGTGGATGGCGATTGGACATTCGAGCAGGACGGAGAGCCGACTCACTCAGCAGTGGTGCGAAGCCAATTTCCCTGATTTTATCACTAAGGATCAATGGCCAGCTTCGAGTCAGACCTCAATCCAATGGATTTTGCTGTGGAGGGATATTTGATCTAACAAGTATCCACGAAAAATTATCCAAATTCGGAAGTCCTGAAGATCGCTGTGATAGCTGCATGGGACAATTTAGACGTTGACTACCTCCGTGCCGTCGTCGACTCTTACCCGAAGAGACTTCAGGCAGTCATTAAAGCGAAAGATTCGAAAACTGTTAATGCTATAATTTTTGCTGTTGTTTAATAAACATTTTGTTCGATTTTCAGAAAAAAAAATATATATGCTATATTTATTCTCATCCTGTACAAGCGTATTTAATAAATTAAAAATAAAGGAAAAGAAAAAAACACGGCCCAAACCGGAATAATCAATTTCCGAGTGTTCATCTTCAACTGCAGGCCTGTAGCATTCAAAAACAGACTTGTAGAGCTGGTCGAAGAAACAAAAAGAATAAAGTATTATATCATCGGACTTTTGGAAACAAAACAAACAGCAGAAGAGCACGAAACCCATCGATACGGGACCGGAGTTTTCAATAATTCCGTGTCAGGAAGGGTCGGCTTTATCGTTAAGAGCACCCTCTTCCCAAAAATCATAGAAATCAACTTTGTGAATCATAGGATCAGATAACCTGCTATACAAGTAGGAAGGAATCTCAGCTGTACCATTTTCCAGGTGTACGCAACTGTCGCTGAGTCCGATCCAGACGAGATAGCTGATTTCTACGGCAGCCTTCAAGACGTCTGTCTAATCTGCAATATCAGGTATAAGCTCCTTATAGGCGACTTCAACACTAGATTGGGTGCAAGAAATTAGCCATGGCTCGATGAATGTCTGTTTTAGGGACGGAGAACTGCCGTAGCTCTCGGTTCCGTCGTATTTTCCCCTAAACATGAATAGTGGCAATTTCATTGATTTTCGTATTTTCGAGAGAAAGCAGAATATTAATTAAATTTAGTTTTCATGTACATATACTTCTCTTCTCTATTATCTTTGCTACCTTGTGATGAAATCCTCTAAAATATTCTTCCAATTCTTCTGTAATCGAGTTATTAATTGATGGAACAGTTCGCCTTCTCTCTTTTTTCAAAATTTTAATGTACCTTTAAAAATTCTGAACTTTTCACATATTCAAAAATTCACAATTCTTAACCTTTCTAACTTATAACATCGTCGAATATTAACATTATTGTATAAGTTGCTATTGCCCTTCAATATCATCATAAGTGACGCATATTACCTCAATCCGAAATGGCTCGCATCAGCGACAACGACATCAGTCTCAATATATCGAAGAAATCATCTGATTACTTCATGGATCACCATCTCCCATGACTCTCTCTCTCTCTCTGGGCAATGCATTTTCTTATTCCATCATTTTCCTATTTCATTCTATTTGCAACTTAGCCACGTTTTCGTCAGGAATATGTGGGAAGGCACTGAGTTATTTCTCTATTTCCCCAAACTTGGAACGTCTTTTGAACACTGAACTGAGGTATAACAAGATGTAATGTGGCAAGTTGTCGGGTCATATACGGTATGTGACGATACATCCATTTGTTTAGAGACTGTTCAGTTACGCATTGCGTTCCAACCATTTCTCATCGATTGCTACATTCGAACCGTAAATGAGCGTTGCTCCGCCTATTCATGACCTAGTTCTAGATGAGTGTCAGCGTGCACAGTCTTTTGTCATTCATTGTCCCTGTTTTCTTCTCAGCTAGTTGGTTACTCTAACTGGACAGTTAAACCACTTTGCTCTTTCCCTTTATTTCCTTCATTTGCTAATAATACATTCGTATATTTTGCTTTTTTCAGACTTATCAACGTGCTAAAATGGCTGTTGCAATTGATATCGACGCTCCACTATCAGCAGGAATCCGAAGAACCAAGAATGTTAAGAAAAGTCCAGTTAAGAGAACGTCACAAGGAATCAAAAAGAAGTCTTTTGGGCAGGGCGCGTCTTCTGGAACTCGAAGACGTCAAAGTGGAGGTCTCCAGAAAACGGAAAGATTTAACAAAATATCGATTCCATTCAATGGTAAGAGAGAAACAAGATAGCATATCGACGCAAACTGAAAATTAACCTCCGCGCTGAAACTATGTGTTAGAATATTGTCTCCTACTCTTGATTATTTTCAGACTCCCGTGAAGTGCGTATCAACATATCAAATCTTGCTCCAACAGTGCTCTTAGATGATCTTCGCCAGCTTTTTGGAGAATTTCAACCTCGAAATTTATCTGTGAATTTCAATGAAAATGGGAAACCTGCGGGAACTGGCGACATAACTCTCTCTAAACGACACGCCGACCTTCTCGTAAAGAAGTTTACTGGAGTTGCTCTTGACGGAAAGGAAATGAAATTTGCAATTATCGACGAAGCCAACATTGCGAATCGTGTGAAATTCCCAGAAACTTCAAGAAGGATCTCTAATGGAAATGCAAGAAATCCAAAGAAGCAACAGAGTAGCACAAAGCCATTTGGCCAGAAAAAGGTTCCGAGGAAGCCCAAAAGAGAGACTAAACCAAAAAAGACAATCGAAGAATTGAATGCCGAACTGGACGCCTACATGGCGCATTCTCATTAAATTATTTTGTTCGCATTTCTCTGATATCTGATTTCATTAAATAATAAATTTGTCTGATATATCACTTGTTCATATTTGGAAACCATTCTGTTATTTAATAAAAACAAGGGCTCGTGTAAACTCGGAAACATCAAATATACGAATTTAATTAATATTCTGCCTTCTCTCGAAAATACGAAAATCAATGAAAATACCACTATTCATGTTTAGAAAATACGACGAACCGAAAGCTACGGCAGTTCTCCGTCCCTAAAACAGACATTCATCGAGCCTTGGCTAATTTCTTGCACCCAATCTAGTGTTGAAGTCGCCTATAAGGAGCTTATACCTGCTATTGCAGGTTAGATAGACGTCTTGAAGGCTGTCGCTGTCGTAGAAATCAGCTATCTTTCTGGATCGGCCTCAGCGACAGCTGCGTACACCTGGAAGATGGTACAGCTGAGATTTCTTCCTACTTGTATAGCAGGTTATCTGATCCTATGATTCACAAAGTTGATTTCTATGATTTTTGGAGGCGGGTGCTCTTGACGATAAAGCCGACCCCTCCGGACACGGAATTATTGATCCGAGATCCTAAGAAAACTCCGGTCCCGTATCGATGGGTTTCGTGCTTTTCTGCTGCTCGTTTTGTTTCCGAAAGTCCGATGATATGATACTTTATTCTTTTTGTTTCTTCGACCAGCTCTACATGTCTGTTTTTGAATGCGACAGGCCTGCAGTTGAAGATGAACACTCGGAAATTGATTATTCCGGTTTGGGCCGTGTTTTTTTTCTTTTCCTTTATTTTTTAATTTATTAAATACGCTTGTACAGGATGGGAATAAATATAGCGCCGCATTCAAGACGATGTAATAACTTTAAATTGAACGATTTTTTCTGAAAATCAAACAAGATATTTATTAAACAACAGCAAAAATTATAGCATTAACAGTTTTCGAATCGTTCGCTTTGATGACTGCCTGAAGTCTCTTCGGCTAAGAGTCGACGACGGCACGGAGGTAGTCAACGTCTAAATTGTCCCATGCAGCTGTCAGAACGATCTTCAGGACTTCGGAATTCGGATAATTTTTCGTGGATACCTGTTAGATCAAATATCCCTCTACAGCAAAATACATTGGATTGAGGTCTGAGCTCGAAGCTGGACATTGATCCTTAGTGATAAAATCAGGGAAATTTGCTTCGCACCACTGTTGAGTGAGTTTTGCGGAGTGAGTCGGCTCTCCGTCCTGCTCGAATGTCCAATCGCCACCCACGAAGTGGGATTTCGACCACGGCAACACCTCCGCCTCAAGAATCTTCTCGATATAGCCGATATGCATGGAGCAATTTAGACGTTGACTACCTCCGTGCCGTCGTTGACTCTTACCGGAGAGACTTCAGGCAGTCATTAAAGCGAAAGATTCGAAAACTGTTAATGCTATAATTTTTGCAGTTGTTTAATAAACATTTTGGTTGATTTTCAGAAAAAAATATTTCGATTTGAAGTTAATACATCGTCTTGAATGCGGCGCTATATTTATTCCCCATCCTGTATATTTCCAATTTTCAGATTCCCTCTCTGAGTATATTCTAGAATCACCGACCTAGTTTTCATGTGTACTTCTCTGCGAAGACCCGATTATTATCTTTGCTAATTTGTGATGAAATCCTCTAAAATATTCTTCCAATTCTTCTGTAATCGAGTTTTTAATTGATGGAACAGTTTGTCTTCACTTTTTTTTTGCTTTTTTTTGTATGTAACTTTAAAAATTCTGAACTTTTCACGTATTCAAAAATTCACAATTCTTAACCCTTCTAACTTTTAACTTTTAGTTACTGCTACGTCGTTAGTAGCATCCACGTCTGCTTCGTTGTAGTAGTCTTCTGAGAACAAAATCATATACAGAAATGTTCCAAGAAGTTATAGCGCCGCATAATCGTCAAATATTCACACTATTGTATATTTGCTATTGCCCTTCAATATCATCATACATGACGCATATTAGTACACCTCAATCTGAAATTGCTCGCAGCAACGACAACGACATCAGTCTCAATATATCGATGAAATCAACTGATTACTTCATGGATCACCATCTCCCATGACTCTCTCTCTCTCTCTCTCTCTCTCTCTCTCTCTCTCTCTCTCTCTCTCTCTCTCTCTTTCTCTCTCTCTCTCTTTCTCTGGACAATGCATTTTCTTATTTCATCATTTTCCTATTTCTTTCTATTTGCAACGTAGCCACGTTTCCGTCAGGAATATGTGGGAAGGCACTGAGATATTTCTCTATTTCCTCAAACTTGGAACGTCTTTTGAACACTGAACTGAGGTATAACAAGATGTAATGTAGCAAGTTGTCGGGTCATATACGGTATGTGGTGATACATCCATTTGTTTAGAGACTGTTCAGTTACGCAGTGCGTTACAACCATTTCTCATCGATTGCTATAATACATTCGAACCGTAAATGAGCGTTGCTCCGCCTTTACATGACCTAGTTCTAGATGAGCGTCAGCGTGCACAGTCTCCTGTCATTCATTGTCCCCGTTTTCTTCTCAGCTAGTTGGTTACTCTAACAGAACGGTTAAACCACTTTGCTCTTTCCCTTTATTAACTTCATCTGCTAATAATACATTCGTATATTTTGCTTTTTTCAGACTTATCAACGTGCTAAAATGGCTGTTGCAATTGATATCGACGCTCCACTATCAGCAGGAATCCGAAGAACCAAGAATGTTAAGAAAAGCCCAGTTAAGAGAACGTCACAAGGAATCAAAAAGAATTCTTTTCGAGAGGGCACGTCTTCTGGAACTCGAAGACGTCAAAGTGGAGGTCTGCAGAAAACCGAAAGATTAAACAAAATATCAATTCCATTGAATGGTAAGAGAGAAACAAAATTTAATATTGTCTCCTACTATCGATCATTTTCAGGCTGCCGCAAAGTGCGAATCAATATATCAAATCTTGCTCCAACAGTGCTCTTAGATGATCTTAGCCAGCTTTTTGGAGAATTTCAACCTCGAAATTTATCTGTGAATTTCAATGAAAATGGGAAACCTGCGGGAACTGGCGACATAACTCTCTCTAAACAACACGCCGACCTTCTCGTAAAGAAGTTTACTGGAGTTGCTCTTGACGGAAAGGAAATGAAATTTGCAATTATCGACGAAGCCAACATTGCGAATCGTGTGAAATTCCCAGAATCTTCAAGAAGGATCTCTAATGGAAATGCAAGAAATCCAAAGAAGCAACAGAGTAGCACAAAGCCATTTGGCCAGAAAAAGGTTCCGAGGAAGCCCAAAAGAGAGACTAAACCAAAAAAGACAATCGAAGAGTTGAATGCCGAACTGGAGGCCTACATGGCGCATTCTCATTAAATTATTTTGTTCGCATTTCTCTAATATTTGATTTCGTTACATAATAAATTTGTCTGATAGTAGCACTTGTTCATATTTGGAAACCATTACATTATTTAATAAATACAAGGGCTCGTGTCGACTCGGAAACTTCATGAAATATACGAATTTAATTAATATTCTGCTTTCTCTCGAAAACACAAAAATCAATGAAAATACCACTATTCATGTTGAGAGAAAAATACGATGGAAACGAGAGCCACGGCAGTTCTCCGTCCCTAAAACGGACATTCTTCAAGCCATGGCTAATTTCTTGCACACAATCTTACGTTAAAGTCGCCTATAATGAGCTTGTACCTACTACGGCAGGTTAGATAGGCGTATTGAAGGTTGTCGTAAAAATCAGTTAGCTCTTCTGGATCGGCCTCAGCGACAGTTGCGTACACCTGGAAGGTGGTACAGCTGAGATTCCTTCCGACTTGTATAGCAGGTTATCTGGTCCTATGATTCACAAAGTTGATTTCTATGATTTTTGGGAGGAGGGTGCTCTTAACGATAAAGCCGACCCCTCCGGACACGGAATTATTGATCCGAGATCCTAAGAAAACTCCGGTCCCGTATCGATGTGTTTCGTGCTCATCTGCTGCTCGTTTTGTTTCCGAAAGTCCGATGACATCATACTTTATTCTTTTTGTTTCAATCTGTTTTTGAATGCGACAGGCCTGCAGTTGAAGATGAACACGCGGAAATTGATTATTCCGGTTTGGGCCGTGTTTTCTTCTTTTCCTTTATTTTTTAATTTATTAAATACGCTTGTACAGGATGGGAATAAATATAGCGCCGCATTAAAGACGATGTAATAACTTTAAATTGAACGATTTTTTCTGAAAATCAAACAAAATATTTATTAAACAACAGCAAAAATTATAGCATTAACAGTTTTCGAACCTTTCGTTTTAATGACTGCCTGAAGTCTCTTCGGCTAAGAGTCGACGACGGCACGGAGGTAGTCAACGTCTAAATTGTCCCATGCAGCTGTCAGAACGATCTTCAGGACTTCCGAATTTGGATAATTTTTCGTGGATACCTGTTAGATCAAATATCCCTCCACAGCAAAATACATTGGATTGAGGTCTGAGCTCGAAGCTGGACATTGATCCTTAGTGATAAAATCAGGGAAATTTGCTTCGCACCACTGTTGAGTGAGTTTTGCGGAGTGAGTCGGCTCTCCGTCCTGCTCGAATGTCCAATCGCCACCCACGAAGTAAGATTTCGACCATGGCAACACCTCCGCCTCAAGAATCTTCTCGATATAGCCGATATGCATGGAGCAATTTAGACGTTGACTACCTCCGTGCCGTCGTTGACTCTTACCCGGAGAGACTTCAGGCAGTCATTAAAGCGAAAGATTCGAAAACTGTTAATGCTATAATTTTTGCAGTTGTTTAATAAACATTTTGGTTGATTTTCAGAAAAAAATCATTCGATTTGAAGTTATTACATCGTCTTGAATGCGGCGCTATATTTATTCCCCATCCTGTATATTTCCAATTTTCAGATTCCCTCTCTGAGTATATTCTAGAATCACCGACCTAGTTTTCATGTGTACTTCTCTGCGAAGACCCGATTATTATCTTTGCTAATTTGTGATGAAATCCTCTAAAATATTCTTCCAATTCTTCTGTAATCGAGTTTTTAATTGATGGAACAGTTTGTCTTCAAGCCGCGTATCTCGTTCTTCGGAGCATGTCTCGGGAAAGCAATCAACTTAAATTATGAGAATCGCGTTACGGTTGACAGTACGCCGCGCCATAAACATCGCGGCCACCTCAAAGAGGTCGCACGTATATCACGGCGTCCATCGAGAATCTGGAATTTGACAAACTGTCCAAATTTCTTTTGCGGAATTGCGGATTTTGCGGATTCAGAGTATACGAGCCCTTCTTTTCATTAAATAACACAATGGTTTTCGACTATGAATAATTGCAATATTAGACAAATTTATTATGTAACGAAATCAAATATTAGAGAAATGCGAACAAAATAATTTAATGAGAATGCGCCATGTAGGCCTCCAGTTCGGCATTCAACTCTTCGATTGTCTTTTTTGGTTTAGTCTCTCTTTTGGGCTTCCTCGGAGCCTTTTTCTGGCCAGATGGCTTTGTGCTACTCTGTTGCTTCTTTGGATTTCTTGCATTTCCATTAGAGATCCTTCTTGGAATTTGTGGGAATTTCACACGATTCGCAATGTTGGCTGCGTCGATTATGGCGAATTTCATTTCCTTTCCGTCAAGAGAAACTCCAGAAAACTTCTTCACGAGAAGATCGGCGTGTCGTTTCGAGAGAGTTATGTCTCCAGTTCCAACAGGTTTCCCATTTTCATTGAAATTCACAGTCACATTTCGAAGCTTAAATTCTCCAAAAAGCTGGCGAAGATCATCTGAGAGCACTGTTGGAGCAAGATTTGAAAGGTTGATACGCACTTCGCGGGAGTCTGAAAATAATCAAGAGTAGGAGACAATATTCTAACACATAGTTTCAGCGCGGAGGTTAATTTTCAGTTTGCGTCGATATGCTATCTTGTTTCTCTCTCACCATTCAATGGAATCGATATTTTGTTAAATATTTCCGTTTTCTGGAGACCTCCACTTTGACGTCTTCGAGTTCCAGAAGACGCGCCCTTCCCAAAAGACTTCTTTTTGATTCCTTGTGACGTTCTCTTAACTGGGCTTTTCTTAACATTCTTGGTTCTTCGGATTCCTGCTGATAGTGGAGCGTCGATATCAATTGCAACAGCCATTTTAGCACGTTGATAAGTCTGAAAAAACAAAATATACGAATGTATTATTAGCAAATGAAGGAAATAAAGGGAAAGAGCAAAGTGGTTTAACTGTCCAGTTAGAGTAACCAACTAGCTGAGAAGAAAACGGGGACAATGAATGACAGGAGACTGTGCACGCTGACGCTCATCTAGAACTAGGTCATGAAAAGGCGGAGCAACGCTCATTTACGGTTCGAATGTAGCAATCGATGAGAAATGGTTGGAACGCACTGCGTAACTGAACAGTCTCTAAACAAATGGATGTATCGTCACATACCGTATATGACCCGACAACTTGCCATATTACATCTTGTTATACCTCAGTTCACTGTTCAAAAGATGTTCCAAGTTTGGGGAAATAGAGAAATAACTCAGTGCCTTCCCACATATTCCTGACGGAAACGTGGCTAAGTTGCAAATAGAATGAAATAGAAAAATGATAAAATAAGAAAATGCATTGTCTAGAGAGAGAGAGAGAGAGAGTCGTGGGAGATGGTGATGTGAATATCAGAATTTTAAAAGTTACATACAAAAAAAGGAAAAAAAGAGAAGACAAACTGTTCCATCAATTAATAACTCGATTACAGAAGAATTGGAAGGGTGGGGAATACATATAGCGCCGCATTCAAGACGATGTAATAACTTCAAATCGAAATATTTTTTCTGAAAATCAAACAAAATTTTTATTAAACAACAACAAAAATTATAGCATTAACAGTTTTCGAATCGTTCGCTTTGATGACTGCCTGAAGTCTCATCGGGTAAGAGTCAACGACGACACGGAGGTAGTCAACGTCTAAATTGCTCCATGCATATCGGCTATATCGAGAAGATTCTTGAGGCGGAGGTGTTGCCGTGGCCCAAATTCCACTTCGCGGCAATTGGAGATACCAGAAGGACGGCGCGAAGCCAGTTTTTCCGATTTTATCACTAAGGATCAATGGCCAACTTCGAGCCAGACCTCAATCCAATGTATTTTGCTGTGGAGGGATATTTGATCTAACAAGTATCCACGAAAAATATCCGAATTCCGAAGTCCTGAAGATCGTTCTGACAGCTGCATGGGACAATTTAGACGTTGACTACCTCCGTGCCGTCATCGACTCTTAGCCGAAGAGACTTCAGGCAGTCATTAAAACGAAAGATTCGAAAGCTGTTAATGCTATAATTTCTGCTGTTGTTTAATAAATATTTTGTTTGATTTTCAGAAAAAAAATATTTCGATTTGAAGTTATTACATCGTCTTGAATGCGGCGCTATATTTATTCCCATCCTTTACAAGCGTATTTAATAAATTAAAAAATAAAGGAAAAGAAAAAAACACGGCCCAAACCGGAATAATCAATTTCCGAGTGTTCATCTTCAACTGCAGGCCTGTCGCATTCAAAAACAGATTTGTAGAGCTGGTCGAAGAAGCAAAAAGAATAAAGTATTATATCATCGGACTTTTGGAAACAAAACAAACAGCAGAAGAGCACGAAACCCATCGATACGGGACCGGAGTTTTCAATAATTCCGTGTCAGGAAGGGTCGGCTTTATCGTTAAGAGCACCCACCTCCCAAAAATCATAGAAATCAACTTTGTGAATCATAGGATCAGATAACCTGCTATACAAGTAGGAAGGAATCTCAGCTGTACCATTTTCCAGGTGTACGCAACTGTCGCTGAGTCCGATCCAGACAAGATAGCTGATTTCTACGGCAGCCTTCAAGACGCCTGTCTAATCTGCAATAGCAGGTATAAGCTCCTTATAGGCGACTTCAACACTAGATTGGGTGCAAGAAATTAGCCATGGCTCGATGAATGTTTGTTTTAGGGACGGAGAACTGCCATGAATAGTGGTAATTTCATTGATTTTCGTATTTTCGAGAGAAAGCAGAATATTAATTAAATTTAGTTTTCATGTATACTTCTCTTCTCTATTATCTTTGCTCCCTTGTGATGAAATCCTCTAAAATATTCTTCCAATTCTTCTGTAATCGAGTTATTAATTGATGGAACAGTTCGCCTTCTCTCTTTTTTCAAAATTTTAATGTACCTTTAAAAATTCTGAACTTTTCACATATTCAAAAATTCACAATTCTTAACCTTTCTAACTTATAACATCGTCGAATATTCACATTATTGTATAAGTTGCTATTGCCCTTCAATATCATCATAAGTGACGCATATTACCTCAATCCGAAATGGCTCGCATCAGCGACAACGACATCAGTCTCAATATATCGAAGAAATCATCGGATTACTTCATGGACTTCATCTCCCCTGACTCTCTCTCTCTCTCTCTCTCTCTCTTTCTGTGGACAATGCATTTTCTTATTTCATCATTTTCCTATTTCTTTCTATTTGCAACGTAGCCACGTTTCCGTCAGGAATATGTGGGAAGGCACTGAGTTATTTCTCTATTTCCCCAAACTTGGAACATCTTTTGAACACTGAACTGAGGTATAACAAGATGTAATATGGCAAGTTGTCGGGTCATATACGGTATGTGACGATACATCCATTTGTTTAGAGACTGTTCAGTTACGCAGTGCGTTCCAACCATTTCTCATCGATTGCTACATTCGAACCGTAAATGAGCGTCGCTCCGCCTTTACATGACCTAGTTCCAGATGAGCGTCAGCGTGCACAGTCTTTTGTCATTCATTGTCCCTGTTTTCTTCTCAGCTAGTTGGTTACTCTAACTGGACAGTTAAACCACTTTGCTCTTTCCCTTTATTTCCTTCATTTGCTAATAATACATTCGTATATTTTGCTTTTTTCAGACTTATCAACGTGCTAAAATGGCTGTTGCAATTGATATCGACGCTCCACTATCAGCAGGAATCCGAAGAACCAAGAATGTTAAGAAAAGCCCAGTTAAGAGAACGTCACAAGGAATCAAAAAGAAGTCTTTTGGGCAGGGCGCGTCTTCTGGAACTCGAAGACGTCAAAGTGGAGGTCTCCAGAAAACGGAAAGATTTAACAAAATATCGATTCCATTCAATGGTAAGAGAGAAACAAGATAGCATATCGACGCAAACTGAAAATTAACCTCCGCGCTGAAACTATGTGTTAGAATATTGTCTCCTACTCTTGATTATTTTCAGACTCCCGTGAAGTGCGTATCAACATATCAAATCTTGCTCCAACAGTGCTCTTAGATGATCTTCGCCAGCTTTTTGGAGAATTTCAACCTCGAAATTTATCTGTGAATTTCAACGAAAATGGGAAACCTGCGGGAACTGGCGACATAACTCTCTCTAAACAACACGCCGACCTTCTCGTAAAGAAGTTTACTGGAGTTGCTCTTGACGGAAAGGAAATGAAATTTGCAATTATCGACGAAGCCAACATTGCGAATCGTGTGAAATTCCCACAAATTCCAAGAAGGATCTCTAATGGAAATGCAAGAAATCCAAAGAAGCAACAGAGTAGCACAAAGCCATTTGGCCAGAAAAAGGTTCCGAGGAAGCCCAAAAGAGAGACTAAACCAAAAAAGACAATCGAAGAGTTGAATGCCGAACTGGACGCCTACATGGCGCATTCTCATTAAATTATTTTGTTCGCATTTCTCTAATATTTGATTTCATTACATAATAAATTTGTCTGATATATCAGTTGTTCATATTTGGAAACCATTCTGTTATTTAATAAAAACAAGGGCTCGTGTAAACTCGGAAACATCAAATATACGAATTTAATTAATATTCTGCTTTTTCGAAAATACGAAAGTCAATGAAAAGCCACGGCAGTTCTCCGTCCCTAAAACAGACATTCATCGAGCCTTGGCTAATTTCTTGCACCCAATCTAGTGTTGAAGTCGCCTATAAGGAGCTTATACCTGCTATTGCAGGTTAGATAGACGTCTTGAAGGCTGTCGCTGTCGTAGAAATCAGCTATCTCTTCTGGATCGGCCTCAGCGACAGCTGCGTACACCTGGAAGATGGTACAGCTGAGATTTCTTCCTACTTGTATAGCAGGTTATCTGATCCTATGATTCACAAAGTTGATTTCTATGATTTTTGGAGGCGGGTGCTCTTGACGATAAAGCCGACCCCTCCGGACACGGAATTATTGATCCGAGATCCTAAGAAAACTCCGGTCCCGTATCGATGGGTTTCGTGCTTTTCTGCTGCTCGTTTTGTTTCCGAAAGTCCGATGATATGATACTTTATTATTTTTGCTTCTTCGACCAGCTCTACAAATCTGTTTTCGAATGCGACAGGCCTGCAGTTGAAGATGAACACTCGGAAATTGATTATTCCGGTTTGGGCCGTGTTTTTTTTCTTTTCCTTTATTTTTTAATTTATTAAATACGCTTGTACAGGATGGGAATAAATATAGCGCCGCATTCAAGACGATGTAATAACTTTAAATTGAACGATTTTTTCTGAAAATCAAACAAGATATTCATTAAACAACAGCAACAATTATAGCATTAACAGTTTTCGAATCTTTCGTTTTAATGACTGCCTGAAGTCTCTTCGGCTAAGAGTCGACGACGGCACGGAGGTAGTCAACGTCTAA
The DNA here is from genome assembly GCA_003052745.1 of Caenorhabditis inopinata. Taxonomy (NCBI): domain Eukaryota; kingdom Metazoa; phylum Nematoda; class Chromadorea; order Rhabditida; family Rhabditidae; genus Caenorhabditis; species Caenorhabditis inopinata. The sequence continues at coordinate 18,738,708 of AP018154.1, forward strand.
ATTGTCCCATGCAGCTGTCAGAACGATCTTCAGGACTTCGGAATTCGGATAATTTTTCGTGGATACCTGTTAGATCAAATATCCCTCTACAGCAAAATACATTGGATTGAGGTCTGAGCTCGAAGCTGGACATTGATCCTTAGTGATAAAATCAGGGAAATTTGCTTCGCACCACTGTTGAGTGAGTTTTGCGGAGTGAGTCGGCTCTCCGTCCTGCTCGAATGTCCAATCGCCACCCACGAAGTGGGATTTCGACCACGGCAACACCTCCGCCTCAAGAATCTTCTCGATATAGCCGATATGCATGGAGCAATTTAGACGTTGACTACCTCCGTGCCGTCGTTGACTCTTACCCGGAGAGACTTCAGGCAGTCATTAAAGCGAAAGATTCGAAAACTGTTAATGCTATAATTTTTGCAGTTGTTTAATAAACATTTTGGTTGATTTTCAGAAAAAAATATTTCGATTTGAAGTTAATACATCGTCTTGAATGCGGCGCTATATTTATTCCCCATCCTGTATATTTCCAATTTTCAGATTCCCTCTCTGAGTATATTCTAGAATCACCGACCTAGTTTTCATGTGTACTTCTCTGCGAAGACCCGATTATTATCTTTGCTAATTTGTGATGAAATCCTCTAAAATATTCTTCCAATTCTTCTGTAATCGAGTTTTTAATTGATGGAACAGTTTGTCTTCACTTTTTTTTTGCTTTTTTTTGTATGTAACTTTAAAAATTCTGAACTTTTCACGTATTCAAAAATTCACAATTCTTAACCCTTCTAACTTTTAACTTTTAGTTACTGCTACGTCGTTAGTAGCATCCACGTCTGCTTCGTTGTAGTAGTCTTCTGAGAACAAAATCATATACAGAAATGTTCCAAGAAGTTATAGCGCCGCATAATCGTCAAATATTCACACTATTGTATATTTGCTATTGCCCTTCAATATCATCATACATGACGCATATTAGTACACCTCAATCTGAAATTGCTCGCAGCAACGACAACGACATCAGTCTCAATATATCGATGAAATCAACTGATTACTTCATGGATCACCATCTCCCATGACTCTCTCTCTCTCTCTCTCTCTCTCTCTCTCTCTCTCTCTCTCTCTCTCTCTCTCTCTCTCTTTCTCTCTCTCTCTCTTTCTCTGGACAATGCATTTTCTTATTTCATCATTTTCCTATTTCTTTCTATTTGCAACGTAGCCACGTTTCCGTCAGGAATATGTGGGAAGGCACTGAGATATTTCTCTATTTCCTCAAACTTGGAACGTCTTTTGAACACTGAACTGAGGTATAACAAGATGTAATGTAGCAAGTTGTCGGGTCATATACGGTATGTGGTGATACATCCATTTGTTTAGAGACTGTTCAGTTACGCAGTGCGTTACAACCATTTCTCATCGATTGCTATAATACATTCGAACCGTAAATGAGCGTTGCTCCGCCTTTACATGACCTAGTTCTAGATGAGCGTCAGCGTGCACAGTCTCCTGTCATTCATTGTCCCCGTTTTCTTCTCAGCTAGTTGGTTACTCTAACAGAACGGTTAAACCACTTTGCTCTTTCCCTTTATTAACTTCATCTGCTAATAATACATTCGTATATTTTGCTTTTTTCAGACTTATCAACGTGCTAAAATGGCTGTTGCAATTGATATCGACGCTCCACTATCAGCAGGAATCCGAAGAACCAAGAATGTTAAGAAAAGCCCAGTTAAGAGAACGTCACAAGGAATCAAAAAGAATTCTTTTCGAGAGGGCACGTCTTCTGGAACTCGAAGACGTCAAAGTGGAGGTCTGCAGAAAACCGAAAGATTAAACAAAATATCAATTCCATTGAATGGTAAGAGAGAAACAAAATTTAATATTGTCTCCTACTATCGATCATTTTCAGGCTGCCGCAAAGTGCGAATCAATATATCAAATCTTGCTCCAACAGTGCTCTTAGATGATCTTAGCCAGCTTTTTGGAGAATTTCAACCTCGAAATTTATCTGTGAATTTCAATGAAAATGGGAAACCTGCGGGAACTGGCGACATAACTCTCTCTAAACAACACGCCGACCTTCTCGTAAAGAAGTTTACTGGAGTTGCTCTTGACGGAAAGGAAATGAAATTTGCAATTATCGACGAAGCCAACATTGCGAATCGTGTGAAATTCCCAGAATCTTCAAGAAGGATCTCTAATGGAAATGCAAGAAATCCAAAGAAGCAACAGAGTAGCACAAAGCCATTTGGCCAGAAAAAGGTTCCGAGGAAGCCCAAAAGAGAGACTAAACCAAAAAAGACAATCGAAGAGTTGAATGCCGAACTGGAGGCCTACATGGCGCATTCTCATTAAATTATTTTGTTCGCATTTCTCTAATATTTGATTTCGTTACATAATAAATTTGTCTGATAGTAGCACTTGTTCATATTTGGAAACCATTACATTATTTAATAAATACAAGGGCTCGTGTCGACTCGGAAACTTCATGAAATATACGAATTTAATTAATATTCTGCTTTCTCTCGAAAACACAAAAATCAATGAAAATACCACTATTCATGTTGAGAGAAAAATACGATGGAAACGAGAGCCACGGCAGTTCTCCGTCCCTAAAACGGACATTCTTCAAGCCATGGCTAATTTCTTGCACACAATCTTACGTTAAAGTCGCCTATAATGAGCTTGTACCTACTACGCAGGTTAGATAGGCGTATTGAAGGTTGTCGTAAAAATCAGTTAGCTCTTCTGGATCGGCCTCAGCGACAGTTGCGTACACCTGGAAGGTGGTACAGCTGAGATTCCTTCCGACTTGTATAGCAGGTTATCTGGTCCTATGATTCACAAAGTTGATTTCTATGATTTTTGGGAGGAGGGTGCTCTTAACGATAAAGCCGACCCTCCGGACACGGAATTATTGATCCGAGATCCTAAGAAAACTCCGGTCCCGTATCGATGTGTTTCGTGCTCATCTGCTGCTCGTTTTGTTTCCGAAAGTCCGATGACATCATACTTTATTCTTTTTGTTTCAATCTGTTTTTGAATGCGACAGGCCTGCAGTTGAAGATGAACACTCGGAAATTGATTATTCCGGTTTGGGCCGTGTTTTTTTCTTTTCCTTTATTTTTTAATTTATTAAATACGCTTGTACAGGATGGGAATAAATATAGCGCCGCATTAAAGACGATGTAATAACTTTAAATTGAACGATTTTTTCTGAAAATCAAACAAAATATTTATTAAACAACAGCAAAAAATTATAGCATTAACAGTTTTCGAACCTTTCGTTTTAATGACTGCCTGAAGTCTCTTCGGCTAAGAGTCGACGACGGCACGGAGGTAGTCAACGTCTAAATTGTCCCATGCAGCTGTCAGAACGATCTTCAGGACTTCCGAATTTGGATAATTTTTCGTGGATACCTGTTAGATCAAATATCCCTCCACAGCAAAATACATTGGATTGAGGTCTGAGCTCGAAGCTGGACATTGATCCTTAGTGATAAAATCAGGGAAATTTGCTTCGCACCACTGTTGAGTGAGTTTTGCGGAGTGAGTCGGCTCTCCGTCCTGCTCGAATGTCCAATCGCCACCCACGAAGTAAGATTTCGACCATGGCAACACCTCCGCCTCAAGAATCTTCTCGATATAGCCGATATGCATGGAGCAATTTAGACGTTGACTACCTCCGTGCCGTCGTTGACTCTTACCGGAGAGACTTCAGGCAGTCATTAAAGCGAAAGATTCGAAAACTGTTAATGCTATAATTTTTGCAGTTGTTTAATAAACATTTTGGTTGATTTTCAGAAAAAAATCATTCGATTTGAAGTTATTACATCGTCTTGAATGCGGCGCTATATTTATTCCCCATCCTGTATATTTCCAATTTTCAGATTCCCTCTCTGAGTATATTCTAGAATCACCGACCTAGTTTTCATGTGTACTTCTCTGCGAAGACCCGATTATTATCTTTGCTAATTTGTGATGAAATCCTCTAAAATATTCTTCCAATTCTTCTGTAATCGAGTTTTTAATTGATGGAACAGTTTGTCTTCACTTTTTTTTTGCTTTTTTTTGTATGTAACTTTAAAAATTCTGAACTTTTCACGTATTCAAAAATTCACAATTCTTAACCTTTCTAACTTATAACATCGTCAAATATTCGCATTATTGTATAGGTTGCTATTGCCCTTCAATATCATCATAAGTGGCGCATATTAGTACACCTCAATCCGAATTTGCTCGCATCAGCGACAACGACATCAGTCTCAATATATCGAAGAAATCATCTGATTACTTCATGGATCACCATCTCCCTGACTCTCTCTCTCTCTCTCTCTCTCTCTCTCTCTCTTTCTCTGGACAATGCATTTTCTTATTTCATAATTTTCCTATTTCGTTCTATTTGCAACTTAGCCACGTTTCCGTCAGGAGCTTTTGGAAAAAAACTGAGTTATTTCTCTATTTCCCCAAACTTGGAACGTCTTTTGAACACTGAACTGATTGTGAGGTATAAAAGATGTAATGTGGCAAATTGTCGGGTCATATACGGTATGTGGCGATACATCCGTTTGTTTAGAGACTGTTCAGTTACGCATTGCGTTCCAACCATTTCTCATCGATTGCTATAATACATTCGAACCGTAAATGAGCGTTGCTCCGCCTTTACATGACCTAGTTCTAGATGAGCGTCAGCGTGCACAGTCTCCTGTCATTCATTGTCCCCGTTTTCTTCTCAGCTAGTTGGTTACTCTAACAGAACGGTTAAACCACTTTGCTCTTTCCCTTTATTTCCTTCATCTGCTCATAATACATTCTTTTTTTGCTTTTTTTAGACTTACATATCAACGTGCTAAAATGGCTGTTGCGATTGATATCGACGCTCCACTATCAGCAGGAATCCGAAGAACCAAGAATGTTAAGAAAAGCCCAGTTAAGAGAACGTCACAAGGAATCAAAAAGAAGTCTTTTGGGCAGGGCGCGTCTTCTGGAACTCGAAGACGTCAAAGTGGAGGTCTGCAGAAAACCGAAAGATTCAACAAAATATCAATTCCGTTGAATGGTAAGAGAGAAACAAAATGTAATATTGTCTCCTACTATCGATCATTTTCAGGCTCCCGCGAAGTGCGTATCAACATATCAAATCTTGCTCCAACAGTGCTCTTAGATGATCTTCGTCAGCTTTTTGAAGAATTTCAGTTTCGAAATGTGTCTGTGAATTTCAACGAAAATGGGAAACCTGCGGGAACTGGCGACATAACTCTCTCTAAACGACACGCCGACCTTCTCGTAAAGAAGTTTACTGGAGTTGCTCTTGACGGAAAGGAAATGAAATTTGCAATTATCGACGAAGCCAACTTTGCAAATCGTGTCAAATTTCCAGAAACTTCAAGAAAAATCTCAAATAGAAAAGCAAGAACTCCAAAGAAGCAACAGGAAAGGACAAAGGCATCTGGCCAGAAGAAGGTTCCGAGGAAGCTCAGGAGAGAGAATAAACCCAAGATGACAATTGAAGAGTTGAATGCCGAATTGGACGCCTACATGGCACATTAGCATTGAATTCTTTTGTTTGCAATTCACTAATTTTCGATTTAATTAATTAATAAATTTGACTGATATATCACTTGTTCGTATTTCGAAACCATTCTGCTATTTAATAAAAACAAGGGCTCGGTCGATCGGAAACTCATCAAATATACGATTTAATAATATTCTGCTTCTCTCGAAATACAAAAATCAACGAAAAGCACATTAGCCATCGATGAATGCCTGTTTTAGTGTCGGAGAACAGCCGTAGCTCTCGTTTTCGTCGTAAATTTCCTTCAGAATGAATACCGAAACTTTCGCACTCTGAAATTTATGACTGAAGAGCAAGACGGCCAATCGAAAACTGGTATTCCACTGTCACCTATGTACTTGATTTAGCGATGTGTGCGGTGATACAGCTCTATCTTGCTGATATTTGCAGATATTCGATCAGTTTCGACGAATAAACGTACTACAGTTACTCAGCTTTTACGTCGACAAAAATTGAGTGCTCCATTAGTGCATACTTTATGAAGCCATTTCGTCGAGTTGAGCAAATCCGTTTAAAAGTTCTTCGGTGAGTTCAGCCTCCAACCTCAGGATTTTTTGTTGTTCCGAGTGTGTAAGACTCACAAACTGTAAATTTGTCATTCAACGACTTGAGCAGGCTGTGCACTTCACCGGTATCAATCGACTCCTGTAAACCAGAACTTAAAAAAAAAGAAAAAAATATATATATAAATACCTGTAAAAAGTAAGATATACGTTTTGCATTTAGGCGACAATACGACAGGCCGGCAGTGAGTGAGGAACAGATTGCGAAAATCCATTGAGAAGCATTGAATCCATCGCCACCAATATGAAAAAAGAATATATTTTGGAAGTAAACAAGCGGTAAACAACGAAATTGTTTAGAGAAGTATTCTCATCAAATCGAGAGGTTTTGAGAAATTCCAAATATTGATGAACATTTCTTTTCAAAAATTCAAATTGTTCGATTTAAAGTTATTACACTGTCTTGAATGCGGCACTATATTTATTCTCCACCCTGTACTTATTCACACGGAAATTTGCTCTTCTCCGAAACTGAATGATTTAAATTAAGTGAACTATTTAGCTACAATATTCCGGGTGGGACACTTTGTTTGTTTGTTTTCAATGCAACAAGGCCTCCCCCCTTTCATGATAATTAACTACAATTGTCAACGTGAGAAATATTTAGTATTGACATTTCTAGCTTATTGGCCGGTACTGTGAGTGGCAATGAACTTTGATTTTCCACAGCAGGAAGTTCTGCAATTTTACGGCAATTCCAATGTTAAAACTTAAACCTATTTCTCCGCGCCTACACGCAACTCGAAGGCTCTCTAGGGCTCATCGGTTCCCATATAAACTCTGTGCTTTCTTCAGTCTCTGTTCACTCCTTCAAAATATCTTCCTTTTTTTCTCTTTTGTTTCATAATCTATCGGCATTCTGTTCAAAATCGGTCGCGAGCGCATAAAGAAACCACGACACTTCTTGTTTCAGATGTTTCACAATATTAATTTATTTCGCTTGGCATGGGATAATTAACGCTTCCATTTTGGCGAAATTTCGGTCGTCTCGTCTCATTTTCGTCTTCGTTTTAAATTCTTCTGACGCTATGAGTTAACAACTTTTTTATTGCGTAAAACGAACGAAGACGACTCGACCTTTGAAGTCGAATTTTTGTCTTCGTCTTTCCTGAAAGCCTTAGGGATAATGGTTAGACTCCTAAAAATAACGGTTCAATATGCGGTGACCTCCTGCTTTTATATATGTTCTTTATACGGCTGTTCATTCAAGACTATGCTAGCGTTCGCATCTGATGTTCATTCATCTATTTTCAGCCAAATAGCCCAATCATATCTGTTCGCATACATGTTTCCCTCCTTTAGACTTTTATATTCTAAATAATAACTTTCTCATTTTTATCTCGCATCGCTTATCCTCTTTTCTTCCACACTCGTTTTTTCTCCACTCATTTTCTGACAGGTGAACCGCAGGCTCCCGACGACCGCAGTGAAAATGGCTCAACATAATCTGTGATTATTTCAGAAAATCCGCACGTAAGTTACATGGGGAAGAGATCAACTAGATCTTCCTCATCTTGTTTCAAAATAGTTTCCAACTCCCGGAAATGTCAGATTTCCTGGAATGATGACACTTAGTTGTGAATATTTAGAAAACGAACTACGACCTAATGATGAAAGATTTATTGGAATTCTCGAGATTTTCAGACATTTCTATAGTTAAGTGAAATACTGTAAAGTTGCGGAACCTCGATCATTCGATTCAGTCAGTTTCCGTAAGTTTCATTATGCCTTTATGTTCGAAAAAAAGCAAAACAATTTTCAATAATTCACGATTCGGAACCTTATTTTTCTCCTTATCAGTTGACACCTATTTTAGAATAACTGATATGAAACGTATTGTATTGTAGTTTACGAGAAGAGCATTTGCTCGGATGGTGCCTAGGCGCTTGCTCAAATCCATATACGCATTTTTCCAGATTTTTTCTAGTCTTTTTCTAGTTTTCTAGTCTTGCTCAGAAGCATATGAGCAGCTCACATCGCTCTAAAAAATCACAAATTTAAAATTTCACTTGCTCAAAAGCAACGAGTTCCGTGATATCACTTATAAATTAGGCACATGTCAGGCGAGGTTTGGTGAAATTTCTGCAGCTTCAAAGTTCATTCCTGGAAAAAATTCTACTAAACTGTGCACGCGAATCCCAAGAAAACCTCTAAATTAAATTTGAGGAAATATTCCCATCATGAGAGTGCACAGGAATTTTATAAAGTGCCAACACCGGCAGAAGTTTCGCTTCGTGATCAAGTATCAGAGAATTTTTTAAACAAAATTATTCTAGGTTCTGCTCATAAACCGAATAGTAGCCAGTTCTCTGAAATTTTTTATATATCTGACGTCCCAAAATCCTATTTTCAAATCGAATTCTTTCTTCAATAGGCTTCTAGAAATAGGGAATAAAGTAAAACGAGTGGCTTGGATAATCGAATTCTATCCTTTCTTCTCAGTTGTTTTGGCCGCAGGTGGGCCGATTGCAGAATGCATTCCGTTTAGAGAATCTCCGTTTTTTTTTATTCATTTCCAAAACAATTTACGCGCTTCTATTGTAAGTTGAATAGTAGAGGGGTAGCGAGAGGAGAGATGCCGCTGAAATTCTGAAAGCAAAAAGTTTAAATAAATTCACTGTAAAGTCACTTCGCTCCCTTTCAGACATTTCGTTTGTGAAATCTGCCTATGTATCTGAAGTTTAGAGATTTTCAGTTGATTTCCAGCACTGTCTGGAACACTATATCCTCGGCAGACATCATAATTATCAGTTTTCTCTATTCACCTGCTATCAAAATGCAATTGCTTTCTGTAACTTGTGAATCTATCATTTTAAATTTCAATATTTTTCACAAGAAACATTTATTATTGCGTTATTCACAAAATGGAAAAATAAACTCTGTGAAAATGCTAAACGCAGCTTGAAATTTCAGAGAATATAATCAAAGGCTTACTTGAGCAGTTTAGTTTAAGTTTTGTCTCGAAATGTTAATAATGAAAAGTTACAGCGATTTTCTGAAAAATATTTCAAAGGCCAATCTTTAAATGAATATTAGCTTTTGAGTTTTTGATTTATTTTTTTTCCAGTTTTTCAAGTTTTCGAATGGGCTGCGCCGCATTCTAAGGCTTCCACGAAGCACGAAATAATGCCGTCTCGTCTCGTCTTGAATTCCTCTGACGCACAGATAGACATTGTGTTGGTAAACATGCATTTTAACTGACAACGTAAGACGAATGCAAGACGAACTGAGAGACAAACGAAGACGAGACAAAAGGCTTATACAAAGGGCGAACGATTTGTGTCGTCTTTCGTGGAATCCTTACCGCTTTCAACATTTTTTTCATTTTCGTTTTTGTTTCTGGGGCCAGCAATTTTTTAACGATTTCGCTCCATACGTTTTCTTTCTGTCCAGGAGCTTATGACTCCAACAGTTAAAGTTTTGAAGTCGCAAGTTGTTCCTTTCCAATTTCGGAAATCTCTCCACAATTTTCAATGCTTTCCTCGATTTCTTAAAGCTCTATTTTATGTTTAAATCCTCCTGTTTCTTGTGTATTCTGTATTATAACCATATTTTAGTGTTTGAGAAAAATGCTAAAAATGTTTTTTTTTTCAATTTTTTAAATAAATTTTTTGGAAAACCCCCTTAATCCCTAAATCATAAATCATTTTTGGTATCAAACGTAGTTGTGAGGGATTGAACTTGAAATATCAGATTGGCTCAGAATAATTGTACCACTATCAAAAATACTTTCGAATCAAAATTTATTTATTTAATTCTAATATCGGTCAACATAACTCGCACCATCATTATCGACAATGTATTCCAATCGAATAGGTAGCTGTTCGATTCCCTTTTTGGTAGAAATCTCGCGGGCTACAAATCGAAAAAATACTGCAGCTCGGTCTTGATTCCTTTCCACCCTGAAAGGAATTTCCATTCAATTGCTTTCAGAAGAGGTCTGCAGTGACTGTTGTATTGTTTGGTAAATGCTCCCGGTGAACCGATGTTTGTACGATCCAGGTTTCAGGTTTCAGCCACTGACGTTCATTAGGAAAGTAGACATAGATAGAGTGTCCACTTCTTCTTATCTCCAATAATAAAATTGGAAAGCCATGTCGTCATTCTGTTTTGTGACAAAAAGCTACTCTTCTGCTCAATTCATTTCCGCAATAATATTGTGAGCTCGGCTCGCAAAGCGACAGAGCAAAATGATAAGGACTACGGTAACTGGTTGCTGTTTTCTTCTGAAATCTGCACTCTTCTTAATGCGAATCTTCGCAAATGGCGCATCTGAATGAAAGTGGCATCTGTCTGATCTTCAGACGCTGAAGGAACGGACAGAAATGCATTTTTTGTTTCTTTTCGGATATCTTCATTATTCTTGAAGTTTGCTTTTTTTGGCTCCTGGGACTAATAATTACAAATCACTTCCTTCTTTTTTCAGTAAACATAAGCACTCTTTTTGGAGCTCTGCAAGTTTTTAGACCCACAAAAATGTGCATTTCTAGAAGATCCAATGGGGAATACATGGCCCTATCACAACTAACTCAGGGAGTAGTTCTTTCGTATTTAAATTGCACTTGCTCTGACTAGAAAAGCCTATAAACTATAAACCTAGACTATAAACTATCAACTGACGAGATCCTTTCAATTATCGAATTTCCAGAAATCATTTATTGTGTCCATGTATTGAACATTTTAGACGGTTCTCAACCAGTCTCATGTTATACTACTGTATTCCCTTTTATGCTCATAGTAATTGAGTAAAATGAGTAAGGATTCCAAGAAAGACGAAACAAATCGGTCGTCTTTCGTCTCGTCTTTCAGTTCGTCTTGCATTCGTCTTACGTCGTCAATTAAAATGCATATGTACCAACACAATGTCTATCTTTGCGTCAGACGAATTCAAGACGAAGATCAGGATGTCCGTGCAATTGTTTCTCATAGTTTCTGGAATATTCCGAAAATTCTGTTTTCTTTGTTTCTACATTTTCGAATTTTTAAATTCTAAACACTAGTACCAATTTTTTTTTTGAATCTTCTCGTTTTAAGTAAATTTAAAAATTTGCCATGAAATTGTCGCATTTTGCTGGTGGCTTTCCTACATTTCTCAGAAAAATATGTTTAAATATACCCTCCAAACAAACATAGGCTCACCCACATTTTTTTTTGAATCATCTCGTTTTAAGTAAAGTTAAAAAAAAGTTTTGCCATTGAAAAATTGTCCCATTTTGATTACATTCTGATACACACAAGTGAACTTTTGAAATAAAACGTTAGAAAACATATCGGTGTTTATTTTAAAAGATACGTTTTTTTTGAAAAAGAAAAAATTCCAAAAAAAGATAGGTTCACCTCTATTTTTTTATTTTTTCTTGTTTTTTGAATGAATTTTTTGTAATAAACAACTACTAACAATGTTTTTGAATGTTATATAGCGATGGGCAGAGGAGAAAGCAATCAATTACGCAAATTTTGCTCTCGGAATGCCGAACAGGCAAATCTCCCGATGTTGTCAACAATTATCTTATGAATCCGCTTCATTATGGCACAAAAAAACCCACTGGACGTTTTTCTGAATTGTCGGACGGATATAAGCGAATTAATGTCCACAAAGCGTCGAATGCCGTCACTTCCTGTGCTTTCTATTGAATCAGTGAGACTTGCACTAAAGAAGAGCAAGATCATTAAGCACTGGAAGACAAAAAATGCACCGTTTCTGACCGGCATACATCGAATAAAACGCCTTGAGTTTGGCAGAAAGAGCGCACGGACCGACTGCAGAAATGTGACGATTGCTGTCCCTATCCTAAACAAGATTTATGTAAAGAAGTTCAATTGCGACGGATCAGCTCGTGTCTTCTTGATTCCGCTTTGCTTCGAAGCGAATGAACGGAGCCGAGTACAGACTTTGTACATATGAGTTGCGGTTTCACTCGCTCATTGACAGCCTCTGCCTTTCCCTCAATTCTTGCATTTCTAAACGGACTACCAACCGGGGGGGGGGGGTTATACATGCTGTTATATGTATTAACTAACATTCCATTCAATGCTTTTTTGTTGAGTTTTTCCGGGTGAACCTATTTTTTTTTGGAATTTTTTCAACGTATTTTTCAAATAAATTTTTTCCAAACTTTTATTTTTCTGAAGTTCACTTATTTTTATCAAAATTTATTCAAAATGCGACTTTCTTCAATAGAAAAACCTTTTTTTAAATTAACTTAAAACGTGATAATTCAAAAAATGCTGGTGAACCTATGCTTAATTGGAGCGGTATATTAGTACATTATAAGACTTTCCAATAGAAGAAATTAAAAAATAAAAATCGCGGCGAGACCATCATTGAGCTCATTTGCATCAGATTTTCGATTGTTTGGTGTCTCTACAATAGTGTCTGATGGCATAAAGCCAACAATTCCGACAGACTTTTCACCAAATATCTCAAGAGAGATTGATCGAAACGCTTTTGCAAACCGTTTTTCGAATGGTATGTATCTGTTCATTTTGTGTTTCTAAAAATTAGAATCTATTGACATTTCATTAATTTTTATTTATTTTTTAGTTTTTTACTTAGATCGATTGGAAAATTTTCAAAATGATTCTTAAAGAATTTTGAAGGAAACGAATAGTATAATCAAGTCAGACTGCTCCAGTTGAATTTCCAGTTTGAATTGCTCGAATTTTTGAATAATCCGCAATCTGCGCGACGCGTAGAATCCTGCCCGGAATGACGCAACAACTGTCATGTGAAGCGGAAATCCTGAGATTACAGCACGATCGTTTTGGTCGCACGTGTAGGCGACTTCCGTTACGACGATTTATTGCAGCGAACGTCACTTTTCAGTGTTCCAGCGGACGAGCTGCAGGTTGTCGGGCCACAGCTCGCCTTCTATTTCCCTCATTTTAATTTATTTTTTCCTTTTGTAGCTATTTTCGTCATATTCAGAGTCGCTTCCTCTCTTGTTCAATGTTCGTAGTCCGAGCCATAATGACGTCGGCACCCAAGTGGTCGGCACTTGTTCAAATAACGCGTATTGCTGCACTCGGGTACATTCTTCAGTTTTAATCAAAAAAAAAGAGTTAATAATCCATAAAGAAATTGGAATGAAATAATTGAAATGGAATAATTGATTATTATGTTTTCCATTCGAATTTCAATTCATTTAACTGCGTTATGAAAGCGTTTGCATCCAAAAAAAATTCTCTAATAAGCTAAAAAAAATATATTTAAAAAAACCACGTTTTCCTCTTCCCTATTTACTTAGCTACTTAGTCGATCCGCTACTCACTTGTGTGTACACGGATCACAGTTAACTATGCCTTCCGATCTTGGGCGATGTTGTCCATTAAGTAGTCAGTCGATTTCTTTTTTTTTCCGCTGTGAGTTGGATAATCTCTTGGAGGGGGGGGGGGGAGTCGCCCGACTGACAGATCGTTTTTTGTCTCGAGGAATCCATTCTTGTATCAGTGTTCAGTGTCGTCCATCTTCCGCCAGTTCTTCGCAAAGTATGCCCGGCGCATTTGAGTTTTCTTATTTTTGATGTACCTAGTTTAGTGGGTCCGAGACCTTGGAGACCTTTCAGATGTCTTCGTGGCCTCGTTGGCGTTGTTCCGTGAGGGTCATTCCTATTAATCTTCTTTCTAGTGATGCATGCACCATCCGGATTCTTTCAGCGAGGAGCTGTGTGAACGCGGGAAGAACGATGGTGTCGAAATTTGAGCTCGAATTCGGAGGCAGCCAGACTGTCCGTCGCCTTCTATGGAGTTCTGGTTCTAGCTCATTTCGTGAGTTGAATATCCTGCCAAGGTAGACATACAGTGCGGTCAATATCTGTAGGACCCCCCCCCCCCTCTAATATATCCAGCTGTCCGGACTAAGGAGAACGGAAAGAGATATCAAAAAGCTGTAAGCGTCATTCGATTTTAAACACAAAAAAACCCCGGAGCCAAAATTTCATGAACATCAAAGTTCCGGAAGACCTCCTATCAGCAAACAGCAGAAAAGGAGGGACGGGGTCCTATAAATATTGACCGCACTGTACTCATCCACGTCTTCGATTGTTGCGATGGTGGCGTTGTTAGCATTGTGTCGTTTCGAAAAATGCGTTTTTCGATACATTTTTAGGAAATTTCTCGAGAAATCGCGAAAAATGATTTGAATGGAAATACGAAAAACAACGCGCTTTGCGTTATTTCGGAGTGTCATTCGATTTTTTCGAAAATTTTCGAGAATTTCTCGAAAAATTGTTCTCGTAGATTTTTCAGAAATTTTTCGAAAAACGCATTTTTCGAGTAATCATTTTTCGAAACGACACACTGGTTGTTAGTAGTGATGATCACCGGATGTTTGGTGGCGTACGTGTTTCTCAACACTTTTGTTTTGTTAGTATTGATTTGGAGGCCTACTTCTTTGCACCATTCTGTGAATCCCTGGTTCATCCGGGTCGTTTGCAACGAGAACGACGTCGTCGTCGGCGAATCTCAAGTTGGTGAGATTCCTGGCGTATGAATGTAGTAGTTTTCGTCATGTCCTTTCGGATGTTTCCAAGATAATTAGCCGAAGACGAGCTCTAGACAAGCTGAGAAGAGGTTTGGTAATATAGGATCACCCTGACGTACACCTCTTTTGATGGGTACCTCAACTTGTCTGTGGAACGGTGTGAAGGTGACTGACTGTTCATTCCTTGAGTAGGCTTGTATAAGCTGTTTCTATTCTTTGTGCTCGAAGGGTCAAAGGCTATCTCCTTGTTATACACTGTCAAATACCTTGTGGAAGTCAATAAAGATAAGTGCGAGCGGCGGGATTTGGTACTCAAGGCCAATCTCGAGCACTTTTAAAGGAAGTGCTCTAATGAACCTAAAAAAGGTAGAGTCCACTGTTTAAAAAAATGTGAAAAATGAGAGCAAACGGGAAGGCGCCAATTGATTTGATTCTAGCTCCAGAGATTACGCGTAAATTTCAATATTTCCTCCTCCAGGAGTATTTTGGGCTCTCGAAAAATACATTTTTTTCTCCAGAATGAGCGTTTTGTCATGAGCTTCTCTTAGAAAGACGCTAGATATCCCCTTCAAAAATATTTCCAGCTTCACTTAAAAATTGTGCTTAAAGCAGCTCGGACAGCAAAGAAAGTGTTGTTCATGGAAACGCGCATATTGGTCACCCAGTTCGAAAGCTGTTCTCAGAAAACTTAATTTCGAATAAATTGCTCCATTTATCCAATTCTAAACGTTGATTTTCGCGCCTTTGTTAACGAGTTTGTAAATCTTTGATTTTTATAGTTTTGCGAAGAAGGGAAGCGAAATGAATAATTTATTTAAACATTAAAATTGCAGTTCGAAAAAGTTCCCGTTTTTCAAATTTCTGTTAACCTCAGGAAAACATTTTTTTTAACAGTGTGTCGTTTCGAAAGCATTTCGAGAAATTTTTCTCGAGAATTCGAGAAAAACGCGATTTTTAAAAGAAAATTTCGATAAAAAAAATAATAAACTAGTTCGAACGACACTCCGAAATAACGCAAAGCGCGTTGTTTATCGTATTTCCATTCAAATCATTTTTTGCGATTTCTCTAGAAATTTCCGAAAATTTTTTCATAAAAACGCATTTTTCGAGAAATCATTTTTCGAAACGACACACTGGGTATAAGTATGGAATCACCCCCCACAGTGGGAAAGGGCCCCTCAAGGAACTCCCCGCCCACACCATTGTTCTGTATTTCTGCATTTCAATAGCAAAAATGGTACTTTTTTTTAATCGTGGAACGCACAATTGCCGGTTAGTTCACATCCAACCCCAACAATTTACTATTGGCCCCCATTAAGTCTGTGGGGGGGGGGGGGCCATAGTAAACTCCACGATTTAAAAAAAAGTGGGCGATTGTACGTTTTCTCCCCACGTTGACAGTCTGGTAACGCCCCCCCCCCAGCTGCAATGTTGTTTTCTTCACCCCAAAAGCCATAAAACAAAAGTTTAGATCAACCCACCATAAGTTCAGATGAGATTTTAGTGGCATAGTGGAGGATCACATTGCCCTGGGACCTATACAAATAAAACTAAAATAAGCATGTGAAAAAATGCAGATGGGGGTAGACTTCCTACCCTACAGGTGGGGGGGGGGGGAAATATCATACGGGCATGGGGGACCCTTTAACCCGGAAAGTCTACCGAAATCGTAGTTTTGTACATATGAAACTGATTTTTGACATGTGATACACGGACATCCAGAATGCTATATTAGCAAAATGTTGACTGTTTGACAGATCGTTGTTAAGACAGTTTTGTAGATTCTGGTTTTACGGTTCTACAGTAACCCTAGTACCCGGGGACCTCCCAAAGATGTGGTTGCGAAGCGCTCGAGTGGCCATGACCGCATCCCGCATATTAAAGTAAAAGAGCCGCGTTCTTTTGAGTTATTCAAAAAAAACGTGGACAGACAGACGGAACTATTCCCTTAATAATATGTAGATGTGTGACCGCGGATCACAGCTAACCATGAACTATGATCCATGAAGCAGTCAATCGACTGACTACTTCAGAGACCACCGTAGCCCAAGATCGCAAGGCACGGTTAGCTGGGATTCGCGCCAACACAAACGATTGGCGGATCGACTAAGTAACTAAGTAAGTAGAATAATAGAGCACTATTAAGGAAAAGTGAATAGTGAATAACGACGGTGAATGGAAGGAAAATCCCGCAAGAGATGTATGTACCTAGCAAAGGGGAAAATATACTAGTTAGCTAACGAACAGGAATGAATTACAAGGAGGCGACTCGCCTCCTAATTCAAGATTTAATTCGAAAATTTTCCGAAAAATCAACGAAAAAAATTTTTTGAAGAATTCCTCGAAAAACTTCGAAAATTCTCGGAAAAATTTTTCGAAGAAATTCTCGAAAAATTTCGAAAATTCTCGAAAAAAAATAATTTTGATAAAAAATAACAATAAACTATTATCGACGTAAAAAAGTTCCGACATTTTTTCGAGTCGGGATTTGAATTCAGAGGCTCCACCCATTCATCATCATTTGAGCGCATTTGCTATGCGCGATATATTTGCTGAATTTTTATTTTTTCTTCTTCTTTTTCTTCGCAAATTGACATTCGAAAAAACGCGTAAAAAATTCACGATTAATACAATTTCGTTCTTTTAATCCAGTTTAATTCTGAAAATTCAGAAGAAAAAATAAAAATTCAAAAAATATATCGCGCATAGCAAACGCGCTCTGATGATGAAATGGGCGGAGCCTCTAAATTCAAATCCCGATTTCCGCGTTCTCGAAAAAATGTCGGAACTTTTTTACGGCGATAATAGTTCGAACGAGACTCCGAAATAACGCAAAGCGCGTTGTTTATCGTATTTCCATTCAAATCATTTTTCGCGATTTCTCGAGAAATTTTTCGAAACATTTTTCGGTAATTTTTCGAAAAACGCATTTTTCGAAGCGACACACTGGAGGCGAGAAAAGATACAACAGGGAAATAGATGATTGACTGAACAAAATCAGATGGAGGGACACTTGAGTTTTCCAAGTTCTAGGAGTAATAGAAGTAGATCAACGGGACGAGGAGGATAGTGAAACCTAAGATTTAAGTGCGGGAAAGTAAGAAGCTCCGTGAATCATGCGGTAGAGCAAATGAAATTTAGATTTGAGCCGCCGATTTCTGATAGAGCAGATATTAAGGAGTTTTAGAAGAGCTAAAGAATATATTACGGCGTTCTGAGAGGTCTGAGAAGTCTCTCTACTGTAATTTGTGGACAAGCTTAGAGAAAGGGGAAGGGAAGTAGACGATAGAGCAGCAGCAGCAACAACTAAAAGGACGGAATAAGGGGTAGAATAAGCGAAAGAGCCTGAGAAGCTGCTTGGCTAACGAGATGTTCAGAATAAGTCTCACTGATTCAATGGAAACGTCTTAAAAGTCCAAGTCTCCCATGATCTTTGGGCAGAAAGTGACGGCTTTCAACACTTTGCGGACGATATTTCGCTTTTCGCTCTCTGAACGACAATTCAGATAGTCCTCCGGGATGCTTCTCTCTGCCATAGTGAAGTGAATCTTCAAAATAATTGTTGACAACGTTGGGAGATCTGCCAATAACAGCCCCAATTTGCCTGTTTGACATTGAGCAGAAAGAGCAAAATTTGCTCGTAATCTGTCAGCGGTTTTCCTCTGTTCATCGCTATAAAACATTCAAAAACCTTATCAGCAGTTGTTTTTTTTTCAAAAAAATATTTAAAAAGCATGAAGAAAAAATTAAAAATAGGAGTGAACCTATCTTTTTTTGGAATTCGATTTTTGAAGCAAAATTTGCATCGATCACTGTTTGCTCGTAATTTGTCAGCGGTTTTCTTTTGTCCATCGCTATAAAACATTCAAAAACGTTGTCAGTAGTTGTTTTTTTAATAATTAAAAAGCAGAAAAAAAAATTAAAAATAGGGTGAACCTATCTTTTTTTGGAATTCGATTTTATCACATAGAGGGATCGGTGATGAGACCTAGGCTTCTGACAGAAGAGGAGGCGGTACTTGGAATAATATTGAAGGTCTTGGGATCCCAATCTAAAGATGGATGCCTTAGTTTGGGCAAGTGGGAGGTTGTTGGATGTGGACCAATTGCAGATAGCTCCAATAGTTTCTGGGACAGTGGAGGGAGATTGATGGCAGGCTTAAATGTCATTGGCAAAGAGCGAAAAGTAAATCGAACTAGGGAGAGAGAGCTAGAAAATGAAGTGGACCAGACACACAACGTTGAGGTACGTACTCCCGAGGGAATGAGGCTTTTGGACTCTTGACAGACAAGGTTTCAGTTCGCGGGAATTGAATTGTAACTCTCTGCAAAGTGGGTGCCGGGCCGATTAATTGAGGGCTGGTGGAGCAGGCTTGGCCATTTTATTGGTCCAGTTTTGCTAGTGATTTGCCTAATAGCTTTGGTATAATATTTAATTAAATTTAAAGAATTCGCTGAGATCTACAATTTGCGACCTTCCACGTCTCCCGTCTTCCATTATGAACGAATTTTTGAGCCGGCCCGCTTGGTATGACCTAGTTCGCCCCGGATCACAAGTATTCTTCACATTGCTGTGTAACCTGCATGGGAAAAAGTTTGCTGCGCGCCATCCTAGGCTCTCTTCCGAGCTCTCCGTGCTTCTCAGAGATTCATTTTTCTAAGAAATTCAGCAGACACTTCTTCATTTTCATGAGATATTCTTCGGTATTTTGTAGTTTGACTTTTCAAGAGAGCACGAATTAGCACACCCTATCGGAGCAGCATGCTACTTTGGAAACTCGCACATTTTGAGCAATCCGGGAAGAGGAATCTTGCTTGTAGCTCATAATGCCGCGTTCAAAGTTGATTTCCAAGATAAATTTCCTGGAAAAACGCTGTCCAAAGCTGCCATTTTTTTCCAGATTTTCTGGAAAGACTGAGACTGAGTTACAATCTACTCACGAATGTTTTCGAGATCTTCAACGATTTCTCCGTCAGAATCCACCATTTGAGAAGAAATATTCAGAAAAAAATAGCCGAATATAGCGCGAAAAAAATGTTTTTTTTTTAATTTGAAAAAATTGCGTTAAAAAAGAGCCGTAAATCGTGTGACGACGGTCGGTGGTCTCGAAGAGAAGAGGCAAACTACGGTAACACTCGTTGCGACAGTTTCCGGAAAATCTGCAAAAAATGGCAGCGTTTTTCTAGGAAAATTCTCCTGGAAGTCAACTTTGAACGCGGCATAAAATATCTGAAAAGTTGGCGTTTCCATTCTTTTATTTCTGAAAATTTTGTGTTTTTTTTTCAAATTTCTTGAAAATGATTAATATTGGTTCACGAAAAACAGAATTATAATTGCTGGAAATGCTCAAACAATAAAGGTAAATGAAGAAATGGCTCAGAGCATCTGAAAACTAATTAACGGCGGAATAAGTCGCGCGTTTTTCCTGGTAGCGCGGGGCGTCCTATATGCAATAATTGTTAACCGAATTCGCATTTTTTATGTGTTTTGTGTCAAAAGCATCCATCCAAATTAGTGGGTGACACCCTGGCCAATTCCCATGTGACACGGAATGAACGCATTGTAGCAGAGCGATATAAACCGAATTAGCCAGTAATTATTTGAAATCATGAGACCCAGTAAGCCTATTACATTATCTTAGTGCCACTTCCAGACACTTCTGGAATAGCTGTAATTGACACATTTTACGTTTCCCGCGGCGACTTTTATTCATAGTGACTCACAGAGTTTCATTGACGACATTCGCCACAAGTTGCTCCGCTACTACTACTTCCTTGTATGTCGGCTCGATCACCTCCGGTTGGCGGGGTGTTCTCTTATGGAAGAGGTGATTGATAACGACACAAATCGACATGTTTATGGGATTTTAGATGTTTATTCGATGTCGGCTCGAAGATTGATTTACTAGATAAGCAGTGTTATGCGCATGAGACGAATGTCTGGGTACTTTATTTTTGATAGCTCGTATATTATAACTTCTAGCCCCGGATTCTCGCATTATTTCCGAGCAAGATGTGTGTGGGCTTCGAGAAGCGCGAACTCTGCGTATCTGACTGACCCACTAGCTGCTGCCCATAACTTGTCAACTTAATGAGCATGAGTTCCGCTCATTCCGTCCGATATATTATGACAGACACATTTTTGATAAGCTCACGCGTTCTGAAGCATTTTTTAAGGTTTTCAAACTAAGGCTTCCACGAAAATCGTCTAGAATTCGTCTGACGCTGAGATAGCCATTGTGTTGGTACACATGTACTTTAATTGACGACGTAAGACGAACGCAAGACGAACTGAACGTCTTTCGTGGAAGCCTTATTTCAAACAGGTTCCTTTCGTGTTTTGTGTGTTTTTGTATTGCGAATTTCATCTCTTTCGAGAATTTTTTTATTTACAGAGCGCCAATTTATATATTTTAACTTTCATTTTGTTGAAAAATCATGATAATCACCAATTAATATTTGCGGATGACCCAGTGCGGGGAGTAGGCATTTAATGAGCAGTGGGCGGTTGTCTCCTGCTTTGCACAGAGCTGTCCATAATTTGGCATCTGACCCATAAATTATGCTAGTATGCCCTTAGACATTGATGCCGCGTTCCAAGTTGATTTTCAGGAGAAATTTCCTGGAAAAACGCTGGTCAAAGCTGCCATTTTTTCCAGTTTTCCGGATGATCGATTTTTGATGAATTTGTATTGTTTTCGTCTTTTTCCATCATGTCTTCAACGATTTCTCCGTCAGAATTCATTATTTGAGGCGAAATATTCAAAAAAAAACAGCCGAATATAGCGAAAAAAAAGTTTAAAAACTTGAAAAAAAAGAGCCGTAAATCGTGCGACGACGGTCGGTGGTCTCGAATGGAAGAGGCAAACTACGGTAACACTCGTTGCGACAGTTTCCGGAAAATCTGGCAGCGTTTTTCCAGGAAATTTCTCCTGGAAATCAACTTTGAACGCGGCATAACTTATGGCAAATTAAAATTTCCAAATAGATACAGGCTAGTGTCTGGCAGAGTTCATTTTCTGAATTCTGAGTTTTCTAGTCTTGTTAGTCCTGAGTATATTCAGATTTATACTCAGGACTAACAGAACTAACTATATATTCGGGAGGTAACTGAATGTCTTTTACTTTCAAAACTTATTCTACACTTTTCTATTAAAATGAAATAGACGCTTAACGTCATTTGCAGCCATTAAAGCCACTAGTTTAATTTTAACTAATCCAGAACTAACTGAAACGGAGGGGGGGGCAAGACTCGTAGTAACTACGCGACGAAACTCCACCGAATGTGTAGCGCGCTCTTTAGCTAGATAGAGCTAGTCGAGATTTTTAAAAATTTTTCCGGTTTATTCTTTTTTTGTACATTTAGCCTTCTTTCAACTCAGCATTCTGCACCATGTTCCGTTTGCAAATTCTGATTTTCTTGGAAAATGAAACAAAATAACTCAATCTACTTTCACCGTTATCATTATCACCAAATGGCTTTCGGCCTTCACAATTCATTCGCTTAAAGCACCTCATAAAAGACAACTGCCCGCTGCCCTTCGCTAGTCTTCTGCTCAATTTGAGTTTGCAATAAAATTGTGAGCTCGGTTCGCAAAGCGATAAAGCAAAGTGATATGGACTACGGTAACTGGTTGCTGTTTTCTTCTGAAATCTGCACTCTTCTTAATGCGAACCTTCGCAAATAGTGCATCTGAATGAAAGTGGCAGTCTGAGGAGATGTGGCATCTGTCTGAACTTCAGACTCTAAAGGAACGGGCACAAATGCACTTTTGTTTCTTTTCGGATATCTTCTTGAATTCTTGAAGTTTGCTCCTTTGGCTCCTGGGACTAATAATTACGAATCACTTTCTTCTTTTTTCAGTAAACATAAGAACTCTTTTCGGAGCTCTGCAAGTTTTTAGACTCACAAAAATGTGCATTTCAAGAAGATCCAATGGGGAATACATGGCCCTATCACAATTATCTCAGGGAGTATTGAAATTGCACTTACTCTGACGAGAAAATGTTAAAAACTATAAGCCTAGACTATAATAACAGTTCGTCTTGCATTCGTCTTACGTCGTCAATTAAAGTGCATGTGCACCAACACAATGTCTATCTCTGTGTCAGACGAATTCAGGACGAAGACGAGACGAGAAGCTCTTATTTTCGCCTACCAAAATGAGGCTCGATGAAACATTTTCTAATTATATCCCTTTTTACATCGGTTTTCTCTCCCTCCTGCAACGTTAAAATCTGTCAACGACTCGAAACACGCGTCAAAATTGTTTTTGATTTCATGAGACAGGGAGCCATCAATGAAGAAACTTTCAACAGAAACTGAGAGTTTGCTTGTTCTTTCTCTCTATCTCTCTCTTTCTCTCCTTATCTCTATATCTTTCTGTCTGTTTCTCCTATTGACTAATCTCTATACATTGTATGCTTTGTATCACTACTCACAATATATCAAAACAAACCATGACATGAGCTCATTGAGCCAGAATGTCATAACTCCCTTTCCCCCACCTAACCTAGACAAATATCGTCTTTACCCAGATAAAATTGTTATTATTATATCACCATCCCTTGTGGAATTCTAATCGAGTTCTACAGAAGATTACGGCCGTGATTTTCAACTCTCCATATACTTCTGAATTCAACGTACTCCAAGTATGGAAGCTTTCTTGAATGGGGCTGATTTCACTCTGCATTTTTTTGATATGCAAACTAAATACCGCTTAATATTGTGTCCTAAGAGTTCTTACAATGTATTTTTATAATGATGTTTATGATGGGGCTGTAAAATTGCTCATGGAATAAAGCTGAAAAAATACGACCTGATCGTTGGTGTCTTCTGAATACCGACTTTAACCACTTATCTATTTAGCCCAAAATAACGCCGATAAAGGCGCCCTATGTGAAAATTAACTTTTGAGCCCAATCAGAAAATAAAATAATTGAAGCACAGACAGAATTGAGTCTGTGATGATACGCCTATAAGAAAGAAAACATTCTTTTATTTTTCAGAAGTGCTTTTGTTTTTGCGGCGATACTTGGAAGGAGCATACTGCTTGAATTCTAGGAGAAAAGCCTCCAGAAAACAAGATTCATCTAGAGAGAATAAAAGGGAGGGCTTGACATATTCTGAAATTTTCGCCCATATTGAAGAGAATCATAAATTCATGAGAGAAAAATAAAGGAGCATCCACGTCAATAGGAGGCTAATGAAAAACATTCAAAAATTTTGTTGGCATTTTTCATGTATCTCCGATTTTGACACTTTCGATACCGATTGTCAGAGTCACTCATTTCACGTCATTCAAAAGATTTGAACTTGAAGCGAGCTCATTAGAAAAAGAGTATAAAATAATAAAATTCAAAAGATTCGTTTTATTTCATCTGAAATTTCACAAAACAATTCCACTTTTAAAATAGCAATAAACGTTTGGGCCGAGGGCTGACGTGGGAAACGGGGCTTGACCACTTTGGCCATCTCATTCTAACAAAATTCTCAAAAGCTTTTTTTTTGTTTTTTCCACTATAATTGTTGTTAATCTTATTGCTTTTATTGTTATAGGTAACGAATAATATGCGTATTCATGAAACATTTATGTATTAAAAACAGTAAGGACGAGATAAAAGATAAGGAAAGGGCGAAAATCGATGTAAGCTGAAGTGTCATTAAATGAAATAGGAGAGGAGAACTAGAAAAGTTGATTAACGTTTTAATAATACATTTTACATTTTACAGTAGCGTTAATATCGGAGAAAAATGAAAGAGAATATGCGTTACTTGTCAATAAATAGAATTTTAAGCAAGCTGTCGTTTGGTATGCTATAATTCTTAAATTTTTAATCATCTTAACCTTGAAAAGTAACAAAAATTAACTAATTTATTAAGAAAAAAACCAATAACATTAAAAAAAATTTATTTGAACGAAGTGATCGACGCCGATTTTCCCGCCCGAATTCAGTTAGTGCAGTAGAGCGAACTTTATTCCCCTATTAAAATAAAGATTTTCGAGTTTCAACAACAAATGTCATCTTTCTCTTCTATAAAATCGATATTAAATTTTTATTAAAGTTCTATTCATTATTTGCGATTTCATGACGTCTTCTACATACCATATTATCTCCAAAATTCCTTACAGTAGATTTCCTTTTATTATATATATCAACGCTTTCACATCGTGCCATCTGTACCGCAATTGCTCCTTTGCTTCCTTGTCTAAAAAGGCGTCGTGTGCTATTTTAAGTTTTTTTTTTATTAAAAAAAAAGAATCCCACCGGCTTCAAGGAAAAATTCATTTAAAAATTTCATGCACAGATGTTCAGATCAACGGCATTCTCCACCCTGCCCCGAAAATTATTTCTCTGCTCAATCATCTGAAGCGTCTTTTCTCCGTTTTAACCACAAAAATGCAGATAAAAGCATTTATTACAACGCATTATTATCAGTGATCTAGCAGGTAATCCATAAAAATCCTTCTTCCTTGTTACCGAGAATTTATTATTTTTTAATGATTTTCCACTCCATTTTGAGAAGAGAACCTTATTACAAATTAAAATTATCTTCCCTTTTAAACGATAACAAATCAATAAAAAAAAACGGAAGAACCCCCGAATAGTTCGAAAATATAGAATTCTGCCGCTAACAAAAAAAAAACAAATCCGATTTTTCGCCTAGTCTTGTATTGTTTTGCTGAGAAATAAAAAAAGTCAAGGGTAATTCAATATACAGAAAACAATTCAAGCTGTACTACTCAAGATTAAAGCGCCGGATCACGCACCAAAAAAAAAAGGTTGACGATTTTCATTTCTAAAATGGATTCGCGAGTAGGTAAACCTGTAAGAAAAAGATCTGCGAAGCCCCTATTTTCGGAAAATAGTCTAAGCGTCGAAAGCGCACCAGCACAGACTGAATAATTTTGGGAACGGCAATCTGGTAATAGTGCAAAATTGCTTTAAACGCCTTAAAAAATCATGAAAACCGTTTACCCATTGCCGACAATTTCGCTGGTATTAAACAGCCTGCTTCTTTTCTGCAGCTTTCGAAGTCTGGAAATCCATTACACTTTTGTAATGCTAGACTGAGCAAATAAAAAAAACATTAAAATCGGATAGTTTTGCACTATTTTTCCCCTAAACTTCAAAAACAGCTTTCCGTTCCAGTACCTTTTCAGCTTCGAACTGTTTCCAAAGATTTCCATAATTTTTCCAACAAACTCTGGGCACTAAATATTAGAGATACCAGTTGCCGACGACTGAAAATCCTCATATTCCCGATTCAAATGATGCACAATTAGTTTTCATAACGAAAATCATTTCGAGCGAAATACACGTGCTCACATATTTAATGAGCCAGATGCCCGGCGTTTGGGTAGTTTGTGCTTATTGCGGGCAACGCGGCCCAAAGCAGGTTCAAACCGCCTGAACGATGGGCACCGAGCGCTTTTTCCAGGAGGAAGCTAGCGCAGTAGCAGCCCAAATCGTGTACTTCCCCGCGCAGCTGCTGCCAGCGCATTCCAGTTATGTAGCTGCCTTATTCCTAGGTTTGGATTCAAGAGTATATCGCTGTCAAAAGCAATTCTCCTATTTGCCCTATGAACGTTTGCTCTTTTGTATTCCTCTTATACACTGACGGGTCTCTAAACACGTGCGTTTCTTCAATACATTCGTATTTAATTGATTTATGCTTTTCAGATTCTTGTACAAGGCAACCAAATATCCCTAATGGATAACTTAACTGACATTGGAGCTCCGCAGTTCTGCCGTCTGGCCTTCACAATGTTTATATTATCTAACATCTTCTGCTATTTCAAACATCGAAACCGTTGAAAAAGGGAAACACCTAAAACATCATTTCTGATCTTCTAAAAGTGCCCAAAATGGATCAGAATCTAATTTTGGAGGCACCGCTTCTTCTCACGGTTCTTAAACTTCCTTCCTACTCTTTCCTGGTATTCTTTTAAAATTCTATCGTTTCTCACGGAAACCTTCTTATCCGCGTGCGACTATAATAACAACACATTTTACAGGTTTGCACGCTTCCTTTCATATTTTATAAAGCAGCTGCCTCACCATTGTATTTAGCTGTTTACTTCTGAAGTTCATCATCAGTTCTGCAATTTTAATGCGACTTTCCACAAGCCTTCTGTAATTTTTGAAAAAGAAAAGTAACATCTTATCGTAGATGGTAAAACATTCGTGATGAATTATAAACGTCGCCTTTTCGACATAACAAAAAAGATCCAAAAAATACAACTATTATCAGCTATCGCGAACCAATACCTAATTATCCTAATTGCTGAGAAATAGCGGCGACATTTACAAATTTGACGAAATTTATCTCTATATTTCTCTAATTGTCCGTTTTATAAGCCAATTTTGGACGAAGAAATGCCTATTTTCGCCATATTTTCGTCTTTTCTCAGAAAAAAAAAACGTGCAATCCAATAGGGCTCTTTCGATCTTCAAAAATGAACCAATCTGCGAGAAAGTTCGAAAATTTAAGAGCACGCAACCTTACAAAATCAGCCGTGTATCTGCTGGTCCGACCATTTTAAACCCGATGCGAGTAGTTTTATATTTAAATCCTCGCGATAATACATTCCCCCCTCAACAATTTGCATATTTGAAACATTTAAGCACCGAACCGCTTTGCAATTTTCTTTTCAGCCTCTCATTTATGGAAATATTCGAGTTTTCATTGAATTTTGCTTGGATGCACATAAAAATCTCAAAGAAGTTGTAGGTTTATTAGAATTCCCTTTCCCAGTCGTTATTATCAGAATTTTTTGAGTTCATCTCAATGTGAATCACCTTTCTAAAGTCATTCAGAAATTAGAATGTGTCTGTTTCGGAACCTTTGCCCCTTGTGCTTTTGTCGATTGCCCATGTGATGTTTCTCGGCTTACAACTTTTGAAATACGTATCGGGTTTCCGAGAGAGAAGTGGCGCAGACGCCAAATCTCGTCACGGATACATGTTTCTTTAAGAAAAGGTAAAATGTCTCAAATTAAGTCCACTTGAGCCCATTGCGTTTCTTTAGATGCCTCTACTTTTTTCTTGCTCTTCTAAACTCTGTACATCGTGCTTTGAAACTGAAATACTGCCATGATAGCAGGATAAGCTTTGTAAACCTCGGAATGTTTATTCAAAATTTGCAAAAAAAACTACTCTCTCTCTCATTCTTTTATTTCTTTTTGTCGATTTTTGATTTCCCGACTTTCTTCTATTTGAACAACTATCAAAATATGAAACTTGTTAAACACCACCGACACAACTTGCAGTTCAGGTTATGAATCTGAGACGTTTGCGGCGGTATATCCGTGCGCGGTAGTGTGGATAAATGGCATCCACGACAAATGTTTCTTCGTCCATTCAACTCGAGCTTTGCTATTTTATAGACTTAACTGCTATCCGTTCATGATATCCAGCTACTTTATTAAGCCGACTTAATATTTTAGTTGCTGGCGCTGGCTTCGGTGAGAATGCTGTCTGATTGTTCGTGGAAGTGAATCTCGGCACGTGCACAGAAAGCTGTGATCCGTAGTCTGGGAAGTATTAAAAGGTCGTCATCGAGATTGACGTCTCTGAATAGTGAAAATTAGCTGAAGATGTT
Source organism: Caenorhabditis inopinata (assembly GCA_003052745.1). Taxonomy (NCBI): domain Eukaryota; kingdom Metazoa; phylum Nematoda; class Chromadorea; order Rhabditida; family Rhabditidae; genus Caenorhabditis; species Caenorhabditis inopinata. Next base: position 18,766,927 of record AP018154.1, read on the forward strand.
TATTAAAGCCTTACATTATCACAATGCTTCTTCGGAAAGAGATCTGACCGTCAGTGAAGGAAAATTGAGGTGCCAGCTGCCTAGGCGTAGCGCCGCTTGTGATTTTAAATTGTTAAGTAAAAAATTAGAACGCACTAGGCATTCATAGAAATTAGTTTCATATCAATCAGCTGTAACTTCTGAAAATATGACGAAAATCTGTAAATTGAAAAATATTTCTCAGACGGATGCAATTTGTAAATACGCGAGATACCGTAAGGCTCCGCTGCGGATTATGCTGTAAATTTTATGAAAATTAATTGCGGTGAACTAGTTTACTTTATTTGAATTCGTTCTTTATCTGGAATTTTAATTTTTCCAATCTTTACTTCGAATATTCACACGTAGATCGAGCACAACCTCGCTGATCACTAGTCGAAGAATTTCAGATTATGGATTAATCAACTTGCCGAATTTTTTTGAAGATATTATCGCCGTAAAAAAGTTCCGACATTTTTTCGAGCCCGCGAAAATCGGAATTTGAATTTAGAGGCTCCGCCCATTTCATCAGCGCATTTGCTATGCGCGATGTATTTTTATCAGAAGAAACGAAAAAAAAATAAATGACGCAAATTGATATATTTAAGCATTCGAAGAAACGTGTAAAAAAATTCACGATTAATACAATTTCGTTCTTTTAATCCAGTTTAATTCTGAAAATTCAGAAGAAAAAATAAGGAGCCTCTAAATTCAAATCCCGATTTTCGCGGGCTCGAAAAAATGTCGGAACTTTTTTACGGCGATAATATTTACATTCAAATTTTCGCACTTTATTATCAAGAAAATCAAAATTTGCGATATTGTGAATAATGAAGCGATGGATTATGGCTAAATTGAGCGATCCATTTCAAGAAATATTGAAAAAAGTCTAAAAAAATTGAATTATAATTAACGTTTATCTTTTTCAGAAGTTAACGGAAAATACGATTGAGCCAGATTCAAAAACTAAAAAGTTACATTTTTCTGTAAAAAAGATGTATTGAAAATTTGAATTGATAACCCACCTATTCTGCATACAAAATATACGCTCGTGATGAAACTTTGAAGGTGAATTTGTTGATATTTTGATACTCGAAAAGTGTTAAACTTTAAAAAAAAAGCTAAACAAGAAGATCAAGAAAATGTTGCCGTTGAGCGGGACCGAACCCACCCTTCCAATTTTTCAGATTGAAATATCTCGATTTCCGGAAGTTTTGCGCAGATGGCCACTATGTGTACTGAATTTCCCGCAGTCGAAAGTACCAGTGGTCGAATTTTTAGAAAAAGTTCAGGAGATTTCTGCTCGAGGCTCCCTAGTCAGATCTTGAAGCAAGAGACACAGTGCCGCACCGTGCCCAGAATCTCCAGACCCTTTTCCCTTCTTTTTTAGTCGTCAGCGTGATGAATCTTTTTCGTTGTCCTTCTTGAATAGTTTTCTTTTTTCTTTTTTCTAAGCACTACTTACTTATTACTCATTTCGTGGCTCCAAACATCTTTTTTTTACGCGTCTGGAAAAACACAATCAAAGCTCATGTTTTTGGTTGCAGTGTATTTCTGGAAGAGTGGTGTGCTAAAACGAAGTTCTGACTACTGAAAGAGAATATTTCATTCGTGTTTTATTGGTTTTTTTTTTACTTGAATGCGTGAAACTCGGTGTGACTGATCCCAGCAAGATAGACTATCTGGTAGTAGTAAGTCGGATTGATTTGAAATGGAATTTTTCGAATAACTCCGAAATTTAAATAGTGAAAGTGAATAAAATAGCGCTGAAACGAGAATATGACCTCTTAGCGTAAATAACCGAAAAAATGTGGAAACGTGGAAATGTGTGAAAGAAAAATAAAATACAATTCAAAAGATTCTCAATTAATAATTTACCGCAATTACCTAATTGAGCATTTGCAAAATTTCAAAAATGTTTCATTACCTCCGAAATCGCAGTGCAATAGAGTGCGCTTGCGGAGTTCTAACTACTGAAAGAGAATATTGCATTCGTCTTTTATTGGTTTTTTACTTCAAGACAATGCTCGAATTCTGATTTCATTTTGCTCAGCAAAACTTCTCTATTATTTTCAATAATTCTTTTCATTCCAAATGCGGCGTTCTCGTTTTTTGGGCTCGTCGGGTCCACAGAAACGTGTTGGCTGCTGATTGTATGTGCCAGGCTGTGCCGAAAATAATCAGCTTTTGGTTTCGCTAGCTTTCAGCAGATTTTCTGAAAACAGCTGCTGAATGAATAATTTATTTCTCACTGATGTCTTGTGGCTGCTGGCGACTTTTCGAACCCTTTCGCATTACAGACGATGACTTTCATTTCACTCAAATTGAAACTTTTTCCAATTAATTTTTACTGTTATTTCTACTCGAAAAGACGATGAAGATGTCAAGAAAAGATTAGAATTAAAATCTTTAGTTGAGTGAGTTTCTTGTTGGAGGAATTTGAAAAGAATCCATGAAGGCATCGTTTTTGGTGCTTGCTAAAGACATCAATTCGGAGTTCATTATTCCTCTTTCAAAGTCGATTTCCAGGAGAAATCTCCTGGAAAAACGTTGCCATTTTTTTCCAGATTTTCCGGAAACTTGCAAAAACGAGTGTTACCGTAGTTTTCCTCTTCCCTTCGAGACCACCGACCGTCGTCGCACGATTTACGGCTCTTTTTTAACGCAATTTTTTCAAGTTTTTTAAACTTTTTTTTCGCTATATTCGGCTGTTTTTTCCGAATATTTCGCGTCAAATAATGGATTCTCGAAAAAAGAGGCAAACTACGGTAACACTCAGGAAAATCTCGAAAAAATGGCGAGACACGGCAGAAACGGGGTACAACCTGCGACGGGATACGCGCAATTGCGCTCCACCGCACACACTTTTCGAACGGGAAATTCGAATTGGAAATGTTGAGACAATTTTAACAGTAAAACTTGAGTTATCTTTATTTATTTGAAGTTAGAAAAATTCGAACAAAAAATAACAATGTATTATCGCCGTAAAAAAGTTCCGACATTTTTCGAGCCCGCGAAAAGGATTTGAATTTAGAGGCTCCGCCCATTTCATCATCAGAGCGCATTTGCTATGTGCGATATATTTTTTGAATTTTTATTTTTTCTTCTGAATTTTCAGAATTAAACTGGATTAAAAGAACAAAATTGTATTAATCGTGAATTTTTTTACACGTTTCTTCGAATGTTTATGGGGTTATTCATGAAAAGCACGAAAATAATTTTAATGCAAAAAAATGCATTTTTTTTGCATTAAAATGCAATTGTGCTTTTCATGAATAACCCCATTAAATATATCAATTTGCGTCATTTATTTTTTTTCGTTTCTTCTGATAAAAATATATCGCGCATAGCAAATGCGCTCTGATGATGAAATGGGCGGAGCCTCTAAATTCAAATCCCGATTTTCGCGGGCTCGAAAAAATGTCGGAACTTTTTTACGGCGATAATAAGTGCGAACAAGAAAAAAGAAGGAACGGAAAAATTGAATTTGAAATTTGAATTTTAATTTGAAATTCCCGTTCGAAAAGTGTGTGCGGTGGAGCGCAATTGCGCGTATCCCGTTTTTTTGCATCTTGTTTTTGTCGTGTCTCAAAATGGCAGCTTTGGACAACGTTTTTCAAGGAAATTTCTGCTGGAAATCAACTTTGAACACTTATAAATGAAAGAAGGATGTGCTCCATTGCTGGCAGGCATTTCGTGGCGAACGAAATGACAGATTAATCCTCAAAAAGAAACTCGTGATGGCACATCAGTTTCGGCTACTTCATTGAGTACTCTGAAGCACGGAGGAACATCAAAGCAACTCTAGCTTCAGTTCACTAACGTGTGTTTCTACTATAATGCTCAATAGCTGAAACTTGATATGCTCTGCTCTATTCAATGAGTTTTAAATATTTATTATATTATATATCCTTCAGCGAGTTTTCCCAAGATTTAAAGCATTTCTTGTTCAAGCACATGTTGAGTGTTTTTCCTGGAACACTTGAAGAAGACACACGTTGAGCACATGAAGGTTCTGAAGTGGGAGTACCTAACGTAAAATTTAAGAATATGGAATACTAGCTATTTCAATAGAAAAAAGAAGGAATTAAGCGATTCTCATTGGCTCATTCCTATCTGAAATTATAGCTCAAATTATTATAGAAATGAAAATAAAAGGGAAAGCTGCTGTATTCTTAATAAACTTCCTTCCAAGACTTCCTCGGCTTTTTTGCACGTCTTCATCTTTTACACGTCTCCAACACGGAATTCTTATTTTCAGACGAGACTTCAATATGTCCTGTAGAATTGTGAAAAATATTTCTTTGCCTACTGCCTGCTGCCATTTTTAGTTTGTTTCTGCGACAGACGCTCGCTCACGTTTTCCTGTGGGCACACTTTTTCCTCATCCCTCCACGCTGACACAATCCATCTGAAAGCCCACTCCATATTCTTCCTCGACGACACTTGCTTTAAAGACCTCATTCTCATTGTTTATACGTTGTTTTTTGTTTGCGAAAACAGCTCGAAATGTCTTTTAGACTCCGCCATGTTAACATCAACGATGGCGCCTTTGTTGCTCGATTTGCTATTCGAAAATGGCTCGTCAACGATCACAACCACACAATCGCCGGTGAGCAGTGAGGTTCTGGATTATGTGAAACGAGTGAAGAGCATCTATCAGTGGCTGATTCCTCTTATGATAGTCATTCTTCTTGTAAGTTTGCTCGCACTGCGTTGAATCTATTAAGAATAGGCTTGGGCGAAATTTCGACCGTCTCATCTCGTCTTCTTCTTCGTCTTGAATTCGTCTGGCGCAGTGTGTTAACAACTTTTTTATTGCGTAAGACGAATGCAAGACGACTTTTTGTCGTTAAATGCGTTGAATCATTAGGAATAGACTAAGGCTTCCATTTGGGCCGGCTCATCTCGTCTTCTTCTTCGTCTTGAATTCGTCTGACGCAATGTGTCAACAACTTTTTTATTGCGTAAGACGAATGCAAGACGACTTTTTTGTCGTTAAATGCGTTGAATCATTAGGAATACACTAAGGCTTCCATTTGGGCCGTCTCATCTTGTCGTCTTTTTCGTCTTGAATTCTTTTTCGTCTTGAACAACTTTTTTATTGCGTAAGACGAATGCAAGAAGACTTTTAGTCTTCGTCTCTCGTGCAAGCCTTAGAATAGGCTTCGTCTTACGGTGATTGCCTTGTCTTTCTTTAGCTGAAATACTAGAAATCGACTCATATATAATGTGTCGTGTCGATTTGACAATCTATCAATTTTGATTTGATTTGTTGAAATGGCAAATCGATTTGAATCGATTCGATTCGAATAGGATAAAATCGAATTAACAAAAATAGTGCAAATGCGCTGTACCGATCAATGCCTTCGGCGGCGGTTTGAAATCGTATTTTTTTAATCGCTTTCATTCAGGTTGTACGATTTTAAACCGCCACCAAAGACATTGTTCGGTAGAGCGCATTTGCATTATTTTTGCTGATTCGATATGATTCGATCAACACGGCAACAATCGAATCGAATTGATTCGATTCGAATCAAATTGAATCGATTCGGTTCAATTCAATCATAAAATCTAAATCGAATCAAACCAAGTTGAATCGATTCAAAAATTGTCGATCTAATCCGATTCAATCGATCAATTCCAAAATCAACACGACACACTACTCAGAAGCTCGGAAATCCCAAAGAAACAAAAAAATTATGCGCGCGCTTTTCGAAAATTCGAAGGAGAAATAATTGAATTAATACGGCTTTGCAAAAGATGTTTTATGCTTTGATAATTAAGAGAATTAGACACCCCCCACCCCAAAAAAAAAAAAGAAAAAAAAAGAAAAATATGGAAAACCTTAATTAGATATAAGTATCCCTGTCAAGGAACTAGATTTGCGACGAAAAACAATCTCAAAATTAGAAGGCTTCTTCTCAATTTTCATTCAGAGAATGCACTTGACCTTTGTGAATAAATGAGAAGACGTGAGAAAACGTATAGGGAAATTCGACTTTGAAACTTTCTAAAAAGAAACTGTAAATGTGGGGATCATTCAGATGGCAATTGTGGGAAACGCTTTCATTGTTCTATCGGCTCGATGGCTTCTTTCTCCAGTTTCTCCATATCTGAAATTGTGCGTTTCACTCGCTGCTGCAGATATGTGGGCGGCTACTTTACTGATAAGTGGTCAGTTTTCTATTTCTCGGACTTCTCAGAGGGAGTTGAAGAAGCTGAAGCTGTTGTTTTCAGGTCTGATAGTTAATTCATATCTACCAGTGGTGTTTGGCTATAAGAAGACGTCATTATGCTTCGATGCATTGCTGGAAATGTTTAGGATATCAGGAATGCTCACGTCGGATCTGCATTTGTTCGCTTTGGCCATTAATCAGTTTCTGGGAACTATGTATCCATTGAAGTACAAGGTGAATTGTTGTTCGAGTGTATTTCCAGAAGTCGCGTTGAGCACTGAGCATTTTGAAAACGCTCACGGAGCTATTGTAGACATAGGTCGCCGGTGATTTTCCAGAATCGCCCCCCCCCCATAACCGGAATCAATCACCCCCACCACAGTTATGTTTTCGATTACTTTTGGATGTGGGGGTGATTGAGTGTGGGGGACTATTCTGTGAGGTGGAAATATCCAAATTGCCCCCCACCTCCTGATGTGGGGGGCGACTCCGGAAAAAAGGTAATCTTTCACAATTACACCCACATTATATCTTTATTCTCCCCCACCATTTTGGGAACTAAAATCACTTCCACGATTCCATAATTACCCCCCACGATTCCAGAATCACCCCCCCCCTTTCCAGAATCACCCCCCCCCTACGATTCCAGAATCACTTCCCCACGATTCCAGAATCACCCCCCACGATTCCAAAATCACTTCCCCACGATTCCAGAATCACCCCCACGATTTCAGAATCACCCCCCACGATTCCAGAATCACCCCCCACGATTCCAGAATCACCCACCACGATTCCTGAATCACTTCCCCACGATTCCAGAATCACCCACCACGATTCCAGAATCACCCCCCCCCCACGATTCCAGAATCACCCCCCCCTACGATTCCATAATCACCCCCTACGATTCCAGAATCACCCCCCACGATTCCAGAATCACTTCCCCACCATTCCAGAATCACGGACCACGATTCCAGAATCACCCACCACGATTCCAGAATCACCCCCCACGATTCCAGAATCACTTCCCACGATTCCAGAATCACCCCCACGATTTCAGAATCACCCCCCACGATTCCAGAATCACTTCCCCACGATTCCAGAATCACCCCCACGATTCCAGAATCACCCCCACGATTCCAGAATCACCCCCCACGATTCCAGAATCACCCCCCCCACGATTCCAGAATCACCCCCCACGATTCCAAAATCACCCCCCACGATTCCAGAATCACCCCCCACGATTCCAGAATCACTTCCCCACGATTCCAGAATCACCCCCACGATTCCAGAATCACCCCCACGATTCCAGAATCACCCCCCACGATTCCAGAATCACCCCCCCCCCTACGATTCCAGAATCACTTCCCCACGATTCCAGAATCACCCCCCTCCCACGATTCCAGAATCACCCCCCCCCACGATTCCAGAATCACCCCCCCCACGATTCCAGAATCACCCCCCCCCACGATTCCAGAATCACCCCCCCCCACGATTCCAGAATCACCCCCCCACGATTCCAGAATCACCCCCCACGATTCCAGAATCACCCCCCCACGATTCCAGAATCACCCCCACGATTCCAGAATCACCCCCCACGATTCCAGAATCACCCCCACGATTCCAGAATCACCCCCCCCCCCCACGATTCCAGAATCACCCCCCCCCCCCCTACGGTTCCAGAATCACTTCCCCACGATTCCAGAATCACCCCCCTCCCACGATTCAAGAATCACCCCCCCCACGATTCCAGAATCACCCCTCCCCTACGGTTCCAGAATCACCCCCCACGATTCCAGAATCACTTCCCCACGATTCCAGAATCGCCCCCCACGATTTCAGAAACATCCCCCCCACGATTTCAGAAACATCCCCCCCACGATTCCAGAATCACCCCCCCCCCCTACGATTCCAGAATCACCCCCCCCCCCTACGATTCCAGAATCACCCCTCCCCTACGGTTCCAGAATCACTTCCCCACGATTCCAGAATCACCCCCCTCCCACGATTCCATAATTACCCCCCACGATTCCAGAATCACCCCCCACAATTCCAGAATCACCCCCCCCCCCCTCCTATCCTTCTAGGGCCCCTCGTAAGTGTCGTCTATCAGCTAAAATTTCAATCTGCATTAGATGTTCCACAGCTTCTTTCTCAGTTGGCAATTTTTGGTTAAACTCTCCAAAAGATGAAATGCAAGAAACACGTTCATTTCTGAACAAATTTTTGAAAATGATTACATTTCCCCGGGTTTACAACGTGGATGACCCTAGTTGCATATGACGTCGTTTCGACGTGATTTTTGAATGAATAAAATAAATAAAAAAGGCGGGCGATTCCAGTGGGGGGTAATACCGAGGTTTGTGAGGGGGGGGGGGTGAAATACAGTTATAATACCTAGATCGCCTCTATTAGAATCACTTCAGCAATGCAGCTCTACATTTTCAGATAATGGTGACAACTCGCCGCCTCCGATACATTGTCTTCTGTCTTTGGTTCGTGCCGCTGATGTTTGTCTTTGGATGGTTCGTGGCTAACGAAGATGACGGTCTTCGGCAGGCGAACTGCAGTTTCACATTCTACAATCGTTTTCCATTTCGGATCACGATATTCCTCATTTTCATGCTTCCTCTCTTATCCACAATTATCATTTACGTTTGTATTACGGTCAAACTACTGAAGGCGAAAGTGGAATTCGAGACATACTGCAGTGATCGAAAGATGCAGAACAATTCGAACAACGAGAATGGGAAAAGCGACAAACCGGCGTAAGTATTTTGGTATGAGAATCATATTGCCTCTTTTAAAAAATCCGTAAGATCAAAAGATAAGCGTTCAAAAGTGTAAGGCTTCCACGAGAGACGCAGACGAAAAATCAATAGGCTTTCTATTCTCGTATAGCTCGTCACTTTCCGGGTTCCGCGAATCTTCGTACTTTGCACACTACGACCTTACAAACATGCTTCGCACTTGGTGAAGCTGCGCGAAGCCCAAGAAGCGTCGGAACATTCAGGAATATATAGCAATCTATGAATATCCCTGCGTAAGACGAATTCAAGACGAAATGTTGGCAGAGACAGGAGAAGACGGGAGAAATTTTGCCCGAATGGAAGTCTTACAAAAGAGTAACTGGTTGTAATTCGCGCTTATAAATTCGCTGTGGACTGAGAATCTGGGGCGGGGTAGGGCAGTGTCAGCCTTCAGCCTTCAGCCACAAAAACTGACCATCAGGCCTTTAGGCTAGATAAGTGATCTTCTGGTTAAGGCTTTCACGAAAGACGAAATAAGACCGTCTCGTCTCGTCTTCGTCATCGTCTCGAATTCGTCTGACTCAGACATATACATTGTTTTGGTGCACATGTATTTTAAATGACGACGTAAGACGAACGAAGACGAGACGAAAGGATTCCACGAAAGACGACCGACTTGTTTCGTCATTCGTGGAAGCCTTACTTCTGGTTTCAATATTTCTATTTATGGTCAGCAGGTCTATAATATGAAGGAGCACATGAACCTTTTCTGAAATGACCGAATACTTGCGTCAAGTTATTCGTAGGATTGCACCAGGCAAGGCTTCCACGAAAGACGAAATAAGACCGTCTTGGATTCGTCTGACGCAGAGATAGACATTGTGTTGGTACACATGAACAACTTTTTCATTGCGTAAGACAAATGCAAGGCTAACGAAGACGAGACGAAAGACGACTTTTCGATTTCGTCTTTCGTGGAAGTCTTAGTACCAGGCTCCCGTAATCCGGGAAAATGCTTATTAAGGATCAACGAAAATTGTTATTGCAGTGCCACAAGAAGCTACAGTACTCGTTCGACGAACGTCTATTCCAAACTGAAATTAGTCTGGACAACTCTTCTGATCGTGTTCACATTTGCTCTCTCTTGGGGACCATGCGTTCTCTATTTCGTGATGGTGTGTGCTGATGGATGTTGGCTTATCTACCGAGAAAACATCGGCCTTTACATGAGTCTCTTCCTCAATTCAACGGTTAACATTCTGGTGGGTTTTCATGTTTCATTTTCACGAATTTCCACAAGAGAATGGGAAAACCCTAAGGCTTCCACGGAAGACGGAAACAAAAAGTCGTCTTTCGTCTCATCTTCGTTCGTCTTACGCAATAAAGAAGCTGCGCAAGACGAATTCAAGACGAAAACAAAGACTAGACGAGACGGTCTTATTTCGTCTTTCGTGGAAGCCTTAGAAAACCGCCGAGTGAGTCAGAGACATCATAGTTCATTTCAGGTTATGCTGAAGTTGGCGTCGAATCCATTCATATACACCCTTCGAATTAAAGCAATTCGCTCGTCCGTAGACCATCTTATTAGCAAATTTCGACGGCGGCCTATCGACCCGAAAAGCCAATATGTGCATAGTTTAGTACCCACAACGACGGCTGAGCCAACTGCTATCTGAGATGATGCTAGAATTTTTTTAAAAATTACAATTGCATAATTTGTGATGATTTTACAACGGGTCACTGTCATTTAGATGAATCATATTACTATTATGAATAAATTTCTTTTCAACTGCTCAAAGTGTGCGCATAATTGCTAAAAAGGGATATGCAGACACTTTAAACGCGCGTTAACTCCAGAACTAAATACCGAAAACCGAAAATGAAATTCGTCAGGACGTCCATTGGAACTGTACAACTTACTTAATATGTTACTCAGGCCAGTTTTAACGCTGCCAAAAAAATTTAGACCGATCGGAGAAATGCCAGCAAAGTTGTCCCAAAAAAAAGTCCGCGGACATTCTTTATGGCCAGTACTGTAATAATTGTCAATTAAAAATGTTTGATTCCGCTGCATTTTGAATTCAGAGACAACGTGGTTAGGCAACCACTACTGCACCGCACGTAGGCAATCCATGGGCAGATTGTCCAAAGATTTCTGCCGAAATTGGGTGACGCTTACCATTGACCATATTTTGATTGAAGAAGAGCTGAAGAATTTCTTATACCGAAAATTCCAGAGAGCTCTAGGGGAGCACACCATTCGTCTTATGTGCAGGAGTCCGGAGTGTTGGATCTACAATACATAGCACTGAGTGAGGATTGCTCTATGAGCCGGAGCTCCGTCTGCTGGAGAACCTAATAATGTCCTTTGCAGTGATCCTTCTTCAGAATCTCTTCTATGTCGTGGTTTTGACACCTTTCTCCACGAAACGGATGCTTGCCAGAAGCACGAATCGCTCCAAACACCATAACGCTGAAAGGATGAGTACTTAGTCGATCCGTTAATCGTTTGTGTGGACGCGGATCACAGCTAACCATGCCTTGCGATTTTGGGCGATGGTTGTCCATGAAGTAGTCAGTCGATTTCCTCGATATATTGAGACGTCCTTTCGTAGTGAGTCGGACTATTTTATGGGACGTCGTCAGAATTTGTTCTCGAGGAATCCATTCTTGTATCAGTTTGTCCATCTTCCGCCAGTTTATTTTTGATGTATTTCAGTTTCGTGACTTGGGAGATTTTTCGGATGTCTTCGCGGTGTGAGTCTCGTTGGCATTAATCCGTGAGAGGTATATTGATTGCGAAGCTCTGCGTAAGGGTCCACGTTTCAGATCCGTATGCGAGCGCGGTAGTGTCGAAAAGTTGAGCGTCGGTGGTGTTTTTGATGTTGTAGAACGCTGCCCAGGCTGTCCGTCTTTTTCTGTGGAGTTTTGGCTCTAGCTCCAACCAGAACTCCACGGAAGAAGCTGCTTACTACCATATATCCGGTAAACAACTTTAAAAAAGGAATTTTAGTAGGAAAGAAGCGCGCCAATTTATACTAGCACCTTTTGCTAAAAGCAATAAGGATAAGTTACATTTACATAAGGGTAGCGCTTTTTAAATATCATGATAAAGCGAAATTTTACAATTTATGGGCTGAAATCGCCAAGAAATATCCGGTCACCTAGTTTTGCTTCGTTTCTCCTTTTTTAGTCATTTTTGCGCGTATTTATGTTGTATGACAATAAAATTGTTGTAAAAATTGCTAGTGTTACTCGAGTATGTCTAATAACATTTTCAGAATCAAAAAGAATCCAAAAAACGTCGAAAAACCATTGGACCCCCTAACTAAAATAGCGCCAAGAATTGTTAGTATGTTTCACTAACAAAAACAAATTAAATATAATCATTGAATATGCAGAGAAAGCAACTCTGAAGAATAGAAACACGTAGTACACTGTAATTGAAATCTATAGTTCCCATAAGAAAAAAATTTGAACAGGACAATTTGCTAAATAGAAAAATATATTCCTAATCCACGAGTCATCGAGCTCAATTAACTCCTTATTCTGTTTTCTGCGCTAGCTGAATACAAAATTCATAAAGGAGCACAGCTTATGGTTGCATACCTTATTCAGACGTAAATTATTTATAACAGTTAACGTTTCCAAACAAAACGCACTTTCTACTTTGTTTGTGTGCTGCTCATTTATAGACCACTTTTCTAGCATTGGTAAAATGGGAATTTTCCTTCGCGAAACAAGAACTTCCAGCTTTTGAAAACATAAAATGATGAAACGGTTCTGAATCTTTGCAAGGATGAGCTTCTGATGTGTGGAACTCACGAAGCAGAACTTCACAGGTAAATTATTCATCTATTTATGAATTTTCACACATTTCTGCGAAATAAACCACAAACGATGGAATGAAATAAAAGAAAACAACTAAATAAAACAGGTAAAAAAAAAAGAAAAAAATCGGAGTTCTGGAACGGGGCTGTTCCATTGCCAATCGTGAACTGCTATGTCTTGTTAAAAATAGATATTTAATAGACCTCAATACCATTTGCAGTATGAGAACCCCAGTAAGAGTGGTCAGTCAAAGCTTTTCTTAAAGAACAATTAATAGATTTCGTTCACATTGATGAAAGCAATATAGCATTAATACAAAGATTAAAGTCGCAATAATCGATATCTGCATTAGTTTACATTATAAAACAACTAAAGGTATTTAGTAGAAATGAATTCAAGCATTCGACACGTTCGCCCCGTTCAGTTCTTTTTTAGATTGCCACCCCAGCGTAAGATCTCGGTTGGTATCCAATTTAGTGTTGTCAACGTCGTCCATTTTCTACAAAAAAAGTAATTAGAACCATGAACGAACAAGTTTTATATTCTTATTCTCACATCGACAGTCCAATTCGAGAGCACGGACACAATTGATGCGCTAACAGGACAATTAATCTCGCGTAGAAACCGAGCGATGCTCGGTAGACGTCCTCCTTCAACATTACAATCCATTGCCCACAGCGTCCACTTACGAAGCATCACGCCCTGTTCGTAACTCCATTCTGGATTCGACGTTGATCCACCGTTCAATTCAATGAGAGCATTCTCGTACACACGAAACCAAAGAAGAGGGAATGAGCGAATAATCAAATCCATTCGATTGTTACGAACATAAGTGAGTAACGCACGAAGAATGTTCCATTGCTTACTGATTTGTAGACGAGTCATAACTTGCTCAATACTCTTCGGATCTTTAAACTCGTGATCAATGATAAGGCAAGCAATAAGAGCTGTCATTGGGTTGGTACGAGATGGGCATTGCAATAGCGTCTTGATAAGTTGTGTTTTATCTGCTGTAGAATCAGACTTAACCTCAGCTTTTTCAAACAGTCTCTCATACAATTGAAATTCGACGGTAGTGCTGAATAAAATGAAATTACTAATTTTTGATAGATAAGATTGCGGAAATTACCATAGAGCAACCGTATCAGCACCCGAACAAAACTCTGATACATCCTCATCGGTGAATGTGCGAAGAATAATGCAAGTAGCACGAATGACTGCAGTATATCCACCGGTTGCCTTACGACCTCCTCTCAAAAGAAGATTACCGAGCCTGGTTAGTAAACGCTTTTTGTTTATTTTCTGACACAAAACAACAATTTTGTTGAGAACATTGTCGAATAGGGGTATGCGCAATTCATTTTGTTCGTCCGAGTCATCTTTGTTGTCCAAGAATGAAGTGCCACCGATCGACTGAATTTAGGTGTTCAGTTACTTTAGTCATTTAAAACTAACCTCATTCATATCAACGTGAGTAATGGGAATCGAAGTATCAGTGTCTTCGATCCAAGAGAACACAAGTTGTTCATGAAGAGCAGCCAAATCAAGTCCATTTGCTGCAGCAACCTTTTCAACAACTTGACACTTTTTGGCAACATCTGTCGTATTGTCCCACTGGGTCATTTCATTGTAAATTAATGAGCATAATTCCTGAACATTGTCGATGTTATCCGCTGTTTTCTCGTTGTACAGCCCATTTTTTTTCAGTTCTAGTTCGGTAAAAAACTTTGCAATTCCATCCCGTAGGCGAGCACTCTGCTCCTCCATCTCATCCTGCTCTTCACCACTCAAATCAGCTTTCCACTTTTCCGAAATATCAACTCCCATTTGTAGAAGCTCAATCTTTACATCGCTGAGTATTATTCTCTTAAAAAGGAGAGCAATTGTAGAGATTACAACTCCCCGTTGAGATGTAGAGTTGAGCAGATGGAAAATGGTATTCCTTTCTCCCTCCGGGAGACTTTTTCCAAACATTGCGTACTTATTAGCATGGGCGAAAATAGCGGAAGAAAGAAGCTGAGAGCGTGAGAAACGCACGGAAAGCCATGTAATTTCGCGAAGGAAGTTTTGCCAAATTGGGACGTTAAAAATTGAGAGTTCAGCTTTTACTATTCCCATAACGGTTTCGTCAGTTTCCTTTTTTTTTCGTAGCAAGAACGTGTGAAATGGAAGATGCTGCATAGCCTGAAACACGTGAATTATTTAACAAAATCATTTTAAAGACACTAAAGACGAACCAATTTTGGCATATCATTAGTAATAACACTGTTTTTCTCGTAAACCATTGCATCTGTTGGATATGTAGAGTCCGAATTCATTGTTTCGGACATTCGATCGTCGTCGTCTTCATAAGCGAAACGTAGCGAATGACCAAAAGGTTCGAGCATTCTTCCGGTTCTTTCAAACTCTTTCTCATCTTTCACTAGAATGCTTTCGCGTTTTGTGAACCAAATAGATTCTTCTTTGCTGATATGATTTGTGCGTTTATACGACCACAAGAATGCCATGATCTGGAAGTTATACATAAATTTCTACAATCATTGGGAAAAATTTGTACAGATTTCAAATTTTTGTCGAACTCTAATTCTGATATTTCAGTGGCGTGTTGTCCGAAGGATGTTACAACGAATTGAATGACTTCGTAGTTATATGGGCATATAATATATAAAAGACAATGCAGATAATTACAGATGCATGTAGCGCCTTCCTCAGCGGCTAGCTGAAAACAATCAAATCACAACAATCAACTTCTTCAAAAATCTCACTCTTAACGCGATTCGGGCTGCATCGATAAACTTCTCAATTTCTTCCTTGCGAATTTCCTCGTCTGCTAACCTTCCAGCCGCCGAAGCCTTTCGTATGAGAATAGTTGCGTATCGTACCATGTATTCTCCAACCGTGATTTTGGAATTTCGAGTTAATTTCTCTAGGTATTTCTTTACATAGCTACAAAGAGAATATAAAAATGTGTTTAAAATCATTTCTTACTCGTGCAGACGAAAGGGCGAGAGCGGATGGCGTAACTCAATAGACTGCTGTAAAACTCTGTCAACAAATTCAGGAGATATGGAGACACGAATTCCTTCTTCCGCCAATTTTTTAACTAAATATTTTTGCTCGTAAATATTTATGATGGTAGGGACCATCTCCATACTTCTCGTCAATAAGCTCATCACAAAAGCTAACTGAAGATACTGAAGAGTTGCTTTAGTCGAACTTCTAACACCAGGCCTTTTCTGAAGATCGACGACAACTCTATCTATTCGTTCTGCTGGGATTCCACCGAGAAGAGTAACAGCGTGCCAAAAATCAAATTTCTTTTGTTGGAGCATCCTCTCAACAACAGATAAAACCGGTTGTTCAATATCAGCAATTCCTTGAAGGTATTCTCCAGCCCAACATTCTGTAAATATTTTTTACTAGCAACAGTTACAAAAAGTGAAAGGTAACTTAGTGAACCAGCGAATACGCGAGCTGATACATCGAGCAAGTCTTGCGAGTGCATGGCAAGGAACATATTCAATTGTTCCCAGCTTGACCGGAATTCGTTCGCTTCCTCAGCCGAAATGTCCGAATCATATGGCCGCGCGACGGAGGGAGCCACCTGCGCGAGTGCAAGAACACCTTGAATTCCTTCAAATAATGCAGGATCGCATGAAAAATCATAAGCTCCAAATGGCTGCTTAAACTCAAAAATTCGAAGTTTTGCAAAGGATGAATCGTCGGAACATGATTCGATTAAACCAGAAGGCACGAATCCATCTTCATTAGATCGAAACGCATCCTGTTTTTCATTTTCATTATCCTGTCCTCGGAGCGATTGTTTAATGATGTGCTCTCCTAGATTAAAAAAAGCTTCTAACTGCAATAGATAGTCCAGATCGTCGCTAATGACATCAAACGAGAAACGTCGAATTGTCTCACGAACAACACGACCAAGGCGCTTGATGATAAAAGCTATCTGTAAAAAATTAACACAAAAATTGAGCTTGAAATGTATATGTCTACTAACATAATCAGCACGGACCACTTCAGTATCATTGGCAAGAACCTGAGGAAGTCGATATGTCACCCAACTTAGAATCTGTACAATTGGTTCTAACATCTCACTGGTAGCAACAGTCCATGGGTTGATAAATTCAACAAAACTAGTAATACTATCTATGATAGTATCAATATTGTTATCGGCAATACCCTTCGACAGCAGCATTTCCATGAAATTTTGCAAAGGAAGACCCATGTAGCTGCATTTGTTCAGTTTCTGAAACTTAACTGTATTCCAAGTAAAATAGAATAGTATCTACCATGCTGAGAGATTCATTCGATTCGATCAGTTTTTGGATAAACTCTTTCTGCCAAAGCGGATCTTTGAAATCAGACAAAAGAATTGCTTTTTTCTCATCTTTCTGAACTTCACGAAGAAGAACCAGGTTATCTTTTAGACATCTCCCCGGATCGTTATACTCGTTATCTCGACACACGTAGTACGATAACAATTCTTCACCAATTCCAAGCAATTTTGAACGACCGTCCACATTATTAACGACTGCAGGCGAATCAGCAATCCGTTCAATGAACGAAAACATGAGTAATATAACTTTAAGGCGTTCACGATCATTAAGGCTATCAATGTAGTTTATAGTCGAAGAGGTCAGATCTTCATGAGACATCATATGGATGACGGCAAAGGATTGCGCATATTCTATTTTTACAGAACGTGCCTGAGTTGTTCGTTGCATTGCTTTCAGCAGATCTAGTAGCTTGATTATATCAACGAACCGTGAGGGTTTTTCCCGTTGTGCAAGCATGCATCGAATCGTCATAATAACGTCCATATTAGAGTCTGGAAGAACCAACAACTCGATGTCTTGTCTGCAGTACCCATACGAAGAAAGCATAATGTAAAGTTCTGTTCTTTTGCAAACCATTTGCATTTCCTCTATTTCTGATCTTAATAAAGTACGACTTGTGAGAATTTTCTCCACAGCTTCGTTAAGCTCAGTTGGCCACGGAATTTTAGCATTGGAAGCGATTGATATGATTGAACAGCACCGACGAGTTTCATCCATTAGACTAGCACATAATTGAACACATTGCTTTTCCCATCCAAATAGGTTTGCATTCGAAATAGCAGCACCTGACATCATTTGTATATAATTCACAATGGTCTGCTCCTGATCAAGATGGCGTTCGGCCATGAAAGGCTTCACAAACTTCTCAATTTTCGCATGAGTTAAGTTTGGATTTTCCAATGCATTTTGAAGAATTTTGTGGCAAATTCCTTCTGATTTTAAACTTTGGAAAACTGAGAAGCTGATCGAGCATTCGTAGACTTCCTTCAAGCGCTTCAGCTCAATCAAGTCATAGTAAATTTTCTTGATTCGGGACATTGAAGAAGATCCTGAACCAGCAGAAGCAGTCAATTTGCCACCATATAAGAGAAACACGCATTGGCTTGAAGGCGTAATCCCATTGCCTACAAGAACATTAGCCATTGTTTCATAGCTACTTGCAGCTTTTATAGCATTGTCCGGCCAATTGGTTGAGTCGCGGTACTCAAGAAGGGGAATCAATGTCTTTATAAGATTTTCGAGACATGGAACTAGCTGAAAATATTTAATATTATTGAAAAAAAAAGTACCTAACAAACATCTTCTGTTATCATGATGCACGACGGTAAAATATCTATGGTGACATGTTCAATCACGTTAGTCCATTTACTAATGTCCGATGAAATGGCGTCGATGAACAAACGGAAGAGAGCTTCCAGGCGAGATGTTGAACTCACATCTTCCTCACAGAGATAATCAATTATCTGTTTTCCGTGACGACTAAAAATGACACGAGCTTGCTGAAAATTAATATTAATATTAAGTAACTTTTATGAAAAATAACTAACAGTGAACATGGCATTGGAAATGAATTCATTATACATTTCAATCCATGGGCTTCCATCATGTAACGCCTCGACAAATAAATCCCAAATAGTTTCATTTACAACTGGACTACTGGTTTCATCTTCTTGGGGGCCTGCGATGATTCTATAAGTGCCCCATGTGTGGCATAATGATTCGATCATTTTAAGCACATCCAAATCACTAATCTTCCTTCTCTTAGCATGAGTCAGATACGTTCTGATACGGTCACAACGACGGCTCATTCCAACCAAAGAAAAGTATGTCTCTGCAACCATGTTGTGATCTTGGATTTGTCCCATTGTTTTCATCAGAGTGGCAAAAGCCTCGTCATCCTCATCACACGAATCCATTAGATAATTTACATGCCCTTTGTAAACTTTCTGAACATCGAGCTTGAATGTGATAGCAAACTTTTCTGCTTCTTCGAATCTGTTGTTTTTCAGAAGAGATTCGAAGCGCATTTCAGGACGAGATTGCGATACTTGGCGAACAACGATCTCACTTTTTTCTTCTCCTTCTGGTCTCTCAGTCTCAACTTCTTCAACTGCCATCAGAACACGATCACTCCCACCATAAGCGAACAGAGATGTTGACATTGCAGAAGGAAGGGAGAAACAATTCTCTCGCTTCGAACGATCGTAAATCATCATCTGAAATAAGCATATAGAATTATTTGGTTAGTCGAATGAAACCACCTGCGTATTCTGGCTGCCTCCTGGGGCCATAATTATCGCGAAAAGATTCGGAACTTCCACATCATTCTTGTCAATGACAACAAAATCAAGAATTTTGTCGTTAGCAGCAAGCTTCAAATCGAATTCGTGCCAAAAAGAGAAAGTGAGCGGATCGAGAACATGGATCCAGCCATTTGTATCTAAATGAAGAGAAAATTTTCCTCCATCGCGAATACGAACAAATTGTAATTCTCTGCCAATTAGTGAAAATTGCGATTCCATAAGCCCACACCAATGAATGCCTCGGTCTTTGTCAATCGATGCGAATGATTGCAACGGACCATTGGTAATGAGGGTGATATTTTCTAAATCATTCGGCATTT
This sequence comes from Caenorhabditis inopinata, assembly GCA_003052745.1. Classification (NCBI taxonomy): domain Eukaryota; kingdom Metazoa; phylum Nematoda; class Chromadorea; order Rhabditida; family Rhabditidae; genus Caenorhabditis; species Caenorhabditis inopinata. Next base: position 18,786,677 of record AP018154.1, read on the forward strand.
TAACAGACATAGAAAATGTCTTTTGCATTGCCTAAACCGAATAAGCCAATAATAATTGTCATGATAAATTTAGATGAATACCTGCTGAAAAAACTCTTGAATTTTATCTCTTGGGCTGTTCTCAATATGATTATTCTCCTTCGATAAAGCGACGTCTCCTGGTAATGTCACCGAATTCCATTCGCCAGTGTGGCTTCCAAATGTTAAAACGCATACATGAGAAGCTGGATTGCAAAATACGTAATCAATATCATGAGGAGCTTGTTCATTGAAGTAAAGTTCTTGTTTTTCCAGCGAAAGAATGACGATTCGCCGCTTTTCGATAATACAAACAAAAAAAGCAGAACTTCCTAAGATTTCAAAGTCAGTGATAGTGCCTGCAATCTTGTTCTTTTATATCGAAATAGTGTCATCAAACACACCTCCAAGTCCGGTGTTAAATGAATAGTCGGATCCCTCTCCAAGCGTGAACACCGCTAAATCAGAGCACGAAACGAGGACAAGAAAACGCTCGTTGCTCTTCGATTTAAGCTTCCATTCCGGTGATTGTTTATCGATGGGATCTTTATCCAATACTAAAACAATAATTTTATTACAGGCCGATGAATTATGTCTTACATGGAGCAATACGACCAACTATACATACATCATAAAGACCGACAGTGGAAGCTTCCGCTTCGATGTCGAATATCTCCTTTGTTTCGCCCAAACGGCCCATTCTGAAACACTGAAAAGTGAGAACTCGTTTCTGCCGAGCGCTTTGAATTTGCCAACTTCGCGCCGCCAAACGCGTAACAATAGAGCGCTATTCCAGCGCTTCAATAATGTTTAATGTAGGGTTACACGGCGAATTTTTCAGAGAAATTGAGTGAAATATTTGTATTTTTGATTTATTAGGTTTAAATAAAAATTTTGAAATGAATACAATATAATTTTTTTTTAATATTAGTTTTTCTGTACTCAACAGTTTCAGTCGTGGAAAAGTCATTTCCAAAAAAACAATTTTCACATTTCTTTAATTTTCGCCACTGTTTCGCAAACACCGTAGCCCTTGAAAGAAAAATAGCACACCCGAAACGAATTGTGCCTGTCGAGACAGGGTTCCTTCTTTTTTTCTCCAAACTCCCTCACTCGTCGCTGTTTAACCAGTTGAAAATATCGAGCTGTAAGATATTTACCTGAATTATTTATCGCTTAATAAATAATCGGATTGAAAATTTTTTTAAAGTCATTAAGCAAAAGACCTTAAAAAGTTTGATTTCTCGAAACTTTCATACGAACTATAAATAATGCGTTCTATCTCAAAGCTCAACTTAGTTAAAAATATGGGAAAAGGGCGCTATCTTAGTAGGGGGGGGGTCTAGTGGTTTTCAGTCATTTTTGGAGGTTTTTGCAATTTTTTTTTCTGAAATTGTTTGTTTTTATTGTGAAAATATCTGTAAGTTGTTTTTTTCACGCGTGGCGCTTACTCTTGACACGAAAACTACGATTCCACTTTTTTCGCCTATAAATATCCAGTCACCTAGTCATTTTATTTTATAACGGAATTGTTCTAAAAAATAAAATTTTTCTAAAAATTGCTAGTTTTATTCGAATATGTCTAATAACATTTTCAGAAAAAAAAACCTTAAAAAATGACTAAAAACCACCAAAAAATTCCTCATTTTTGTGTTTTTCGCGCCGGCAACCCATCACAGATTCAAAAAAGCAGTTATAACATGTAGATCAAGGAAATCGGCAGGTCAAATTGATAGTATATATTTAAATATTGAAAATGAGGAAATGAGGAATCTTGTTGTCAAACGGGCGAGAATACTAATTTGGGTTAAGAAATATGGATATGCTTCTCGTCAAGCCATTCTAGATTGTTTCGGTTAGGGTGATCTGTCATCTGATGGCATTTCGAAACTGATAAACCGATAAAATCGTCGATGGAAGCGAAATGGGCAGTTCCAGCAATTAAAGAGTACAGAAAGAATAAGTGAGATTTCAAACACCCAACTTTTATTAAAGAAAGGGAATTTTTAGAGGTTTTTCGAGGTAACTTATTTAACAACGGGCTCACATTTGTTTTAAAAAGGTTCGTATAACATTTAGAAGATGAAGAAGACGAGAATTTGTTTAGCTCTGACCACGAGGAGTGATTGATTTCACTTTTAAAGTGATTTTCTCGAAGCGCATTTAAAATTTTATGCATTGGAACGACTGAGATGACTCTAAACATTGTATTTGACAAGTAATTATTGGCTTTGATTTTGAAAGCCTTACTCAAACATATTTAGTTTTGCATTAATCTCCTATGAAACACTAAAAAAAACAATAACACGCGCGTTAAAAACAAAACGTTTAGTCCTTTTTTTGATTTTTTATTAATTTGTGGCATTTTCATGAGTAACGCTTGAGCAAATTTATATTCTATCGAGATCAAACAAGAAAGACAAAAGGCATTGATTAATATGAACATTAATAAATTTATCGGGAACTAGCAACGGCAAACATTTTTATAAATTTGGCGAAAGAACCGTCAAAATCACAGAATATCGTCTCCAATGGCAGATCCTTTTCGGGAAAATGAACGAAGTGATCCAGTGTCGAATGAGTGACTTACGCTGAGATAAGTACGCGAGATTCTGAAATGCCAACGTTTTTGAATTCGTTTTTCGGTTGAGTTGCAAAGGAGAAATAATAGAAAAACAAAAGAAGGTTCACCGCAAAACACTCCAAACAAGTTTGTACCGACACTGAAAAAGGAGAAAGTAAGTGGCTTAACACAAAACACAAAAAAGTATAAAAAGAAGGACATTTGTTGTGACAATATTGCTGAAATAATATTTCTTCGATATCGTTGTTTGGGTACCTTGTGTTCTGTGAGAGACGCTCACTTAATTTCCCACGATTTTGCAGTTGAAAATCTGAGATGGTCGTGACCACGATAGACCACGATATGCACACAGCAATGCAGAGGAAATAGTATTTTGGCATTAAACTGATTTGAAGAGAACGGCGGGTTACCTTCGAATACTGTTCCATACTTGCCTAGTACCACGTCGCGACGTGGATTGTTTAGCCCGAAGAAGAAGCTCGTTCTGGCATTCATTATCACTTATGGAGGTTCGACTGTCACCCACGTCGTCGTCATCGTCCTAAAGGAGTATTATTGAAATGAACAAGTCGGTTTTTTATGGCGTTGAATGCATGATATTAATTACTTCTGATGCATAAAATGTTAGGAAACACTGTAACAGCGCACATAGTACAAAGTTTATTTTTGCTGAGATTTTTCATTCGTATTACCGCCTAATCTATGTATTAAAGTTTTGCGGCAACTACGCAGCGGTAAATGCGTCTATTACATTTAAAATTAGCGCTAAACCAGGAATGATTTCCTAAGAATATCAAAGTGTTTTAAGGCTTGAAGGCCTCATCTGTTTTGTGATATGCAAACTTATTTAAAAAATTGGCACGTTTCTGAAGTATAAATTAAAAAAAACAACTCTTATATAAAAACACCAAAATGTTAGAGATTCAGCAGAAACTTAGAAGTGAAAAATGCTTTTTTTCAGTTTTAAAAAGAAAACACCAGAAAGGAATTGCTATTTTAATTCCATTAAAGGAAAAGTAAAACAAACTTTTACGATGACATAGTATGCGGTTAGAAGAGCTGCTGTGTTTGCAGCCATTGTTGTAATGGAAATAAGAGGTTGCAGATGACCAGTGACAAGCGCTAGTACCATCACTAAAAACCGGAATGTTTTGGCGGAAAATTGAGGAAAGGAAGAATGACTCACAGGCGTTGTTATTCTGGAAGTGATTTATTGTGAGTGATAGCGTAGTAATGAATGCAGTCGGAACTTGGACCACGAGAAAACTGATCGTCACTGTTGTTATCAGAATACGGGTTTGATCCCGAGGCGTTCTTCCGAACCGATTGCTGAAAAAATGTATTTTTGTTTGGAAGTAAATTGAGAAAGTAAAACTTTTGGTAACTCGTCAGAGAAGGATAATCAAGAAAATAGTTCATTACTCAAGAATGGTTTGGCAAGTTTTCACGAAAAATACATAGCTTGCCGGCTGTCAGGGGACCGAAAACAGTTGTGCACGGCAATTTGCCGTTTTGTGTAGTAAACCGCCGGTATTTTGCAGATATGTTTCTTTTAAAAGGAACAGGTATATGCGAGTCACGTTTTAATTTTTAAAAAATTTTGTTTGATCATTGATCCCAGATTAAAAAAATGTTCCCTGAGGACCCATAATGTCAGCTCGTCGGATTTTTGAAATTGTGAAATTTCCTACAGTAGTCAAGAAAAACAATGCAACTTACTGTTTTGTCAAATCGCCCATATCAATCTCGGGTTCTCTTATGAATCCAACATGAAGAAGTGCTAAAAGAACTCCAGGTATCACAAATTGAACAGCAAAATCAGCCAGCGGAAGAAACACCTGAAAGGTCGATTTTATTTCGAATAATCGGGTACGTTCACTGTACATCACCAGCAATGACACAACCATTTTTGCATAAGACCTCCACCCCCATTCATGATCTACATCATCACAATTATATAAAGCAATGACTGTTCGTAAAGGTATTTATATCACTTCTTCACTATTCCATATTAATCAGAGAAACTTACAGAAACCATGTCATGCTCAAGCATTGTGCTAGCCGCTGTTCTCGTCTGTTCGGTTATTTCTGCTCCTCAGGGCCTAACTTCAAAGCAACGCGGGCTAAACGGAAATTCCACTGATCAAAGTCAGTCAGGTAGAAACCAGAACAAGAATGGGCAAAGCCTACAAGCAGGCAGCCAACAAGGATTCGACGGATTTGGGCAGCAGAGAACACGTGGATTTGCAGGAAGCTCGCAGGTAAGAATTTCAGAAATTTTAAATAATTTCGATGCTGACATAGTTCTCATTAACTAATTAAATGAATGAGAGCTACATAAGATCGATTAAAAAACCCACTTACTAGTTTAAAAAATTTAGGGAAGCTTTGGAAACCAGCAAGGTGGCTTTGGAGGAAACAGCTCAGGAGGAGGATTCGTAGGACAGTTTGGAGGGAGCTCCCAGCAAGGATTCGGAGGATTTTTTGGCCAGATCTTATCTTTAAACTCATCTCAACAGAATCAATTCGGAGGACAAGGACAACCAACTGGAATTGGCGGAAACTCTCAACAGGGATTTAGTGGAAGCAACCAAGGTGGAATCGGTGGACAGTTCCCATCGCAAAAATCAGGATTCGGAGGACAAGGACAAGCAACTGGATTTGGCGGAAACTCTCAACAGGGATTTAGTGGAAGCAAGCAACGTGGATTCGGAGGACAGTTCCCATCTCAACAATCTGGATTCGGAGGACATGGAGAAGCTTCTGGAATTGGCGGAAACTCTCGATGGGGACTTAGTGGAAACAACCAAGGTGGATTCGGCAGGCAGTTCCCATCTCAACAATCAGAATTCGGAGGACAAGGACAAGTAACCGGATTTGGAGCAAACTCTCAACAGGGATTTAGTGGAAGCAACCAAGGTGGATTCGGTGGACAATTCCCATCGCAACAATCTGGATTCGGAGGACAAGAACAAGCTTCTGGAATTGGCGGAAATTCAAAACAGGGATTTAGTGGAAGCAACAAAGGTGGTTTTGGTAGGCAGTTCCCATCTCAACAATCAGAATTCGGAGGACAAGGACAAGTAACTGGAATTGGCGCGAACTCTCAACAGGGATTTAGTGGAAGCAACCAAGGTGGATTCGGCAGTCAGTTCTCATCTCAACAATCTGGATTCGGAGGACAAGGACAAGCTTCTGGAATTGGCGCGAACTCTCAACAGGGATTTAGTGGAAGCAACCAAGGTGGATTCGGAGGACAGTCTTCCGGGTTCGGAAAACAACACAATGAATACAGAAACTCACAACACGGGTCAGGAGGAAACAGTCAGCAGAGAGGATATTAATAATAAATTCTTTCGAACAGGAATACATACATTTGAAACGTTTTTTAAGATAATTATTATTCTAATTTTAAGATAAATTTTTTAAAGCGTTGAATTAAGTATTTTAATATAAGGAATACGGAGAAAATTCGAAGTAAATACGTTGTTTTCTATACTGATAAATTTGGTCTGCATCATCGCCTAATGCATGACAAATATATCCAGGAGCCACGTTGAGAAAATTGAGTTTTCAAAGTTAGGGAAGTTAAGCGAAAATCAGAGTTGGGCGGAATAGGATTTTGGGAACTCGGAATCCGGAATCCGGAATACGGAAAAAATATTTTTTCACGGAATCCGGAATCCGGAATACGGAAAAAATATTCTTTCACGGAATCCGGAATCCGGAATACGGAAAAAATATTTTTTCACGGAATCCGGAATCCGGAAAACGGAATGAAAAAACGGCGTAATCCGGAATGCGGAATCCGGAATTTTAACCATTAATAAGGGAATATTTATAATTAAAAATGATGTAAGTGCGCTCTGTTCGCAAAAATTTTTGCGGGAGTTCAAAGAAGTATACATTTCACAACAATTGAGAATAAAGAATTAAAACGGAATAAAAAAGCCATATCGCGGAATCCGGAATCCGGAATACGGAAAAAATAGTTTTTCACGGAATCCGGAATCCGGAAAACGGAATGAAAAAAACGGCGGAATCCGGAATCCGGAATCCGGAATTCCGCCCAACTCTGGCGAAAATATTATCACTGTCAGAGAAGGTGGCGGATAAAAAAAAACGTAGCCACGAGTTGAGTTGATTGAGGACAGGTAATTAGTAAATAATTTAATTGAACCATGTGGGAACTGATTAATGAATGTTTCTAGTGCAAATCGGTAAAATAACTAGGAGAATTTTTAGCAATTTTTTGTGAAAAAAGCAGCTTATCGATAGCTGCCGATTTACACAGAAACTTGGCTAATTCTACTAAAATGTGCAGTTTATTATGATGGTTCGCGAGTGAAAAACAATTGACGAATGCATGCAAAACATTTTATGAGTACTTAGCAAAACTGCACTATGCTAAGCTTTGCTTGCCATAGATTTTTTGATGACTGAGTCAGATTAATTTGAAGCAATGTTCCGAATAGAAAATATTCGATATGTGAAAACAGCAAAAACTTTAACTAGATATATATTTTTTACTTTTTTTCTGTTTTTTTTCTGTGGCAACCCCGCATTATGTTCTGCACCTCGTTAGTAAAAACGATCGTGATCATGGCCTTCTTTTTTTTTCGCTATTGAAAAACATGCGTCCATCAAACCACAAAATCTATCATAGAACACTACATTACAGAGTTCAAAAACATTTACTTTTAGTGATGATCATGGTTGAATTATTCGATTATCCCAACTGTAAATCTCAGTTCATCACCATCAGGTTAGTATAAAATAGACGACTCAAAACAACGCATTCATTTTTCAGTATTCATCAACACACGAATATGATTTCTATCAAGCTCGCTGTTCTCCTTGCTATTATTCAACTCGTTTTGACAGCATCACAAAATTCTCAAGATGGACCTCAAGGAGCACAGGAAGGAGGGCGCGGAGGTCCAGGAGGATTAGGAGGCTCTACTCCACCTGGAGGATTTGGAGGAGGTGCAGGAGGCCCAGGAGGAGTTGGAGGATCTACGCCACCTGGAGGTATTGGAGGAGGTCAGGGAGGTCCAGGAGGATTTGGAGGTAACAACGGATCTAGTTTCGGCGGACCCAATGGAGGACCAATAGGAGGGCAACAAGGTCAAGGGAATTCACGAAACAACTAATTGAATTCATATAATACACTTTTTTCGAAATAAAATAATTATTGACATCTACTCGATTTTATCAAACATTTTTTTTTGAAATTCAAAATTAACTCGCCTTCCAGAATGACCTATTCACAATATTGATAAGAGCCCCATCCCGAACCATACACCTACTCGCCCATTGTGGAGTTGGTTCAGTATCTGAAATGTGAGTAATTAGGAAGCACTTTATCGGAGAAATGCAGTTTATCAAAGGTAGAAACAAATTATTACCTATCCGCGAGTACGTGATTTTTCGTTTAGAGGCGGTGTTTGGCTCTCGTTAGGGGATAGCGCGTTTTAACGCGCCAATTTAAAAATTGTAAGAAAGCGCACATACTGCGTTTGAGATTTCTTATCGAAAATTGAAGCGAATATTGGAATTTTTTCAATATTTTGCTTCGAAAATCATTTTTTTAAATTAATTTTTATTGTCAAATTTCTTAAACTGTTTATTAAACTGAATAAATCACAAACGCAGTGTGTGCGCTTTCTTACAATTTTTAAATTGGCGCGTTAAAACGCATTATCCCCTAACGAGACCCAAACACCGCCTCTAAACGAAAAATCACGTACTCGCCGATAGATAATATTTCAAATTAAAATTGACCCATTTCGAGAAGAGAAAGTCGAATCAGTTATTCAACGGAGCGCATTTACTTTAGCAGTCCCCATGATCGAAATTTTGTCCGAAGCGATCTGGTCTGGCTCACTTCAACATTTTTTAAAGATTATTTCCCGGCAAAATTGTTTTCGTGATTTTACAAATTATATAAAATTCTTCCATGTTCATCAGTAACATTAAAAATTGAATGTGAACCAGTTTTTTAATCCTTTAAAACATCAGATGTTTATCAAGTTCTAGATAACTGCAACAATTGTTTCTATTTACTGAAGATCATAAATACATAATAAAAACGTGATTTTTCAGTTTAAAATGACCAATTTTTAGATTTCGTAATTAAGTTATTAGAAATCTTTAAATAATGAAAATGCTTCACAAAAGCCCTTTTATGATTTCCAGTCTCTGGCTATAGTCTAATGAAGTGACTATATTGAATTAATGCATTTTTCAGTACAAAAAGGTGTGAAATTCGAATTAGAATGAACAAATTGAGAAAGTTGTTTTATAGAATATAAAAAAAATTGCTCTTAGATGTCGTTTTTGTATGAAAATTTTTCAAAATTTGCTTTCAGACCGCTCGCTCATTGGTATTGCAAAAAAAAAACTGCATTTGCAAAAACGTGACTGCAAGGAGCTTACCGATTAAGCCTGGCCGGACAATGCAGAAAATTTAAAAGTGGTTGCTCCCTTTAAGGCTTCCATTTGCGCGAAATGTCTTCGTCTTTGTCTCGTCTTTTTCTTCGTCTTGAATTCGTCTGATGCAGTGTACTGACAACTTTTCTATTTCGTAAGACGAATGCAAGACGAATTGAAAGACAAACGGAGACGACTTTTTGTCTTCGTCTTTTACATAAAACTCCATATTTAGAAAGCCAGTTGGCCAAATTCAAAAACTCACCCATACAAAACTGATATACTTTTGTGTCGTGTTCAAAGAACCGAAGAATCGCTAAGGTCACGCATACGAAGATGATGACCCAGATGGCTCTCGAGAACCTTTCCACTGTCCGAAGCTTCAGTGTATTTCGATGGTATTGCGTCAAAAACCTAAAATAAAACAGTTGCATTGATTTGCGAAAAAAGTCTTCAGATTGCCTAGCAGCTGCCAAAAGAACCGAAAAAAGAGTCATCATAGTATCTGTCATATGTGGAATCGTTTCCATTGATGTCCTGAATAAATGGCACATTGCAAGTGATTGATTCAATGACCTGAAAGTTCCAATTTCTAGTTTTCCACCGTTGAAATAATCTGCCAACTGACCTTGTGCCTTCACCGACAAAATAATACCATACTGTAAAGGGAAGAGGAGAAATAACACTAATCCAGCCACAGAATGTTAGCAACCAAATCATTTGATAAAGAGGGTTCGGCTGAAATTATGGAGCGTCAAGGTGATCAGCTGAAATGAGTTACATCGTAGCACCAAACTTACGAAACGTCGATCTCCTTCTCGTTTTTCTCGTTTCCCCATCCCCAACATTACTGCACATAACGGGGCAACAAGCATCAGAAGAATCATTGGATACGCGAATCCATAAACAGCCATATGAGACCATCCATTGTTCAGACGCCCGAACATAAATCCCACGTTTGCTGACACCTTAAACAACCCAAAATTTTCATGAATTTTTCTAGTCGAGTACTATAGTTTTCGAATACCTCTATGCATATGGCGGAACATTTTAGTGTGAAACAAAGTTTCTTACGATTTTTACGATCGTGTGTTCAGAATCCCTGAGTGAAACCTGACATTGTTGAAGCGTTTATAAGGTTAGGCTTAAAGTGAAGCCATCGACTCTTAAAAGCTATCAGGTAGTGGGAATGCAGGTGTACGTGCCTACTTATTTTTGGCTTTACAGTTCTACTCGTAGTGAGGTTACACTTTGGCGGAGCACTGTACATTAAAACCGCAAAAGTTCAATGCGATTAAATTTAAAGACGGCGGCGATCGAGTACTCAACAGCACACGCGACGCGTACGCTTCGCATGCGACGGCACTGGCATCAACTTTTTTTTTCAAATAGAAAAAAGCTACGGGAGAAAATATGGTCCGCATTTGTTCGCGCGACGTTTTACTCTGCAGCTAGATCATCAATCACAAGTCATACGGAGCTGATTTCATGGTTTAAACGGTAAAATTCCAAATTCTTTTTTTAATGCCTATACTTCAGATGGAATCAGTAAATTCGCAGGGCATATATTCATTCGTGATCTGTGATTTCTGAAAAGATACGGCTAGTATATCGATCGCATTTCATATGGCGCATACCAATATGCATAAATTAGATTTTACGAATAGAATTCAGACAGCGTCCGTATTTTACCCGTGTTATGATATTACCTGAATAAGCTAAAAAAATAATAATTTACTTTAATTAAATTCCGCTTATTTCCTGTTTTATTTGAGGTATCTGTTAGACAACTTTCCTTCTTCTTTCAGTTTCTCTCATTTCTCACCTCACACTTTTTCCTCGGAAAATCAAAGAAGAATCCATCGCCGCAACAGCATTTAGCCGCCTGAAAAATAAACAGTTGTTCTCCATTTTCAGACTTTCGTGATTCGAAACAAACTCTCTGATCTTCGGTAGCACACTGATCTGATGGTAGAATGGAGATGTTGTGAATGCGCAGATCTTCGTCGCCGTCGATTGTGGTCAGATGCATAATTGAGCATCGAGCAGACGAGGTGCAACCGCTCTTCTTGTCGCCGTGCCCACCTATATTGAATGATGAAAACTAAGAACCGCAATGAAGATAGTGGACGAATAAACGATGGTCAAGTACCGGTAATTGTCTTGCAAATGTGTTAACCATAAATATGAAAATAAGGCGAAAAAAGTTCACTCACTATAAAAAATGGATAATTCATGTGGCTGTGCCACAGGAATTCTCAGATTAAATGTTAAAGTACATATTACCCTAATTACCCCAATGATTTAGAAATAAATCAAAACATAGAAGAGTACAGGAAAATGTGAACGAATTCCAGAAAAGAATTAATCTAAGTGAGGAGGAGGGGGCTGCAGTGCGAGCTCGTTTTTAAAACTGTGTTCAATTGCGTGAAGTCTTCCGAATACTATAAGTAAAATAGACGCAGGAGAAGAACATTTTGTATAAAGCTTTCTGACAGTTTGTAGAGTAACAGTATAATTTCAGTTTGGCATTATCGTTAACCATCTGTCTCCATGCCAACGAGTTGGTGAAGAAATAATTGCTGATAGATATTGGTGTCATAAAAGTTTTAAGTAAAACAATATTAAGAAAAGGCTATTAAAAGTAGGAATTGTAATAAGAGAAATAGAAATAAAAAGAGAGAGACAGCGAGAAAAGAAGAAAAATCAAAGAGAAATCTAATCCACAGCGCGCTCGATTTGTTCTAGAGCCCCAGCTAGCTTCTCTTTTAGCATTGCGTCTACTGGAAAACTGGAAAACCGGATTAGTTTCGGAGGATTTATAATCGGCCGCCGCCGTTTCGCAAAGCGTTTCAACGTCGTCACTTTTCCCCGCTAAATAAGGTTATCGGACCGGCAAATGACGGGCTCTTCTGCTCCCACCATCGGATGATTTCACCGTTCAGACTTCAAAAAATGGCACAAGAAACTAATTCGATGGCAGTATGATGAATTTATGAATGAATATAAAAAAGTTTGAAAATTAGTTGCGATGCACTCCACCACTCAAATACATCATCTTTACCAATCCATCCCTTCTTCTTCTTCTCCTATTTCTTCTTCTAATTTTCATTTCTTCTTTCAGTGCGTGGATGAATGGCAGCGGATGCGACGAGGAAAGAGGAAGCGCGAGGGCACATGAACTGACCGAATATTCTGATCTTCTCGCTCCCCAAACTTCTATCTCTTCTCTCACTCCCATTTTGATTCGATTTAGTTTTTGCCAATGAAAAATGATGAAAATTGCGTTACATATTCTATTCTCAGCTTCTCAAATATGGTAAGCGCAAATTGTAGTTTTTCGCAATAACCTGTCCAGTAATACCGAAAATTAGGGAATTCATTTTGTTGAATATTTCGGAAGAACTCATGGAATATAAACTCGTATAAGGAGGAGTGCGAGTAGTAAAATAAGGGATAATTCATAGTTATTTTACAGCTTTATTATTGAAATACGGGCTTCAAAGCAATTTCTTAGCGCTCTAACTTTTAGTAAAGCATAGCAAAAAAATTAACAGTTTGAACTCCACGTTTATTCATTAGAATTCTGGAATTCAGTGCTGTAACGGCTCTCAGAAAATCAGTTTTCTAAAAAGTCACCGTTCTAATTTGAAAAGTTCTAATTTCTGGAAAGAAAAAGCCAAATGTTAGTAAAATGACTGCGCCATCATTCATTCAGACTGCGTCATCTTTCTGACAACACTTTCGGTCTCCTTACCAAAGTTTGAAAGGTGTCTGGACGGCAGGGGAAACTTGTTAGGGCTCGCGAGCAGCCTATCCCCTTGAAATCTCAAATTTATTTTAAAGAAGAAGCCGAGCTTTTCAAAATGAGTATATGAATCGAGAATAGTGTGTTGTGTTGATCGATTGATCGATTGAATCGAATTAAATCGACAATTTTTGAATCGATTCAATCGATTCAACATGATTCGAATCGCGGTTGAATAAAAATCGAATCGTTCGATTCGATTCGATTCAATTCGATTCGATTCGATTCGATTCAATTCGATTCAATTCGATAAAATCGAATCAACAAAAATAATGCAAAAATAAAGAAAAAAAAATTTTTTTCACGGAATCCGGAATCAGGAAAAAATTTTTATTCGCGGAATCCGGAATCCGGAAAAAATTTTTATTCGCGAAATCCGGAATCCGGAAAAAGGAAAAAAATTTTTTTCACGGAATCCGGAATCCGGAAAAAATTTTTTTTCACGGAATCCGGAATCCGGAAAAAATTTTTATTCGCGGAATCCGGAATCCGGAAAACGGAAAAATTTTTTATTCGTGGAATCCGGAATCCGGAAAACGGAAAAAATGTTTTTTTTGTTGATTCGATTTTATCGAATCGAATCGAAAATCGAATCGAATCGAATCGAATAGAATCGATTCAAGTCGATTCATTCGCGAAATCGAATCGATTCAAATCGATTTGCCTGTTCAACAAATCGAATCAAAATTGATCGATTTTTGAATCGATACGACACACTAATCGAGAATCAACGATTTTCCTAAACATTTTTTGTCTGTTGAAATTACACGTATTGTTTGAAATATTCTATTCTTGCAGATGACTGCTTCAAGTATCAGTTAAAGCTCAAATTGAACCTCAGGATTATTGAAGCACGTCCTTTCCTAATGCAGATTCTACGGCTTTTAGATACCGACGTTTCTTATGAAAAGTGCAAAAATGATTACTGAAACCATGCAAAAGACTGCCAGCTGATTTTCTTTATTCTAAAATTGCATGTGATTTTTGATCAGAGAGAGTGTGACATTGCGAGGATCGAGCTTCTAATTTTTTCACACCTTTAATCAGTTGAAACAAAAAGAAAATCAACAGATTTGAAGAATGAACAATGAGGGCTCAGAATTTAATTAGACGTGAGATCGAAGTTATTTAGTTTCGCATACTTTTCTCGAAAACTTATTTCATCTGCGCGGTATCAAACATAAAATGAGAAGTGCTTTTACCCTTCCGTTTCTTTCTTTCGTGCCACTATTTAGTTTTAATTAAAGATTCAGATTGTAAGTGTGAAAACACAATTAGTCCCGTTTTCTTGAGCCCATGCCCTCTTTCAAATGAAGACAATTAATACGGTATGGTGGCATTTATAAGCGCAAAAATTAAGAATCTGAATGTTTGAAACGGGTGTTTTTTTACGCCGATTTCGCTTCTTATACAATTTAATCAATCAATCGATTTAAAACATTGCAACTGCTAAAAAAAAAACTACTCTGGCGATGCTCCACAAGTATAGGTCTAACTTTCAAGAATCACAACTTTAGATTAAGCTTCGCATAGATTTAAGCTATACTTTAAATGCTAACAAGTTTGCGCCAAGATTCTCACTAATCTAGAACAAACCTCTCTTTTTATTACTTAATAATGCCAAAACTATGAAAATCAAAAAGAAAAAAAATGGAAAAAAAAGTGAAAATCAGATTAATTTCGAACAGGGTTCTCTTCTCAGAATAGAATGGAAAATCAATCATATAAATAGGATTAAAAAAAGAATGAAATCGCGATAACAAGAAATAAGGATTTTTATGGATTACCTGCTAGCTCACTGATAATAATGCGCTGTATTAAGGGCTTTTATTTGCAGTTTTATGGTTAAAAATGGAGAAGAGACGCTTCAGAACATTGAGCAGAGAAGGAATGTTCGGGGAAACATCTGCGCATTATATTTTTCTTGGAACTTTGCCAAGAAATGCCTCTGAAATCTTTCAAAAGTCATTTGAAAGTACGAGCATTATACAAAGGACATCAATTTTGAGAGCATCGCCCCACTGGCCCATCATCTAGGTCTTCCTCGACATCGCAAAGAATACTTTGGCTGCTGCTTTCAAAAAGCATAAAACCGCTTCAGAAGTTCAACAACGGTCCGTCTGAAAACACTCGTAGAAATCGTGGAAGTCACAGCAAAAAGAGGGAACAACAGTTACAGATTGTCAAGGAAGTCTATTGGTTCTGAAAATAAGCCAAAAGAAGAGCCAATCGCATAGTGAAAAAATTTCTCAAACTGAACAGTTCTGAGCTCCGCTAGTTCCTTAATATTTCCTTAATTAAGGATTCACCGTCGCTCGACTCAAAAAATCCGAAGTCTCCAGATGCGCCGATCAAGATAGCGGAAAGAGAAAAACTTGCCCATTTTGCCGTTTTAAACACTGGCGCTGAAGATTTACGCCGCTACCACGGGTCCACAGAATATCCTGTCTTAAAGCTGGAAAGGGCCAATAAAGAATTTCAATTTTCCTCTTTCGTTCAGGTCTTTCAAAAAAAAAAAACTAAAAATGGACATAGAACAACTTTGTTTTGATTTGTTTCGTGTATGGCGCCAATTCGGAAATTTGTTTCCTTTACATTTTTAAACTCTTTTGAGCGTACGCTGGCCAGGCAATTATATTTCGGTTCACAACTTCAGTATACTCGAGTATGTACAAAAACTTAATTAAGAGGTGAATCAAGGTTTGGGCGAATTGTTAATTTGTTTGTTTGAATTGTTTGATGTTTTGAACAGAAATTAAATAAGTTATTTGATAATTTCGTTCATTTTTTTTTCAAAAAAAAATCTAAACGATTTTAAAGCCTCACCTTAATCGGAAAACATATTTTTAATGCGTCAGTTTTCAACGAAATATTAATTTCTTGTCTAGAGTACGGTTGGCATTCTTTTATTACGGTAGAACTCTGTGCAGACACCGTCAAGTTTGAAAACGCAAACTTTTTAATTAGCGTTATCTATCAGCTTTTTTTTTATCCATTTCATCGCTTTAAGACATACATTTTTTTGTTACAGATAAATCACGAGCACTTATTTAAACGAGGAATCAAGTTTTATACCTTTAATTTGTGAGGAATTTTACTAAAAAGGCAAGAAAATGGAGGAACATCATGCATCATTTTATCATGTTCGGATGAAATATCCACATCAAGGCTGGGCAAATTGTTTGGAGCAAACACCAAACAATATTTTCTCAGAAAATCAGACAAAGTTGTAATGGAAAAAATAATGTCAACTTAAGACCGATTTAGCTTGAATTCTCTACGGAGTTTTTTTCGTTTTTCTTCCTGCACGATTCACCTCAACGGATCATTTCATGCATATGCTTGCTTTAATAAAATTCAGAAAAGTACCTCGATTGAACGACCTTCTTTTAAATTTCGACAATTTTGATGATGGGATATTCCGTTACGACAACGTATTCACGAATTCTCCTGCAATTTTGAATCGCCAAAGTCGTAAGTCGCTTAAATTCGGCTGTCGCCTCGCTCTAATGTGGCATTCAAGGCTACATATGATAACTTGAAAGCGTCTGTGCGGCGGTTACATTCGCTCAGAGTCGGATATAGTCTCGATTGAAAGTATATAAGCAGTTCGCATCCGACGGAAGCCTGGACATAGTTCGCTCAAAGGTCGTCGGCGAATGTCGTCTTGGTAAAAGCTTCTCATGAAGAGAGAGAGAAAGAAAGAGAGAGAGAGAGAGAAAGATTGAAAAGAAACACTTTAGACCAGTCTCACCTAGATTTTAATCAGTTTTAAAAACTAAGTAGAGGGGAATAATTAAGATAACTTTTATTTTTTATTTTTAGAGCAATTCTGGGGAAAATTGATATAGGGGAAGTCCGCTAGGGTTGGCAAATCATTAGCACACGTGCACAGACCGATTCTGAGGTGTGCTTTGGCGAATATCTATTTTGAAACTCACAGAAAAACCAAGTATGGCAACGGAGCATGAAAAAAAATATTCCGCTTGAAATGAACTCTGCTTCTTCGAAACTTCAGACATCTTCATCACCAGAAACTCAGAATAACGGTTCCGCCTCCTATTCATCTATATTTCGGCTGCCCATTAATTTCAGATTCAGTAGTTGATTAACTGAACTGAATAGATTTACTAAATTAGCATAACCTCGCAGAAAACTAAGTGGGACTGGTGGGGGGGGGGGGTGGAGTTGCCGTCCGAGAAATACGTGCAAAAAGAAATTAGACGATGCACACGGAAAATGAAACAACAAGAAGAGTCTGATTTCAGCAGAAGATTATCTAAGCGACCAAACCGCTAATTGATTGGCGCTGAATAATGAAAGGCGCACTGGGCTCTCTTTTATAAAATCAACTTTTGGAGTTTTCCGTTCGGAACAACTCTCATTTAGTTTATTCAAGTGGAAAACGAGTTTTTCTTGGAAAACTTTCGAGATTGAAACGAATTTTTGGAAAAGGTGTGGGAATATCTAAGTAATTAATCGATAATATCTAGCTTCCACGAAAGGCAAAGACGAAAGTCGTCTTCGGTCGTCTTTCAGTTCGTCTTGCATTCGTCTTACGTAATAAAAAGTTGTCAACACACTGCGTCAGACGAATTCAAGACGAAGATGAGACGAGACGGCCGAAACCCTTAAAGCCGAATGCAAAATTATTTTCGAATCTCCCGGCTGTGCACTTGAATTCTACTGGAGGAGATTTAAATTGAGCAAGAACAGATGATTTTGGAAGCGACTCATATAGGCCACATCACTTCCGAAATCGCTGAAACCTCTGAGACTCTTCTAGCTCATGGAATAGGCAGAATGCCCGGCAGCTTGCCACTGGAGCTTGCTCGCGAAATGTGCTGTGTGCAAAGTGAGCTTAGCGGCGTTCTTAGCGGCGCAACCCTTACAGTATCCAATGATTACGGTGGCGCGGTATTAATTAAGAAAGAAAATTAGAAAACAATGGAAAATGTTTGAAATTCCTTTTAAATTAGCCTTCATAAACGCGAGAGTCTCGAAGCGAAATATGACTGTCTCGTCTCGTCTTCGTCTTCGTCTTGAATTCGTCAAACTTGCGTAAGTCTTGCGTAAGACGAATGCAAGACGACTTATTGCCTTCGTCTTACGTGGAAGCTTTAAATGGAAGCGTAATTTCAGTCACTACAAACCCGTTTTCTTCGCAAAATTCGCAGCTTCGTTTATGCTCACAAAAATGATTTAAATGAATCTGAGCATTAGGAATCATGCCAAGATTCATATGCACGGCGAAGGTCATATGCTATTATAGGAAGAAAACGTGTAGGTCTGTTGAGCCGCCTCACGAATATGACACTTTTGGTGTCAATTTTGTAGGCGTCGTCTGACAGATTAATAACGAGTTTCACATGAACATTTTTTGTATTTTTAGAAATAAAAAATTGAGAACTTTGAATGCTGGCGGCAAATAGCTTCTCCGTTCTGACCAAACGGAGACACCCAGCGTGTGATAGCATATTGTTCTGTCACGAGTCGTGCTTCACCGGCTAAAAATTTCGCGATTAAGGGGTGAAAGCTTAAGGCTAATTGACCGGTTAATTAACCGACGGTTAACCGGGGAATTTTATTTTTTAATCGAACAATTAATCGGTTAAATTAACCCACGGTTAACCGGGGAATTAACCGGTGAATTAACCGGTGAAAAATGCTTTGACCGGTTAATCGACCGGTTAATTACCCGGTTAATTAACCGGGGAATTAACCGGGTAATTCATCTTCGATTAACCGAGAGAGCCCATCATCCAAAATCAAATTTTAGGCCATAAAAGTGAATTCCGGGAAAACCAACAAAAATATTGAAAAAAGAAAAAAAAACAACAACGACACTCCAATTATACGCGCGCGCGTTGTTTAGCAAAACTTCTCATCGGTTAACCGTTTCACCTGCGGTTAACCGGTTAATTTCGAGCTAATTAACCTGTTAATTAACCGGTTAAAATTTTTTTACTCGGTTAATTACCCGTGAAAAGCGGTGAATTTTTAACGGTTAATTCACCGATTAATTAACCGAAAACTCATTTAACCGTGGAAATTTTAACGGTGAAGCACACTAGTCACGACTTATTCAAGAAAAGAGCAAAAAGTTTATAGCTTTTACTGAATGCGGATTACCTAATTTTGGACAAATGATAATCTAATCCACCACACATTTTTATGGGGTTCGTAGTCAGATAGATGCACGTGATCGGCAGGAAATGTAGAGTCCTCGCTGCCTGCGTCGCTTCAATCTGAACTGGTGAACCTTCGACGCGGCATTTGCAAATGGCTGGAAGATCCACGCGGTTGTTCTTAAATCTTTTTTGAAATTTTCACGCCTAGCCATCTAAAATTGCAGTTTGAAGAGAGAGTACGCTTTTGAAAAACGCTGCAACCTGGTTCAGAATTACCGTAAAAACTCAAATAGTCTTGCATGCAATGCTATTGTTCCTTTCTTATGGGGTTTATGAAAAGCACGAAAAACATTTTAATGCAAAAAAAATGCATTTTTTTGCATTAAAATGCAATTGTGCTTTTCATGAATAACCCCATTAGAAGAATGAGATATTTCGTCCGTGGAGTACTGGACTTGTGGCGCGTTGCTTGTTCTCAGAACTATTCTTATAATATCAGTCGAAATTCGGACTGCTTCCTCTTTTTTTAGCGTAGGAAGTCGTACCATGCTAGTCATTGCCACTGTAACGGAACAACTATCACTATGGAGTGATAATGACGTCATCATTGGATTTTACTCTCGGAAGAGTTTCCATATGTCTAAGTCTTTTCTTTCATCCCACTTAGTGGTTTGACATAAGGAGAGTAGTGTGTCGTGTCGATTTTGGAATTGATCGATTGAATCGAATTGGATCGACAATTTTTGAATCGATTCAATCAATTCGATTTAATTCGATTGTTGCCGTGTTGTTCGAATCACATCGAATCAGCAAAAATAATGTAAATTCGCTCTACCGAACAATGCCTTTGGCGGCGGCTTAAAATCGTACAACCTGAATGAAAGCGATTAAAAAGAATACGATTTTAAACCGCCGCCGATGGCATTGATCGGTAGAGCACGTTTTCACAATTTTTCTTGATTCGATTTTATCGAATCGAAGCGAACTGAATCGATTTGCTTCGATTCAAGTATTGATCCAATTCGAATCGAATCGTTTCAAGTCGATTAATTCACGAAATCGAATCGATTCAAATCGGTTTGCCCGTTCAACAAATCGAATCAAAATTGATCGATTGTTGAATCGACACAACACACTAAAGGAGAGAAACCAGAAACGGTAGCCTGAGTCATGGTGTACTTACCCCTGCCACCGGCATTCCGGAGACCTTTCAGGCTGGCGGCAATATCAAAGGGGTTTTGCGAGCCGACAGCATAGTCGCACTAGCTGGTAATCCTTGTTGTGTCACTCATCCATGCTCTGGATATGGATATACACCTTCTTCTTGCTCATCTTCGGCTCAGCATCAGCATAAAATTAGTCTTGTGACCGCTATACCATTCTCCTACACATTCCATCTTCATCTTGGAACCCCCCATCCCCTCCCGGTTACCCTTCCTCGTGGCTTCTTCTATTCCGGCTCTCTTGTGACCTGTCTTTCTATTATATTTCCCTAATTTTCAGTAACTAAGCAAGATGTTATGCGTAGGTCACTAGTAGGGAAGCTTCATGGATCATGGACCACCATCGCCAAGGACCGCAAGGCATCCACACAATCGAATGACGGATCGACGAGTGTGAGGAGCAGAAGACTCTGCTACTTTCTAGTTAATCGATAACGCAAGACACCACACACTAGCTAGGTTCAAGGGCGCCCAATAGGATTTTCTTAAGGTTATCGCTTCAGTTCCCTCTAGTGCGTCAGAAGCCCGCCGGGCCCAGGTTGTGAGAAGGTCGCTCTATGCTACGGTAGTGGAGTGACTAAAGGAACTGTGAGAGAGCCAGAGAAAAGTCAAAAGTTAATATATAGAATCATTTGTAAGATGTGTCAACAGTCGGTTGTCATTTGAAGTTTTTGCCAAGGTACCAAGTATGAGTCAGAGTCGCGTTGACCCTCGTCCACTTTTTCGAATTTCCCGTCCCCCCCCCCCTCATCCATTGTTGCGGATGTAAGCTTCCTTACATTCCACAACCCCACAAACACACGACGTCACCCATAAGCCACCCAATCCAGTTGCCAATCTCGAGCGAACTCAAGGAATGAGAAGTCATGTGAATATCAAAGGAAGGAATTCGACGACGGGAACTTGAGCTGGCCCTTCGACCTTCATGCTGATCACAGCCGACCACGTGGCCTAATCAGTCACAACAAATATCAGTTCTACTTCACAGTTCGCCCAGCACCAACGACTCAGCTCTCCCTGGACGCCTACCTTGGACTTCCGCGATGGACTGGATCCTGGCCCCAGAAGAAGCAAGTATGTACTGAGAACTGAGAAATAAATGGTTTCCCTTTTCGTCAGTTATTGCCATCAAAGACATCGAGATGTACGATATCACACTTTTTCTCCGATTACACGAGACAGAAACAGTCGGGGACATCCATCTGAAAACCACATGGATCGGTCACATCCCTCAATCATCATCAGTGAGGACCGTGACAACAACATGACTCCCTTCGACGTTGTTGTCGACACCATCGGTGCACCCCAGGAACTACGAAGTTGGCCTCTTAAAACAATGGAACAAAGTTCATCAACGACAGCAGAAGAATAAACGAAGCGTTGCCTCTGACAAGGATGTTCTATCTCATCGCCACTAGACTTCAGAGTGCCAATTCAACAATTTGGTCCAGGATCATTGGCAAAATCCCATCAGAAGCGATCATCCACACTTGGTATACCGGATCAACTGCGTTTATTAGAAAACGAGGGATAAAACATAGGTTGAATGCCTTCCTAAACTCCTAGTCATTAGTATAACAATCCTTTTAAGCGTCATATTTTTGACGAATATTTTCGGTAATCCCTGAATGAGGTACACTTCGTAAAGCGACAATATCCCGACTCAAAAGTGCCTTCTCTGTTTGAGAGAATAATGCTATTCGAGCTTAACATTAAATCAGAAGATCAGAGGAATTCCTCGATCATGACGTCATTATTAATTTAAAATTCTTTAAGAATTATAGACGTCGAAATCTCAGAACTTAAGAGCTTAAGAGTGCATATTTTCTAACAATTTTTATTGTTTTTCTTCAAATTTTTCGATCTTCTGCCAAATCGATTGTAACAAGATTTACGGATATTGTTGGAATTCCTATTCCAGCCAAATAATTCAAGTTAAAGTTAAAGTGAAAGCTGAAGCCGAAGCTGGTTTAGTTGCTATAAGAGATGAGAATAAATTTGTGAAGAATAATGCGGATGACCGTCTTGTTTCACTTATTCTTCGCGTTCGTAATAAGTTACGTTGATGCTTATTTCCGTCGTCTTGGAATACACCTAAATGCTCCGAAAAGCAACGACGACGACTGCTCTCCGCGGAGCTGCGCTGCGCAAAAGAAGAGCGGCGGAAGTCTTCGATTAAGTGAGATCAAAGCATATAGTGCCGAAGCGGAAATCAACTTTAGTTTCGCTGGGACGAATGCTCATAATATGGAGCAGCGCGCCTCAAAAAGTGCGGTGAAACGGATAAAACTCCGTGATTAAAAATGGAATTAAGGCTTCCATGAAAGACGAAATAAGACCGTCTCGTCTTTCGTCTGACGCAAAGATACAAAAATTCATGTACTTTAATTGACGACGTAAGACGAACGCAAGACGAACTGAAACCGACTTGTTTCGTCTTTCGTGGAAGCTGTCTCACAGTGATTTTTCAATTATTTAAATGAACATTTCGGTTGGAAAACCGGTTTTCGAATAATCCAAATTTAAACATTTTACGAATGAGTGTTCACATTCGAATATGGGAGCAGATATCTCTTAAAGCAACACATTTTCAGACTTATAGAAAACTCGTTATCAGTCAAGAAAACAAGCTCGATGCATATAAAACGAATTTTCAGAAAGAAGAAGAAAAATGGCGACTCTCTTCCGAGTTCTCAGAAGCTTCTGCTCTCACAAAGTCGCCAAGTGCGCCCGAAAATTGGTCGACTCACTTCGGAATCTCTTCAAAATCGCCGACATCATTTAGGGTCCTATTCAGAAGACATCCCGTCTCCTAATTGAGATGTCAACTAGCCGAGAATCGCTTTCAATTTTTGAACTCCTTGTGCGTGCCTGTATATATCGAATTTCAGAAACAAATTCTTAATATTAAGTCAAAACAGATTTTACAATGGATAAAATGATGGAAGAAAGAAATGAAGTGTGAAATGGTACTCGGATCACTGGTGGCAAAGCTAGGAAAGGTGAAAATAAGAAATGAGAAATAATAAGAAAACTTGAGACCCATGATTGATTTGTTTTGGTAAGTAGATATTAATAATTAAAATTATCATCAGAGAGTTGTTGTCTTACAATCTAAATAGCGATAAAACGAAACAATGAGCAGAAAATTTCAGGCATCGGTCAAATAGTTCGGAACTAGTTAATAGAATACAATGTGGATACCGGTAATGGCATAAATCAAAAACCTCTAGCCTCACCGTTTTTCAGTTGGAGAAACAATAGTTAGGAGATCGAAAACCAACCTTTTAACTATCACGAAAACTCGATAGTAAGCTGGAAAACGGAAACGGTTGCGCTTAACAACTGAAATCTTTGGTTTTTGCCCATGTGGTCATTGATTCCCATATTTGATAAAAAGGAACCAATAACCAATGTAATTTTTTCAGCCATCATGAGTGCCCACAATGTCAAACATTATCTGGTTCTAAACGGATTGGCCGGCGTGAGACATGGGCGGCATGTATGTGGTAACCAATATGGAATATTGCCCCTTAAGCGTTTCCAGGAAACTATGAGATTGATTAGTTAAAATCAGATGAATACAGTGAGGTTTAGGGCAATTTGTTGCGTAGCACTGTTAAGTTCACAATTGGATGTTGTTTTATTATTCGAATAGCTTCGTCATGGCTCATTCCTTTTGTAGATTGTCCATTTATTGTTGTTAATTGATCACCAACCTGAAAAAGTAAAAACAATAAAATTAATATTTGAATTTTTTCGGTTTTGGATCGGATTCATTCATAGACCTAATGAAGATTGTGAAAAAACAATATCTTTAATTTGGTGCCAGATCGACAACATTGTCTACCGGCACAACCGGGTTGAACCCACCCGCGGGGGGCGATATGTTGTACGTCTTGTTTGCGAACAGTTTCTTGAAATCCACATTTTGCAACGATTTTATATTATTTCAGTTTTACGACATACGTCTTCCGGAGTTATTTTGTTTTAACTTATACAAAAATTTTATTTATATTTAATACGGAATACGAATAATTAGCCAATCGGTTCGATAGTAATTTGCTTAAATACTAAGCCAAGCATAACTATGAAGAATATTGGAACCTTATGATACGTTGTATTGTTCCACTAGATGAACCTCGTAGAAGCGAACAACGGCTATTAGCCTAAGCCGCGCGAGACCCATGTCATTCCCGTTTTCTTGCACTCGTTAATAGCTAAATATGACGTTTAATTACCCGAATAGGTTCATTAGATATTTAAATTGTTTCAATCCCGTTATAAGAATTTGCTTTTAACTGAAGCAAGGTAAAAAAAAGTGGCTTACTTGTAACCGTCCGTCGGCTTTGGCAGGTCCATCTTCAGCAATTCGGAGAACAAACAGAGGCATTGACCCAAACTCTTGTCCACCACGAATAGAGAAACCGAATCCTTTAATACCGCGTTCGAGTGATACGTCGATCAGATTTCCGTTCTGAATATTTTTAGCTCATTTCAATTGAACACATTTTTAAAGAACACCATCACCATTGACTGTGCATGTTTTAGTAACATAAAAGTATGCAAACACAAAAC
This sequence comes from Caenorhabditis inopinata, assembly GCA_003052745.1. NCBI lineage: Eukaryota > Metazoa > Nematoda > Chromadorea > Rhabditida > Rhabditidae > Caenorhabditis > Caenorhabditis inopinata. The sequence goes on from AP018154.1 coordinate 18,811,451, forward strand.
AGAAAGAAACGGGACAAAACGAACCGAAGGTGTAATTCCATATCGACGAATTCCAATTCTTCCGAATATGTATCAATGACTGAAGAGCTGCGAAGATGTGCCAAAAGCGATTCTTGACTTGTTCCATTATTTATCTGGCGACACAAAACACGAACAACTTAGGAACAATTTTCAAATAAACACAAGGGACAACGAGGGGCACAAACGATTATTGATTGTGAAAAACCCAAGATTTATTTGTTCTAAGTGGATACTACTAGTGCTACCTTAATAAAAAAAAACTCACCATTGGCATTCTGTCATTTATTGATAGCCCATCGAACGGGAGATACGTTGGAGGCGACGGCTTTTCGTAAATGGATGGTGGTGGTGGCGGAAGTCCATAATTAGACTCATAATGTCCATTCATAGTGAAATTACGGCCTAGCGTAGCAGATACTACAGGTAACACTGGTCCAGCGGTTTCTGGTGGAGCAATGGTAAGTCTAACCGATAATCCAGAATCTTTGATAAGGGCGATGATATCAGGATGCGCTAGATTCAGAATATCGAAACCATTAACTGCAACCACTCTATCCCCAACTGAGAGCCTTCCACATCGAGCAGCAGGACTTCCTGGTTGTATTTGCCCGATTGTCGATCCATTTTTCTGAGGAGATGACATAAGCACGAATCCGAAGCCGTCTTTGTCATTTCTATGAAGAAGTACGTCATATGATTCATATGGTTCTGCGCAATTTAGAGAGCCACGACGAAGCGAATCATTCCGTATCGCCCTCCTTACAACTAGCTTGACGTGCTTGTTTTGAGCGGCAGCTTCAAGAAGAACAACGGCTTCAGAATGGGAAGCACCTTCCACATTGTTCCCGTCGATTTCTACAATTTCGTCTCCTTCGTTTAACCTTCCATCTTCTTCAGCGGCTCCACCGACAACAATTTGACCAACCGATAAAGGAGTTTTAGATTCAACTCCGCCAAGAAGACGAAATCCGAATCCAACAGGTTTTCGTATCAGAGAAACCGTAATCAGATTGGACGGTTTTTGATTGTACTGACTTAATGGAATATAATTAGGTGTAGCGAATCCCAAAGTAGTGGACGATGTTCTCATTCGACCTGCGGTTGCAGAACCATTAAGACTATCCCATTCCGATGTAACAGCCGGTTGCTGCAAACAGTGAAATATTGAATTTAAATTTAAATTTAGAAAGCAAAAAATACTAACCCGTTGCAGAGTATTCCTAACTGTTTGTTCTTCCTCAGTTCTTGATGGCTGTCGTCCTGCTGGCGTTTTCGACCTCACAGGAGCGACTGCAGCCGAGTCAGTCATATTTGTTTGTGATTCACCATATCTGAATGCTGCTGATGGAGTTCGTGACCTAGTTTTTGGAGATCCTCTTCTAACGACAAGCTTTCCGCGGTATCCAACAGGTCGCTCACGGAGCATGTCAACGAGTTGAGTGTGTGGTATGGGACGAACATTGCAACCATCGAGTTCAACTATCGTATCACCTTCCATTAGATTAGGGCATTGTGCTGGGAACAAAATCTTCTTGATTCGTTGTCCATTCAGATTGTCTGCAATTGTGAAACCGAAACCTTCCGATCCTTTGTAAATATCAATTTCATAGAGATCTCGACTTTTTGCAGCAGCATATATATTTTCAGTGATAATTCGGTTAGTTGGGTCTATGAAGAGCTCATATCCTCTACAGACTTGGATGTCGACAGCTTCACCGACCGGAATGGCAACAAATACATCGCATGCTTCTTTTTGAGTTGCCCCTAACAAAAGACGTCCGTTGACACGAACAAGAATATCACCAGTTCGCAACACTCCATTTGCAGCAGCAGGTCCACCAGTAAGCACTGATCTTACCTTCAAAAAATGGGGTTATTCACGGTGTGAGAAAATGCATTTTGTTTTTTTTTCTTATTGCGGTGAAGGGGAAGCAAGAAAAGTGTGTTTTTTTGAAGAAAGAGTGAGTCCAAAACACAAGAACCGTGCCACGGCTGCCATTTTTCCTCTATATTGTTGTTATTCCTCTATCTAGATATTTTCCATTTTCTACCCCTTTCTCGCTGAATCCAATTCTCATTTAAAACTGAATCTGGTGCTCTCCAGCTCATTCATCCGCATATCCTGCACATTTCATTCACTCTCTCCCACATTCCTTTTCTCATTTTTTTCGCATTGGAATAAATTGTAAAGGGACAACCGGAAAGAGCCGAAAACTCCTATTGACTTTTCCGCGGAAAAAAGTATTTCCTGGAAGTGTAATACTAATTCCTCTCTTTACAAAAGCCGAAATTCGCCATCAAAAACATGATCAAAAGTGATAGCAGTCCCACTTCAATTTTGAAAAATATTCGAAAGAGTGGTTTTTGAGAGAAAAAATATTCGGAAAAGCGAACGATTTGAAAATAGAGAACTAGGAATGCATAGCAGTAGAAAATAAAGGATTCCTCAGGGACTCGCTCGTTGTGTCCCTCGTAAATACTTCAAGCACTAAGGCTACGAATGTTCCGTGTGTAAAAACGTTTTACGAAATCAGAAGAAAAGTGTGTTTTAATTGTATGAAGCGTATTCAACAATCAGAAGAATTCCAGCACATCAGTGTTAATTGAAAAAAAAAAAACGAAACCTGAATAAATTCGTCTCCTCGGCTCGAAGCATCATTTCCAATTAATGTAAACCCAAGACCTTTGGCTCCTTTCACAATTTTCGTTGATATTAATTCCCCACCTAGTTTCGATGGATCTGTTGTGAACAATGGGTTCGATGTTCTGTTAAACATTTTTGGATTATGATCAAAGTCTGCGGAAGAAGCAGCTGTGTCTGGAGGATCTCCGAACTTCCTATATCGAGTCGGAGAACTATCAAAACCAGAGTCTCTGGGCGACGATGACGACTTTAGTGTTCCGCTCTGAAATTAACTTACGTAATTTCAAATGTCTATAAAACGAGCAGCAAGTAATTATGGTGTAAACTGAGAATTTCCTAATACTATATCGCTATATTCTCAAATGTCTTCAAAGATTGTTTAGTTTAGTCTCCACCTATTCTTCAACTTAAAATTATAGTTTTTTCTCTTTAATACTTTTGACGTTACGTCTATTTCATTTTTGTATTACGGCAAATTTTAGGTCAGTAGCGGCAAAATTGACGGAATAACGAAACATACATTGTAATATGAATACATATTGTTATGATTTGCAGATAAAGGAAGAGTTCCATATTTGTTGGTGTGATCTGTTGCAGCAGATGATCCTCCAAAGCCGCATGGCCGTTCGTATTGTGTTTTCCGATTGATATGGCTGAAACGTTTAGCTTAAGAGAATGAAACACAGTTTATCTTTAATTGGATTAGGAATGTTGATTTTCACTTTCTTGTTTGCAGGAGAGTATGAAAAACTATAGTTAGTAGTTTGCGTGTTTCTGAGAACGGTGATGTATTTTGACAAACTGACAATTGAATACGGCCTGTGCATATGGTACACGCCTGGTCTGTTGTCAAGACACACCGTTCTCCGTCCTCAACTTTACAGCTACTGTAAATAGTAATAGTTTCTAATATTTTTCCGGAATTTTTCTTCTAAACTTATGAGGTTTCTGTTCTTTGCTGTCACTCTTTCATACTTTCGTATCGATGGTGTATGTTGAACTGTTTTGAGCAACAGAGCTGCTTCTTCACAACCGTCGTATTGCTGAACATCATCGTGTGATTGAAATGAAACATATCCCTTATTCTTATTGTTTCCATTAACATATGCGGTTTGCGTAGCAGTTGAGAACCGCATTGCTGGTGTGTTAAACACCGTACTAGAACTACTAGATGGAGAGAAGTAAATAACAGACGATATTAGATCAGGCCCCGTTGGATAGGATGAAGACATCATCTTGAGAAGATAGTAAGAAGACTAAAAAAGAAACCAATCGGTGTTTTTTTTCCAGAAAAAAAAAACGAAGAGTTAAAGAAGCAAGAGCCCGAAATGTTTGTAGGAAGGTCGGCGCGTCTTGACCCACAAGCGTGTCAAAAAGAGAAAAAATGACTTATATAGAGACGCAGAAGGGGAGCTGTGAAGAAGTAATGTGGGTGGACCTTTCTTTCTTCCAAATTTGTATGCTTCAAATGATGATGAAAAAATGGAGGGCAGAAAAGGAGAAAAAGAGTGGGAATAGAAATAGATATGTAGCGGATACATATAAACGCCAAACAAGATGAATAGACTAAGAAGTGAAATAAATACAAGACTGATTTTTTCCTACGAGAACATAAGTGGTCGAGTAATTTTTAAGCCAGTGAATTGCTTGATGTATTTAAAACGGTACGTTGGACCCTAGATAATACTTTTCTTAATTTGCCAGTAGTTTTTTTTTTCATAAATCCTGAATTGCTTTATATCTAAATTTTTGAAAAATAAATAGAAATCACGCAATTTTGAAAATTGAATAACATTATATTAATTAAAATCTCCAAAAATGAAAAATCCGGCCCGGTCAGGGACACTATAGTCCGATCCCCGGTCGAACATTCAAAATAGATAATCTAATCTAAAATAAATAAATAAAGTCGTATTCGAGTATGAAAAACGAAGGGAAAACTGTTTTATCGTTTTTTGGCGAAAATTGTTAGAAAGGCCATTGTTTATTTATTCCATAATTTTTACGCCGAAAACTGTTTGGCCTGAACAGGCCTGACTCGTTGCTTGTATAAAAATTATTAGTCAATGGAATTTTTTAATGTATTATGTTACAGTAGTTTCCAAACAATATACATATTTTTATTTTTTCAAATTGCGCATTACGAAGTATAATATATATATATATATATAAAACTATAAGAATTTCAAGAAGGGAAAAAAGAGCTCTAGAATCAGATAAGTAGCAAAAGCGAGGCGACATTTTGAAGAAGCTATGCGAGAGCAAGATATTTCCATTTTCCAAAGACGGGGTAGTGCGGAGCAGTCCAGACGACGTTACAAGATAACCCAATTTAGGGTGACCAGAAGAAGAATTCGTCGAAAGCGTGATTTTACAGCACAAAAATTAAAAGCAACCTCTGCGCCAGAAAGAATCGAAAAATTATTCAGAATATCTTCAGAAATTCGATACCAGAGATAATGTGTGAGAATAGTGGAAAAACGAGCAGCCGCAGATTCCATTAGATTATAGAAGGAACATACGGTTATAAAAAATAGTAGGTTAGTCTAATACAAAGATGGGCTAATGCTTATCTAGACATCTTCCTTATAATAGGTTCAAACAACATGCTTTGTTGCATATTATATATCAAATTTGATAAAAATGAAGTAACTCACTCCACATAAAACGTTCCATAGTTCTGATCACTAACTTGCTCCCAGCCAGGTGGCAACTCTCTTGGGTCGTCCCATGTTGTTGTACCAGTGTTGTGACTATAATTCCGTTTTGAAACATGAAATCTAGCGTAAAATAGAGGTTCATGACTATTTTGATATCTAGCCACATGTTAGAACCCGAAAACATACTCAATGAAGTATTTTTCCCCGTTTTCCGTGTAAGCAGTCTCCCAATTGGGCGGTAGCAATCCTTCAGAGCCCATCAACATCATATCATCGTCAGCATAACACTCGGCAGGACGTGGTGTTCCGTACAAATGGCCTGCAAATTCAAAAATAGAGCTCCCCAATTTATTCCAAGTATATAATCTTTTTTAAATCATTCTTGAATATAGGAACACATAATAAATGAGTGTTTGAAACAGGTGAGATTTTAGGAAAGAAAAAAAAACGATGAGAAAGACAATTCAACGAGAGAAGTACATAGTAAAAAATGAGAAAGTGGGGACCGCAATGGGCACGATGGTTTTGGCATTTTCTCACTAGATAGTATCGTTTTGTGCCTATCACACCCTTACCCTCTTTCGATTCATCGATATTTGCATATTCATAAAAAGGAGGGGGAAAGAGAAAAAGACAATTGCAAATACAAAAGTGTAAAAGGTGAACACTGATAATGATTGTTTTAAGAGACATATGTGCGGCCTTTAGTTCGAAAGCGTTTGACTAAGGTCTAGTTAAGAAGTTAAATGAGTTTTCTTAACTATGAACGTATCTTTAATATTAGTTTTTCTTATCTCTCCTACTGTGAGAAATATTTTCGAATCTCTTTTTGAAATAAAATGATAAGCGAAAACTTTTCTATTTCCGAAACGGCAGAGCGGCGACAAGCTAGCGATTGCAGAAATTACCGAATTTTAGTACGCGGTATGGCTATTTCGTCAGTCAATTTTCAGCGACCAAAATCAATATTGGATTCCGAATCGCAGCAAAAAATCCTTGCCGAATAACTCTGATATCAATGAAGTGATGTAGCAAAAACAATCCCCAAATTTTTTCCATTTTTTTGCCTTAAAACTTTCGTTTTTGTTTAAATTTGCTAGAAAATTATTTTTTGAAATGCCATTATACGTGAAAAAGAACACATCGTAGAGAAGACTGAGCCACCTTTCTCAAATACTGAAGAAAAACATTAGATGACAAATAGTATTGGCGACAACATCAAGAGTGAACAAGTGTCAGCGGAACATATTTTCAAGAAATTAATGATTATTTTGCGGGAGATAGCAAGTTGAGAAACGGCGGAAGAAATACGAACGGAGCACTTTCACTCTCCAACGTGAGCATATTACAAAACAAGATAATTTCTAGAACTCTTCAGAAAAATATGTATTTTCGTAAAAATCCATTAATTCCCTTTTTTTTTAGAATTCTAGGCTAACTTCAAGCGTTTAGTGCAGCTTAAATAAGAACGACCCATTTTTTTATAAGTGAACCATCACCGTATCACAATAAGGGAAATATAACAGGAAATAGCGAAAAACTAGATTTTTGTATCACGAATGCTTTTGGTTTTCCACTAGGCAGCCTTTTGAGTTGGTTTTTTTTTTAATTTTAGAATTCAAAGGATGCACAAAAAATATACAAAACAGTGGGGAAAATACTGGTTTTTTTAAAGATTTTAAAGTAAAAGTTTGAAGACGAGCCATATGGTCGGCATAGGAACTGAGATCATATTTACTGAGTACAACAAACATAGTATTTTTAATACTTAAAACGGCTTTAGCTCAAAAGGTTATTCAGATGACCGAAACTTAATTACCGTTCTATATTTTCGGTTTCCGAAAAAATTTCACCAAGGGGGCGGCGAACAAACGAAGGGTCTCTCGCACTTCCGGTGAGATTTGGCGGTTTCCTTGTTTACTTGGACACACAAAACACGGTTTCTCTTCATCCTTTATTGTATATTCAGTAAAAATAGAGAGCATGTGATAGCTATGCATAACTCGTAATTAAAATGATTTTCTGATGTTTTATACAGTACCTTTTCTGGAATCCCAAACAAAATTTTCATAGGTTGAGAGATCCAAACCGATATTTAGGCGTAGAATTTTGAGAAGAAATTGAATTTGCCAGAAATAACTTCAAAAACAGCACAACAAATATTTCTCACATTCATTTCTATAAAATTTTTAGGAAATTTATTGTTTAGAATTCAAGAAGATACGTTTTACGTTTCTATGTTTTAAAACCGAAAAAAAAGAGAAAACTCATGTGTAAATTTGTAAACAGCCTTGCCACAGAACTTTTCAATTGAATGTTAAGTTCATTTCCCTTTTTCTTTAAATTCAATATTGCGATAAGTGTTTTTCTTTATTTTTAGAATAATTTTTTAAGCGTTTGTCTTGCTCTTTTCTTAAATTGTTTTCGGACTCAGCGTAGAAGCATCGAATTGGAAGCTTTTACGCCATACAATCAGTGCTCGTTGTAAGACCGTACACTTTTCAGTGAGTGAATAAATGGTGTCATGATGGGAAAGAACTTATATTATTAATAGGTTCAGTGAAATAACTGGAAATATACATGTAACACGGTTATTTTTTATACGTATTTTATACACTTCGAGTTTAATGACAAGTTTCGAGGATAGAAGATTTAATAAATGTCGCGGAAAAACAATCATGATCTAAAACATACTGTATGAGTGGCCGAAGAAACTAAAGCGAAGGAGCCATGGAAGAAGGTATCAATATGCGGAGAAGCATAGACTGCGATTGGAAAATAGAGAGGTCGGGCAAAACAAACAATTCATCATAAAGAGAGAAAAGATGCAAAGGTGTGAACAATACATAGATGATATAAAAAGCACGGAGCGTGGAAGAAGCAAAAATAAAAGGAGAAAGGTCGCGACAAGCATCCGAATGCCTCACGCGCATGTAGATTACACCAATTTCTCATTCCGACATGTGCCATTCGTGGGAGCCGATCTTGTTTGCTCTCATTTTCTAATGAGAAGGTGAAAAAGTTATAATTATCAATAAAATTAATAATTAATTTTATAATTTGAGAATTAAATAATTCTATTAATAAAAAAATTGAATTGAGTGAAGTTTTTTGGCATTGAAAATATTTGATAAAATGCATTTGAAATAAACATTTCTGATTTTCGCGGTGTAGAACCATTTCAACGTTTATCCGTATTGTAGCCAGGAGCCTTTTGACATCTTCTCAGCATAGCAGGTTGAAGTTTGTTCACTTGCCGGGAGGAAAACTGAGATAAAAATCAGAAGGGCAGGGACAACACCGTCGACACATAGGCGAATGTTTTCTACAGTGCCAGAGTGAACAAACACAACAGCACGCTCGATTGAACGGCGGAGACAAGAACGGATGGTGTAGAAGAAGTAAGAAGAGACAAAATTGTTGGATTGACTGTCCGACACACTCATTTGCTGTATTTCCGTGGATATATGTAGGAAAGTGTTCCGGAAGCGATTTAGAGAGTGAGAAACGATAGATGCGCCTATTTTATTGGTACAGAAAGAGAGGGCGAACATATAAATTCCAACGAAAAGGAGTGCACAGTTGTAAAAAAAGAAAAGCGACAAAAGACTTGGAGACGAACATCTAGACACACAAATCGTGATCTATTCAAGCACGCAGAAAAAAAATTTGGAGCTGGAAATAAACAGGAACCGAAGAAATTGCTAAAAATCAAGAATTCTAAAACCGATTTTAGCTTAGTTACAGAAAATAAACAAATTCCTCTTTTCAAGCAGGAGCACTATCGTGTAAGATTGTATTTTATAGGACTCATCATATTCCGATGTTTTATTTTTCATATTGTATCATGCTATACTCTACACTAGCAGCTTCTAATATTCACTGTATTTTTAAAATAAATACTGACGATTCTGTTCTTACCTATCACACTTTAAGACACACTAATTACAAATAAATCTTCGCATTAATAGTATTAAATTGAACAGGGGAATAAGAAAAAATCACATAGAAAAACCAGTGGTAGCTAAACTAAAGCGATTTACATATAACGCAATGTCCTTCTCAAATATTACGAATGAAATATGAAAACTTGTTAATTTTCTACTACTAACGGTTACCTTTTATCCCATTTTCCTTGTTTATTGATGCCGATGAGGAAACGTCCTCGGATTTTGTTCGTCGTAATTCATTGGCTAGTAGCAAGCGACGGACACACTGCATTTCTCAAATTCTCTTCTCGTTCATCACTCTTTCCAAGTAATTCCAAATTGACAATAACAAGAATAATTACAGTTCTCATGAATAGTAGTAGCAAATTTGTTTAGTTACGCTTAGTTCACCATTCACTATTAAAAATAAATCATCATTCGCAAGTTAGGAAAATATGATTCACAGAGCTGAGAACACGCTGAGAACACAGTAGTCGGAATAAGGAGTTTTTTTAAACTTTCAAACTAATTTTTGTTTCGTTTCTTCCTTATAGTCGAAAAATCGAAAAACGCGGCTTCTATCTTTGTTTGGCAGCGAGTAAAACTCAGAGACGCAGTTACTTGTTTTAAAACTTCATTTTTAAAAATAAGGCTATGAACTTTTCGACCGAAAATGAGAAGTCTATTTCTCTTTTCACTTTTTTACTCACTAATTTTTTTTGGTGTTTTCTGCCAAAATGAAAAAGTTGGTCAACGAAAAAATGAAAGATAATAAGAAGACAAACACAAATACAGGCGAAATCTTATCATAACTTTCGATTACGGAACACCGTAGTGAATTAATTTTTTGTGGCAACTGCTTTTAATGAAAGTTGCGACTGGGGAGAAAATGGCAAAATAGGAAACGATAGGTATCAATTATAGATCTTTTGCGTAAGAAAGGTTTGTCTTGAACGCGTCGCATTCAATCAAATTTTTGCTTAAAGCTACTGGAATGTTATGGAAATTATTTAAAGAATATTTCGTATTGACAACTTTTCTATTCCGTAAGACGAATGCAAGGAAATGAAAGACAAACGAAGACGACTTTTTGTCTTCGTCTTTAGTGGAAGCCTTAGACGAAATAGTAAGAGCAATAGAGGGAGAAAAACCGTTTTGCAGTTAGAAAAATTTTCAAATTTTAAAATTTTTTCAGCTTATTATTAAGCAACATTAACGTATCAAAACAAAATACAAATTTTGAAAATTTTAAGGAATTTTAAGCCAAGCTTTTTATATTTTAACTTTTTTGATAAATAACCTCATATATTCGAATGCGAATTCATAAATATATCTTCGTTTCGAATGCCGACTATTAAAGTTTCCCCACATCGAAATTACGGTTTTGAATATTTTCCAATAGCTATTCTCATCATCATTATACCCTTTTAGCTCCTATTTCGTACTGTCAAACGTAGAACAGGTTCTGGGTACATTGCCCCGTGAAATTACTTTTTTTTTTACAAGAACACAGACAAAGAGAGTTAAAAAATACGGCCAACATCGAGTTCAAGTAGGGATTAATGAACAGAAAGGGTAGAGCGTGAATAAGGGGAGGCGAAAAAGTAAGAGTATAACAAGACGAAGAAGAATGGAAGAAGTCCCGAAGAGATTGAATTAATGAAATTGAATTTAATCTGGGCCTACTTCTTTACCGAAATGAAATGCAGAAGAGCTAAAAGAATGATCATGTTTATTCGAGACAAAGACTACGTTATCTCCGATGGTCAACGGCTATGATATGTGTTTTTTCAAACTGATTATGGGAACACATGAGAACACACCGTAGAGAATTTTCCTGCCAAGAAATATATCAAAAAATACGGTTGGTGCGAGTGAAAAATGTAATCCACTTTTTTCGGAGGGGAAAGTGAGCCATTTTGACAGGTAAGAACGGAAGGAAAGAGGCGAAATGAGCGGGAGGACTGTGTCAGTTCAAAAATAGTGTATGAAGAGGAGAGACGTAAAGGGCACAGTATTCCATTTGAGGGCATACCGAGATTACGCAAGGTGAGGAGGACTAAGGTAGAAAACGGGCAAGAAAAGTGATGAGAAGAGAAAAGGATTGAAGGAGAGTGTACAGAGATCAAAGGAACAGACAGATGGAGCTTGGAGAGGTGAAACCCACCCGGTAAATTTAAAAGGAGACAGGTGCCAAGAAGATTCTCCGAGGTAGGTGGATATAGAGATTTTGGAGAAAATCGTTTAAACAATGTTATTTTATAATAAAATATGCGCAATAAGTTAATGTTTAACAGCTTACCTTGATATGTGCCATTCTCGAGCAAATCTCCGTTATCGAGTAGTTTATTGAAGTCTTCAACAGACACAAAGCGATAGTGTTCTCCGTCAACTTCTCCTTCTCTGGGGGGTCTCGTAGTATCTGAAAATTATGAGTTCGATTAAAGTTTTCAAACATAGGCACTTTTCCCTTCAAAATAATCATTCAGATCAATAATAGGCAAGGAGGTACGTTTCGAAAGAAACGCTGGTTTTAAAGAACGATTTGGAATTGAGCAGCCGAACATTTTAACGTTTACCGATGATTAGATTCGGACTTTTTCATATCATGAGACTAAGGATCTTAATCACCTAATTCAATTGAGCAGATGCCGAAATCTCCAATGATCTCATGCACTCTAGCTTAGAAGGTCTTCTCTCAATGAGCAGCTGCTAGTGACGTTGAAAACAATTCGATTTTGAATGAATGAAACTTGTAAAAAAATTTTTGGCTTGAATCTTTTTTGAAGAACAAGCTTTTTTTTTCAAAAATAACAATGAGAAAAGTCATTTTGTATTTTTTTAAGCGCGTTAGATGAGCAACAACCTCGGTATCTTTTCAAGATAAGTTAAACTACGAAGTATTAAAAATCGAAGAAAACGCAGAAAACTAGAGCATTATCACAATAGCGTGTCGAACAAAAGCGATTCCAAAGTTGCGTTTTGGTGAAAAAGTTGGAAATGTATATTGCTTAAGCATTTTAAATTTTAAAGAGAAGGTTCAAAACTGAAAGTGGAATAATATCGATTAGAGCTTTTTTAAGCGCTAGAATGCCCAAAACCGAAATATAATTAAAAGACAGTATGGTAGAAATTCTTTATCATGCTATAAATCCTTTTGGATTGTTTGGAAAACAGATGTCCGGTGCAAACAACGTTCATCTCTGACGGAAATAGAGCATCACGTTTGGAATGAACTAGACTCGTCAGCGGTGAGAGAGGGTTCTCTGGAGTGACGAAAAAAACTACAAGCTCGGGTCCAGAGATCAGGTCTGTTAAAATCAGTATTGACCCAAAATATCATACGACGACTGCCATGTACGGTGGTGGAAACGTGACGGTGGTCAGATCCTGCTTCAGCAGTGAAGGTGTCGGTCCTGTCCATAGCGAGGACTATGGACTAGTTCGTGCACGAACAACTCTAGGAATAAACGATGCTCCATTTTTCTAGGGTTTCTCCTCTGTAACGACCCGAAACAAGTCTAAGATCAATGCACTCATTCTGTTCAGAATCGATTTGCAAAGCATCGTGTGGACGTCATGGTGTGGCCGAGTCAAAGTGCGGACCTCAATCCTATCGAAAGCTTTTTGGATGAACTTGAGAGAAGCGTTTAGAGGATTAGTGCGCAAAACTCAGATGAGAAATTCGCACAGTTGCCGACTGCTTCAGCCCAAATCTCACTTACAGTTTTGGACCGTCTTATGTAATACATGCGAAGAAGATGTCAGGCTGTCATCGATATCAAATGCTTTGCAACAAATTATAAATACCGGAAATTTCTTTCAGAACCAGTTCTTTAAAAATCGAGACCATGTTTGAGACTAATTTTAACATATCTCCAAAGAGGACCGCAAGTTTCTATCTCATCTCCAATAAATAGGTTGAGGCAAAATACAAAAAGAGAATATATATCAATGATCGTTGCCTGCTAAATTTATTGAGTTCCCTGATATAGTCCGGAAACAGACCAAGGACCTCTATCTATATTTCAAATATAGATATTCCTTATCTATATTCGAAATATAGAAACCATTTGCTAGAACCACTTTTAAAATTGACTTACAAGGCACTGTTTTTTGGTATAGATTTTCACGAATTATAGTCTGCAGTTCTCCAGATGATGTTCTATCTGCTAGCAACTCGCAAATGTCGTCATTTATTGCTCCGGCTGGCAAAATTTCGATTGCAATTTGATCATGTTCTCTCATCATATCCTCTAGTATCCTGTTCACTTCAGATCTAACCATTCCGGATACTTTTCTATAAGCAGAAGCATTATTGACCATCTTAGGTTTAAGAATATTTAAGTCTCACATGCTTTCAATGCTTAGAAGAACATCATTAGGGTTAAGTATTCCTACTAAATCATCCCGCCGAACGATGTCAATCAGAATGAGTCGTCCGATAGAAGCTCCGCCGTGAACTGTGAATGGAGTTACAACATCGCGTGACGATGAATTCCCGGAATCTGAGTGGCAAGAAGAGGTCGTCGAAATATGATTGTGTTCACTTGCTATTCGAATGAGACGCCGGGCAGCTAGTCCAATGATGGCTGAAAACAAATGAGAATGAAGCACTTCTGTAAAATAAATGAATTTAATAGAACTCACGCTTGTCGTTGGAATCGAGAGAGGTGCTAGGGCTACTCGTGCAATCGAGCATTTCTTGGAGAGTCGCCTGAAAACTTAGAAAAGTGAATTCAGAAGGAGAGGAACAAGTGCTTAGAAGAGCCTTTCTTCCTAACTAATCCCTTTTTCCTTCGAATAAACAAAAGGAATGGCAGAAGTGGTTAGAAGGGTTGAAACAGAGTTGTGTTTCCATTAGGTGAATCACGAAAAGAAAAGCGAAAAAAAACCTGAAGTTTTTCTATTTCCAAAGTAAAATCATCTTTTTCTTCTTCGCAGACGTCACTGATTTTCAGGCCGAGCTCTGAAAGCATTATTTAAAAATGAAAACTTTCGTTTATTAGAAAACATTACCACTATTTTTGTCAGTCATTTTTCTATAAATTTTCGCGTTTTCATGAAGAGAATATGAGATTGTAGTGGATTCTCTGTAAAACACGAGGGTTCTAAATAACTGTTTCAGTTGGAACATGAGAGCAGGTTTTGTGAATTTAACGAAAAGCAAATAAACATTCATTAAAAAGAGGCGAAGTCTTTAAGAAAAAGAGCAAAAGTCCGCCAGAGAACAGAAAGTGTGTTCGAAAATTTAATGAGTTTGCGGGAGCACAAAGGATAAGAAACTGCTGCGTGAATATGAATAGAGAATGGCGCCGTCAAAATGACACAAACTATGAGTAACAGATAGAAAACACAAGACGGAAGAAAAAAAAACGCACGTTTTTGAAGAAAAAACGAAAAAATAGAAGACTCTATGGAAGTGGAAGAAATAACAATTTGGTGGAAACCAATTTTTGCAAAAGCCGAGATAAACAGAGATAAGAGGAATTGTTCATATCTTTCCGGCGGAAGATGAACACAATTTTTTCTACAATTTAGATTATTGAAAGAACTTGAATGAAATATTAATTTGACCCCTTTACTCGGGAAGAAGCATGATAACCGTCTTAAAACAACTCGAGAAAAATAACTTGAAAAAAGGAATTTTACGTAAGCCAAGCAGGTAATAAATATATTACATTATGAAAATTACATTTATCTATAATATTTTGTATAGTTACTTTTAAGCAAACTGTATTTAACCAAGCATCAGCATATTTTTTTCAAAAACAGGGTCTACCAAGCAAATATTTTCTTTCATACTGATCTAGGCATTCAACTTTTGTGAATTTTCGACTACTCTGATAATTATTAGGGAAGCATATAAAACGATTAAACAAAGAATGAGAGAGACTGATATATTTAGCATATATTGCCTCCACGAGAAACATTTTAGCCTTTTGAACCTGTTGCACGCTATATATTTTCATGCACTTATGATTCGCAATTAAAAAAAACTTGTTAAAACCTAAAAATCGAATGTTCACATCCGTTGCTAGCGCACAAACCGATTTCCTTAAACTTTAAGATTGTGTCTGCGTCTGTGACTAACGAATTACTCTAACCCAGCGAAGTGCCGGCTGCTTCAATTTAATTGGCGAAAAACGGAAAAAGTGGAAGATTTGGAAGAAAAAAAGTATAAAATTAAAGAAAATGGCGAAACAAAGCAAATTTTGAAGCATCTCGAAAATGGGGCCTCCATGTGGTGTTAAGTGTTAAGAAAAAAAACAGAAAAAATTATTAGATAAATCATTAGAAAAATTTCCAAAGAATGAATTATTCAGACGCAAAACTGAATTAAATAAAGGTTTTTAATTTAAAAAATACTTTTTCAAAGCCTTTTATCTTTAAATAATAGAAAAAGACAATCTATCAAGGCGCAGATCCAATACAGAATCGGTTTAGAACAGTTCACACCGTTTGGAAATGAGCAAACAAATTTTAAGCACATATTATTTAAGCGCTCCTGCTCATTTTGTGCAAGCCTTCTCACGCTCTTTTTTACAACTTTTTTAGAAAATTTCTTTAAAAATGCTTACTGCTTTTTATATTAATTTTTTTCTAAGAAATTATTTGAAAGGCATTTCATTCTAGAATATATTTCAATCTTTATATAAATTAATTTTTTTTTATTTCTCACATTTTCTAGAAAAAATCACTTTAACCGCCTTTTTTTGTGGGAAATTAAACTCGAATACAAAACCTTACGGCGAAAAGCGACTCAAATTTAAAAAGAATCTATACAAAAAAATTGTGAAATTCTGGAAATAGCGACAGCGTCTTGGTGCCGTGATTTGAGAAAAGTGTGACGGATTTTCACCGCGGGGGGTTGCTCACTACCGTAATACAAGAAAGAGTGCACGAGCCGGGGGAAACATCGCGCGTGTCAACGTATTCCTGATTAATGTGCTGTGAGCTCCTGATCAGTGTGCTGTGAGTTTTGAACTTTTTTCGCAGCTATATGTCTATTTCGCAGCCATGTGCTCCGTGCACTGTTTTTCTGATATCTTTTCGACAAACAGGTTTAAATTGAAACAGGCGAAAAGTAGTTGAGACTAATGAGTACAACTCTTTCCTTCACCCATCCTCCATCCCTGTTTTGCGTAGAAAAAATGTTTAAATGCGCAAAATAGTTTTAATTTTAATTTATTATCCATCCGCGAGGACGTGATTTTTCGTTTAAAGGCGCCGTTTGGGTCTCGTTAGGGGGTAGCGCGTTTTAACGCGCTAATTTAAAAATTGTAAGAAAGCGCACACTCTGCGTTTGTGATTTCTTTTCGAAAATAGAAGCGAATATTGGAATTTTTTCTATGACAATAGAAATTAAGTTAAAAAAAATGATTTTCGAAGCAAAATATAGAAAAAATTCCAATATTCGCTTCAATTTTCGAAAAGAAATCACAAACGCAGTGTGTGCGCTTTCGCTTTCGTGCGAAATTTCGGCCGTCTCGTCTTGAATTCGTCTGACGCAGTGTGTTGACAACTTTTTTATTTTGTAAGACGAATGCAAGACGACTTTTTGTCTTAGCCTTTCGTGGAAGTCTCATCAGAAACTACTCAGTTTATAGAAAATAAATTTTGTTTTATTTTTAATTAAAGGATTTATAAGGCATTTGTTTATTAAAAAAAACTGACATTTAAAACATATTTTTTGCCATTTGCCAAATTCGAACGTGCGCATTCAAACTGTTTCATATGACTGAAAAATGATTCTAAAAAACTGTAAAGTTAAAAAAAGAAAACGGAGTGCAGTAAGCTTAGAACGTTGAAAGCCGGCAAATCCTTTCATTGCACTTCTCGGATAGTATAAAAAAGGTGAACAAAAAAGTGGACTATTTGTGGAACAAACAGAACTTCGCGGGCATGGGGCGCTGGCTCTCGCGAGACCAATCGCATGACGAATAGTTTTCGCATGTAGCGTAAAATGTTGCCGTTCGTCCAAACTGACACACGTCGGCTAACGTTGTTGTATCGGACCAATATTGCTGAAGACAGCGAGACGAAAGACTCGTTTAATTCGTTAAGTTCGCCGATTCTTGCGAAAACTATTTGAAGTTTACAACATCTGCCACGCATCTGGTATGATGTGCTTACACACAGAATCACAGTGCTGACAGCAATTTTGGAAGCAAAAATGCAGCTGGACGCAAAGGAAGACAAGAAAAGGACGGCTGTTTGCAATTTGTACTCAAGGGATTCAGCTTGTAAAAGTAACGAGAAGGATGCATTAATCCTGAGAAAGACAAAAATTTGATTGATGGAATAGAGGGCGCACTTTGAATTTTCGAAACTGAATAGAAGATTGTATTCAAATAGTTGAGAAGTTGACTTTTTAAATTTTTAAATGTAATATCAGTTTATACTAAAGTTTGATTACTGTATAATATGCTCTAATTTAAAAAAAATTTTAATATAAAATTTCAAAATCAATTTTTGTTGAGATTTCATTAGAGTTCAGAAAGAGCCACTAAAAAAAAAGACTAATGTGTGATAAGTGTGATCGGAAAAAAGGTTATCGACTGGATTTGTTAGTCAACACAGGCGTTCACGAAAAGGAAAGAGTGTATACACCAAAGAGACGCAGAGACGATGACAAGCGCTTTCGGCGCTTTTGGGTGAGAAATGAACATTTTCTTAACGTTGTTCGTTTCCTCGTTCTCTCACTTTTCGATTTTCAATCGTCACAACACAACCGCACTTACACATGCTGCAGAAAACGGTTCGGAAAGGCAAGAAATCGGACAGATTGGGGCCAATTTCTGAAATGAAAAAGGATTGACCCTGAACTAAAGTCGAATTAGCTATGCATTTTCTTATGTGACTTACTCTATGAATGACAGATTGACTTTGAGCGAATCGTTGAATAAATTCGTTAAAGTTTGCTGTTTTTAGCTGGTTGCCTGGTACGCCTGCCGTTAATACTACCTAAACTGTGTTATAGCTAAGTGTCAATTTTGCTCAGACTTTTTTCGAGATTTTCAACGATTTCTTCGTCAGTATCTATCATATGAGGAGAAATATTCAGAAAAAACAGCCGAATATAGCGAAAAAAAGTTTTTAAAAACTTCAAAAAATTGCGTTGAAAAAGAGCCGTAAATCGTGCGACGGTCAGTGGTCTCGAAAGGAAGAGGCAAACTACGGTAACACGATTTACGGCTCTTTTTTAACGGAATTTTTTCAAGTTTTTAAACTTTTTTTCGCTATATTCGGCTGTTTTTTCTGAATATTTCGCCAAAATTAATGGATTCTGACGGGGAAATCGTTGAAAATCTCGAAAAAAGGCAACCTACGGTAACACTCGTTGCGACAGTTTCCGGAAAATCTGGAAAAAATGGCAACGTTTTTCCAGGAAACTTCTCCTGGAAATCAACTTTGCACGCGACATAAAGGCGAAATTGGGGGGGAAGAGGATATCGGTAAGAAACAGCTTGCACCGACGTATCGCCGCGCGTCCGCCACAGTTTTTTCAATAAATTTTTTTCGCCGCTGCTTCGTCAAAACAGAGGTCCTGTGACGGTCGAAAAAGCGCTTCTACCTCGTTTTTCCGAAGCACCTCATTCGCTGCGTGGAAATTGACTTGTCATGACAAAATTCCGAAAGCAGTGCGTAGTATCAGCGTTAGCTCTTATAAAGCTTCCACGAAAGACGAAGACAAAAAGTCGTCGTCCTTTGTGTTTAAGTTCGTCTTGCACTCATCTTACGCAATAAAAAATTTGTCAACACACTGCGTCAGACGAATTCAAGACGGAGACGAAGATGAGACGAGACAGCCGAAAATTGAATGAGAAAATAGTTAGAGAAAGTGATATTAATTAAAATAATTTTCCGATTTTCCACGGGAATTTTAGCGGCGTGCAATTTTTCACCCATGACGATAATCAGGACGCACAGATCTATAATTCTGATGATCTACTTGAATGATCACACGGATGGTTTGCTAAGGTGAATTTGCTACTTCCAATGAAGATGCGCTCTATTGAATAACTGGTTTTATATAACAATTTCCATAATTTCAGCTGTTTACGCAGCATCGGATGAACCGAAATCTGTATTCTGAAAATTGCAGTTAATAATTTCATGATTTTCCTTACAGATATTGCATCTGGTGGTACCAGACTGAACGTAAATTGGGTCAAAAAAAGTTATTATACACAGTGCAAAGCAGTTTTTGAACAACTGTGACTTGCGGTTTGTTAATTATGAATCGTTTAGATCAAAAGCAGTTTTCGCGTGTCATTATATCTCAACGATCACAGGTGTGCAGAATGGACTTTTCGAACGTTCAGAAATATTTTTTTTTCGAAAATGTTGAATAAAGCTTCCACGAAAGACGATATATGATCGTCTCGTCTCGTCTTCGTGTTGAATTCGTCTGACTTAAGTCTTGCGTTTATTGCGTCAGACGAATGCAAGACGAACTGAAAGACGAGGAGACGAATGTCGAGAGGAAAGACGACTTTTTGTCTTCGTCTTTCGTGGAACCCTTAATTTCGGAAGCGCTGTCTTAATTAAGGGGGGAAGGGGTTCATGATTTTTCGACTTTTTCGGGAAACATTGGCGACGTTTTGATCAATTTTTATTTGTTTGTTGTTATTATTTACGTATTTCTTATATTTTTTATTTGTGGCACTTGCTCGTGGCCGCACTGTTTTCGTTGAAGCGTGACAAAGCTGCTCTCGAGGTAATAAGTAAACCGAAATATGTGCAAGCGGGTGACCACCCACCCCCCCCCTCCTTCCAACTAAAAGAGCGCCATGAATTTTATCATGAACATTTCACCTTTTTTTTAAATGTTTTTCGGTCAATAAGACAATATAAAACATTTGTTTCAATTGAAGCAAAGAAATTTCTATATTGCTATTCACTTTGAAAAACATTTTTGGAAAATAAATTTAAAAAATAGAAAGTTTTGGCCTTGAAAACCTGGGTCCTATTACTACGCATATCGCACACAACTGCGTCTGCCGCTCGTTTTTCGAAGGAACGATGAGCTCCAGAAGCAATTTAAAACTTTTTTTATTTTTCAGGTAATAATCCTATTTGTATATTGTGAGGAGGCGCAATTTCCTCATGACGATAAATTAGAAAAAATAAATAAAACAGAGAAATATAAAATATTCTTCTATAATCCATGAAGAACAAATGCGAATATGCGCCTTTAAGTCACACCGTAATCCTTGTTATTCTAATATTCCCAACTGGGTTTAAAAACAACAAATTTATAGGAATTTTCAGAATAGTGCGAACCTTTTTCTTTCTTCCTGACCGCACTTGTTCCGAAAAATATTATAAATGCATCGGTTTCGGGCATTTTTCAAATTTAAAAAGCCCATTTTTTGCTGCGTGGCTACCACTAAACAGAAGCAATTTTTCAGCATTATATCTGAGTAAACAAACAATTTTATAGTGCACTCGCTGCGAAAAATTTCATTAACATTGCTTTTATCAAAAATAGAATAATATATTTAACGTCCAGAAATATTCGCCGTGGCGATTGAAGATGCACACAACCTAGAGACGTATTTCCAGTAAATTGAAAGGAAAAAAAACGATTGAGCACGGTGTAGAAAAAAACGCAAAGTTTAGATAAGGAATACGGAAAAGAAGTAAGAGATTTAAAAAGTTGAGCTGCCGATAGAAATTGGGTATAATTGAACGAATCCGAGTTCCTGTTTCTTTTCTCTTTCCTTCCACTAATAATATTCATTAATTGCTTTCCTCTTTATTTCCTTTCTATTCGCCTAAAATGGTTGCGAAGAAGAAGGATAATTGTGTTTGGATTTTGGAAGATTTAAATGTAAAATGGCGATTCTGAAAAGTGACGGCCGTTCACCCGAAATGATCATCAAATTTGCATCTCTATGCCAGAATTTTATTATAAAGAAATACCAAAAAAACGGCAAAAGAACGAGGACAACACTAGAAAAAGAGAGTGAAGATGGGAATGTGTAAA
Organism: Caenorhabditis inopinata; assembly: GCA_003052745.1. Lineage (NCBI taxonomy): Eukaryota > Metazoa > Nematoda > Chromadorea > Rhabditida > Rhabditidae > Caenorhabditis > Caenorhabditis inopinata. Next base: position 18,832,700 of record AP018154.1, read on the forward strand.
GTTGAATGTGTTTTCGTGATTGGGGAGGAGAATAGAAAAAGTATGCGTCATTTGAGAAAAAGGATGTATATGAATCCCGAATAGATTCTGGTTTCTTTTCATTTAAACTTGGCATTCTTGAATTTTACTCGAAGCCATTATAGAAAAATAAGAATTTATAGCTGAGTTGAGCTATTTTTTCTAGCAGCCTCCTGCAAAAATCACGCTGCTTCGTCTTGAGTAATTGAAAGTGATAAACAATGACAGTGGCACGATTTTCAGAGGTTAGGGTTCCACGAAAGACGAAAACAAAAACTTTTCAACATGAAAGCTTTCGTCTCGTCTTCGTTCTTCTATCAGTTCGCCTTGCATCCACCTTACGCAATAAATGCAATACTTATACAAGTCAGACGAATTCAAGACGAAGACGAAGAAGAAGACGAGACGAAGACGAAGATGAGACGAGACGGCCGAAATTTAGCCTAAATGGAAGCCTTAGTTTTACTTTTTTTACTTTATCGTTTTCTGCTTATTGTCGCTAGCTCACAATAGGCTACTGCAGCTCTCGCTTTCGCCAGATACGATAATCTATAGAGCAGTCGCATAAAATCATTTACAAAATTACACACTTAAGCACTATTTCGGCGAAAGGATTTTCCTTATAAGCGTTCGCCATTTTCATATAAAACAGGTGAATGTGAAGGAAAAAGGAAAAAAGCGGTTTGCGATGCATTCTGAAATAATGCTCTCGCTAGGAGCATTTTTTTAGAGAGGAAAGTCTGCTATATATTTGAAGAATTGAATAACGAAGAAATCGCCCAATGATGCTTAAAGGAGTTTAGAAGTAGCCATGCTTCGAAGAATGGGATTTTAAAATTTAGAAAATGCACGAAATCGACGAATTTATAATACGCTTCGGCGAAATTACGGTCAGGAACAAGAAACAAGTTTTGCAATATTTTGAAAATTAGGATACATTTGTTTTTTTTAACTTCGTTAGAAATATTCCAGAAAAATCGAAATAACAAGGAGTACGGTGTATCTTAAAGGCGCATACTCACATTTGTTCTGCGCTTCCGACATGGAATATAGAGGAATATTTTGTATTTCTCTGTTTTATTTATTTTTTTCTAATTTATCGCCACGAGGAAATTGCGCCTCCTCACAATATACAAATAGGATTATTATCTGAAAAATAAAAAAGCTTTTAAATTGCTTCTGGAGCACATCGTTCGTTCTAAAATCGAGAGGCATGCGATATGCGTAGTCATAGTTTCGCAAGAGTTTCCCAGGTCTTCGAGGCCAAAACTTTCTATTTTTTTGAAATTTATTTTCCAAAAATGTAGTTTAAAGTGAAATTCAAAAATTCGGGAAATATGGAATAGCAATATAGAAATTTTTTGCTTCAAGTGAAGCAAATGTAGGGGAGACTTAAAAGGTGGGCGCGGCGTATAAAGATGGTTTGAAAATTGTCTTCAAAAAATCAATTCGGAACTCAAAATTATATTATTGAAGAATGAAAAACGAGTAAAAATTTCAGGTAGCAAAGAGAATTCGAAGTTGAAGCATTTAGCTGTGGGACAGGCTCCATCCGCTTTGCCTAGAGCAGCAGAGCATCTGTAGATGAGAAGGTAGATAAGCCTGTAAGATCTTGCTCTCAAAATGCTCCAATACACTGAAGATCCATGGATTCAGAGGAGCCATACTTCCCAGCCTGGAAATTGACCACCCAGCACTGTCACGATGTCTCCGAAGTCATGTGAAGAAGTCGAGTGATGAGAGTACCACCAGCAAAGTGCTGAGCGAAGTAAAGCATCCGTCAACAAAAATGTTTTTTAACTGATTGACCCTGGCTCATTTAGAATCAATTTCACTGGTTCTTCCTCTTCTTGATTCAATGCTCCATGTGCTCGCAGACGGAGCCATTCCAATTTTTTAAAGGAAAATTTGAAGAGCTTTGCGCTTTTTGAAAGAAGTAGCAAAGTTTGGAATCAGGAATAGAAGAATTTTTAGCGGTTTTGCTAGGTAGATACTTGAGAAAGGTCTCGATGGTATGGCGACGAGAAGAAGCCTTCATAATTAGAGAAAGAGGCGAAGACGGAGCCTTTCAGACACGCTTATATAGCGTTCGAACATCTGAAAAGTTTCGGGAGAACCTTGGCATCATGCCAAAGTGCTCACATTCATGCTCGGCGTTCTTAGAGTGACGGCTAGACGATTGCGGAGCCAGTGATTTCGAAAGTTACTTTCTTATAGTCAAAATAAAGGAATGAAGGAGCACGTCTCCTAAAAGCTCACGGAGCTTTCAACATTGCTCACTTTTAAATATGGAGCTCAAAAGTACCGTATTCTTCAACAAAATTCAAAGAAAAATCATATTTTTAGAGCAGAAGACTGCAGAAAGATTGTTGAGGGGAAATGCATCCTTGATTCAAGTAAAGCGACTATAAATGTAAAAAAAAAATAACGATTGGACCCATGGCAAAAGAATATGTGAGTGCATTGAAAGGACACTCTCCGAAGAGCTAATGCCGAACAGTGGTACATCGGTTCGGAGTGCATTCATTCCGAATGAAAAGAATTAAAATCAACGCATGCCCACTATTATTTATTGGGTGCAGAAGAGCAACAATGTCTTTCTTTTATCCAATTTTCGCTCGAAATCAGAGGTGATACACAGAGGAATAGGACGGCGAATGGAGAGACGCTCGGCGGACACGCAAAGTCCATTTATCTTTTGTCGCAAGCGAATGGGGTGCCATCATCGCCATCATCATATGTCGGTCCGTTCTTCACGAATTGTGTGAAGAGGAGCAGCAGCAGCGGGGCGGCAGGCACACACATGGAGACGGCGGAAGAGAGGCATTGAGTGGCGGAAAGATGGAGGAGGATAAAAGGAGAAACGAGCATTTATTGATGGGTCAAACTGATTGAGAGAGGGCAAATACATAGCTGTTGGGAGCAAAAGTTGAAAGAGGGGAAAAGGGTTCGTTGAGGTCGTTGGAGCTCATATTTCATCCGTGCTCTATTATCCTGTTAACATATGTACTTATCACGGACACTTTTTTGTCGCAGAAATTCGAAAAAAAAGTCATTTTTTTTAATTGTTTCTATTAGCCCAAAGTGTGTTTATGAATTTTCTTTAAAAAAAGCTTTCGATTCTATCGAAACTTTAAATAATTATGTCATGAGCTTTCGTTAAAAATGAAAATACCGTACTTAAAGCCTAAGCACTTCAGCGGGAAACCCCTTTTCAATACAGCAAATAACACTTTTCCGATGCTAACCTAACAGTAGGCTCCTAGGGCGGCGCGATGCATATTTTCGGTATTTTAAAGAAATCAAATCTTAAATAAAAATAGAGCCACATTCCCCTAGATTGGGCAGCTTCCCTCGGCTTTAGACATTGCTCAAGTCAACCGCGTTTTCTGAGGGCTCGGCTTCTGCTCTTAAATTATTTGGGATCCAACCGCCCTGTTCCTATTACCCGAGATACCGTATTCCTTTTGATCCTCTTTAACCAGAGTTGGGCGGAATTGGATTTTGGGAACTCGGAATCCGGAAAACAGAGAACGGAAAACGGAAAAAAAACTTTTTTCACGGAATCTGGAATCTGGAAGACGGAACGAAAAAAACGGCGGAATCCGGAATTTCGCCCTTCTCTGCCTTTAACGATGGATTGAAAGAAATACGGTATATTTTGAAATAAGGCTCAAGAATGCGTTAGCAACTTCGATTTTTTTCAAGCTATAGCATGCTGAATGCAAACTTTTCTTGGCGATTTGATTTCACTCATCTCATTCCATTTGGAGCTCCGAGCTCAGAAAATACTGGTTTCAGGAGAAGTATGAGGTGAAAGATATACCAAAAATTTTCCAAAAGATAATTTTTGAGCTACTTCGTTTTGATCTACCCCAAGCAAAAATGCCCGCTTATTGATATATTTTGCTAGCGCATATTTAACATCTAACGATGACGTCATCACCACTATTTAAGGCCGCTGATTTTACTGAGGCTTCCACGAAAGACGAAGACAAAAAGTCGTCTTCGTTCGTCTTGCATTCGCCTTACGCAATAAACGCAAGACCTACGTAAGTCAGACGAACTCAAGACAAAGACGAGACGGTCTTATTTCGTCTTTCTTGGAAGCCTTATTCAGAAGTCGTTCTGCTAGAAAAGCATTGTTTGCTTCCACGAAAAACGAAAACAAAATGTCGTCTTCGTTCGTCTTGCATTCGCCTTACGCAATAAACGCAAGACTTACACAAGTCAGACGAATTCAAGACGAAGACGAGACGGTCTTATTTTGTCTTTCCTGGAAGCCTTATTCAGAAGTCGTTCTGCTAGAAAAGCATTGTTTGCTTCCACGAAAAACGAAGACAAAAAGTCGTCTTTCGTCTTGTCTTCGCTCGTCTTTCAGTTCGTCTTGCATTCTTGCTTCATTCTTCTCTTGTCTTACGCAATTAACGCAAGACTTACGCAAGTCAGACGAATTCAAGACGAAGAAGAAGACGAGACGAAGACGAAGATGAGACGAGACGACCGAAATTTCGCCCTAATGGAAGCCTTAGATTTCTTTTTCCCAAGCTACAAAGTGGCGCCTGACACAACAGTAATCAATATAAGAAATGTGCACATTTCTTGACCATCAACACTGAAAATGCGATAACAAAACTATATGTTGAGTGTGCTGAAATTCAAAATAGCGAAGTGAAGTTTACAAAATTTCAATTTTCCAATGCAATCCTATTTAAAACTGGTCAACTGGTCCTGATCTGATCAGTGGACTGATCAGTGAAATAAGGAAAAAAATTGGAAACTAGAATTTTAAATGTCATTGCTCCTGATTTATTGATGCTCTTTACACATTTTAGAAGCCCAAGACTTACCGTAAAGCCGTAGAAGAGCTCTAGAAAATGTGCAGTGTGATAGATGTCTGCGGAAATTTGAGCACTGACGAAACAAGTTTTAATGGAGGTGCTCATGCATCTACAGATACAGAATTCATCCACAAAGAGCCATTTCTGATGGGGGAAAAAGCCAGTTTTATGCACTAAAAACAAAGAAAAAACGTGGGGGGGGGGCAGGAGGCAGTGTGCCACCTAATCCACAGTAATCCACAAAGAGCTGCAACCTGACACCACCAAACTATTATAGTAATATTAGCTTCTCCCATAATGGAGAAGGGAAGACTTAAGAAGCTTGCTCGCTATCTCATTTGATTTTCTTCCATTTCCTCCTCCTCCGTAATAAGCTCTCTTCACTCACAAACTCTCTTAATTATCCCGCAAACAATGCGCTAAAGTAGCAGTGAGCACATAGCGCAGAGCACGCTCGGAAGCCAAAAGCGGGGAACCGTAGAACCATTTGGACGAGCCAACCTCAGAAATGAGAAGATGAAGGAGAGGCAGGATCAAGTGAAGTGTACAGTTCGAAACGCAACGATCAGAATAGAATAATAAGACTGTATGGATGCATAAAAGAGGTAGAAGAAGATCGAGGGAAACGGAGAAATCGGACGGTGCGGATAATACGAGAGACGGGATACTATGTAGTGATACGATTTAACGGAATGACAATAATAACAGTGATCTCGACGGAGGAGGGAAATCACGGATGACAGGGTAATAGAGATCACTGAAAAAAGTGGATTCTGGAATTCAGGTTGCCACGTGCTTCGTTGGCTTAGAATTTCTAGAACAGGAGGAGAATCTCTGATGTCTTAAAATAGGTTTTGTGATGAAACTTGCTTAAGGTTTCGGTGTTATTCTGGCTTCAGATGAATAGATTTCGGGAATATACCAGAATAGGAATATTCAGGATTTCTGCGACAAAATTACAGGAAGCCCAATCCCAAATATCGCAAGCCAATCCCAAGTATGTCTGATTTCAGCCCCTTCGTTGGGTGTCCCACCTTCGCCCGGCATATAATAAAGTTTGTTTCACTAATTTATGTATTTGCTTATGCAGTTGGAAAGTTTGTAGATCTCTCGGCGGCCTGGTCCACGTTTCTGGGCGATAGTGGCCCACTTGGACCAGAGTAGGGCGGAATTGGCATTTGGGAACTCGGAATCCGGAAAACGGAAAACGGAAAGAAATTTTTTTTCACAGAATCTGGAATCCGGAAGAAGGAATGAAAAAAAACGGGGAAATCCGGAATTTCGCCCTTCTCTGCAGAGTAGGGCGGAATTGGATTTTGGGATTTTGGGATAATTTTTTTTCACGGAATCTGGAATCCGGAAGATTTAATGAAAAAAAACAGAATCCGGAATGCGGAATGCGGAATCCGGAATTCCGCCCTTCTTTGCAGATTAGGGCGGAATTGGATTTTGGGAACTCGGAATTCGGAAAACGGAAAACGGAAAACAATTTTTAACGTAATCTGGAATCCGGAAGACAGAACGAAAAAAAACGGCGGAATCCGGAATGCGGAATGTGGAATCCGGAATTCCGCCCTTCTCTGCAGAGTAGGGCGGAATTGGATTTTGGGAACTCGGAATTCGGAAAACGGAAAACGGAAAACAATTTTTTACGGAATCTAGAATCCGGAAGACGGAATGCGGAATCCGGAATCCCGCCCTTCTCTGACTTGGACCACGGCGATGGGGCCACTGGCGATGAGAAGCACTTTTTGAACCGTTTTTGAAGAGTTATGAATCCTAGAAGGCAAATGAAAAACTCACACAATCAGCTACTCATCTGCGGCTCCAAAGTGATGCCTGCCACTTCTGCTCATCCCTTTTCAATCGTCGCTCAAGCTTCGCTCCCTGCTTGGCTTACCTCCTTCCTATGGGCGAACGGCAAGTTGCCGTATACTTTGTGCGAAGGCATCTCAGAGTCTTTCTGGCAAGTTGCCGTCAAAAAATAGCTTGCCGATTGTCAGCGGCAAACAAATTTTCAGCAACCTTTTTGAGTAGTAACCTTCCTGCGGCAACTTGCCCAATTTCAAAGCATCTTGCCGTACGCTTGCCGAAAACTGTTAAAGATAAGCAAACTGCTCATTTTTTTGTTTCATACATTCATTTACAGTACTGGCCAAAAAGGTATTCGCAAAAACGGTTTTTTGAGAGTAACTTTGCTGAAATTGGAGGAATCGATCTGAAAATTTTACTGTACATGTCGTACACGGTGACGACAAATTGCGTACAAGGAAATTGCATAATTTCCAGAAAAACAATTTTTTTTCAATTTTTTTAATTTTTTTAATTTTTCGTTTTTTCATATTTTTATATTTTTAGATATTATAGTTTTTAAGAATATTGGTTTTGGGTTCTATGTATTTAAAATTGTTTACAGACATGGTCAGACGCCTCGGAAGGCAAAAAATCTCTCAGGACACCTGTAAAGGCATCGTAGAATACATAGAAGTAACAAGCCAGTACAGCGTCAACAGTTCCAGATGAAATCCTGTTGTCGATATTCACAGACCAACTTAACAGCCATATAATTCAGGGTCTACTTGATTTTTCACAAAAAATCTCCCAGAATTTATGCCTGATTCATCAACCAAAAAATCTCAAAACTCTCATACTTCTATAATTTTTCTCCATCAAATTCGATCCAATTTTAATGCTTCCCGCCAAAACGTCTGTTCAAAAATACGCCACGCGCCATTCACCGTAATCGAGGGCGCGGCGAGACCCAAGCGGCGTTTACCCGGGCCTACAGTGCCTCGCGGGAACGACAACAAGTCAGTGTTAAATTTTAGCCGTGAACCCTACGTGCTTCAACCCGTTTCGGCGATTTGCTGAACTACTTTTTCATGTCAAAACATGATTTTTTGTCGGATTTTATTTATACCTTTGAGTATAATTTTTCTACTATGCGAGCAACATGCTCATCGCGTTTTGACAAGCGAACATGTTTTTTGATGGTTTTTTTCGTTGCGACACGTTCTTCCTTCATCCACGGTGAAATATTTTGTTACTTTTTCAATCGCGCTCCATTGACACGAAAACTCTGCGTCTCTCAGCGAGAGAGTATTGGTCCTCTCGGACAAGAGGGAAGCATTAAAATTTTGAAATGAATTTCATTTCTTTTGTGATTTGAAAAGCGATTTCCACCGATTTTCTTCGTTCTTTTCCTCAAATATAAATAAATAATACATTTTTTCATGATTTCCTTTGATTTCAGATTTTGATCTCTTGTCCGAGAGGACCAATACTCTCTCGCTGAGAGACACAGAGTTTTCGTGTCAATGGAGCGCGATTTAAAAAGTAACAAAATATTTCACCGTGTTCGTCCACATCTATGTATACGGCCGACGCCAAACGTTTTCCATCTATATTTTTCATGTTCTTGCTTGTATTTCCCGCTTTTTGCTCTTTCGTTTTGGTCCTAGACGATCTACGGACGTCAAATTATAATAAATTGGGTTTCGAGCTCTTTGCGTTAATTTCTCACATTGCTTATCCACAAGTTAAGGGTTTTCGGCAGATGGCAGGGCAGAAGAGACAGGGGACTGTGAGGGGGCAGACAACCCAGTGACCACTCTGTCTCCACAAATCCTCCAGGATATCCAGCATAACTTAGATAACGAGGATTCAGAAATAGGCAATTTCGAATAAGGAGAGGTAAAAGAGAGAACTCACTGAAGGGAACACATTTGAAGCCGTGGCAGTTCACCGGATTCTCTCAATGAAAACAGAGAATCAGACAAACGACTTACTGCTGGAAACATGGGAAATGATGCTGATACTACAAGAAGATAAGCTTAAACTAACAAATCTGAAATTCTGCGATCTGCAGATGGCGTAACAATTTTGTTGCGGAAAATGATAACGAACTGCGAAGACTGGGCATACAGTACCGGCCATAAAGGTATTACTTAATGGTTTTTCAACAATATTATACCTTTATGGCCGATACTGTAATTAGCTTTTTGCATGCTTAACGCCACGCCAATTTCTTTGAACAGTATTTCTTGCTCCAGATGCATTTTCAGCTCTTACTGATTACATTGCCTAAAAATCACCATCCCGCAATGCTCTTCTTCTTGCCGGTGCTCATTCTACATACACGTACCGGCCATAAAGGTATTAAGCTGATTTTACCCTGACAAATTTCATCCGTATCAGCGGCTAATGCTGAAGTCTATGCCAGACTTTGAAGGTTCACAAGCCTAGCACAAATCTCCCACAATTCTAGACCAAACTTTGAATGTTCACAAGTCTAGCACAAATCTCTTGCAATTTCAGGCCAAAGTTTGAATGTTAAAAAGTCTTGGCCAAGTTCACCACAATTCTAACACAAATCTTGTACAAATCTTACACTATTCTAGACCAACCTTTGAAGGTTTACAAGTCTAGCACGAATCTCACGCAATTCCGGGCCAAAGTGTGAATGTTCTCAAGTCCTGGCCAAATGCACCATAATTCTAACCCAAATCTAGCACAAATCTCCCACAATTCAAGACCAAACTTTGAAGGTTCACAAGCCCTGCACAAATCTCCCGCAATTCTAGACCAAACTTTGAATTTTCACAAGTCTAGCGCAAATCTCTTGCATTTCAGGCCAAACTTTGAATATTCGCAAGTCCTGGCCAATTTCATCTCAATTCTAACACAAATCTAGAACAAATCATCCACAATTCTAGACCAACCTCTAAAGGCTCACAACCCTTGCACAAATCTCACGCAATTCTAGACCAAACTTTGAATTGGACTGAACTGGACAGTCCAAGTTTTAGTTGGACACAATCCTAGCATAAAACTCTTGCAATTCAGGGCCGAAGTTTGAATGATCACAAGTCCTGGCCAAATTCACCATAATTCTAGCACAAATCTCCAACAATTCTAGACCAAAGTTTAAATGTTCACAAGTCGTCCTGGCTAGTTCACCACAATTCTAAAACAAATTTAGCACAAATCATCCACAATTCTAGACCAACATTTGAAGGTTCACAAGCCTTGCACAAATCTCTTACAATTTCAGGCCAAAGTTTGAATGTTTACAAGTCCTGGCCAAGTTCACCACAATTCTAACACAAATCTAGCACAAATCTCCAGCAATTCAAGGTCAAACTTGGAATGTTCACAAGTCGTCACAAGCTAGTTCACCACAATTCTAGACCAAACTTTACATGTTCACAAGCACTTTGTATTGGACTGGACTGGACACAGTCCAAGTCTTAGTTGGACACAAGCCTTGCACAAATCTCTTGCAATTCTAGACCAAACTTTACATGTTCACAAGCCTTGCACAAATCTCTTGCAATTCCAGGCCGAAATTTAAATATTCACAGGTCCTGGCCAAGTTCACCACAATGCTAGCACAAATCTAGCACTAATCTCCCACAATTCTAGACCAACCTTTAAATGTTCAGAAGTCTTGGCCAAGTTTACCACAATTATAGACCAAACTTTGAATGTTCACAAGCCTTGCACAAATCTCTTACAATTTCAGGCCAAAGTTGAAATGTTTACAAGTCCTGGCCAATTTCACCACAATTCGAGTACAAATCTAGCACAAATCTCCCGCAATTCTAGACCAAACTTTGAATTGGACTGGACTGGAAACAGTCCAAGTCTTAGTTGGACACAAGCCTTGCACAAATCTCTTGCAATTCCAGGCCGAAATTTAAATATTCACAGGTCCTGGCCAAGTTCACCACAATGCTAGCACAAATCTAGCACAAATCTCCCGCAATTCTAGACCAACCTTTGAATGTTCAGAAGTCTTGGCTAAGTTTACCACAATTATAGACCAAACTTTGAATGTTCACAAGCCTTGCACAAATCTCTTACAATTTCAGGCCAAAATTGAAATGTTTACAAGTCCTGGCCAATTTCACCACAATTCGAGCACAAATCTAGCACAAATCTCCCGCAATTCTAGACCAAACTTTGAATTGGACTGGACTGCACCCTCTACTTGAGTATTTTATTTCGTCAGGAACTCCAGTTTCATATTTCATAAAATATTAGGGTGCGTGTTTACCTAAACCACGAATTCCTCTCTAATAGAAGGGCACTCGACAGAAGAAGTTGAAACACAGGGAAGTGAATAGGTACAGTTCCCTGTTCTCCCTGCAAATACGTCTTCTCTTCGTGACTTTGTCGCTTTCTTCGGAAATCTTCTGTCATCATCTCTGATATGATTCACAGTTGATTTTGTAGCTTTTCCCGCATTTTTGTTCCGTCGCAATCAAGTGCGTCTCTCCTCCTCCTCCTCCTCCACCCGTGTGCCCATCTGCTTTTTCGTCATTCTCAAACTACGTCTTCCTCCATCTCATCTCAACCGCGCGTATCTCTCCCTGTCTTTTTCCTCTCCCTACCCCGGATTTCGCGGTGTGGGCACATATCAAGATCGCAGGAAAGGGGAACCGAGGGATCTTCTGGGAGGCGCGTGAGGCGCGAGAAGTTCATGTTGACCCAAATTAGTTGACAACGCTTGGAGAATGGAAGAAAATGTTGCTATGTCCTTCACAATCATCTGGAGCGTTAATCCAAGTCATCAGACTGAGAAGCAGGGCCTCCAAAATGAGTCTGAATGCAGCTTAACCATTGTTTGCGGAATCAGAATTTCGTTGCAGCTAGACTTCTGTGTCGTACTCTAAATCAGTGTGTCGTTTCGAAAAATGATTTCTCGAAAAATGCGTTTTTCGAAAAATTTCCGAAAAATTCTCGAGAAATTTTTCTCTTTGATTTCTCAAGAATTTTTCGAGAATTTTCGAAATTTTTCGGAAATTTCTCTAAAAATTTCTCAAAAAATTTCTCGAGGAATCGCGAAAAATGATTTGAATGGAAATACGATAAACAACGCGCTTTGCGTTATTTCCGAGTGTCGGTCGAACTATTATCGCCTTAAAAAAGTTCCGACATTTTTTCGAGCCCGCGAAAATCGGATTTGAATTTAGAGGCTCCTCCCATTCATCATCATTTGAGCGCATTTGCTATGCGCGATATGTTTGTTGAATTTTTATTTTTTCTTCTTTTTCTTCGCAAATTGATATATTTAAGACATTGTATTAATCGTGAATTTTTTACACGTTTCTTCGAATGTTTAAATATATCAATTTGCGAAAAAAAAGAAGAAAAAATAAAAATTCAACAAACATATCGCGCATAGCAAATGCGCTCAAATGATGATAAATGGGCGGAGCCTCTAAATTCAAATCCCGATTTCCGCGGGCTCGAAAAAATGTCGGAACTTTTTTACGGCGATAATAGTTCGAATGACACTCCGAAATAACGCAAAGCGCGTTGTTTATCATACTTCCATTCAAATCATTTTTCGCGATTCCTCGAGAAATTTTTCGAGAAATTTTTAGAGAAATTTCCTAAACATTTTTCGAGAAATTCTCTAAAATTTCGAAAATTCTCGAAAAATTCTTGAGAAATCAAAGAGTAATATTTCTCGAGAATTTTCGAAATTTTTCGAGAATTTTTCGGAAACATTTCTCGAAATGCTTTCGAAACGACACACTGCTCTAAATTTAGCATAAAAGAAGATTTGCATCTGAAAATCTCCAGTTTCAGAATATTTTTAAAGAGGTCACTTCTAGGCAGTCAAGTAGGACTCTTCGTACCATCAATCCCGAAGGTTTTGTGGCAGTCCTAACGATGTCTTTTGAGTTGTTCAATGTAAATCCACCAGGCTTTCATTCCACTGAATTTCGAGACAAATACGTGGCGAACTGTCTGCTAAATGGAATATCTGTAGAATATTAGCCCCTGCGTGAGTAGATGCCGTCGTGCCAAACAGCGTCCAAGGTTTCCTCTGCGATATTTCACTGCTGGAAACATGTGACTGAAATAAGGAGCATTTTCGAATTTCCAGCCTCTCCAATAGCTATAACTCTCTGTAAAGTGCCGAACATGGCGGTGGCTATTACCCGCATTGTTCGGCACTTTATTGTTTTTTTTTTCCTAAGAAAAAGGATACAAAAAGATAGATATATATGTATATGTATTATATTCGCAAGAACAGGTATCTGCTTCTCCCCGTTGCTTCATTCGGTAAACATGAAGACGAAGGAGAAGGACTTTGAAGATGCCTCTGCTGTATGGGAAGAGATGAAAATGAACATCGTCGAAGGAACGATGATGGCGTGGTGAATGGCGGTGAATAACAGCGACAGCATGTGACTTTTGGAAGGGAAGAATAATAGATGGTAGTTGGATATTGAGAGATAAATCAGACGATAATTCCGAAAGTGATTGGGACGGCAATCTAGGCGGAGACCGTTTGCAAAATCTTAAACCTCATTAAAAATGATGTTTTTTTTATTTTCAATTATATTAATAATAATTTCAGAGCGTTTAAACGTTCAGTATCGGAATGGGTAAAAATTCTGAGACTTTCATACTTTTTAGTCTAAAATTCAAGAAAAAGCAGAGCTCCGGAATGGAAAAGCATCGATAAATGCCCATTTTGGCTAAAGTCTTGAAGTAAAAACCAATAAAACACTGAAATGCGCACACATATATTATCGCCGTAAAAAAGTTCCGACATTTTTTCGAGCCCGCGGAAATCGGGATTTGAATTTAGAGGCTCCGCCCATTCATCATCATTTGAGCGCATTTGCTATGCGCGATATATTTTTATCAGAAAAAACGAAAAAAAAAATAAATGACGCAAATTGATATATTTAAACATTCGAAGAAACGTGTAAAAAAATTCACGATTAATACAATTTCGTTCTTTTCATCCAGTTTAATTCTGAAAATTCAGAAGAAAAAATAAGGAGCCTCTAAATTCAAATCCCGATTTTCGCGGGCTCGAAAAAATGTCGGAACTTTTTTACGGCGATAATAGCTATGCTCGAGTTGCCCACGTATTTACGGGCAGTGTGTCGTTTCGAAAGCATTTCAAGAAATTTTTCCGAAAAATTCTCGAGAAATGTTTCAGAATTTTTCGAAAAATTTCGAAAATTCTCGAAAAAAAAACATTTCGACAAAAACAATAAACTAGTTCGAATGACATTCCGAATAACGCAAAGCGCGTTGTTTATCGTATTTCCATTCAAATCATTTTTCGCGATTTTTCGAGAAATTTCCGAAAGATTTTCGAAAAATTCTCGAGAAATCAACGAGAAAAATTTCTCGAGAATTTTTCGGAAATTTTTCGAAAAACGCATTTTTCGAGAAATCATTTTTCGAAACGACACGCTGTTTATGGGGTGGTGTTCGATTCCTAAAGGAAAATACACGAACGAATTTACAACAGAAAGAACTTTATTCCAACAGCAAAAAATTGGGGGAAAAAATCAATAATGACAAAAAAAAAACAAGAAAAATCCCAAAAAAAAGGGTCAAAACTAGCGACTCTAGCTGAGAACAACTCTCCTAAAAAATTATTTCAAAAAACTCCCGCCTCGCATGAGCTAAAGAGTGCGCGCCCCGTTCGGCGGAGTGTCGTTGTGAAGATATTTTGAATCTCATGAAAGTCATTCCACCGCCAACTCTCATTTACCATTGAGCATTTGAGCCAAATAACGATTTATGCCAAATTCCAGATTGTTCTCTAAACCCATTTTCAAGAACTCTTCTAACTTCGACGACGTCTACAACGCCCATTGTTCTTTTTGCTATCAAAAATGGAAAAGAATCGTAACGCTCAGCTCTAGAAGCTCATTGGAATAATCATAAAATAAATTGTTCGTTCTTCGCTGACATCCTGTCAGTGCTTCCGCTCTTCTTTCTACGTCGCATTGACGCTTCCTTTCGCAAAGAATCCGACCACCAGTGGTTCATCGGCGACCTTCCAACATGTCGTTTTTCATTCCATCCATGTTTGCATCAACGTGGCCCATCAGCCGATCTGAGTTTTCTTCTTTTCATGAATCGTAGTGGGTCTCTAAGATGTTATGTGGCCTCTGACGCCTTCTCGATGAACATCATTGCTCAGTGAGTGTAATCTCAACCAGTGTGTCGTTTCGAAAAATTATTTCTCGAAAAATGCGTTTTTCGAAAACTTTCCGAAAAATTTTTACGAAAAATTCTTCGAGGATTTTTCGAGAAATCACGAAAAATGATTTGAATGGAAATACGATAAACACCGCGCTTTGCGTTATTTCGGAGTGTCGTTCGAACTAGTTTATTATTATTTTTTATCGAAATGTTCTTTTTTTCGAGAATTTTCGAAATTTTTCGAGAAATCAACGAGAAACATTTCTCGAGAATTTTTCGGAAAATTTTCGAGAATTTTTCGAAAAAATTTCTCGAAATGCTTTCGAAACGACACACTGATCTCAACTGAACAGTCTTATTTCCAGATGTAGGTGGGCCTCTCGGGAACTTTCTGAAAAGAAAAGACAATTTGAAAAGAGACAGTATCTGGAAAACGAAATTCAGATTTCAACATAAAATATAAAATGATTCCCATAGATTTTTTAATGTTCGAAGATGTTTTGAAGTAAGTCAATTTCAATGAACTTCTGCATAAATGCGTAGGATAAAACGTGGAATCTTGAATCTAAATTCCAGCCAAATTTCCAGTTGATCGCCATCAGATCAAAAAATATTTCAGCCATGAAGCAACAACGGATTTGTACTCGGCGCGCCGAATATAAGGCTTTCACGAAAAACGAAACAAGTCGGTTGTTTTTCGTGGAATCCTTTCACCTCGCCATCGTTCATCTTTCAGTTCGTCTTGAGTTCGTCTTACATCGTCAATTAAAATACATGTGTACCAACACAATTTCTATCTCTGCGTCAGACGAATTCTAGACGATGACAAAGACGAGACGAGACGGTCTAATTTCGTTTTTCGTGGAATCCTTTCGTCTCGTCTTTGTTCGTCTTTCAGTTAGTCTTGAATTCGTCTTACGTCGTCAATTAAGATACATGTGTACCAACGCAATATCTATCTCTGCGTCAGACGAATTCTAGACGATGACAAAGACGAGACGAGACGGTCTAATTTCGTCTTTCGTAGAACCCTATCTTCTCATCTTTGTTCGTCTTTTAGTTCGTCTTGAATTTGTCTTACATCATCAATTAAAATACATGTGCACCAACACAATGTCTATCTCTACGTCAGACGAATTCTAGACGATGACAAAGACGAGACGAGACGGTCTTATTTCGTCTTTCGTAGAATCCTATCGTCTCGTCTTTGTTCGTCTTTCAGTTAGTCTTGAATTCGTCTTACGTCGTCAATTAAGATACATGTGTACCAACGCAATATCTATCTCTGCGTCAGACGAATTCGGTCTTATTTCGTCTTTCGTGGGAGCCCCACATTTCCAAAATGCGCGGCTCGTTGTAGAGGTGAAGAGCACGAGTTTGTTGAGCTGCTGCGTGTCCCCATAGCAAAATATTCTTCACCGTTTCGCACTGCTCCACGTGGACTCTTACAGGCTCCCCCCCCCTCTCCCCAATCGTTGAACTGTGTAAAATTACCAACTTTTTTCTTTGCTAGCACTTCCCTTTTCGACATTTCCTATCCGTTTTTCCTCTTGATTGCCCTGAAATAATAGTGCATACGTAGAGTGTATCGGCTAGTCGTCCTTCTCAACATCGTCGTCCATTGCCATGACAAGACCCCTCCCTCTCTCCCGCTAAAGAGTTTTCGTGGTGAACACTGAAACTGAACTCTTTTACGGGCCTATCCGACACTCAGTCTTACGATTGGTTTTCGCCTAGTCACGCATTTCACTTCCCCCACATTCTCTCTTTTCATATATTTCTTCGAATTCTTGTAGAATTTCTTTAATTTCAATTTTAAATCTGCAGAATCTGAAAAGTAAAATTTGATATTATTTTTGTTCTCTTAGAAAACGATTTTATGCTAGCTACTTTATCGAAATTTTACAAAATTAATGTGCAAATTTCATTTTTTTTCGGTATTTCTGAAGCTCAAATAATCCTTTTGGATTTTCGATTTTGGAGCCATTTTTCATTTTCAATTTTATTTTAGTTCGCACTAGACAAATCTAGCACAAACTCTTACAAATTTCGAGCCAATTTTTACCAAAGACTCGCGGGAGGAGTTATTCTTCAATTCGTTGTGCATGTGCAGAATCCACTTTGAGACTCTTTAACTATGTATTTCATGAAGAATCTAGGAATGTAGAGGCCAACTTAGCCTGATGCTACGACGGATTCTGCATTCTGTCATCTTTCGGAAGATTCTGGATGGCTTGCTGTGTCATTGGAATGAGAAACGGCAAGGTACAAAACCGTACAAAAATTTTTGCTTGCCGCAGCAAAGGTCATTAGAGCTCGTGATGTCAGCTCCCTTTCTTTTAGTTTTAATTATTTATAGAAAACAAAAAGTTAGATGTCATGCAATCACAGAATTTAGTTCAGAAAGTTGAAGTTTGCGCCTTCTTTGCGCATTTCCGATAAAATTTCCAAAATACCAAATACCATCGCTCTGAATTATTCGTATTATATGCCGCGTTCAAAGTTGATTTCCAGGAGAAATTTCCAGACATTGGACAGCGTTTTTCCAGATTTTCCGGATGATCGATTTTTGACGAATTTGTATTTTTTTTTCGTCTTTTCCCATCCCTACGGTTTCTCCGTCACAATCCATTATTATTTGAGGCGAAATAAAAGTTTTTAAAAAACTTGAAAAAATTGCTTTTAAAAAAAAAAGCCGTAAATCGTGTTACCGTAGTTTGCCTCTTCCCTTCGAGACCACCGACCGTCGTCGCACGATTTACGGCTCTTTTTTAACGCAATTTTTTCAGGTTTTTTAAAAACTTTTTTTTCGCTATTCTGAATATTTCGCCTCAAATAATGGATTCCGACGGAGAAATCGTTGAAGACGTGATGAAAAAAGAGGAAAACAATAAAAATTCGTCTGAAAAATCTGGAAAAATGGCAGCTTTGTTGCACAGCGTTTTTCCAGGAAATTTCTCCTGGAAATCAACTTTGAACGCGGCAAATTTGAGCTCTGCGCTTACAATTTAAAACCCGGAAACGACTTCTTATTCTGCACTTCTGGAAGTCTGAAGAAGAGGGAGAAAGATCGCGCAGGTTACTGTATCGCTAATTTATCGCTAAAAGCTGATGTCGCGTTTTCAAGCCGCCACTGTCAACAGTGGAAAATGAGGATACGGTAATTTAAAGGCGCATGCAGTTTTTGGGAGATTACTGGCTGCATTCCAAGAATTCGAAAATTAAATATGCGTAATTAAAAAGCAAAAAAAAAAGAAAAGGCAAACATTTTAAAAATGTTTCTCTTCTCTTGCTGCCTCCCGCCATGATTTTTCTCATGCCTTCCTCCCCAAACATTTCGTTCAGTACCACCTTCGTTAAACTTCTCTCACACTTTTTTCTAAGATCCTTATCTCATTTTTCCTTCTTCGTTCACTAGAACTTTCCCGATTGACACACTCTTCAGAAGTAGCACCGCGACCAAAAAAGAGAAAGGAAGGACGGTGCGTTTCCACTATGCAGTTGACCTACTAACGTTTCATTTTCTCATTTTATCTTTTTATCACCCAACTAGCCATGTTTATCAAATCAAGAGTGCGGAAAAGTAAGTGAAAGGACGGAAAATGGACGATGATGACAAGTCAGCAGTGTGTCACGTCACGACTTCTAGAAACTCAGTGGCTGGATTACGGTAGATGCTTCTTCTTCTTCTTCTTCTTTGCTTTATTGAAAGCTGCAATACAACAAGTGTAAACGTGTATTTCATATTCTCATAATCCTTTTTTTTTTCATTTTATTCTGATTGGTCTACTGCGAATAAACCGTTACGTGAAAGCAAGTCTACAAGAGAGAAAAATAGGAACAGTAGTCGTCAGTCACTTGAAAAAAAAGGGTTCCTTGTTGCAATCAAGAAGCTTGATCCCGATCAATAGCTTCTTCTTCGTCTTCTGCTGCTGCATCCCCTCCCAAGGTACTCTCACCCAATCCCATCTCCTTTGTAGTGGGCGTGTCACCGGTCTCGCGGCACCCCCGATTTGTTCGCCTTGCTTTCGTTTTGCCCACTCATTTTCCTGGCTACTCCGATACCCGTTCTCTCACTCGCTCTCCTCCCCCCCACTTTTTCGACTAATTTTTGCGAATCTACGTGGAATGGAGGGGAATAGTAATACGGTGATATTGCACACTTATCAACAGCAGCCGCAGCTGCTCCCTTCAATCGTGTCGCCAAGTTTAACAGATGGCTACGGTATCTCTACACCTTTATCACAAGCTGATTATTCCGGAAGTTCGAGCTTTGTCAATTCGAATCCATGGACTACCGCAAGCACTTTCCCGAATTACACTTCAGATTCTCAGTTCACAAATGAGGTAGGCTACCATATCGCCACTGGTTCCCATGCTATTTTCCATTTTTTTCTAGGTTTCAATACTTCATTATCCAAATGTCTACGATGATTTCTCCAAAGAATCTAACACTGGTACATTATCAGATCCATCGCTACATGGCTCGAATAGTTCCAGCTCAACTTCTGACGTTGGGTCTTCCGTTGACTGCAGTGTAAGTATCTTGAGATACGGTACATCTTGGATTCTTTATTGAAGATTTCCCATTTTATACATAAAACGACGCAAATCATAATTAAGAATTGTGGTTATGAATAGTTCCTTCTTATCTGAGCTCCACAGCGCTACTTGGGTACGGCCTTGTGCTCAGCCAGCGAGAATTGCAGTTTGCGCTCTAACGTCAAGATTACTACTTCCCCGTTATGGTAATTACCAGAGAAGGGCGGAATTCCGTTTTCCGGATTCCGAGTTCCCAAAATCCAATTCCGCCCTACTCTGGTTGGCACCTTTTTCCAAATTTCGTCATAATTGTTGTGCTAGCGTATCAGCTTCCCTGAAAATTTCAGGAAGGTTGATCGACGTTTCAGATAGTTCTAGTCGAGAACCCATAACAGTACCGGCCATAAAGGTATGATATTATGGTTGCCATTCGAAACACAGTCAGTGTCGTTGCCTTTGCTGATCCTGAAGTATTTTCAGATCTTTCAGATTTATAAATTACCTGCTTCTGATTACATTTTCTAAGAATCCACCTTTATGGGCGGAAGGCTTCCATTCGGACAAAATTTCGCCCGCCTTATCCTGTCTCCGCCGACTTGTCGACTTTTTTTTTCGCCTTGAATTTGTCTGACGCTTGGACCTATAGAGATGGACTTTCTTGCTATGTATTCCTGAATGTTCCGACGCTTCCTGGGTTCCGCGCAGCTTCATGTATTACCATGTTTGTAAGGTCATAGTGTGCAAAGTACGAAGATACGCGGAACCCGGGAAGTGACGAGCTATACAGCTATACTGGCCTTAAAGAATGCGCGCGGGCTTGATTTTGTGGGATAACTTTGCTGAAACTATACCGATCGATCCAAATTTTTTTGGAAGTGTTAAAACTGGCCTGAGTAACATATTCAGCTTGTAAATATAGTTTTGCAAAGCCTATTGACAAGGACTTGCGGCTGCATACCTTTATGGCCGGTACTGCACTACAACCAGCAACGATCTGATTTTCTCGAAAATTCGAATTACAAAAGGATGATCCACATGTATCAGAGTAGGGCGGAATTGGATTTTGGGAACTCGGAATCAGGAAAACGGAAAAAAATATTTTCACGGAATCTGGAATCCGGAAGACGGAATGAAAAAATCGGCGGAATCCGGAATTCCGCCCTTCTCTGATGAAAAGGCCATATCGCGGAATCCGGAATGCGGAAAACGGAAAGTTTTTTTTTCACGGAATATGGAATCCGAAAAACGGAAAAAAAAAATTTTCACGGAATCTGGAATCCGGAAAACGGAATGAAAAAATCGGCGGAATCCGGATTTTCGCCCTTCTCTGCTTAATACCTTAATGGCCAGGATTGTACTACAATCAGCAGCGATCTGATTTTTTCAAAAATTCGAATTACAAAAGGATGATCCTCACGTACTTTCTATACACGAGACTTTGAACTTTAACTACTGGATTCCTTGAATGCGACAGATCCATCCGATTTTTCAAAATTTTCAACAGGGCTAGGCTTAGCTGGTATGGGCCGCCGCAATTGTCGAACGTGTGCCGTCTTCCTTTCTCGCCTGTTTCGCGTGCTATGCTATTATATTGAATAATTTAGTGATTTCAATTTGCAGATTTCTCCCGAACCAATTTTGATGCCATCGGTAAAGCGAGGAAGGCCTACTGAGAATCCGTGCTGGGCATATTTCCATAGAATCGATGATCAACTTGTTAAATGTAGACTTTGTACTAAAGCAAGTTTCAGTTCTCCACGTTTCGAAATTGATATGAAGTGTTCGTGTTTCTAGGTAGTTCGATCTGCGTGCGCGACAAACATGACAAAACATTTAGAGAGACACCATACAGAAGATTTTCAGAAAGTCACGGGTCAACTTAAATTGTTTAGAATGAACGATGTAGGGTGAGTTGAATTAATTCGGCATTTCTCCTATTTCCTACATATTAGAAGGCTATGAACATCTTCAGGGTCCGAAGTAAGATGCAGTATCAAGTAGCGGAAACTTCATTGTCGAGCCTACCAGTGATATCAGATGCCGCATACATCCTTCCAAAAATGGAACCAATGGAAGGTTTCGATTCCTCGCAATATTACGGTATACAACAGGAGCCCACAACAAATCAGCCGCAATTCAATCAATTCGAATCGACGCAAGGCTTCGCTGATCCCCAAGCATGGCCGTTGACTCATTTGTGGCCTAATACTGCGCATACCAATATGATTTCTCATTTGATTGAGCCGTCAACTTCGATTGGAGCATCCGTTATTCAGGAAGTTCACAAATTGAATATGAATCCAGATGACAAAAACATGCAGCATAACCTGGAACATCAGAGGACTCTTTTAATTGATCAAAAAGTCGAAGAGAAACCCAGAATCGTGAAACCCGCGTCAAAGCCTTATCAAAAAAGGAATCGGTTAGTATCTCAAAGTCACTTTTTTCAGCCAATATTTAAGCAGATGCTGAATTTTTTTTAGGAAAACTGAGCACCCAGTCTGGACATTCTTTAGGAGAACTCCCGATGGGAATGCTGAGTGCATCATATGTCACGGAGTTGGTGAGTATAACAAACTCAATTATTTCTTTTTCCCAATCATAATTCTACGTTAGTTTTCCCTCCAAATTTCGCCCGTCTTGTCCTGTCTTCGCCGACATGTCGTCTTTTTCTTCAGTTGTAGGTTGACTCCTCACTTCCTTTAATCTTAACAATTTATCTAAAAAAAAAACGCAGTCAACGAACAAAGAAATAAAAAATTCACCCAAGGCAACAGCAAAAATCCTAAAAACCAAGGATAAAAGCTGCCTATCTTATCAAAACAAAACTTCCTCCTTTGTGTTTTTTCGTGCCGCCCGGTCTGAGTCCAAAAACACGTCAGTGCCGCGCCTTTGGCGCCAACTGCAACATGTAGATCAAGGAGATCGGCAGGTCAAAAATGACTTTGGCTTTGAGGATATTGATGTTTTTGATCTACAAAAATGGCAATAACCCGACACTTGTCTTGAATTTGTCTATGTATTCCTGAATGTTCCGACGATTCCTGGGTTTCGCGCAGCTTCATGTATTACCATGTTTGTAAGGTCATAGTGTGCAAAGTACGAAGATACGCGGAACCCGGGAAGTGACGAGCTATACAGCTATACTGGCCTTAAAGAATGCGCTCGGGGGTTTTTTTGGGGTACCTTCGCTGAAACTATTCCAATCGATCCAAATTTTTTTGGAAGTGTTAAAACTGGCCTGAGTAACATATTCAGCTTGTAAGTATAGATTTGCAAAGCCTATTGATGACAGCTGTGCGCGGTACACAGTACACAACTTTTTTATTGCTGCAAGACGGACAAGACGAGGCGAAAGACGTGGTAAGACGAATCTTCGTCTCTGTCTTTCGTGGAATCCTTATAATCAAAAACCTTCTTTTAAAAGTGTTGCAGCATTGCATTCTGATTTAAATCCTACATTCATGATACAAATTGTCGTCCATTTTTCAGTGAAATCTCCCTGCTCTTCAAATTTTATGCGCCACTTGATGCGTCATCATTCCACAGAGTACAACGATGTCTATTTGAAATGGATCGAAAAACGAAACATCACTCATCCAGGAATTCACTGCACTTCCGTTCCCCCGCCTACATCCGTCCATAATGACATTTCAAAAACGGATAAAGGATTTTCTTGTTAAATAACTATTTCAACTCATCCTCCCTTCACTTCTAATTTATTTTCTCTTTTATTCAGTGAATCCCACTATTAAACGGGTCTTGCGAAGAAGACTCCTTCCAGTGCTATACTCATATGATAAAGCAATTTATCGGTTGATATGAATCCTTGAATAAATGTAATATAAATGTAATGTACGGTTGACATCACATTTCATATGAGATCATCACAGTAATCCTAATAAATTAGATAATCCTTTTCCGGGTATGTGCCAATCGTGTTGCAAATTATCAGACCGTATTCGTTGTATTCTTTTAAGTTTTGTTTTTTTTTTTCACTGCGGCATAATTAATAGGATGGGTTTCAAACGTCATAACTTTTGCAAAAAAAGTGGAATCGATATGAAATTTAGGAAAAAGTTGACTCAAACAATATAAAAAAGAAACAAAATTAACACTTTTTGAATCTTCCTTCTTTCGCCTTCACCACAGCTCTTCGGATCTCTTCGGGTAGGAGAGGCCCACGGCACGCAGGCAGTTGACGTCAAGATCGTCCCAAGCCTTCAGAAGCGCAACCTTCAGGGCACCCAACCTGAGGTGTTCGTGGAAACCATCTGGGTCAAGTATCCCCAAATGGCACAGTCCATTGGATTCAAATCCGGCAAAGAAGCAAGGCATTCTGGAGAAGTGATGAACTCGGGGGAACTTGTCCTTGCACCACTGTTGTGTTGCTTTGACGCGATGAGCTGGAGCTGAGTCCTGTTGGAAGATCCAAGAATTTACACCACAGTGATTTCTGGTCCGAAAAAGTACATCAGCCTCCAAAATGCGTTCTCTGTAAATAATTCGGTTCACTTTGACTCCGGGATCCACCGAAATCAGCGGAGTTGGCACAGATTCCGCCAAAAACCATCACGGAGGCCGGATGAGAAGTAGCATTGAGGAATTTCCATTGCAGTCAAAAAAGCAGGTTTTTGGATACAATAAGGGGTCATTTTCAGCTTGTTTTTGACGATTCTTCAGCGCGGTGAAGATTTTTCACTCCTATCCATCTCATTACCCATCTTTCTCATGATCCTTGCAGCATTTCTGCGATTCCTCGAACGCCCTTTTTTGACAACTTCAGGAGGCGTGACAGTAGTGGTACGATTACATCTAGGCTTGTCTTCCAGTGTTCCAAGTTGCGGATAACAAATCACAGTCCGATAGACCAGAGAATGATGATCCCTTTCTTGCAATCCACGATCGGGAGCCACCATTGACTGGAATTCGGAAACATTTCAGGAAAAACTTGAAAAACGTAAACAAAAATGTGTATTAAAAATTAAAAAAAATCACTATGTGCGCCGGGCGCGGTGTACCGGCTCGAGAAATGGCGCAAAACCTCATCCTATTATTTATGCCGCACCCTGTATTTACAAAACCAAAAGTACAACATAAAGAGATTCAGAACAGTTGAATATTGAGACTGGTGAAGATGGAGCGCGATTGGCACAAATTTGGGTGAACGATAAGTCATAGTATCCGCGAGTATCTTCGCAAGCGAAACAGTTTCAGGTAAGTTATCCAGAAAAATGAGAACACGATTGTGAATAGGTAAAGGAAGAGTTGAGCAAATCTAGACGGCAGCCAGAGAACAGAATATTGTATTTGGGTGCTTCTGAAGTCGTCATTCAAGCGGCAAATGGACAGCGCACCATATCCCATCGAATCTACGCCCATTCTGAAAGCATTTCAGTCATTCAGTCACCTGTGAAACGACAACGGATATCGGTATTAACCAACATTCAGTACTGTTTGTCGAGGTCATTCTATTTCAGTTACTTAGTCGATCCTTTATTCGCTTGTGTGCGCGCGGATCACAGTTAACCATGCCTTGCGATCTTCGACAATTGTGAACTATGAAGTAATCAGTTGATTTCTTTGACGTATAGAAACTTCGTTTTGCAGTGAATGGAGGGTGGCCCGGTTGGTCGTTTTTCGTTTCGAGAAATCCCTTCCTGTATCAGCTTCATCCATCTTCCGTCGGTTCTTCGCATGATGTGTCTGGCCCATCTTAATTGTCGCATTTTGAAGAAGTTAAGTGGGTTCACGGATTGGGAGATCTTTTTGGATGTCTTCGCGGTGTAAGTCTCGTTGGCGTTGTTCCGTGATAGTGATTCATATCAATTTTCTTTCTTGAGCCACGCTTCACCCGGAGCCTTTCAGCGAGGTTCTGTGTACGGATAGAGGCTTGAGATCCGGGATTCTTCGTATGTTAGCGCAGTAAGAATGATAGTGTCGGTGGTTTTTTTTTTTGATTTTGTAGGTTTCCTGCCAATCTTCTTCTGAGGAGCTGTTGTTCCAACTCAATTTGTGAGTTGAGTAGCCTGCCAAAGCAAATATACTCATCCACGTCTTCTCTTGTTATGACTGCGATATTATTTCTGATAGGGCTTCCTTTTGGGCAAAATTTCGGTCGTCTTTGTCTCGTATTCGTCTGACACAGAGATAAGCAATGTGTTGGTACACATGCACAACTTTTTTATTGCGTAAGACGAATGCAAGACGAACTGAACGACGAACGAAGACGACTTTTTGTCTTCGTCTTTCGTGGAAGCCTTAATTTCTGATGATCATCGGATAATTGGTGGCGTATGTGTTTCTTAAAGATAACGACAGGAATCTCACCAATTTTAGGTTTGCAGATGACAATATTCTACAAATGTATTTCTTAAAAAAAAACATGTACTCCACCAGGAAGCAGGCGATCATAACATCATTACAAACACAACAATCGAGGAAATCGAAGACGCGATGGAGTATTTCTACATTGGCAGGCTAGTCAACTTACTAGATGAGGCGAAACTAATACAAGAATGAATTCCTCGATACAAAAAACCATATATGAGAGGATCTGACTCACTGCGAAAGGAAGTTTCATTACGTCAAAGAAATCAATTGATTACTTCATGGATCTTCCTCGCCTAAGATCGTAAGGCATGGCTAGCTGTGGCCCGCGCTCACACAAGCGATTGACGGATCGACTAAGTAACTAAGTAAGATATTAGTAATGCCGCGTTCAAAGTTGATTTCCAGGAGAACTTTTCTAGAAAAACGCTGTCCAAAGCTGTCATTTTTTTCCAGATTTTCCGGATGATCGATTTTTGATGATCGAATTGCGTTAAAAAAGAGCTGTGCGACGGTCGGTGGTTTCGAAGGGAAAAGGCAAACTACGGTAACACTCGTTGCGACAGTTTCCGGAAAATCTGGAAAAAAATGGCTGCTTTGGACAGAGTTTTTCATCTCTAATTCAGTAGAATTACAGTTTGGAAGTGATTCATAGCACGTACACCGTCATACAGCGCGGTCAATATCTATAGGACCCCCCCCTCCTCTAATTGGGGTGTATCCGGAAAACGGAAAGAGATATCAAAAATCTGTAAGATCTGCTATTCGATTTTAAACACAAAAACGCCCCGGGCACAAAATTTCATGAAAATATGTACCACTTTCCAGGACCCTGTAACCACAAAAAGGTGCATCTGTAAGCGGTCAATATCTATAGGACCGCCCCCCTCCTTTTCTGCTGTTTGCTGATAGGAGGTCCTCCGGAACTTTTATCTTCTTTAAATTTTGGGCTCGGGATATTTTTTGTGTTCAAAATCAAATGGCGCTTATAGATTTTTGATATCTCTTTCCGTTCTCCGGATAGATCGATAGATTAGAGGGGGGGGGGTTCTATAAATATTGACCGCACTTTAGTGGGAAATTAAAATCTTCCGTTGTTTCGAGGTCATAAAAAAGAATAGATTCTGAAACAGAGATGTCTAAGCGGGCGGCGTCGAGGGGGCGGGGGATTCATGCCAATAGCTTCTTTACTTTCCCTTTTGAGTTAACTCTTGTTGCAACTAACCGATATGAACACGTGGGTGTTTGCACTTCCACCAAAGGCTCATTTTGCCCAATAGTTTTAATGTACATAGGTGAATCATCAGACACACGACTGAAAAGCACGGCTCGTGGCGCCTTTCGTTGATACTCAAAAATTCCTGTCGTGTGGTCGTGAGCTGATAAAATTAGGTCCATGTTCAAGCCCTTTAAAATATTTAAAGAGTAATTAGATAATAGCTCTAATTTGGTTTTCTCACTCACTACATCTGTATGCTTGTAGCCTTCAATAAGATACGGAGCATGCGTTAGCATAATTTTTGCAATCGGCGATTGAGCTTTCGTGATGTGCTTCAAATTTCGATTTTCAAATAGATAAGTTTCGCTAATCGAATATCGTTCTTCTATGCCAATCACATTATTTCGAAAGAAGTTGTTGAACTGATTTCTCCTTGATTCTGATATTATCTCTGTCTCTCCACCAATGTCATTGTCTCCAGCAATGTAGACTGAGCTCTAAAATATCAAAATAATTTCGTTTGGCGGTTAAAAATAATTATTCACTTCTTTCGGATCAATTCTGTATATCTCGGTGAATCGTTCGTATGTTGCGTACCATTGGTCGTCAGTTGACTCCACGCCTTCATCGAATAGGTCGCCAAGAAAAATAACAGCATTTGGTTTAAATCTCCATTTAGCATAGTTGAATCCGCTAGCGAGATATCTGAACACGGAAGGTTTCGTCGTATTTCAGCACATAAGAGACTATGTTAATAATCTCCATGATTCATAGGAATCTCTTTGAAATTTGAAATTTTTCGGTGTGAACCAGTCATAACGTTGGGCCAGGTGACGCATTTGTAAAATAAAAGGAAGAAATGTGGTACCCGGTCGACAAAAAAACATTGTTTCACATCATCACTAACAAGAGCTAATTGCTGTTTTAACATTTTTTAGATCTAATTTTTCGTGATTTTTCAAGACACCATCTGAATTATTTCACTGTGTACCACCCACCTAACAGCGCATTTCTGCCTAATGCTCGTCTCATCTTCGTCTTGCATTCGTCTGGCGCAGTGCGTTGACAACTTTTTTATAGCGTAAGACGAATGTAAGATGAACTGAAAGACGGACGAAGACGACACTTTTTCTTCGTCTTTCCTGAAAGCCTTAATAAAAACAACGAATCGATCAACAGTTCTTTGATCGAAGACGACTCTACTTTTGAAGACGAATTTTTGTCTTCGTCTTTTGTGGAAGCCGTCACATCACACTAAACATACGATTTCGTTACGTTAGAGCAGCCGCATACCAATTAGAAATATTATTTAATTTTCCTCTTTCTAACACCTCAATTCTGAATATCCCGTTGAATTGCTCTAGTTTTTACAGTAATTTTTGGAATTTCTTGTAAACTTCAAAGAAAAAGAGAAAAATGATTATTTAAACTACAGGGTGGCATCCAAATACGGTTACACGCTTTAAACGTTATAAATGTCTTCAAACAAGTTAAATTTTCACCAAAATTGGACAGAAGTTTATTGAAATGATACAAAAACAAGTTTTAACGATAGTTTTCAAATCGCCATCCTTTGGCCTTCACCACCGCTCTCAATCTCTTCGGGTAAGCATCCACCACGGCACGCAGGTAGTTGGCATCCATTTCGTCCCAGGCTTTCACAAGTGCGACCTTCAGAGCGCTCAAATTAGCGTAGTTTTTGGTGGAAACCTTCTGGGTCAAATATTCCCAAACGACGTAGTCCATAGGATTCAGGTCGGGTGACGACGCTGGCCATTCTGACGAGGCGATGAACTCAGGAAAATTGTTTTTGCACCACTGCTGATCCTTGGCGCGATGAGCCGGTGCGCCGTCTTGTTGGAAGCACCAGGGTCGGTTTCCGTAATGCGATTTGGACCACGGAAGAACTGCAGCCTCTAAAATGTGTTTTCTGTAGTAAGTTTGGTTCACCTTGGCTCCCAAATCAACAAAAATCAGCGGGGTTTTGCCATCGGAGCAAATTCCACCAAAAACCATGACTGAAGACGGATGAGATGTCTTATTGAGAATTTTTCCGTTCTTACAGGCAGTTTGAAAGTCTTTTTCAATAATCCGATGGTTTTGGCCATTCTTATTAGCTTCGACGGTGAAAATTTTCTCGTCTGTGAACAGTGTCGAGAGGTGCGTGCCTGAGTGCGTGCCGTGAAGAAGTTTTCGTACTTTTTGCATTCGGAGAGCTTTGTTTTTCTCGGTGAGGAATGCGCCGTGTTGCATACAGTACGAAGTCATCTTCAGCTTCTCTTTGACAATGATTCCCATAGAATATCGGCTCATTTTGAAGTCTCTAGCAAGCTTCCTCATGCTTCGCTCCGGATTTCTTCGGATTCTTTCCCGAACGCTTTTGGCGTCGTCACAGTGGCAGGATGACCCGATCTTGGACGGTCATCAAGTGTACTAAGACGGTGGAAGCGAGTGACAGTCCGATGAACAAGCATTCGGTTGACGTTCAGCCGTTTAGCGATCTCCGAATTCGACACACCCTGCTGCATCATTTTAATAATAGAACCACGATTGGGTGAAGCAGCCGCCATTACCTTAAAAATGGAAGTTGCGACCAGAAAATTTAAAAACATAATAATAAATATGTAATAATTAATAAAAAATAAAATTGATACAGTAGCGACTTGTGCTCATGCGCCAGAATCCACGCAAAGTTGCGTAACAGTACATGGGTGCCACCCTGTACAAAACGGTGTTTTACGAAAATCCAGATTGCCTAACATTGCAACAAAATCCAACCAGTGAGCAAAAAATTCACTTTTGACCTCAGAATTGATGTATTGCTCAGTGCTAATTTAACTTTTTCTGTTTTTGTTTTAAAATTCATTTAGTGCTTAGTATGCATGGTTAACACATCTGACAAACATACAGGTAGCGTACGAAATGAGGCAGAATTTGCTTGCTGATCTCCATGCTCTAACAAGGGAACCTCGAATAGAAATCCTCCTAACTTTTTTAAAAAATTCGACCACAGGTACTTTCGACTACGGAGAATTTAGTACACATAATGGCTATCTGCGTAAACTTCTGGAAATCGAGATATTTCCATCTGAAAAATCGCCCTTTTCATCGTTTTTTCAACAGTGGGGAATGCATAGAGGAAAGTGAGGGAAGGAAGGGGACGAGGAAAGGGCGCGGAACTCCGGATTTTCAGATGGAAATACCTCGATTTCCAGAATTTTGCGCAGATAGCCATTATGTGTACTGAATTCTCCGTAGTCGAAAGTACCTGTGGTCGAATTTTTAAAAAAAGTTAGGAGGATTTCTATTGGTGATTTTCTGCCCGAGATTCTCCAAGGTTGCAAATGCGGCGAAGCTTGTCGTAACTTGTGTGCCGCGAGAACTCTGTCTCCTAAACTACCATCAAGGTTTGGTTCAAAAAGTTTGCCGAAGAGAACTACGATCTTGGACATCCTGTCGTCCACTTGTGGATATCGGCGTGAATATCTCGAGAGGAGAGCGCTGGAAGGAGAACCAAGAGCAACGTCCACTGGCGACTCTCAAGCATCCTCGAAGAACTATCATTGATCATCTTCATGAATCTGGAAGAGTGCCAAAATTTGGTCAACTCGTCCTCACTCACTTTTTGACAGATTCACAAAAACAATTGCAAGGAAACGCGTACAACATCAAGTGATAAAGAGAAGACACTCCAGAGCTCGCGTTACGAACCATCTAACCCATAGAAACATAAGACCAGTGAAAAAGCCGTATGACATTCTTCCATCAATCGAGCAGCTCGTGGTGGCTGAGCGCAAGTTAATCTCAACTGGACTCCGAGTCAGTAGCCACCAGGCTTTAGAAAGGATGAGAACAAGTACATATTGCTCGATCCGGATGGAGGGACCAGATTCGAAACAAAAAGGTGAATGTGATTACGGTATTTTAAAGGCGCATACCTAAAAACTCTCGAGCGGATTCACTTACTATCAGAATCTCGAATATTAACTTTTTCTCACAATCAATTTTTTTTGTAAAACGCCGTTTATTCGTTTAATTGGCAGAAGCAAGGGAGCATACATTTTACACCAATCTTTCAAAAAATGTCATTTAAAGGAGTATTTGAAAGTTTGTTTATTACAAAGCAAACTTTTTTACCGGTTCAAATTTCTATGTTTGTGGCAGAAGAAATGAATTTTGCTCTTGACTTTTTTGGTATTTTTGGAAAAAAAATCGATCATGTGTTCGAGGGGGTGCCGCGAATGCTAGAAATGCTTAAAACAACGGCAATTTCGGAGAAAGCACAGAAAAGACGTCCATTGCGAATAATTTTTCTATTCCATTCTTTTTACAAAGAATTATTTCGCTTATGGGATACGAAATGTTTTTTGGCGTTGTTTTCTGTTGTTACCGATAATAATGCGGTTTTCTGATTGCTCTTAGCTTTAGATCCATAATTTTTTTGGAATATTCAAAATTCAAAAGTTTCTGAATTTCGAATCTCCTTTTTTTCGAAATTTTAAATTTCGTTATACTCCGATGTTTCGACATTACGCAAGTCAAAACGCCCATTCCGCATAAAGCTGCGAATTCGCGAATGGAAGTTGAATTAATCAATATTTTTTTATTAGGCTGATCTTGGAGATGACGCTTCATCTAGTTTTAATAAAAAATAAAAGAATAAAAGAATTCACTTCTGTCAATTTTTAAGCAAAAATTATATATTTCAGCGTACGGGTGGGTACTTAATGATGCAATACAATTTTGAACTGCAATAGGTTATTTCATACGCACGTGAAATACGTGACCTTTACACGTCACTGACTATTATCAGTTCCTTTATACATACACAAAGACTTCTCTATGTTCGGGAGCTCGAGATCTGCCTGTCTCCCCCAGTATTGTACTCCTAATAAGACCTCGTCCACGAGCTGTCTTCCCATTACAACCATGGTTGTAACAACTGGCGATCAGGATTTACCGTAAAAACTCAAATAGTGTTGCATGCAATACTATTTTTCAAGCTAGTCTCCGCGAGGCAATACTATTAGGGGCGCAAATCAATAAGGGGTGCAATACTATTGTTCAAAAACTATTTTTCTCGTTGTTTTTTCTTGTGGATTTCTCAAAACAATAAGAATTTATTACGATTTTCGAAAAAGTTTCAGTCAAAAATGACAAGACTTTCAGTAAGAAAGCGGTAAGAGTTCCAGTCAAAAAACAACACAATTTCGAACAAAAAATCGAAGCAAAAAAAAATTATAAAATAATATCAATGTCGAATTCATCATAATCTTCACTTTCTTCGTTTTCTTCGCCTTGTAAATCAGTATCACCAATAATGCCGCCAACTGAACCTAAAGACAATGACTGGACAGCTTCTTTTCTTTTTTTGTTTCATCAGTTCCAATCCCTTTGGTATTTCGCCGTCGTCTTTAAAACAATGAATCTTGAAATCTTTAGATCCGCCCGTAGCATTCTTCAGCCCACATCCAGTGAAAGATTTTTTGATCAAAAATTCTGGTAGCTGTTTCCAAGCGTCCAAAATCCATATTAAATAAATTTCCATTGGAGGAGGACGCATATTTCCTGAGTCAGTGTACGACTGTAATCCGTGAATCATCCAACTCTCATACGATTCACTATGTTTGCTTTTAAACGGACTGTTCCAATACACATCTGGTGCATATAATTGAAATCCTGTTGGAAATCTAGAATTTCGACGTCTTCTATCTGAATGAATTCAGTGATCCCTCCAGGGATCACAGCCATATCAACACGTAGGATTTTCATCACTTTCTTGGTATCCGTGTTAATGTTGCAACGATATGATGCTCTGTGGTCTCATCATTGAAAAATGTTATCTCTGACCATGAGAGCTCCATCGAGGAACCAAACTTTTTAATAATCGATGCAATAGGAAATTTTTTCGGAAGCAAAACTAAAGGGCGACACTTGAATCCGTCCGAGCGAGCAGTAAGCATGACAGAGATATGAAGCTTGTCATGTCCAGTTGCAGTTTCGAAGAACTGAACTCCTTCTTAATTCATTTTTTGTTGAACGACCTACCTGATTTGCTCCCAATTCGTCGATAGTCAAACTATTTGAGAAATATAAATAATCCGCCGTTTCATCATAGGAATAAACGTAGTTACAGTTATTTTTGGAGCATCAGTTTTTCAACGTAAAGTCAAAAATCAACAATTTTTTCGACGTATTCATCTGGAGGTTAAATAAGTGATCGAAAAAAAACATTAAAAAATAGAAAATAATCAAACGAAAAGAAGAAAAAACAAAAAAAAATGAAATAAGGAAAAAATAACAAATCTAAATTATTTTGCTCGCTTCTCACTATTGAAAGGCATATGGGCGGTTAACAGTTCTCAAACCTCAAACGTGGATTGAAAAAATTTGTGTCATCACGAAGGAGCAAGACAATTTGGGAGGCAATGTTACTAGGGGCGCAAATCAATTAGGGGGTGCAATACTATTGTTCAAGCTTGTCTCTGCGGGGCAATACTATTAGGGACGCAAATCAAATAGGGGTGCAAATCTATTAGAGGTTTTACGGTATGTACAAGCACTCACGGCACAAGTCTCGAAACTCGCTGTGCTCTTCGCAAATCTCCAATAAATGCAACTCACGAATGCTACAGCGAATGTCAGTACAGGTGCGTCCACAATCCGCACTCACCATTCCGAACAACTGCCACAATTCGACTCCGCACCGGAAGACGGGAAAACATTCGACAAATGGTTTCAACGGTATAAGAATTGCATCGTAAAAGATGGCTCAGCATTGCCAGAAGATGCTCAGACTCGATTAGTCTTATCAAAGCCGAGTTCAGAAAACCACGCTCTTTATTCTAACGGTTTGATACCTAAGACCCCGAGTGACCTGACATTC
Organism: Caenorhabditis inopinata; assembly: GCA_003052745.1. Taxonomy (NCBI): domain Eukaryota; kingdom Metazoa; phylum Nematoda; class Chromadorea; order Rhabditida; family Rhabditidae; genus Caenorhabditis; species Caenorhabditis inopinata. The sequence continues at coordinate 18,866,508 of AP018154.1, forward strand.
GATGAAACCATTTCGAAGCTTATGGACACGTTCAAAAGACTGCCTCAATCTTCCGTAAGGAATTTCTACAAACCGAATTTGATGGAACAAACCTCAACGAATACACTGGAACAGTCCTCAGATGATTTACATCATCATAATTTAAAACAATGACGATGACCAATTGTGTGTTATTGTCTGGATCAACGGCTTGCGAGCATCGGATTTCCAGGATATCCGAACGAGGGCACTACAAGTGAATCGAAGCCATCAGTCACGGTGCCAAAAGGAAGTGAAGAAGATCATCGAAATCAAATCAGATACAAATTTAGTTGGTGCAACTGCAAGTGATGTAAACGCCGGGCAAAGAAAACGAGGCAAGACGGAGAAGAAACCAAAAATGATGGTTACTCATGCTGTCAATGTGGAAGAGCGAACCACAAAGAACTAGAATGCCCATTCATTCAGGTGACATGTAACTACTGCAATTTAACGGGTCACATAGAGCGAGTCTGCAGAATGAAAATGAGGGAGAATGGAAATAAAGTGAAACGCATCACGGTACAGCACACGACTTCCATAGATGCCCACCGGATCTATAAATAGATCGACATCAACAAGACACTAGTGTGGATGTCACTCTGATCAATCACAAAGATTGGTAGAAATTCAAGAAACCAAGACTAAAACAAGCTGAAATCACCTTTCCGCTCAGCAAATAACCCATAAACGTATAAGGATGCTGCACTTTCGTTATGAATAGAACGGGGCACACAGGAAGAGCACGCGTCGCCGATATCGACAGTCTACTGGGAATGGAATGATTAAAATGGATGAGCATCTTTGGAATACAATGCTTGATTGCCAACAGGTCAAATCAACATCATCACATCTCGGGTCAGCATGCAATTACCTGGACGAGAGTCGTGAAAAGATGAATGACCTGCATAGTGAGAATTCCACCGTAATTCATCACCGAATTCACCGAGACCCTAGTGACTGATAATGGCACTCAGTTCACTTCGACATCGTTCCAACAGTTCTGTAAGATCCGTGCTATTCTTCCCACCCGTTCTCCTCCGTATCACTCGCAGTCCAATGTCCAGGCTGAACAATTTGTCGGTAGTTTCAAAAGGACACTATGCAATTTAACCGGGGAGGAGCACCCGGTTACTTCAATACAAGTTTTCCTTCAGGAGTATCGAGCAACTCCGACTGAAGCGAGTCCTAATCATTTGTCCCCTGCTGAGAACTTCCTGGGTTGTAAACTCAGGACCGCACTCCATCAACTGCTTGTGCCATCAGATTTGCCGCAGATGCAGAATAAAGCGATGGAGACGCAGTTCAACAACCACCGTGGTGCCCGGCATCGGAGTTTCCAAGTGGACAAGAAGGTTTATGTTAAAAACTATCGAAACCACCATACTGTCCCTTGGATTCCAGGTAGAATTCGCCGCCACATGGGCCGAACACTCCACGAAGTCGTCGTGGCTGGTCCTACTATCTGGAGATGACACACCAACCAGCTGCGTGCCCGTGAATCAACAACATTGTCCAGGCAGGACGACTTTGACGTCTGCATTCAAGATGACAATGAGATGCCGCCGATCACAACAACGCTAACAACCACTCAAAACGGATCTGGAGCTACCACATGTCCTCCGACACAAGCTCTACCCTCCCAAGAACAACGTTGCACCGTTCTTCACGTATCCCGAAACCAGTCTCCCACTGTCGCAGAAAACAAATATAATTGATCATCCTAACCTAAAGCGGGAGGTGTTGCAACCCTTTTGAACTGAAATAGGTTATTTCAAACGCACGTGAAATACGTGACCTTTACACATCACCATTATCTGTTCCCTTTATACACGAAGACCTCTCTCTGTTCGGGAGTTCAAGATGTGCCCATCCCCCCCCCCCCAATATTTTATTCCTAGTAAAACCTCGTCCACGAGCTGTCTTCATTACAACCATGGTTGTAACAGAATAAATATTAAAAATGTATTTTATCACAAGTAGGACACAGATATAATTGGCCCGTTTTTCTTTTTCAAAACCTTTTCTAAAAATTCTTCTCAAATTGAGAATCAAGGAGCGCAGTGGCCGAAAAAACCAAAAAAATGAGCCTACCAATCATATTATCCATCCACGAGGACGTGGTTTTTCGTTTAAAGGCGCTGTTTGGGTCTCGTTAGGGGATAGCGCGTTTTAACGCGCTAATTTAAAAATTGTAATGGGGTTATTCATGAAAAGCGCGAAAAGCATTTTAATGCAAAAAAAATGCATTTTTTGCATTAAAATGCAATCGTGAATAACATTAAAGTGGCATTTTTTGCATTAAAATGCAATTGTGCTTTTTATGAATAACCCCATAAGAAAGCGCACACACTGCGTTTGTGATTTCTTTTCGAAAATTGAAGCGAATATTGGAATTTTTTCTATAATTTGCTTCGAAAATCATGTTTTTTAAATTAATTTTCATTGTCAAATTTTTTTAACTGAATAAATCACAAAAGCAGTGTGTGCGCTTTCTTACAATTTTTAAATTAGCGTTTTAAAACGCGCTATTCGCTAACGAGACCCAAACAGCGCCTTTAAACGAAAAATCACGTCCTCGCGGATGGATGATACCACATATTCATTTTTAAAAATATTTTTCAATGCATTCCGAATTTATTTCGAGAATATTTTTAATTAAAAATCTTTAAATATCGAATTTTTGAAAGCACTCGAATTTACCTGTCACTATCCCATCTGGCGATGGCTCCGTATTTTTCATGTTTATACCCAATAAGTTGAGGATCAGCAACAATTAATATCCTGTCGCATCTTCCGTTTTCTTCGTGTTCAGGCCATTGCGTAGATAACCACCAATAAGACCAGCTTTCATTCCAAAGCACAACAAGTGACACAATTATAGCTAAAACAGCTTTTCTGAAATGGAATTTGATATTCGTCAACGTACCTGGAGTTCCATAAACAAATGCTCGTATGGACGAAGACGTTCTCATTGCACAATTTCCTACAAAATGTGTAATATTAAGATGATGTCAGAATATTAACAGATTCTATCAGGCAAGTTTTATAGTGGACACGGTGTTCGAAACTTCCAATTAAGTTTGCGCGGAAAATAATCGAGAAATTTGAAGAAATTCATAAGTGCTCAATATCGATTGAAGTCAATCGTCAAGTTTATAAATATCTCTGAAATAAAGCAAATTTTATTCTGTTCGGGTTGCATTAGCTGAGCGTCGATGAGATGAATTACTATACAGAGATGTTCTTATCACACTGAACTTGTTGCGTCGAAAATCAGATAACGCACCGCAAACCGATTGGCGCGAAAATTGATCACGATCTTACCAAATGCAAATCTACGAAACTAGTAATCGCTCTTAAAATTATCACTAAGCAGTTTTAATTCAATTTTATATCACTAATTCTTCGTGATATTCGGGAAAAAAAGCATTTTCGGAAAGGTATTCGCAATTTTAGATATTAGCTGTCCCAACATAGAACTTGCCATGAAGCACCACTTATTGTTGTATAGGCTTTAAAAAAATTAAACTTCAACCCACCCTGAAATTTTTATATTTTAGTTTTCGGGGAGAGCCGATAAAGTTGTTATTTTCAGTGCAAACAGTTATGTTAACAAAATTTGGAGGCATGATCAGTATATGCGCTCTATTAAACTATGTCCATTTTTTTTCAAATTGGATGTTTCGAACACCTTAAGAGAAGATAAGAAAATCAAATGTAGCACAATGGAGAATCGATACGACTGAATGAGAGAGTCTTAGACGTAGACAAGTAACCCTTAGTAACGCACATTGCTTGTTACGAGTTTTTCAACGAGGAACACATCTACAGCGTTCAGGTCCGGTAGTCAGCAATCTTGTTTTATTAAATCTGGAAAAATTACAGCGAATTTCAATATAATCTACTCGACAACAGTTCGGACAGCTTTGTTATGGGTGGTGGAGAGCTTTTATTATAATATTTGAACATTTATATAGCGCCTGGGCCTGATTTTCGAAAATGTCTCGATTTTGAGCACCGATGCTTAGACTGTTGTTCTGGAATCCTCTACAACCAGAACTGGTTGTGATATGCCGTAATCCCGAAGGATTTAAAGCAATGTTCTTCTATTGCAAGTGAAGCCAAATGCGCGCAGGTCTTGAAAAGCGCCAGCAAGTTCTTTTGCGCTTAATTTCAAATGAGATTTTACGAAATTTTTCTTTTATTGCTGCGTATTTCAAAATTTATAAATATTCTTTTCCGTAGATGTAGCATTATAGTTATATGCATATAATCTTCTTAAAATTTCTTAGTATCAGTTCGCGAAAATATAGAGCATAGTCAAAGAAAAATTAAAATTATAATAAAGCATTATTTTCTTAATAATAAATTTTTGACTTACTTTTAAACCCCCCCCATTTAATATTTTTGCAGACAGATTTAAGAAAAACCCAAGACTTATTAAAAATTATTATTTTTCAAAAGTGCACAGAAATCGCTTGATAATTCAGAAGCCAGTGACAGTGAAATCAAAAATAAAGTTCTAAAAGGTTGTCTGAAATTTCCAGTATAGAATTGCTTCGTGTATTCTGTCTTTTCCGTCATATGACCTTAGTATTATTTCTCGATTCTCACTCCTCAATGCCACTGAAGCAGCAGTCAGAATCCTAGCAATGACCCTGACCAATATTTACCACCTTCTTCTTCTCTCCCGATTGCCATAAATGTTAAATTAGTGTATCGGTCTAGTCAGTTTCCCCATCATTCACCGGCAAAAAACACCTACTAATGTTCAATAGCACAAAAGAGCTAAGTTGTCAAGTGCATGCAAGTACGGCGAAAAACTGAATGAAACGAAATTGAAAAGAGCTCGTCACCGGGAGCGTCCTTGTGCGCTGCCGTCTCCATCGGTAGCAACGAAGGAGATTCTTTTTGTCTATTAAATTGATTGCAAAACATTTTGTTTTCGTTTCTTCGCTTCTTAAGTGTTTCTATAGTTTTTGCCTGTATTAATAGGTTGAAAATTGTTATCGTAAAATTAAATTAACTTTTTTTTTTACATACATAAGCGGTGTAGTATATCTGCTTAACTATAGGTTGTAATAACAGATAGGACTATCAATAAAATACTTTTCTCACATTTACCACCCACTTCTCTCCAATATTGGCTAATTCCCTTTTCGAAAATAAAAAAGGACACCCAATTTCGATTGTTTTAGCAAAAGTATGATAATGTCGATAGCTGACATCTATTACTAAATCTAATGCGATAAATTTGAGTTATGTCAGGTATGATTAGAATGTTCAAGTTTGACGCATTTTCGCGTTGGTCGAAAATTAGATGATGTTCTGGAGTGATTATAGTTGCATTCCACATTTTACTAAATTTCTTTCAATAGACTTCATATGACAGTTAAGATTCTCAAACAAGTTACCGGGATTAGTGGTTTTTTTTAAACGACCACCGTTTTGATATTAACGCTGATTACACGCGTTTCAAGAATTTGGTCCTAAGTCGTTATCACCGGCCACCGTTGTTATCTCCAGAAGCAGATAGTGACTGGTCGATACAAAAAAGAGTCATGGACAGTTCGTTTTTGTTTTTCTCTCTTCCCCTCTCCTCTTAGATCTCTTGTGTCGTCGCAAAACCGTCAAAAGCGTAGCGGCTGTCGCGTTGCGGTCGTTCATGTCTATGTCTCCCAATTCCAGCTGCTCTCTAGATGTTCGGCCATAGCAGTAGCAGCAGTAGCAGCGACACGGCGGGGACCGCACTCTTTTATCTTTTACTCTTACTTTGTGTGCGTGAGAGAGAAAGAGATAAAAAAGAAAGAAAGAGAGCGTGGTCTCTGTGCTGCTCTGCATTCCAGAGCCTCGGATTTCTTTTTCTATGAACTTCATTTCTCTTCTTCATCATCAGAAAAATAAAGAATTCTCTATCTTCTTGCATATAATGCCTTTTTCTGTCTTGTTATTTTCCTGAGTTCACCACCCTTCGTCTTCAGTGCAATCTATTCTATTTATTAGGCGCGCTCGCTCCTCGCGCTGAATAATAAGAAGATAGAAAAAATGGCGCAACGCATCCCAAACTGTGATTAAAGTGGTTTGGAAAAAAGACTGGGAGATGAAGCTCTTTTTTTCTTTTTCCGATCTTGCTAATCTAAACGTCTCTTTTCCACTCTATCTCTCCTATTTCAAATTTCTAGTTAAAATGAGCTAGCAACGAATTATATATTTATATCTTATTGTTTTTTGCCTTGCTTCCATATCATAAAAACGCAATTGTAGCATATAAGTGAAGGAAAACTTCTTCCCTTGTTTTTATTATATTGATTCTTTTCAGCTTAAATATGAACAATTCCCTTGATATTTCGTAAATCGTAAAGATTTCGAATACATTAAAAAAAAAGGTTTACGGTAAACTTTTACTTAGACGTGCACTTTCCTCCCTGTCTGCCTCTCTTATACCATTGAGCGAGAGATCTAATAATTTTCTATTGGAAAAGTGAGAAAGAACAAATGAGAGAGGCACGACGTTGGATGCCGCCGAAAAGAAAAGCAACGAGAAAAGACAGTTCGAGCCATTTGTCAGCGACAATAAGTGGTCGGTCACACCACCGTCGATTGCCTCTTAACTTTTACGCTATTCTTTTACTCTCTTACTTTCTAAATCAATTTTGGACAATTGTGAAAAAATTAACTTCCTAAAATGGAATGGTCACGAATTGTTATGTTCGCATCATTTCAGCATATAGGACAAAATTTCGAAAACCGAAATATAAAAATGTTCTCATAATAAACAGCTTAGCTTTTATTCGATACAATTTTGTTTTTATTTTTGAGTTGTTTAAATATTTTTTAAAATCTGTTGATTCTTTCCCAAAATTTCTATTTAGATTTAGAAAATGTGGAGATAATTCATCGTATATTGACTTGGATATAACATTTAACTTTAACTTTTAAAAATGTTCGTAAATATTTTAAGTATTTTAATAATGTTAGTGCATTTCATGTTACGAAAAGAAACTGAAATCCCAGAAAATTTTAGGATAGAGCAGTTTTACAACTAAGACGAGCCGAGTTGGTCCTAAATAGACCGAGATGGGAAATACTTAAAATAAATACGACAAATGTTAATAAGACATTTAGCCAATAGCCTGCACATCATGTCACCGGAATATTGATTTCTTTAGCCCGTTCGTCTAGTTTGCAGAAAGTTTGGAATTATTGGACGAGCTTTCAGTTTACAACAAGGCAAAACAATTCGGGAATATAAATAGAAAAATTGTCTGGAATACAGGCACTTCTGTATTTTTCAAAACACTTTGCATATTTTTGGCAATTCAGCATCGGAAAAGCTATGAATACGGGACCTGAACTAAATTAGTTGCGAAGCGGTAAAAAAAAAGATTAATTGCGTTTGCATTCACGAATTAATTCACTAGTGAATTGTGCCTCGTCAAATAATTAAATTCCAAAGAAATAAAATTATAATAGTTGAATACTTAAGAATTATGAAATGACATATAAATAGAAAAATAGGTAAAATTACAAACATATTTCGTCAGATAATGATAATGCAACTTTTGTGCTTTGAAGGACTCTTGGCTATTGAAAGTAACCATAATAGTCATAATAATAACCAACACCCATAAAAGGGAAATAATTTTCAAAAGTAGAGAAATTTCGAAAGAAAAATTCCTGTATGAAACGATTTTAAATTTATTTTTATACTTCCCATATTTTTTCCTCTCGTTTGTTGCTTAACCTGAAAATTGAAGTTAAACGAGATTTGCAATTTTTCCGCTTTTTCTATTATGAATTTTTCTGACATTAATGATCTGGGATAAACGAAATATTTTCAAAGAAAAACAGTACCGATTAATGGGAGATCTGTTGTTTCCCTTCTTTTCATATCGTCTCAAAACATGAAAATGAAAAAACGAAGTTTACAGTCCTGTGGTTAGGGTTCCCGTGTACACATCAGCTTGCGGGGTTTGTAGATTTCAACGCATAAATTAATATTCTTGAATGCCTGAAATTTTTAGACAAATTTCACAGATTTTGTAAAAGTTCGAGAATATTTTGTGCAGTTACATTTTTATATTTCTAACGAATTCAGATTTTTATAAGATTTAATATATATAAAATGAGCTTTTTTGGTCTCAAAGCGTTGACTGACGTGGAACTAAGGAGGTTAAAATCTATCGGAACATTTTCCGACCATTTTAAAAAATGCTTAACAAATGTATGTGGATAATTTTTCGTATACTTTTTGAAAATAAGAAATAGTTCATGGTCCCAGAAGAATATTTTGATAATCTATTTCAACTCGATTTTCTCACTGACGGAGATGTTATACACTCAATTCTGGTTTTTTTCACAAAAAAATTTAACCCATGAAATTTCGGTCACGGACAACTTAAGCAAAAAACCGAAGACTTAAATATGTTTAAATTCTGCCGTGGTTACATTATCACGTTAGAAGCTTTAGAAATTTCTCCAGTTCTAATATGAAACTGCTGGTCTCGAAACGAACTTCATGCTACTCCTCCAAGTGCATATCCAAAAATCAAGAAATAAGGGCACGAAACGGTTATCTGCGATTCCTTGCCAATTTATCTCTTTTAAAAATATTAATTTCTATATTTTAAAGTACACTTGTTTCATAGTTTCATTCACTTTGGTCACAATTCGTAAAACCTCTCCTATACGGCAATGTTTAAAGTAACCTATTTGGATCCACGTGGGACATGGGACGCCGTGTTAAATTAATACAAATCTCGGGCTGTCAAAACATCTGTTATGCGTCCACAAATAACTGCGTGGGTCCCTATAATTTACTTTACAATTTCTATGGCCTGTGCCCCACTCTTTTCACATATATGATGGATACCCCGCGTTGTACCGGTGAAGAAATAATGAAAAATTTATGTTTATCCAACTTGAAATAAGTGTTCTTCCTTGCTAAGCTAATTGGTTTGAAGACTTGCGACTCTTTTCTTATTCAACAATTTCTCTTCTAGTCTGTTAGAGCGCTATAGTAATGAGTACTCGAGAAACTCACCTCGATTACTCATAGTCTTGTTTTCTTTGGAAAATTGTTTTGTTTGAGTTTCAACTCCTACATTGCATTGTACTCGATGTAAAATGATTCGCCATTTTCAATTCCTGACAACTCTGTTTATTAATAAGCGAGTTACCGTAAATGCCGTCCGCTCTGCCTTTAAATTAGCCTCGTGTAGTCTCCTTGGTCTTTTCCTTTTTATTTATTTTATAGGCACTATAATCGAAAGCGAAATATGTTAGAAGGTGGCATTGCACTTTTATCTTTCCCGGAAAAAAAACTCTGACGCGCTCAATTTTCTGATTTGCTTATCGTCTTCGATTTCTGTTTGGTTATGTGTTTGTAATTCATCTTTTACAGGAAAGGGTAATGACGGAGTACAAGCTTGTGGTGGTTGGAGATGGAGGAGTTGGAAAATCTGCACTCACCATCCAGCTCATTCAAAACCACTTCGTCGAGGAATACGACCCTACCATAGAGGACAGCTATAGAAAGCAGGTAAGAGCACTTGAAAATTTGACCTTTGAGGCGAACGAACTCACGTGTTTCGTACATTTGATGATAAAAAAAATGAACGAAAGATCGGAAGATATATTTTTGAAGCTCATTTTTGTAATTTTGAATTATAAAAACCATGGGTTCCTGGCCCATAAAAGACATTTCCTCTACTTCTCTTTGTACAGAGATAATTCGATCTAAAACTCCGGTACTGAACTATACTGGTTTTTCTCTTCCTGTTCACCGTTTTCACATTCAAAAGTTCTGACCTTCGGATGATATATATATCAAATCATCATTGTTTGGTCGAGTGTTTCACCATGAGGGTGATTGTAGTAAAGAAGTAGTGTGCCCGATTCCCACGTTGCTTTTTATCTCATAGAATAGTTATATGTCATGAAAATGTGCTCTGCAAGAAATAAGAGGTTTAAGTTTAAGAATCCTAACTAATTTTTTGCAAAAACATTGCCTCTCAGTCTTCTGTCACCTTTACAGTAGAATTGTGTAGATAAAGCGAATAGGCGAAAATAGATCACGCACAACGTAAAAGTTTTGTTAAAAATTGAAATTACTCATTAATTCTTGATTCAGGTAGTGATAGACGGCGAAACATGCCTCCTCGACATACTAGATACCGCCGGACAAGAAGAATACTCCGCGATGCGCGACCAATACATGAGGACAGGAGAAGGTTTTCTGTTAGTATTCGCTGTCAACGAAGCAAAATCGTTCGAGAACGTCGCCAACTACCGTGAGCAGATTCGAAGGGTAAAGGATTCAGATGATGTGAGTTTTTCCTTGAATAAATCTCTTTTTATTTATTCAATGCTTATGTTCAGGTTCCAATGGTGTTAGTGGGAAACAAATGTGATTTGGCATCAAGATCTGTAGACTTCCGAACTGTCAGTGAGACGGCAAAGGGATACGGTATGCCTAATGTCGACACTTCGGCCAAGACACGTATGGGAGTCGACGAGGCATTCTACACACTTGTTCGGGAAATTCGTAAAGTAAGCTGTTTTGAGATGTGCAAATTTTATTAAACTTATAATTTTCTATTGATCAGCAATTTTAAATTTTAGCATCGTGAGCGTCATGACAACAACAAACCCCAGAAAAAGAAGAAGTGTCAAATAATGTGAATCACTCGTTGCTTCGTCACCTTTTTCTCAGTCGTGTCAACACATTACGAAATATCCTTCGTCTCATACTTTCATTTCAGTACAGTTATTATCCATTTATTTGTTTTATCTGAAATTTGTGATTGATTCTCTTCAAATTCTACGTACTACTTCCAATCTTTCCCTCTTTCTATGCATTGATTGAATGCGCTCTCTCGTCTGCTTTTCCCTCCTAACTGTAATATTTTCTTCTCCACCTTCATTCGAGTTCCTCCATTTTCGCTTAGCCTCTCTTCATTCATTCTTAGATGTCAAAGTAGTAGTAGTTTGATCCATATCTGAAATTTAATCTGAAGCTGTTCGTTTCCAAGTTTGGCCAACTCTATCAATAAAGTCGCACCTTTTTTCTCTTTACTGCATATTTTCTTCTGAGTGTTAACTTGTTCTTCTGATGCTTTATCCCTTTTTATCCTTCCACACAATTTTTGGCCTCGCTCATTTCCGGAAACTTTCTGGAAACCAAATTCTTTTGAATCTGCCGGTCCTCACAATATTTTTCTCGAATTTCGTACCAAATTATTTTATTAACGACACCATAGAATCACATAGTAGCACTAAAATTTATATGTTCTGTCTCCCCATTGCATTCGTATCTTTTCGTTTTCATTTTGTAGCTTCATCTGAGTATTTTATTTATTTTTTAAACAAGCTTCTCATTTTTCTTTTTGTAAAGCATTATTATTATTATGAATCTTGAAACTATCAAAATCACTACAACTGTTTTCTGTGTTTTGTATGTAACTTTTGAATATTTTGTGGCTTCCCAACGGATCTCTCAAAATAAGTTTATTTAACAGAATGACCAGGAAAAGGAAAAATGTGGAGTCCGGAGAAAACCCGCCGGCAAAAAACCCATTCGAAGGTTATGGATATACCGAGGAAAAAAGTGTTCAAAACTTTAACGAATCTCCATTTAATGCTGAGAAATTTGGATATGGTAATCGTAATCGTGAACATCATGATGGTAGAGATTTTCGACGGAACGATAGATGGGGAAGCAAAAGACAATTTGGTGAACGAGATTTTGAGAGTGTTAGTGCTTGATATGTCGTTGTGATTCTATATTATAAAATCGTTTTTTGTTCGCACAATTCTCTTGATATTTTACAGAAATATGGTCAAGTAGGCGGAAATGGCTCTTGTGACCAACCCGATAACACCCACAGAAATGAATCCATTCCACATCACGATTCTAGTCTGGATGGAGGTCAAGAATTCCCGAAAGAAATTGTTGGATACCTGAGAAGTATAGAGCAAATCAAAAAAAAGGAAGGAAAAATCGAAGAGTACATCCTGGAAAAGTGCGCAGAAGAAGTGGCGGGTCATGAAACTACTCTCCTTGCTTGGACTGAGGCAGCTGTCGTCGTTGAATCGGTATTCGGAAGCTGCCCAAAAGGCGCTGCAATGTTTCTGTCTTCTGTTTCTCGTCTTAAACACAAAAAGTTAGCTGATCTGATGTTCAGTGGAGCCAGTGCAAGAACCATCGAAAATCTAATTTTCTCCATGTGCCCAATCGAAAACGTGGAGCACATTGAACTCCTCCAAACGCTCACTGGAATTCTGATTGACAACTGGAATGATTCTGTTACTTCCCAGCCATCAAGCTTCCTTATGAGAGCGATCGTTTGGGTGTGTTGTGGGCTGTCTGCAAGACCGAAAGCAGGAGAAGAGAAAAAACGAAATTATAAAAGACAAGAAATGAAAACCGGCCTGAAAAAAGTTTATGAAAAGCTGGCTGTTTTGGCATTTGATGAAAATCTCAACAGAAATTTCTTCGATTCAACCGTCTTCGTGACCCTCTTCCAAGATTTCATTGAAGCTGATGCACTTTTAGGAGATAAGCGTGGGGATGAGTATGTAAAGAAAAAGATCGAAAAAGATGATATTGATAGTATTTCAAACGCCTGGTATTCAGCGAATGGTTCACGTGTCTGGGAAAAATTAGTGGAGAATTGCTCGGAAGATGCACGAAGTCTCTTGTGGCTCGAATTTTGTAGTAAAAACGTCGAAGATTTGACAGACAACAAGTTTGCCAATTTTCCTTTGCAAAAAATGATTAGTAGCTCCACTTCATTGGAAACTGTCACAGAAATCATTGAAACAATGTCTCCAAAATGCGCATCCCTTATCCAACATCAAAACTCGGGAGTCTTCTTTGCTGTTCTTCGATGTGCAGCCAGATATGCATCTACTGAACAGACGATCCTCCAAAAGTTGAGAAAATACTTCCGTTCGTCTTCTGAAGCCAAGAAAAGCCACTTTTTGCTAAACGCACTCACTATGAATGACTATGACGGTTCCAATTTTGACGTACAGAAGTTTACACAAAAAGTGAGTATAACTTATGGGGTTATTCATAATAATAATAATCAAAAAGAAAAGCAAATCTTTTAGATAGTGCAGAAAGTGGTTCAATCGGAATTAAATGCAAAATAAATAGTCAAAAATTTTAATTAATGGTTTATTTCATGTTAGGTGCCGAAATTTTAAGTCTAGACATTTGGCTGGAAGTTTAAAAAGTACGTTTTTTAATTTAATGACTTTAACTAAAATGTGAATTTGTTTTCCTTACAATTTTCACCAATTTCAATCTGTTTGAACTCCTTTCAGCGTTTTTCCAGAGCCCCTTCCGTTGTTTCCCATATTCGTAAATAGCCTCATTCAACAGACCGAACATACCTGCTTTCTACCTTTAACAAGATAAAAGTATTCCAGGGTGCCATGCTTGTCTCAGAGCTTGTCAACTTCTCGAGAACCAAAACTATATCTGCTGGATTCGAGAGCCTTACTGATCTAGGCATTCAGGAAATGTCTTGTAACAAGTACACGTCTCGCTTGATTCAGGCAGTGCTGGCCAGTAAGACAATGCCAGAAGGAATCAAAGAAAAAATTATTGGCGCGTTCAATGTAAGATGACAATTTGAAATTACTGAAATTTAACTATTATTACAGAAGGACTCTTGGGAAAGGCTTATCACGGACACATACGGAAGCAGAGTTTTTGAAAAAATTTGGGATTTCGTGGAAGTGAAAAGGAAACAGGAAATCATGAAAATTCTTGTTGGAATTCATGTTAGTGCAAAAACTCATATTATTACCTAATCGTCCTGTTGAATTTCAGAACTCGTCGAAATTTTGGAAGTTTGCCATGCTCCGCTGTGATCTGTATTTGTTCAGGAAGAGTCGGAAGGATTGGGTGGAAAAAATGAAAAAAGTTCAGAAATGATTTCATTGTTTCACGTGTTGTTAATTTTGTTGATGATTGAATTGTTTTGTTTTTCTAATGTTTTATTTATGAGAATAGATGTCTCCGTTTTCTTATAACCGGAAAGGTACTCTGTGTTATTTGGCCAGCCAGGGGTTTTTCGGAGTGACAAACGGAAGAAAAAAGGCGATTTCTCTAATGGAACTTGTAAGAAAGACTCAAACATTGTGAAGAGACTGGTTAGAAAGTTTAACATACCGCAGAAAACTTTTTGCCTGCCTTGATCCTTGAATATATATTTTAGTAATTGTCTGATCTTAAAAATTCGTTGATTTCACCTAGTGACCTGGATCTTGATCAGTTTGAAGAAATTCATAAATTCTGATAACTGTTGCAGGGGCTGTAAGGGACCCTGCCGCTGTCAAATACCTCTACTCTTCGACCAAATAGGATGGGTGGTCGAAGAGCAAGTTCGCGTTCAATTAAATTGTTCTATAAATTGTTAGTGTTATTCGAGTATATCTAATAACATTTTTTAGAAAAAAAGTCCAAAAAAACCTCCAAAAATGGCCAAAAATCAGTGGACCCTCCCCCCCACCCACTAAGATAGCGCCCACGCCGTCTACTTCCTTCATTTGATATTCGCATGGTTGCTTACTCCTTGGGTTCGATGGATTGGGTTTAACAATTGAATTGAATGGTGAAGTTGTGGAATGTAAGGAAGCTCTTACTTCCGCAACAATCACCCTGTCAAAATCAGGAAAGATCGGTACGGCTGGAAAACCGCCGGCAAATACACACCCGGAGAATCTGCAGTGTTTATTATAGTAAAGCTTGTTCGTTTCACGATTTCTCCGCCCGTTTCTTTTATATCGAAACGAATGCGAAGTGGAATCAGTAGCAGGTGATCGTTAGCGTGGCAACTCTCGAAAGGTGTTGCGCAATGCATCGTTTCTTTTTCGGAGAGCTGACTGATACGTGTGGAAAGACGCTGCCAGTATTTGCCAAAGGCGCGAAGAACAGGTGAAGACCGGTTGGATCAGGGCACGAAAGAGAGGAAGATGGAGAAAGAGTGAGAGAATGCACACAAAAATCCTCCCTCTTAACTTTGACTTTGCCGCTGCACTGTTACCTTCTTGCTCCGTGCCTTCCTTGTTCCACGCCATTCGGATTTGACGGGTTTGCTGAAACCGTAATTTTTTTCTTTTTTTTTCATTTTCCAGCTTTTCGAGCATCCATTTCCAGTCTTTCTTAAAAATATAAAAATGCATATCATATTTTTCATAACATTTTTGTTTAGAAGCACACTCTTCCAGACCATCCATCAATGCGTTTTAGTTTTTCACAACTTTCAGCTTTATATTTTAAGCACGAAATCCTTATTGAAAAAATAACGATTTTTATTATTTAAACTTTCTGAAAATCAATGAAATGCTTGCGGCGCAATCACTGAAAGAAGTGCTTCAAAATTAGACGGCTGCCTCGCGTTTTCAGTACAAATTGCACTGATTTTAACAGATGCTCACAAAAAGTTCTATTTTTGCGAAATTCAATCAAGAATTTCTGAAATAATCGAACCGTTTTTGACATTTTGGCAAGCAGCCGCAAAAGTTTCGTTTTTCAACTGAAAATAGTCGAATTTTGATATTTATTTCATTGGCCGCTGAATTGACGTGCATCATTCCTATATTTCACATTAATTTCAGAATGCTGCCGAACTTTCTTTCCAGTTTTGTTTCTGATTTCGCACGGCGCTTCGGTGGCTCGAAGGCCAAAGTTCTAAAACTCGGAAATCCGTAACTTTTGCGTGTAACTTGTTTGACTCGTGCTCTTGAAATTTGTTATAAAGAAATGCGTATTGAGCAAAGACTGAAGAATATGGACGAACAAATAAATATCATGAGTCGCACTGTTTAAATCTTTAAAACTCGAAACGTTCTAGTTTTTAAAGGATCCTCAAAGTGAATACCTTTTCCGTAGTTCTGCATAGCTTAATGTGTTTTCAACAAAATTCAATCGCCTGGCGGCGATTGAATTTTGCCAAAAAAGAAATCATCGCCTTCATCGTGCATTCTTTTTTAAATTTTTAATTTCTGAACATTATTAACATTCATATAAATGTTCCCTTTCTGTTCTCCGATTTGCACTCGTTTTTGTGTTTATTCAATTTTGCGCAGTTCGTTTTTTCTGAGCCGCATGCAAATAGACACAGCAATTCAGTTTTGTTACTTGTGTCTTACCTCCCCCCCCCCCTACTTTTTTTTCCTCTCCGTTCCAATATTATGTTCATTTGTGTGCATTCAAGTGAGCCCTTGATGCAAAACGCTCTTCCATTCAAGAAGTGCGTGAGGTTATTCAACTCTTCTTCTGACACCAATTGTGCGACACGAAAAATTCGAATCCGAACTTTTCCGAATTCGAACTTTCTAGCTCTTTTCTTTGAGAATTGTGCATTCTCATATCATTTGTCGACTTCTCATGTATTTAATTAAACTAAAAGTGAATTTTAAATTATTTTAAAATCGAAATCTAATGCGCATGATTTTTAATTATCTATTAAAAGGAAGAATTCTTTATTGCTGAGCTCTTAAAGCAATAAATAGCATACTCAAACATATTTATTTATTTATTTATTTATTTATATTAGAGTTTATAAATGAAATAAGCAATAAAGAAGTCTCAATTTTGCTTTCCGATTTCACGATTCTATGATCACGATTCTCAATTATCCGTTTTTTTTTCAGAATTGTTTTGCATTCCGAGCCCTTTTCATAAACTTGAAGCGCAATGCCATCAGAACGCAATGGTCCGAATGGATCTCTGGAAGAGTACTGCTGTAAGCCTGTGCACGCCTATAGTTTTCATTTTCAGCAACGGCGACTACCTTCCGCTGGAAGTGATAGGCGATGAAAGCTCATTAGATGGGAGTCATGTCTGTGAAGATGTCATAATGTCCATTACAAAGAAGCATGTGCAATGCTTAGCTAGGTGAGTGAGTCATTTGAGAAGAAGGGGAGTATGTGAAATCGGAACGCGTTTGCTTTACCCAGAGTATTTTTAGTTGATTTATCGCTGAGAAAAGTAATCTTGTAAAGGAAACGCGCTCCATTGAACAGAGTTCCAATTCCATACAGTTCCGCTTCCATGCGGTTTTACTTTAAAACAGTTCTAATTCCCTATCAGTTCCAATTAAATAATGTTTTCTTTTTTAACAGTTTTATTTTCATCGTGTTCCGATTTCCTACGAGTTCTATTCTCATTTTATTCAGATTTTACATACCCCCAGAAGAAGCTGTCATCCCTGATGAAAACAAAGAGAAAAAAGCAACTAATGCTTCAAAGGCATACCGTCAAACGCCTAATTGAACGAAGCTGATGAATTAATTTGTCATTTTATTAAGCCATTTACAATACTCTTTCCATTCCTTCTTCATTAGTCCAATTTCCAATTTGCAGGTTCTCAAACAATGAACTTCTGGCCAGGGACACCGTTGGTCAAAATGCTCTTCACATGGCAGCTCGAGTGGGCGATCTGACCATTCTAAAGTGAGCTTGAATATGTAAAACTAGTAATTGATAGTGAAGATGAAGAAAAAGAAGGCAATCGAGAGCTTTTCGCCGAAGATCAGCTTGAAATTGATACGCGAGAGCGAACGAAGAGCAAACATTGTGCAGGCAGACACAAGCCATTGACTAGATTCGTTTGCAGGTATTTGCTGGACAGACTTCCTGAGCTTAGGGCCATCCAATCAACAAATGGAGAGACGGCAGCGCATATCTCTGCTGCACATGGAGGTATTTTAACAATCTTGAAAAGAATGCTGCACAATCTCTGTTTACAACTCTCTTGGCTGAGAAATTTCAAAGAAAGATTCAAAATCCATTTATTTTATAGCTGATATCTTAAAATACAACTACGCTAGCCCGCTTTAAAACCATTTTTGACATACCGTGCAGCAGCGGGCACTGAAATATCCCTTTATAACCTTTTTTCAGAGAGAAAGTACGAACTTGAGGTCGACAGTAAAATCGATCGTTGCAAAATGAATCAGAAAATGATACAGCTTAGCTCTTCTTTAAAAAATTCAAACATTCAAAAAATTATATTTTTTTGTTTAAAAAAACCGGGTTCGTTGCGTTTTCACCCGGAAAATGACTTTAAATAAGGTATTTAATAAGCAACAAAAACTGTTTCAAAATAATCAATACTGAATTGCAAATCCTCGAGAATCGATTGCTTCTCTTGACATCTTCATGGAATCGACTGGATCAGGTTTTTAGAACAGACTTTGGAATCTAAGCCCATACAGTCCACAACCAAGAGAATTTCTCGATGCCGGAAACGCGTGTATCACGTTCTTTTGCTCTTGACACTCCACAAAACTCGTTTCCATTGGATTTGAGTCCAGTTGAAATGAACTCGCGCATAAATCACCTAGATCAGCCTAGATCTAGATCAGATTTAGATTTGCTCGATTGCGTTCAGAAATGCACAGCTTCTTCGTAGGTCTTCTGCTAAAGAGTTCAGCGTCATTTAGGCGACGTCGGATGGTTCCGACGCTTGCCACAAGTGGTCCACAATGGAAACCTGATCGAGGACTTCTGCGGCACTCTGACCTCAGCCATCGAGAGGGTTGCGTCTTGATAAGATGTTTCTATCCGTTAGATAGATCGTAACGCGAGCCATTGAGGATCTTCTCTTTTCTTGTGTTCATTTTAAGCTCTCCAGCGCTTCAAAAATGTTTAAATTGTGAAACGATCGATGTTGAATTGCTCAGTGAGTTGCCTGAGAGCTCGTCCCTTCCTGCGCTCTCTAGCAAAAAGATGTCTAGCTGTTTTCGATTCTTGAAGGATTGCAATTAAGTATTGATCATTCTGAAATCGTTTCTATTGTTTATTACATCATTTGCAAGCCGTTCCCGGGTGAAATCGCAATAAACTTTTCGCAGTTAAAAATCGAAAAATCCAATTTTTTTCGAATTTTCCAAAAAAAAAAAACATTTTTTTTATCGACAAGATCTGAACTGGATCATTTTTCTAGCTCATTTCTCAATTTTTTCACGGTTGATCTGAAGTTCCCAGCTTGTCTTCAATAAGAGTTGAAAAACCAAAGTGGTGTATTTGGTTTTCAACGATACTCAATACCCTGTTCCGAATGAAACACTTCTCAGGGAAGATGTTCTTAAAATGATTGCTCGCTGAAATAAATTTATGAAAAGTCTGATATTTCACAAGGGCAATGCTATTTTCAATTTTTTTTTCTTCAACTTTCAGACATGCGAGCTTTGGAAATGCTGCTCGGTGGTAACCTGAAATCAACAATGAAGAGTGCGATGGCACGTGATGTCAACGGGACGTCCGTATTGATGGCTTCGATCGCTCGTGGAGACACTGACATAGCCATCTGGCTGCTCCGAAAGTTTGGAAAAGGACTTGCCCTTCTTGAAAACAATTGCAAAATGCTGCCAGTTCACGTGGCAGCTGCGCAAGGAAATATTGAATTTCTTCGAGCAGCCATCAAGTTTGACAACCAAATGGTGAATGCTCGCGACGAATTCGGATGCACACCGTGTGTCTATGCTGTACAGGCCGGCTGCCTTGGAACAGTTCGGTATTTGGTGGAAAAAGCTCGAAGTGAAATGGGATCGGTGAGCAGCAGAGGGCAATCCCTTCTCCATATTGCATGCCTTTGCGGGCATGATCATATTGTTAGATGGATTCTCCACAGATCAGGATCTGATGCAATTTTATGGACAACCAATGATAGAGCGAATGCAGTTCATTGCGCGGCATGTGAGTCATTTGATGTTTAGAGCCAAGCAATATGTATCATTTCAGACGCAGGAAGTGTTGCCGTTCTCTCACAGCTTCTGAATGCTTTCAGCAAAAAGAAAAGGCATCATGTGATGACGTTGAGAGATTCCAGAGGCAATACGCCACTTCATTTGGCTGCTATGAACAATCATTTAGACGCCGCTCTTTACATGGTGTGCTTCAATTCTCTAGATATATAAATCAATAGTTTCTTCAGCTCGAGAACGGAGCCGATCCTGCCCTGATTAACTCCAATGGACACTCTCCACAATCGATTGCAGCTCTGCGAAACCATAGAGAAATGGAAAGACTTGTAGCTTCTTACCAAGGGAAAAAAAGAAAGAGCAAGTCGAAGAAGAAGGCTCAATCATTGCACGATCTGTCACAGTTCGCTTCTCTCCAAAGTGGTCCGATGAGTCCAGGAGGGGTAACCAGCTATTCCAGCAACACGAACGGCTTCGAAACAGCTGAGCGGAGAGCATTCTCTCCTAGGGAGCTCAGTTCCGGATACTCGAGTAATGGAGATGTTGCCGAGTCAATGTGCGTTTTCTTGATTCCCTTCTTTTCACTGTACATACCCTTCATTGACAAGCAAACCAGTAACGGGTTGCATCGTAGTCATGGTGTAACTTGATTTTTGTGGGATACAGGGCATTCAAAGAGCACGTCTACATGAAAACGATCATTCGTAGGACAAAAGAGGAAGCCTCCTAAAAATTTAACAGATATCAAAGCTTTTTTAAAGATTTCAATCCGCAGAAATGATATTCTTCCAAAAACCGTCTATATCATCTATAGATCGTCTATAAGCATTGAATTACATGCTTAAAAAATTTTTTAAGAATAGTTAAACTTCATTAAAAGTTTTAAAATATTTATTTTATTATATATTATATGAGAATACTTTAACATTTTAAAATAAATCTTTATTTTCTTAATAAAATTAAGAGGTTTTTTAAAATTTCAATTTATATAATTTTTTAACAAATAAATTCTGATTTTAAAATTTTATAGTATTTTCTAAATAATATTAAAATTTTAAACTTTTAATTAAGTTTAAATATTTTTAATAAGTAAAATAAACTTGTCCATAGGCTTTTGTGTCAAAGTTTATAAGCTGAGTATGAGCCTTTCGTATAGCATTCCTGCAAATGACTCGCGTTTTCCCAAAAGATTACCTTGCTGCCAGTACCTTTCTGTGCATAGAAAGTCGGACCTCGAAACCAGAACTAGCTGCAACTTTTGGATTTTCCATTTTTCGAATCTTTTGGAATTTCAAGAGATTTTTTTCAGCAAAAGCGAGGCGGAAATAATTCGCCACCGCTTGCGTTTCATCGAAGACGACGTAGATTCCCTTCGAGACACTGGTGCCCAAACGGACATGGACCTTCTGCAAACCCATGTCAAAGTGCTGGATGATAAGACGTGGACCGGTCTAGGCCTTTCAGCTGTAGAGCAAATCGATAGAGTTCTGGATGAACTGGAGTTTGAAAACTAAGGCCGCATTTCCGATTCCAATCCACTTCCGTACCATTGGCAAAAGGGCGTTTCCTTTTTTTTAGCCCGGTTCGTCAACTTGGTGCTCTTTTTTTAAGGAGTGTCTGGACATGCAAAAGCAAATTCCTTTTCCTCGTTTTCATTTATCTAAAAAATGTATCATTTTGTCTTCAGTTACTTTCTGTACCCTCACACTCTTTCAATCCCTTTTCTCTTAGCGATCAATGGAATTCCAGCATTTGACTTCTGTTTCAAGTGTAAATCGCCAATCTCAGATACTTGCCATAATGTCATTGAGTGAATTCTTCAAAAATAGAGCTTCATCTTTGTAGTTTACAACGTTTCTGTACGATCACTGACAACAGATTCTCATTAACGAACTCCCCTTCATTGAATCCTCTGAAATTTTCTGTGATTTTAGAAGGCGTTCTCTCGCGAGAGCCTTACATCTGTGAGCAGTGAACGCGCACAAAGGACCAAAAAAATATAAAATGAGATTCTACTTTTGGAATTATGGCAAGCATTGGTGTCTTTCGACTGGAAGCAATTGAATGTTGATATTCCATTGTATAATAGCGCGCATTCAAAAACGCCATCGATAGAAACGCATGGAGCGCCAGCAAAATGACGAGCTCCATTATCTCGAAGTAGCTCGAAGCTCCTTTCCATACAATGAGGTATGCGTATATAAAAAAGAAAAGTAAAGATAAAGTAGAGATTCAGAATTAGAATCTTAAAAAATGACGAAACGCATAATTCAAACGATATCAACGATTTTAATTGGCAAACGTACAACACCCCCGTACCTTTCGTCTTTCGGCTTAAAAATAGTTCTATGCGAAATAATATCTGAAAATTAGTCGAAAGAAGGAGAATCTTGCTGTCGCATAACATATTATCTATCCGCGAGTACGTGATTTTTCGTTTAAAGGCGCTGTTTGGGTCTCGTTAGGGGATAGCGCGTCTTAACACGCTAATTTAAAAATTGTAAGAAAGCGCACACACTGCTTTTGTGATTTCTTTTCGAAAATTGAAGCGAATATTAGAATTTTTCTATATTTTGCTTCGAAAATCATGTTTTTTAAATTAATTTTTATTGTCAAATTTCTCAAACTGTTTATTAAACTGAATAAAGCACAAACGCAGTGTGTGCGCTTTCTTACAATTTTTAATTTAGAGCGTTAAAACGCGCTATCCCCTAACGAGACCCAAACATCGCCTTTGAACAAAAAATCTTATCCTCGCGGATGGATAATATGAATCTTTGTATGACGCTTTTGCATGTAATATGGTGTGATTCTGGCATTTTCTTAATACATATTTCGAAGAAGTAAGCGTTTTTCACAGTAAATTTACTTCAGAAAGATAGCGGTGGATCTCAATTTGTATGTTTATAATTGTTGCATCTTTTATTAAGCAAATAAACATTTTTAAATTTCAAATCACAATGTCACAGGATGTCACTACTACTCACTGGTAGTATTCAACCCGATTCACAGCACTAAATCAGAAGAAGCCAAAGTGAAAAATGAGGAAAAAGAATATTGATGCGGCATAATGAAGTGGATGAAGTTCAGGGCAATTTAATGTTTGCCATTTCTCATTAAAATTTGTGATTCAAGATCATCCTTAATGAATGAGACGGGAGATTGGGCGTTTGCACAGTTGAGTTGCGATTGCTCCAATGCCTGCAAATAATATAATTTTTTTTTAATTGAGCAATATGCATTGGGAATGTATTGGGTTGAGGAATAAGTTCGTAGAGTTTTTATATTATTTTTTGTTTCACAACAATTTTCTTGTTGTTTGGCAAAGTGTATATATTTATCTGATAGCGCTTTTTCTGCTCTACAAAACAGTGTTTTTAGTTTGTTTTGAAATTTTAATTTCAGAAGGCTTAGAAATGAACTATCCAGGAGGCAAAAATCAGCATTTTCGACATCTGCTCTACTTCGCTTTTCATCGAGAGCAAAAAGCAGCCGAAGCCGCTCGAGAAATATGCAGTGTGTATGGAGAAGGTGTCAGTGTGTCGTTTCGAAAGCATTTCAAGAAATTTTTCGAGAATTTTTCGAAACATTTCTCAAAAAATTTCCGAAAAATCAACGAGAAAAATTTCTCGAAAAATTTCGAAAATTCTCGAAAAAAAAAACATATTTGATAAAAAATAATAATGAACTATTATCGGTATTAAAAGGTTGAAAACAGACTTAAAAACCGAGACATTGAAGCGTACCTCGAAGTTTTTGTACATCTCAACGGCCACTTCGGATGCCACCAGGTCACTTTGCGATTTGATGAAACTCAATATGATCTTGCCATCTAAAGTGAGATAATTGTCGCCAAACTTTCTGAACATATCCTTCTGATTCCTGTCTTTGTGATTGCGGATACTATGAAGCAAGCTGTTGATAAAGTAAGGCTTCATGATCTGAATGGCATTATAGATGTGAGCGATTCCTGTTGCAAAAAATAGGAAGACGAGCCAGAACCTGAAAATTAATCTCATTCTTAAAAGTAAGCAATTTCTGTAGGAGATTGACTCGAATTCGAAGCCAAACAAGAGTCAGAGTTTTACAAAAATACGAAATTGATCATTCATACTAACCGATCTAGAAATGGGCAAAACGGAACTTCGAAAGTTCCGAAAAAAAATTAATTAAAGAGAATTAGATCGGAATGATGAAAAAGAAAAATCATCGGAAAAATAAATTACGGTATTTTAAAGGCGCATGCTCAAGAAATTGCTCTTCGTTTCGAGTGGATTCACTATATATTCTCGATATTAATTCTTTCTTATAATCAATTTTGTTTTCGTAAAACGCCGTTTTATCACCTGAATATAGGAAAATTGCATATTTAATTGAAGCAAATCTAAATAGAGCAAAAAATCTTTAAAAAAAAAGCTTAATATTCGCTTAACGAGAAAAATAAGAAACCATAAATTTTCACACCAATCACTTCAAAAAAATTTAATTCAAAGGAGAATTTTAAAATTTGTTTAATTTGTTGTTTTCTTTGATTTTTTTTTTGCGAAAATTGTTCGAAATATTCAGAAATTTCAAATTTTCAAAATTCAGCATTTTCAAGAATTTCGAAAATTGCCAAAATGCCCATTCAGCATAACTGTGTGCTTGCCGAAAATCCAGCGGAAATAGTATCTTTTGTGGAGAATTTTCATCGTTAAGTGTGTGTCATAAAGTCAAAAATTATTTTAAAATTCCAAAAAAAATCCCCTTGCGCCACTGTTCTCTTCATTTTTCAGCCTCTCGCATAAAATCTCTATAGACATTGAATAATTAATAAAAATTTTGAAAATCTGCGCAGCACATTAAAATATTTTCGCAATTTTCTACAAAAAATGCTAATTATTGTGTTCTTTTCCGCGTTTTAGAAGACTCTTTTTAAGAAAAAGTTTACGCTTATAGCAATGAATTCGGACTATGCCATCACCATTTCGCCGTATTGAACTAATATTTAAAGCAATTTAAGGTGAATTGGTCAGTCAAAAATAGGAAATTTTCACGAAAAAGTGCAAAAAATCACCAGAAGAACAGGAAGATCTTCTCATTGAACTCATTTATACCGATCACACATTGGACAGTCTCGTCGCGGTTGTTTCCAGCCATTTCTCGAATTTGGAAGTCGCAGAAGGTAAGACGGGGAAACAATCCGGTGGTCTCCCAAGTGACACCATTCAATAGATTGAGGAAAAGTGTCCATCCCCAGAACAAATCCGTCTTTTGGCCAAGGAAATAGCCAAGAATCACGAACTGAGCAAGGGCATTGAAGAGATAAAGGACTTTAATGACGGCGTAAACAAAGTACATTCTGATATTGGAAATGGATCTTGGCGCGTGTACAGTGGTGATCTTGAGTCTCATGAATTTCGCCATTTCCGAAACTTTGTCTTTTCGTTTCTCTTCGCTTTCCGTGCGAATCTCATTGGTGGTGTCGCAGAAGTATATTAATGGCATGTCCGTGGCAGATTGTGACATTTTCCAAAGAAACTTCGGAATCATGAAAGCGATTCCAGCCATCGCCAAGTACATGCTCGACCATTGGTAATAGGACAGACGATGACGCTCCTTGTGGTATTCCGGGATGTCGCTCATCAGTTCCTTGCTTGGATACCAGTACGTATCCTTCAGAAAGCAGTAGTTCTCCGCGAATTCTCCCCACTCTCCGGAGTACGTCTGAGGCACCCAACACTCCATGGCTGATCCGACGTAGCTGGAACAATGATTCATTAGAGGGCATTCGTTTCTAAACAAAAATGCTGAAAAAGCCGTGGCACTTACGTTTTGGCGGATGTAAGAATCGACGCGATGATGAACAAGAAGGCGCTGATCAAGCACGAAAGGCTGTCACTAGCATCGTCGATCGGGGTGGTTCCAAGATGATTTGTGAGTGAAGTGAGAAACGGAACTGAGAACATCCTGGATCCACTTCAGGATCTTTCTCCAGATGCTCCAAGAAACTCTGAAAGTTGGAAAGCATTACGCTGTGCTGAAGGAAGTAGGTAGGGCTTTATCCTAGGCAAAGTTAGAAAAAAACGCCAGAAAATTGATCCTTTTAGCGATCTGAAAGGTTCGGGAAACAAAGAGAGGTGCATACAGATGCAGATGAAAGAGGTAACAGACTGTGGCGGTCGATGCCAATCGGCTGGTATGGCTTCCACGAAAGACGAAGACAAAAAGTCGTCTTTCGCCTCGCCTCTCGTCTCCCTGTCTTTCAGTTCGTCTTAAAGTCGATATATCGAGGAAATCGACTGATTCCTCCGTGGACAACCATCGCCCAAGACCGCAAAGCATGGTTAGCTGTGATCCGCGCCCACACAAGCGACTAACGGATCGACTAAGTAACTAAGTAAGTATGTGTATCAACACAATGTCTATTTCAGCGTCAGACGAGTGCAAGACGAAGACGAAGACGAGACAAGACGGTCTTATTTCGTCTTTCGTGGAAGCCTAATTGGCTGGATCATTGATTGAGGGTTCCCGTGTGGAACCTAACCTGGCGACTTATCATAGACAGGAAAAAGCACTCCTATTAAATGTCTATCCAGAGTGGATATTTATTACTCGATCTTACAACAATAAGCGAACTAATCTACTAAAGATCTACTCGAACTGATCTACCTCCAGCGAACTGATCTAAAGGATTTTCCGCGTCGATTGCCCCTATCTTAGCTCGAAAAACCATCACTCCAGCAAGTCTCCGCCTCTTAACTATAACGTCCTCTGACCACTTCGATGTCTCTATCTCCCAAGACTACCAACATCGGAAATTCAGGAGAGCTTCTGGCCCACCCATTCCTCTTCGTGATGACTCAAGTGGACTGATGCCCGTTAGAGATGTCGTAACCGCCGCCCAATCAAATGCCTCGGTTCCTTATTTTCAATAGTCAAAAATATTCGAAATTCTAGAGAGAACAGTAAAAGGAATAAATTCTGAAAGCACTCTGGATTTCTGTTTTCTTCGATGCGCTATTCTAGAAAGAAAACGAAAGTGAAATGGATGGTCACTAACTGCGAGGGAAGTGTCTGGAAAACAGAACGAGACAGAGCAGGAGAAGAGGGAACAGACAGTGTGGTTGTTGAGGCCGATGGGCGGAGCGTCATTGAAGGCACCGTGGTCGTCTATCCAATTTTCTGAATCATCAGGCAACCTTTCCGTTTTAAATTTGAAATTTGAAACAGCTTTGAGTTGGAGATCAAACAATGAAGAAGCTTGAAAATGTGAAAACATTGCACGATTCTTCTCTTCGATTTTCCGATGAACGCTAGGATCATTAAAGAAAACAGAATAACGGAAAGATGTAAGAAACTGCAAGAGCAGTGTGTGAAAAGCAAAACGAGAAGGAGCAGGAGACGGACAGTGCCCTTGTTGCTGCTGATGAGCGGAACCAGTAGGGAGTGGTGAGTTCGCCCAGTCAACAGTCTGAATCATCGCGAAAAGGGAGCGCAATGCCTGGGCAATGTGCATTATATAGATCGGTGGAGGTCATTTCTGAAAGCGGCGGTTCAAGAGTGATTCAAGAGTTCAACGCAAGTGAGAAAGGATTGTGCTTCGTTGAAAAGCGCCAAAATGAGTCAAATCGCCTAAACTGGAGATCCTTTCCGTGCTCAAGAATCCTCAAGAGCTCTCAATTTCCTACTGTAGCTTGAGAAGAGTCGAAGGAAACTCATCACTGAATTGAACAGCGAAAGGACTGAAAGGCCGATTGACTGGAAGGGAAAACACTTCGAAGACAATGCGGGGCGGAGCATGAGACAGATGAATGAGAGAGCAGACAGTGTGGCGGATGATGCCAATTGGGCGGAGCCGGAATGTCATCCAGTCAACGATATGAATCATCAAGGGAGCGAATCACATTGGTTCGAAAACAGATCGGCAGTGCGTTGATTATCACGAGTGAATTGTATTGATTGGAAAGGACGCATGGCGCTTCTAACTGAAAAGCTGGAAGCAGCGAAGAAGCAGAAGAAAAGACGTGCAGAAAGCCTTAAGACGACGTCGTCTTTGTCTGAAATAAGTGAAAAAATTCTATTGTTTGATAGCCGAGGAAACAGAAATTTTCAGATGTGCTCCACCCCCCCCCCTCGCATGCAGAACCCCTTTTTTACGTCCATCCGTTGCTTTCCAATTGAACAGAACACTGTGAGCACGGAAATGATGAAATCGTAGATTCAACAGATGTCAGGCAGAGCTACAGTACGTTTATACCTTTATGGCCGTATAAAACGGAAAAAAACATTTTTTCACGGAATCTGGAATCCGGAATACGGAAAAAAATATTTTTTCACGGAATTTGGAATCCGGAATACCGAATGTAAAAAACGGCGAAATCCGGAATGCGGAAAACGGAATTTTAATCATTAATGAGGGAATCAAATGATATAAATGCGCTCTGTTGGCAAAAACTTTTGCGGGAGTTCAAAAAAGTATACTTTTCACAACAATTGAGAATAAAGTATTAAAACTCATAGTTGGGCGTGATTGGATTTTGGGAACTCGGAATCCGGAAAACGGAAAAACATTTTTTCACGGAATCTGGAATCCGGAAAACGGAATGAAAAAAACGGGGGAATCCGGAATTCCGCCCTTCTCTGCCGTATACTGTATATACCACAAAATTCCTGCAAAACGTACTGCAAAACGGCGGGAAGTGACTGCGCAACACGGCAACTTGCCACAAATTCTTCTCTCATAGTCAGCTATATAAAAACGATATTTGCAAGAAGCTTGCAGCAAAACGAAGACCTGTCCGGCTCTCTTCTCGTTATCAAATCAACGTGCCCTTTTGCTCTCTTAGAAATCGCCAGAATTCAATTATTATGAGAGAGGCGCTCACAGAAATCGCTGAAAGCGCGAAAAAAGAGGTAAAAAAAAAAACGAAGATAGCCCCGACCTGTAACGCATATGCACCACTCTCTTTCTTGAGGGACCAAAGAGAGGATTAGAGAGAAAAAGTTTCTGATCGCCGCCTTCGAGTCTAGACAGATGGTAAGACGCGTCTTATTTTCCCCCAGAAGCTGCATAGTTATTTGTAGAAATACGACCGCGCATACTGCCCGACGACCCCACTCATTTGATTCTCCGTATGACTACTGAAACCTACTGAAACCTTTGAAGTGACTACTGAAACCTTTGAAGCTGCTTGAAAAATCAGTAATATTCAATTTTCTTTTTTCTACAAAAAATGAAATAAGTTAATTGTCTAGTACTCACCAGTGTGTCGTTTCGAAACCATTTAGAGACATTTTTCCGAAAAATTCTTGAGAAAAATTTCCGAAAAATTCTTGAGAAAAATTTCCGAAAAATTTCTCGAAAATTTTCCGAAAAATCAACGAGAAAAATTTCCGAAAAATCAACGAGAAAAATTTCCGAAAAATCAACGAGAAAAATTTCTCGAGAAATCAACGAGAAAAATTTCTCGAGAAATCAACGAGAAAAATTTCCGAAAAATCAACGAGAAAATTTCCGAAAAATCAACGAGAAAATTTCCCGAAAAATCAACGAGAAAAATTTCCGAAAAATCAACGAGAAAATTTCCGAAAAATCAACGAGAAAATTTCCCGAAAAATCAACGAGAAAAATTTCCGAAAAATCAACGAGAAAATTTCCGAAAAATCAACGAGAAAATTTCCCGAAAAATCAACGAGAAAAATTTCCGAAAAATCAACGAGAAAAATTTCCGAAAAATCAACGAGAAAATTTCCCGAAAAATCAACGAGAAAATTTCCCGAAAAATCAACGAGAAAAATTTCTCGAGAAATCAACGAGAAAAATTTCTCGAGAAATCAACGAGAAAAATTTCTCGAAAAATCAACGAGAAAAATTTCTCGAGAAATCAACGAGAAAAATTTCTCGAGAAATCAACGAGAAAAATTTCCGAAAAATCAACGAGAAAAATTTCTCGAAAAATCAACGAGAAAAATTTCTCGAAAAATCAACGAGAAAAATTTCTCGAGAAATCAACGAGAAAAATTTCTCGAGAAATCAACGAGAAATCAACGAGAAAAATTTCTCGAGAAATTCTCGAAAAAAAATTTCTCGAGAAATTCTCGAAAAAAAATGTTCGATAAAAAACAATAATAAAGTAGTTCGAACGACATTCCGAAATAACGCAAAGCGCGTTGTTTATCGTATTTCCATTCAAATCATTTTTTGCGATTTCTCGAGAATTTTTCGAAAAAGGCAATTTCTTGAGAAATGTTTCTTGAGAAACATTTTTCGAAACGACACACTGGTACTCACTTAATTTCTCTGTAAGTAAGTGTAAGGCTTCTAAGAAAGACGAACACAAAAAGTCGTCTTGCATTCGTCTTACTTGGATACTTGGACGCCCCGGTAGTCGACTGAGGATATTCTCAGCGCCGTGCACACGTCTCTTCCCATTTGTTTCGGTCCTGTGCGGCTTGAGACCAGTTGCCGTCGGGAGTATTGAATTTCTTCAGTGCATTGGACCGTCTTGTTGCGAGATGTCCCTTGGATACCAGAAGGTGATTCGGTTTGTCCATCTATTGTCTTGTCTTTGTACGACGTGGCCTGCCCATTGGTACTTCGCGGGTAGTTGGGTATTCCACAGCGTCTCGGAGACATTCAGTTCGTCTTGCATTCGTCTTACGCAATTAAAAAAGTTGTGCATGTCAGACGAATCCAAGACGAAGACGAAGACGAGACTAGACGGTCTTATTTCGTCTTTCGTGGAAGCTTTATGTAAGTGAGTAACTATTCACGATTTTCAACAGTAAATAAAAAGTAAAGATTCTGGATTCCTATTTAGTCTCAAAAATCTGTTCAAAAAGTTCTCTATAGTAGTTCTAAGAATGTGTATGATCGCAGGCACTTTTACTTGCTCCGTGTGCTCTCCTGATACTCATCAGAACTGATATTTTGAATACGAGTTTCAGAATAAGGCCTCTGATAGTCGTGCTGGCCGTCTCAGACTTTGTAAATCTGATTGCACCTCTTGTCTCTTGCTCATTGGTACCTTATTGACGGCTGGCACAAAATTGATTCCCATTTTAGCCAATCAAATTCTAATTTTTTCAATAGTAAATCCTATTTCTAACAGGGACCACCTTCGACTTTTTGGTTAATTTGACATTAAATTCGCTGAATATTTTCAAACAAAATCATGGAATATACAATACTGGCCATAAAGAATGCGCCCGTATTGTTTTTTGGGATAACTTCGCTGAAAACATATTTACATATATTTATTTTGCTTTGAAGTACTACTGTAGTTGCGGAACAGTCTCACGACAACTTGCAGAAAATGAAATTGAATCATTGCGAAAGTTTTTCATCTTTTAAAAAATATTTTTCCGTTTTTTTTTCCGTTTTTGAGTGTCTTAATTTATTTTCAGTTTTTGATTCAGAAGTCTTGTAAATCAGCGAGTATGATTCCCTATTTTTTTCTCTAGTAATTGTTAGACCTATTGGAAGGAAATCCTTCATTGTAGACATACGTAAAGCCATCATTGTCGGCTGGACTTGGATATTTCAGTTAGATATTTTGAAGTTTTTGTTTCCTAACATTGTCTTCAAAAGTTTAAAAAAATTGCATTTTTCACGATTTTCTCAAATTTTAGATTTTTTCCAAAGCTATATATATTTACGAGCTGCAACTTACTGAATACGTTACTCAGGCCAGTTTTAACACTGACAAAAAAATATAGACTGATTCGAAAAGTTTCAGCGAAGTTATCCCAAAAAAAAATCCCGCGCGCATTCTTTATGGCCAGTACTGTATGATGTCATTTTCGGAAAGTGCACTTCATCGAAATCGGTTTGTTCAAAAGGATCCGTTCAAACAGATGAGCTTAGATTGAGTATTCCTATTCTATTTGTTCTTTCCCTCAATTTTTGGTCGGTCAGTGCGAGTAAAAGTTCAAAAGCATTTGTAGTGGAAAAAGAAGAAAATGAGAGAAAGAAAAAGGGAAATAACCTTCTCCAACGATGGGAATTTGACTCGAAAAATGGTGTAAAAACAAATAAAATCGCTATTCGAAAGCGTGGAGGGGCGAAAGCCGCAACCATGCCTATTTGGCGTAGACGTCTGACAAACTTGCATTTTCCCACATTTTCCAAAGCTGCAAATGTTTTTCGAAACCTCTCGAATGAGCATGAGCTACATTGAAAGCATCGGTACATAAAAAGTTCTGAGATATATATATATATATATATATATAATGACTTATTTTTTCCCTTTTTTTTTTGAAAAATTTTCAAAAAAAAAATAGTTTGTGACTGTTTTCGAAAAATATAGGTCCACCAGGGTAAGTATTCGGAAATCACTGGTCTTAGTTGCAAGTGCTATAGAGCGAAATTTTGGGATAAATTTCGGCCGTCTTGTCATGTGTTCGTCTTGAATTCGTCTAACTTCCGTAAGTCTTGCGTTTATTGCGTAAGACGAATGCAAGACGACTTTTAGTCTTCGCCTTTCGTGGAACCCTTAGAGTAATCATTGCCGCTTTCCAGAAGTCGATTGCTCTTTGAAAATTGAGTGTGATAGCGATGAATGGAGCTGGAACAGGCCTGTTATTGTTTTTTACTCAATCAAAAAATTGAAAAAAAAATCGTCAAAATTCAACTTCAAAATATTTAAAACCAAAACTGCTAATCCATCTGATTCACATATCATTTATATTTTTTTCTCAATTTTTACTTTTTTATCTTTTTTTTTTCAGGATTCCAATTATTCTTGACATTTGGAACTTGAATTTAAATTATTACATTATGTAATTAAATGGAAATTAAAAGCTAATAAATGCAGAAACTAAGAAATTTTAGTTCAATCCAATCAAACATCGATTCGAATAAATATCTGCGAAGCAAGTGTCGATCCATTTCTCCTTTTTTTTTCGAAAAGAGACTAATTTTGATATATTTTCAAAACAGCTGATCGGAAGAGCTTTTTGCACATTTTCTAGTCTTGCCGACATTCAAAAGAACAAAAACTTTTCGTGTATCTGACGAAACGCTTCTTTATCGCTCGTTATCAATATCCAGCGGCTACTAAAAGCTTTTAATCATATCCAATATCTACTCAGACACGATTGTGATCATGTGGTTTTCTTTTGCATCGGGTTTTCCAGCTATTCTTCCAAGACAATTGTTTGATATTGAAATTCCATGCCATCAGAGTGCTCATGTTGATTTGTTTTTCTTCCCACTGAAAGCGTTCCTCAAATTCTTTTTTCATTGCGGAATCTATTATTTTATATTGTTCAGACGATCAACAGAATAGAAAAAAGAGAGAGAAACTCCACAAAAGTATAACCTCACCCTAGTTTTTTCCGAAATGTGAATGTTTTCTTTAGTAATTATTGAACCAGATTCATGAAAGTATGTGTCTTCCGGTTATAAAAATGTACCAAACGTAAAAACAGGTAGTGTCGGAAACTTTTTGTGAAACAACGTTTTATCTGAAAAATGAACTTTTCGTGCTCCGCAGAAGTATAGCCTTACTCGATAGAAACTATTAAAAATAAACAAAAATAAGGATTCCACGAAAGACGAGGACAAAAAGTCGTCTTTCGTCTCGTCTTGCATTCGTCTTAGGCAATAAAAAAGTAGTGCATGTGTACCAGCACAATGTCTACCTCTGCGTTAGACGAAGACAAGACTAGACGGTCATATTTCGTTTTTCGTGGAAGCCTTAAACAAAAATGGAACAAAATAACAGCTCAAAACATGATTAAATAATGAGTTAAGTCTTCATTGTTTCTTGTCACTTCAAAAATGCGAGTACAAGGTACATCTGGTCAACAGTACTCCATGCATCGACAATCTCTTAGGAGCGTTGTTGTACGTCTTTCTTCCGTCGTAGATCTTTCTCACAAGGTATCCCCAAACGTTCTCGATTATATTTATGTCCGGTGAGCATGCCGGCCATTCGAGAACTCCGGTGTTTCTGGCTCGTATGGCTCTCTTGTCTCGGTGAATCGGTGCTCCATCTTATGGATAGATCTAGTTCTTGGAACGGCTTCGACGCCAGAATGGAACAACTTCTTTCCGAAGAAGACAACGACAATCTGAGCCGTTCATCTTTTTCGAGACAAAACATGAAAAAAGCTCACACCATGACTCCTCTTCTTTTGTTGAAGTATCGGCGGGAAAATCGCAATTTTTCTTTTCGAATGCCGTGGAAATAACCGCGAAATCCATCTGGCTCATCGCGGTTAAATTTTTTTTCATCACTGAACCCAATCTTAAAGTTTTTTTTCAGCGGGAGTTACAGTTAATTCATAGGCAGTTTTTTGAAGAACGCCAATCGTTTTTTCCCGGTGATTTTTGGTGAGATGTGGGGCTTTTCGCATCTTTTGCCTTTTGTTGTACATGCTCTTCGAACACATTCAGAAGACTATTTTTGGAACACGAAAGCGTCCATGCTGTTGGACGCTTTAAGGAGAACCATTCGTTTTTCACGGCTTGAGTGGATTGAAGAACTCCACATCTTGTTTTGATACCATTATTGGTGGGGTCTTTCGAACAAATATCGATGGCACATGGACTTCTGCCTAACCCTTGAGAGATTTGTTGGTGTGAGAGACCTTGTTCTAATTTTGCATCGATTTGGCCTTTTTAATAGTTAGTTAGGGGCGGATCTTTTGGCATTGTAACTAAAAATAATAATTAGAATGAAAAAATATATATTCGAAAAACTCAAAAAAAAACCTTAAAAATGGGGTGAGTGTATATTTTTTGCAAAACTTTTTTAGAAATGTTCCTCTAATGAGTTTTCTTAAACATATTAACCGTCAGAAATTCTCAAAAAATTCGTAGTGAGGATATACTTTCGTGGAACACTATATATAGAAAAGTAATATGTAGGATGCAATATCAATCGATTGGACAATGGAAAATAAAGGATAAAATTAAGCATTGGTTAGTTTAATAATAATCATAGCATCTCGAATCCTTGTTTATTAGCTTGGTCTCGCTCTACTTCAGAGAAATTCTCATGGTAGCTAGGAGCTTGGCGCCTTTCACCGTATTCAACACAGAATATCGGATCTCGCACTCTTTTCATTCCGTTCTCTTCCCCTTGATCAATATCGATACATTGGTTCTGCAAAATTTAAAGCCGCGGTTCGCTGTGAAGTTCAATTTATTTTATGGTGCCGAATTACAGATAATCCAGCAACCAAAAATAAAGATTTCATATTGTTTCATATTGAAACGTACCAAATTCAGTTGTAGCATATCACGATCGAATTGTTCTCGAGATTCGAATCGGAAGCATAGAGCACACGAAGGATCCATGTCAAGAAAGTTCATTTTGGAGAGGAGGCGACAGTGGTAACTACGTTCCGGACACTTTTTTTGTGTCTGCAACAGTAAAATTAATAAAGCTCGGATGATGTCCAAGGAGATTAAAAGAAATGCATTTCTTTCGCCGGTGTACTTGTTTAGAATGAATTTATCCTCTTACCAACCTTACTACGTTCTGACATATCCGCATTGAACTTTAAATCAATTGGAATATACTCGTGTACGACATGTGGGTCCAAATAAATGATTTGCTGAAACTTAATATACTTGATAGAGCTCTTGATAGCGAAGCCTACATTTCCAGAGAATCCAACAAACCAAGTGGAATGGTTAGGCCGTCCACCAGTGACTCCGAGACATGATTCCATTGAAAATAAGCGCATCAAATGACGTAAATAGATCTAAATGAAAAAGTAAATATTACGAACTTTTTCGATGTTCAGTCTTACTGGATTCAACTGCGTTGTTCCCAATCTGACAATGATCACTAGAACTAATGTTTTCATCCAATTCTTTGTTTCAACTTCAATATCACGTATGTGTACACGACCATCGGTTGAAAGATACATCGCTATGTCCGCAGTTAGTGGAGAACTCGATTCGCTTATAGCTCTCCTGTCAATTTGAAATATTTACAGTCAATTCATCAACAACACAAACTGACTTCATGATGAAAACTGCTTCAGACGGACTATACCAACTGCGAACTGCTTTCTCCCTTTTGTCTATTGAAGCGATTTCAATCATTCGATGAATACCTAATGGCGCTAACGGCTCATCCTCAAATAGTTTCAAAATCGCCCACTCTTGCATCTTTGCTCTGTCGAAACTCGTCTGGTCTCCATGAACAGTCAGATACGAATTTTTCCATCGGACGAACCTCCAATCTCTTCCAAATTTGTTTAACATTATACAGTGTGCCATCATCATTTGAGTCGTTCTGAGCATACATCCCCACCCACAATCGGTAGTTACCTGAACATTGAAAATTATAAAAATGCTGTCATAATTAAGCAATGACTCACATCTGTGTTCAGTAACGGGGCGAAACCCGTTCGGTACGTGATCCAAATCCTCGAATAGTAATCAGAGCAGAACTCCTCGAAACCGGCACTAAAGCCATTTGCTGATATAAATAAATATTGCTATTTTTAATTGATGTAAATATTATGAGCTTTTCACGAAGAAAACAGGAAGCCTTAAAATGTTGAGAATAATTCAACCGCCTTGAGCATATGAGAACAAAAAGTTCATGCTCAAAAAGTTCAAACTAATGCCGCGTTCAAAGTTGATTTCCAGGAGAAATTTTCTGGAAAAACGCTGTCCAAAGCTGCCATTTTTTTCCAGATTTTCCGGAAACTCGCAACGAGTGTTACCGTAGTTTGCCTCTTTCCTTCGAGACCACCGACCGTCGCACGATTTACAGTTCTTTTTTTTTAGTTTTTAAACTTTTTTCGCTATATTCGGCTGCTTTTTCTGAATATTTCGCCTCAAATAATGGATTCTGACGGAGAAATCGTTGAAAACGTGATGGGAAAAGACGAAAACAATTCAAATTCGTCAAAAATCGATCATCCGGAAAATCTGGAAAAACATGGCTGCTTTGGACAGCGTTTTTCCAGGAAATTTCTCCTGGAAATCAACTTTGAATGCGGCATAAACGTATAGTTTGTAACATACCATCTCTAATAGTTGAATATCTTCGAGCCAAAAAGACAACGACATCATTTTCACAGTAGTCAGCACTTCTGTCTGGCATCCATGTACCTTGATAGAAAATAATATTCATTGAATCCAATTTCAATTAGGACTTTACTTGAATATTTAATATTGTTCCATGTGGACAATAATCTCGTCATCCATTTCTTTTTCTGCTGTTTTCCAGTATTTTCTGATGAAGTAGTTGCTTGACTTGAACTTGATGGACTTGCATTTCCTAGCATTGAAGAACTCGAACTATAATAGGTAACAAGGTCTTAGAAAATATAGGCCATGTAGACAACAATAGAAAGGCACCTCTAAAATGTCTCATATTATGTATTATACAACATTGTCAATTATTAGAGAATTTTGATGCGACTTCGCACATTTTTACGGAACCGTTTTAGTGGCACACTTCTAATAAATGCTTTGTGGTACTTACGATAATATTTTGCTCACCCAAGAAGCATTACTACTGGGGAGGGGATTTAGTACCGGTGATTGATTGGCAGCGTCCTCATTAAGCACGACAATCCTTTCGGCATCATATTTAAGAACGTGCTCTTCTTGCTCTCTGTCTTCATCGGACAGCGATGACTTTGAACTGCAGTCGGCTAGTTGACTAGCACAATTTATTTTTTCAAAATCTTCTGGTGTACTGTTCATTTTATTATGTCATTTTGGTATCTGGATATTTTAAAATACTAATTTGATAAAAAAAAAATGTATTTTCCATTCGCGAGGACGTGATTTTTAGTTTAAAGGCGCTGTTTGGGTCTCGTTAGGGGATAGCGCGTTTCAACGCGCTAATTTAAAAATTGTTAGAAAGCGCACACACTGCGTTTGTGATTTCTTTTCGAAAATTGAAGCGAATATTGGAATTTTTTCTATATTTTGCTTCGAAAATCATGTTTTTTAATTAACATCAATATTCGCTTTAATTTTCGAAAAGAAATCACAAACGCAGTGTGTGCGCTTTCTTACAACTTTTAAATTAGCGCGTCAAAACGCGCTATCCCCTAACGAGACCCAAACAGCGCCTTTAAACGAAAAATCACGTCCTCGCGGATGGATAATATGAAAATATGAAAAACTGGCTGGCTAACAGTGCTCAAACTATTCACAACAAGAAATGATCTGACATTTTAATGATTTTATTAATCAAATGAAACCGAAATTTGTTTGATGAATTCTTTCGCAGACTTCCTCGAAACTCGTAAATCCAGCCATTTCGAATATTTCTTTTGACAAAAACCGTTGTAAATCAGATATCGCGCACAATCCGAAATCCAATTTTTTGCAGAATTTCAAGGAAGAGGTTATGTCGTTTCCATCATGAAGAACACGAAGATATTTTGTTTTTTCTGGAGTTTGATAAATCTGAAATGACTATTCGTTTGTCTGCTTAGACTATAAAGAGTCCACCTCGAAAGCAATACGCGATGCAAGCATTTGCCAATCAAGGTATGTTCCAGAATCTGTCAAAATTCGAAGAATCGATCCAATAATCGTGTTATGAGAAGAGAACAGTTGTACTTGTTTCTCCTCATTTTTAGCCATTAATATGACGTATCGAAGAATCGGAAAAGCACTCAGCACACGATAATGCCTCTCAAATCCTATATTCCGATCAAACAGCTTTTCACTTTGCTTAGCGAAGTACTCGAAAATCTGGAAAAGTTTCTTCATTTTAAATACAAATAGCGATCTGTATTATTGTTAAACTGATACCATAAGTGCTTTGTTTTCTATTCTCAAACTTCATATCTATTCATGTTCGATATGTTCCTATATAAGGAGCAAAGTAGAGGCCAAAACAATATTTATCAATTTTTTTCCGTTAAAAACGAACTTTTTGACACTTCCAATAATGCCAAAAGTCGCTTAATTATTTTCAAAACTTAAAAAAAATTTTCTGAAATATCACTCAG
This sequence comes from Caenorhabditis inopinata, assembly GCA_003052745.1. Taxonomy (NCBI): domain Eukaryota; kingdom Metazoa; phylum Nematoda; class Chromadorea; order Rhabditida; family Rhabditidae; genus Caenorhabditis; species Caenorhabditis inopinata. The sequence continues at coordinate 18,905,184 of AP018154.1, forward strand.
CTTTTGTAGTTTACCACTTTTTACACAATTTCTCCAAAGAATTCTGTGGCTCATTACGTGGCACAACTATCGGAAACTACCAGTTTTCCGTGGTAATTGAGCGGATTTTTGATGAAGAATTCTTGGAAAAGCATTGTCCCCTTCAAAACTGGTGTCCTATTTTTGAAAGCCACGCATTCCTACACGCGGCTCTCCATCATTTAAGGCTTCCACGAAAGACGAGGGCAAAAAGTCGTCTTCGCTCGTCTTTCAGAAGGTCTTGCATTCGTTTTACTCAATAAAAAAGTTGTCAACACACTGCGTCAGACGAATTCAAGACGAAGACGAAGATGAGACAAGACAGCCAAAATTTCGCCCAAATGGAAGCCTTATCATCATTATCATTCCATCCTGTAGATCGACAATATCTCATTCTAGCCCAAATTTCTCTCAAGTCAACTGTCGCTAGCATTTTCCAAGCAGTATTTGCTATCTATAATCTCTATCTATTTCTAGTCACTATGCTTATCTTAATTCGCTGCGCAGGCTTTTTCAAACAACTTTCAATGTTCAAAATGTTTGCTCTCAGATTTCTCCAGCAGGAAAGTAGAAGGATCAACGAGCTTCAAATCTGGCGTGTCGTATACATTTCCTATTGAGCAATACCCTACGTAAAGGCGCATTCTAGTTCCCGCGGATATTCCACAAACAATGAAATCTCACGTCCCTTTAAAAAGCGTTTTATGTTTCATAAAGCTGTTCCATCTATTAGGTTGATTCAAAAGTGCTGGCCATTTTTCATGCGCCCTTTTTGCTAGTTTTTTTTTCGATAGATAGATCGATAGAGGGCCAGCTGCTATTTTATCAGTTGGCAGGTGGGCGTACAGGTAGATAGAAAACAAACATACATCTCCAAAGAAAGAGTAGTCAGCACAATAGTCTTCACTGCACGGCAGAGGCTTTCGACGACAAGCATACCCAGCAACTAGATATTCGATAACATCAAACGGGTCTAGGCTCGCACTTGAGTCTTCCACTTCAGCCATTAATTTTTGAGAAATCTGTTGTACATGTTGTAACATTTCTTCAGATTCCCATCGGAACAATCCTTGCCTCTCAGCTTTGACAGCCTGCAGTAAGGTTTTCATATTACTATCACAATTGCAACCAAGATCAGTGCATCCATAATATAATGATCCGTTTTTGAATTCAATTGGAGTAGAGAATTTGGTTTTATTTTGGTCTGACAATCCGCTGACTAGTGCAATTCCTGAGGCATATGTTCTTTGTAGATTTGAGGAGGTTATTGTTAGACGAATTGAGCCGCTGGCAGTGCCTAGGAATATAACGTATATTTTCGACGTTTTTTTCGAGGAACTCACTAAACAAATCAGTGTTCTTGTATTGACTATACAAAAACCGTCCCATTGCGAATTCTTGAATTGCTCCTCGAGGAGACAATGAGCTGGTTTCGCAGTCTTCTTTACTTGGAAACATTCGCAATCTATCAACGTTGGCTGGAATTTTCAATAAAGTTTCCATGTTTTGATTGGTGGCTATAGAGAGGTATTCATTGAATTCCTTGTTTTCGATTTCACTCAATACTTGACATTTTTCATTTGCAATTAGCCCAAAACGGTCTCCATGACTGACAACGACCAGTAAGGAGACTAAAGTCGCATTTGGATGATCTGCATATCCTTCTGATCCGTGTAAGTTTCGATTTTCAACAAATTGGCAATGCTCAGTAACAAGTTGTTCATAGTGGGAATAACGGAGTTTCAAATCGTTTTGCCCAAGAAACCCTAAAACAGAAAAGTGTGAATGAGAAGAATTTCAGCTACGTTCCCGTAATCAACTCAGAAATTAAGTAAATTCTAGAATGTAACTGACCAAAGGCATTCAGGATACAGAAAAATCCAAAGAGAAGAAACAATGCGAAGGCGGAACACTGAAATTAATCAAAAATAATCAAATGAAATTCTGAATTCCCTTTTAATACCTCTATAGCATGAGCCTTACAAAATTCTTTCAGCTCGGACCAACATCCTTCTTCTGATTTTGTATCGCAATTCACAGATTGGACAATTCTGGAAATCATTTTTAAGGATATGAGAAGCCTCTAATTGAAGAACAAGGTTATGCCTCTGTAGCGTAAATGAACTTACACATTATTTTCCGTTGGCTCTTCCTGGACGCTACTTTTCTTTGTAAACCAATATCTTGGAGTCGACAAAATTTTGGCCTTTGTGGCCCAAATCATGTTGCAAAAAGCAGAGAAACGCGTTTTATTGTCGTTCTCCTAAAACGGTCGATGAATAAATAATTCTTTTTGGCATGCATAGATCATTCCATTCCCTCGGCCTCTCTCTCTTCCAGCACTTACCGTTTCATTCATTTTCCTCCGTCCGCTTTGCTATTGATTATCACTTATTTTCGCACCGAAGCCACGTACGCATTTGGAATAAAAACGGTTTGGAAAGATTTATAGCTTTACATAAAAAATGTAGTCTTACGAAATGGTTTCAGTTAAATTAGAGCATAATTCGCTATTCAAACTCGTAATTAGATCCTGATAAACAAAAAAATGTTGGTGCTATCCAACAGTTTGAAAAAATGATATTTTAAAGATGATTTAAATATAACATAGATCTTTGAACTTTGAAACGCCTGCCAGTCGAAATAGTCCTTCTTTGACAAAATTCTCGAATGCAGATGCTTTGCACATTCCATATTTCAAGACGGAATTCTTAAATTGGCAGTTATGCTGTAAATCTGCTAAAAGAAGGTGCGCCAACCTGACAGAATCTGACGTCATGTGTTCTGTTGTTTCCATTGTAGAGGACTCTAATATATAATCCTTCATCAGAGTGTTCGTAAATTTCGAAAACAATTCGAGATGTGTAGTGAGGTGGGTCAACGAATGGGATTCCAAGAGCACGAAGAACTGGTCCAACTGTTACGTCATGGCCCGAGAAAATCTGAATAATTAGGGAGATCTATTTGGATTTTTAAACTTGTTTTCTTTTTTTTTTAGTTTTCCCAAGCTGGAAAGACCCAGCCGGAGCATGAGTGGTCTAGTTTCAGTTAAGCCCTCTATGACCCACCTGAATATAGTTGGAATGTGGAAACTTTCGAATTTTCGCCACAGAATCAATGAGATACGACAGAATCGGATATGCCTCCATGCACTGAAGCCTCCTGGCAATCCCAATTTTATCATCAAACATTCGACTACCACGTATCGTTGTCAGTTTGATCATTTTATTAAATGAATCCAGGGTGATGCACTCTTCGTTACGACACGGAAGAGCTTTCCTTCGACAAATGTATTTTCCCAATCCGACATCTATCATTTGGAATGGATCAAACGACCTAGAAAACGGAGTAAATGAGAGTAATTTCCGCTCCTCCTCTGCCACGTCATCGGATTTCATTTCATTGAACTGTTCGAGATGCTCTTCTTCATAAATTTTTCGCATGGATGTGCTCAATTCACATGCACAGCTAGAATCCACGCAGAGGTATGAAAAATTGGAGGCTTCAACTTGAACTGGAGACACGAATCTACGTTGTTTGTAAAGAAATTCAGTAGAGAATGCCAACGCAGATTGGACCGTTCTGTTGTATTGACTGCTAACTACACGTGTTACTACCCTTTGATTTTCTAAGAAACTTTTTAAAGTTAAATCGATTAAAGATTATTAGTTACCATCCGCAAAAAGTTTGGTCTTTTCATAACGGCTTCTGAAGAATTTTCCAAGTCTTACGTGTTGAAGAGCTCCTTCTGCTGTCAGCATCCCACTCATACATTTAGCACTGAAAAATTGTATTACATTATCATTTTAAACTACTATTTATACTTTTCCGCACGCAACTTTTGATAAAAGATATCTTCAAAAGTTTAACAATAGGCACTCGATTATATGAGCTTTTTATATTGTATTTATATTTTTTAAAGGTTTACGTTTATAGAAAGACAACATTCTAATAGCAGGGTACATGATCTCGAAAAATAACTTTAGCTGTCCCTTTCCGTTTTTTTTTAATTTATCAGCATTTTTGAGGCGCAAACTGATTACAAAAACAAGTATTCAGAATTCAGAACTACTCAGAAGTAAAGTAGAAAAATCCCTGAAAGCCTGGATGTTTCGTAAATATCACTCCCGGAGACGCAGATGATCATAAAATCAACAGTCTTACCATAGCAGATTTTCCACAAGACGATCAAGTAAATAGGCGAAGGGAGGGCGAAGACGTAATATTCCCAAACTAATAATAGATTACCAATAGACCATATTAGCCAGCTTTTGTCACATTTCCACGAGTTTTAACCATTTTTCGGGAAACAATGTGTCTACTAATAGTTAAAATAGATTCAATTATTAGATATTCATGTTCAGAATTCCATATATAATAAGTCGCTGCACATGTAATCTCTCTGATAATCCTAGATTTACCTCTTAAAAAAATAAACTTTACTCACTTCAGTGGAATTCTGGGGAAGACTTTCAATTGAGGAGCCAACTTCAGGAAGGCGAGAAGTTCATCACTCTCTGCTAGTTCTTTATATGCTTCAAAAGCTCTTCGATCGATATCTCTTGCTGGAAGACATCCAATATCATCTTCTACTTTTGATATAGAGGATCTAAAAGTTTTCATGAATATTCAGAATGAACACGCGAATTAGGTGTTGACGAACCGTTCTCCGTGTCTAAAAACTACTGTAATGCCACGTAGACGTAGTTGTTTCTCGTAATCGTTTCCCTCAAAATTACTTGTTAGTGATAGCAATAATTGTGATTTCAGTCATACTGCACGGCTTGCACGCAATAGAAATCATTAATCAGAATAAATTCCAGCAAAAACTCTTACTCCAGCAGAATGTGGAGTTATGAATAAGACCCCCGCAAGAGCCTACCTCACCTCAACGCGGCGCGGGAGTGAACGGCTCCCGTCACTTGCAGCCAAACCAGGCGGTCGTGCACTCAAAGGGCTAGCAACCCGAGGATGACGCCCCACCCTCAGCTCTCATACATTATACAGCAAAAAAAAAGGATATTGCTCACAGTAGGTTAGTAGAGTTGTTATCCGCGTTTTTTTTAGTAGACGAGCTATTTATTTGCGTTCCTCTGTCTTCTCTGCTTTTCGCTCTTACCTTAACCCATCGGTCTCCTTCTTCTCCGGTCACTTCGTGCTCCAAAAACTGGCACATTTCCCTGATATCCTCTTTATTCCATGGTTGTCTTTCAGATATAGGATTTAAATGTGTACTGCTTTTCTCACCTAAAATTTATTTGAACTAAATGAAGCGATGTACGGTCAAAACATACTATCATAATTAAGAAAAGAGTAGACTGCAAGAAGGATGACTGTCAATAAGAGCCAATCCTGAAATCATATGTATTTTTAGATCAGGCACGTTCCATTTATTAGTTTCTTATTTTATAATGGAATTTAGCTCGATATATATATATAGTAAATTAGTATTGTTTTTTTTTGTTGTATTAACTTACAATTAAACGAGTTCGATGTGGCATTTTGTGACTGATATGTTGAAATTCAGAAGACTGAAATATTTGGGGCTTCACGAGTGCAATGAAATAAAAACTCACGTGATTGAGCATGAATTACTTTGAAATCAAAAGGAAATCGACGAATATAATCGCAAATTATTTACAAAGCATCTGAACAAAAGTATTGTCAAGCCGGGAAAAATCAAGGAATGCGTATATGGTGTGGTTACAGCTTTTAATCGGGTAACTTGAAATATTTTGAAAATACCAAAATTATTGTTCTTTATGGAGAACAGTAAGGATAATAAAACATGGCACCGAACCTCACAAGAATAAATACGAATGAGAAACTAGGTGCAAACAGAAACAATGAGGTGCAGAGAGAAGGCGTACAGATGATCGTAAGTATTCTCTTTTTTGCCAGCGCGCGGTTTTGTTATTCTTTGAACTAATTCAGGAAGTTTAGTCCAAGTCGTAAAGAATTCACTATTCCCTTTAAACAACGATTCACTGTTTGCCGCTTAGGATTGAGATATGAAAAGTTCAATACTTTTATTGGAATTTAAAACTAATTTTTCAAATGTTATTATATTTATTACCATGCAATTAAAAAAATGATTAAACGTAACAGGAAATATATGCTGCTGCAAAAGTCTCGAAGAACGGTACGTGTTCAATGTAGAAAGGAAACAATTAAATCATTGAAAGCAACGGAAAACTGTGTATTTATTGCGAGATTTAAAAAAAAAGGAATTTTTCGTTTTTGGTTTCTGATGTTTTTTTTTTGAATTGTTCCTATTATCTAAGAAATCAGAAAGTGAATTTCTGACCGATTTTTAACTACTTCATTTCCGACCTTGATTATGTATGAATTTACACTTGTAGATATACAATAAAGAAGCTTTTCCTTCGTTAACAAGATAAAAGTACTGAAAAAGGCCCAAGAAAATCCACAAGTGCAGATTGCTTACACGTGAAGATTTTTGAGAAAACTCCATATTACAGAATGTTTCGCTTAAAAAAGGATTAACGAAGGTGGAATGACATATTCGTTTTTTTCGCTGAACAGCTTTTTCAATTTTTTTTCTTCTTCGATACTTTCACTGCAGCATAAGTCCTAAGAGATCTAATTGAATGACAAAACGGGAAGAATAGGCAATGACTATAACTTTGAAATGTGTTAAAGTGAATAAATAAACAAACAAAAAATTTACCAAAAATATACATATAAAAACTAGATCACCACCAATCATCGCCTGCGTTTGCTGGTTGATCTAACTCAAGGTCTAACTCGTCAGCAAGAGTGAGTTCGACTTCTCGGACTTTCGAAGCTTCAGCGGGAGCATTATCCGTTCGGGCAATTCCCTGGGCAATCTGCAAGACTAAGAAAATAAAAACCTCGATTATAAAATTGTTCACCGCGCCACTTGTTTCCTTCTGACTCCTATTTGCAAGAACTTTTTTCATATACTCAGCCATCACAGGATCAACCCCAGTGAACATGGGATTATCGGCAACAATAGGTTTGACAGATTCCTCAATTTTTTCTTGTGAGGAAACAGGAAGTGGAGCAGATACAGGCTCGAAGGAAAGCTGAAAAATACAAGCAAAATTTGAAAAATAAAACATATAGGTACATACTTGCAGCATACGGTTTCTTCTATTAGTTTGAGATTCTTCACGAGCTTGCAAACTCCTCTCCAAATCGGGCATTTGTGGTTCGACAGTTCTTACCATTTCGTCTTTATTCTCCGATATAGCTATTTCTCCACTTTCGATGATCCCTTCCGTCACAGGTGATTTTCTTGATACCTCTATCGATTTTTGCGCAGATATTGGAGAAACAACTCGAATACCTCTTTTCAGCCATGAATCCCTATCAGCATTTTGATTGAACGACGATAGATTTTCTCCAAGATTTTCATCCCCATCCGTTTTTCTTTGATTTTTGAGAACTGGTTTCTGTGGAGATGATGTGATTGGAGAACGTTCATCGTCGAGAATTGCGTTGTGAAGAGTGCGACAGAAATCATCATACATCTCCACCTTGGACTCGTTATTATCAAAACCCTTGCGATTGACTCCGCCCAACGAAAAATTCTCAACAGATGCGTCAAGCTCCTTAGCAATATCATCCAGATTCTTAATTCTCTGACGAATATTTAAAATTTCTAACTCGCCGTCAGACAAGGAAGATGTTGATTCGGAACGCGAAAGTGAATGTAGCATTCGTTTCGACTGTTGCGTTTTCGAGTGATGCATATTCCTATTCGAAGAATCTTTCCCGAACATTTTTTGCCTCGTTTTAACTTCTTGTAAAAGGGCATTACGTTCTATTTCTAGGTTATTTATTTTGTCAGTAAGAATTGCGATACGCTGCTGACATAGACTAGCAACTTTCTTCCATTTTGTTTCTTTAGCCGAATATTCAGTTATTGTTTCTTGAACTGCGATATGAACTTTTTGAGCAATTCCTTGACGAAGACGTTCAATCTGAAAATAAAGTCTGATAGTAGGAAGTTGAGTTTGAGGTACCGCCCTAGTGATAATTTGAAAGGTTATAGGAATACCTCAATTCTCAGCTGCTCGTTTTCATTTTTAACATGATCATAGTCCGCAGTTCTTCTGATCTCCACTCTACTATCAGCTAATTCTCCTCTCGCTTCATTTAGTGCCGCTATAGTCACCTCCAGCTCTTTTTTGATCTGGTCAAGCGCCCCAATCTGATCTTTCATCCGGAAGTTTTCTTCCATTATTTCACCTATTTTTTTTCTTGTATCATTTGCATCGTGCTCCAACTCCGCGGCTCTTTTTTTCCAAATGCCGGCTTCCGCTTCTATCGCGATTCCCGATCTTCTTTTTTCTGTAGTTTGGATTGCTGCCACTTCGATTCGTTCTCTTTCCAGTCTCATCTCCTCCATTTCGCTTTCCATCTGTCGGTGCCACTCATCACGCATTTTCTCGAAATTTTCTTTGTTGAGAGTCAGTTCAATTACTCGATTTTCGATTATTCTTTGTTTAGCTGCTAAATCATGATCTTTTTCAGCTGCTCTCATCTCCATTCGGTGCTCCAAAGTTCGTTCTCTCTCCGCAATCTGTAACGTTTACATTTCTTGATTCAATAAAAGGATGGACTATAATATTTTTCTATATAAATCAATAACTAAAGGAAAAATATATTCGCAGCATATCTGAGATATTATTTACTAAGAAAATGTTCACCTGATCCAATAATCTGGTCTTCTCCTTTTCCAATTTTCCTGATTGTAGCTGATATTTAGCATCGTATTCCGAACGTATTGAAATCAATCTTCTCTCTATTTCGCGACGATCATTTTCTCTTGCATCGTCTAATTTCCTTTCATATTTTCTCTCGACTCGGCCGCATATTTCTTGAGCAAGAAGCCTCATTTGCATGTCCATATCTACGGAGCTTACGTTTCCAATCTGATGATTGTTTGGACGAGCTACAGCAACTGACTAAAAAATAGTCTTGAAGACGAAAAATGAAAAATAGAAGGTTTTGATTGTTACCGTCTTTCTATCGGGAAAATACATCTTGTCTACATTTTGATTTTTAGATGCTATGTGAGAAGGGACTTGGGTCTGAAATAAAGAAAATAACACATTGAAAAGGGAAAACAGCGTTACCGTGTTATTAAGCACTCTATAAAGGGATCTTGTTAAAATATTTTCCATATCAAAGTGTTGTTTCCCAAGTCCGTCTCGTTTAAGTATCCCAATCTGTTGTTTGCTGCACATTCTACATTACCCTAGGTTTTGAACAAGTTCTGGAAAAAAATTTGAAGTTATCTGGAAAAAGTATTATGCATTCCCCTATCAAAATAGTAAGTATTTCAAGCGGAGAAACGCTTACATCATTCAAACAAGGAACATATTATTTATATAAAAATGTTTTGCGTTACAGTAGGGCTATAAAACAAAAAAAAACTTTAAAAAAAAACATCGTCTACTACACCCTAATAGTACATTATTTAATTGTGTTCGACAGATTACCACGGTCGTTTCGTCTCTCCAACATCGAGGAAAGCGGTACGCTTGTTGAATGTTGGCCTGAGATTAGCGTCAATATTTTTTATTGAACTTGATGTTAAGATAGTGAACTTACGTGTAGTAATCATCTTTGGATGGGTTAGCAAGTCCCTTGTCCATAAGCCCAGGGTATTTTCCTTCAATTGCCGGAGCATTAACAATAATTTCCTTCTGTGGCATCGTTTCGAGTCCTCTCAAGTGTGTCCAGTCCTTAAATTTTTTTTTAATTTTACAAATATTTGTAAATAGTCTACCTTGACTTCATATTTCCAGTAATAGTAAGCAGTTTGCACAATAGCAAAAGCAATTATGACTTTTGGGACAGTAACTCTTATAGCTGTACCATAGTAGACACCAAACGTTGGCTGTAATAATTATTATCATTATAAGAGCATTAAACATTGTAACGAAACTTAAACAACGAAATATTTCATTTTTCACAAACTTGAATACCTTAAGATAATGGAGGTAAAATTTGTCCCATGGAAGTCTGTATGCAGTTCTGATAGGATTCAATTGACGATGGACGGCATCGACAACAACTGGCTCGTCAGCATGAAGATGTTGGTCCTGAGCGATAAAAACTCATAAGGAATTTTTGTAGTATTAACTCACATGGACCCATTTCTTTCTCCATTCTCTTTCAGCAGGACTCAACCCGGAGGCACGGACCCGCTCGTCAGCCATATGCAACTCCAGGGACATGCGATCGTTCACTCTGCAATTTTTCAGGCTTTTAGTTTATATTGCAAAATTATTTGTTTCAGTCATCGTTTTTTTTGCGTAATTAGGACACAATACAAATTAACAACACAAATTTAGATTTTGACGCGATCTGCGACTTAACAATAAATGTGCGAACTTTTTATATGTTAATTTAAAATATTTAAAGATAAATATTCACCTGTGAAGAGGTTTGTCACCAGTCTTGACAAGAGCTGGAGGTGGCACTCCGGATCGAGTGTATGGAGAATTGCCCGTGCGTTGTGGTTTTACATACTGATTACCCATTGTAGTCTAAAGCTTATAGTTTCTTGAAAATTAAATGAATATGAAGAGTATAGTTTAAATCGATGATTAAGCGAAAAATATTCATTTCGAAAGGAATAATTTTTAAAAATTAAACAAAAAAAAAGTTAATTTTGCATTTTTTGAAAAACGTTTTTAATAAAAAAATAAAATTGACGAGTTATTGGAAGTTGACAGTTACCATGGAGTAAAAAGCCCGTGGAGGCTTGCAGAAAGAGGCGGAGCCTTCAGTTGCAAGTCCACGGCGCAGTTTTTCAACGTCTTTCTACCCTGCGTACATTTACAAGATGGTTTGAATTAAAATAAAATACTTCTAGCACTATTTTTCCTTATAATCAAAGTGTTGTAGAAAAATGTCGGGTACAATGCGGGACAAAACGAACGATACGCAGGGATTACGATTCGCATGGCCCTTTCCAAAAAAACCGTCATTTATGTATAGAATTAAATCATACATGACTATGAGTTTTGTCACCGCCGTCTCCAAAATAATGTTTCTAGGAGGTACCTCATTTTTAACTAATTGCTTTTCCAATTAACTGAAAAAACAGATTAATAATTTAAAACTCAAATAATTTCAATTAAAATAGTATAAAAAATCTGTTATATCAAATTCTTCTAAACTAAGTAAATTATACCATGACCAATACAGAATAGTGAAGCCTTTTCAGGATCAAACAAGTTAATATGTCACAACAAAGATGTTTTCGTGAATATCTTGGAAAACGTCAATCAGCCAGTAATAACAGTGTCCAATCATCGCTCTAATATTGATGATCCATTGATGTGGTGTAAGTTTAAGCAGTGATTCTTCTGGAACTGACTTTAAATTGATTTTTAAACTAATAATGCCATATTTTCAATTTAATAGTCCGACCACTTAAACATTTAATTAAAAAATAACATATAATTCAAAGAATTGCCAAAATAAGAAAGTTGTGAATGTTTGAGAATTTTCAAGCTTTATATTTTACATCAAAATTGAACAAGTATGTTTACTTGGATTTTTGACTATTTTTCCAGCAGTTTCCAGCCAGTTAAGCCACAGATTTTCTCTCCTTTTGTCATTTTTGTGAATAGCCCATAATACAATCAGCAATTGCCAATTGCCCTTCTGTATTTTGTCGTGAAATTTTCTGCAAATACTCCGAAAATTAATAGGATTATTCATGAAAAGCGCAATTCCATTTTAATGCAAAAAATGCCACTTTAATGTTATTCACGATTGCATTTTTTTGCATTAAAATGCTATTGTGCTTTTTCATGAATAACCCCATTAAAAAAACTCGTCATTCAACGTTCCAGAAAATCACTGTTTGAAGCCTTCCTTATTTTAATGAAATGTCCCGTTCAGGCATATTAAAATTCCGAGAATTTTGGCGTTTCAAAGATCGGCATAGATACACACTCGCAGCCCATAACATCTGCTTTACGAAACAATTTCACACGACGTAAGTTTACCACAATTTCAAATATCACAATATATCCAGTTTTAAGAATATTCTCATTAGGACGATGTGTTCCTTGTGTTCGAGGAGATGGCGTGTACCAGGAAGGAATGAATTTCTGTGTAGACCAGCTGAATGATAACAAATGGGTTCACATCTTCCCAGAAGGAAAAGTTTGCAGCTCAGGGAACGAACCGATGAGGTTTAAATGGGGAGTAGGAAGGCTTGTAATGGATGCGAAAACAGAACCAATAATACTACCGATATGGTGCAAAGGAATGGATAACGTGTGGCCAGCGCATCCTCCTTACTATCCAAAGTTCGGGAATGTGAGTTAAAATTTTCCTTTTTAACAATTTTTAAAATGCTGTCCATCTTATACTGATTTGTAGTCTTACCGATATGTGCCGTCTAAATCTCACAAAAGCTATCATAATGCTTTTGTCAGCTTGCATATGCTACATTCAAAGTGAATATAGCACAAAATTTGCCTTCCTCTTGCCTTGCCTTCGGGCCTGAAACATTTCCGAAGTTACCGTTTCGAAGTAGATCGCGACCAAAGTGCACTGTTTTTTTTTACAGATCTCGCAAATTGTTTCGAATATTTTCAACATTTTTTTAGAACTTAACCAATTAACAATTAATGACACGATTATATTTTATAATTCAAAAAAAAATCTTAAACCAAAAATTGAAGATAAAACATCAATAAAACAAAAAAAAACCAGATGGACCGTTAAGAATAGGAATAGAATGAAATTTGAATAAAAACAACTAAAAGAGATTTTCCACCACAAACGAATATAACTATTTAACCTGAATGAAAAGAAAGCAATTATTTTGTTTCGTACAGTTCTCCAAAAATAGCACCAGACCGTACGCTTTGAAAGTTATTAGAAATATATCTAAAGGATATGATCGATTAATTGAGCCTATTCTGGATTCATGGCTGCGAGTTGTGCCCAAAAAACAACTAGCTCAGTTTTAGTTTATACCAGGTACCCACCTCTTCCGTCGAGGAAAAATCCCCCTACTGAGAAACTTGATTCCAATTTACCAAGTTGATACATTTGAAAAAAACTGTTTTGAATATCAAAAATTATATAACGAATTGAAACAATTGGTGTAGATTAAATAAAAATAACTCTCCACGAGTTAAGATTTTCGGGGTGTCGTAATCTTGCTTACAAACCTTTTTTTCAATATTAATGTTGATGCAAAAAGAAGTGGCCGTGCCGACAAAATGTTCTATAGGCCGGCTAACCCCTTGTCTGCCCGGAGAATCTCATATATGGGATTGTGTCCCACGAATAAGGCAATTCTGGTTCAAAAAGGGTGTGGACCAGTTTTCAAGCCGAAGCGTCCATTTCTACTCATCATGCTGTAATTCTCGTTTGTGAATAGTTAATAACGAACAAATGGCGTTCCTCACTTTTCACGCTCTAACTATAAGGATAAGTACCAGAGGTTGACGTTTGGCGTTAAGACAGTTTCTCTTTGTGCTCCATAGGAACATGGATAAAGTGATTGATGTGCTATTAGTTGCGTTTATTCGAAAAATGAAATCTTTACGTAAACCTCTCGCAAGCACGCTTTCGAAGTATCGGTTATGCACAACCAGTCCGCCACTGTGGAAAAAGTTCATTAAACCTACAATCCATTCTGGATTCTCGGTTTTCTTTTGTACAATGTTGCCATGATATAACAATTTCCTACCTTGTTTTTCGCTTAAATCGGCTGTTTTTTTATCTTGCTTTGTCTCCGTTCAAATTGCAATTTTTACTTACTCGCTTAATTACTCCGTCGATCTGTTCTTCGCTGACATTGTTTGTGCGCGGATTGCGGCCCACCTGTCTTTTCTGTCTTCTGCGATGGGGGTCTAAGAGGTAATGAGGGGTTTTCCATTGATACTTCTTTTTTTTTTCAAAAAATCCGACCATCTTATCGGCGGACTTCCAACAGGTCGTTTTTCATCTCATGACATTTATTATTGCATCAACGCAATCCATCCATTGTAGTTTCTGGACATTTCATGTCTAGCCCATCTTAATGAATCTTTATGAATCGTACTTGATTTCCAACGTTTGATAGACGTCGATGTCTTCTCGATGAAGATCATTTTGGCATTGTTCGTAAGTAGCAGTCTTTTTTCTAGAAATGAGTGGATTTCTCAGAGCCATTCTGACGGTCCAAGAAATTTGGCTGAAAACGAATTCCAGAAACGTCAAGAAGAGGTTTATTGGTATGGGGTAACCTTGCCGAACGCCTATAATCATCGGAATTGCATAGTCTGTATAATGGCGTAATTATAGTCCTGCAGTTGATGAAGATAAGTGTGAGCGGCATCTGGTGTTCGGGAACCACTTCCCGCTAGATTGAGTGAATGTGTTCGATATTTGAGAAAGATCCAAGGAATATGTCTTGCTTGACGGGATGCGAATCGTTATCCAGTTATCCGTACTTTGTTCCGTACACATTTCGTGAATGCTTTGCAGAATACGAACAGAAGACATTAAAGTAGTTTTCAAAGTGGTCTCACCACTTTGCAGATACTTAAGAAAGTGTTCCGTTATCAGGCACATGACATCGTCATGACAACGAAATTCTAAAAATCTGCTATTTTTTTTTGTTATCTCTCGCTGCTTTCCGTCCGCGCTACCCACATGATTGTTCTTCCATGAACGACTGTAGATTTCATTCTTGTCGCCCCAGTTTTTAGTACCCGAGAGCTTATCCGAAGTCATAAGGCTTCCCTTTGGGCGAATTTTCGGTCGTCTCGTCTCGTCTTCGTTTTGAATTCGTCTGACTTGCGTAAGTCTTTCGTTTATGGCGTAAGACGAATGCAAGACAAACTGAAAGATGAGGAGAAACTTGGTAACCATAAATTACTTACATATTATCCATCCGTGAGGACATGATCTTTCGTTTAAAGGCGCTGTTTGGGTCTCGTTAGGGGATAACGCGTTAAATTGTAAGAAAACAATTTAGCAATTTGAGAAAACAAATTTCTTACAATTTAACGCGCTATCCCCTAACGAGACCCAAACATCGCCTTTAAAAAAAAGATCACGTCATCGCGGATGGATAATATGTTCTCTGAAATTGTTTAATTTAATCTAAAATAATGCATGATCTAACAAAGATTGTATTATTTTTTCTCTGCCGGGATAACCAAGTCGCACCAGATCTCACCGCAATGCTGCATTTCAAAAAATTGTGCAATTCATAAAAGCTGGTCTTTCGAAAGCTATAAGTTTGTTGAGTTGGAAAATTTAAGTACTGAAAATTCTTGTGTGGAAATTTACATTATGTTATCTACAGAAAATGTCAACTCCTTCAAGAAATCTATCGTATTATCAATTCGCGTGCACTATCGAGTAAACTTCTTCCACTGGAAACAAGCTGGTCTCGTCACGACCTGCGTCGAAAAACGTACGCTAATTGAAAATAGATACTTTTGTTTATTGATTGCATCAAATTTAATTCGTTTCTTACTGTAGAATATAAAAACAAAATAATTATATTCAAGGTAATTTTATGGGAAAATGTCAGAAACAGTGAATCAATTGATTTATTTATTCGAGTTTTTCTGATATCTATTAAATTCAATATATCACTAACATCGAAATTCCTGAATTTTTTGGTATTTGGCTTCGAGAAAATACATTTAAACCCTTAATTAAAACATAAACACTTTCAACTCAAAAATCTGTTTCGAACCAGCGAGGACTCGGGCGTCGGTCGTGACGCTACCACCATTTTTCAGCTTTACGTGTTTACATTACGGTCCATTTCCACATGAATCGGAAATACAGCCTTTGATGTATGAGTATCTTCCGTCTGCCTCGGCCCGAACATTCTGAAACCCGTAATTGCTTCATTTAATCCATTATATTTCAATTCCAGACAGTTCATGTGTACATTGGCAAACCATTCTCTTTGTCTGAACTAAAGAAAGTCATATTGACGAAATCGCTGACTACGGAACAGATGAGAAAGATAATCACGGATGAAGTTCAGACACGAATGTATCAATTAGGCGAGGCAGTCGGTGATCTACCCAAAGGATCTGCTCTAAAAGTGCAACAGAATTATCCTCCTATTAATTATTAATTTTAATAATTTTTTTTTCATTTGTTGTTTTTTATTTAATTTTAAAAATTTATTGCATTTTCTAGTTCCGATTTGTTTTTTTTTTGTTCTTTTGTTCTTTTGTTTCCCGCTTTTTTGATGAATTTTGATCAGGCTTCCATTTTGTTTTAGGATCTCTCTTTCATCGTCTTCCGCTATTTTAACGTTCTAGAATGGCAAAGCATGTCATTTATTTAATGGTGTGCCAAACGGCAAGGATCAACAGATGCAGCATGTCAAACGACTGGGAAACTTCATGATTTTGTCGGAAATTCTAGCAAAAAGAAAAGAAAACGAAATGCCATTCTCTAGAAATTCAACGAGGTTAACAGCTTTGAATTCGAAAAGCGAAATCAATACATCTGGATTCAGATTTTTATGTGCTCGATATGTTGTAGTATAAAAGGATTACAATGGAAAACAAATCTCGTGGTGTTTGCTTTAGAAGTGGAATTTGGGCAGCAAATGGTGAAAAAAGTGGTGTTTGAGGGGACCGAAAATTTTTTTTGCATTTTGTCGTTTGTATAGAGACTATAAGATAAAATTTGGCGCCATCGTAGATACTGAATCAGATACAGACAAAAAAAACGCAAAAAGCGAAACGAGCATGCTTGAGAATTCTTAGAAATAACAAAGAGGAATTCACTGGAATAATGATGCAGCTAATAAAACAATTATACAGACACCACAATCCGAGCAAAGCACATTCTTTCCTTAGCAAGTTCTCACGTCTGAGAAGATAAAGGAAAGTTATCAGCTTATCATGCTATTCTGTGATATGTTTTCGACTGAAAGCTCTCAAAGAGTTCTTGTAGTACCTTGAAACCAAAAATCAAAATCTTATTCTATATATACTAGCAAACTGTGACTTCTTTTCTTTATTCTAAATATCTCAGTTTCTCACCAGTTTGAAAATTTATTACCCATTTCATTTTGCATGTCTTTAAACGTTCTAATATATTGGTCGAGCTAGTGTTATTCAGTGCAAGAAATGCCAAAAAAAGCACGGATTCAAGCACTGTCAATGCAAACGCTGTCTGTTAAATAATTGATTTGATCTAAAATTCCGACATATAACACGACAGGAAGCAGAAAAGATAGCAATTTATTTTGAAAATTTTCAAAAATGAAAAACTCCAATGTGATTACGTACTTTCTGAAAGCTGTATTATTCCTGTGGAAAATGGAACTTTTTCACTCTGAATAATTTAACGAATACAAATGGTAAGAATTGTGTAAGAAGGCATTAAGGAATAGCAAATGATGAAAACATTTTAAAAACGATTATTTTTAGTAAGAAGTTTATTTACCGAAAACTGAACAAATGGCGCAAATAATTACATAAGCTTTTTAGGAAATAGATGATTAATTAGTTAAATTAACAAAACACTAAGAAACTAGAACAGCGAACTATGTCTTCGTACTTTTCAATCGAATCCTAAAAACTTTCGAAAGCTCTAATTTTAATCAAACATGAAAAATGTAAAGGACTAGATCGAGGAAATTCCGATTAGTTAATTTGCTATATTATAGTCAAAAATTGTATAACAAAATGAAGTTTTCCAGTGATTTTTAATTATTGAAAAAAGAAAAACGAAAGAGTTCGATATCTTTCTTTTTCATATAAAAGAACCAAGACACAACTTTCCGGCGAATACATTTTTTCTCGGTCACTCGTCGGTGTAACCGAACTTATCGAAAGCAGAAAAATAAAATTTAAACGTGTTGCCAAATTTCTTTTTGAAAAATCTTAATTAAAATAAATTTCGCTATACAGTTTCGACCATCATTATTCTGCAATAGACAGGCTGAAATGAGAGATGATTGATCAGCTAGCATTCTCAATGGTTCTCTATTTAATTTTTTCAGATACTGATAAATATTACACCGACTAATGACTGGAGTTTGGACCTTATTAGATAAGAGAGCTTTCAGATTAGAACCATGACGACTTGCCTGAAAAACTAGGAAAAAACAAAAATTTTAAATAAAAACTAACTGCGTCGTTTCCTCGATTCTGTATCGTCAGCCTGCACATCTAAATATTTCTTTTAAAAATTGATTTTGGCGCTACAGTACTCGAAGAAATGACGCAAAAATGCACAATAGACTTTAAAGGCCTTTTCTTCCCTATTTTACCTGTGGTGCTTAATTAAAGAACATAATCTGTCGAACAAATCAAGGCATGAATGTGGCTTGAATTGCATATCGATCAGATAGAATTCTCAATGGTTCTCTATTTATTTTTTTCAGATACTGATAAATATTACACCGATTAATGACTGGAGTTGGGATGGAGCAACACCTTAGATATGAGAGCTTTCAGATTAGAAAAAAACTAGGAAAAAACAAAAATTTAAAATAAAAACTAACTGCGTCGTTTCCTCGATTCTGTATCGTCAGCCTGCACATCTAAATATTTCTTTTAAAAATTGATTTTGGCGCTACAGTACTCGAAGAAATGACGCAAAAATGCACAATTGACTTTGAAGGCCTTTTCTTCCCTATTTTGCCTGTGGTGCTTAATTAAAGCGCATAATCTGTTGAACTAATAAAGATATGAATGGTGCTTGAATTGCAGAAATATCTTCATTGGATCTCAAATGTTACACAATCTTTTCTTTGTCAATTAATAAATTAACATTTCCGAAAATTCATTGCATACGCTTTTAGCTTTTTATAATGTTTTTTATAATAATTCTTAATCAATTTGCCCTATAAATTGCCGTTTGCTTGATTCATTGAAATGCTTGCGTATTATCACGAGATTCGGCGATTTTCCAGAAAAATTCTTGAGATAACACACTCATAGTTATAGAGTATCTCCGACCTTTACGCGGAATATATGCGGCCGTTTTTCCTGCTTATAAGTTTTCAGGAACTCTTAAAAAAAACTGTTTTAAATCTCTTTTGAAGACAAGTCGAATGGAGTTTAGTTTAGTAACCATCTGGTGTAAAACTTGAAGGAATTTCTATTTCCGTTTCTTAACGCAAATTACTCAAGGTTGCCAACGGCTTTCCCCATTTTAAAAATTTTCAGGAAAGCATTATACTCCGCTCCCCTTGTAAGTCGTCAGGGGATACTTCAGACGAAATGACGTTCAATTCACTCTGTCGCTGTCTTTTCAATCAGTTATGATTAGTTCACTCTTCGTATGCATCGTGTGCACATGTAGCGGAGAGAAATTGAAAAGCTATTCGGTGTCAAGCGATCTTCCGAGTGAAAAAGAGCCATATGACTTGAACGTGTGCTTGCACAATTCTCCTGCACATTTTGAGGTTTCTCGCTGCGGCGTGGATACGATCGGCATGAAATCGGGGGGAGAGTAGAGATAATAAAAATCCAATCGAAAAGACCACCGATGAAATGTCTCTGTGATAACGCCTCTCTGTTTGTTCGGTTTCTGCTCCATTCATCGGATCCAATGGCAACGACTGAGGATGAATGAGCAGTAGTGACCTCTGTTTCCTTTATACCACTGATATCAAATGTAACAGATAAGAGAGAGAGAGAGAAGAGGAAGCTCAAGAAGATGATGAAGAAAGAAAATACAAAGATTGTGAGCTTCACTGATTCAAAGGTCCCTCCGCCAGAGATAACGCGCCTAGCGGAGAGAAGCATGGAAGCAGAAAACAGGCGTCCACAGACAAGGCGGAGCCGCCGAATCTCGCTTTGAATTTCTTCCTCTTCCCCTCTAAACTCCATCAGTTTTGTGAGTCATTTTGAGTTAATCGCTGAAAACCTCTTGCCCGCTTTTTTCTATTTACCTTATCCATTTGATCCTCACGCATCAATGTCAACGTTCTCTTTTCAAATATCAAGTGCCGCCGTCGGCAGACCGCCATCTCCTCCTTCCGATTTCTAAACTTTCTAGTTCAAATCTAATTTCTAATCAGTATTACAAAAAATTTTGTTAGCTTCGGTAGTTCTGTAGTTTCTAGAATTTCTAGAAATCTAGCAAAATGAAGCGTAAGAGACTGTAAGAAAGCCAGCATTTTAGACAGTGCTCTGGCGAGCTGGAAAGCGGGATTTAAATCATTATAAATTTAATCATTTTTGGAGAATTTTATATTTTTTTAATTCGTTTAATTCCGCAGAATATTCTAAAACGACGACGCTTTTTTTCAAATTTGCAAACATCGATTCTCGCCTCTGATAATGGACATATCCTGATACGATGTTACTGTCTTTGCATAACATTTGAAAAGCTTCTTCTCTTCTGCTGGAAATCCGAAAAAATCCATTCCCTTACACGTCGAAATGTCAAAATGCTACTCTTTGCAGGATCGCAGGAAAATGGTGAACTCCCGTAAGCAGTCGATTGTCGAGGTGGCCGAGCAGCACTTTGACAAAAACACTCTTATTCTGATCGTCAACGTCATCATCCTTACCGTACTCATTTCTCTGCTTTATATGGTTGCCACGTCAGCAATGGCAGCCAGCGGCGGATCGCACAGCGAGCACTGAATCGTTCAAACGAGATGCTCGTAATTCAGCAAATCGGCAGCCCAGTTTAGATTTTTCGTTTTTAACCGGTGAGCTCGAAAACTCTGGGGGTGAAAAACACGAGAAGCAGTTTACATTTCGCAAAAAAAATGTGCAACAGATTACTGTAGTTCTAGCATAACAGCGTTTTCTCGGAAATAAATCTGGGCTTCTTAGAAAAACTCCGCAAGAATTGTACAATTTTATAACAAGATTTATCCCAGATTTGTGGAAAACTTGGGCTGGAATTGTGTAATTTTGCTAAGCCTAAGCCTAAGCGTAAGCATAAGAGGAAACCTAAGCCTAAGCGTAAGCGGAAGCCAAAGCGTAAGCCTAAGCCTAAGCCCAAGCGTAAGCCTAAGCCTAAGCGAAAGCGTAAACGGAAACCAAAGTCTAAGCCTAAGCCTAAGCTTAAGAGCAAGAATAAGCCTAAGCGGAAACCAAATTCTAAGCCTAAGCCTAAGCGAAAGATTAAGCGGAAGCCAAAGTCTAAGCCTAAGCTTAAGCCTAAGCCTAAGCATAAGCGGTAGCCAAATTCTAAGCCTAAGCTTAAGCCTAAGCCTAAGCATAAGCGGTAGCCAAATTCTAAGCCTAAGCTTAAGCCTAAGCCTAAGCATAAGCGGTAGCCAAATTCTAAGCCTAAGCTTAAGCCTAAGCCTAAGCGGAAGTCAAAGTCTAAGCCTAAGCCTAAGCCTAAGCATAAAAGGAAATCTAAGCCTAAGCCTAAGCGTAAGCGGAAAACTAGGCCTAAGCCTAAGCGTAAGCCTAAGCCTAGGCGTAAGCATAAGCGGAAGCCAAAGTCTACGCCAAAGCCTAAGCCTGAGCATAAAAGGAAACCTAAGCCTAAGCCTACGCGTGAGCGGAAACCTGAGCCTAAGCCTAAGCATATGCCTAAGCTTAAGCGAAATAGTAAGCGGAAGCCAAAGTCTAAGCCTAAGCATAAGAGGAAGCCTAAGCCTAAGCCTAAGCGTAAGCGGAAACCTAAGCCTAAGCCTAAGCGTAAGCCTAAGCCTAGGCGTTAGCCTAAGCCTAAGCCGAAGCGGAAACCTAAGACTAAGCCTAAGCGTAAGCCTAAGAGCAAGCATAAGCCTAAGCGGAAACCAAAGTCTAAGCCTAAGCCTAAGCCTAGGCCTAAGCCTGACTTTCCACTTTTTACTGGTTTGTTCCTCAAAATTATGTATGAATCAATCAGAAATCAGCTGGTTTCATGGTTTGCCCAAACAAAATGTGCATTCTTTAGATCATTTTTATCCCGCAAACTTCAATCTCATTCCGTCTGCGAAATGACCTCATTCTCTTTCTTTCTTTCTTTTCTCAAAAGTCTGTGTGCTGCCGTTTGAGTCGTTTGTTTGTCGCACATAAAACGTGACGATCCGCAAGTGCATTCATCTATTATCAATGCACACAACAACTGTTTTTTTCTGACTGCTCTGTGAGCACAATACGGCACATTTCACGACAAACGAAACTGCTACACTGCTGAGATCGAAGAAAAAAAAAAGAAACGTTCATTTGTCTTTCAGGTACTTCGACGAAGACCTTCATCAGCTCGTCTTCTTTTATTCTTCGTTAGTAAAGCATCCACTATTATTGATCAATTCTAATTACCGTCTCCTTCATTTTCTTCGCCATAAACTCCATTTTTCCATTTTCTTCGGAGCATAATGGGCATGTCAGACATCTTCGCGTGGTGGCAACACAGGTGTAGCATGCCACGTGTCCACACTTCTGCCCAATCATCGCAATAACAGCCGGCTTGTCACATACGACGCAGTCAATGCGAGATCCGGTGCTATTCGTTATTGAAAACTTTTGAGCCATTTTCTGATTTCGGACAATTCGCTGGCGCGTTTTTTCGATGAATGGGTAGGTCAGAAGGATGACGTCACGGAAGGCGTGCCACATCAATTCGCGATTCTGAGTGTCGTAGTTGATGGAAGCTGTAATTTTCTGTGTTTTTTTTTTGGTTTTATTATTTTTTTTTCTCTCTTTTTTGATATGAATGAGCACCTCTTCGATTGTTGATTAAGTTAATACAGTTATTTGAATCGAGACGAATTCTGCGGAATTCAATGTCAATTCTGATACCGTATTATCAATCCAAACACCGCTCTCGAAAATTGAACTTTCTTCTCTGTTCTCATTGAGGATTTTCTATTTTCAAAACGATTTCCAATTCTATATTTCTCTAAAAATACTCTCTTTCTCTCTCCCTGCCAGTAAATATTTTCATATCTTCTTCAAGTTATAAGATGAGAACACAAGGCTTCATTACACATAACATCCCTTTCTCAAGAGAATGAGATCGAAAACAAGGAAGATTCCAGCGCTTTTGGCTGCTGCTCTTTGAAGAGGAAGGAGCAATGAAAAGAGGACGAGGCGTTCTAGTCTTTCAGTCGGCCGAAGGCCACCCTTAAAGTCAAACTGAAACTTCAACGTCGTAGTGAGCTCATTTTAAATGCCGCGTTTAAAGTTGATTTCCAGTAGAAATTTCCTGGAAAAACGCTGCAATTTTTTCCAGATTTTCCGGAAACTATCGCAACGAGTGTTACCGTAGTTTGCCTCTTCCCTTCGAGAACACCGACCGTCGTCGCACGATTTACGGCTTTTTTTAAACGCAATTTTTTCAAGTTTTTAAAAAACTTTTTTTCGCTATATTCGGCTGTTTTTTCTGAATATTTCGCCTCAAATAATGGATTCTGACGGAGAAATCGTTGAAGACGTGATGGGAAAAGACGAAAACAATAAAAGTTCGTCGAAAATCGATCATCCGGATAATCCAAAATGTTCAATTAATAAGTATGAAACTTTTAAGAAGGTGAGAAATAATTCTTTCTGTTTTAAATTGCTTAATTCAGCTTAATTCGGCTCAATTTTTTGTCGGCTCAAGAAGAAATATTAAGAAAAAACAGCCGAATATAGCGAAAAAAAGTTTTTTAAAAACTTGAACAAATTGCGTTAAAAAAGAGCCGTAAATCGTGCGACGGTCGGTGGTCTCGAAGGGAAGAGACAAACTACGGTAACACTCGTTGCAACAGTTTCCGGAAAATTTGAAAAAAAAATGGCAGCTTTGGACAGCGTTTTTCCAGGAATTTTCTCCTGGGAATCAACTTTTTTTTTGCTAAAATTCAGACCGTTTTTCAGGCATTCGCTCCGCTATACTGGGGATTTAAACTGAAATAGACCCCTCTAGCCTAGGTTTTAACGATTGTTTTCGTGCTCACAGAACGGATTTGAAAGTCAAAGTCGGTGATCGTTCACGTGGCTCTTGAACTCAACGCGAGTGAAACCCGAGAAGTTTATCTTGCACTATATTGCAGAAGATCATACGACAGCACCCATTCTGACATTCCCGGATGACGATGGCGGTGGCCTGTGATAACGAAAAGGAATAAGGCAGCTACATGCAGTGTGCGTCAAAAGTATAACCCACCCTCCCCCCATTTTCAATTTCAGCGTTTTCAGAATTCCGATACAATATGGTGAAGAGTGAATGACCTTATAGGATCAGATGTGCCTGAAAACACCACCAACTGAAAGAAATTTTTAAGCAAATCGGTCGGTCAACTCTAGAATATAAAAGTCGAAAATTGACGGCGTCAGAAGTAGTGCCCATCAAAAACTTCATCAAAAACTGAACATTTCTACATTTGATAATCAATTATAGTTCCCTTGACGAGCAAATAGACCATAAATACCGCTCCTGGAGGTGTAGACTTCATTGCTTCTCGAACTACATGGAGACCGCATTATAGCCTTGAGAATCGTGCTTTTTGACACTGGCCGCTGGCGGATTTGGTTGTGTTGGATAGATCGCGTTTGATGGTTCGGTTTTGACGAAGAGGCAGTTTCTTTGGCCTTCGGGATCGTTGAGCTGCTCCGGATATTCGGTTTCGTAGATAACTGGATGCTGACTTTAGGTGTCATTTGAATCGATTTGGGCTCTTTTTGCAGCAGATAAGTGTGACACACGTGGCATGTTGAGAGGAAAACAAAAAATGAAGTACTGACGTTAAAATATTGAAAATATTCCTGTTTTATACGGGTTCCAGGCGATCAAATTAACAAAAACTGATAGCGCGCTTTTCGCTTCTCAATAATGAATTACGCCAGAAGTATGGTGCTTCAAAATTGTTTCCATTTTTCCCGAAATAAAAAAAATTGTTACCTACACGTTCATAAAATTTTTAACATTTTTGTTAATTCATCCAACGTTGTCCAAAATAAAAACTGTGAAGAAATAAATTTTTTTAAGCTAAAATGGTTTTCTTAGGTTCTAAACATCTCCTACATTTGAAAATAGTGTAGACTCCTTACTATATCTTATGGAACTTTTCTTATTCAATTTTCATCCACCATTACCCGAAAAGTCAGATTAAATAACGTCGGAGCCTTTTCAATCAGTTGTTTTCGAAGCACAGAGCATCCAACACAGATAGAGCGATTGTGTTTATTTTTCTCAAAGGTGCTTTAAAATCAGACAAAAGATTAAGAGCGAAAAAGAAAGACAGAAAAAGCCTGGCGATTTTTTGCTGACTTCTTTCTATACAATTATTTTTACTGTTTACAACGTTATATTCATTTTCTTTGAATCACTTTTCCGATGTATAATTCGTCGTTCGGAAAAAAAATCAAATAATTTACAGAATTTATATACCGTAAAAAGTAAAGGCGCATGTGCAAGTTTTTCCCGGGTTTTGAACGGATTCCGTTCAACGGAATATATATTTTCTAATCTTTATTTTTGAATAGTCCATTGTCAGCTAACTTTTTTAAAATAAAAACTAATGCGGTTGCTCATGAAAAGCACAATTGCATTTTAATGCAAAAAATGCCACTTTAATGTTATTCACGGTTGCATTTTAATGCAAAAAATGCAATTGTGCTTTTCATGAATAACCCCATAATGCCAGCTTTTAAATTTAAAAAATAATAGCATTTTTGTTCTTACAGTTTTGTTTTTTCTTATAATAAATTTTAAAATTCAGCTAATTGAATGGAGTAATTCATAGCATCGAAAACACGTTCGGCCTTTTGCAGACTATATTTATCCCAAGCAGTTTCCGTTCACTTTTATGTATCTGACAAAGTGTGATTTTGGAAGTTTTCTGGGAGCACGAACATCCAATTTCCGCTTTTTTATACCGCTTTTAACCAAATAAAAATCTAACTTCCGCTCATCTGTGGCGTAGAAAGAAATTTTTTTCAACATTTTTAATATTAGAACCGCGTTTTCACTTACAAATAGTTGGTTGATTGTTGTTCCAGTTACGAAGAGAAAGAATGTTTTCGGTTACTGTGGAGTAGCCGCCTGCACGCAGAAAATAGAGGAAATGTAGAAGACTTCCGAGCTGAAATAGTATTTAGTTGAGTTTTTGACTGAATAGTTTGGCTGTTGGTCGAGAATAGAATGCGGTGATCGCATTTACAAACTAAATAGATTCTCTGAAATCATAGTTGTTGCGAGGCTCCCACTGTCCGAAACAGCTTGAGAATTTTAACCTGTTCCCTCTATTTTTTTCGGCTCGTCAATTTCTTTATGGGGTTATTCATGAAAAGCACGAAAATCATTTTAATGGAAAAAAAATGCATTTTTTTGCATTAAAATGTTATCGTGAATAACATTAAAGTGGCATTTTTTGCATTAAAATGCAATTGTGCTTTTCATGAATAACCCCATTAGCTTTTTTGTGGAACGTCGGAAAAATCCCAACGCAAAGCGCAAGAGGACCCCACTAGGGAGGACTCACGTGCGCAACTGGACGCCCGTCGCTCAGTCGTTCGGTGAGTGTATATTTTCAACATAGACGTCAGATAACATAATTTCATTTTTATTGTGCTTCTTTCAGCCGAATGATACGAAGATGCTTTGTGAATAATGTGAGCAATTCTAGCCATACCTATCAGCAATATGCATGAAGAAATATCATGAATCATTGTCTTTTCGTTTTTCACCATTTTTCACTTTTTTTTAAACTTTTAAATTTCTAAAGGTAAGAGCTTCACTACTTTCACATTTTCACGCTTCTCGTTGTAGCTTCTTGTTCTAAACGTAAGATATGATTTAAAAAACTTCTATCAATAATGAATTTTCAGGTGAACTGCCACGAAGCGAAGTATCTAGTTTCTGCCGATTGCCTAGCTTAGACCATCTGAAAAGTTGCAGCGTGGTTAGCTGCTAATGGAAAATGTGCATGTTCGCTGCTGACCGTTGAGCAACCAAGGGGCAGAGGAAACCAAGAAACCAGAAACCAAAAGAAACATCGAAAGACTTCACTTTGTTTGCGATCAACTTCTCTGAGGGATTTTAAGATGTCAATGGGATTTGGAAACAGTACAATAAAATCTTGCAGCAAACTCTGCCGGTTGTAGCTGCTCTCGAGAAGCAGTAGCAGAGAAAGCGAACAACAAAAAATGACCCTTTTTGAATGTCGTCCGGATCTTGTCAAAATCCAGAACGGAGGCATTCCCTGGATCGACCGGCGCCCCCGTGTCGAAATTTTATAATCCAATGATATATCTTAAAATCGTAAGTGTTCCGCAAAAATAGCATCAAACGTGGTTATTTTCAAGATCACTAAAAGGACAACCAATGCTCCTCCCTATAATCAATTGACTTTCGGCGCCGGAATTCCGTTTTACTTTCTCGTAATGGGCAGAAATGAGCGGCGAATTGTCTAGATTAGAAGCTCAGCGTATGGTATCTCCAATGTTTTACCACGCACAACTCGCCATTTGTATATATTTAAATCAT
This sequence comes from Caenorhabditis inopinata, assembly GCA_003052745.1. Lineage (NCBI taxonomy): Eukaryota > Metazoa > Nematoda > Chromadorea > Rhabditida > Rhabditidae > Caenorhabditis > Caenorhabditis inopinata. The sequence goes on from AP018154.1 coordinate 18,932,580, forward strand.
TACGATTCTCTTTTTTCTATTAAACATTCAATTATTTTTTGAATTAAGATAATTTGTGATAGCAAAACGATATTTCTTAGCGTTAAAACAAAAAGTATTATTTAATTTTTTACTATTTAATCAAAAAATAAGCATTCAGTATTTTTAATTATGGTGTAAATTGCCAAACATTGTGAAATGAAGTAGCAAAGCGCAGAGTGGGTTTGATTAGTATTAAAAAATTGAGAATAAAAATGAATACCTTCCTAAAAGGCCAAAAAGAGACCCATAATCAGCGCATGTGCATCTTTTCAACTTGTGGCATTAGAACTCACCTCAAAAATAGCTTCAAGCTTCATGAGGAACCTCTGTAATTCCATTCTTCCACTGAATTCGGTTATTCTCCTCATTAAATACGGGACAAAAATTTCCAATAGAAAATGCGCACTTATTCGTTTTGGCGTGTATCCAGCATAAGAGATATCCAATTGCTCCTGACCAGGTGAAAATCCTGTGAGTTATGATTTTCATGTAATCTAAGATGACCTAAGTAGTTTCAAACCTTTGGAAAACCTATGTGTCCATAGAACAGCTTCCAAGGTAACTTTCAGCTCTGGTCTTAATTTCTCCATTATTCTGGCAACCCAAACAGGCATCTGATTGACAACGTCATCGATGGAGTCCTGAGCAATAGCCCGGATTTCACCGTCAAGTGCGTGTGCATCAAGCTGGTCAACTCGGAGACAGCGACAAGCCATTTATTGATTACCTGAAAAGAACGGGGAACAAAACAGAATAGAAACCCAACACGGATAAAGGAACAATTGATAAGAGACTACATCGTAGTGTATAGTGATGAAGTGGGAACAATTATGCCTCAATGAATTGAAGACACATTGGATACTTGGTCGAGCGCACAAGGAAATAGAAAATTGGAATATTTTCTATAAAAATATATTTCCATGTTTCTATAATAATTTATTTAAAGCTGACAATCCTTTCAAAGGTTACCACGAATTTCTAATTGTAAGAGTTACTATAGAATTTCAGTATTTAAAATAATTACATTTTTCAGAAGTGTGGCCGACAGCTTTCCGAAACATTTGAAAAGAGCTTCCATACGATTATGCGAGAATCCATTTGAGTTTAAGCTCCAGAAAGAAGAAAAAAAAAGCTTAGGCTGAGCCTTGACCACAATACTGTTCATTTTATTATGCCGCGTTCAAAGTTGTTTTCCAGGAGAAATTTCCTGGAAAAACGCTGTCCAAAGCAGTAATTTTTTTTCCAGATTTTTCGCAACGAGTGTTACCGTAGTTTGCCTCTTCCCTTCGAAACCACCGATCGTCGCACCATTTACGCCTCTTTTTAACGAACATTTTTCAAGTTTTTTAACGTTTTTTTCGCTATATTCAGCTGTTTTTTCTGAATATTTCTCCTCAAATTATGGATTCTGACTGAGAAATCTTTGAAGATCTCGAAAACATTCGTGAACAGATTGTAACACATGTTGCGACAGTTTCCGGAAAATCTGGAAAAAAAATGGCAGCTTTGGACAGCGTTTTTTCAGGAAATTTCTTTTGTAAAGCAACTTTGAAGGCGGCATTAAGCGTCCATTAACCCTTGTTGAAATCTATTGATTTTCCATGCTATGTACATTTAGTTATCGCTCATTTTTTGTTGCATGTTCTTTCATTCAATCAACCTTCCTCGCTCATCACATCTTCCCATCTACTGCGCAATTATAACCAGGTCAATGCCGTACTACTGTAGGTAAACAATAACAATAATGCACAAAGACTAGAATGCCATTCATGTAATTATCTGATGGCCGCATTCCACTTATATTAATTCCCATGTTTCTTGTATGGAAACAGGTCAGCTCTCTCTAAACATCATTTCCTAGTACACTACCTCATCTGACCCTCATTTCTGGGTGGGGTTTTATGGTCCAGAATGTGGTATAAAAGAGCTGAATTCCTATTCTTGCCATCACTGTTTTGACTGCTCAATTCGAAATGAAGTGGATCGCTCTCTGTTCTCTTATTTCTCTGTCTGCTGCACAATTTGGAGGTTTTGGACGTGGAAGAGGAGTACCTGGTGGGCCAGAAGAATTTGGTGGAAGGCAGCCAGACAATGGAGCCGGTGAGCTGACTTATGAAACCAAAGGAAGGCTCATTTGTGGATTAGTTGGTGCAGACAAAGTAAGATCATTTTTCTTTTTTGCATTTTTTCATGTTCATGTATCCTGTGTTTAAGGTTCGCGTAGTTCTATGGGACCGTTTCCGTGGACGTGAGAACATAATCTACGATGAGGCATATACCGACGTGGTCGGAAGTTTCCGCCTTCATGCCACCCGTAGCGGCTTCGATGGAAATCTTATTCAACCATTCCTTACAATTTACCATGATTGTGACGACGCCGCCACTCCAGGGCTCCGAAAAATGACTGTTCAACTTCCACCACAATACACAAATCAGGGGTCTTTGGTTCTCAAGTCATTTGATATTGGAACTTGGAACCTTGAAACATCGTTTGCTGGAGAAGAGTTGGAGATTCATGATGGAGGGCATGGTGAACGACCAATCGGAGGATCTTTCCAACATGGAATCAGAGGACAGTTTGGTGGAAGAAGAGAAAGCTTCGCTCACGGAGGACGTACTGATTTCGGAGAATCTTCCATCACCGTCTAATTATATATAATTCCTGTTTGTTATCAATGTAACTCCAATATTTCTTTTCAATTAATAAAAATGCGAAATTTCTACTTTTTTTTCTTAAAAAATGATCAGAGGCGTATAATTCGAGATCTTTTTAAATAAATAAATTTTATTTTGAAAACGTCAGACTTGTTTGCAAGCTTGTTTGCAGTTTGCAATAACAAGGAATAAGAGAAAAATTAAAACTGACGGCTATTGTAATCATCAACATTTTGAAAACCCGCAGAGACAGATCTACCTCCAAAAAATCGTCCATTCATCATTACAAACGCTTTGATTGCTTGAGCACTGTTAGTGAACTCGACAAATACTCTTACTTGCCGGCTTTCCTCTTCTTTTGTTTCATCCTGCAATTTTATAGTCTTATTTGGAGATCATGTTTCGTTTCTTAAACATACCACATGAACAATGACATTGACAACTTGACCACATTTTTCCATTTCTTCCTTAATTTCATCCGAAAACTCTTTCTTTCCTTCTTCTTCTGAAACTTCTGATACATCGACCAAATTCCATAACTGTAGAACCTTTGTGGCATTTTGAACAGCTTCCATAGAGTTCGTAGCAAAAGTTGGTGCTATTGAAGCCTCTGCGACAATATTTCCAGCACGAATACCAGTTTTTTTAATTGACAAAGCTGTACTCATCCCTTGCTCAAGTTTTCCGAGTCCTTGCCCCTCACGATAGCCATGCTTCTTCATAATGTTCGCAGCAATACCAAGGCCTCGACTAGTAGCCTTTCCGAATGCAGGAAGAAAGGAAGGAGGTGGCATATATGATGACTCAGGTTTATCATCCTTATTGTCATCTACAGATCTATTTACTTCTGGATCAGGCTCTATAAGCATAGTTGGTGGCGCAATTGCAGCTCCCATTGATCGTTTCTTATCTTCCTCTTCGTGCTCTCGTTGTAACCGTTTTGCGACTTCTCTTGCTGTCTTTTCACGTTGTTTTCGGTCATTAAGTTCTTTGGAAAGAGCTTCGAAATTATTAGGCGTCATTGGATAGTATTCACACTTCACATGCTCTTCTCCAAATACCATCACACTTTCATCCATAGCTGATTTCGGGAGGAAACTAATATTTTCAGCAACAGGGTTGGCACGTATCGGTTGAAACGTTTTATGCGTAGATCCAGCGGAAATAGGTCGATTTCGAGACGAGAGATCTATTACAGGGGGCGGAGCAGTAGACTTTACTAACTTTTGTTTCTGAAATAATTAACTGGTAAATTATTAGAAAATATTACTTCATGGAAAGCAATGTCTAAATATTGCTTCAAAACCCACTTAAATGTTTCACTTTTCATGAGAAAAAGAAAGAAATTTCACTTCGCAGTGCCATATGTTCAAACGCTATAGATCACTATTAAGGAACACACAAAAATTACTTTGAGAATAAATTATATATTTTTTTAAAGAATTAGAATTGCAATAATATAGGAGTATAGAACATTTTGATTTAAGCAGTTTTTACTGATTTTGAGACTTCTCGTACATATTGAGCATGATAGCTATAGCCAGGGTGAAAAATTGTATTAATTCCAGGGTGGGTGAGGACCGCCTCCAGTTTATACATGAATTTTTATTCGATTTTTGAGAAAAAAAAACTCGGTTGTTGCCATTATTACGTTATATACGAATAACTATTATAAAACATCACTCCCTTTTTTTTTAAATTTTTAGACGTAATTTTTTTTCATTAGGTTATAAAATAAAATTTTACCGATGCCTGCTGTTGCAACGCCGCTTTTCGCTGAGCTAGTTGTGACTGCATGAAAGCCATCTGGATATTATGCATTGGTTTAGCTGCAATTTTAAATCAATAGTCATTTTAAAATATCACTGTGATAAATGTGCACCTTGCTTAGCCGCAGGAGGTCCCATTGGAACATCGTCTTCATCATCGTTGTACATTTTCTGGAATTTTTGCTTGAAAGTGCTCCAGTAGCTCTTATATGTATTTCCAGAATTTCTACTACTGATGCTTCGTTGAAAAATAAACAAAACTAGAAATATATACATATATTGTAATTTTATCAACATAAGAAATAAAACCATATTTGAAAGAAACGGGGTGTCAAAGGGCCTCGGGGTGAAAAGAATGAATACAGCTGGCTAGCGAATAACTAAGTGATAAGAATACGAATATCTGTAGTTGAAAAAAAATGAAAAAGGCAAAAAACTAAAAGAAAGGGAAAAAATGGAAAGATGGATTTTAAAATGGAAAAAAAAACTAAAAGAAATTTCTTCAACAAAGTTTCTTATAGAATAGTAGATCTCTTATCGCGTTGTTTTCCACGTACTCGGTTGCGGTGCTTCTCTGCAGCTTCATGAACAGCGAGCTAAAAAAAAATGTTTTGAGGTACTTTACGAAAAATCTCAATGTATGATTTTAAAATTTCATCAACGTACATAAAAAGATGGGAAAAATATTTTTAAAAATCTCAAATTAAAATAATTTTATTAAAATCGGTGTCAAAATATCTAGTTTAAAATATGGTTGAAAATTTAAAAATTTTTATAACTTGATATTTTGACCGCGAACTCTCCCTACCATTGGAATTTCAGTGATCTTTTTTACGAATTTTAGAAACGGAAAAAAATTTCAGAATTTTTATTATTTTTTTTGCATTTCCCGTAAATAACACAAATAAAACTTTGAATATTACCCTGGCTTGCTTGCTAACTGATATTCCCAGTTCCAATGGCACTGGTCCTAACTCGAACACTGACCGCAGTACTTCGTTGTGTTTTAGGTGCTGAGCTAGACCTCCGTGCAACAGATCGCAAGTCATGTCATAAAACATTTTTATGGCACAGGAGTCCAAAGAAAGAGTTTGTTGGCCAATTTTGACACTAACTTCCGGTGCATCATCTTCATCAGCAATGAATGATCTTATATCTCTGACAGCATAACGTTGTGCTCGTTTGTCTTTTTTAGTCTTTTTCTTGGACGAGTCGTTTAACATTGCATCGAGTAGAGTAAGCACGTGATCTTTGTTAGGAAAACGGAAACCTGGACGACTTTCATTCATGAATTCATGTAAAAACGCTAATGTTTCCGCAGCGGCTAACCTCACTTCCAGCTGATTTGAAGATAACAAATTTACAACTTTTGGTTGATCTCTTACAGCTTCATTGATTGTTTCGAAGTCTGAATCAAGTAGCACAACGCACCACGCAGCAAGAGAAGTACTAACGAGTTTTGAATGCCCAACGTCGCTGGCAGATCCAGAGACTTTTGTGTTTACCCATGCAAATCGACAAGCTTTTGCGTTGGCTGATACTTCGTCGTCTTCGCTACATGCTATTCTGGTAACGATGGCTAGTGAATTAGCACAGACTGTTCGAAGAAAAACACCTCTAGAAGCATCCATCAAAATTGCGCGCATTTGAGACATTGGTTCAGATATAAGATCAGATATTTCTTCTCCGGCTTGGACTGTTACGAGGCCAAGAAGAGTAGCAAGCAGTTGGGCTTCACTATCAGTTTTATTAGCCATTTTCGAGCAAATTGACAATATAGTTTCCTTGTTTTTCTCTATGAATTCTGGAGTAGCTTTAGCCGTTAATGCAAGATTAACTCGATGCAGTCCGTCCAATCTGATAGTTGTGCTGAAGACACGATTCATTAATACAAATTTCAAATTTACACTTTACTTACTTCTTATTCTGAGCTTTATCTAAATTATCGACAAGTTGATCATATACGTCATCCATATCTTCTACGTCGCCCATTATAGACTGCATGTCCTCATTGTAGGTAAAAGTAGATGCTTCACTGGTATCCGAATCTGAATCCCTCCTTTCAGATTTCCTAGGCCCAGTGTACGGGTCCTTATCCTTGTTTTTATTACGATGGCTTTTTCCCATTTTTATCTGAAATTAGAAAGATGAAATTAGCAAGAAAAGAAGGTCTATTGAAATTATAAGAATAATAACGGATGAGCATAAAATAGTATAAAAATGTGTTGAACTGCCCCTAATTCGAGCTGCTAGTTCGGCAGAGATCGCGAAAATTTCAAGAGTATGTTCAAATTCTTAAGATTTTACAAGATTTTTTTATAAAAGCATTTCTGCGGCGAGTAACGATTCTGGATCCAACACACAAGGCACGATTCACTAAAAAAAACTCGAGTTCGAATCAAGAAAGCTCAGATTCCGAAAAGTTTAAAATTGGCCTTAAAATTAGAGGTACTATTCAAATTAGAGTTCAAAAGAAAAACCTATTAGGAATTTCACAACCATTCACGTGCCCGACCTGTTAACTTGACACGTGATCTGTTCTTTGAGTGAGAAAATGACACATCAGTGAAGAGAATAAAGACTATAATACAAATGTTCGCCTTTTTTCAGATGAAACATCTCAAAAAAAAGAAAAGCTTTTTGACAGTTTTAAAAATATTATTTTGCATTCCTTGGCTCCTCGTCAATTTCAATTAGTTGAGTCGCATTTTTCGCTAGTGCATGACGAGGTAATACTGAGAAATTATTTCCATGTTAAAAATCTGGGTAAGGAACTAATTTCATACTTTATTTGTTTCGAGTGTTCTTAAAAACCGTACATATAGAGAGAGGTATGTGATGTCTTCAACGCCTGCGGAGATTGTTCTATTAAGTGTTCGAAACCTTGAACTATACAGAGATTTCACTTAGGAATGCTTATCACGTTAATTCCAAGAATTATACTATATTGAAAAGATAATATGAAAAAATCTATTTTTATTTAAATGTTTTTCTCGAATTATCATCAATTTTTCATCGAGAAAATAACGATATTAGTGTTATGTTAATTTTGTCTGAAACCCCCACTTTTATATTTTATTTGACGGCAATTCAACACAACGATATGAAATTTAAGGAATGAGAATGAATTAGTAAGGAGGATTAGCAAGTTAAAGAGAATATTTCATAAATCCGGGATGAGTGTACTTTCCTTGCAAACTAAATAACAAGGAGTGACGTCAATCTATGTGAGCTAATTTTTAAAAAAGTTTACGTTTTCCTGGTGAGGGATTCTGTTACATTAAATAGCTGAAAGTTTCCGTTTTACAATAAAACTTGTTTTAGTGCAAACGAGTAGGAGAAATGGCAAGAGCGCGCGTGTCGTTCGATGATGCATGCAAGTGTGCTCCACTGCGAATTTGCATTTTTTTTTAGTTTCTTATTTTTTCCATTGAAAATGTAGGCCTTCCTAAATTCTATGAATTGCAAATATTAGTCCAGGTTTTCGTTAAAAAAAATGTACTTCACAGCAGTAAACTGAAAGTTTAATATCATATATCCGCGATGTTCTGATTCTGATAGCTCAAATATGTTTCGAAATTTTAAAAATCTCAAAATTTTAGCTTAATATCCACTAAAAATTTTCTTCGGCTCAATAGAGCGATTACAGATTTCCATCTTATTCATTTAACTGAGACCACCATAAAAACATATAATCTATATTTAAAAAGAATTGAGTGGAGGGAATGCTATAATTTTTTCTGTGTGTCCGCCGTTTTCTTTTCTATAAGATATTCATTAGTAGGAAAAATAAGCGTGTTTTCAAGGATAGCGAAAGGAACAGAAAAACTCTAAAAAAGCTAATCAGCCGATCGTCGAATTCTAAACTGTTTCTAATTCGTAACGTGTACATTGCTCCTGACTACACGATTAAAGTTAAAATACTTCATTGTAAAAAATATTTTGAATTATGTTCATATTATCTAGGTGGTGCTAATTTGTTCCTTACAGATTCAGAAACAGAATACATTCCGCGTCGTCTTTCGCCATTTTTGCTGTGGGCACAGTTGTTCGCTATTTGTCGATTTTAAATATTTATTTCTTATTTCTAAAATACTGCTTACTAGGCTGCGCACACGCTAAAGGTGCAGCTTTAAAAGCAAGAATATTCTTGCTGGAAATCGTGAAAAATTTTCATTTTGTCTTTTTTAATCTGTTCTATGTGTTTCGATCCTTCGCTTATTATTTCTTTCTTGCTCGTTTCTTTCCTCTTCCTCTTTCTTGTCTTGTCTTAGGGCTTCCTGAGAAACGCTACTGTCGAGTGGCTGAAATTCACTAAGTGATTATTAGATAATTTGCAGTCACGATGGGTCATGACCCATCAGACATTAAGGCTATTTTCGAAGCAACTCCGACAGAATTTGTAGAAAAAAAGGACCCAAAAAGGTACTATCCTGAGCTACAATACCACATTTCTCTAATTACTTTCAGTATTATCCCACAGCCAGGAAAGCGGAATATTCTAATCACTGCTGCATTGCCTTACGTTAATAATGTTCCCCATCTCGGAAACATCATCGGATGTGTACTAAGTGCAGACGTGTTTGCACGCTACTGCAATATTCGTGGACATCAGACGTTCTATGTCGGAGGAACTGACGAGTATGGTACAGCAACAGAAACAAAGGCTCTTCAAGAAGGATGCACTCCGAGAGAACTTTGTGATAAATATCATGCGATTCACAAAGAAATCTACGAATGGTTTGGCATTGATTTTACTCATTTTGGAAGAACTACCACAGAACACCAAACAGAGTAAGTAGAGTGTAACGATGAAAAATACATTTTGCTATTTTTTCAGAATTTGCCAGGATATGTTTCTAAAGCTCCATAAAAATGGTTACACCTCAACCCAATCTGTTGACCAACTTTTCTGCAGTAATTGCAATAAGTTCCTTGCCGACAGATTTGTTACTGGAACATGTCCCATGTGTGGTTATGATGACGCACGCGGAGATCAATGCGATGACTGCGGGAAATTGGTTAACGCCATTGAACTGAAAAATGCAAAGTGTCATATGTGCAAAGGAACTCCAGAAGTGAAAAAGTCCACTCATATTTTTTTATCTCTGGATAAACTCCAGCAAAAGACTACGAACCATTTGGATCGCGAACTTGCTAAAAAAGATAACCGGTGGTCTTCAAATGCTGTCGGAATAACCAGAGCTTGGATGAAATTAGGTCTGGAGCCTCGTTGCATCACAAGGGATCTGAAGTGGGGTACTACCGTCCCACTGGAAGGATTCAAGAACAAGGTGTTCTATGTGTGGTTTGACGCTCCAATCGGTTATCTTTCTATCACTAAGTGCGTTCTTGGTGAGAACTGGACTAAGTGGTGGAAGAATCCGGATAATGTTGAACTGTATAACTTCGTTGGCAAGGATAACGTCGCGTTCCATGCCGTTATGTTTCCATGTTCTCAATTGGGAGCTGATGACAATTATACTGTTGTGAACAACTTATGTGCTACCGAGTATTTAAATTATGAAGATACTAAATTCAGCAAATCACGTGGGACAGGAATCTTTGGAGATTCCGCACAGGAAACAGGAATTCCTGCAGATATTTGGAGATTTTATTTGCTTTACATGAGGCCTGAAACGCAAGATACGTCATTCTGTTGGGATGATTTTGTTCTTAAAGTGAACAGCGAGTTGCTCAACAATCTCGGAAATTTCGTCAATCGTGCTCTTTCATTTGTTGCCAATTTCTTCGGCGGTGTCATTCCAGAGATTGTTCTGCAGGATGTAGATGAAGAAGTTCTCTCACAAATTTATGAAGAATGCCAAAAGTGGGACAAACAATTCGATGAAGTTCATCTCAAAGACGCCGTCAAGAATATTCTGAACGTTTCCCGAATTGGAAACCAGTATATGCAAGCTCAAACACCATGGGTTCTCATGAAGGGAAATGAGTCTGATAAGAAACGTGCTGGTACGATTATTGGAATAGCCGCCAATATCGCTTATCACCTAGCTGTTATTCTCTACCCAGTGATGCCCACAGTTTCTGCCACCATTCGCGAACAGTGCGGTTTGCCTAAACTCCCTTTGTTTAATCCATTCCCTACGCGCTATCTGAAGCCAGGGCACTGTATCGGAAAGCCAGCTCCCTTATTCCAAAAACTTGATGCTGAACAGATTGCTAATTTTAAAGCGAAGTTCTCCGGAAAGCAGAGCTCAGCTCCTCCAACTGCTGAGAACCCGAAGAAGCAAAAGAAACATGCATCAACCAAAGAGAAAAAGGGTTAGTAAATGTTGTTCTGTGGGTTACTAATAAAAATTACTCCTGAGGTATCTGGCCTAATTGTTATATTTTGGAATGCTGTCAACAATACTATTGACTTCTTCTTTATCACTTTAATGCTTGAATATGTTCTAAGCTTAATTTGATATTGTGTTTTCTTATAAGCCTGTCAATGTTTTTTGCAACCGAGGTTGTCTAATTGTATGAAGGTTTTGGTCATGTTAAATTTTTAGGAAAATACTGGTGGAGTCAGAGAGCTGAAAAGAACATCCAGAGCTTCATACAATCACTCAATTGCACCAAAAACGTGGACTGTGGACGGCTTTTTTCTTTTTCACCTATTTCCTTTTGCTCGTTTACTTTTCAATTTTATTCAATATTGCCAAGGGTTTTCAAACTATATTGTGCTTGTTTTCAGGAAGCAGCAAAGAAAATATGGCATCAGCCGCAGCCTTATCGGAACTTGAGCAAGGAGCGAAGCTGATCTCACAACTTCTCGCTCAAAACACAAAAAAATTCAATCAAGCTAGTATGTCTATATGTTTTTCGTTTTTCCGTGATCCTCAAATTTGGGTAATTAAACCTTTTATTTAAGGAATAATAAGAATTAACAAGTAAGAATTTGCAAAAAAAATAGAAAAAAATTAAGAGGGTGTACTCGCTTGAGCACTTCAAATCTTCCAATATATGTATTCCCTTCCTCTGATTACCTCGCACTTTTTTTGTTATTATAAAAGCTGTAAAGAACATTTAAGGACTTGAAAATAACTGAGGTTATGTTTTCAGAGGCCTTATTTTCACGGAATCAGCTGCAAACGTTGGAAGAAGAAAACAGACAACTTACACTTGATGTCAAATCTCTTCAACATCAACTGATCGAATTGGAAACCGCGGCTGGAATTAAGCAAATTAAGAAGCCAATAATTTCTTCAACACCCACTCCAACTTCCACTCCTGCTTCCGGAATTATTCCGGAAAATCTTAAAAATGCATCTGCACCGGCGCCTCCTCAGGCTGATGAGCCCAAGAAGCAGAAGAAAGGAAAGGCAAGCGGTGGCAATGGAGGAGGATCTAGTCTGACTGATGACAGCATTGACATTGGTAGGCTTGATATGCGTGTCGGTCGAATTATCAAATGTGAAAAGCATCCTGACGCTGACGCTCTTTATGTTGAGCAGATTGATGTGGGAGAGGCTGCTCCGAGAACTGTCGTGTCAGGACTTGTGCGACATGTTCCCATTGAACAGATGCAAAATCGCCTTGTGGTGGTTCTATGCAATTTGAAACCAGCAAAAATGCGTGGAGTGGAGTCGAGAGCTATGGTTATGTGCGCTTCTACACCTGAAAAAGTGGAGATTATGGAGGTTCAGCAAGATACTGCACCAGGAACTCAAGTTGTTTGTCCTCCATATATTCATAGGCCAGATGAGCAGCTGAATCCCAAAAAAAAGGTAGGTTTTGTAAAATGAAAATAAAGCATTCCTAGCATAAAATATAAAGCCGTCTTTATAATATGAAAACACAGTAAATTTTTGCTTGCTAAAAATGTTGTCTAACTCACAAGTTATTTTGATTTTGCCTGTTTGATCCGCAATCGTTAGTTTAAAAAACCAGGTTTACTCCGCTTATGCCGAGTATTGAAAATATTCTCTTTACTTGTTACTAGACTGCTTTCGAAAGCCGACAGCATTATGACATTTACAATTTGATTTTCAGATCTGGGAAGCTGTTGCTGAAGATCTTAAAGTTTCCGCTGATGGTATCGCCCAATGGAAGGGGCAACCGCTTCTCGTTGGAAACCTTACTCATATGACTGCGCCTTCTCTTCGTGAATGTCCTATCAAATAATTTATTTTCTTTGTTTATGTACCGTTTCAAAATTTCTAATAATAAAGTTTGTTCGTTTATTAATTTAAGTATCCGTTTACATTTATTGCTTTGTTTATGCTCTCCGGTCAAGAATTGATTTATTGTTTTTTTTTTCATTGATATGCGTATCGTATCTCTGTTCATATCGGTTCGTTGATTCCCTTTTGAGCAATTATTGTTTTAAACCATAAAGTGTTTTGTTTTATATCATTGAAAAGAAATTAATTTTTATTGTGTATTGGAGCACAATTATATCTTAAAACAAGGAATCTACAAGGTCTAATTCGAATAATTTAGGCAATGGGCAAAGTAAAGACGAAAGGAAACGTAAGTGGACTCAACGATGAACGTTTTACGCGAATCAAGTCGGATCCCATGTTCGTTGGTCTTAAGAACTCGGAAAGAAAAGTAAGTGTTTCAGTGAAACGATTATGTTTAAAGTTCATTTTGAGGTTGTTATTGACAAGAGATTCGCCGCGGCCCTCACAGATGAAAAGTTTTCCACCCGAGCCAAAGTTGACATCAGAGGACGAAGACAAAAGAAAGTAATTGGAAACAATATGCTGGATCTGTACGAGTTGGAGGAAGACGAAAGACTTGAAGAAAAACCCGAAAATAAGGGAAGAGTAGGAAAAAATAAGAGAAAATATGAACAGTTGGATGACTTCCATGATGAGAGCGATGACGATGAAAAAGAGGAAGAATCTGATGATGTTGGCGATGAAGAAGTTTCAGATAAAGGAGACGGTGAAGAGGGTGAAACAACTGGAATGAACGGATTTAAAAAACTAGACTTAGCTCGTGGAGAGGGAAACGCAGATTCTTCTTCCGATGAAGATTCAAGTGAAGACGAAGATGATGGAGAGTTGAATGAAAACATCGGGGGAATCGAGTTGGATTTAGCTAATCTAGATAGGTGATTACTCACTTTCAATTTTTATTTCTAGTTTTCCTGCCTGCTTGCAAAGGGGGCTTTAATCTGGGTTCATTGCGGTTCCCGTCACTGCTCCATTCGACTTCTTTTCTTCGGTCATTTTTCAATTTTCTCAATGCACACCGTCTCGCCACCCCGTGGTTCCGTTTATTCATAGATTGTTTATTATATAAAATCTAAGGGAAGCGAAACGCAAAGCCTCGATCGAGCTCGTAATGAAATGTAAATTGTAAAAACGTCGTCTAAAAATGTTGAAAATGGTTTGTCGATTATTCAATTAATTTTCTACAAGCGTCGTCTGTTCAAACCTTTTGAAAAGGTCACTGATTCCAAAACTTTTCGCGATTCTCCATTAGAACTTATGTCATAGCGAAAGGCGAACCCGTAGAACCCGTAAGAATATTAAGCGACACCGTCGGGTAGACGTTAAGAAGTAAGAGTGGTGCAGCTGCGAGAAACACTCCGTTGCGGCATGTTATCAGTATTATTAAATAGGCGTGATAATGTCTTCACTAGAATTTGATATTTAGGGACGTTGATCAAGTGGAATGGACATCTCGCAGATTAGCATTGTGCAATCTCGAATGGGATAATATGCACTGTGAGGACATTCTGATGCTGGTAAAGTCCTTCGTGTAAGTGGCATGCAAAATTGTTTCATTATATTGAACAGTGTATTTTTAGACCCCCAGAAGGGCATGTAAATTCTGTCGGCATCTATCTTTCTGATTTTGGAAAAGAGCAGTTGGATAAAGAAGAAAAAACTGGTCCACTTCTCAGGCTGTCGAGGACTGTGGAAGAATGCAAAGAGGAAGACATGGACGAGTGAGTTTATTCACGATTCTAAATTTCAGCGCTGTTGAAGCCGATTGAAACTATTTCATAAACTAATAATTTAAGCGAGACTCGTACAGCGGTTCGTGAATACCTCGTTAATAAGCTGAAATACTATTATGCTGTTATCACTTTTGATTCCATCCCATCTGCTGTAGCTGTTTACGAAGAGTGTGATGGATTCCAATATGAAGAGAGTGGACTGAAAATGGATATGCGGTTTGTTCCAGATGACATGGAATTCGAGGTGAGTGAATTTTCAGTGAAACTGAAAGAAACAAAAACTAATTGTCGGTTTCAGGAAAGTCGTATTAAAGAGTTTTTGAAAGCTGAAGATGTCAATATGTCAAAGTATAAAGCGAAGAAAAAGTCGAAAAGTGCAATCATTTCAACTGGAGCGAAAATCGCATGGGATGAAGACGACCCACAAAGAAAAAAGAAGTTTCTCGAAGCTTTCAATGGAGATGAAGACGCAGGAAAAGATTTAATTGTAGACTCTGATGAATCAGATTGCGACGATTCCAAAAGAAACACTCTCATGGATCTACTGAAAACTGATGAACGAAAGATGAAGTTGGATGTGGATTGGGGAGTAAAAGATGATGACGACAAAAGTGATTCTTCCGACGGAGAATACGTCAAAGTTGACGATGATGATGAAGAGATAGGATTTAAGCAAAAAAAGAAGTCAGATTCTGGCAGCGATGTTGAAGATGAAGACAAAAAATTGAATGGATATCAAGCATTCAAAAAGAGGCAAAAAACTAAATTGATGCAAAACAAGTTAAATCGAAAGCAAGTATCAGGAGAAACGGAAACTAATATCAAGACAGTAGCAGCAGCTGAAAGTATCGCGAAAGACGACCGGTTTTCAGCTCTTTTCACTGATTCTGCGTTCGCCATCGAGCCAAGCTCTAAGAAATTTAAAGGGTCTCTTCTGGTAACAAAGCAGGCAGAACAGAAAACGAAAGATCCTAAAGTTGCGGCTGAACAGAAACCATCATCGAAACCAGAGGATCTGATTCAGAAATTGAAAAAACAAGCGGATAAATGGAGTAAGAGGAAGTCATCAAAAGTTTAATTACCTCGTTGTTTGTTATTTTCTTGTTATAATATAATTGTTTAATGAAATATCAGCATTTTTTCAGTGCGCGTCAAGTGTCCGATTTCAAATAGAAGAAATGGATATATAACCAATTTATAATACCGAATTAGTTTTCTTTGCAGCAAGATTTGTATACCCCAAACGCATGCAATTTTTCCTGGTTCATCTTGACTGAAGACTCAACTGAAAATGATAATTTTGCTTTTTGAAGTAGAACATTGCAGATTCACAACTAGATACGCGGAGAACGGGCTTGATAAGATGCTCCTGATGACTTGCGAAATCGTGGCATCGGCGTCTTCGCCCAATGTTCTACTATGAAACTATTATGAAAAATTGTTCGATTTTTCATGAATCCTGCAATTTTCGTTCCCAACGAACAACAATTTATAAAGAACTAGACCAAAAAGGAACGCTAATCACTGCCAGCCGTGTTAAATGAAGAGATTATCCGCTGTGTTGATGAAAATGTTCAACAAGACTCCCACAAAAATGGTCGGGTCCTGTGGTCTCACCGATTTTGCAATGAATATGGCGGAATGAACAATGCCGACTACACCTTGTTTAGATTTTTATAGAATTTAGCTCTTTCTTAATCATCGTGTTAATTAAAAAGCGTTTTGCCAGAACCGCATTTCGGGTGCTTTTCGGATGAATCTTATAATTTTTAAGGGGTTATTCATGAAAAGCACAATTTCATTTTGCATTTTTTTGCATTTTTTTGCATTAAAATGCAATTGTGCTTTTCATGAATAACCCCATAAGAAACCGGTCTGTTCGATATTTTAATTAATTTTTCATGCTTCTTCTCGCTTCCTTTCAATCAGTCAGTGGGCTCCTTCTCCCACTCCCCCCCCCCACCCACTGTCTCTTATAAATTCTAGCCACCGTCTATTCGACCTTAGAGGACGGGGCAAGCGATAAGGAATTGTTTCCCTCTGTATTAATCGGTACCAGTCAGGTGCTGCGGGGGCTCGCCTTATCAGTCTAGTCGGGCTTTGGAGTCCGAAGATGACAACAGTCCAAACGACGTTGAAGTCCGACAGTTGGACGCTGGTTGACGGGATTGAGTTTCTGCGCAGGTAGAGATGTCACACTAGGGTAATCAAACCGTTAAACCAAGTAGTTTTATTTCAAAAAAAAACCAAGATTGTTAGAAAAGTGAGAACAACATAAACTCCCGCCATTACGGGCAGAGCAAAGCAAGTGCGCTAGCGCGCGTTTACAACAGCTTTTAGAATAACAAAACAAATTCTTTGGTGATCAGAGAAAGGAAATAGATATATATATAGGAAGATTTGAAGTGCTCAAGCGAGCACACCATCTCTTCTTTCTTTCTTTTTCTTTTTTTGTAGAAAAATTCTTGTAGGAAGAACGCAGTTTATTGCCACGAGATAACCGATGGTATTCCGAGGTTCCCTATGCAATAGGCAAGACATTGATGAGGAACCGTGCGGGCTTTGCAGAAGTAGGAGGAGTCACCGATTTAGTTGATTTTCAAAAATGCTAGACTTCATGTGAATCTTCATTGTTGAGTGTACTCAGATAGGCACTGCACGAAGGAACCCGCCAACTCACCGGCAGCACGGTGAAATATTTTGTTACTTTTTCAATCGCGCTCCATTGACACGAAAACTATGCGTCTCTCAGCGAGAGATTATTGGTCTTTTCTGGCAAGAGAGTTCAAAATCTGAAATCAAAGGAAATCATGAAAAAGTGTATTATTTATTTATATTTGAGAAAAAGAACGAAGAAACTCGGTGAAAATCGCTTTTCAAATCACAAAAAAAACGAAATTCATTTCAAAATTTTAATCTCGCTGAGAGACGCAGAGTTTTCGTGTCAATGAAGCGCGATTGAAAAAGTAACAAAATATTTCACCGTGCGGCAGCTCTCGGTCGGAGTTCCGTTGCCTCTCTTTAATGGAGTCTTGAGCCGTTTGCACAACGATTCATCGGGGCTCGTGCTGACGTTTTACCTATCGATTGTCACTTTGAAACAAACAAATTTCCATCATTCAAATTAAATCTGAATCCAACTATTGGGTGGTTGAGTGTTGTTGGATCACTCGCGAATTGGGAAGGAGGATTTCAAACTATACGTTTTTTCAAATCACATGAAAAGCAGTCGGAGTGATTGTAGTCTGTCAGTGATGGCGCTCAGAAGTGGTGCGCTTCAAAAGTATAGTTTTTTAAGATGCAATCAAGTCAAAATCTCGCTGGAGCATACAAGCTTCTTCAGGTGTTGTTCTGTTCTTTTTCGATGGCATCTTTCAAACTCTGAACGCAGTTGTATTGGGTTGCATTCGTGTAAACTGCTCGCGCAATGATGGCTCAGAGGTTTTCGGGCGGGGTTGACCGGAAACGTCAGAACTCTTTTTTTTCCTATTGAAAATAAAGTAAATTATAATCAATTATTGTGATTTTTACTTATCTTTTCATTTTATCATATTTTTTTGAGAAGTTTACGCATATATACAAGAAAAATCAGAAACGAGAGGAAAAGACGGAGATTTTTATGAATTCAAAGAACAGCTAACAATAAAAATACGACCTCGTAAACCGACACTACTTTCATGGCGAGACCATAATTGTAAGTCGTCAATTGTGTAGTTTTTTCCATATTATCTCAAGCTTACACTAATCAGAAACAAGGGAAACGCGTTCAATGCGGGAAGACTAAAATGACGGAAAGTGAATTGAAAATATACCGTACGGCAGCAAGAGTTGAAGCTCTATCGTCCGGCTCTTATGAAAAAAAAAGAGGTGGAATGAATACTAATACAACACAATGCATACAACGCGAATAGTAAATAACACAAAACTCCATGGTACTAAAGGAAAAAAAGATCATTGATCAGTAAACGGGAATTTGATATAATCTTTTTGTGTTATTGTAAGTGGAATGGAGAACTTCTTCGACTGTTAGGTTTTTTATTTCGGCGATTCTCTTGGCTGTTGCTATAGCCATTCCTGGAAAACAGACTTTGTGCGGTGCGATTCCCTCGAAACATTTCGGCTTGAAAAAAGGTCCATCGGTTTCTAACAGAATTCGATCGAGTGGAATACGCCGAACTGCATCAATTTGACTCTCATTCATTAACATGATGCCTGAGGTGAAGCCTGTAATATAAAATTCGGTGACTTGTTTGTGACGTGATCGTATCCATATTCGAAAATATGGAGGTGGGTTAAAAGAAGACCAAAAAAGCCTTGGAGCGATTTTTACTCTATAATCAGCAATGCTCCATAAGTCTATCACATGTCTCTTTTTCAAATTGCCATTTGTTTGCTCCATAAACACCAGTAAAGAGTCTGCTTGCCATCTAGTTGCTAGGAGGAAGCAGATTTTAACGAAAAGAACGACGACGCAGCCCACTATTTTAAAGAAAATGACGAGATTCTAGGCGATTTGGAGTTGTTAAAAATGAAAAAAGAAGAAATATGCTCTCCTTTTTTAGTGTTGTCTCTAAAAATGGGAGCAGAAAAACAACAGTATTTCATTCAAGTCTAATTCAGGTTTTACGGTAAGTTAGGAGAAATCATAAAACAGAAAGTTAAAAAAAATTTTTGGAATTTTTTCTATATTTTGCTTCGAAAATCAATATTAGCTTCAATTTTCGAAAAGAAATCACAAACGCAGTGTGTGCGCTTTCTTACAATTTTTAAATTAGCGCGTTAAAACACGCTATACGAGACCAAAACAGCGCCTTTAAACGAAAAATTACGTACTCGCGGACAGGTAATGTAATGTCTTTCAAATCTTACCAAAGTGTACGTCCGGGCATTCTTTTAGCCAAAGTTTCGCAACATCCCAAGTTTCCATAAAGCAATGACGATGAATTTTGAGAAAAGGGTGATTTTTACTCATTTGCTGAAATTTTTAACTATAATATAAAACAATGTAGTTGGCAAATTTGGCGAACTTTTTTTTCTTTTTTTTCAAATTTTATCTTTGATTTTCCAATGTCTAGAATGCATAACAAATAAAATACTGTCAAAGAAAAAAGGTAGTTAGAGGCTTGAGGACAGTACGGACTGGAACCCTACGTATTGCCAAAATAATGTCTTCGACAACGGTGCTTGTATGGCGGAATTTCACAAAATTGTCAAAGGATGAGCCATTAATTACCGAATAATATTAAAACCGGAGAAAGACGTACTTATATGAGCATTATTTGCGGGATGCTTTCAAATTTGGAGTTTTTTATGAACAAAATTTGAAAAACTCACATTTTTTAAAACTTCTAAGCATTCTTCTTCAGCTCTTCCTTTGGTTCCATTTCGACAATGAATAACTAGCGGAAGTTTGTACTTGTATGCCAGCGCTATATGCTTATCAAATACTTGTTTTTGCAACTCCAATTCGGACTGGCATCTATTCAAATCGATCCCACATTCACCGACAGCCAGCACCTTCCATTGAAAAGCGTTTTCCAAGAAATACTCTAATGTGGTCCAGAAACCTTCTTTTTTTGCCCACCTGAAACAAAGGTGTGTTTCGTTTTTAGATTACATGCCCTGGCTTCTGAAAGATTGATAATGGCGCTTTGGTATGGTTCCGTTAATTTTTGGTATAGTTCGCGTCTAAATATCTGAAAACCAGAAATTAGAAGACAAGAAACTTTAACAACAGTTTATATATGTATAAAACATCTTTATCAACAAAAAATATTCATTTATTCTCTATTCTTGGATAGACAGAAGACGTCACGGCGCTGTGAACGATCATTGATGGTAGCAAGAAGGTAGTTCAGTGACAAATTCTTCCATTAGTTGATCAAGGTCCTTTGCAGGGATTTAAAAATTAAAATATCGGTTTGCATTAGCCTTATAAATAAGCAAACACCCAAAGTTGATTAAACGTATTCAGAACCAGCAGGTACATATTGTGGTAGTCTTCTTTTAGAATGATTCCTAGAAAGTGATCCTACCAACCCTGAATGTTATTGGCAGAATGGACAGGTGTGTCCATGGCGTAATGGAAGTAATGGAAGGTTATTTTCAATATTCCTATCAGTTAGCTGGTTTTCACTTCTTACTCAACGAAGGACAGCAATGACTTACTTACAAGTTGAGCAGAAGGAAAAGGTGCTACAAAACTTGTCACATAGGAAGCATAATGGATTTTCCTTCCTTTTTAAAGTGCTTTTGTAGATGCCAGCTTCTTTCCAATGCTCCTTCCGATTCATTTTTCTTTTTTACCGTCTTTCTTATGATTCGCGGGACGTTATTTTTGAATTCTCTGAAGTTACTATTCCTAGCTCTATTATTACTATTACTATTCCTCTCCGCCCAGAGAAACTCTTGATGGTACCGAGCACTTTGTATCGAGCAATCGCTTCATTTCAGAATCGGAGTTATGACTCGGCGATGCACTCTCGATGGACTGCTCCTTTGCGTATAGATGACAGGCAGACTCACCTCGCTCTTGATTTTGGAGTAGTGGAGTCTTACACACTGCAAATCATTCCTCACCTATCTCGATACAAGCATCGATGGTCGGCCGGGGAACTTTTTAATTCAATAATCTCGCGGATTCGAAGCATATCGAAGAGCGGCATCTCTCAAAATTTGACTCAATATCAGTTCCTGAACCATTTTTTCGTCAATTTGTACGATGAGTCGGACAACCGTTTCCCAAGGCTGTAAAACTGAATTCATTAATACAGAATGAAGTTCTACCGAGCAATCTTTAAAAATAAACAGAAAAAATGAAGAGCAAAGTATCATTATACGGATTAAAAGAAAACGAAACAATTCAAAAATCAGATTTTCTCGCTTGCTCATATTTATCTCAATTTCATTTTAGTACCAATGAATGTTATTTGGGCCCACGAATTCTGAATTTTTTAGTAATCACTCTTTTTCAATTATTTATTATTCACTAGCATAAACTGAACACAATTTTCAGCGGTCTTTGGGAAGTTAAAAATTTAATTAGAGCTGCTTTTCAGAGTCTCAACTTCTTTAGAACGAATTTCCTTTAAAACAATTTATCAAAAGAACGGCGCTGCCTCGGTTTAGAACCGGCTCAAAATAAAGCTGATGAGATATAAACCCAGTTTTAAAATAAAACTGCAGGAAATATAATTGATTTTTAAAACTTCTGCACCTTGCACTGGTCTCAGAATAAACCTGCTTTGATTCAAATCTATATCGTTTTGGATTCAAGTTCCCTTTAGAGCGTGTTGCAGGTTCTATTGAAGTCTGCTTCTAAATTTAAAAGGAAGATTATAGATTACATTCAAATCTTACTAGAAGAATTTCCAGCCTTTCAAGGTGCTGCACGCGCAGTGTGTGCTGATACGTTGAAAGTCACTAAGCATGAGTTTTGCATACGAAGGTGCATGCAAACGCGAATACGGGTCCAAAACGAAACAGATTCATTCCGAAACATATTCAATTTTAAGCAGTTTCATTACTCATCTCCCCAGTTTCATTTCGAAATTTCCAACTTTTTCTGAACATTTTAGTTTGATGTATTGTTTAAGCCCTTTGTATGTTTCGTGCCTAATCTTTTCTCCATTAATCGGCCGTTTCCTTGTGCTGCTCAGAAATGCATCAGGGAAAGTCATGAATAATGATGCTGACGTGAGATATGGAGGAATTGAAGTCGTTCATGAAGTGGAAGTCCGAGATAAAACATTTTGACAGAAGATGTTCGTCCATGATTATGTTCTCTACCTGGAATCTGAGAAATAAAAATACCATTTCCTAATAGCAGATTGTTTCCGGTAATAACAAACTCGCCACTAGAAATATATTCGATTAATGAAGTTTTTGCAAAGAAACAAGATTCTTATGAAGCGGTTGGTTGATCGCGCGGGTCAAGCAGAACTCCGCCCTGAGAGATCCCAGTGACTTATGCGATTGCGGAGATACCCGTTTCTTTGTATCAAGAAAATAATAAAGCTATCATTTCATATACTGCTCGTACAATTTGGTTCGATGACTGCTGAGGAAATGAGCGTTCTATTATATTACCAATCCGTATGAATCCTAAAAAGAAAGCAAGTTTCGCTACTTTATTTAAATTTTAGGAACTTCTCAAAGACCGCTTTCAAATAGTAATAAATCTGCAGTTACCTGCAAAAAATGTGCAACCTTATCGGTAAATAATTTATAGAGATCTTAGGTTTATCCTTAAAACCTAAAAGGAATATTTCTTTTTAAAATCGCAATTTTTCACCTTGTCATATGTTAGGCTATTCTCTGGATCCGCCTAGTCGTAACAAATCATTTTTAATACTAGTACTACCCTAACCATAAAAGAATCAAATATAGAAAAAACTAGTCAAATATCCATATAATTGAGGAAATTTCGTTGATTCTGTTATCAGGTTGTTATCAGGCGAGAATAAAGAGCACTCGATTGAGAACCGAAGCGATAAGCTTATGCGTTTTGCAAACTTTTCAAATTACTTCAACCTTTATAACCTTACGAACTTTTCAGCGTAATTTGGATGGCATCCCCACGTAGTCCCCAAGTAGTAATTTGACTCAATCTCCTTTGCTATCCAGTCCGTATCAAATTCATAGCTGTCGCCTATATCAACAAATAGATCCGGTTTTATAAAATTGGCTATGATTCCAGAGCACGATTTTGGGAATGCCTTTGGATACTCTTGAATCCAGTCTTGAATTCCATAATGAGCTTTATAGTTAGCATGACGAACCAAGTTATTGAACATAAAGTCTGTGTGGCAGTGAGAGTCAATGTATGGAACATGATTTAGATGAAACTGTAAAAAGAGAATTTTTAAAAGTGGATAAATATCAGGTATAAATCGAACGTCTCACCCTAAGAACAATGTAGTTTTCTTTAGGAATTTAGCCGCAACAAGAAACTGTGTAGGTAACTGATTAAGGAATAACTACGAGCAGGAACTTTTAAACTAATGCATGAACAATCTCACGACCACTCATTTTTACGGATTTCCCTGTCAAATATAGCGCGGCAAGTTAAGATAAACCTGTTCGGAGAGCGTTACAGTTTTTTTCTTTAAAAGAAGTTAGAATTCTTCCTTCTTAACTGTTTTCTTTTGGAAATTTCCTCAATTTTCGTTTTTTTTCCTGGAACTGGGAAGGTTTTTAAAGTCCATGAGGCAGCCGACACCTCACTGTATTCGAACTAAACGTACGTAGAGACGTTTTCAAAATCAAAAAAAATCACCAGTTCACTGAGCTCCAAAGAGGGGCAGTAGCATTTTTAGCAGTATAAAATCGTCGGCCCCTATTGCCAGTTGTCAGCAATTTATATATAAACAGCAAAAATGTTACCAGTTTTTCAATATTCTTTTTTAAATGTAACGAATTTTAATTTTGATTGAAAAAAACAAGAGCAAGTTTTTTAAAAGCATCAAATGTGGATGAGAAAAATTTAAATAAAAATTCTTGTCCAAAACAGTGAAGAAGTTTTCTCGATTCCAACAAGAATAGCACTGAACTCTCGGTCGTACTTTTTTTTCACGATTTTCAACAATTTTAAAACAATGAGAATGTTGTTTTTCCTCCAAAATTGCTAGGAAAGTGGTTAGGCAAAAAGGCACACGGAGGCATGCATCAGCTTGAAAATTTAAACATGTTTTTTGTTTAATTAAGAATTTCTTCAGCAAGTTTTAATGATCTGAAAATGCATAAGGCCATGGAAAATATAAGAAACCTTTTTTACTGTCTTATTGGAGATTTTGGATTCTTGAGGAAGTATTATCCATCCGCGAGGACGTGACCTTTCGTTTAAAGGCGATGTTTGGGTCTCGCGTTAAATTGTAAGAAAACAATTTAACAATTTAAGAAAACAATTATTCTTAAATTTAACGCGCTATCCACTAACGAGACCCAAACAGCGCCTTTAAACGAAAGATCAGGTCCTCGCGGGTGGATAATACCAAGATTTGAACAAGTACCTTTAGAAGTCGATAAGTAATCACGCTGATTAAAACCAACCGTAGAAATTATATCCTCACTTTTCTTCGCTGTGTTTTCAAAATATCTTCGCGAAGAATTGCAGTTTCTTGTTGAATTATGATTATGTTCATGTTGAATTTCACAGTTGGCAGGCCCGTTTTTTTTCTCCTCGATACCGTGCAATTTGTCAATGTTTCGCTTATCAACGTTCTCTCTGGTTGCGCTTCTCACCTTAATATTTGTGTTCTGTTCCTGGGCTTGTTTAAGAGTGTTTTTAGATGCCGCTACATATCGTTGTTCCACCGGAATTTTTTCTTCCTTTTTCGATCGTCGGCGTTCAGATTTCGGTGTTTCATGGGGCTTCAAATATATAAACAGCAAAAATGTTACCAATTTTTCAATATTCTTTTTTTTATGTAACAAATTTTAATTTTGATTAGAAAAAACAAGAGCAAGTTTTTTAAAAGCATCAAATGTGGATGAGAAAACTTTAAATAAAGATTCTTTTCCAAAACAGTGAAGAAGTTTTCTCAATTCCAACAAGAATAGCACTGAACTCTCGGTCGTACTTTTTTTCACGATTTTCAACAATTTTAAAACAATGAGAATGTTGTTTTTTCTCCAAAATTGTTAGTTTTGAGAAAGTGGTTAGGCAAAAAGGCACACGGAGGCATGCATCAGTTTGAAAATTTAAACATGTTTTTTGTTTAATTAAGAATTTCTTCAGCAAGTTTTAATAATCTGAAAATGCATAAGGCCTTGGAAAATGTAAGAAACCTTTTTGACTGTCTTATTGGAGATTTCGAATTCTTGAGGAAATGCCAAGATTTGAACAAGTTTAGAATTCGAATCCTTTAGAACTCGAAAAGTAATCACGCTGATTAAAACCAACCGTAGAAATTATATCCTCACTTTTCTTCGCTATGTTTTCAAAATCTCTTTGCGAAGAATTGCAGTTTCTTGTTGAATTATGATTATGTTCATGTCGAATTTCACAGTTGGCAGGCCCGTTTTTTTTCTCCTCGATACCGTGCAATTTGTCAATGTTTCGCTTCTCAACGTTCTCTCTGGTTGCGCTTCTCACCTTGATATTTGTGTTCTGTTCCTGGGCTTGTTTAAGAGTGTTTTTAGATGCCGCTACATATCGTTGTTTCACCGGAATTTTTTCTTCCTTTTTCGATCGTCGGCGTTCAGATTTCGGTGTTTCATGGGGCTTCAAAAGGTCTACCGTTTAATTCGATAACTTATCACTTACAGGTTTCGCTTTATCCTTCGTGTTCATTTGTGAACGGCTATTCGTTGAACCTAATTTTAAACTCTCTTCCGAATTTTCATGATTTAGCGGAGAATCTTTGATTTTTGTTTCGTCTACTTCACAGCAGTTTAAAGATAACTCACGAATATGCATTTCTGGGCGTTTGATCGGCGTTCTGCAATGGTAAAAACCTATGAATTAGCTGTAACAAAAGGAGACACCGACATAGCTAACATTTTTTTAATTCTGAAACCGAGCTGACTTTATCGATCACACTCACACAATATCTAATAAGCTTTGGACAGATGAAACTGTCAGCTCATCTTTGTTCCCGAGATGGAGTATTATAGGCATAAAAATTGGCAAAAGCTATATTAAATGTGCAAAAATAGGAAATTTAATCGATTTTAACTGGAAAGGGTGTAAATGCATAAATTATTTTCATTTTTCGTGCAAAACAAAATATTTGGCAATTCAGCGTGAGCTGTTTTTTATGACAAATGATGTTGGCCTGTAGTCCAGAAGAGTTGTTGAATTTATGAGAGCAGTCTATAAATAATCAAAAATAAATGGAAAATATAATTATTTAGAAACAACTGATGAATCCTGGTTTTCTTTTTTATATATTTTTAAAGCATTCATTAGTAACTTGCAAAATAAATAATTGAATAGCCAAAACAACAAAGCTGGAAGATTGTGTTGGATTAGCAGCCATTGTGTTAGATTGTAACTTTCTATTTTTCGGACTAATGGTGGCGCTACTTAACGGATGAGCTTTATTACAAAACGGGTTTTTATAATACATTATTTGCGGTACAACTACGAAAGCAAGCTCCACTAATTATCACTGATAGTGAGTATTCGTGGTTTCCGGAGAACGTAAATAAGGAAGTAAGCACTTAAGAGAAAAATTAATTAGATTGGGAAAAGATTTGCAAAAGTTTTTCGTTATCTATCCTTGTTTTTGGACGTGGCAATCACGCTCTAAGAGCGAAACAGAATTTAAGAATTTTTATCGTGTTGTAGTTGTTCAGTTCGTCTTTCAGAAAATGTAATTTTTTCTAACTATAAAAAACAAAATTAGAAAAAAATATTGATTAAAAATAATTAGTTTTTTTAGAGTGATAAGCTTCATTCAAATGAATTGCGACTAATACAATTTGAGGGTATCAATCAAAAAAATTAATGGACAACGCTTAGGGGTAGACCGCAACCGCCAAGCTCAATGAAATCTCGCTAGCAGCAAATTTTGATCAGGCTGGGCGGCAATAATTTTTTTCCGGAAATTCCCATAATTAGGTAAACATAGGCAAAACATTTATATTCTTTTTTTTTAGTTTTTTCTGTTGCATTTGTGGCTATTCTTGTTATCCCGACCTCAACATGTGTGGTTTTCCGACATATCAATTTTTTCATCAATTGTTTATATTATTTTTAGAATTTTTTATATAAACCTACCGAAAAAATAGAAATGCGTATTTTTTTGTGAAAATTTCAAGAAATTATTGTGCTTCGTTAGAGCTATTTTAGTCACAGATCGTTATAAAGCAATAATTTTTCAAAGAAGGCAGTCCATTCATTATTATTAAAATAGGTTTAAAGCTATGAATGTGTGATATTTTTTAAAATAAAATTTGAAAGTGGCTCACCCATCGGCCGGGTTCCCTGCTTTTCTGCGCATTCCAGGAAAAACATGCATGTCTTCTTCTTTCCTTTTTCGAGAGCTCATTTCTGAAAATATTAGAAATTTGAAAAAATATTTTCGTGAGATAAGCAAAAGGAATAGCTGTTGCAAAATATACAACCCCGGAAAATTTTTCGCAATGAAAACGTTTTTTTCGTTTTAGTTATTTTAGTGTATCTTTTAATCAGATTATGTTTAAATCCAAAATTAAATTAAATTAGACATCCTTTTAATACAAATTACCTACTTTCAGGATACAACAATTTTCCTTTTCCGGTAATTTATTACCATTAAACGACTGCAGCAATGATTTTTCCAATTTCATAATAATATTCTCTAATAGCAAAAAATCAGCTGATGACGTTACGCCTGCATTTCTAATAACTTTCACCTAAATTCTTTAACTACAGCTCGCCCCGGTTCGAGATAGTTAATTTAGCCAATGGAAAACAGAAGAATATTTTAAGAATAAGCAATTTTAGCTGAATTTAAACTATTCAAATTATTTTTTCTTGTTTTGCTTTGAGAAGTCACCATACTCGTTTGCTAAACGTAGGACAACGCCAATGAGAACTCCATAAGATCTACTGCTCATGTGCATAACCCTTGAAGAATAATGCTGGAAAAAAAGCGTGCGGGAGTTTTGCAAAGAGGCGGAATGACTCCACCCACCCGAAACCATGTGCCGATTTTTTTGATGTTTCGCTGAAATTAGGCAACAATCTTAATTCCCAGAAGGTTTAGAGTATTTCTTTCCTTTTACTAATAACATGTCAGGTGTAACACACCTTTTCAAGTGCTATACTAATAAAAATAATTCAATAATGACTCTTCAATTCCTCTTTTTTTTTAGAAAATTGTATTTTCGAGTAACATGTTTGTTCTGTTCAATGATCCATTGAATGTAAAGTATAGTGTTCAGGATGGAATCGGACCTGGATGACGACGTCGATGACTACCGTTATGGAATCGATGATGACAACGATTACCCTGATTCTCGTCCGACTGTTATCCTCATGGGACACAAGAGGTGAACCAGTAATAGCTTTATATTTAAGCTTAGGGGATTTTCACATTTTAGAAGCGGAAAAACGTCTATTCGGAAAGTCGTTTTTCAAAAAATGTCCCCAAACGAGACGATGTTCGTGGAAAGCACACCTCGAATCACAAGAGATAGTAAGTCGTTAATCCAGCTTATAAGCTACGGTTTTTCATTCTCTCAACTTTATTAACTGGTAATTTGTAAATGCTTCGAAAAAATCGATTAGTATACATTGTTTTTTTTTTCAATATGCAATGTATTTAAGTAATCTGCTCATCGTTCATCAATTTCGAGACAATCGAATTTCCTGGCCAAATGTACCCATTTGACGACTCCCTTGATCCAATTGGAGTGTTTCAAAAGTGTGAGGCTCTTCTTTTCATCATAGATGCTCAAGCAGAGCTGCAAGAACCGATAGCCACCCTCGTGGAGTATTTCTGTCGTGCTTACAAAATTAACCAGCACATCAAGTTCGAGGTATTCGTGCATAAAGCGGATGGGTTAACCGAGGAAGCACGAGTTGAAACGAAGTTTAATATATATCACCAGGTGAAGGAGGCCATCAAGGATCAAATCGAAGTGGAGCTTTTGATAACCTATCATTTGACGTCAATTTATGATCACTCTATTTTTGAAGCATTTTCCAAAGTAGTCCAAAACCTTGTGAAGCAACTACCAACTCTTGAACGACTTCTCGACGTTTTCAATAATGTTAGTTTTCTAGGTTCCAAAACATTCCTACCCCGAAGCTTTCGCAATTTCAGAGCTCTAAAGTAACCAAGTCATTCCTATTCGATATCCTCTCTAAAATCTACATTGCCACCGACTCAAAACCTGTTGAGATGAATATTTACGAACTGTGCTGTGATCTGATTGATGTCACTTTGGATTTATCGTCTATATACGGGTATTTCATGTTGATTCCCTATTAAAATTATGAATTCAATAACAGAGTCGCGGAAGATGGCTCCAATTATGACGAGCGATCATCATCGGTAATTCGTCTAAAATCGGAGCAAGTAATGTTTCTTCGTCAAGTCAACAAGCATCTTGCATTGGTCTTTATCATGAAGGAGGACGGAAACGAAAAGGCTGGTTTCATCGATCACAATTTTGGAGTTTTTAAGGACGGAATCGCGCAAGTATTCAAACTCAAAAACAGGGGACACCATTATTGAATGTTGCTCTTATATCTTGTTTCTTAATGTATTTTTATTGACATCGAATAAATATTATCTCACTCCATTGAAAAATTTAAACCATTCTACGCTTTGGTTTTCACTCAGCAATTTCAAAGCAAAGGGACCTAAAGTCCGTCTTTTTAATGTTTAGAAACCCTTGCGGCTGTTCCCCTATCTGCTTCATATCCAATTTAGAGAAACTCTCAAGGTGAGCATCGAAAAGGGTTCCATTCCAATAAATTATGATTTAAAAATTTACAGTTCTCGCATCTTGGATGACAACACTCCACCGACAGCTTCAATGAAAGATTCAGAAGTAAGGAGCTTGCGTCAAAAACAGAGGAAATACGAATGTACGATGAGAAAAATTATGGTGAGCTGCTAATGTTCAGTATAAGAAAAAAGAAGAATGGAAAAACGAAAGTTTGATAATTTCTGAAAATGAAAAGTGGTAAAAGGAACTTAAATGTATGAGCTGTTAAAGGAATATGGCAAATAGCTCGTTGCCAGAGCGATGAAGGCAGATGAGCGTCCCTAGAATCAATATTAAGATATCTTAACTCGCACAGTAGGTCAATTGTTGAGTACAGTTGTGAGATTTTTCACCCACCATCGCTATAATTATCCAAACTTCCAGAAAAGCCATCACGATACTCAAGGCAAGTTTTCATCACAATCTCCTTAGAATCAGAATCTGATTATCAAAACTCCCCGCACTCTCAGCGGATATTTCCGATTTATTTCTGTATTTCGAAAATACACCACCGACTCTCTCACCTGCCCCCGAATTCGAGCTCAACTGTTCGATACAATAGACCACGAAAACATCTGAAAGATCGGTCAAGTCACGGACCCACTTAACAACATAAAAAGGTAAAAAATTGGGTTGTGCTGTGCACATTATGGGAAGAACTGACGGGAGATGGACAAAACTGATAAAAGACCCTCTATGAGATAAAAAAAAGGGGTCAAGTTTAGTTCCTATATGACAAAAACCTCTGACTCACTTCGTGGATGGAACGGAATAACGAAATGAAGACAATCTCAAGATCGAGCTGTAGTAGTTTTTCGATAGTAACCAGCAGGAGTTCTACCGAAACGGAATCAAACAGTCGATAATAATGGTGCATATTATGTTGAATGATATTAGAAATAAATAAATAAATTTTGATTCGAAAGTTTTTTTGGAAGTAATACAATTATTATGACTTAACCTGCTATAATTACCACCGGGATGTTTGATTGGTTTCATTCCCAGAGGTTGCAATAGTCTATTGATATAATGAGCCTTTATTTATTAATAGTTATCTTAATCCTATAAACATCCATGTTGTATACTTGGAATACACGAAAGAATTTCCACCAAATTCCACGCAAACGAATGATTCAAAATACTTGCGTATTCCTGATCCATTCTCTTGTCGGACTTTTTCTTCTTTAGCACCAAAAAAAAAATCTGAAAGGCATACTTTTCTTAATTTCGACTCATTTAAGTAGGCTTCCTTCGTTTTAGAAACAGCTGAAAACGAATTGAATGAAATCATCATAGGCTTAATATACACTAACCACCTTGTCAGGATTTTTCTCGGCAAGAAAATATTTCCTCAGAAGACAGCCTAATCTACGATGACTAGTCTAGTTTCTTTTCCGGATTAGATCCGCATCTGGCTTTATACATTTGCACACGAAGTCCTGATAACATTGGATGATACACTTCATGAGTTCTCGATAAAACCAATCGCAAGTAAATAACTGCGCACCTTGTAAAATTTAGAATCACTGCGGCTCATGGGTGGCGTATGCGGTGACGAACGATTCAGTTGCTCTACATTTTAAATTTCTATTAATTGATCTCCCGTAATATGTGTAATCACGTGAATTATTTATAACATATTTTTTCAGAATTGAGATTTGATGAGAAGATATCTTTGTCAGCTCTCGAATTTGAACGAGCAACAGCCAAAGATAATAAAAGAGTTCCGCCACGTTTTTCAGGTTAACGCACCAAATTAATAGTTGCCGAATTCCCTTCACGGACCTTCCAGGGTTGGCAGTTTAAAGCACAACTTGTTGGTCGAAGTCCCACCCTTTCATTATTTCCAACAGTAGTCTGCACTAATCCTATTAATTGATGAAAACTTTTTATTCCCAAAGCTAACAAATAACAATGGAAATTTAACAAAATGTGTTCTTTAGAACTTGCTGAAACCTTTCTTGGAGGTTCCCGATTTGTTGACCTTCAAGACATTGAATCTGACAGTCTTCGAAAGAGGACGGCACTCTCCAATAGTGACAAGATCTCCTGGGTGGATATCTCTGAAAAAAAATATAAATAATTACGAACGTTTTTTTTTTTAAATACCTGAAGGCTGGAGAGCAATGAGCTGGCACGTTCTTATGTCTCTTCTCGTAACGACGGTATTTCTTAATGTAGTGAAGGTAGTCACGTCGGACAACAATGGTTCTGGTCATTTTGTTCTTCAGCACAACTCCGGTGAGAATCATTCCACGGATAGGAACATTACCAGCCCATGGGCACTTCTTATCAATGTAGGTTCCCTCGATGGCCTGTAAAGTAGAAAATGAATGACAATATTAAATAAAATAAAGAGAGTTAAAGCAATCACTCACTTCACGTGGGGCCTTGAATCCGAGTCCAACCTCACGGATATACCGGGGCGTTTTTTTCGATCCGGAAAGGATACGAGCCTTGTTGTTAAGGTTGATCGTAGGCTGCTTCAAAAAGGCCCGTTCTGTCTGTTCAGACATTTTCCCAGGTTCTGAAAAATTTAAATAGCAGTGGTAGAAAAATATTAGAGAAGGGAATATTCTTATAAATACATTTGGCGAAAAACAGCAAAAAAAACGACATTTATGGCCAAATAACAGAAGTTTGCCAGTTTAAATTAATGAAATTTTCGGTAAAATTGAAAAATTCTTTTTCAGAACTGAAAATTCACGAAAAATCAATGGAAAAAGAAAGAGATCTTTTGGGAAAATAATAAAAACGAAAATTTAGTTTCGTCCAATGCGGCTTGTACGGTGGACGCGCTTCGAGACCTACATGTTGATATATTCGATGAGCCTTTAGGTTTTGTGTCTGGGTCTCCGCGTCTCTTGTTCTTCATGGTATTTATTTAATTATTTCTTTTGTGGTTATCCACATAGAATTTCTTGCATTTATTTTATTTATTTATATGTTTGCTTATTAAAAATAAACTAATTTTGTCTGATAATTATAATGTAATAAACATTTTCGAATATTGTTTTCTTATTCCTGAAAGTAAAATAAATGCTGGACGACATTTATCAGTTTTTTTGCATGTTTCGCGACACAATGAATCGAAGAAAAATTTTTTTAAAGTTGAAGTTACTAAGTTCTTGGGGCCTTCTTATAAAGTATAATTAAACTTAATACTCAATTTAAGAAAAATCTAGATGACGACTTCCCGCTATCTTACTTGAGGTCGGGTGTATTTTTTTTCGTGATTTTGTCACATCTCTTGTTTCTGTTTATGGTGCCTGTTGGATTTCACAGCGATATAATATTCAAATTTATGTTTTTTTGGATAATTTTTCATCTTTAAAATCTATGAGCAGCTATTTCACTGAAACATTTGATATTGAAAATTTCCGCCGCTAACTAAAAATTACATCCGAAGAGTTTGACCCATATCTCGCTGAAAGAGGGCTATTGTAGATCATCAAATCGTGACCTTCTTGTCAAGATGCTAGAAATATCCCGAGACAAAAAAGCAGCATCGGTAAAGTGGTCTTTAAAGATCCTTACCTTAATTTAAAGTCGTATGCCTAGAGCCTAGAACACTAACAGCAAATGTCAAGATTCCACCATTGATAATATCTAAATTACCGTAAAAGCTCAAATAGACTTGCCTGCAACACTATTGTTTTCTCTGCAGGCAATACTATTAAGGGCGCTAGTCTATTAGAGGTTTCACGCTAGCTTTATACTCATTGTCAGGCTCTTTTTTGCAATTGTGCATCATTGATTAAGCTGTTTAAAATTGGCGTACCACCGTTCAAAAATATTGATTATTTCAGCTATTAATTTTGTGATGCTATTGGTACATTACGTCCTTCTTTCTTAGCTTTCTCATTTTCCCTTTTTTTTCTAGTTATCAGCAGACATCCTTTCAAACATCGGAAGACGTCGAAAAGAATTAGAGATTTATTTATATTCGACTTTGGAATTAATCTTTTAAGGAAAAGGTGAATGAAAGATGAGTGGCTCTGCGAAACTTGGTGAAAGAATGGATGCTATAAGTTAGATAGTATCACCAGCTTGGAAAATCATAAGTATTTACTAATTGATAAATGATAAAATGAAAAGGAATCTATATCTACGGAACATTGATTACTTTTCGAATTATTATAAACGACGGGATAATCAAAGATGATAACAATTGGACAACAGATCTCAAACCCGCAACAATCACAATTATCAATAAGAACTCACAAAAAAATGAAACAAAAAAGAATGGAGTTTTGAGCATGGAATGAGAAGAGGAGTAGTTAAGTTGACTATAAATGAGTGAAAGTGAGTTCGTTGGAAAATCCGAAGAAGTGAATTGACTATAAGACGAAAAACGCCAGAAGAAAAATATTTCGTTCTGAAATAGTGCGGTTAACGTGTCGAGACATTCTTTTTGAAATTAAAATCAAAGCGGATGTTTGAAGGGATAAGTTAAGAAAAAGCACCATTGATGAGAGTGGGTGAAGTACCCTAATTGAAACAAAGTGTGAAAAAAGTAAATACATAGAAATCCTATAAGACAACGGGCACAATGACAGGGGAGTGAGAAACAGACATCACAGTTCAGAAAATAGAGAGGCGATAATCGATGGACCAGCCATGACGTGTATATGGCACATGAAGTTAAGGATCGGTTGACCAGGGAAGATTGGTGACTGGTGCCGCTCCGTTGACTTGATTTCCACGATTGCTGTTTCCTAACAGATGATCAGTGGCATGACTGAACGTTGAGTGAGCAATATCATTTTCTTCATCATCTGCAAATTAAATGCATAAAATTACGCATGTTACAATATTAATAAGTATTACTAACCTGAAAACTCTACAACGGGTAGCGGCTCATTAGACCTTCTGGGCGAGTGTAAAAAAGGGAATCCGTTTGCTTTATCATCCTCAAAAAATGACATTGACAAAGAAGAAGAAGCACGAGGCGATTCCTGCTGAATTCGAAAACATTTTTACAACAAAAAAGTGATTATTTAAGGATGGATTAATGCCTGCCCAGATTTTATATTATAAAAAGTGTTCAGGAATTTTCGTATTTTCAATACTTTCCAAAATGCGTTTTTTTACTTTATCACAACAGATATTTTCAATACCTTCTATATCCTTCAAAAATTTGGCAGGAAATTAATCCATTTTCGAAACACGCAAAAGTAATTACCTGAGCAATTGCAGCAACAGCCTCTGCGGGTTCCGTCTTCACTTTCAAAATATCTTTATTCAGTGATGGAGATTTGGGCTGCGGCTTCATAGTTTTCAGTTTTTGTTCAGGACTGTCGTCCGCATCAGATATCCACGGAAGTAAAGACGACAACTTGGGCTTTAATTCACTAGTTTCCTTTGCATTCGATGAAACCCCAGTTCGGACAGCATCAGTGACAGTAATTTTCGGGATGACCGGAGTAGTTTTAACAAAACTCCGAGTTGACTCAGTTGCTGCTTGAGCGGCTAGTGATACTCCGACCGGCGTGGACAGAGCGATCGGGGCAATTGAAGGGCAAGTGGATGATACAGGAAGATTCACGATTGGCTGGGCGAGTTTCGAGAGCACATTTGATGGGACTGCAGGCGGTGTAGAGAAGGATGACGTTTTCGAGGACATTGGAACATTTGCAAAAGGGTTGAATCGATTACAATATGCTGTTTTATTTTTTGTTAGGTGATTCTTTTTATCTTTTCCGGGAGCATCGATCGATGGTTTTCTAGAAGCAGATGCAGGCCTTCCTTTAGTAGTAATAATGTTGTTAGCAATTGGAGTTGGCAGTTTTGAGCGGCCAGAGCTCGATCCATTTACAATTCTAACTTCCTCAGATTTTTTCACTGTTCCCTCTGCGTCATTCTTGGACTGATCCTTCTCCGTAACTTCACATGACAATATTCCATTCTTTTTGAATAGCTTTATTTTCAACCGAGTTTCTTTCGTCGGCGTCAAATCCTTGTGAAGATTTCCATTCTTATCTCGTCGTGGAGTGACTAGATGATTAATGTTCCTGGTAACCTTGTTGATTTTCAGCACAATTCTTCGACCTTCAGTCATTGTTCGCAATAATCTTGCCTTGCTGGTTTCCTCACCTACAATCAAACCATTCTTCGGAGTGACAAAGCTACTGAGAGGCGGCCTGTTGATGACCTTCTTTTTCTGTGGCGGAGAGTCTTCAATTTTATCACTTCTTCTCTTTCTGCTTTCTGATGAAGCCTTCTTAATAGGAGTATGGAGCGGAGTCTTGAACACTGGAGATTTTGACACAGCATTTTTAGATGGTGTTTTGATAGAGTTCTTCGATGATGACTTTTCTGAATACAGTAACTTTGTTTGGCCCGTTGCTGACATTCTAACAGGTGTTTTCATTGGAGAGGACTCTTCGTCATGCTTCGTAATCAACGAGGCTTCTGTGTTGGCTGTAATAGTGACGGCTTTTTGTGGTATTGGAGTGATGGCTCTTGATTTTGGACAGTTTCCCGATACGTCTCGATCTGGTGATGGTTCTTCTAGCTTCACATTTTTCAAGTTTAATCTGAGCTTGAGAGGTTTTCTTTTATCTAACTCCGACTCTTTCAATTCACTAATATCGTCTTCTCCACCAACAGCCATTTCAATCCCTTTCTGGAATACCGAAACAGGAACACGTAGTTTCAGTTTAGGAATTGAATCCTCCTTTTCTTCCTTGATCATATGAATTGGAATTGGAAGTTGCACCTGAGTTGTTTCTTCCACTTGGGACGTTGGAACCGATTGTATGCTTGCAGATGAATGCATAGGCGGTACGCGTGGTGACATGCTATAGTATTCATCAATTTCAGGTGATTCTTCATCTCTGTTCGTGCTAAATTTACTAACAGTAACAGATACATCTATAGAGGAAGTAGAACTGGACGGTTTGCACGAAATAGGACTTGGACTTCTTGGAGGTTGCTCGATTTGAACAGGACTCGATCTATTTGAATGTGCTTGCGGACTATTTTCAGAAGTACCTCTTGAACTGAGAGTCGAGGAAACTGATTCTACAGCTTTTTGTGGTCTCATTTGCTCTTGATGCTTTCTAGCAACTTCAGAAATTTGTTCGAATGGAAACGGTTCTGGTTTGTCAAGTTCTTCTGGCGTGCCAAATATTTCTCTACGGAACTGCTCGGCAGCAGGGTTAGGCCGTTCTACTTCTGGAGACAATAATGGCGAATCGTCATCATCTTTCCAATCGAATGTACTCTCGCTCTCATTCCTAATTCGAGTTGGAGATGGGATTGGAGACAATTGAGGGAAACCGACAAGAGGAGAAATATCGCCATTAACCTCGTCGCCGTTTTCTTTTTCCATATCAAATTCTGGTTCGGGTTCTGATTCTGATTCCGCTTCCTCGTAGACAAATGGAATGGGTGAGCCGCGGGGACGATTTTCATCGTACGAATCGAATTCGTATTCCCTGTAGATAGCTGACAACTGGCCATTTTGTAAATCCAAATCTGGAAATTGGTTGTATTACGGGAAAATAAACATTTTTTTTTAATAAACTAAATGTTTAATAATTATATATTTAAAATATACCTTTCATATGCTCCGGCATTGAAGTCAAAAGAGATCTCGTTTGTTCCAAGTTTAATTTGTTGTTTCTGACATTCTGTATAATATCACTGCTTTGCAAGAAAGCATGAGGATCTTGATCTGCGAGCTGTCGATCCTCTTCGAGCTTTCGACGTTCTGATTCGGTTTCGAGAAACAAAATCATATTCTCCTCCCATTCAGTGGACGTTCGCATAGTGTCACGAAGAACAATATTTCGTATCCGATTGCCTAGAGCATTGGCGTGGCGGAAAGCGACTTCCATTGTTTTTTGAAACTTGGAATTGACTGGAATATAATTTTTTCAATATGATGAGAATTTTATTTTTATATTTTTGTCGTATATTTGTGTACATCAGCCAGTGTGCTTCGTTTAATATAAATTGGAAATGTAGCGTAATATAAATTATTTCATTTTCTTGTATAGTACGAATACGAAATTTCTAGAGACTTTTTTAAATAGAGTTTATATACGTCTTTACAGAGCCGGAAAATTTTCGTCTGGAAATGCTTGGGGTTTTCGTTATTCCAGAAACAGATGATTTTACAAAAATTTGAAAATTAAAAAGAAGTTAATTTTTAATTTTTTACGTAATAAAGTTAGTTTTGAAAATAATACTTACAGTTTGATATCGGCTCTTCTCCATGCGAGAAATGATGATACGGAAGCATTCTTTCCAAAAGGTCCTTTTTGCTACGAAAAGCCGACATGTCAACTGGAGCTTCTAGTAGTTTTAGCTGTTCTCTTAAAATTTCTTTCACCCGTCCAGCACGGGCTATCTTTTTGTCTTCCAATCTTACAGCCAATTCCTCTTCTGTCATCTCCGTTGAAACCGGGGGAACAGGAGGATACTCCACTTCAGGTTCTGTTGGTTCTTCCAGCGTTTCATACATTTCTTGCTGATCATATTGAGAATCCGAATGCATCTGCACCATTTGCGTATCTTGATTCTGCATCGGCATTTCAAAGAATTCATCGATTCCATCGTATTGATTGTCATAACTTGGTTGTGATTGGGAATGCGAATGTGGTTGCATATCATGACTTCGTGGAAAGCTAGAGTGATGCTGAATAGGTTCACCGTATTGTTGCTGACCATTGTTGTGAAAATTTCCTGGGGACGGTGTTGGAGCCAGGCTTCTTTGTTGTACTTGTCTAACTGATGTCGTGGTAGCGTTTACATTGGTAATCAATTGCTGGCGAAGGTTTGGAGCATCTTGCGGTCCTTGATACCTTCCTTGGGTTTGCCTAACTACATCTCCTAAAGTTGGTTCCATTTCTTGCGGTTGATATATTGCATTTTCTTGTTGATGATGCACAGATATATACATTTGCTCAGATTGATTAACCTGGTGATCTTGCGGATGATACTGTTGATCATGCATTTGGTCCACTTGGTGATTTTCATGAGAATGTGGTTGCTGCAACTGAGGTGATGGTCCTGGCCCGTTTGTGTTTTGAGTAGGAAATATCACAGCCTGACGGTAGTTATGTGTCCTTTGGTTCATCGAAGGCACCACTCTAGCTTGAACAATTTGCGGCTGTCCTTGATTTTGAAGATGCGTCATTGACTCATGAGAAGCTGGTTGATGATATTCATTATACTGTTGCTGTTGACTCGTCCCTTGCTCATCAATTGAATGATAGTTCATGTAACCATCGTTAGTATTGGTGTTATATTGACCAGTAGTCGGAACTAATGTCGTTGTAGGAGGATCCATGACTATCCTGGCTGGAGCAATTTCGGTTTGTTGGGGAGGCGGTTGCTGCAGCTGTTGTTGTGTGGCACCTCGTGCATTTTGATTGTTGCGGTTTCTTTTTACTGGCTTTTTTGGAGGTTGAGCCTGTTGTGAAGATGTTGAAGGCCCCGCAACACATGTCATTTCCTGAATCTGATTGAGAATTATGTTTTCTGATTCATCATCTGCGCTTGGAGCCATATTCTTTGTGAAAACTTGAGCAATCTGAGCTTGAAGATTTGCAATTTCTTCTGAACGATCTATTCCCCGACTCATATCTGTTTGTAGCTGTGTCATTTGCATCATCAACTGTCCGACCTTTAAATACAACGTTATTTTTAACAATAATTAACATTTAAATTATTTTCCAATAAAAACTGCTGAAGAAAACAATTCAATAACGGCTACGATATTGAAAATAGAGAAAGGCAATTTTTAGCCTAATACCCACTATTCTTATAGAACATTGAACGATAATTAAAACATATTTTCTTACTTTAATAGAATCCTCAGCGGTTATCCGTGCTTCGATTTTCGCTTGATTATCATTGCTACTCTCAATTTGCTGCGTCATCTTATTCACTTTTGTCAGAACTGTGCCTACTGTGTCAGGAGCAGCTGCTGAAAGAGTATTTATGTAACATTGCAGAACAAATTATATTTAACTCACCAGGGGTCTTCTTTTTAGGTGCAGGCCTCTTCCTCGGTGGTGGTTTAGGCTTCACAGTTTGCTGTTGCGTGTGCGCTCCACCCATGTCCTGCTGATTCATTCCTGAATGTGAGGATGGATTCCCGATTGATGACGTATTCATATGATCCATTTGTGGCATGTAGGATGTCGAAGGTTGACCCATCATTTCATAGTTCTCATTCATTATTACATCATTACCTTGTGAAGTCGATGGTTGCTGACTCTGCATATAATTTCGTTATTAAGGGAGGATTTCGTGTCAGCAAATAAATAATTTTAAAACATCAAAGTGGGTCTGTAACCCAGCTCTGAACAAAAACAATGAAAATATGAATCTCCTGTTTTATTAATTTATTTTTAATAAATAAGTACTAATATACTTCCTTCAAATAAAAATATGTATATTCAATCTTCAACAGCACGCTAGTACGCAAAATAATGGTTCCCCTATTATGAATGCAAATTTTATGATATATTTTTACGGAGAGAAAATGACTGCGTTGAAAGGTATATTGTTGTGCAGGTGGATTTTTAGATTTTAATAACTCATACTATCAAGAATGCCTTAGACTTTGAATTTGACTCGAGCCGAAAGTACTTTGTTGAAAGTAGAAAGTAAAAGTTAAAAATACTTTCAGCCATTTTTAGATTCATATTTAGACGAATGACCTACTTTTGACTTAGAAAAAAGAACATTACATTTGCAAATTAGCCAAAAACGTTTCATTCAAGAAACCCCTGATTTATCATTCCAAAATGATTTCCTTATTTGAAACTGACGTATATAAAGAATCGGTATGTCAATTGCAATGAGAGTTTTCAAAATTCTAAATTTAAAATAAAGTTTTGAGATTCATTCGAAAACTGCGCAACGCTTTTTTACGAATCGTCGTTCCTATTGCTCATGTCACACTTTTTAAAACATTTTTTTCATTTGCAATTATTTGTTTGAACTGACACAATTGGCAGATTTTTTTTTAAAAATGCTCTATGTTATACACTATTCAAAGCTGTTAGTTATTGTTATAACTATTCTTCGCCAGTACTAGCCATGGTGACCTATAACCTTATAAATATTGTTTTTGTCCGTCATTTAAGGGTGGTAACACAACAAATATAAAAACAGTTGTAACTAAAGATTATGATATAATGTATTTATGGGACATTTTGTCTCATTTTTCTGTATGATTATTTCTAATGATCGTACTGAAGTAATTTTTAAAAAAAAATCAAACAATATCAAGGTCTAACATTCCCTCGAAATGATTTATGGAAAAAAAACAGACTAGCCCAACTCGTCACAGGTATGCACTAGTATTTTTAAAAATTGAGTGGTTGAATGTTTACGCATTTCTCATTAGGAATTTGAATGTTTTACACCTGTTTAACTAGTATTTCGATAAAATATGATTAATTTCCAACGCGGGAACTTGGTGATTCGGAGATATATCAATACCACTCGATTTCGAATAAAATACTTAAAAACTTACGGCGTAGTATGAGTTTGGATCATCAATCCCGAGGTCTTGAAATGGTCCAGCATCATGAGTAGAGTTGACGACGGTTGGCATCTCGAATGAGTTGTACTCCTAACAAAATTACTAATTTTAGATTAAAGAGCAATTTGAGAATGAAGGTGAAAGGAAATTCCAGTGTTCACAATATCCTTTCAAGTTTACACTTACCATACTCGTTGATTGCTGCATATGCTGGTCGAATGTGTCATTGTTTTGCATAACATGCATACTTTGAAACTGTCCGCCAACGTCATTACTTGTACTTGTTCCCGGTTGTTGATGTTGGCGATTGATACCACCATTTGGTGATAATCTTAATGGATCGTACTGGTACTCATCGAGGGGCACGGTGAGATCAAAGTCAAGGCCTTGACTCGGTGACAAAGGAGCGTCATCGTTGAGTGGGATGTTCTGTAATTCATACATATATCATATAAAAAGTAAGCAATTGGTTCGAATTTTAGAAAAAAATAGGGCTACTTACGTCGATGTTGCCTGGTTCATAGTTGTAGTTTCCGACAGCTCCGGGACTGTCTGCCGGCCGGTTGAACTCATTTGTATATTGGAACCAGTCATCCTCTCCGCTGAAAGAGAGAAGCGTTAGTCGAACGGCTCTTTGGCGACGGACGAATGAAATGAAATGGAAAATAAGAAGACTCCGCCCACACCGTCGTGGGCAATGTCAAAAACGTTTTTCAGTCTGCATCTCCTCCTGCCCCGCTAAGAGAGGCGGCGAGACAAGGGACGCGGGGAGGGAGGCTGTGGGCGGAGCGCCCACAAGTTCATACTGGATGGGCGTGGCCAAACGAACGTGCATATAAAAGACACACGGAGCGGTGAGGACGGACAGGGTGGGCGCTGCCAGAGGCAGACCACCACTGACACCGATCTAAGCTGAAACCTATTTACTTACTAAGACATTATTGTTTTCGA
The DNA here is from genome assembly GCA_003052745.1 of Caenorhabditis inopinata. Taxonomy (NCBI): domain Eukaryota; kingdom Metazoa; phylum Nematoda; class Chromadorea; order Rhabditida; family Rhabditidae; genus Caenorhabditis; species Caenorhabditis inopinata. The sequence goes on from AP018154.1 coordinate 18,974,836, forward strand.
ATCATTATCTTGTTTCCGTCGGTCGCCTTACAGTCGAAACACTTGCAGGCGGTCACGAATATGAAACCTGAAATGACTTACATTATTTTGAGTTAGTAACTTATGTTTTTTTATAAGAAAATAGGAAATTTCTTTTTTTAGTGAAATGCACTACACAAGATGCGAAGAGGGAGGACAGGACGCAAGTTAGTAAGAGGGGGAGAATAAAAGGCGACGCCGGCCGCGAAACAGACACGCACAGACACAAGCAGGGTATCGATCGAGAGACGCAGCGAAGAGATGCTACAAGGTCATATGCTTTGACAGACTGCAACATGACGTTTAGTTGTGCAGTGAAGGGGAGGGGGGAAGGGGTATAAAAAACAAAGCTCCTGCTTCTGCTGGTTGCGCTTTTTTCCCGGCACTGCTCACCGCAACTCTTCGAAGATAAGAAGATAAGCAGCTTTCAGACAATGCCGGAAATCTAGCTTCCCCTTAAAGATGCCATCATTAGCGTCGTCATAGTAAAGAAAGAAGGGACGCTTCTATGGTGTTATGGCGTCAGAAAGCGAGCAATACATACACAGATACACCCGCATACACACACCGCTTTGTATTGCAATAGCGAAGACGCAAATTGATTTTAAAGCAAGTGTCTATACACAGTGAGGCACTATGCACACTGAGGAGACTTGGTGCCCGCTCTCCACTATTCATATTGTTCTCTCTTCAATGCTCTCGCCGTCTACATCACTCCAGTTTATGGCTGTTCGAGTGCGTCGTCTCTGTCTCTTCACTCACAAACTGGCATTCGTCACGTATACTCACGAAGAGACGCATACAAAAACACACCAGCCACCATAATTGTGATTTTGGGAAAAACATTGCCTTCTATTTCTCTGAAACCTCTACTATTATCGGACACAAGCGATTTTTCCCAAAATGCAACATTTTAAATGATATTCTCACTACAAATAATGACAAAGGAAACACAGAACATAGGGAGATGGGAATAATATTTGGCGAAGTGATAGTTAACTCCATATAATTCGAATAGTACCACATATACTTCGAAGCTATAAGAAGGTAATACATGGAACAGCATGAAAGAAGTAAATCAGCCACAGACAACTAACTCGGACGAAACTTGTTTTAAAAAAGACTATAGTTATGCCAACGCATTCTTCCTACTCTACCAGATATAAGAATATCAGAAAGAAGGAAACCTGACTGTGAAAAGCATTAAAAATACATAATAAATAATTATAAAAGCATTAATATAGAAATTCTTTAAACTTAATAGATAGAGCGCGTTTGCACTTTCATTTTATGGGCGCTATTTTCTAAGAAACTTGTGTGCATCTTATTTAACTTTCGTGTTTACTATTGCGATAGTTTTTAATAAACTTTATCTTCTCATTCAGTTATTTATTAATTAAATTGATTTTCCAGGCTTAGAGACACAAAAAAATGTCAAGCGCATATTTTGATGAAAGCAGCATTGTGGCAAAGGTTGAAATGGAGTTGAAAAAAGGAGGAACGTTCGACAAATTGCGAAAACAGGCAACAGAACACATCAAGGGGTCACAAGTGGTACAGAGAATTGAGGTAATTACAAATTTTGTATTAGAAAGATATATAGGTTAAATGTTTTAAATATGCGAGTTTAATAGTTTTGAAAACCACAATTCATGGAAGGGTAATATCATATAAGTTATAGCAAGAAACGTTGGCGAAGGTAGATGAAATAATAGAATCATCCGGAAATTTGACAAGAGACGAGATTCAAAGGAAAATGCGTGAATACATTGACAATAACTTCAAGTAAGTATTATGGTGTTTTGCCCGCAGTAGGCTTTTTATTTCTTCAAAATTTCGACTGACCCGACCAACCGGGCAATCGAACGAACGCCGAGCTGAAAGTCTTGAAAAATCTAATTTTTGACATAAAGTATTCAAAGAAATTTTAGAGAAACATCGAATACCATATTCAATAACCTTTTCTATTCAAGGAAAATTACTAGAATCAAGGGTCTTTCTACCATTTTCCAAAAAAAGTCCATGAATACAGCCTGGGAAGCTAAAACTTTTAATTAAAAAGTTTAATGTTCTGAGGATGTTTTATGCGCATAAAAATAATATCTACTTTTCAAACGTTTTAAAGCGTTCTGTATTAAAAATTCATGAGTCTTGGTTATTTCAGAATGCGCAATGATATCAACCGACAAACGCGAATCGAACTCGAAAAGAAATGGGTAAACGACACACTCAGCGATGAAATTGAAGAAAAAGTTGGCTTCATTCTTTTTAAATTAAAGCAATTCAACGTTCCAGGTAAAAAAACAACTGGAAGCGACTATGTAATGCTGAATACAAATAATGCACAATGTACGGGTTTTACTCCTCCTCCTCGATATTTCACTTCTTTATTGTTAAAATGTTTGACTCATTTTTTTCTCGAAGGTCATTTTCACGTTTTGCAAATCAAAAACTTCGAGCTTCAGTCTCATACTAATGAACATTAAAAAAGTCGTTCTGTGTTTTATCTTATTGGTGATATCGGCTTTATCAATTGAAGATGACGAAGAAAAGTCTGTAAACTTGCTTAATTCCTTCAACATTGACTATAACAGCCTAATTAAAGAGTGAGTGAACCTTTAAAAACATAAAATAATTAAATTAAAAATAGTGAATATTCCCGCATAAATGTGGAAGATCGAGCGGACGAAATTTCCATCAAAATTGGAATTCTAGCAACTTATTTTCGTGTTCTTAAAAAACTAGTCGCTTGGGGAACGGAAGAAAATGGGTAACATACCGTCAGAGTAATTCTATAAAGTTAGCATGGTATATTCAAGATTCGAGCATCTTTATCCAACACCTGAATACGAATTTGATATAAAAATTGGCGCCGAGTGTATAAAAGGTCTCGAGATATGTTTGGATACAATTATGCGCAATATTGGGGAACTTCAACAATGGATTCTTCAAGATAATATTGAAATGGAGTGAGTGGTAAAAAGTCCTCTATAATAACAATCTCGAATCGATAATTCCGAATTCAGTGAACTGGCATTGCAAAAGATGATTGACACTCAACGACTTGGAATGGAGATATCAGCTTCACAGGTAAATTTGATTAAGACGCTTTAGAAGAATGGGAAAATCATTAGTCTTAAATAAAAAATAATACATTTGTATTGCCTCCGTTGTATTAAAAATGTATAAGTGGAGTCTGTATATGTAAATATACATTTATTTATTTATTTAACAGGCCAGTGCGCATTCCGCGTAGTTCTCGTAGCGGGGCCACTCGAATTTTTTGGGCCATAGCAACTCGCCAGACAAATAAAATAATGAATTAGCTGTTTTATAGCTTTTATTCTTACATTTGCTCGATATCCTGATTGCAGTGCGCAATCTCAAAATCTCGATTTTCGAGGATGAACATTGAATGTTTTAATACGAACGGAATGCTTCGCCTCTCACCTTTCCTAAAATTTCTCTAATCGAGCATTCTTAAAAATTGAAAAAAAAGATGATGTAACTAGAATTCATGAACGGCCCACCCAGCTGAAAGAATAATAAGTCCAGAAACACCTTAAATTGGCGATTTATTAAATTCAAGAATGTGGTGAGGTAGTGAAGAGTGATAAAGTTTTTATAAACTAAAACTTATATTTTGCGACTTAAAGGAGGATGAAAAGAAAATTATTTTTATGAGTGAACAATAGTTTTAGCTATTTTACACTGATATCATTGTGGTCGCTTTGCTGATTTATTGATTTCCCAGAAGTTCTTTTCGCTACATTTCTTTATAAAAAAGCTGTAAACCATTGCCAAAAGACGTCAGAATAAGATATGGTGGCACATTAAAAAAAAACAAAGATTTCCTAGTAGTAATTTTGGTTTTTAAATTTTTGTTTTTTATTTCTAAACGCCTATTTAGGCTTAGAGGACTAGCGGGCGAGAAGTAACACAAAATTTTGACAGATGCATGATTATTTTTTTCGAGTGAAAATACAAGCAAAAACTAATACGACATTATGAACAACATTATTATGATAAAAATCTAATTAATTTTCTATCCTCATTCCAGCCAGGCATGTGCCAAAGCGCATAACAGATTTTAAGACAGTTACCGCCATATTCGCGGTTCGATTAATAACCTGTTTTTTCGTTAAATAATATTTACGGACATGAATGATAAAACCAAAACCAAGATGGACTCAAAATAACTAGTGAGAGCTTTTCAAAACCACTTTTCAACGAAGCCCAAATTTTGCAACTTTGAATAGTTTATGTTTGCATTGATTGTAATTCGGTAAAATGATGTTTAAAAAATAAAACTGTAATGAAACGACGAATTCATTTCAAAGCAGCTTGAAAAAAAAACACATTTTGCTTCGAATCAACACAAAAAACCATTCAAACTTTATTTTTATTTACAAAATAACATTCCCCGTCGACTCGGAGGGCTAAAAAACAAGGCCGCCGTCTCTTTTTTTCTTCTCCTAGTCATTTTTGCCTGTGGCGAATAAGATGGAGAGTAACAGAACGTATAGAGATTATAAGAAATACGGAGGGTACGGAGACATTCGGAACCATCGACGGCTGGAGGTGGCACGGTGGAAGCAATAGAAAGAAGGGTAAAGTAGGAAAGGAAAGATGCGAAAATGGAAACTGTCCTTTATACGGCAGTTTGATCCTTGTTTTGAGATCTTTTTTTTTAACAAAAAATAGGGTATCGTGAGGTAAAGATAAGGGCAGTGGCTAACAGAAGTTGTCGGAAAGAAAAACAGAAAGTCACAGGTATGCGATTTTCCGAACGAAATAAAAGGGAAATACGAAAAGGATGAGAAGACAATAAAGAAGGGGAAGAAAGAGGAAATGTGGAAGAAAAAGAAGAAGAAGAAGAAGCGAGATTTGATTAATGAAACGAAACGATGAAATGTCAAAAAGATCCAATACATTTTCGTACAAGAGATGACATGCAAAACGGCATTGACGGTGATAACATTGATAACTGAGGGCATTGTTTCACATATTAACTATTTAGCAGTCATACAGCCTTGAATGGAAATGTATGTTTTCTTACTTTCCTAGACTTCAGAATCTACGTTTATGATACCCAAAGAGTACCTCTATTCTCAAGTCTATTAACACGATAAATGCCACGTAGTTGTCAGCTTCTGAATGGCTTTTGAATGCTGGGGGCATGGTGTAAACGAGGCGAGCCGCAAGTTAATCTTAAAATATAAATTAAGGTTGAGGAAAATCTACGGTATTAATAGAAAAACGGTTATTTGGAAAGTGGCGGGAATTCCAAAAAAAAAATTCTCCCAGTAGCAATGTTCGCAGTTTAGCCATGTGCTTGGGAGTTTGATAGCTGAAATGAGCGCCTTATACACATTATGAGGTTTGGAGAAAAGGAAGTGGAACACTGTTTCGACTGTCACAATTCGTTACTGGGGTACCAGTTTTTGATTCGGGACTACTATTACAGTTGAACAGCCCGGGAAAGGAATGTACTGCCAAACATTTTTCGGCGAACTCGCGGCGACACAACAGTACAAGTTGGTAGCTCTCGATTAGTGTGTCGTGTCGATTTTGGAATTGATCGATTGAATCGAATTGGATCGACAATTTTTGAAACGATTGAATCGATTCAACTTGATTCGAATCGCGATTGAATAAAAGTCGAATCAACAAAAATAGTGCAAATGGGCTCTACCGAACAACGCCTTTGGCGGCGGCTTAAAATCGTATTTTTAACTGTTTTTTTAGTGAAAACGAAAACAAAACGTGAAAAATCGTAGAAAAGTGTAAAAAACTCATAATTGTTTTAAAAACGCAATCTGAATGAAAGAGATAAAAAGTACAATTTCAAACCGTCGCCGAAGGCATTGGTCGGTAGAGCGCATTTGCTTAATTGCTCAGATTTTTTCAATAAAAAAGATTAGTGTGACATCGCCAACGGCATTAGATCCACGACATAAATTGAAATTGTTTCCGCCATAATTATATAGAGCCCAATCGCTTTCCCAGCGCCGCTTCCAAAGAATTAAAGAGTCTTCCGCAATCACGATTATGAGATAATGCACAAAATTCGAAAAATTCATTTTTTTTCTCGATTTCTGTTGAAGTTCTTTGTTCAAATAGTGCAAATTATATGTAGTTAAATATTTATGCTTTTCTCAATTTTTTCCGACTAACAAGCTTGCTGGATTCTTGCTGGATAACCAATAAACTTCGGAATTATTAAAATTAAAATAATTTTGTTTAGAAAGTTACTAACTTTTTGGACATTATCGACTTTTCATATTAGTTGTAGCAAATGCGACAAATATTTGTTGCCGAACATTTTTAAAAAATTCAGAAAAATACTATAGAAATTTCGAAAAGAAATCACAAACGCAGTGTGTGCGCTTTCTTACAATTTTTAAATTGGCGCGTTAAAACGCGCTATCCCCTAACGAGACCCAAACAGCGCCTTTAAACGAAAAATCACGTACTCGCGGATAGATAATAATGAAAAAATTTAATTGAAAGTAAATATGAAAAAATGAAAATATTTTTATTTGTTCAAAATGATTTTTATCTCGCTTCCTGGTCGCTTTGCCATCTCTCGATAACTCGATAGATTACCTTGTTGCCGGAACCGATCCTTGATGCCGCCAGATTTATGCCTTGAAAATCAAGAACCATTGAACTATAATAGAAAATGAAATTAACGAATCTTAAAAAAAAAAAGAATTCATTTTGTGGAACTAAATAGGAATTTTGAATTCCTTTAAAAATAAATAAGCAATTTTTCAGATTCTGTGCTACCTTACTAATTCCCGGATCAAGGCATTCGAGCACATACCATTCTGCTCATACCGAATTCCTGAAGACGGGTCGGATCCAGTGGTATGTTAATTCTAATATTTGGGTAAATTGTTTTCCCAGAAATCAATAAAAATCATATTTCTATAAAAGCGTTTCAGACGTGGAACGGTAAGACATTCAGTACCGTCATTGATGAGTTCGTCGGAAAGCCGTATGAATGTGCGACTGAGAGGTGATTCGATTAATTTCTTGCGCAACGTAAATTGAGTAAGACTTCCACGAAAGGCAAAGTCAAAAAGTCGAGCCGTCTTCCTTCGTCTTGCATTCGTCTTACGCAATAAAAAAGTTGTCTAGACACTGCGTCAGACGAATTCAAGACGAAGATGAAGACGAGACGGCCGAAATTTCGCCCAAATGGAAGACTTAAAATTGAGAAACAATCCATTTCCCTTCGCTAAATAATTGTTACTTTAATCAGAGAAGACAGGTATAATAAAATTTAAAAAATTCGTGATGAATATGTGTGAATCAATGAAATTTTGGTTTCAGTTTTTGTCCTGATCCATGCTGTTCAAGAATTCCTCCTTTGGTCAGGTCTTCTCCTAAATATTCTCCACTTTGCAAATTGAACAAATGTCAAAAGAAGTCCACGTGTCTTGTCAAAGTGTGTTACGTAAAATAGCTTTCAATTACAGATAATTCTGAAAGAAAATTGGAAAGTTTGCAAAGAAGTTTCATTTTCAGCATTTCGAGAACGACGATTTATCGAAACTCCGACTCAATCAGTTCAACATAAACTGCGGATGCGACGTGAGTTTCGTATATTGTCCTTTGAAAAAATACGAGAGACGTGGCCTTAGACCAGCTTCTTTGTTTTGTAAAGCACGCGTGAGGTCAAATTGTTTTAGAATCAGCCTAGAAGTTTAGGCAAATTATAGCCGAAGCCTCGTGGCTTCCAAATAATTATTCAATTTTGATGTTTTCAAAGTAAGGCTTCAACGAAAGACGAAACAAGTCGGTCGTCTTTCGTGGAATCCTGTCGTCTCGTCTTCGTACGACTTTCGGTTCGCCTTGCGTTCGTCTTACGTCGTCGATGACGAAGACGAGAAACGACTGTCTTATTTCGTCTTTCGTGGAAGCCTTAATGGAAATTCAAACATCTAATTTCTGTACCCACGGATAGTTTGGCGTTCTCCTCATCAAGCCGCAGTGCATCCAAATGCAGCCCTCGTGACCCCCTTGATCAATCGAGAGCATTGAAAAGTCGCCATTTTCAAATCGATGGAACCATCCAGAAATTGTAAGGCTTCCACGAAAGACGAAAACAAAAAGTCGAGTCGTCTTCGTTCGTCTTTCAGTTCGCCTTGCATTCGTCTTACGCAATAAAAAATTTAAATTCAAGACGAAGACGAGACAAAACGGCCGAAATTTCGCCCAAATGGAAGCCTTAAGAAATTATTATTCAAGGAAGGGCATCTTACTTTTTAACCCACACCCCCCCCCCCAAATTTCTTCTTGAATCAGCAAATCTCTTATTCTCCAAAGTATGAGCGTAATCAAGATAACATTCCGAATATGTAGTTGACCGAACACAAAGAAATTCGGTATATATATCTCGGAGCCTGAGCCTGAAAAGAAACGAATAAAGCCGCTTGTCTTTATGACACTATAAGTCTTCTGAGATCAGCTCATAAAATAACAGCTAAAACGATGATAGAATAAATCCTCTAAAATGATATTCTATAGCAATTCTTGAAAAAATGCTATTCCATTGGACCAAGTAGCCGGTCTCAAATTCTCAAAATTGAAATGAGGATCTGAAGATCAAAATGATCTCAAAATTCATTGAATTTTCGATTCAATGAATTCCAAGAAATATAATTTTATAAATATTTTATTTAAAAATTTTTAACAAAAAAACATTCATCTGCTACTCAATAAATCGATAACTACATTACCAAATTAATGCATTAAGTCAGTGAATTCCTCAAATTTTCGATTGATACTAATGATCAAATTAAAAAATATCGGATGGAGCTTGTAGATGTGCTGATTAAAGAATCCATCGAATATCACTGGCGCAGAAAAAGAAGCGTTTTGAGGTCCCTCCAAACCGCTCTGGGAGTCCTGCTTTAGTCAGGCGGCTTCGTTTTTATTAGATAATATGTCGTACTGAATTTCAATACTCCACAATAAGGCTTCCTCGAAAGACGAAATAAGACCGTCTCGTCTCGTCTTCGTCTTAAATTCGTCTGAGCTTTACTCCAAAACTTTTTTTTGAAATATGGAATCTTAACTAGCCTCAAACCATTCAAATTAGATTTAATTTTTTAAAATTTAATTTGAAGATAAGCATTTTTTGCATGAATTTAATGGTTAGGTTTTAGAATTTCTTACTGTATATCAATTTTTTTGTTAATTATCGTTTAGAATTATCTTCTTTGCACAATCCTTGGTTTTCCTGCTAAGAAGTTGCTTTAAAGGAAAGTCAACCCTCTGCGGTTTTATTTCTTAAATTAGCTTAGTTACGGCTTCCATTTGGGCGAAGTTTCGGCCGTCTCATCTCATCTTCGTCTTGAATTCGTCTGACGCAGTGTGTTGACAACTTTTTTATTTTTTTAACGAAGGCGACTTTTCGTCCTCGTCTTTCGTGGAAGCCTTAATCTATAATTTTATCGAAATACTGCCAAAATCGAACATTTTTATAAAAGAAAGTCTCGACACTGCTTCCATTCGGCGCCGGCCCGCCCGCGAGAGATATTCCTCCCCGTTTCAGTAATACCGATTTCAAAGTTAAATTCCGCGAAAAGGTGTCCGAATTTAATGAAAATGTGCTTTGCTCAACCGCCCCCCCCCACCAGTTCAAAGTGTGAGGTAATCTTTCAGAGCATTAAGAGTTTCTTAAAAATTAAAATCTCTTTTCTACCCGCCCCCTTCTCCTCATAATGCTGCTTTTTTTTTTTTCTTCGTCGCGACGTCCTCGAGCGAAATTTCCTTTTTTACACCGTTGTTATGAGAAACGCGAGGGTTTCGCCGCTAACGACAAAAAAAAATGGAAAAAGCTAATTCGCTGTCACTTCCAACTCCCCTATTTTCGCAAAGTCCGCTTCGAACGCAACGAAATGCTTTATTATGTAATATGGAAATTCAGAAACCAGGCACCATCTATCGCCCCGACATTGGCCGATGCGTTCATGACAATCCGTGCACCAAACAATCATTATGCCGAGATTTTGGCCAAGAGTGTGTCAATACGGAGTCTGGTCACAAATGTGTCTGCCAATTGGGATACTTTCGGAACGGCTCAAATTCGTGTAGTCCACTCAAAATCTCAGGAGCTATTTATGATGGATTCGCGCTTTCTGAAGACATGGAACAGCTATAAACGGTTCATTTCGTTTTTCAGAAACTTCTCAGTTGGATTGATCGAATAAATGATAATTTTGAGACCAAGGGGTCAGATAGTACACTGAAAATATGACGGAGATGGGCTCTAAATATTAGCAGACGTGTGCCGGACTCAATAATAACCTTGACAATAAAGCGTTTGAACGTGAAACTTAAATTACAAAAACACAAAAAAAAATGTGAAAGCTGTGAAATCCTGGATACAAAAATCCGTGATTTGAGAGGAAAAATGGGAAGGAGGGTGGGGAATGAGCGAAACGACCTGTTAACGGGGAAGGGAACGACGAGAGGCGACGGCAGTCGTCATGTTTCTGTTGATTGCTGCAGTCACATTCTTCCACTTTTGCTTACTTTCCAATTGGGTTTTCGACGGAAAACGAAAATCGAGAATCTCATGGATCCACTGTCTCCTGTCGGCATCTTGATCCTGCAATATAAAAATTAGAGAAATATTAATTTGAATTTGAAAAAAAAATGCTTTGTATAAAAGTCACGCTGCTCACCTTAAAGTAATTCTTAATTGTATCTGCAAATAAAAGTCTGCCAAGTTCTCTTCCATAGACTTGTGGATTTCCATTAGCGGCTTCAAAGATGGCTACTTCTTCCTCCTCTGATACATATGGATAAGCTGAATATTGTTCTCGTTCCTTCTTTTGCTTGTTGCGAATGCTTTCTCTCTTGGCTGCAGGAAAAGGTGAGGCATCAGAGTCTTCAGGTAATTTTCGTTTCAAACTTCCACCAGCCGACGGTGGTTCTAACGTAGGACGACGTTCAAAACGTGGCACTGAGGAATGCGAGATTTCATCATCAGCAATCACAGATGCTTTGGATGTGTCGAGATCTTCACGTGAATTGAGAATAGCTTCCTTGCTGATTGGGGTTACAGTGCCGTCGAAGAGTTTCTTATTAATTGAATTTGTGCATGCTTTCCATTTGGAAGTTTGTGTAACTTTGTCTGACGATGGAAAGCGTTTATCTAGAATTGTATGCAGCCAATTGCGCTTGCCGAGATCTTGGTCTTTAAAGAACAAATGTTGTGTATGAGGAAACAATTTCGCATTCATTAGTTCGGCATATACTGCAACCTGTCCTTCACTTTGTCGAAAGCATTGTTCTTCAATTGACTGATCAAAGTACGGATATCTTTCTTCACGACCATCAGCACCAACAATTTTAGTGCGGTTGCGATTACACGTTTGCCCACAGATCTTCCATCTTTGATCGTTGCGTTCACGGTCTTCGATTGGGAATCGGGCTTCCACGCAAGTTCGAAGCCATTCTTTTCTAGTCTGATCTTGCTCTTTGAATTTGATTGACAAGGACGTACTAAAAAGACGGAGAGCCATCAACTCGGCATATTTGTATTGGTCTCCACGGCATTCCTCATAACATTCTTTTTCATAATCAGAATCCAAGTAGTCCCACTCAATTCCTTCTAGCGAAGACTCTCGATTGACTCTCGCGGGCGTTGATTTTGCTTTTGGTGTGCGAACAATCAATCCTTCCTCAAATTCGCCACTCATGGATGTATTGTCACTCAATCTTGAATCATTTTTGAACTTGTCCTTCGGCCCGATTGGTCCACGGGGCCCACACGGTGCTCTAGGCATCGGATTACCACTAGCTATTACAGCTTCTCTCATATTTTTGTTGATGAAGAACGAACAGTTTTTCCACTTAGACACATGAGTTGGTTTGTCCAGCGTTGGGAAACGGTAGTCAACAGCATCATGAAGCCAGTTTCTTTTAGCAGTATCCTGATCTTTGAAGTACAACATGATCGTGTCAGCAAATAGAATTTTGGCAAGCAACTGCGCATAGATCGGTGCTTGCCCATTTGCAGCTTCAAGACACTCTTCTTCTTCTTCCCGACTAATGAACGGATAGTAGAGCTTGTCGACTGCTTTCACGATACCGTTTACTATTCTTTTTCCTTGTGTACCATTTGTTCCGAATGTATACTCTTGTTCGACACAATCGTTTGATTCATTAGGACGTCTAGTAGAAGACGGGGTGGTTGGCAGCTTTGGCTTCGGTTTGCTTCCCATGATATTCTTACTGCTTATAATCTCATTTCGGACAAAATTTTCAGCTTCCGCCTGTCTTGAAGACCACATTTTTTGAAGCTGATCGAACTGGGATGTGACGCTTTCCACAACGTTTTGTTTAGTCGCACAAGAAGTAACATGTGGCCCGTCAAATGGTCGCGATGGGAATTTTTCTGTAAAAATGAGATTGTGATAGCGTGGATTTTACAAAATTCACTAACGACTGAAAGGTGCAAGGGGGTCTCCTTCGCGTGATGTACCAAGAAACTTCTGATAAAAATTGACGAGTGATTCTTGTTTTTGTTGAATACGATCTACGTCGTGCTGGAGGTCGTTCATAGTAATGGCGATCGCATCTCGCATTGTGTTCTTCATTTCGTAAATTTGTTGCTCTGCAAATCGATGTTTGCCTAGCTTTGTTTGTATGTCTGCTTGCTACTCACGTAGATCGGCAATAACGGTAAAAGCTGCTACACCTCCGAAGGAAGACGAATCTAACGGGTCCATTGACATTTCATTGATAGTAGTGTCTTCTTCGAACGCTTCTTCGTCCAACTCGGTCATGTCTGTGTCACGGTCTTTCTCTTCGTCTCCTGATGTGGATGTCTCATGCGTGGCATCATCTTCGTTTTCATGCTCGTACGTGATTGAAGAGAGTCCCATTCCGTTCATCTGAAAAGTTGCCGCATATTAATTATGCGCTCTCAAATTACTCACCCCGGTGGCGTGCTCCTCACATGATGCACGGGCCGACTCGACTGAATCGCAGAACTCAAGAATCGTCAACATGCGTCCGTCCACATCTACTAGATCACCTTTCTCTGTGGCCTCTGGCATGTCTTCGGCAGTGATAACACGCAACTTCTGATCCGACGTGTCGAACCCGACCGCAGCTTTTGGCTCGAAAGGTGGCAATGGCGAGCTTCCATTTTCTGTTTTGCAGGTTGGCTGATTCGTATCTATCTCAGTTGTAGTTGTCATTCTGAAAAAAGATCCTAATGAGGTAATATCATGGACCAACAGAGGTTTAGAAATGAACGCAAAAAAGCAGGAAAAAGTAAGGAACATTTTAAAAACACTAGTGTATAATCAATCAGATAACGAAATAATCATTAGATTGGCAAGCATGGTCATGAGAGAAGGGAAGAAGGGAACTGATTGGTTGAAAAGAGGAAAGCTATTGAATGACGGTTCGCACTGAAAACAAGAAGCGAGACGCAGAGACATCATGGTGTGCAGGGGAAGATCGACTACTGCAGCTGCTGTTCGTCTTCAACCCAATGATCACACCTCTCTTTGTCGGGGTTAAATTAGTGATTCCGAGTGGTTAGAATAAAAATACTTGGATATAAGACTAAATTAAACACCAAAGATAGAGGATCGGAGAGAAAGTACAGAAAAAAGGCAAAGACGGGTGAAATGAAAAACGCGCATGAATTGGAAAAATCTGTTGAAGATTGCGGTTTATATGCTACATGATAGGTCATATTAGATGGTACGAAACTGAAATATTTGAAAAAAAATAACGATTATGCAGCAATGATGGTTTTTCATTTTAAAAATTATGTTATTCTTCGTAATTAATGATGGCTCAGACAAGAAAATCGATAGACCACCTTAATGCGCACGCCTCCATCACATCTCATTCTGATGACTGGACGGCGCATTCCTCGGCAAACAAAGTGCGGCCACTTCGTCATCGAAAATGTTATCTTGTTAAAATTTCGCATTAATGAAGATATCAAAAGTGCTCCAAAATAAGCACGGGCGTTGCAGTCGACTTTTCGGATGTTCTTTCTGGGAGAAGTTCAGTGGAGCGAGAGTTCTACTTCAGCTCGGTGTAACCAGAGAAAAGAAGGCCTCGTTTTCGTCTGCGACAGTGCGATTACGACGGCATCGTCGAGGAAAGCCCAACGATTTCATGCTGTCGGCAGAAGTAGCAGCATGAAAGGATGAGAAGAGAGTGGTCGGTGGCAAGTCGGACGGGGAATGGCTGGCTGCGCGCGCTCCTCTCCTCGCCTAGCTGGTGGGGCGAAGAGCGAGTTGTGTGAGCGTCGAGAGCGAGTCCTTCGAGGAGACACACAACACTCACACCGACCGACCTGCGGCTGCTGTCGGTTGTTGCCTCCGACGAATGCGGTTGGTGCTTATAACTCCGATCAATGCTGAGTCACATGCGATGTGATGTTGAGCATTGGATTGAAGAAACATGATTTGAAGTTAAGAAAAAGGTGTTCAAGCCTGTACAGAAATAAATAAACAATGAATGAACGTGATACCAGGGATTGCTCCGCTGCCAATTTCTTTCAAAGATATGTAATTAAATTGAAAATCATTTATATTATGAGAAAGAAAAACAAGGAATGATCAAATCAGTAAATTAAAACAAACGAATGAGCAACAAGGGTAGGAAAATCTGAAATAATCTGAAATAGAGAAAACAGGACGGATGTGAGGCGGGGGGAGAACAAGAAGAGGCAGTCAGCCTCGGCCACAGCAGCGGCAGCAGATGTGCTGAGGGCGACCAGGGAGACGAGTGAGGCACCACCCTCTCCATCTTGTCCGTCTCCTTCCTCACCATCGATCGCAAGACGATGAGGATGGAATAGACAACGATGGATGTTTATGGACGTCTTCCTCCTTCGAGGCTGCCGGCATCACCACGTCTTTTCCTCTGCGGGCCGTACTATTGCGATGTTTATGCTGATGTCGTTCTTATATGAATAGAACCTTCGGAGAATAATACAAGATATGAAACATCGGTCTGATTGTTACTGTCAGACTCTTGAGATTTTGTCGTGTTGATGCTTGAAGTAATTGTCGATGCGCATGGAAATTATCTGAAGCTTTATGATTAGAGGGTGGTCCAGATGTTTGGAAACATAAGAGAAGCCAAAATTAAAATGGTCGTCGTGTAGATCGTGGACATGTCGCAGATCAGATTAATTGCATATTATTCGAGCCATTTTTCTGTTGTTTCAAGCTAATCCTACGTTGAGTAGTATATCTTTTAGAGGAACTGATAGAGCGTATGCAGCTACATTAATTCATATAAACCTATCAAGCTCTCTAACACTGTTGAAATTTTGAACAAAAATTCGCTCCCATTTTCGACTAGTTCAACGTACCCTTAGAACATGATCACTAATTACTTCAATTGATCTTAAGTACCCGTCATAGACATCCCGAGCCGAATCGCGTAGCTCTTTCACCCTCCTCCGGCTAGTCGACATCAGTAATTCTGGAATCTGCAACGAAGAAGAATGCATCCTTGTGCTTTCTGTGGCGGGTGTCTCTTCTCTTTGTACCACCAAGATGACGACAAGAAAAGGCAGAAGATAAACGTAGCCCCCGGGCCGCCGCCGTCGCCGTTGCTGCTGCTGTTGACGGAGGCGCCGGAGAGAAACGAACGAAAGAAGAGAGAAGAGGCCCCGTGGTAGCCACTATAGGAGACTCACCGAGAGCGCGTCACGCTCGGCAACAACTATGGCTGCAGAGTTCCAATCGATCGTTTCCGAAAACGGAAGAATCCATGAGTCGGAAACGACAACAGGGATACATCCGGAACATAACGTTTCCAGAAACCTGAAAATTAAGTATTTTGATCTATTGGACTACAAGAAAAGTTTCCAGAGCAATATAAGAGCAACAGGAAATGATTTTAAGGATAATAAGCCTAGGAGCTGTTTCTAACATCATTCATTTTTCAATCCAAGCTACCAGGGCAACCATTTCAGTTCTACTTCTCTCTATCTCTGTTGGGAAGTACACGGGATCATCCTTCTAGTTCTCGTGTGTTAAGGGTAGCAGGCAGCATTTGTAGCGATGTGCGTCCCACAGCGTGCTTTGACCAGACACTAATCATGTTGCTCTTTTGGAAAGAAAACGGGACTATGCAGAATGAAGTATTCTGTTGGAAAGAGGATAATGAAAAAAAAAAGTTTTGACCTGAAAGATCCCAAACGTCGGCCACGTGGTACCAGGCAGAAGGTTGAATTAGATAGCAGTTCTTTGTATTCCCATCGGTCGTATTCGTTGTTATCTTTCTCACATCGGTCATCTTGGTAGTTCTACAACAAAATCTAATGTAACGTGAAATGCGTCTTAGAGACCCCACAAAAACGGGAAAATTGGGCGGAGGATAGATTCGCAAGTTCACTAAATTCTTTCGCCCTGTATATTCTAGCTTCTGCATTTTGCAGTGTATGAAAGCTGCGCTCCGTCTACACCTTACCCATTTTTCCCACGTTTTAGTTACCGAATTCAACTCCTTTCCCGGTTTCTGTGGAGTCTCGCAACTTCATCATTAGCGCTAGTGTGATTCAAGTGCCAACATTACAGTAAAAACATTGTATTAATGAAAGAATGAACTACGAGGCGCTACCCATATACATCGCTTTCGATAAAAATTGTTTAAAATTTTAGCTTTCATCAATTTAACGGATTGCGCGTTCGGTCAAGAGCGGCGTTAAAAATTTCTAATACGGTAGAAACTAATTTGTAAATAAAAAACTCCAATCGTGAGATAGTGCGAGCAATGGAGAGAAATGGACCTATTCGACTGGCATTTTTTATATTTACCATTGTTTGCAAGGGCTTCCCCATGCGCGTTGTTTATACAAGTTGGTCTTGCAAAGACTCAATCAATAACCATGACCCAAAATAGGCAGTTTTGCCTGCTCTCTCTACATTGCTCACACTATCTGGTGATTTTTGTTTCCTTGAATATGCTAAACACGAGTTCACCCCCCAGACTCCAACCGCGTCATTTAAGCAACAGATGTATATTGAACTTCTCGTGTTTATGCAATCAAAAGGATAACACCGATTGAAGCTCTAAGCGCGAATTTTCCCTCCGTTTTTTCAAACTCACTTGCCAATCGTTGTTGTGCCTACATGTTGTTACCATAACAATATCATCCCCATTATGTAAATGATGTACTAGATTTCTCGTTCCTGATCCGATTCCATACACGTATCTCTTTCCTTTGAAACTGACAAGATACTTTCGTTTGCCTTCTATCTGGTTTCCGTTAAACTGAAAAGAAGCCACGTTTTCATTAATTTCTTCTTCTGCTCCGAAATAGGCAACTTCAACATTTTTTCTCCGGGAGAAGTTCTCCCTTCTTCTTCTCGATGACTTCTTCAGCATGCACAACGAGCATCGACGAGTCGACGTCGCCTGCTGCCAGGAAGCTGCTGCCACCAAAACGACGACGACAGCGGCATGCGAAAAAAGCTCGAATTTCTAAGCGGGAAAGGCTGCAGGCGCCGTTGAAGCAAGAAGGAGAAGTAGCAGAAGAAGTAGGAGAGCCAAGAAAACAGAGAATAACGAATCGACACATCGTCGGGAAACGAGTCCGCAATAAGTACTTGCATGTATGTCTCTAAGGAAAATAAGAAGGAAAAGAAGGTATGATGGAATTTCAAGTGGAGGACTCCAACGCTTCTCAAGATCTTTTCCAGGATTTTCCTAATTACACATTTTAATCAAATGTTCTAGAAATCTGATCTTCGTGTTGCTTTTTGAAATATGTTTGGCTCATGGAAACTAATAACAAAGAAACATAACGGTTTAGCTAATACCAAACGATCCAGTATAAGACCCTTTTGCCTTCTAAGAGTTCTCGAACTCGAGATATTTCCTATGTTGAACGCTGGTAAAGAGAAGCAATGTAATATGTGAAGGATTTAGTGAGATGAAGCATGAAACTATGCTGTTTAAGACAGAGTTGCAAAGTATGCATGTTTTGTAGTTCACGTAGCGTGTTCCACTGTTTTTTAACCGTTTTCCCGGATTCCACAAAAAAAATTTCGTATTCGATTGAAAATGTCATTCTGTTAAAATAAAGTTGTTGTTGTTGTTGTTGGGTTAAACATTGGTTCTACAAATATTATTTTTTTTAAGATTCACGGAAATCTTGTAAAAATAAGAAGCACAGGGATAGATTCTAGACACACTGGTGCGTTCAAACGAGGCAGAAACACGAATGCATTTATCTATGGAAATGTCCTATGAATGAACGCTCAAAGTGAGCACTCACATTAGTTCTAGAAAATCTCTAGAAAACCAGCAAAAAATAAGAAACAAAATTTTCACCAGCAAAACGGCAACAAAAAGAATAGACTTAAACGTTTCCGACTTTAAAAAATCAGCAATTCAAAGAACTAGAATTTAAAAAATTTTTCTGAAAAAAGAATGCAAAACCCAGATTAGAAGACCTTTTGTTCATTTAATCATACTTTGAGATAATTTCAATAGAAATCGGCTGCTGCTGACTGTGGTAGGACCTAATTTTAATGGTAAATACATTTATTTCGTTCTCTGTATCAGAACAGCTACTTCCTGCGATAATTTATGTCTTATGTAATGCTTAATGTTCCGTTTCTTCGGTTATCACACTTTAATTACATGCACCCGATCATCTTCCTATGTTCTATGTCCCGCCACTCGATTTAAAAATTGCAATAAATTATTATTATAGAACTACGGCTACTCAAGAAATTTCAAACACCTGCATAAAATTCTAATCAGTAATCAGTAAACTTAGAAATAACGAAAATATTTCTAACCCACGTTTTTTTGGGAATCGATTTGATAAGGATGATTTTCGTGGAACAACGGTAAAGAGATGTCGAATCCTCTTATAAAGTTCTGAAAAATGTGTTTCCATTAAGATTAGATTCGAACAACATATACATTTTGACTGGACGACGCTCTGGCAATCATAGCTTTTCCCGTATCAAAATTTAGATTATGATCCTCGTAATCTGGAAATGTTCCGTGATAGAAATTAAATATGATATGATTCAGCCCGTCGTTCCAAACAGCTGGATTGAGTGATTGAATGTATTCATTCACGTTCTTGACATAATTCGGGCTGAAAATAATAATAATATCCCATATCAATTATTGAGAAATTAACTTACCTCCGAATATCGCGATCAGTTGTATCAATTCCTAAAAGAAATATGCAGGCTTCGTTAGGATCCGTTGTAAAATATTCACTGAAGCATTGTGCTTATTTTAGAGAAACACTTAAAGCAAGCAAACCTCTCCTGAAAATATTTCAGAATTTTCCCGTAGATAACAGATTGAGGTGATTCTCCAAATTGTTTTTCCACTGGATGTATATACACTTTTTTAAAAGATGAGCATCTATTGAAATCGAAACATTCCGCAATGGTGCATGGTTTTCTGGATGTTAATAAAGTTAATTCTAAAATCGATATGCAGGAGAATAGTTGACGACCCCTTGCAATTTCCCTATCGTTTATGAGTCAAGTCTGCCTTTTTGTTTTCTTGTAGTTTAAATATTCTACAGGAAATCTTCAAATTCAACCTAATTTGAAGTTTAACGTGTTTTAAACTTTTTCATAAATCTAAACCTGCTTTGTGCGTTCAGTAGACACACTCCAGTTAAATTGAGTAGCGCGATCGACAGTATTTTCTTTACATTTCCCATACTTTCCTTTAAAATGAACTGCTTAACATTATCATAAATAATATGATATAGTAAAATACTCTAATCCGCACTACAGGTTTATGAGCCCTTCTAATTAATAAGTGATGGAATAAATTTATTAAGAATTCATTTATAGGTACATACTTCACGTTTTTCAGATATTATTCATTTTGTTTGACATGTTGGTGAAAGTGGGCCAAATAGATAATTGTACACAATGGGGAGGGGAGACTGAAAAATGTACATAGAACACTATTTTAACCCGTGCTTATATAGAAGATTAGTATATGTCACGTTCAAAGTTGATTTCCGGGAGAAATTCCCTGGAAAAACGCTGTCCAAAGCTGCCATTTTTTTCCAGATTTTCCGGAAACTGTCGTAACGAGTGTTACGTAGTTTGCCTCTTTCCTTCGAGACTACCGACCGTCGCACGATGTACGCCTCTTTTTTAACACAATTTTTTCAAGTTTTTTAACGTTTTTTTCGCTATAGGAAAATTTCTCCTAGAAATCAACTTTGAACGCGGCAATATATTATGAGTGGTGTTTAATGGAAAGGAATTTGAGAGACAATTAATGATGAATGTATTAAAGCACACGATATTTGAACGAATTTTGGCAGCATTGGGAAATAGGTCGAGAGCGTATCACGGACCGATACTTGTGGCAACTTTTAGCGAGTTCAGGATATCATCGAGAGTGGGAGATTTCCCACGTGGCCTGGACGAGTTGATGATGTCTGGTTGAGCGAATGGTTCAGGGCTAAAAATCCTTAGGTTAGAAGAAAAATAGTAAAGAAAACCGAAAATCACCTTTTTTCATCTTCCAGGCTTGTTCTTCTGGATGACTCTGCGCTCTTGTTAGTACTTCTAGCATCGAGAGCTCCTGTTTCGATATCAGGTTTTTTGAATGAGCCATTGAGAGATCTAAACGCAATACATGTACTCATGTTTTTAAAGAATACATGATACTTACGTGGGTGGCTTTTTCTCACTGCTATTTTCCTTTCTCATTAGCTGTAGCTGATCTCTTAACGAAGACTTCCCAATCGGTCGCACGCCAATGGAGTTCACTTCCGTAGAGCTACCGGTATTTGACGGAAGAGTTGTGGCTCGTTGTTTAACCATTGGAGTGTAAATTGTTTCATGAGAATCCCTTCTTTCAATCAGATCACTTGTTCTGACGCCCGGACTATTTGAGCAAGAAGCACCGGATGCATACTGAGTTGAAATAAGAGGCGGTGGCGGCGAGACATATTCTCTTTCATCATCAGGATTAGTGCTCATTGATCGAATATTATGATATTCACGATTTTCTGTACAACTTGGATCTACATGTGAATGTCTGAGAAGAGATATTCCTTTAGTTCCATCCGAAGACAATGAACTGTTTTTGAAAATGTTGTTCAGTTCACTTGCGATACGGTGTGGCATCTCGTTTCGGATAATCATGTCTAAATTGTCACTAGTTTTCGATCGATTAGACGAACGACTTGACGCAATGGGAGCATAGTCGACTTCATTATGAGTTGAAAACACAGCTTCACCTCCATTTAATGGTGAGACACCATTAGGTGTCGTAGTATTGGCTTGAGAAAGGATGGGTGAAGAAAGAAGAAAACGATCCGCAGATTCATAAGTAGAATCAATCATGTGGCGACTTAAAGGGAATGAATTTTTCTCATGAGCTTCATCTTCTTCCGAGACGAGATCACTGAAAGGTAATTTATTTAAGCGTTACTTTCCAAAACTCTTTACAACTTGTTTAGGTTAAATGAACTTACTTTTCTTCGATGAAGTTTCCATCCATATATCTCTGCATGGCATACTTATCATACACAGGCCCCGCAAGATCTCTCGGAAAAACTTCATCAGCATGAATTATCAAATTGCGCACCAGCTCATTGACATAATTGTGATAGAACACTTGATCTTTACCATCTGGAATAGGAAGCAAAGTTGGACCAAAACAGATTGCCAGGTTATGAGGTTCCATCATGTTTTCATCCGCGAATTCGCAAAGATGGCTGAGAAATCCGAACAGAAAACGAAGAAGGAGAACGTGAGAAATTGGAAGTTTTGAAATGAGTTCCCGTGCTCTTTTTATGAATTCTAATGGGGAATCGGCTTTCGCGCAGTCACAAAACTGCTCAAACATAAATATTGGGAATATCGGCTCTCGAAGCTCCCGAAAATAGAGCTTCAACACTCCTGCTGCAGAGTTGGCATCACTTCCATCTTCCAAATATTGAAAAAGATCTTCTCCTCGTTCATAAGCTTCCTTAAACCGGTTTATTTCCGATTGTGAGCCAGAAACACGAAAAAGGCCTTGATTGCGAAGTGAATGTCTGGATAGATAACCAATTGCAGATTGAACAAGAAGTGGGATCTCTTCTCCGGTTGCTTCAACATATTCGTCTAAACTTCCACCGAACAACTTTGGACGCGGTCTATCATCTGGTGATTTCGCAGCAACTCCTCCAATTCGTTTAGCTTTTAATCTTCTTTCTTCAAGTTGATAGTTTGGAGAGCTTCTAAAATCGGGGACGAAGGTGCCGTTTCGGTCACTAGTAGACCCTATCGAAGCAGATTTGAGTGAAATTCCATGTTTGGCAAGCGCTTCCCCGATCGAAGAGCTTCTTGCTTCCAACCGTTCCATCAGGTTTCCATTGAGAAGAAAATGTTCGAATTTCTGAAACTACTATTTTCAATTTGGAAAAATTATGACATTCATATTATTTACTGGGAACTTTATTTACAAGTTCGAATCTAGGATACAAAAAAGTTAGAAAATCCTGTTTGAGCTTAGCACGAAGTTTTCAATCTTATGATACGGCTAATTCAAGTTATGTTCACTATGAAAAATTTATAAAACTTGAAACGTTTTTCATCAAAGGCTTATATCATGGTGCTCTTTTTAATTATTCTATTATCGAACGAAAGGTTCTGTATTTTCATTTGTTTTTGTTTTTTAGCTACAGCGGGTAATAATTTTGAAAATAAGATTTTTAAAAATTAAATTACGCATCTTACTTCAAATGCGGGATGTCTGATCTTGAAATTTCGATTCTAATCCATCATTTTCGGACCTTATCGAGTGAGTTAAAAATTTTAGAAAAAAAAATGAGATCCTTTTAATTAAACAAGAAACAATAGGCCCGATAATTTGATCAAGAATTCTTACCTTAAGGTAATATTGATAAGTGACGTGCAAATCGTTTTTCCATTTTACAGCATCACCGTCGAATTGATTGTTATACAGCTGAAGTAGTTGTTTCTCGGATGCCTCGAGAGACTTCCATACTTCATCAACCTCAAACTGCAGTCCTTCCAGTCTCTTCTCTATTTGTAACTGTCTTTGTAATAAATCGGCAGAAAGATTCTGTTCAGCAGAAACTTCCATTATATCATCACCAAGTTGCGGACGAAATTCGAATTGTTTTGGTAGCATAAAAAGTTGATGATTAGCCTCAAAAAATTTTTGTTTATCCGCTTTCACGTCGACTGATGAGCGGAGAGTGCTGAGACTGGCCAGACAGTCCATTTCATGTTGAGTGATTTTCTTGCGCTCTTCAATAACCTTTTCAAGTAAGGAACGCAACCAGAAGTCCATTCCCAGATCCATACAATCAATAAGATATGACAAATCTTGAGCAAAAAATCTGTGAAGAGCAGCATTGGCTGCTTTTACACAAAGAAGATATTCATTTCGGGCTTTTGTGCATTTAAGGCGTACGACCTCATATTTCTCTTCTCTACGTTTGAAATATTTTGCGAGAGATCTATGTCGTCTAGATCCATTAAATTTTCCAGGATTCGAATCTTCGTATCTTTTTACATCTTCTTCTGCTGATTTCTTTTTTCGCTCTATTCCACACATTTCAGCATAGCATAATTGATATGTCTTCATTGCTGTTTGAAGTTCGGTAAGAACTCTATTAAGCTCATTATGAGAATAAGAACCTATCTCTCTGCATCGTTTTGATATTTTTGCAAGATCATCGCATCTAGTCTCTATACTATTAGTAATTTGTTTTCCATAGAGCTCTCCAAGAGATTGACGTTTTTTATACTCATCTTTCGTCTGTTCCACCAATGTGTGCCAAACTGTACTCGCAGTATGCTGCGGCCATGCTTCTCGCCGGCTTCTTTCCGACTTGTGTTTTTGAGCAATGCTTTTTGAGAGTTTTTCCAACTTGGATGCGTATTCCGTTTCAATCTCTCCTCGTTTCCGAAAGTAGTCCTGTAGTTCCGAGAGACTGTTCAGCTGAACTTCTGTTCGATCGCCCAAACACTTGAGCTGATCGCTCATTTTGGTCCGAAATTCTGAAATTTTGATTTTGTAAAATTGAAATATACGTTAGAAGAAATACAATTTCCTATCTATTTTTTCTGTGTTGCCGATTTGGTAGAAAAGTCAATTGAAAGCCAAAAACGTTAATTTTACGTCGCAATAGTATGGAAACATTCTCTAGTGGTGCCTTTCACATAGAAGATACTCCTTTTTTTTTCGAAAGTCACTTTTAAAGCTTATAAATATCATTCGATAAACTTTTGAACGTTATTTAGAAGCGATTAATTATTCGGGTATAGAATTCAATTCAATGAAGTTCACAATAACTAGAATCAGACTTTAATAAAATTAACAAGTGTGGTGCAATGGAAAAATGTAGGAGAACCATTCTCGTTTATCGTGAAAGGGGTTATTGATTGACCTTTCCTGGGAAAACGAACGAACATCCACAGTCCAGTTTGACTCGAAACGTTTTCTGTGTTTGGGCGGATTGGAAAATTAATACATTGCAACATGTGCGCAAATAAACATAGAAACATGACGAGTAACAATTGCCCTGCCTGATAGCCATCTTATTTGCACAATAAATCACACGAGACTAAGGCAACTGTTTTCTGAGTTGCAGTAGAGTTGGGTTGGGCATACGGTTTAAATTTACTTTTCTCAAGATCAACCGCGGAATGTTTTATAAGCTCTCTTAATCTCTATAGGAAATTTTATGCGGTAATGCTAACAATTTATATAATTCTGGAGAACAATAAATTAAATTAAATTTTCGAGCTGCGTACTCTCTTCTCATACATACACATTAACGTTTGCAGTGGTTGTCCCTCAAAAACACAGGAGAAGACTTGTAATATAGTGAAAGAAGAAAAAACACCAAGGACACGCACATGCTCTTCTTGACTAACGTTCTTCATCGTCTTTCATTCTTTTTTTTACATGCGAATGATGGTGGAAAAGATGAAAACAAAAAAAACGAGAATTCCAATGAAGTGCATGAATTGAAGATGAGATAAATCATCGGAGACGTTTTTGAGAATACGAGAGACCCTTGCATGTCGGAACCCTGGTGCACGTAATAGGGGAAAAATGGATGCGCTCTTCTACGGTGTCCTCTCAAAGCATCGTTGCATAAAGGAATTGCCTCGAAGACATACGGACACATTTGGCGGTCTTCTGTGTGGAGTGGTTTTGCACACCACCATTGTGCTCATCAGACTAAATGACACAACCAGCGCGTGCATTCGTGCCACTGAGATGAAAGCAGTTCAATATCATATTCCCTTGCTACCAGCCCCTTTCCGACGTAATCGTGGTCACAAGAAAAGAATGGAAATCACTTCTACTGACTAATTATGTAGTTACCGAGTGGAGTTACATTATAATTGAAGTGTCAAGTTTAAGGAATAAAGGAAATCAAGAATTTAAAAGGAACGAATTCGATGGAAGATTCACACCTTGGCATACCAAAAATATTAAAGCCTAGATTCGGTTAAAAAAAAAACATTGAAACATTGCTAGCATATGGAAAACTCAGGAAGATTTCCAACTTATTAAAAATAAGAAGAATGAGCAATATCAAGCTCAAAACTAACGTAGAATTGAATTTTTCGAATTTAATTGCAGGAAAACATCCTGCGTGGTTTATGTAAAGTGCGAAAGTAAATTATTTACAGGAGGAGGCAGGTGATTAAATAGCAAAGGGTAAAAATAGGCCTAAAAGTGTTGTACATTTTAAACATGGTTCACCTTCTTATCAGAAATTACGCTAAAATTCGAGGTACAAAAATATTCTGAAAACCCTACATTTGTTTCACTACTCCAGCAGTAAAATTCACGAGGGGCGTAAAAAAGCTATGAAACACAAGTTACCAGGTGAAGGCGGTGAATAGTGTCATTGTTAATAACTCGAAAAATGAAATTGGAGAACCCTAGTATGATCGTTATTTTAAGACATATAAGGCAATCAATTCAGGTTCTTTTTTCAGAATATCAAATCTGTTATGAAGATGCTTTTCCGCAGATTTCAAATTTTCGGGATTGCATTTTATACACAATTTTCAGTTATAAGTACGAAAATAATGTATTCTGTCCAGAAGATGATTCGTGGGCCAAAAAGCCATAGTGCAAAACATACTTATAATTTCAGGTAAATTTCTGTTTATGAAAAATTTCAAGGTAAACATGAAATCTTTGAATGCCTCACGGCTCTCAAATAAATTTTTATCAATCAGGGTGTTTTTTTTCTTGTTCGTACGTAGTAAGTTGGTGAACAATTCTTTCTTTGATGGAAAAAATAAATTGTATTACATTTTGAGAGAACAGTAAAACTGGGTGAGCGATGTGGCGGGTTTCGAATGAAGTGAAAAGATAAAATTTGAAAGAAAAACTGAGAAAAATAGATAAAGAAGCAGCATGTGGGGTTGGACTCATCAAATTTGCAGGTGTGATAGACATATTCTAAGCGAATGAAACAAGAGAAAGGGTCCAATAGATAGAAGAACAAAGCCTCTGGAGAAGAGCCTATAAGCAAAGACGGAGTAGACGGGATGCAGGACACAGGAGAACAAAATTGGCGGATCAATTTTGAGGATGATTTATGAAACGGGTGGGCGATGCGGTCGCGAATGCACGAAAAGAATGGCTACTACTTTCCATGAAGTCAGGTCCGAAAGATTAGCGAGAACGATGTTTACAGCATCAGAAATCTACTAAACTTTAAATAGGTGCGGTAATAATAAGAAAAGATTCCAGTGCTAGATTATATTCACCACAGTGAAATTTAAAACTTTCGGAATCCCGAACATTAATTCTATAGAAATAGAAGTTAATTATGCTAGCTATCTCATTATTGGTTTCAAAAGAAAATAATATTTTATACTTTTAGTTCAGACAGGATAGCGTAAGATTACTGTTATGAAATAGATGACAATTAACTATCAAGATTTAATTTCAATAAAAGTTTCAGATTTTTAAAAGAATTGGCAAATTAATATTGAGTCAGAATTGTTTATCCTTTATATTAATTACAAACATATATATATATATATACTCTGATTTGTGTTTTTCTCACTGGTTCATTCGACTAACCTTGAAAATCATATTGATCGTCGACACCGATCGATGCACAAAGAGGAAGCCTAATACTCATTTTTGCATGACTTTAAGATCTTGTAAGCGAACAGCCCCCTGTAGTAGAAATAGGACGGAACAACCAGAGGAGTGAATAGCTGTCGTTCTTCTCAAAATCTCGAGAGAAAGGAGAGACAGCTGCCTTCTCATGGCTCCCGGGGGCGACGATGATCCGTTTCTATCGCATGCCCTTTCATCCTCTGCGTCTCAGTATATCGTTTCTAAGTTCCACAGAGAAAAATTAGTTCAAAACAACTTTACACACTTACGATATCGGTACAACAGAGACTTCAGATTATTTATTCATTCCCTGCAACCCTATCGCATTACTATTCTTCCTCTGGTTACCGACATTTCTATTCATTACTTCTGTTTAAGTGACAAGTAACTTCGCCCAATTTCTAACACAATCGCAATAAATTGTCAATGCGCTGATGTCACCGGCTGGCAATGGAGTGCGAAAAAGTGACCGTTTATTTTCTTTCATCTGCACTGTCGCTGTGTTTTATATAAATGTGTAAACACCACTCTGATCGACGCGTCTTCAGCATTTCCACCAGATCTGGTGCGCCTCCGCGCGGCTTTTGTCGCTGCGGCATTCCCACTTTTCTGAGCTCAGCATCTTCGCTATTTAATCTGCCTGAGATGGGTGGAGAAATATAAAGGTTTCGTTAGTTTTTAATCAACGGTGAATAAGTTTTTACGTTTTTGCTAACCCAGATACATATTATTTGGTGAATTTAAAGAACTTAATAGACGGGAAAAATCAAGAAAACCATTTTGATGTCCTTTTCCAAATCGCTTCCAGGAGAAAGCCGGCTAGGGTCGGCAAACGACAAACACAAGCGCGCGCTTGAATAATGACGAGAAAAATTCACGATAATGAGAAAACAGAATGTCCTTTATGTGTTACGAATTCAACTGGAACATTGACTTTGAGAAACGACCGGAACATCAAACATGTTTTCACATGTGAAATGTTATTAAAATTGTATACCCTAATATTTGGTGAAACAAAAACTGCAACCTAACCTTTTGCAGCACATTCCAAATCGTGCACATTAGCTTTCTCCATCTTATGTTGTGAATGTTTCCTAACATCTTGAGAGAATCTTCTATCTGTCATTGATGAGGCTAATGCTATAGAATTTTCTTCGTTATGACCACCGGAACCACCTTCAGACGAAGAAGCCGTCATATTTGAGGTGGATGCCGGCACGGGTGAAGAAAGAGGCTTGGGTGACATTCTGGAAAAAAACTAATGAATTCAAATATTGGGTAGGGAAAATCTAATAAAAATATAGAAGGGAATAAAGGAACATTTATATAATTGTTAGATGTATTTATATGAGTTGGGAGTTAGCTTAAAAGCCTGAACAAGGAGGAGGGCAGGCAATAGTGTAAGGAGCGAATCGAAAAAAAAGCAATAGTTTGACATATGAACATTCTAAAAAAAAACAAAATGACGAGTTCGTTGTAGAAGACGAAAATTCGAGGACGGAAAAATTGGAAAATTGAAGATAACGCACAAGGGGCTGGCCAAAAAATAACAGATGGTTTGAATGCAACATATGGCATTGTTTTAAGCTTTTGTTTTTGTTCTAAATTATTTTCAAAGACAATTTCGCAGCGTATAACTATTTCAGAAAATTAGAAATTGATGTAGCATTTAAAATAGAAAATAAATAAATTGGTAATATATGCAATCATACGAGTTGGCATGGTTGTATGTATTTCTATACATATATAATAGAAACCATTTAATTAAAAGGAAATGAAAAAAAAAAGAAAAGAAAAATTCTGTAAAATTGTATTAAGCGGTTGAAGCGATTGCAATAATTCCACCTCACGAATGACATTTATTACATGGAATTTGAAATAAAAATGTTTATTTGAATTTTCGTCAATTATCCATGGTTGAAGCACATAGAAATATCAACGTAGTTGTTTTTTTTTGCAGTTTTCGTGGATGACCACATACCGATGCAAAAGGATTAAGGGAGGATTAAATATTGACCCAAGGAAGAGAGAAAAGAAAATAGAAGGTCATAAATGGAACGGCAAAACATTTATGCATCCGAGACTTTGTATAAGTATTAGTAAAGGACAACGAGATGGAAATGGGGAGTAACAAGGCAATGTTATCTTTATTAACCATCATTCTCTTTCCTATTACTCTTCACGATAACATTCATCGGTAACTAAAATCCACTAGCTGAATATTGGACGTTAAGAAAATAACAGGAGAATCAAATCTAATTACTATTTGAAAATTATATCAGTACCACATTACGCAACTTTAAAATTTGCGTTAACGCGCGCATATACACAAAAAATCTGATTTCCGTTTGCTAATAATAACTGCTTCTTGCTTCTTTAAATCGAAATATTGAAACCACATCTTCCAGACAAATAAAAAAATAATAATTTCTATGACAACATTTTTTTATCAGAAAACGTAAAACTATTAAATGCAAGAAACCCCAAACGTTTTATGCCGTTTGAGAAACTTTTTATCAGATCTTTTTCAATATTTTGTGAAAATCTTGCTTTCTTTCCAATTTTAAATTGATTTAGGCTTTAAGAAACGTCAAAGTTTTTTCTCGCCGTTGTCTTCTACAGTTTTCAATTAACTAAATTTAAAAGTAACCGTTTTAAAATATGGATTCTTTCATTAAATACAACACTTTTATAGGATAAAGTACCTGGATTTTTACCATAATTTCTGAGACATATTTGTTTTTCAGAAACGGTTTTTTTTTTGGTTGCAAAACATTCTTAAATCAATTAAACTACGTGGTCCATATCTAATCATCGGGGCACAGAAAATGTTTTTTTTTATAAAATTTCTGTTTCTTTTTGTGTTTCCTTAAAGAAGAAAGGAATGGAATAAAGGAAAAAAAGAAATCATAAAACTCACATATTTAAATTTTCCAATGCTACAAAATCAAATTGAAATGTTGAGAACTAAGAGGGAAACAAAGTGTGAAACGCATGTTTGCCATAATTAACAGGCGCATTGGACAACGAAAAGAGCGTGCACGCCGTGCTGAGCCTTCCCGATGTCTGTAAACACAGATTGGAGAACGTAGAGACGATAGAGTGGTCAAAACTGGTGAGACGCAGTTAGAAAAAGGTATGTCCTTTTCGAAAAAGGAGAATCAAAAGGACCGGTCCGGAAAGAAAATCTACGAAGCTATTCATATTCCCATCACAGAATTCATGAACAGTGATGGGAAGGGAAGTCAGGCGTTGTCGACTAAAGGACATGTAGATATGGAGAATATCAAATAGCCACATCTGGAGTGTCGTATGGAAGACGTGAAATTCGAGATTTTTAGCGATAACGGAGAGATCAGGTCAAGAAGGCGAAGGAATAGAATGGAATAAGTGGTTGCTTGATTACTCTTTTTGACGGCCAAGAGAGAAAAATAACGTAATATTAGCATCGTCATTTTTTGGCACCATTCAGCTGAATAGGTTTCTTAATCGACTACGTCTTCAGATTCATTATTGAAACATAGATATTCATAGGTTTCATCGTTTAATTATGTAATAAACATATTTTCAGACTACAAACCGTAAAAATGCGGCTTTAGAAGAAAACTAGCGAAGTATACTGCTTCCTTCTCTTCGATAGTTGCTCGTGTGCTCATTTAAATTTAGTTGCTAATAAAAGCAAACGCTACAAATTAATAGTTTTTTAAATGTATTAAAATTTCACGTTATTCTATTTTTCGGATTGGAGCTAGGCTGGTGTTCTAATTTTCCACTTATTTTCCGCACACAAAGACTTAACATTTTATAAACACAGTAATCAACGAAAAATAACAAAGAGAACATCAAAAAAGTCATTCATCAGGTGAAAACGCGCTCCAAAAGTTAATTATATACAATAAACTTTCTATCAATAGGATTTCGTACCAGGGGGTGACGTTTTCATACCAGGGGGTGACACAGTTTTCATGGACACGTAGGCGCAACGAGATTTTGGTTGTTCACGAATGCAAGAAAATTCATGAAAAACATTGAAAAGGCGACGTATCCGACAGACTAGCATAACGCTGCAAACGAATATTGTGAAAATGCTCGAATCCCTTCGAGTTTGTTATGTTAGTTACGTAGGGTTGCTGGTCCCTTTCATTTACTTAGAAAATTTTTGGTAAACAAATGGCGGGTTGCTACTCTTTTGGCAAGTTACTGCGCAAAATGGCAAATTACTGCCTCATTTCCATTAACAAAATGGATGGAAACTTGCTAAATGCTGACTGACGAGGCGGCAAGTTGCTATTCCTTTGCTGCATAAACATCTGTCTGGATTTGATTCTAATCAAATTTAAAAGGTCTATTGTTAAAAAAAAGACATTTTAGTTAAATAAAATTATTTTTATGTGAAGTTCTGAACAAAGAAAGCCATAGCATGTTCTTTAACTGCCAAATTTCTTAATGTTTTTTTTCATTCACAGTGATCAAAAGAACCAAAAAAGGAAAAAAGTCAGAACACCGTGAGTCATTCCACCAACGCCTTCTTATTTCGCGGTATCAAGAAATGCATCTATTTGTCGAAAAAAATGAGCAATTTCAAAGAAATTACAAAACCTTCATGATCTCGTCCATCATCAGATGATGAACTCAGAACAAATTTTGGGGACTAGGTAATTGAGTGCCAATTTTTTAATTAAAATAAATATTTCAGATTTATTACAAGACAATTATTAGAAAAAATCAGACGAAATTGCGAAAAAATAGCAGAGCCGTTCAGGGCAAAGTTGCAAATGTTTTGTTCGGAAGTACCGGTCAGTGGTCAAATAAGCCGGTCAAAATTTAAAATGCGAAAAAATGCCAGAGTCCCTATTCCTCCAATAATTTCTAACGTATTGATCAAAAGCCAGTGGGCCAAAAAAAAAATGGGGTTATTCATGAAAAACACGAAAAGCATTTTAATGCAAAAAAATGCATTTTTTTTGCATTAAAATGCAATTGTGCTTTTCATGAATAACCCCATAAGAAATTATCACGATGTGAACTCAAAGATGAATGAATCAAAATCAATCAATATAATTTTTTATAGAAAATTGAAATAGAAAGCCGTTAGTGTCACTTGTTTTAACCCCTACAACGAAATTCTCAGCATAACATTTGATTTCGGACAACTTGTCGGTTCCAGAAATGCATTTTTAACTTGTACTTTTCACTAAGAATGTAAAATTTGAACTTATAGAAAAGAAAATAACTTTATAAAATAGTTTTTAGGACAGCAACTGGGATATGGACTAATTGTAAAGTACGCGTTCAATACGTTCAAACTTTAATAATTAACTGCTTTTACAGAGGATTTGCTCGTCTATCTACCACATCTTACCAGAAGGAGAAAGTTGCTCACGAAAATCGAATAAGTATCCTTAATTTGTTAACTAATCATTGTTTTGTTGTATCTATTTTAATTTTTTTTCCATTTTTTTGTGTTGATTAAGAAACTCAATTGAGTAAGAGGAGGCACTGTGAAAATAAACAAGTTGCCGATTTTGTCTGAAATTTTCTAAGTTAGAAGTTAGAAAATTAGAAATAAGATATTTGAAGAACAAAATGTGTTCCATTTTTGATCATTTAAAAATGTGGTCAGCTTATGGTAATTTCAAATTGGATACGAATACTCCAGCATCCACAAAGATTAAGAAGACATTATTAAAATTTAATCGCCACGATATTACCAGGTAGCAATTTTTATTACTGTAATTTTCATTCGTTACCTTTATTCAAAATGATAACGTGGAAAAAAGGCTTGAAAACTTTTATCAATGACCACTACTTATCTTCCTTTTTTCAGTTTATGGAAGCCACACCGAAATGTTTGGCTTGATAATAAGAACATGCCACAAACGCCCTTGACGCAGTAGGTGTGAAAGACGCAAGCGTCTTTTATTAGCGATCTTCTAAGCAGTTTGTTGATTTTCAACTAAAATTCCGTTCTCAAGTAAATTTATGGATCTTAAACGAAAACGAACTTAAAATGAAAAAGCGAAGCAAAATTTTGGATTTTTGTCGCGTTTTACAATTCAGATGCAACTCGACTTCCACGTACTCCAAAATCAAGAGCGAATTGAACTTGTCGCTCTTCACAGAGACTGTTCGCCGGGTACCGATGATTACTTAGAAGTTTAACTAAAGCAGCGTGCAATTCGCCCAAAACAGCAAAATAAAGGATTGGAATCGGGTAAGGACTACGGTAGGTGCATTGAGAGAAAATTCAGATTTCATATTTATCATCTTCAGCAATGAAAGGAAAAACAATTGTGACGGACGGATAGATACCGTGACCACTTGAAAAAATTTGAGAAAATAAAAATTTTCACAGTAACGTCAAATGTTTTTGAACTCATGAATAGAAGTGGCATTTTTAATTACATGAACAGATCTATTAGAAACGCTGCGAGTACAAAATAAAATGAAGGACGCAAAGACTGTCAGAATAAGAAAACTATTAAATAATAATGACGTTGTTACTCTTAGAAAACTAGTGTTCAAAACAGAAAATGTATCATTGCCATCTGAAAATCAATGCTATTATAAATTTGCCAAAAACCTTGTGGTTGGAACCGATGCTTTGGGGACTACGATAATTTTGAAAAGGAATTTTAGGCGCTATAGTAGTGGGGGGGGGAAGTTACTATGGACAGCTCTACTTAAGCAGATATTAATTTTGAAGAGGGGTAAAATAAGGAAAATTAATTTCAAAATTAGGAAAAACAAGAAAATAACAACAGAAATATTTAGACGGCAAATACATTACAACAAATCAGACAGTGTGGAATACTACTTCTCACTCTGCCGATATAGGCAATACAAGGCCAAACATTCTTAACTAGAGCATCAGTACATGACAGAGTGCCACTCCAAAAACAATGTCTCTTGGTAATGCAATAAAGTAACCTCGGTGTAATAAGGGTTAATAAAAGATTATCCCCGGCATAATTATCATGCGAACCGGTCTGTTGGTGCCGGTTATATTCCGTGGGAACTAAAGAGCAGTAGAATACGTAAAAACTTCTCCAGCTTATATAAATAAGAGATCGATAGATTTGCTTGGGTCGGACGACGGATTGCGACAAAAGGTTAAAAAAAAACTGGTCAAGTGGAAACCGAAACTACACAAATAGACCGAATAAGAAAGCTCACAGGCCTAAAAGTTAAATTTACTGTTTTCTGTTGATATTATTGATTAAAAGGATGCAGAAAAGGACGTAATGAAACATTTGAAAAACTGGGAGAAAACAAATATAGAAAGATTGTTTGTACTGAAATTACTTTTAAAATTTAATTTTTGATGATTGCGTCTTACGGAAGTGTTCGGAAAATACGAACATAGAATAACTCAATTTGTACAAATTTTTTTTTAATTTAGCACTCGAAAACAATAATTCGCTGCGCCCTTCCTCGGCTCTAAACTGAAACCATGCGGCCTCCGTTTACTTGTTCCGTAATTTTAAATGAGAAATGGGTTTTAAAAATATTTTTTTAATCACTGAACCATTGAAAGTTCGCATCGGGGGACATTCCTAACCAAACATCCATTTGAAGAATACAAATATTAATCGAAAAAAAAAACAAATACAATTCAATAGGAAATGCAAAAGCAAACACCCGAATAATGAACCACTTTTCAGTTTGTACTTCAATCCATTAAATCATTTTGCAGAGTAAAACGGGCCTGATAGAATTCTGCGGCCACAAGAACCTTAAAAAGATAAATGAGAAAAAAGTCCAATTTTTCTTAACACCCTGGATACCTTGGTAACTTGGTAAGATCAGAAAAAAAATGGATTTCTAACGGATTTGTGACATTTTTTTTTAATGACAGAATGATATTCTTAAACATTGAACCGAAAAATGACCATTTCCGTCTTTTTGAATGACACTTTGAACGAGAAAGGCAGCAAACCACAAAGAAGAATTTCAAAAAATTGACGGAGTGGAGGGAAGACTATTATTAAGAGAGACGCAGAGGAAGTGGTCTCGCAGCGATTAGCCGGCCGACGTGGCTGGATTTACGATGAGAGATGCTATGACATGGAACTTTACAGCAAATTCAGTGTTCCTTTGGAAATTTTCATTATTTTCTTATTTCATCTTTAATTTATGCATAAATAATAAATTAGAACAACGTCAATGTTTGCAAGATTAGCTTATGAAAAAGTTATAAATGCTTCAAAATTAGGGTTGAAGAACTAAACAATTTTGCAGCAATATACAAAACATTTAAGAATAGCAGATGAAGATAATCTTGTCTTTAAGAATTTCCAAAGTCGTATTTTTGCGACAATTGTAAACGTTATGGCTGCATTCTTCATTTTGTGGCCGTCGCAAAATGTTTAAATGTATTAAGCGGTGTCTCTAGACTCATTACTGACAACTGTTCTCTGAAAATATGCTGCACAAACTAGGTCAGTGTATTGAGATGAGTGATGAATGACAGCGTGCGATAAAAGTAATTTTTAAATAAGGATATTTAAACCTTAGAAATCGTTGGTTATGCAACATTCACCGGTTTTATTAACCTAAATATGCTTGGAAAGTTAAATCATTAAAGCTTTATTATTTCATTTGTTTTGTATAAACTTCTTATGAATTTATTTCTAATGAAAATAATATTATGGTTTTCTCAAAGAAGCTCAATTTATTTTAACGCTTTACTTTGGTCGCCCAAAGCAAGGCGTCTAGTTTCTACATTATTTAGATTTCTATGTTATGATATTCTACCGTAAACTTTTTTTTCTTAATGTTGTGTTTTCGCTTTATTTTAAATTATTTCCATACATGTTCGTGAAATAATATCGCCAACCTTATTCAGTTGTATTCCAGGATGGCGTATCAACCACCCCAATACGGGAATATGCCGGCTTATCCTCAACAGCAATTCAACCAGCAACAGCAGTTACCGACAAACGGTTTTCCACATCAGGGTAAATTTCGCATTATATTTGAATCCCGCTCGTTTGTTAAATATCGAAATTGCAGCCATACCGCCAAAACCGTCGGCAGTACCCCAAGGATTTGCTCCTCCACAGCCAGCATTCTCCCAAAAACCTGTACAATTGCCACAAAGCTACACACCGCCACAACAACTGAACGGAGCAGCGTATCAAAACGGAATGTTTAATGGAAATCAGCCGTATTCACTAACAACGAGTATTCCGACAGCTCAAGTTTCTTCCCAGTTGACGCAATCTGTAAATAATATGTCATTAGGACCCAGAAGTACTCCGATATCGCAGCCATCACGTAAGATTAGTTTAATTGATTGTAAATGTTCGAAAGTTTCATTCTGTTGCATAAATAATCATATGTTATTTCGAGAGTCATTGAGAGGCTATAAAAATCGCTGCTATTCAATCTTATTGATCTTTCTTTATTTCCAAAATTTCTGTTTCTAAATTGAAAATTCAAAAATTTAAAATTGGGGTGTCTTCCAGAACCTCAAACTCATAGTGGAATTCCACCTGGCACACAAGCATCTGGCAGTTTCTCGTCTGGTCCACAAGTTCCCAGTATCAATCCACCCGCTCCTCAAGCCCCAACCGGGGTTTCCACTGTTTCACAAGCTCCAAATAGCATTCCTTCCGAGACACCTGCTCAAACCGGCTTCCCAAGCGGACCACAAATTCCTGGCGCAATTCCGCCTGGCACACAAGCTCCTGCTGGGTATCCTCCTGGCTCGCAAACTACCACTGGTTTTCCACCTGTTCCACCAGCTCCAACTGGATACCCTTCTGGCCCACAAGCTCAAACTGGCTTCCAACCCGGCACACAACCTCTAAATGTCTTCCCCCCTGGGCCACAATCTCAAAGAAGCTATCCGTCTGGACCACAAGCTCAACGCGGCTTTACACCAGGTCAACAAGCTCCAACTGGTTTCCCGCCTAACCCACAAGCTCCAACTGGTTTCCCGCCAAACCCTCAAGCTCCAACTGGTTTCCCGCCAAACCCACAAGCTCCAACTGGTTTCCCGCCAAACCCACCAGCTCCAGCTGGTTTCCCGCCTAACCCGCAAGCTCCAGCTGGTTTCCCGCCTAACCTACAAGCTCCAGCTGGTTTCCCGCCTAACCCACAAGCTCCAACGGGCTTCTCCAATGGACCTCAAGTTCCAGGCAGTTTCCCAGCTGGCCCGCAGGTCCCAGGAGGCTTTCCCCCGGGTCCAAGTGGTCCTGGAGCTTATCCACAAGGACCAGGTGGTCAGGGAATGGCAGCCGGGTTTCCAGGAGGACCACCACAACAACGTCAACAACGTCTTGATCCTAATATGATGCCGAGTGCAGTTCAAGTGATTGATGATGATAATGCCCGTGCTGGAATTTTTCCAACAGGCTATCCCCATGCTGAGCTGCCACCGCTTGTTTCTACATTTTCTTATGCTCAAGATCAAGGAAATTGCAATCCGAAATTCATGAGATCCACCCTTTATACAGCTCCGCAAACGAGCGATATTCTGAAAACATCGCAGATTCCATTAGCCGTTGTCATCTCCCCTTTTGCACCATTGAATGAATACGAGGTTTTCATTTGAATTTAAAAAATTACTAATTTATAAATTTATAGAAAGAACCACCAGTAGTCGATCTCGGACCACAAGGTCCAATTAGGTGCCAACGTTGTAAGGCATACATTTGTCCGTTCATGGAATTTCAAGATGGTGGCCGTTATTTCCGATGCCCGTTTTGTCACGCTCGAACTTCTGTAGAAGATGCTTATTTTGCTCATCTCGACCACACTGGAAGAAGAACCGATATTGAGATGAGACCAGAATTGTGTCTTGGAGCATACGATCTTGTAGCTACTAAACAATATTGCAAGGTTGAGCTGTAATAGGGGGAAAACATAATTTATTGGATTTCAGAATGGACTAGCACCGAAAGAGCCAGCATTTATTTTCATGATTGATGTTTCATACAATTCACTTTCAAACGGGATGGTACCTATTCTTTGCCAAAACTTAGAAAAAGTTCTTCGAAATCTTCCAAGAGAAACTGGCCAGCTGGAGTCTTCAATTCGTGTGGGATTAGCCACTTTTGACCAAGCCGTTCATTTCTTCGATATTTCTTCTGCTTCTCCAAAAATGCTGGTGATGTGTGAGTATCTTTGAATAGTTTTTCATAATTTTTTTACCATCTGATAACATAGCGAGTTACGTTACGGGTTCGATACGAAACTGGACTAATTCTGAATTGAGAGCAACACAAATTTTTAACTTTGCGAATTCCAAACTGTTCTAGGGCTATTCTCACTATCATCATCCCTATTTCATATCACAGCTGTGAACCTAGTTGTTATTGTTCTAAATATCGTTACAAGCCTTCGTTGCTAGTTACCAAATGCATTCCAGGAACTTCTTTTCAAATTTGAAATAACGCAAATAAGACTGTTTTCTCCGAAATAGATACGCATCAAATTTACAACCGTATTTTAAAAAATTATTTTGGACTGTTACAATTGTAAATAGCGCTAATTTATTTCAGCTGATGTGCAAGAACCATTCGTGCCAATAGTTGACGGCCTTCTTCTTCCATACAATGAAGCTCTTCCCGGTCTCCGAGCTGCACTCACCGAAATCCCCAAAATTTTCTCTCAATCTAGAACCACCGAGACAATTCTTCAGCCAGTAGTACAAGCTGGGCTCGATGCTCTGAAATGCGCTGACAGAGCGGGAAAACTAATTGTATTCTCAACAGTTCTCCCATCTTTCGATGCACCGGGAAAACTGAAAACTAAGAACGAGCGATCCCTACTCGGTACCGACAAAGAAAAGGCTGCACTTGTTCCACAGGAAGATTCATACACCAAGCTAGGAGAGCAATGCGTAAAGTCAGGAGTAACCGTTGATTTGTTCCTGTTTCCAAATGCTTTTATCGATGTTGCCACTATTGGACAGTTACCAGCTGTCACCGGAGGATCAATTTTCAAATTTCAGTATTTCTCTGTAAGTAAAGTTTGAGAAGAATAGTGAAACATATTTACTGTTTTACAGGCTGAAAAAGATGGAGTTCGCATGCTAAATGAATTAGAAAGACATGTTTCGAAGAAAATCGCATTTGATTGCATGGCGAGAGTTCGAACATCTACAGGAATTCGTCCCATAACATTTTCTGGATCATTCTATATGGAAAATTCTACAGATTTGGAATTAGCCACTATTGATGAGAGCAAAGCATTTATCACTGAAATCAAACACGACGACAGTTTGAAAGACCAGGCATCATTAATCCAGACTGCTATTTTATATACTTCGATGACAGGACAGCGTCGTCTTCGTATTTTAAACATGTCTCTCCCAGTTACTGCTGATTATAATCAAGTTTATCGTCTTGCTGACCCTGAAGCGCTTACAACGTTTATGTTGAAACAAGCTGTTCAATTAAATAGAGACAAGGGTAGTTCAGAGATGAAAGAGGCCTTGTCATCAAGGTGCGCCCAGATTCTGGCCACTTACAGAGAAAAATGCAGTGAAGGAGCACCTCTTGGTCAATTGATTCTTCCTGAATCACTAAAACTAATGCCTCTCTATGTAAACTCCATTCTGAAAAACGATGCAATTAGTGGAGGAAGTGAGATGACTGTGGATGATAAAGTCTGGCAAATGGAATTGATCCGTGGACTTCGAACAGAAGATGTTATGCCTCTAATCTACCCAAGAGTAATGCCAGTTTCGGATCTTCAGCTGAATGAAACAGAGGAATTGAGAGAACTTCTTAAGCCAGTGAGAGCCAGTGCAGAGTTCTTAGACAACTCGAAAGCATACATAATTGATAACGGAATCGTTCTGTTTGTTTGGATTGGTTCTGCATGCTCTCAGGCATGGATTCAAGACGCATTTGGTGTTGGTGCTGCAAATCAAATAGATACCGAAAGCGTGAGTATAGCAGATTTCATGTTCAATTATTAGTATATTGCTTTATTGTAGGGAATCATACCTGAGAAAGACAACGCTCATTCACGAGCTCTCCGTCGTGTCATTCAATTATTGCCTCGTGGTGTTCGCCAGCGAAAAACATTTGTTGTCGTTGAAAAAAGTGGTTTGGAGCCGTGGATGAAAAAATTCTTAGTAGAAGATAAATCAGGAGCTGCGAACAGCTCATACGTGGACTATCTTGTGGATATTCATCGCAAGATCAGGGACCTCATTTCTTAATTATTCTAGAGCGAGGTGTTGTTGTTGCTGGTTTTTTCATCCATAAAAATATTCACTTGAGTCCAGTTTTAAGAAAAGTTTCTATTTTTACCGGGTTTTCCACATTCTTTTGCATCCCCTCCTTTGTAGTTCTATTTTAAGTATCAATTGTTAATTATCAACCTTTAAAAAACAACTGATTAGTTTTTTTTTAGTTTAAACAGATTCCTATTTATTGACATAAAATGAGTGCTGATGCACTTTTTTTCATCGGCGCTATTTTCGCGATTTCTAAATTATTGTTTTCCTTTGATGTTCCTGCTGTTGCTAGATATGTTTCATTTCATTCTTTTTTTCTAAAGCTTCATTCAAAAAAATACCTTATTGTGATTCAAACTGGGACTGAATGTGTGTAACTCTATGGTGTGTCTTGATAATAAAACGTTATGGATTTCTTGTTTCTGAACATCTCAAAATCGAAATTGAAGCACGAAATTAATTCACCAAAATGCGAAAATCTTTGAAACTCCTTGATCGTCGCTTCCAGAAATAATTAATTCATTGCTGGCAATGTCCGCCTGGTCCATTTCGAGAAACCTGCCTTCTGAATGTGAACATATCCTTTTTATTCCAGTTTAAGAAGTCAACTCTAATATTATAAATATTCTATAGTGACATTATAACATTTTTTAAATAAAAATATTCGATTTTTAAAGAAAACAGTTTGGGTGATTGTAATAACAGCTTTATATAAAACTTTCAACTTTCATCTGACTTCTCACTATAAAATGATCCCGCGCTCTACTGCACCTCGCCGCGAAAATTATATTTTTTTATTCTTTTTTTTCTCGCGCCCATCAGCTTAACAAAGTTCAGTTTTAAGAATAAGTGTATTATATGTAAATATGTATATATATAAATAAAACAATTTTCGCGTTGCCTTTCATGATTCCAAAACACAATTTAACAAAAAGAAAAAATATATATTGAAAAACCACCGGCGAATACTGTGATAGTTTTCTGCGCGATTGCCAAGCCATGCAAATCAAAATTATGCTCAAATATCCTCATATATCAATCGTTCAAAAAAAATGTTATTTTCCGCTTTCGTAATACATTACTTCAGGATATTTTGAAATTACTGAATGATTCTATAACGGAATAACGGTTTCCCGGTTTCTGTTTCCCACATTCAATCGCTTTTTGATTTCTTATTATTCTTCACATTATAGAGAGAAATTTAGCTGTGGATGCATCATTAAATTTGTTTTTAGTGAGTATGCGTAGCCAGAACTGTTAAAAATCGAACTGCCCGCGAATAAAGCTTGTTGTTTGGTAGAGCGTGCATGCAGTACTCAAGACTGGTGAGCTGTATTCTCAACTGTTCTGTCATGTCATACCACTGCTCCTTACTCATATTTTTAACACCAACGAGACCCTGAAATTCGAAATTGACGCTTACAGAGAGGAATTTAAAATATGTACCGCACAACTCACTGTGTCTTTCCCTCGTTTTCCCTCTTTCAAAATTTATAGGAATATTATAGTTGCATTATGGATTATCAAAACCTTTCTAATCGTTATTTTATCACTGATGAAGACAGAAAAGGTTCGTTTTATTTGAAACTGATTCACACCTAATGAAATTCTTGTTTTAAGGAGCCTTCACAAGACAGTATTTTGAATTATACGAAGCTAGACTAGAAGAGTTGAGACCTCGTATACTTGCTAATGCTGAACAATGTATTGGTATAACTTCATTTCTATATATTCTATTATTTTCGAGTTTTTCTAGGAAAAGGAAAGTTCCGGTTAACCCATTTGAGTGAGGCGGTACAAGATGAGGAAATTTTCGTCATTGGTGTGATTGTTAAAAGAATTGCCGCTAGGCCATCGATTCTGAAGCATTTGCTCAACGAAGATAAGGTAGCCTACGACGATTATGAAGAAGACGACGAAGAAGACGTGAAAAAATATGCTGGAAGCCGTGACGACCGAATTGACTTGGAATCTGATAAACAAACTGTCCGCCTGGAGGGTGCAATTTCAATGAATGAGTGTGCCACCGGCTGTTGTGTAGGTGTGCTTGGAACGTTGGGAAAGGAGGGAGTATTCCATGTGAACCGCTTAATTTGGCCGTCTGCCTCAGTGCCAAGAAAAGTGGACGGTAAAGGAACAATTGCATTCGTTAGTGGACTTGACTTGACTGGTGATATGGAACAAGATGTAAGTAAATTACTTAAAGCTTACCTTTCTTCGAAAATAAAATGTTTCCTATTTCAGCAGCTTACTCTATCTGGTTTTGAGTTCATGTCGGACTGGGTGAATTCGAACTCTTATTATGAACAATTATGCCCACCCGTGAATCGTATTGTTGTAATTGGTCCTCTCGTTGAAACGAAAGCAAACGGATGTGATGTACAATCAGTTGTACGAACACTCACTCTTTCACGATCGGAAAAACAATCATCTGCTAAGTCACTCATCACTGTTGACAAACTTCTTAGCTCTGCTGCTGACAAAATATTGGTCGATGTAACTCCTGGAGTCGGTGATCCATGCTCCTCAATGTGGCCATTGCCCCCAATACACAGAGTATGTCTGCCGCGATGTGGAATGAATCAGAAGAAAGTGAATCTTGTGACTAATCCTTATGAATTTGAAGTAAATAAACTACATATAATGACAATGTCGGGGGAAAATGTAACAGAACTTCTTCGAACTTCTCAAGAATGGACTGGAGGTGATGTTATAGCCAACATCATCAAATGGCAACATATCGCTCCAAATTGTCCTGACACGCTTGATGCATTCCCAGCATCGCAAAGGTATGGCTGATCTAGATTAAAGTTATATTTCTTCAAATTAAACATACTTCGTTCGGGATTCCGTATATCTGTATGGGATTCTTATTTTCCAAAGCGGAAAAAAAGGAACTGAAAATCCATAAATATGCTGACAGTAGTTTTATTGGTAAACTTTGTGGCATAGCGAAAAACTCAAGTGAACATTCAATTTCGAATCCGAACTTGAATATTTGATAATTTGCAGATTTCATATTTTTATAACGAAATCACAATGAAGTGTTAACCTGAGTTTTTGACATTTTTTCCCAAAATTTCAGACAGATATGCTTATACTACTTTCTATGTTAATCCTCTTCGTTTGTGAGAAAAACACAAATGTATTCGTTCTGAATATGCTTATTGTACTCGATGTGGATTCTATTCAATTTAATTATTTTGGCAAGAAAAAAGGAAAATACAGAAAATACCAAAAAAAAAAAAAACATTATCAAGTTTTTCGCGCAATTTCGAAAATGCACTTCGAACTCAACATTAGTAATTCGTGCGATATATCATTTGTAATATTCACTGTTTTTAGAGATCCTTTGGTCATGGATGTAACT
Source organism: Caenorhabditis inopinata (assembly GCA_003052745.1). Lineage (NCBI taxonomy): Eukaryota > Metazoa > Nematoda > Chromadorea > Rhabditida > Rhabditidae > Caenorhabditis > Caenorhabditis inopinata. The sequence continues at coordinate 19,018,563 of AP018154.1, forward strand.
CCACACGTCATCATCTGTGGTAACCAGCCATGTGCAGCGTTCCGACGTGTTCCAATAGAGGGTAGTGATACTACGTGCCTGGTTATTTGTCTTCCTAAATTTTCGAAGACTCGTGTCGCATGTTTCCTCAATATGTCTGATCTTTCTGTTAAGTGGCGAAGCTTTGATCATCAATTCTAAAAATTCGATTTCATCTCTTATTTATGTTAGATGTTTTCTCAATGAATTATATATTTTTTCTAGTTCATTATAAGTTTGAAAGAAAATCAAGAAAGCCGCATCACGACCTAATCGGCTTTCTTCCATTTTTCAGAAAGTGGGTCACTTCGTTTTCGTCTTCTCACAATCATTCCTTTTCTATTCGCTTTATCATTCGGTTACAATGTGGCTGTATACTATTGCCGCTCTTTCAATTTCGCTCTCGTGTCTTCTAATAATTCTTCAAATAATTTACTTCCCCTATTTGATTTCACAAGCTGAAACTGCTCATGAACTAATTATGAACAAAGTAGAATCATTCAAGGTTAGCTCAGAATATTCGCTGAAACATGAACAAATCTTATAGCAATGTTAACGAAAACGGGAAAAATATATTGAAAGTGGCTAACATTTTTTTTTTGAAAATTTGCTCGAAACTGTTGTAGTGGAAATTCCTTCAAGTTCGATGTTATTATATAATGTTTGCAAAAAAACTCTGAAACTTTTTCAGCTTTGCATTTTTACACAAAACGCGGAACAAAATTTTAGTTTGAATTGTAGACTATTTTTCCCAAAATTTCAAGAAATTTAAAAAAGTTTATTTCCATTTTCCCGATTGTGAATGACCCCATTATAGAGTCTAGAAACGGAAATAACCCGCGAATTATCCGATTATGGTTTTCTGCATGGCGTAATAAAACGTGAGGTCGTTTTCTGCGAGCCTGGCTACCCTGGTGTACCTGGTGCGAATGGACGCGATGGGGAGCCGGGCACAGACGGTCCAAATGGAATTCGTGGCCACGACGCTCGCGATATCATTGAGGAAATGCAGGCAAATCAGGAATGCATAACATGCCCACAAGGGGAACGTGGACCCACGGGAGCGCCAGGAGACCGTGGAGAGCAAGGAGACAAGGGAGACAAAGGTGTTTCTGGAATTCCAGGTCAAGATGGTTTAGATGGAGAACAAGGAGAAGAAGGGCCAGTTGGACCACCTGGACCAATGGGACGACGAGGAAGAAAGGGAGCTGATGGAAAGTCAGCAATGGGCGGAATTGGCGAGCCTGGTCCAAAAGGAGTGCCCGGTGCGAAGGGCGGACCTGGATTACAGGGACCAAGAGGAAAAGTGAGTCACGCCAGAGAATAACACCTGTTTTCTATGAAATCGTATGTTCGAAACTATAAAGAACAAAATTTCGTTTTTTAGAGAAAATAGAGCATAGTTTTCGGCGGGTTGACTGCGGGCCTCTCTTCTAAAACGTTCAATATGTTTAAGCTAACAGCCTCGCAGATTATAGTATTGGCTTTGAAAATAATAATTTTGGAATAATTTGGTTTGGAAGACTAATAATAGAATGGTAAATAGTCAGGGAATAGACGCTGTGGATGTGATCGAAAATGCAATATTTCAATTTTCATATCAAGTCACGATACTTAAGAATTTTGGTAGTTGCAGAAATCCAAATTCCAAAAGATCAAAAAAAAAAAAAAAAAAAAAAAAAAAAAAAAAAAAAAAAAAAAAAAAAAAAAAAAAAAAAAAAAAAAAAAAAAAAAAAAAAAAAAAAAAAAAAAAAAAAAAAAAAAAAAAAAAAAAAAAAAAAAAAAACACGCCGATGGCCGATCGGCAGCCAAATATTTTTTTGGTTTCTATATACTTTTGCTTTTTGCTTTCAGTCTCAAACTCCAAGATTCATGGAATCATCAATGCGATTATTTTAGCATTAATACTGTGCGAAAATCTTGAAAAAAAAATTTTTTTTTTTTATTTTTTTTTTTTTTTTTTTTTTTTTTTTTTTTTTTTTTTTTTTTTTTTTTTTTTTTTTTTTTTTTTTTTTTTTTTTTTTTTTTTTTTTTTTTTTTTTTTTTTTTTTTTTTTTTTTTTTTTTTTTTTTTTTTTTTTTTTTTTTTTTTTTTTTTTTTTTTTTATTTTTTTTTTTTTTTTTTTTATTTTTTTTTTTTTTTTTCTTTTTTTTCTTTTCGTTATATCTTTTTTCATGAGAATGTGAAACAAATAATGATTTTTACTTACATTTTTACTTTTTAAAATACATGAAAAGAACATAAATTTTAAAAAAAAAAAAAAATTTTATTTTTTTTTTTTTTTTTTTTTTTTTTTTTTTTTTTTTTTTTTTTTTTTTTTTTTTTTTTTTTTTTTTTTTTTTTTTTTTTTTTTTTTTTTTTTATTTTTAGAACATTTTTACTTTTCTGGAACCTACTGAATTGCACATGTTTAAAGAAATCGATTTAGAAGAAATTACCATTTTTCGGCGAATTCGATCAAAGACGGGTTTTATTCTGATGCAAAAAACTGTTTTACACGTCGCTGTGATCTGTTAGAAGACATTTTATAATTCGAATAAATTTCTGTTAATACCATCAGTGGGCCGCGTGATCCTAGCTGGCGCTGGCGACCACCGACGCCAATTTCTCTTTATTCGTTTCTAAGCAAATTGAACCGGTGAAACAGTTGAAGAAAAGGCTTTTTGAGGAAACAGCGGTGAACAGCCGTTTCAATAGAATCAGATCGCTTTGGTACCTAGAAAATTATTGTATTTATGCATAAATCTTGTGAATTGGTTTAGTTTTATTTAATAAGTGAAATATACGTTACCATCATAGAAAATTTCAATCTATTGGAATGATATTTTCAAAAATTCAACAAGAATTTAAATCATCGATGAAAATAACTGAGTAAACGTGCTCCCACGCACTCTGTCGCAGCGCCGCCGGACTCGCGGCCGAACAGTGTGCAATGTAGACTCCGCCATGCTCTTGCCGGTTCAAGTTGCTGAACATAAAACTAAAAGATCCCCTTTCATTAATTTAATATTTCTAATTTCACTTGTGACGTAAGAAGAACAGCCGAATATTCGAATGAGCGAAATTGTAAAATGATATTTTCAGCGTAACTACATATATGGCCCACCTGGTCCAATTGGACAACCTGGCCCTTCTGGATTGGATGGAATTTCTGGAAATCCAGGAGAACGGGGACCAAAGGGTCCGCCTGGAGAAAGAGGAGCTGATATCAAATTCTGCCCTTGCCCATTAGAGCTGGAACTGTTGAAAAGTAAACACTCAAAATCAATTCGTTTTTCACCTCCAGCACCATCTTCGCCTTCACCTGCAGCTACTACACTTCTGACGACCCGCGAACCTGCGCCACCTTCTTCTAGTTCTGCTCCAGAAACCACTTTAGAAATCGACAACAAAACGGAAATGAACGGAGAAAAGTCTGCAGAAGCAATACCTGAAAAAGCAGAGTTGACAACAAACGCAACAGTAACCTTCGTTTCAAAAGATCCAATAGAAGATATGCAAGAAGGCGAAAGTGTATTTGGCAGGGCTCCAGGGATTGACATAGGAGACAGAAATGAGGTAGAGGCATTGAATTCCGACAATGAAGAGAAACAGACGGTATGAGAAACTGCTGCTCCTGCTCAGTTTTTTTCTTCTATTTTCAGATCGAGAGTCCTAATGACTATGAGCATGATAAACCACGTGAACCAATCATTACAGAAGAAGAAGAGGAATATCCAGACGACACCACGACAACGTAAGTTTATGGAACTTTCTTTGGTACTCACGATATCCAATTTTTAGCCGACGGTTCCGTTATGTTACCAAACGACCTATTCGACTGGAATAATTCAAAACTTTTTGTCAATTCATGCATTGCAAACTTTAAACCACATTTATGTCCTCATCTGTTTCTCTTTTTTTTTGTTTAACCGTTTGAACACGCATATACGTCTCAACGTGTGCGCCCAGTTGGTTATTGTATGGCCGAGTGGCTAGGGCAGCCGTCTACCGCTTGGTCGACGAGGGTTGAGGTCCGGCGCGGGCTGAAGATGAACAAATGACACTGACCGGTAGTGATGTTGTGTCAAACCTCTAAGAAGTACTGACCGCATTCACTTCTCTCATTTTTTATGCGCTACATAAATAGATTTTCTCTCAGGCTTTGATGCCATACGTGAAGGCACCGCCGCCATCACACATGTTTGTCGTGCTCGCTTCTACGTCTTTCTTCATTATACATTTCGACCGATACGCCTTCTCCTCTTCATTGCTTTCCCCCTCCTTTTTTATTCTCATCAACTTTTTGCTTAACTATTCTAGCCAATTCACCAAAACAAATTTGGGGAAAACGACAACGAGCAATAACGAAGCGGACATCGACAGGTTGTGAGAAAAACATGAAAAGGACGGGAAGAGAAAAAGGAAACCGAGTATTGAACATGACAGCCATCCATCAGTAAGAAGGGCAGGTCTACCAGTGTATTCTCTGGCTCCGGAGAGCAAGAGTGAGACGGCTACAACTTATTTCTAAATGCACAAACGCTCTGGCAGGTGCGTTGACTACTCCTAAATATTTGATTATGGCGTCGAGGTCCGACAACATTGCTCTATTCACTCACATTGCTGTAGACCGACTGTTTCAGAAAGATTTCAATGAAAGAGTGAGTTTCTATCGTTGCTGTAGTAGCAAACTGCATGGCTCCGTGGGCGGGTGTACCACACTCATCTATTTCTTAGGTTGATTCGATCAAAATCCAAGTGAGAGGAATCTCGTGTTCACCAGACTGAAAGTAGTAGCTAAAAATGATGTTTCGAAACGCTATGGGCTAATCGAAATCTGTGCGAATTCATAGAACGCATCGACATCTATTGGGTTGATGAAAAATTTATTGCGGTGCGGTTGACAAAAATGTATTGATTTTAATGGTTTTTATTTCGATTAATAAAGTTGATTTTAAAAAAAGTTATAGTTATTTGAAGTTGAAGGTTAAAAACCGCAATAACTTGTTCATCAACCTAATACACTTTGCTATAATTTCAATTTTTAAAGAAGTTATCGGGCGGCTGGATCGCAAGATCATTGTAAATTCATTGCCCATTGAAAAGTATTAATTATTTCATAAAAATTATGGTTTTTTTGCTTCTTTGAATAGGATTTTCCTCAAATAGAATAGTTTTTTTCATCTTTTTGCAATACAAAAATTAGAAAATTTTCTGGTAGGTAACTTTCTTTATTAGAAGAGAAAACGTACCTGTTAATGTAATTGAAAGGCACTGTAAATTGGGGGTTAGCCTGCCGAAACAATTAGCGAACTTCCATATAATAGCTGCAATCAATTAAAGATTCGCAGCTCACCTGTTTCAGCCGATGAAAGCTGTGCCGCCGCAGTGCTCCACTGAAACTCTATTTGACTTTCCCGCTTGTCTTCCTCTTTCTTTATTCCTTCGTTTGGTTCCATCCCTTGAAATCCGTTCAAATTGCGTCCATTCAAAGAAGAAGGGAAACATGAAATCGATGGACGGCCTATTTGCAGCGCGTTTCCGTTTTCCGCGTTCCACTCTTCTAAAAACGTTCAAAAGCAAATGCGATTATCGAAAAGCTCATTTCTTTCGTTGTTTTCCTCCCATTTCCATGCACATTTTGCACAGGGCTTAGCTGAATCGGAGCAATACCACATAATAAAACGTTCCTCCCTGGAATTACATCTTCAATTATTCTGCTGAACGAATACAAAGAAAACACATTTAATTATGAGGGAAATGCTTCTTCTCGATTCTATTGTATGCAACGGATATTGAAAGATAACAAATGAGAAAAATGACTGAAAAATGCTATTGGCTGAAATATTCAAAAGACAAATTGTGTGCTTTTTCTTTATTCCGTCTCTCGCATCCGATTTGGAGCCGCTCACGCATTTTTGATCGGCATTGCTCACTTTTTTGTGAGATTGATGGGCGTGTTGAGTTCCTTTTTCATAATCCCTTCTCTTCAGCGCTTTAATTCAAAAACACTGGTAAACGTCGGCTGACTCATTTTATAACCAGTGTATGCCGCGTCCCTCCGCTGTTCTCTGAACTTCGCGCTTTCGTTGCTCAATCTGCCTTTTTTAATATTCTAACAAATGGGCAGAATAAGAAAAGCGCTCAAAGAATGTTTCGCATGTTGCAGTGGAAAAAAATAGCTTGCCGATTGATTAACTGGATCCTATTTTTCTGTTGTAATATACAGCTTTCTAGCAGCAAGTTGCCATATTCTCGCAGAAGACGGGACTATCCGTTCAGCAGTGTGCTCTCCATTAATACTCTTCGCGAAATTCTGAATATGAATTTGATACGAGGCAACCTGTAATGATTCCTTTCGATTCAGCCTTTTTCAAAGCCTACACAGGAATACAACAAAGTATCTCAAACTTCGGCAATTAAACCGTGAGCCCAAATAAGTTTATAAAAAAAGGTTAATTCAACAACGTGGGTTTACATTTAAAAAAATGAAGAAATTAACTATATAAAATAATCGATAGATTGTTTGAAATGTGATTTTTTGAAAACTCCGACCATCGCGGCCAGGAAAATGCAAGTGCACTAGCGCGCATTTACAATAGCTGCTAGGTTAAACAACAAGATATTAGAAGAAATTTGAGCAAACATCCATTAAAGCACGGACAAACGAACAAACGGACACACGGACAGATTGTGACAATTGCTAAACGAGAAACTTCTTATTCTGCCCGCTTGGTCGCTTGCTAGAGAATTATAGAATACAAATGACATTCTTTGTGATTTCACCGCTCATCTCTACTCAATTGAGCAACGAAAACGCTCGAGTACCGCGACGAAGGCGCGACAATCACACTGGTATCATTTAAAAACACTTATTAATCCTCGCTCAACCACTTCCTTTCTCGGATGAATTGTTTATAACGCTTCCTGTGAACTTTCATAGATTTCGAAGGAGCTTGCCACTCTCATTGGATCAATTTGGTGCGTTGCGACTACAACATAAAATAATAAGTAGTGAGACTGAAATTTTCAGATTTCCTCCATTTTCTGCATGGTGTTTCTCGCTTTTTGCATATTCCACGATACTTACAGCTCTCGATGACAGCTTTGTGCTTTAATTGGGCTTGTCGAAACTCTCTGAAAATAATAAGGAATCAAAAAATTGATGAGAAAGCTATAAATGGAACTGAAAATAAAGTCTGCCGACGTCAATTTCTAATTTCCGTTGCAATGATTAATCTTCGTTTCTTCGCTTCCTACAAGTGTTCTGCGAATTCGCTGATTGCCGCTTTTTTCCGGCAGCGCTGCTTTTTATTTCCAGTTCTTTGGATTCATTCTGAAAAATGGAAGAGAAAAAAATGGACGAATCGTTTTCTTGCAGATAAATATAAAGTCAGAATCTGATTGATCGCCCCTTCTTTAGCCCGTCCACTTCTTGCTCCGCTTCCCCCTGACAATCTTCGTTTCTGCTCGCTCGCCCACCCACAACGGTTTTTATCTAACAAAATGTGAGAAAGGGGAATAGTGGGGGGAGATATCTTCCAATTTGTTGAATTAATAGTCTTTTTCACCATCTAGCCACTGCTTTTTGGAATTTTCTGCTTTATCGCACAATTTTGTGTTTTGCTCCATTGAACCATGAGGCAACAACAAATCCAAATAAAGAGAAAGAGCGAGAGACAGAGAGACAGAGTTCACCCATAAAATTTCAAAAGTCACCTGAAATTTTCAGCTTTAAAGTGTCAGAGGATTTCTAATTATAGAATATTGGATGGCTTATTCATCGCGCGTTGCTGACTTACGAATTCCGGTTAACTCATGAAATCTGTGCTAAGTCGGTGCCAGTTGGTGTTGTCGGTGCTCGCCTTATCAGTCAAATTGGGTTTTGGAGTCCGACAGATGGACGTTGGTTGACGGGTTTGGATGTGTGTAGAGGTAGAAATCTCAAATTTAGGTAATTGAACCGTGAATCCAAATAATTTTATTAAAAAAAAAGGCGCTATCTTAGTTGGGGGGATTAATGATTTTTAGTCATTTTTTGGAGGTTTTTGCTTATTTTTTTAATGAAAATGTTTGTTGTTATTGTTAAAATATTTGTAGGTTGTTTTTTCACGCGTGGCGCTTACTTTTGACACGAAAACTACGATTCCACTTTTTTTTTTCATGCGTGGCGCTACGATGAGCAATTTTTGCAATTTTTTAAAATTTCTTTTTTGGATTTTTTTTCGAGTATTAGTTAATCATAACTTAGTTAACGAGAATGTCGTCTGAAGACTTTGCAAGCATTCGGTTTTTTAAAAATTTTTTTTGCAAGCATTGGGTTTCGACCATCAGACAGTAAATTGTTTTTGCAAATATCGTGATGAAGCGAAATTTTACGATATATAGGCCGGAATCGCCAAGAAATATCCAGTCAGTTAGTCATTTTCTTTTTTGTGCGTATTTTTGTTGTTTTCTAATAAAATTTTTGTAAAAATTGCTAGTGTTATTCGAGTATGTTTAATAACATTTTCTGAAAAAAAAATCTTTAAAAAATCCTCCAAAAATGACTAAAAATCATTGACCCCTTCCCCCAAATAAGATAGCGCTGAAATCTCAAACTTGGGTAATTAAACCGTCAATCCAAGTAATCTGATTAAAAAATAATAAACAAATACGTTTTAATCAAATCACTTGAATTAACAAAATAAAAGAAAATTAATAATATGCAAAAATTGATAACCAAAAGGAGATTGTTAGAAAAGCGAAAACGACTGACGTCATCATAGGCTGAAGTAAGTGCGCTAGCGCGCATTTACATTTTCTTTTAGAATAATAAAAACAAAAAAATGTGAGTTAATCATAGGAAGGGAATATTTGAAGATTGCTCAAGCGAGCACAAAATTGGTTCCCGCCGACTTTCAAATAACCATCGCGACATTTTGCTGGATGCCTCTGGGCGGCACTTGTCCCGCTAGCCACCAGACTTCATCAAACATTCGTCCAGTGTTCTTTTCCAGGCTCACAATTAATTTCCCGTCTTTTACTATTATCAATCCACTGTGTGGCTCTAGATCAAGTGGCGAATATCGGATTCTAATAAAATTGTTTATCTGTAGGTTTTTTTTACATGTCTATTCGAACTGCATTAGCTGATTTTTTTTTTAATTTTTTCAATCCAAAACCACCAAAATCTTTTGACGCGCACTTTATACAGCGGCACTTCCAGACTTGTTGCTTCCACGACGCCGTGTGATGCCGTCTTCGTGTTAAAATCAGGATCATGAACCCTTCTTTTTTATACTCTCACGGAAATGACCCGAGGGTTTGGAAAGGAGATTTCCCCGCATGGCTTCATTATTCTTAAACACAGCGCATGAATTACTTGAAAAAATTGTCTATTTGCAAATCATTGCAAAAGAAATCTGAAATTGCAGAAAATTAAGCTATTTTTGATTTCAATTTTCTGAAAAATCATGCGCACATCTTGCTAATAAAACCCCGCCCCCTCCCCTTACAACAAGCGTTGATAGAGCCTGAGCAAATTATGTACCAGAGAAGGGCGTAATTCCGCATTCCGCATTCCGGTTTCCGCCGTTTTTTTCATTCCGTGAAAAAATTTTTTTTCCGTTTTCCGGATTCCAGATTCCGTGATATGGCGTTTTTATTCCGTTTTAATTCTTTATTCTCAATTGTTGTGAAAAGTATACTTTTTTGAACTCCCGCATTTTTTTTGCGAACAGAGCGTATTTACATCATTTGATTCCCTCATTAATGGTTAAATTTCCGTTTTCCGCATTCTGCATTCCGGAATCCGCCGTTTTTTACATTCCGTTTTCCGGATTCCAGATTCCGTGAAAAAAATATTTTTTCCGTTTTCCGGATTACGGATTCCGTTTTTTTTTTTTTTTTTTATTTTTTTTTTTTTTTTTTTTTTTTTTTTTTTTTTTTTTTTTTTTTTTAATTTTTCGATTCCGATTCTTTTTTTTTTTTCCGTTTTCCGTATTCCGGATTCCGTGAAAAAATATTTTTTTTCCGTTTTCCGGATTCTGCATTCCGGATTCCGCCTTTTTTTTTTAAATTCCGTCTTCCGGATTCCAGATTCTGTGGAAATTTTTTTTTCCGTTTTCCGTATTACGGATTCCGCGATATGGCGTTTTTATTCCGTTTTAATTCTTTATTCTCAATTGTTGTGAAAAGTATACTTTTTGGAATTCCCGCAAAAATTTTTGCGAACAGAGCGCATTTACATCATTTGATTCCCTCATTAATGGTTAAATTTCCGTTTTCCGCATTCTGCATTCCGGAATCCGCCGTTTTTTACATTCCGTTTTCCGGATTCCAGATTCCGTGAAAAAATATTTTTTTTCCGTTTTCCGTATTCCGGATTCCGTGAAAAAATATTTTTTTTTTTTTTTTTTTTTTTTTTTTTTTTTTTTTTTTTTTTTTTTTTTTTTTTTTTTTTTTTTTTTTTTTTTTTTTTTTTTTTTTTTTTTTTTTTTTTTTTTTTTTTTTTTTTTTTTTTTTTTTTTTTTTTTTTTTTTTTTTTTTTTTTTTTTTTTTTTTTTTTTTTTTTTTTTTTTTTTTTTTTTTTTTTTTTTTTTTTTTTTTTTTTTTTAAATTCCGTTTTCCGAATTCCAGATTCCGTGAAAAAATATTTTTTCCGTTTTCAGTTTTCCGAATTCCGAGTTCCCAAAATCCAATTTCGCCCTACTCTGGCCTCAGCAAATTATGTACCGTCAAGGGATTCCTTGGAAAAGGGTAATAGAATTAAAGACCCCGCCCCCCCCCCCCCCCCCTCACGACATCATTTAAATGCGAAATGTGCTCTGTCCGCATTTGGATTCTGTGAATACCTAATTTGAAATTAGTTCCCCATTGAAGGTTGCAATGCAGCTGGCTTCCACAGATGTTATGTGCGCTACGGTAGCGAGCAACGGCGCTTTTCCCCTTTTTTTTTGGAAGATTATGGACCGCGGCGACGATCATTTACGACGCTTTCATGAGAGAAGGAAGCAATTTCGGTGGAATCTCCTTAGCCTTCCTGGTCTCTTCTCGAATTTAAGTCGCTTGATCTACTGGATGTTGCGATAATGAATTCCGACGAATTTGAATCGCTGCAGCTTCCTTTTAAGCGTTAAATCTAAAATCTAAAATCGTTTTATGAGGAGGCGGAGTCGATATATTCCTCGATATATTGAGACTTCTTTTCGTTGTGATTCGGCGGGGGGGGGGGTCGTCCGACAGTCCTTAATGTCCTTTTTTTCTGTTCTTGAACTCGGAATTCGGAAAACGGAAAACGGAAAAAATATTTTTTCACGGAATCTGGAATCCGGAATACGGAATGTAAAAAACGGCGGAATCCGGAATACGGAATCCGGAAAACGGAATTTTAACCATTAATGAGGGAATCAAACGATGTAAATGCGCTCTGTTCGCAAAAATTTTTGCAGGAGTTCAAAAAAAGTATAATTTTCACAACAATTGAGAATAAAGTATTAAAACTCATAGTTGGGCGGAATTAAATTTTGGGAACTCGGATTCCGGAAAACGGAAAACGGAAAAAAATGTTTTTCACGGAATCTGGAATCCGGAAAACGGAATGAAAAAAACGGCGGAATCCGGAATTCCGCCCTTCTCTGGTGAGTAGGCCAGGAAGCCCATATTGATTTTCTCATTACGATCAATCAAAGCTAACGGAGTTTTAATGTCTGACGTCATTCCGGACAAAGACAGCAATGAACTAGATGACGTTTAGGGAGACTTCCACTACTCGCTATTAAGGCTTACACGAAAGACGAAATCAGACCGTCTCGTCTTGTCTTCGTCTTTGTCTTTGTCTTGAATTCGTCTGATGCAGAGATATAAAGTTATGCATGTGTTGGTAAACATGCATAACATTTTTACTGCGTAAGACGAATGCAAGACGAACGAAGACGAGGCGAAAGACGATTTTTTTGTTTTCGTCTTTCATGGAAGCCTTACTCACCATTGTTCAACTCGCTGCTTAAGAAGATGGAAACTTGAGTTTAGCGCCGAGTAGTTGATAACGAAGCTCATTGTTGAACACTCTTAGAGAGCTCTAGATAGACCGACTTGAATTTTCAGCTCTATTTCATCGGCACTATTAATAAAAACCTATGTAAAGAGCACAATTAGGCAGCCAAGTAAGCACGTGCTCCAGAAATGTTTGCTGTCACCACAACAATGAATACAACTAGTCTCCACATTTCTATTTTGTATTATCGCCGTAAAAAAGTTCCGACATTTTTTCGAGCCCGCGAAAACCGCGATTTGAATTTAGAGGCTCTGCCCACTTCATCATCAGAGCGCATTTGCTATGCGCGATATATTTTTTTAATTTTTATTTTTTCTTCTGAATTTTCAGAATTAAACTGGATTAAAATAACGAAATTGTATTGATCGTGAATTTTTTTACACGTTTCTTCGAATGTTTAAATATATCAATTTGCGTCATTTATTGTTTTTTTTCGTTTCTTTTGATAAAAATATATCGCGCATAGCAAATGCGCTCTGATGATGAAATGGGCGGAGCCTCTAAATTCAATTCCCGATTTTCGCGGGCTCGAAAAAATGTCGGAACTTTTTCGAGTCGGGATTTGAATTTAGAGGCTCCGCCCATTCATCATCATTTGAGCGCATTTGCTATGCGCGATATATTTGTTGAATTTTTATTTTTTCTTCTTCTTTTTCTTCGCGAATTGATATATTTAAACATTCGAAACAACGTGTAAAAAATTCACGATTAATACAATTTCGTTCTTTTAATCCAGTTTAATTCTGAAAATTCAGAAGAAAAAATAAAAATTCAAAAAATATATCGCGCATAGCAAATGCGCTCAAATGATGATGAATGGGCGGAGCCTCTAAATTCAATTCCCGATTTTCGCGGGCTCGAAAAAATGTCGGAACTTTTTTAAGGCGATAATACGTGTGGCAGAGAATGAAGGAAGGGGGGGGGGTGGGAAATGTCAAAAAAGGAAGGAACGGAGGCGGCGTTTGTTTTTTTTTTTGGGTAATATTGGAGGCGTGCTCAAGATAAACGGAGCAGAGGGAAAACAAACGAAGAAGAAGAAGGAGAGTGTGCATATTTTTTCCTAATTCGATCGGCTCCATCGTTGCTCTCATCAACCGGTGTGCTTGTTTTTTCGAAGGCTACCCGTCACCCGTCCATCGCGCCGCGCCACCGCACTCCCCCACCCACCCCCCACGCCCCCCCGCCGCCCCCCAAGAGAATTGACTCCTTTTTCCACCCGAATATTTGTATATTTCTTGTCATTCTTTTTCTCTCCTCTTCCATCCCCCCCCCACCCTCTTCTGCATTGTCATCTCATTCAATTCAACTCGCTTATCTTCTTCTTTACTTTTTTTTATTAGCTTCCTCGACTCGACTCAACTCGAAGAGCATATCTAAACTGGCTGGAATCTTGCTCTTTTAAGTGATTCGCGAGTGAAACCTGGTGATATCCACCAGTGTGTCGTTTCGAAAAATGATTTCTCGAAAAATGCGTTTTTCGAAAAATTTCCGAAAAATTTTCGACAAATTTTTCTCGCTGATTTCTCGAGAATTTTTCTCGCTGATTTCTCGAGGAATCGCAAATTATTTGAATACGAAATACGATAAACAACGCGCTTTGCGTTATTGCGTACACTTTTGACCGCTTTTTAGAGCAGAATTAACTTCATAAGATTTCAAACGAATTGATGACAACGACACTCCGACATAACGCTGCGCGCACATTTTATTCAGGTGGCCATCCTCGCATTTTCCGTTTTTTGAACAGTTGTCATCAAAAATCCTCAAAAATCCTCAAAAAATTGCAAAAATGTGTAGACCTATGATTTATTTTTAAAATTTTTGAATTCTTTTCACAAAAAATTCTATATTTATGAATTTGAACACCGCTTTTCTTGATATTTCAATCAGTGTGTCGTTTCGAAAAATTTCCGAAAAATTTTCGAGAAATTTTTCTCGTTGATTTCTCGAAAAAATGATTTGAATGGAAATACGATAAACAACGCGCTTTGCGTTATTTCGGAGTGTCGCTCGAACTACTTTATTATTATTTTTTATCGAAATGTTTTTTTTTCGAGAATTTTCGAAATTTTTCTCGTTGATTTTTCGGAAAATTTTCGAGAAATTTTTCGAGAAGTTTTCGGAAAAATTTCTCGAAAAGCTTTCGAAACGACACACTGATATTCACTGAAAATCATCTTTTGAACGTTCCAAGTTGCGCCATAGCTAAAAATAAATGAAATGCAGAGTTCATCGATGGCCGCGCCCGAATCATAGCTCTCAAGAGCCGGGCGGGGTTAATTATTCATTTCGGAACCACGGAGAGCGGGTTGGAGCATTTCTCAAAAAGAGTATTCGAATTCGATTAGATATTTTTCATTTTCATCATTTGAAATCAGTGTGTCGTTTCGAAAGCATTTCGAGAAATTTTTCCGAAAAATTCGCGAAAAAATTCTCGAAAAAACATTTCGATTAAAAATAACGAGAAAAATTCGCGAAAAAATTCTCGAAAAAACATTTCGATTAAAAATAATAATAAACTAATTCGAACGACACTCCGAAATAACGCAAAGCGCGTTGTTTATCGTATTTCCATTCAAAACATTTTTCGCGATTTCTCGGGAAATTTCCGAAAAAATGTTCGAGAAATTCTCGAAAAAAAAATAATAAAACTATTATCGCCGTAAAAAAGTTCCGACATTTTTTTCGAGTCGGGATTTGAATTTAGAGGCTCCGCCCATTCATCATCATTTGAGCGCATTTGCAATGCGCGATATGTTTGTTGAATTTTTATTTTTTCTTCTTTTTCTTCGCAAATTGATATATTTAAACATTCGAAGAAACGTGTAAAAAATTCACGATTAATACAATTTCGTTCTTTTAATCCAGTTTAATTCTAAAAAATTCAGAAGAAAAAATAAAAATTCAACAAACATATCGCGCATAGCAAATGCGCTCAAATGATGATGAATGGGAGGAGCCTCTAAATTCGAATTCCGGTTTCCGCGGGCTCGAAAAAATGTCGGAACTTTTTTAAGGCGATAATAGTTCGAACGACACTCCGAAATAACGCAAAGGGCGTTGTTTATCGTATTTCGATTCAAATCATTTTTCGCGATTTCTCGAGAATTTTCCGAAAAACTTTTCGAGAAATTTCCGAAAATTCTCGAAAAATTCTCGAGAAATCAACGAGAAAAATTTCTCGAGAATTTTTCGGAAATTTTTCGAAAAACGCATATTTCGAGAAATCATTTTTCGAAACGACACACTGATTGAAATATCAAGTAAATCGGTGTTCAAATTTGTAAATATAGAATTTTTTGTAAAAATAATTCAAAAATTTTAAAAATAAATTATAGGTCTACACATTTTTGCAATTTTTTGAGCAATTTTGATGCTTTTTGATGACAACCGTTCAAAAAACTGAAAATGCGAGGAAGGCCACCTGAATAAAATGTGCGCGCAGCGTTAAGTCGGAGTGTCGTTGTCATCAATTCGTTTGAAACTTTATGAAGTTAATTCTGTTAAAAAGGGGTCAAAAGTGTACGCAAACTATACGGCTTTAAGTATATTTAAAGCCAATTTTATAGAATTTTTTGAATGTTTGAAAATTTTGGAATATCCGAGTCCGGGGTCCTCATAAAAAATTGCATAAAAATTAATTTTCGCTGATTCTTGAAGAATTTCTGGAACGGCTTTAATTGGCGTGAATACTTCAGCGCTAGGTGTGGGTAATTTGGCGATTTGGACACCAGAGAAGGGCGGAATTCCAATTTCCGCATTCCAGATTCCGTGAAAAATTTTTTTTTCCGCTTTCCGGATTCCAGATTCCGTGAAAAAAAATGTTTTCCGTTTTCCGGATTCCGAGTTCCCAAAATCCAATTCCGCCCAACTATGAGTTCTAATACTTTATTCTCAATTGTTGTGAAAAGTATACTTTTTTGAACTCCCGCAAAAATTTTTGCGAACAGAGCGATGGACAAGACGAAGCGTAAGACGCGGGACGAACGACGAGAAAAAAGACGACTTTTCGTCTCCGTCTTTCGTGGAAGCCTTACTGCGAAGCGCCGCTAGTAAGCGATATGCCCATCGTTTGAATAAATTGCGCCTGCACTGGGTGGTGGCAGCTGCAGACATCAAACTGCTCCAGCGCTGCCCCATACTGCCTTGGGGAGCTCTGAGAATGCTCCGATAAACAACGTAAGCCATTTTCGAATGAAATACGGACGCTCTAAAAGAGACAATTCTTTCCAAGACATCTCAAACATGAAATACGATGAAGTGCGGGCGGGATTTCAATTTTCTAGAGTATCCAATAGTTTATAACGATTGCGGGGGTGTTCACGGTGAAATATTTTGTTACTTTTTCAATCGCGCTCCATTGACACGAAAACTCTGCGTCTCTCAGCGAGAGAGTATTGGTCCTCTCGGACAAGAGGGAAGCATTAAAATTTTGAAATGAATTTCGTTTCTTTTGTGATTGGAAAAGCGATTTTCACCGATTTTCTTCGTTCTTTTTCTCAAATATAAATAAATAATACATTTTTTCACGATTTCTTTAGATTTCAGATTTTGATCTCTTGCCCGAGAGGACCAATACTCTCTCGCTGAGAGACGCAGAGTTTTTGTGTCAATGGAGCGCGATTGAAAAAGTAACAAAATATTTCACCGTGGGTGTTGGGAATCAAGTAAATAGAGCTGTCCTAATCAAAGGAGATGAGCTTCGAGCTATGTGCGTGAGCTCTGACTCGCCCTGCGTTGAAGCGGAATAGTTTTCAGCTGAATTTCTCATTATCCCAATGAGATCTGCACGCATCCATTGCAGTACTCTTCCAGTTTTCAGATCCCATTAGTGGGAAACAAGAAATGCTGAAGCTCTGTGAGCTCGCTTGAAGCACCATGCGCTCTATTCTTTTTAGTTCTGGAAGCATTTTTCTTAAATTCGGCAAGCCAGTCGGCATTCTGCACGCAAAGAGCACACTGGGGGTTCGTCCTGCGGAGCCAGTCAAAAAGTCTGTTAAAAATCAAAGAGCAAAGGTGAAAAGGCCAAAAAGTAATCACAAAATGGAAATCCTTGAAAATTGATATTTCGAAATATCGATTGATCGATCATCTTCACGTTTATGAACTTATTCATTCTAAGTTTTCAAGATGCTCAGTCTCACCTTCTGTAATTCCAAGGGATGAGTGGTTGGGTCAGCTCATCCCTTGGAATTAGTGTGTCGTGTCGATTAAATAATCGATCAATTTTGATTCGATTTGTTGAACGGTCAAATCGATTTGAATTGATTCAGTTCGATTCGATTCGATTCGATAAAATTGAACCAACAAGAATAGTGCAAATGCGCTTTACCGATCAATGCCTTCGGCGGTGGTTTGAGATCGTATTTTTTTATCGCTTTCATTCAGATTTTACGATTTTAAGCCGCCGCCAAAGGCATTGTTCGGTAGAGCGTATTTGCATTATTCTTGCTTATTCGATATGATTCGATCAACACGGCAACAATCGAATTGATTCGAATCGAATTAAATCGATTGAATCGATTCAAAAATTGTCGATCTAATTGGAATCAATCGTTCAATTCCAAAATCGACACGACACACTACTTGGAATTAAGAATAAATATCAGCTCAGCTAGACTATGAACTTTTCAGTTTTTCTTATGGGGTTATTCATGAACAGCATTTTAATGCAAAAAATGCCTTTTTTTTTGCATTAAAATGCATCATGAATAACCCCATTAAAGAAATACTAACAAGGGAACCATTTTTAGCCTTCATCTCAGAATTTTTTCTAAATTTGCTCATTTATAGTTTCGAATACGGGCTTTCTCGTGGTGTATTTGGTTTTCTGCACAAATTTCTAGAAGCCGTGAATGGTTTTTTTGACATCTTTTCCAAGTTCGTTTGAAATGAATTTCAAGTTGTTGGCACGATCGAACTTGATGGTTTCTGAAAGTTTTGGTTTTCAAAAAGTCAAGTTTAATTATGATGATTGATTCTCACTTGTTGCCTCATAGTTTCGAATCTTTTGGAGGTGATATGGATTTTTGATGAAACGAAATCGACCTTTCATGGCTTCAAAGCTAGGACGGATTCGTGCGCCGGAATTGGTAACACCGGACTTTGATCCATAAAATTCATAAAATTAAAATCCATAAAAAACAGCATATTTTCAGATGGAATTTTCACGGCTTCTAGAAATTTGTGCAGAAAACCAAATACACCACGAGAAAGCCCGTATTCGAAACTATAAATGAGCAAATTTAGAAAAAATTCTGAGATGAAGGCTAAAAATGGTTCCCTTGTAAGAAAAGAACGAGAAGACTGAAAAAAAGTGCTCTTACCTGTGCGAGTTCGAAACTGAACGTTACCAGCGAAGAATTTCCCAAATTGAAATGCTCCGGTTTGCAGATATGGATGGCGTTCACTTACCAAAACTCGCTGATTTCTCAAATACCGATTCGGCACTCGTCGACCACATTTCGCGACTACTCGCCTAACATGGATCACCAGTTCGCCGTGCACGTGTATGGCAAGTTTCTTTTCTCCATTTCTTGTGCCCCACGTTGAGTACTCCATGCGCTTCTCTCAACTTCCAGTGGCCCGTGGCCACCTTATTATCGACGGCACCCTCCTACATCTTCCGCCTTCTCATCATCATCATCATCATCATTCAGCTTCTGTTTTGCCTCCCTCCGCATTTTAATTCCTCGTCTTGCGTGTGCATATTTCAATATTCTAAACATGTTCCCACAATTATCTGAAATCGAGAACTTTAAGCTCGCAGTTCGCCTTCTGTTTTCAGCCTCCCCCAGCCTATAACATCTCCTGATTTGTGAACAATGTAGTCGTTAAATTTGGACAGCTCATAGAAGTCTTCATCACGACTACTCGGAAGGAAACGCATCAAAATTTGGCTAGTTATAGCTAGTTCTTGAGCAAAGCAATAAGTAACTCATCTTGAAGCCTTGAAGAATGCCTCCTTCCGATCACATTTTAACTTCACAGCAGATTCAGATAGGATGTTCTAAAGTTCCAGTTCATCTATAGAGAAAAGCGAAAACTTGGATTTTAAAACGACTACGTTTCTGAGGACATCAACAAGGTTTTTAGAGTATCCAGAAGTTTCCGCTCCTTCTCATCCCAATAGCATTTCCCTCTTTCTTTCTTTCTTCCTTATAACAAAATATTTTGCGTTCAGCTTATTGAAAAAAGTTTCGAAAAGATATACAATGTAAGCCCCAGGAAACTTGTTTCGTCTAGATTTGAATGGAAATCAGAGCAGCCAACTTTTGAAATAATTAAGAAGGCGTGGGCGGGATGGCTCTCCGAACTAATTGTAAATGTCTACAGATGTCTGCTTCCGGATATCAAAAAGTGATTGTGTGGAATAGAGTATTGATTTATTGCCAATTAGATGCTATGAAGAAACTAATTTCGACTTTTACATCGCTTGAACTAGAAAAAGGGCTGCTCAACGAGCAGGCTTATAACTTATAACGGGCGCTATCATAGTTGGGGGGGGGCAATGGTTTTTTGTCATTTTTGGAGGATTTTTTTTCTGAAAATGCTATTAGAAATACTCGAATAACACTAGCAATGTTTAGAACTATTTTATTAAAAACCAACAAAAATACGAGCAAAAAAGCAAATGACTAGGTGACTGGATATTTCTTGGCGATTCCGGCCCATATCTCGTAAAATTTCGCTTCATCATAATATTTTAAAGAATGATTCACTTTCTGATGATCGAAACCCAATGCTTGCAAAAAAAATTTAAAAAAGAAACCCAATTCTAGCAGTCTTCAAGTTGCAGGTTGACTCCTCAATGCTTTTGATTTTAACAATTTACTAAAAAAAAACCCAGTCAGCGAACAGAGAAAATAAAAATAATTAAAACACGGCACTTGCAAAAATCCTCAAACCAAGGATAAAAACTTAGCTCACTTATCAAAACAAAAACTTCCTCCTTTCGTTTTTTCGCGCCGCCCGCCCTGAGTCCAAAAACACGTCAGTATCGCACCCTCGGCGCAACTGCAACATGTACATCAAGGAGATCGGCAGGTCAAAAAAGGCTTTGGCTTTGAGGATTTTGATGTCTTTGGTCTACAAATCGGGCAATAACCCGACATCCTTCAGACGACATTCTCGCGACACCGGGCCATCCATTGAAAACTGTAAACGGCTTCAAGTTGAGAAGTGCATCAGCTGCGGTCCTATTCAGTGTGTCGTTTCGAAAGCATTTCGAGAAATTTTTCGAGAAATTTTTTCGAAAAATTCTCGAAAAATCCTCGAAAAATTTCGAAACATGTTGGAAACGAAAGAAGAAGAATAAGAAGCGAAACGTGTTGGAATAAGAAACGTGAAACGTGTTGGAACGACACTCCGAAATAACGCAAAGCGCGGTGTTTATCGTATTTTCATTCAAATCATTTTTCGTGATTTCTCGAAAAATCTTCGAGAATTTTTCGAAAAATTTTCGAGAAATTTTTCGTGAATATTTTTCGGAAATTTTTCGAAAAACGTATTTTTCGAGAAATAATTTTTCGAAACGACACACTGGTCTTACTCATATCTATAATTATCTAATTAGCAAAAAAAAAATCCAAAAAAGAATTGCGAAAATTGCTCATCGTTGAATCGCGCCAAAAAAAGTGGAATCGTAGTTTTCGTGCCAAGAGTACGCGCCACGCATGAAAAAATCAACTTTAAAATATTTTAATAATAACAATAAAAATTTTCAGAAAAATAAAATTTGCAAAAACCTCCAAAAATGACAAAAAACCATTGAACCCCCCCCCCCCCTCCCAACTAAGATAGCGCCTTATAACGAATTACAACCTCAAACTCAAACTTGGGTAATTAAATCTTTATAAAATATAACAAAAAAGTAAAGAAGAAAAAAGTATAAGATAAAAGTTGAGAAACAAATTTTAAAAAAATAAGAAAAGTTTAGGAAGGAATAAAAAAAACAAAACACAGTACCTTCATTGCGGGGTGAGATATCAAAACCAAAGCGGCTAGTGCGCCTTTAAAATACTGGTTAGCAATGAAATGACAAAAACAACTGACGTCATCACTGTGCGCTAGCGCGCATTTACATTTCAAAAGGCAAGAAACATTATTGCGGGTCGACAAAAGTGTGAGCGAATACATAACTTTCTTCAAACTCGATATTATAAGTCGAAACAGATCGCAAATTATAGACATTGGCGAGTTCTATGTGAGCATATAAAATTGGGAAATAAATAAAAAACGATTCCGCTTTGAAGCCACTTTATAAAGTGCGTCGACTTCGGTTCTTTTTTTTTTGTTAAATAGTTAGAAATCAATAATTTACGCTTAAAAATACGAATAGATTTGATAATTTTATTTAATTTTCCATAAATTTCAAGAAATTTAAGACTTGTGCTCCTGGCTCCTGTGCTCCAGGGAAAAATTTAATTTTAATAATTTTAATTTATTTTTTCATTATTTTTTCACTTTCTTGCGGATTTTGAAAACAATTGAATAACTGAAACAAATTTTGACAATCTTGATCTAGATAATCGATTCCACGTCATCTCCCCCCCCCACCAAAGCCCGTGCTTCTCGAAGAGCCCTTCGTCGGAATATAGACATTTATTTATTTTTCCCCGTAGCTCGAATTGGTTTGTTTGCCTTCGAGGCTGTCTGAATCGGTAATCGGGTTGTTTCAGTCTGAGTTCTCATCGTTTTTCCAGTGACTCTGTCTGTCTGCTGACATGCCCTTTTAGAGCACTTTTCGCCTTAATTATTGTTTGTTTTAACGGATAAGGAGCGCATTTATATATCTGGCGATTCGGCATATGAGCAACGACGATCTGCTGGCTTTCTGTCTGCTCTTGAAGCCTTCCAGTTTATTGAACAAAACTGATGCTCACTCGTTGAAGTCAAGAGACGGGTGCTCAGCGCGCTTCGGGCTTCAGGCATCTCTGGCCCATTGCCGTTACTTTGTGCAGAACTATTATCGCCGTAGAAAAGTTCCGACATTTTTTCGAGCCCGCGAAAATCGGGATTTGAATTTAGAGGCTCCGCCCATTTCATCATCAGAGCGCATTTGCTATGCGCGATATATTTTTATCAGAAGAAACGAAAAAAAAATAATAAATAACGCAAATTGATATATTTAAATATTCGAAGAAACGTGTAAAAAAATTCACGATTAATACAATTTCGTTCTTTTAATCCAGTTTAATTCTGAAAATTCAGAAGAAAAAATAAGGAGCCTCTAAATTCAAATCCCGATTTTCGCGGGCTCGAAAAAATGTGGGAACTTTTTTACGGCGATAATAGTACGAACGACACTCCGAAATAACGCAACGCGCGTTGTTTATCGTATTTCCATTCAAATCATTTTTCGCAATTTCTCGAGAATTTTTCGGGAATTTTTCGAGAATTTTCGAAAAAAAACGCGCTTTGCGTTATTTCGGAGTGTCGTTCGAACTAGTTTATCATTATTTTTTATCGAAATTTTTTTTCGAGAATTTTCGAAAATTTTTGGAAATTTTTCGAAAAACGCATTTTTCGAGAAATCATTTTTCGAAACGACACACTGGGCTCAAGTACGAATTTCTTTTGGTTCCTTACCAAAGAATTTCTAAATTTCTGATTTGAATTTAGAGGCTCCGCCCATTTCATCATCAGAGCGCATTTGCTATGCGCGATATATTTTTATCAGAAGAAACGAAAAAAAAAATAAATGATTGATATATTTAAACATTCGAAGAAACGTGTAAAACACGATTAATACAATTTCGTTTTTTTATCCAGTTTAATTCTGAAAATTCAGAAGAAAAAATAAAAATTCAAAAAATATATCGCGCATAGCAAATGCGCTCTGATGATGAAATGGCGGAGCTCTAAATTCAAATCCCGATTTTCGAGGGCTCGAAAAATGTAACGGAAACGACACTCGAAATAACGCAACGCGCGTTGTTTATCGTATTCCATTCAATCATTTTTCGCAATTTCTCGAGAATTTTTCGGAATTTTTCGAGAATTTTCGAAAAAAAACGCGCTTTGCGTTATTTCGGAGTGTCGTTCGAACTAGTTTATCATTTTTTTTTATCGAAATTTTTTTTCGAGAATTTTCGAAAATTTTGGAAATTTTTCGAAAAACGCATTTTTCGAGAAATCATTTTTCGAAACGACACACTGGGCTCAAGTACGAATTTCTTTTGGTTCCTTACCAAAGAATTTCTAAATTTCTGATTTGAATTTAGAGGCTCCGCCCATTTCATCATCAGAGCGCATTTGCTATGCGCGATATATTTTTATCAGAAAAAAAAAAAAAATAAATGATTGATATATTTAAACATTCGAAGAAACGTGTAAAACACGATTAATACAATTTCGTTTTTTTTATCCGGTTTAATTCTGAAAATTCAGAAGAAAAAATAAAAATTCAAAAAATATACCGCGCATAGCAAATGCGCTCTGATGATGAAATCGGCGGAGCCTCTAAATTCAAATCCCGATTTTCGCGGGCTCGAAAAAATGTCGGAATTTTTTTTTTACGGTGATAATATCTGAGTACTATCAGAGCTCAAAGCATGCGCAATTGGCAGCAGTTTGCGCATGCTTTGAGCACGGCGCCCTTGCTATTCAATCTGTGTGAGATTGTTTGATAGCAATCCACCCGTACCCTGAATACTTCTTAATCCGATCAAGTGCCTCTACCTCCTTTCCTAGTATCGCCTGAGGGGGAGCTGGGGGGGGGGGGGAGGGGGTTAATACTAGCAATAGTTTCATTGTGACCCTTCATCAAAAGCCCGTTATTCCGTGGCATATTCGCTCCATTTTCTTCAATTTTCATGTGCTATATGACGCATTTCAGCAATAAATCAGAAACCCACGCTATATTTATATTGCAAGAGAATGTTCTCTTCTTAAAAAAAGAGAAGCGCGCGGCCTAGGATTTGCAAGGCATTAGACGAAATTCCTCATCTCCGAGCTCATTCCAGATGAAGTACGAAAAATCATATTTGTTTTTTCGCGATTTTCAGATGTGAGGTATTCAGAATCTTTTAAAGAAAAGTTATAGATATTGGCTTCCGCGATAAATCATTCCAATGAGTTCTGGAAGTCTCGAATCTGCCTTCTAGTACAAAGTTATGTTTCTCTTTATAGCAGAGAAGGGCGGAATTCCGGATTCCGCCGTTTTCCGGATTCCAGATTCCGTGAAAAAATTTGTTTTCCGTTTTCCGGATTCCGAGTTCCCAAAATCCAATTCCGCCCAACTATGAGTTTTAATACTTTATTCTCAATTGTTGTGAAAAGTATACTTTTTTGAACTCCCGCAAAAATTTTTTTGCGAACAGAGCGCATTTACATCATTTGATTCCCTCATTAATGGTTAGAATTCCTTTTTCCGCATTCCGCATTCCGGATTCCGCAGTTTTTTTACATTCCGTATTCCAGATTCCAGATTCCGTGAAAAAATATTTTTTTTCCGTTTTCCGGATTTCGGATTCCGAGTTCCCAAAATCCAATTCCGCCCTACTCTGTTTAGTAGCCACTAGACTTGCAACCCGGGCCTACCCAGATTGACCACTCCCCCCCCCCCCGGCGGATAGCTTCTTGAAGACGTTTATTCCACAATAAGGAGCATCATGTGTTCTATTCTTGGCCTATGAATAAGTAAAAAGGTCATTTGGACCAGCTGTCTCTCGAATGACCAAGTGGTGGTGAAAGATGAAAGATGGGCGGGGGATAGGGATTAAGATGTCTATGGGGAAAACGCTTATGAATATTGCAAAAGTTTGAGATGAAATTTTGCTAGGAATCACCTTGGTTGCTTTGTTTTATAGTGGAATGCAGTGTGTCGTTGCGAAAGCATTTCGAGAAATTTTTTCGAAAAATTCTCGAGAAATGTTTCTCGTTGATTTCTCGAAAAATTGTTCGAGAATTTTTCGAAAAATTTCCGAAAAATCAACGAGAAAAATTCTTCGAGAATTTTTCGAGAAATTCTCGAACATTTTTCGAAAACTGCATTTTTCGAGAAATAATTTTTCGAAACGACACACTGGTGGAATGGCTTCGTTACTTACTAGGGAATTGGTTGTGATGTCGCGGAAGAACTAAAGATGGTTAGCGCTGGAATTTCAGATCGAAATAACTTGCTTCGCTGAAGCGTTGAGCAAATTCTGAAAACCGAAGACGGATTCTTTATCAGCGTGTTCTAATCTATCGATTCGCATAGGTCTGTCGATCCGTTGTTTCGCGCGGATCATGCCTTGTGATCCTGGCATAGGCGATGATGGTCCATGGAGTAGTTAGTCGATTTCCTCGTTGTATTCAGACTATTTTCCACAATCACCATCTCATGGGATGTCGTTTTTGTTCTCGAGGAATCCATTCTTGCATCAGTTTCGTTCATTTTCCGTGAATTCTTTGAATCATGTGTCCCACTCATCCTAATTTTCTGTTTTTTTATGTTTTCGTTCTTTTTCAAATTACTCCATTATGCAAATGATCTTAGCTGGCACGTTGTTGCTTGATAAAGAAACTGTGAAAAAATCAGATTGATTCGTTCGATATCGATTGAGATATGGCCAAAAAACCACAAAATCATACCTTTATGGCCAGTACTGTAGAAGAGATCTTTCGATCGTCTTCGTGGTGTAAGCTTCCTCGACGTTGTTCTGCGAGGGCGATTCCTATCGGTCGTCACCCAGATTCTTTCAGCGAGGTCCTGTGTAAGAGCCCAGGCTTTAAATCCGCATATACTACATAACTCCTACCGTAATCTTTTCTTGTCAAGTGCTAATATTATCGCCGTAAAAAATAATTCCGACATTTTTTCGAGCCCGCGAAAATCGGGATTTGAATTTAGAGGCTCTGCCCATTTCATCAACAGAGCGCATTTGCTATGCGCCATATATTTTTTGAATTTTTATTTTTTCTTCTGAATTTTCAGAATTAAACTGGATTAAAAGAACGAAATTGTATTAATCGTGAATTTTTTTACACGTTTCTTCGAATGTTTAAATATATCAATTTGCGTCATTTATTGTTTTTTTTCGTTTCTTCTGATAAAAATATATCGCACATAGCAAATGCGCTCTGATGATGAAATGGGCGGAGCCTCTAAATTCAAATCCCGATTTTCGCGGGCTCGAAAAAATGTCGGAACTTTTTTACGGCGATAATATTATGATATCAAAAAAAAGTGAGTATTCCCTTGCTGAATTCGCAAGATTTTAAGAACCGTCCAGCAGGATTCAGCTCGGCCACACAGTCTAACAGACAGGCGAGTTTAAGCAGGCTGTAAAATCTAAGGGCCCAGAATGAGCTCGAATTCGGGGAGCAGATGAGAGCGTCCCTTGCCCAGGCTGCCCTTCTTCTGTGGAGCTCTGGTTCTAGCTCATTTCGTGAATTGTGTCCGCCTCTTTGATTGAAGGAGGGATTCCAGGAATAACGTATTGCAAAAGGGCAACGCATCGTGTGAAAAGGTCATAGATATTGGCAATGGAAGACTACCATTTTTTGCGACGTTCCGTTAGTTTATCCCTGGAATTGCTCTAGTCTAATCCATCATTGTTAGAATGATGGTGGATTGTGCTCCAGCACAGTTCTGAAATCGAATTGATCGCGCCAGGAAACACTTAACGACTTCTGATCTCATGATAATTTGTATCCACAATCAGTGTGTCGTTTCGAAAAATTATTTCTCGAAAAATTGTTCGGAAATTTCTCGAAAAATCCTCGAAGAATTTTTCGAGAAATCACGAAAAATGATTTGAATGGAAATACGATAAACACCGCGCTTTGCGTTATTTCGGAGCGTCGTTCGAACTAGTTTATTATTATTTTTTATCGAAATGTTCTGTTTTTCGAGAATTTTCGAAATTTTTCGAGAATTTCTCAAAAAATTTTTCGGAAATTTCTCGAAAAATCCTCGAAAAATTTTTCTCGTTCATTTTTCGGAAATTTTTCGAAAAATTTTTCGAGAAATCAACGAGAAACATTTCTCGAGAATTTTTCGAAGTAATTTCTCGAGAAATTTCTCGAAATGCTTTCGAAACGACACACTGTCCACAATCAACGACTTCATCGAGTAGTAATTCTCAATGGAAAAAATGTTGTGCGACTGCCCGCTTTCGCCCGCTTCATTGGAAATGGCAAGTTTGGAAATTATACATGTCAGCGTTCTTTAGAGCGGCACAAACAAGCGGTCCCACGTGCAGCTTCTGAAAAGTTGAAGCTCGCAATACTCCAACACCGATGTCGAAGAAGCGCTTTAAGAGACAATGTCTGAAGGGGTCGACCACCAGTAGTCACAGTCTAAAAAAGTTGTTTCAATTAATCTGATTTTTTATATAGTGCGTACTGGTGATACTGGTGCGTATCTCACCTTCGAGTTGAGATACGGTAGGGGTGTTTCGAAAAATTTTTTTTTTCTTTTTTGAGATAACCTCGATTTCTTTTCTGGAATCGATAACCGGTCACTTATGAAGCATTTTTGTAGTGGAGAACATTTTTCTAGCTCTTTTCCTTCCGACCAAAAAATTGAATTTTCGGAAAAAAATGGTTTCATTTCCGTATTGTGGAAAAAAT
Organism: Caenorhabditis inopinata; assembly: GCA_003052745.1. Lineage (NCBI taxonomy): Eukaryota > Metazoa > Nematoda > Chromadorea > Rhabditida > Rhabditidae > Caenorhabditis > Caenorhabditis inopinata. The sequence continues at coordinate 19,046,161 of AP018154.1, forward strand.
ATATATTACGCCACGTGACTCCTCATCAGAATTTTATACTTCAGGGTATGGGTTACAAGAATTTATTACTGGTTGGCCGCGGTTCAGCTGCCTTTTTTCCAAAAAATGGGAAAAAGGTATCAAAACAGTAGAAAAATGACAAAAATCGTGAAAAAAATGACTAGTGCACCCAAACCGCGGCCAACCAGTTACGAATTCTTGTAACCCATATCCTGAAGTATAAAGTTCTGATGAGATCTCACTTCCGTAATATATATTTTTTTCCACAATATGGAAATGAAACCATTTTTTTCCGAAAATTCAATTTTTTGGTCGGAAGGAGAAAAGCTAGAAAAATGTTCTCCACTACAAAAATGCTTCATAAGTGACCGGTTATCGATTCCAGAAAAGAAATCAAAGTTATCTCAAAAAAGAAAAAACATTTTTTTCGAAACACCCTACCGTATCTCAACTCGAAGGGGCGGAGCCTAATTCTGAATACGGTTTTGTACTTAGGGCATCACAAGTACCCATTATATAAAAAATCAGACCAATTGAAACAACTTTTTTAGACTGTGACTACTGGTGGTCGAATCTCTCAGACATTGTCTCTTAATACCTTGTATAGGAGGACCCCTCTATTCATGATGAACTCCATATCGTACCAGGGAAAGGGCGGGCCACACGAACAGAGACTTCCATATCATAGGGGGGAGGGGTATTACGGTAATTGCTCTCCGCGAAATATGGTATCTCAAAGCGATATTTTGCCAGAAAGGTTTTGCTGATCTATTATCGGATCGCGAGTACGTGGTTTGTCGTATAGAGGCGGGGTTTCGGTCTCGTTAGGGGATAGCGCGTTTTAACGCGCCAATTTAAAAATTGTAAGGAAACGCACACACTGCGTTTGTGATTTCTTTTCGAAAATTAAAGCGAAATTTGACAATAAAAATTAATTAAAAAAAACATGATTTTCGAAGGAAAAGATAAATAGAAAAAATTCCAATATTCGCTTCAATTTTCGAAAAGAAATCACAAACGCAGTGTGTGCGCTTCCTTAGAATTTTTAAATTGGCGCGTTAAAACGCGCTATCCCCTAACGAGACCCAAACCCCGCCTCTATACGACAAACCACGTACTCGCGATCCGATAATAGCTACTTTATTATTATTTTTTATCGAAATTTTTTTTCGAGAATTTTCGAAATTTTTCAAGAAATTCTCGAGAAATGTTTCTCGTTGATTTCTCGAGAATTTTCCGAAAAATGTCTCGAAAACTCTCGAAAAAACAACGAGAAAAATTTATCGAGAATTTCTTGAAAAATTTCTAAAATTATCGAAAAAAAAATTTCGAAAATTCTCGAAAAAAAAACATTTCGATAAAAAATAATAATAAACTAGTTCGAACGACACTCCGAAATAACGCAAAGCGCGTTGTTTATCGTATTTCCATTCAAATCATTTTTCGCGATTTCTCGAGAAATTCTCAAAAATTTTTGAAAATCCTCGAAAAATTCTCGAGAAATCAACGAGAAAAATTTCGAAAAAAATAAAAATTACCACAAGAATTCGCAACAAAAAAAAACCCGGAAAAATCTATTTATTTCCAAAAGAAAATTCAGAGAAAAAACAACGAAAAATTCTAGTTACAAGTTTTCCCGCCTTTTTTGTTTTCGCGCTCGTCACCTGTCGTCGGCACGACAAACACGCCAGCATGCACCCAGGGCGCATTTTTTTATTGGCGCGCGGTCTAGGAGTTTTGCCGTGTCTATTGACAAAGGATTTGAGGGTGAGATGTCTTGTTTTTTAGGAAAAAAATTCGGAAAATTCTCGAAAAATTCTCGAGAAATATTTCGAGAAATTTTCCGAAAAATCAACGAAAAAAATTTTTTGATAAATTCTCGAAAAATTTCGAAAGTTCTCGAAAAAAAAAACATTTCGATAAAAAATAATAATAAACTAGTTCGAACGACACTCCGAAATAACGCAAAGCGCGTTGTTTATCGTATTTCCATTCAAATCATTTTTCGCGATTTATCGAGAAATTTCGAAAATTTTTCGGAAATTTTTCGAAAAACGCGTTTTTTCGAAAAACGCATTTTTCGAAATGACACACTGCTTAACAGTTTTCTAATGTGAAGGTATGCCTCGAAAAAGATTGCAAATCACAGATCTCAAAAAAGAAGGGTCAAAAGTCTAAATCCGTTACGGAACGGCGGTTTCCGATAAGGCACCCACTTCCACGATTTTCCATTTTTGATATTCATAGGATCTACAAATTGCGAAAAAATCTTCTTCTAACCGCAATTCTAATTTTGAAAAAAGTTATGGATAGGCCCATGGTAAGATGGTTTCGCGCTTTCAAGAGCCTGTAAAAAACGGGCCCAACTTCGTGCTGGAATATAGGAATTTCAGAAAGGCTCCCTTTTTAAGAGCTCCTTCCATTTCTACAATATAGAAAGGGCTGGATGCACATCAGAGAAGGGCGGAATTTCGCATTCCGCCGTTTTTTCATTCCGTTTTCAGGATTCCAAATTCCGTGAAAAAATGGTTTTTTCCGTTTTCCGTTTTCCGTTTTCCGGATTCCCAAAATCCAATTCCGCCCAACTATGAGTTTTAATACTTTATTCTCAGTTGTTGTGAAAAGTATACTTTTTTGAACTCCCGCAAAAATTTTTGCGAACAGAGCGCATTTACATCATTTGATTCCCTCATTAATGGTTGAAATTCCGTTTACCGCATTCCGCATTCCGGATTCCGCGGTTTTTTACATTACGTATTCCGGATTCCAGATTCCGTGAAAATTTTTTTTCCGTTTTCCGGATTCCGGATTCCGAGTTCCCAAAATCCAATTCCGTCCTACTCTGATGCACATCGTTTAGGCAGCTTCGCATCAAGCTAATCTGCATCCTTTGACTGAGCAAAAATGCTTTCAGAAGCCAATCGTTTTCGCTGCAAAATGCGTTCTTCTAATGAAGATGTCACGATGATTGCTGCTTCATTTTAGTGGTTTTGCTCACATATTTTCAGTGTGTTCCTTAATTATTCCCGTTCCCTTCCATTTACAGGGTGCGCCATAAATATAGCGCCGCATTCCAGACGGTGTAAAAACTTCAAATCGAAAGATTTTTTTTTGAAAATCAACCAAAACGTTTACTAAAACATAACAAAAAAGATAGCATTAACAGTTTTCAAATCTTCCTCCTTTCACTTTGATGACTGCTCGAAGTCTATTCGGGTAGGAGTCGATGACGACAAGGAGGTATGAGGCGTCTAAATTGTCCCATGCAGCTGTCAAAGCGGTCTTCAGGGCCTCCAATTTCGAATAATTTTTCGTGGGTCAAATATCCCCAAACAGCGAAATCCAGAGCTTGCGCAAATCAGCGGCGCTATAATTATGCCTCACCCTGTAGTGATCTTATTCGCATATTTTCAGTGTATTCCCTAATTATTCCCGTTCCCTTCCATTTAGAGAAAGAACAGTGTGCAATGTTGCTCTTTCGCAAAGTAAAAAGAAACAAAAAAAAAGCGGGAAGTTGATATGTTATTCCGTTCCTCCCCCCCCCCCTCCCGGCGGAAATAGTCGGAAATTTTTAATTAGCCGCCACCAGACGTACTCAAAATAGGCAGTACTCTCCTTGAAATTAGACAGCAATGCACAAAGTCTTTGGCTCCGTTTTTTAATTGTTTTAATTGGCTCCGCGAATAATTATTTAATTGAATTGTACACTGTGAGGGAAAACAGAAAACGCCCCATCACCTGTTGCGTGGATTCCGGTGAATATGGTTTTGAGGATCATCCGCTTCTCACTGATTTTTTCTTTCGACGTTAGAGTCTCTCTTTCTCTCTCAAATCCCCTAAAACATCTTCTTAGTACTGGAAGAGAAATGCAAGACTAAATGAAAGACGAACGAAGACGAGACGAAGGATGAGCATTTCTGTCCTTCCAGCAGCTTTTGTACGTGGAAATTCGAGTCCCCTGTTTTCCGATTCCGCTTATATTTATAGCCAGTAAGCTTCTACGAAAGACGAAATAAGACCGTCTCGTCTCATCTTCGTCTTCGTCTTGAATTCGTCTGTCTTGCGTAAGTCATGCGTTTATTGCGTAAGACGAATACAAGACGAGCTGAAAGACGAGCAAAGACGAGCTGAAAGACGACTTTTTGTTTTCGTCTTTCGTGGAAGCCTTAGCCTCCAAAACAGTACTTTTTAGGACTGTTAGCGCCTCTAACTAGCTTGCTCGAAAGACGAAATAAGACCGTCTCGTCTCGTCTTTGTCTTCGTCTTGAATTAGTCTGACGCAGAGATAGAAAGTTGTGTTGGTACACATGCGCAACTTTTTTTTTTGCTTAAGACGAATGCAAGACGAGTTGAAAGACGAACGAAGACAAGGCGAAAGACGGCGAAACGAAAGAAGAACATTTTTGTCCGCCCAGCAGCTTTCGTGAGTGAAAATTCGAGTTCCCTGTTTTCCGATTCCGCCTATGTTTATAGCCAGTAGACTTAGGTCGAGGTGCCTCCACTAAGGCTTCTACGAAAGGCGAAATAAGACCGTCTCGTCTTCGTCTTTGTCATCGTCTTGAATTCGTCTGACTTGTGTAAGTCATGCGTTTATTCCGTAACTGAAAGACGAACGAAGACGAGAGGAAAGACGACTTTTGTCTTCGTTTTTCGGGCAAGCCTTGCTTTTTAATGAAAGCTTCGCTTCAAATGAATAGAAGAACAGAAAATCTCTCGGTAGGCTTTCATTTGTGCGAAATTTCGGCCGTCTCGTCTCGTCTTCGTCTTCGTCTAGAATTCGTCTGTCGCAGAGTTAGCATTGTGTTGGTACACATGCACAACTTTTTTATTGTGTAAGACGAATGCAAGACGAACTCTGAAAGACGAACGAAGACGAGGCGAAAGACAGCAAGACGAAGGAAGAGCATTTTTGTCCGTCCAGCAGCTTTTGTGAGTGAAAATTTGAGTCCCCTGTTTTTCGATTCCGCCTATATTTATAGCCAGTAGACTTAGGGTGAGGTGCCTCCACTAACGCTTCTACGAAAGACGAAATAAGACCGTCTCGTCTCGTCTCGTCTTCGTCTTCGTCTAGAATTCGTCTGACTGGCGTAAGTCATGCGTTTATTCCGTAAGACGAATGCAAGACGAACTGAAAGATGAACGAAGACGAGACGAAAGACGACTTTCGTATATTCCGTATAACTGCATATACCGTAAATGAGCACTTGGGCACTTTTGCACAGGAGCCCATTGCACGAGAGTCGAGGAGTATGGCTCACAGTGCACAATGGAAATGGGCCAGAGTGACTGAAAAAGAAGGAACAGTGGGAATGCAAAAGCACAAACGAACTAACTAGAGCATTCAGAAAAAGGGGCGTTGAGCATGACGGGGGTCGAAGGAATCGAAGGAAAATTCAGTGTCTTTCGAACCATTTAACTTATAATTTGAATTTGAATTTATAAAAAAAAATGCATTTTTTGCATTAAAATGCAATTGTTCTTTTTCATGAATAACCCCATTACTTAGTCGATCCGTCAATCGCTCGCTTATGTGGGCGAGTATCACAGCGAACCATGCCTTGCAATAGGATTGATGCAGCTTTGGCTTCTGTTTGCTACAAGATTTGTGCGTCTTTTTACTCTATTATGGCCTTCTAAGCCAAAGTTAGAGCTATAGGGTCACGAAATCTGAGACTTTGCCGGAGTGCCGATCTCCTCCGGATTTGTAGAAGAGAAGGATCAACAGCTGTAAAATTTGAATTTCTCTCGATCACAAACGACAAGATTCGGCCAAATTGCTCATAGCGATTCTCAAAAAAATTGCTCAATATCCAATTGTGAGCAACGGCGTCTGAGCGCCGCGACTCCAAAAGATTAAAATGACATTTTTAATACCACGAAAAGTAGTTTTTAAACTACTTTTCGTTTTCCGTTTCCTTCTTTCATTCTTCTTTTTTGAAGAATTCGCCGATCTGTTGCTCGCTGAAGAGAACTCGGCGGCGGCAACGGCTCTAAGCTAATGAAGCGAGAGCCGAAAAAGAAAAAACACTTGTTAAACTGCTCGCTGTCCGTTGCTTTTTCTTGTTTTCGAATTCCCAAACAACTCTTAGTTTTACTTTAATTATGCGAGCGCTGATCAGGAAAACAAAACGATAAACTAGCAATTCTGAAGTTTTGGCAATTCTGAAATGTGCTAGTGCATCGCAGCGTTTACTAGTTTCGCTGGAATTCAACCAGTGTGTCGTTTCGAAAGCATTTCGAGAAATTTTTCCGAAAAATGCTCGAGAAATGTTTCTCGTTGATTTCTCGAAAAATTTCTCGAAAAATTTCCGAAAAATCAACGAGAAAAATTTCTCGAGAAATTCTCGAAAAAAAAACATTTCGATAAATAATAATAATAAATTAGTTCGAACGACACTCCGAAATAACGCAAAGCGCGTTGTTTATCGTATTTCCATTCAAATCATTTTTAGCGATTTTTCGAGAAATCAACGAGAAACATTTCTCGAGAAATTTTTCCGAAAAATTATCGAAAAATTCTCGAGAAATTATCGAAAAATTCTCGAGAAATGTTTCTCGTTGATTTCTCGAAAAACTTTTCGAGAATTTTTCGAAAAATTTCTCGAAAAAAACATTTCGATAAATAATAATAATAAACTATTATCGCCGTAAAAAAGTTCCGACATTTTTTCGAGTCGGGATTTGAATTTAGAATTTAGCAAATGCGCTCAAATGATGATTAATGGGCGGAGCCTCTAAATTCAAATCCCGATTTCCGCGGGCTCGAAAAAATGTCGGAACTTTTTTAAGGCGATAATAGTTCGAACGACACTTCGAAATAACGCGAAGCGCGTTGTTTATCGTATTTCCATTCAAATCATTTTTCCGGATTTTTCGAGAAATCAACGAGAAAATTTTCTCGAAAATTTTTCGAAAAACGCATTTTTCGAGAAATCATTTTTCGAAACGACACACTGAATTCAACTATGGATGTTTTGAAGGATTTACAGCACTCCAAACTGATTTTCAGCTGTTGAGCTTTGCTGGTTTTCCCAATGAGTTCAAGGACGTTTCGGTCTTTTTGAAAATATGAGAGACTGAAGAAATAATCTTCTTGGCAATGTTTTTGGCCACACACGTCTCTTAGATAATGCGAAAGTTTTTACAACGAATGGGTGTCAGGGGAGCCTTTGAAATAGATACTTTGGAGATGTGAGGAATTCCGCATTCCGCATTTCTCAAACTACAGATATAACCTTCATTTGTATGTTCATTCCGCATCATTTCCGTAGGCTATTCCGCATTCCGAAATCGGTATCCGAAAAATTGCGTTCCGCATTCCGCATTCCTCAAACTACAGTTATATCGTTCATTTTTATATTCCTTCCGCATCATTTCCGTAGGCTATTCCGCATTCCGAATTCGGCAACTGAAAATATGTTTTCCGCGTATTTCTTGCCAATAATTCCGCATTCCGCACTCCTCATTATTTCCGTGTTCTATTCCGCATTCCGCCGTCGGCAACTGAAAAATTGTGTTCCGCATTCCGCATTCCTCAAACTGAAACTATGATTCTCTTTTGTATGTTCTTTCCGCGTCTTTAGTTCCGCCAATTTCGAATTCCGCATTCCGCAGTCGCCAACTGAAAACTGTATTCCCTATTCCAAGAAACAAAAGAAGCAAAAGTCATTCCGTTTTCCTCAAACCGCAATGGGAACATTTATTTTCCGAATTCCGCATTCCGCACTTTTTATTCCGCATTCCGAATTCCGCATCCCGCAATTTTTATTCCGCGCGAGCCAATTCACTCGGCCTCAGTGTCCACTTTCGGAAATGATGCCGTCAAATGACGAAAAAAAGAAGAAGCGGAGCTTGACGAGAATCTCGTCTGCTCAAGGCTCATTGTAGCCGCCTTCACATCAAACATTCTTTGCTCCATCTGAACTGATGTAGACTCCACGCGAGAGCCGACGACGAGCACTCAAATGAATGCACAAAATTAATTCATCTTTCTCCCCCTTTTTGGTTTTGCTTTGTTTCGTTCGCTTCCATTCTTTTTCGAGCGGCGAGTGGCGAGCAGCTCAACTTTTTTCGGCGAAGGATCCGTGGAAAATAGAAACGAAGAAAAGTCTGCTTTTTCGCACGGTGAATTCAGATTTCTAGAGTAATTGAGTTTGAAATTTCGTTCTTTTTTTTTCTTTGAAAATCTCACTGAAAGCAGCGATTTCAGAAGGAATCTGATGATTTGGAAACCATTGAAATCAGCTGAAAAAAGAGAAATTGCTAGGGGACGTCGGGGGACCCCCGCCGGAGCCGAAAAAAACGGGAAAACAGCTTATTGTGGCTGCGTGCCGGACGGCTTTTGTTTCGATGCCTACCCCAAGTGCTCCATCACACAGAAAATATTATTTCGTATAAGCGCATACTCCGCGGGTTTCGAAGGGTTTAAACCAGAGTAGGACGGAATCTTTTTTTTTTGGGAACTCGGAATCCGGAATCCGGAAAACGGAAAAAAAATTTTCACGGAATCTGGAATCCGGAAAACGGAAAAAAATTTTTTTCATGGAATCTGGAATCCGGAATTTCGCCCTTCTCTTATGAAAACGCCATATCGCGGAATCCGGAAAACGGAAAAAAAAATTTTCACGGAATCTGGAACCCGGAAAACGGAAAAAAAATTTTCACGGAATCTGGAACCCGGAAAACGGAAAAAAATTTTTCACAAAATCTGGAATCCGGAAAACGGAAAAAAATTTTTTCACGAAATCTGGAATCCGGAAAACGGAAAAAATATTTTTTCACGAAATCTGGAATCCGGAATTCCGCCCTTCTCTGATGAAAACGCCATATCGCGGAATCCGGAATGCGGAAAACGGAAAAAAATTTTTTCACGAAATCTGGAATCCAGAAAACGGAAAAGAAAATTTTTCATGGAATCTGGAATCCGGAAAACGGAAAAATATTTTTTCACGGAATATGGAATCCGGAAAACGGAAAAATTTTTTTTCCACGGAATCTGGAATCTGGAAAACGGACAAAAATTTTTAATGGAATCCGGAATCCGGAATTCCGCCCTTCTCTGGTTTAAACATACGACAGAGAGCAGTTGAAAGGATTGATTGATTGGGCACTTCACTTCAAGAAAAAATTGAGATTTCTGTAATTTTCTCAAATAATTCAAGTCTATAAGATTCTATTAAACAGAGAGTTTCGGGCAAGTTGCCCATGTTTTGCCGTGACAATTTTACAGAAAATTGCAGCTTAGCAAGCTTGCAAAGTACAGCTTATCGCTTCGACTTTGCTTCGACCTCTCCCTGTCGCGGTGCATCCCTCCGGCAGATCTCTTTAGTGCTCCTCATCTTCCGGGTATGTGCTCCATGCATTTTCCAATATGTGTCCCCCCCCCTAATTTTACACAACACATGCTCTCATTATTCTATTCTTATTTTTCTTCTTGGCCACTCCATATTTCTCCGAACACGGGCAGCAAATAGAGGAAGTATTTTTCACACTATTCTGCGAACAATCGACTGAAAATGTGTCAAAATAAGTAAATCAGTTGGCTGTTTTGAGGAGCGATTCTGGCTGAGCCACTGGCACATCTGCAGGTGAGCACGAAAAAAGAAATGTGCGAGCAGCAGCTTAATAGGATAGCCCATTCGGCCCTTCTGCTCTTCTTCAAAGCGCCGAGCCCATCGTACGAAGTTTGCGGAGATAGTTGCCCACGTAATTTACGGGGTATTTGGTTCAACAATAAAAAAGAAAAAGAAAAAGAAAAATACACAAGTCAAAGAAGAACTTTATTCTAAAATAGCGGTAATTTCCAAGAATCGCCCCCCACCCTACAACCGCCCCCCACCATCGATAATAGCCCCCCAACCAACGTTATTCATTATCAAAATTGATGTGGGGGATAATTAATGTTGGGGGGCTTCTATACGAAGTCGTTATCCAATATTAATCCCCCGCCAGTTGAAATGGGGGGGGGGTAATATTTGGATCCTAGGTAATCTACAATAATCAACCCCCAACAAACAGTGCTAATCCCCCCCACCGGAAGACCCAGGAATGATCCCCCCCTTCCAATATTTCCATGAGATTCAGACGAAATGAAATGAAAATATGAAAATGAAACTAGTTCATGATGCCACGTAAAAATTAAGAAAAATTTTTTTAATTATGAAACAAATTTTTACAATTGTGAAAATTGTAAAAATTGGTGGAAAAAACTGACGTTATGGGAAGGGGTGGGGGGTTATTCCACAGTCTTCCACCGGGGGGTCACTCTTATATCAAGCGGGGGGGAATTATTGTATTATACCAAAATAGCTTTGGAATTAGATTTTTTTGAAAATAATAATTAAATAGCTTCTAAAATAACGACAACAAAAAACTCTCCAAGCTAAACAACTTCAAACACAGAAAACTAACCGGAGATCTCTCTAAAAAAATCCTAAAAAATAGGTTTTTTTTGGATTTTTTTTCTGAAAATGTTATTAGACATTCTCTGATTATACTAGCAATTTTTAGAACGATTTTATTGGCAGACAACAAAAATACGCACAAAAAAGAAAATGACTATTATCGCCGTAAAAAAGTTCCGACATTTTTTTCGAGCCCGCGAAAATCGAGATTTGAATTTAGAGGCTCCGCCCATTTCATCATCAGAGCGCATTTGCTATGCGCGATATATTTTTATCAGAAGAAACGAAAAAAACAATAAATGACGCAAATTGATATATTTAAACATTCGAAGAAACGTGTAAAAAAATTCACGATTAATACAATTTCGTTCTTTTAATCCAGTTTAATTCCGAAAATTCAGAAGAAAAAATAAAAATTCAAGAAATATATCGCACATAGCAAATGCGCTCTGATGATGAAATGGGCGGAGCCTCTAAATTCAAATCCCTATTTTCGCGGGCTCGAAAAAATGTCGAAACTTTTTTACGGCGATAATAAATCGGTGAGAAACAAAAATTACGGAAAACGACAACAAAAAACTCGGTATAATACAATAACTCCCCCCCCCCTTTAATATAAGTGCCCCCGGTGGAAGACTGTGGAATGACCCCCCATCCCTTCCCCTAACGTCAGTTTTTTCCACCAATTTTTACAATTTTCATAATTATTTTTGATTTTTACGTGGCATCATGAACTAGTTTCATCTTCATTTTTTTCATTTCATTTCGTCTGAATCTCATGAAAATATTCGAAGGGGGGATCATTCCTGGATCTTCCGGTGGGGGGGGGGATTAGTACTGTTTGTTGGGGGTTGATTATTGTAGATTACCTAGAATCCAAATATTCCCCCCCCCCATTTCAACTGGCGGGGGATTAATATTGGATAACGACTTCGTATAGAGGCCCCCCTACAGTAATTATCCCCCACATCAATTTTGATAATGAATAAAGTTGGTTGGGGGGAGATTCTTGGAAATTACCAAAAACTCTCCAAGCCAAACAACTTCAAACACAGAAAAATAACCGGAGATCTCTCTAAAAAAGTCCTAAAGAATATTGGCGCTATCTTAGTTGGGGTAGGGGGGGTGGTCAATGGTTTTTAGTCATTTTTGGAGTTTTTTTTTCTGAAAATGTTATTAGCAATTTTTAGAACAATTTTATTGGCAGACAACAAAAATACGCACAACAAAGAAAATGATTAACTGACTGGATATTTCTTGGCCATTCCGGCCCATAACTCGTAAAATTTCGCTACATAATGATATTTGAAAGAATGATTCACTTTCTGATGGTCGAAATCCATGCACGGTGAAATATTTTGTTACTTTTCATTCGCGCTCCATTGACACGAAAACTCTGCGTCTCTCAGCGAGAGATATTGGTCTTTCGGACAAGAGATCAAAATCTGAAATCAAAGGAAATCATGAAAAAATGTATTATTTATTTATATTGAGAAAAAGAACAAAGAAAATCGGTTGAAAATCGCTTTTGAAATCACAAAAGAAACGAAATTCATTTCAAAATTTTAATGCTTCCTCTTTTCGAGAGGACCAATACTCTCTCGCTGAGAGACGCAGAGTTTTCGTGTCAATGGAGCGCGATTGAAAAAGTAACAAAATATTTCACCGTGCAATTCTTGCAAAAAAAATCAAAATAAAATAAAACCCAATGCTTGCAAAGCCTTCAGACGGCATTTTCGCGACACCGGGCCACCCATTGAAAACTGTAAACGACTTCAAGTCGAGAAGTGCATCAGCTGCGGTCCTATTCATATCTATGATTAACTAAGTTATGATTAACTAAATAGCGAAAAAAAATTGCAAAAATTGCTCATCGTTGAATCGCGCCACGATTTAAAAAAAAAGTGGAATCGTAGTTTTCGCGCCAAGAGTAAGCGCCACGCGTGAAAAAAACAACTTGCAAATATTTTAACAATAACAACAAACATTTTCAGAAAAAAAAATCCAAAAAAAACCTCCAAAAATGACTAAAAATTATTGCTCCCCCTCCCAACTAAGATAGCGTCGAACTTTTATTCTAAAATAGCTTTGGAATTATTATCGCCGTAAAAAAGTTTCGACATTTTTTCGAGCCCGCGAAAATCGAGATTTGAATTTATAGGCTCCGCCCATTTCATCATCAGAGCGCATTTGCTATGCGCGATATATTTTTATCAGAAGAAACGAAAAAAAAAAAATAAATGACGCAAATTGATATATTTAAACATTCGAAGAAACGTGTAAAAAAATTCACGATTAATACAATTTCGTTCTTTTCATCCAGTTTAATTCTGAAAATTCAGAAGAAAAAATAAAAATTCAAAAAATATATCTCGCATAGAAAATGCGCTCTGATGATGAAATGGGCGGAGCCTCTAAATTCAAATCCCGATTTTCGCGGGCTCGAAAGAATGTCGAAACTTTTTTACGGCGATAATAGATTTTAAAAATAATAATAAATCGGTGAGAAACAAAAATTACGGAAAATGACAACAAAAATCTCCCCAAGCCAAACAACTCCAAACCCAGAAAACTAACCGGAGATCTCTCTAAAAAAGTCCTAAAAAATATTCTCGAAAAATTCCCGCCACGCTTTAGATAAAGAACGCGCCGCATCCCGTTCGGTGGAGTGTCGTTGCGAAGTTTTTGTGATTATTGTTCTCTATTTTTGATATCAACAACTTTCCTCCAACTCCATATAGATGTTCTATTCTTCTCCGTCGCGGCGGACAGAAAATAAGTTTTGACGACGTCATAAGAAAAAAGGAGGAAACTCCACCCACTGCCTCCCCCCCCCCTTCCTCCTCCTCCCTCAATTCGTCTACCTTTTCGCGGTTAGCGGGGCTCTTCTACACAACTGAATTACCATTGCAATTTCGGTTTTCAAAAAAAAATTGTTCCCTTTAGTGCATGTTCTCATCTTCCGAGAATAATTATTCAAAGGGAGACAACGAGACCTTGAATTTCATGCAGTTCTCTGCGCCTCCTCTCCTTCAATTTCAGCTCTATAAATATTAAGTTGAAGCCGATGAGCAGGCCACAATGCGAGAATTATCTCGATAATGAGCGTGCTTCCGAATATATTCACCATCTATCAGCCGTATCCCGTGCACAGTTTCTTAGATGAAGTGAGTTGCTGAAAATCTGAAAATATGCTGGTGGGGGGGAGGGGGGAGGGGGGTTAAGCGGAGAGTATTCAGTTTCTGAGCCAATTCTGAATGGAGCTTGCATATTGTCTTCTGTTAATTGCGAGCCTTCTCATCTTTCTTTGCTGGAATTTGTCTGATCAGATAAAGTCAAAATCAGTGGTGGTTTTCAAGTAAAAATTGTACTAAATCAAAGCCCGTTCCGCAACTCTTCCGACATTCTATGTAGTCGTGCAACTGACACAACCAACACGACGGCTCTCAATATTCCATTCAGAGTTAAAGACGGCGGTTTGTTGTGTTGTTAGCCCCTATTTGGTTAGAAATATGATATCTCCCCTGGTGCCCGCCATTTTCGCCGTTTCTCTTTTCCCCGTGCCAAAGAGGCATGGCCAACGGGAGTCGGCGTATTCTTAACACCAATTTCCCTTTATCACCTGCTTTTTTATTATGATGGCAAAACGCGATTCGGCTGAAAAGAATGAGGTAACTGGAATACTTTCACAACCGAAGAACGTCGTCTTGCCAGCGTTCATCTTCAAAGATGCAGGCGGTATCGAAAGATTCTGAGTTCGCTGTCTCCTTTAAAAGCATTTTTTTTTAAGTCGTCTTTCCTCTCGTCGTTCGTCTTCTCGTCTTGTATTCGTCTTACGCAAGTCAGACGAATTCAAGACGAAGACGAAAACGAGACGAGACAGCCGAAATTTCGCCCAAATGGAAGCCTACCGAGAGCATTTCTGCTCTTCTATTCATTTTAAGCGAAGCTTTACGAGCTTTTGGGAGATTGCTGCTCCCTTCTTGCTGAGTTTCGAAAGGCGCATATTATCGCCGTAAAAAAGTTTCGACCTTTTTTAGAGCCCGCGAAAATCGGGATTTGAATTTAGAGGCTCCGCCCATTTCATCAGCAGAGCGCATTTGCTATGCGCGATATATTTTTATCAGAAGAAACGAAAAAAAAATAAATGACGCAAATTGATATATTTAAACAGTCGAAGAAACGTGTAAAAAAATTCACGATTAATACAATTTCGTTCTTTTAATCCAGTTTAATTCTGAAAATTCAGCGTAACATTATAAATATAATGTTATTATTTTAGTCTTGACCCGAGTTTACACATTGCACCTTGGTCTCGCGAGATATTTATTAAGGGTTAATATAAAAAGGTTAAAATATAAAAGATAAGATATAAGAGATTAAATATAAAGAATAGAGTAAAATGAATAAGATAGATAAGGATAGGTTCCAGAGCTCACATGTCTCACCCGAGACCACCACCACAACTGTCCTTCCCTTCCATCCTCCGCACGAGGACGAGCGTATGTGCTCCGCCCATACAGTCCGGGCTCCGCCCATACGCTACATCCCCCTTTTCCATTAGTTGAGCGCCCTCGCTCGACATTGATCCATTGGTTTTGGTTGATTTGGATGAAAATCTTAGTATATTGTTGACTTGACTGGACCATTTTGTTGACTTGAATTGAGATCCGAGCATCTCCTTGACTTGACGTTAACCATGATGGTGACTTGAATGAAGGTCCTAGTTTATCATTGACTTGAAATTGAACCATATCGGTGATTTGACTTGGAAGTACAAATGTTGATGTTGAATGAATGAGCATTTGTGGCATTGGGCTTTGAGAATTGAGTGTGCGGGAGGGCTTCGAGGAATTTGGTTGGGTTGGCTTCTCTCGGTTTTAACTATGAGGTAGAATTACATAAAATCATGAAAATAGAGAGGACAATTAATAATGTAGGAAAAAAAAATGAGACAGAGAGAGAATGAGAGAGAGAGAAATAATGAGAGAAAGAAAGAGAAAAAGAGAGAGAGAGAGAGAAATAATGAGAGAAATAATGAGAGAAAGAGAGAGAAAAAGAGAGAGAGAGAAATAATGAGAGAAATAATGAGAGAAAGAGAGAGAAAAAGAGAGATAGAGAGAGAGAAAGAGAGAGATAAATAAATAAATAAATGAGTAAGTACCTGAAAAGGTTGTTATACATAAAATGGGGCTGATATAGAGGATGATGAGTGTAGAGAGAGAATACAATAAATCCAATACAAAATAAAAGTTACCATCAGAGGTTGCAAATAAAAGAGAAAAGAAAAGAGGGGGGGGGAACATAAAAATACAATCTTAAAAAAAAGAGAAAAAATAATAATAATAATGAAAGTAATGAATGAAATCGATGATCATACCTTTTGTCTTCGTGCTGCGATTCGCATTGATCTTCTGGGATGGACTCTTTTTTCGTGATGTTGTTTTTCCTTATTTTCTGAGTCATCTGATTCTTTAGTTTCTTCAGCTTCCTCCGTTGTTGACAGCTCCTTTGTTAATCGAACGTCATCTTTGTTAGCAATTTTCTTCTTCTTTCCATCCATGTACTGCACATTGTATTGATCCACGGCAATCACGATGAACGGTCCTTTTAACCTTGGGGCTAATTTGTTCGTTGGTGGACTTCTCCTCACGAAAATCCGGTCGTTGACTGAGATTCTCCTTTCCATTGTCCGATTGTTTTGATCGTAGTACTCCTTTGACCGTGACGACTGCTTTGCAATTCTTCCTTTCATGGTGACATGTAGATCTTTCAAGTGTCGGGCCAAGCAGTTTTCGTAGTCCTCGACATCACAGTACGAGAAGTTGGCAATAAGCAGTTGTTGGTCTTCCGGTGTTGGGAGTTCCCTGCCAAAAAGAGCGGAATTAGGACTTACCTTTGTTATTGCATGTGGTGACGAATTGATTGCAAAGATGATGAAGGGCAGTTTCTGGTCCCAATCGGTCTGACTTGAGTTGACAAATGATGACAACGCTTCTTCTATTGTCCTGTGTATTCGCTCAATCGTCCCATTAGCCGACTTATGATATGGCGCTGTTAGAGTATGCTTCACTTCCAACATTTCTAAAACTTTCGCAAACAAGTTTGACTTAAAGTTCGATCCGTTATCCGTTAACAATACTTTAGGCGATCCATACTTCAGAACGATATCCGTAACGAAAATGTCTGAGATTGTCGTTGCGTCTTGTGTTGGGATAGCGAAAGCTAGGACATATTTGGTGAAATCATCTTTGATTGTGAAGATGAATCGATTTCCCTTTGCTGTTAACCTTCCTTCTTTGACATGCTTCGCAATTGCGAACAACTTCTTTGATCTCATCCATCATATTGTTCCAGAAGAATCTTCTTGTGATGTTAGCCGTAGTCTTTTCCATTCCCAAATGTGCTCCCAAATGAGCGGACTCATGATATTGTTTAATTATCGGTACAGTAATCGATTTTGCATTGGGAATCAGAATGCGGTATTCTTGACCATTTTCCTTCTTGACGTAGACCATTCCGTTGAGCTTCTCGTATTGTCAATCGGCGCTGCCTTCAATTCATCCAATCTTCTAGCGATGTCAGCAATCCAAGGAGTCTCCATTTGAATGCTTTTGATGTCGTTTTGAGTGAGTACAACTCTTGAGCTCTCCAAACTGTTGACTTCCTCTGATTTCTTTGTCGGTTTTTCTCGGCATTCTTTAACTTCTTCTCCAATGTACCGAGATAATGCATCACACACCGTGTTGAGCCGTCCGGGACGATAGACGATTACCAAATCCAACTCCTTCTGTGCATCAAACTCGTTAACGGGCGGTGATCCACTATTGCTTTAACCGGTGATCCGAGTATGTAAGTTCTGAAAGCTTTCACCGCGAACGTGAGGCCCAAAGCCTCCGTTTCGATAGGTGGGTATCTGCGTTCGGTCGGTGTTAACTTACGACTATCATAGGCAATTGGATGTAGTTCTCCATCTTTTCCAGCTTGCAATAGCAGGGCTCCAATTGCGATGGAACTTGCGTCTGACTCGATAATAAATGGCGTTCCTGCTCGAGGTGGTTGTAGGACAGGTGAACAACAAAGAGCCTGTTTGAGCTTTTCGAAAGCTTTCTGGTGGGTTTCCTGCCAAGTGAATTGTTGATCTTTCTTGGTCAAATCGTGAAGTGGAGCGGCGATTTCGGCGAACCCCTTAATGAATTTCCGAAAGTAATTAGTCATACCTATGAAAGCTCGAACTCCAGTTGGTGATTTGGGGACTGGGAATTCGCGAATCGATTTGACTTTCGCGGGATTCGGCTTGATACCGTATCTTCCAACCAATAATCCCAAGAATGTGTTTTTCCGCTTGTGCAAATCTGCATTTCTCCATTTTCACTTTGAATCCAATTTCAGCGATGTTCTTGAGCACTTCTTCAATATCCAGTATGTGTTGTTCCAATGTATGCGATACGATCAGTAAGTCATCCAAATAGCAAAATAGCTTTGCTTCCGTCCGTTTCTGTAGCTGTTGTACCGCAGTCTGAAATGTGTGTGGGGCTCCGCAGAGACCCATAGGCATACGTTTGTACTGATAAGTTCCGGTTGGTGTCACAAAAGCAGTCAGCTGTCGATCTTTGTTTCTTAAAGGAATTTGAAAAAATCCTTGAATCAAATCCAAATTTGTGAAAAATTTTCCGTGGCTGGCCAAGTCCACGATATCGGAAATTATAGGAATTTGATAGTGTTGTTTGACAGTAACCGCGTTGAGTAACCTGAAATCTGTTGTGAATCGGAACGTACCATCTTTCTTCCTGACGAGTACGATTGGACTTGTGAAGAGCGCTGTTGACGGTTCGATAACGTCCAGAGCCAGCATTTCTTTGACTTGCTTCTCCACTTCTGGTTGATTTCCGATGGGAACTCTATAGGTTCTTGATTTCGGAAAAGGTAAATCTTTCCGAATCGTGATCGAATGTTCAATTCCTCCTTTGAATAAACCAATATCTCCATCTTCGTTGAAGAAAGCCTTCCTGTTCTTTTCGAAAATTTCTCTGAGCTTCTGTTTTGTTTCCGTATTGATTTCAGCGCCGTCCCAACTTAGTTTCTTCATGAATCGAACTCCTTTTGTTTCCAAAATTTTTTCCTCCCAGTTAGCTTCAGGTGGGACATCGGGTGCAGCTGGTTTCTTCAGATCTTTGAGCTGGATTATCTTTCCTTTTCCAATGACATCTCCTTCTTTCAAATCGATGATTTTATCCGAAGTGTTGCGAACTCTGATTTCTGTTTCTCGGCTATCAAGCGGGTGGAATATCGTTTTTTCGAATAGTAAGCTTCCTTTCGGTGTTGACTGAAGCAACACTGCTTGGTCAGCTTCGATATCTGATACATTTGCCAACTTGAGTAGTAGTTCGTCTCCTGGCTTGATGATAACGTCCTCGGCGTTGATCATATCCATCACTGCATTCGTCATCAAGTACGATTTCTTTTGAGGTCCCATCAGGTCAATTTCCCGAATCTGAAGAGATTGTTTAGCATTCCGACAGAAGGAATGATCATAGATATACAAAAAAAAACAAAAAAATGAGTTGAGTTGGGTGGGTGAGTGCAAGTGATCGATGTAAGATAAGGATAAGAAATAACAACTGATACAAGACGGAGTTAGATCGAGGGTCTGAGGCATCTCTGAACTACCTACTTACTGCGTGCGTCCATACAGCATTCTCCCCAATGGTCCGTAGGTTGGCTTGATTACGCCCCCTTGCCGTAGCAAACAACGTACCTTACCTTAACCTAACAGCTGTTATTTGCCCTCTCTTCATCTTGAGCGTTCCTATGGATTTGTGAGATTTGTGGCATCTGTTGCCGATAAAGGATCTTTATGAGATCGGCTTAACGCAACAGGTGTCGCTTACTACAATGTGTTGTTGACCCTTCTCAGATTTTCCGACGTCTGCTGTCCCAAGAGTGGACTGTGTGAGGTCGACTTAACGCAACAGTTGTGAACAACCAGATTGCGTTATCGTTGACCCTTCTCTTTGTATTGCGCGTCATCAATCTGTCGTGGGAAAAGAAAACTCTCGTGTTTCCTTTTTGATTGATTGTCATGGGTCTGTCCGATAGGTCGTTCGTATCCATTCAAATTGTGTGCAAGTGAAAAAGGTGCAAAATAGTAAGTAATACAACGTGAGAGACTACACATACATACAAAAAAAAAATACCGTGCTCGAGCAGGTGATGCTGCCAGCATCTATATAAAACCATCCTTAATAATCCTCGTCGAAAATTTTTGAAGACACGAAACATGCAACTTATAAGTCCATACAAATAACATGTTTACATTGCTTACCATCAAGTGTATTGTTTCCAAGCTGTCAAAAATCTAAAAGGTTTGCCGGCGAATTTTAATAAAACTACAACAGACAAAGAAAGCGGATACTACGTGATAATCAGCTGCGATAGGCCTATCTAATGTCTTAAACCATCCAATTTAGCCCGAACTCTCATGGCGTATAGCATATACGTTTATCCACTACTCTCAAAGAGTTCCTTGAAGTCCAAAAATAAAATAATACTAATAACCTATGCTCTAGGGCGAGTTTTAATTGAACATAGGATCTTCGACGGGTGTTCCTGATTCCCTAACTTACTCTTTCTCGTGGCAGACAAAAAAAAAATGGAAATAAATTATCGAGATAAGTGTAAGTCAGAGTGTACTCCTGGTCGGGAGCACATCTCACTGAACTGACTCCTACATATGCGTATTACGTGTTACCTACCTATTTTTAAAAATTTTTTTTTTCTCGGAGAGTACCTCGGTGAAGTATCTCCTCAAGGTTGGGACCTCCACGTAACATTATAGAATTATAATGTTATTATTTTAGTCTTGACCCGAGTTTACACATTGCACCTTGGTCTCGCGAGATATTTATTAATGGTTAAAATATAAAAGGATATAATATAAGAGATAAGATATAAGGAGAGAGTAAATATAAATAAAGGATAAAATGAATAAGATAGATAAGGATAGGTTCCAGAGCTCACATGTCTCACCCGAGACCACCACCACAACTGTCCTTCCCTTCCATCCTCCGCACGAGGACGAGCGTATGTGCTCCGCCCATACAGTCCGGGCTCCGCCCATACGCTACATCAGAAGAAAAAATAAAAATTCAAAAAATATATCGCGCACAGCAAATGCGCTCTGATGATGAAATGGGCGGAGCCTCTAAATTCAAATCCCGATGTTCGCGGTCTCGAAAAAATGTCGGAACTTTTTTACGGCGATAATAGCACTGAGTAAAATGGAAGGCTCATACGGTTTCGACCCATTAGGGCGAAGTCCAACATTTTAGAAAAAAGATATTTTGAGGATTAGAAATCCCATTTTTCCAAAATTTAGTTCGAAACAATTTGCTTCGAGTACGGCGACACACTGCCCACTTCTTTTGAATTGGCGCCATTCTTGCACGGCGTTAAGCCAAATCCTTTTAAGGTTCGATGCTTCCCCCCACCCCCCCCCCATCTTATTTATGATTTTTAAGAGCAAGTTGCTTCGCACTTTGGCTCCGCACTTCTGAACGTTCTATTCATATCCTCTTATCTCCCAATTAGCCATTTTACTGGCACTTTCCCAGGCGCCGTTAGCCCCCGGACACAAGCTGATTATAAAGGGAACTAAATTAGGAAAGTATAGAAAATGGGACGATTTTTTCCAAAAAAAAATTATAAATTTGGAACAGTTTCACGATTTCGACCATTATAAATAATATAATAGAAAAAAATGTTGATTTTCCAATTTTCCACTCAACTTTTTCTTCAAAGAATTATTTTCATTAATCGCTTATTTTTCTACACTTTCTAAATTATTCTTATAGACACTCTCAACGCTTTCTGCACCTTTAAAAAATGTGACCAGAAATTGGCCATTCATTAGCTGATATGTCTGATGAGGGCGAGAAGACACTCATCTCGCCCGCCCTCTCATTCGCCCTTCCTTCGCCATTACGTCATCTAAAGTGTGCATCTGTCATTGTTTTGTGTGCACGTGGTTTTTGCGGAGATAACATCATGAATGACGATATTTATACGCTTGAAAAGTTTAATGAGATGAGAATCATCGAATGAAAATCACAGAATTTTCGAGACATTTTGGAGACAAGGTCATTTTTCGATTACTTTCCGGCGCGACGAGCACGACCGAAATTCTCATGTTTTCTTCTGAGGTAGTCCTCACATCTAGAAAAAGATGAAAAAGTTTTCATTCGTGACGTTATCATCGCGAACATAAAACTACGCGTGGGAGATGAGAATGAATTAGGAACATCCGTTTTCTACTGACAAAGTCAATTGTCAGGTGCTACACAAATTAAATATATAATGCCGTGTTCAAAGTTGATTTTCAGGAGAATTTTCCTGGAAAAACGCCGTCCAAAGCTGCCATTTTTTCCAGAATTTCCGGATGATCGATTTTTGACGAATTTGTATATTTTTCGTCTTTTCCCATCACGTTTTCAACGATTTCTCCGTCAGAATCCATTATTTGAGACGCAATATTCAAAAAAAAAACAGCCGAATATAGCGAAAAAACGCTTATGGGGTTATTCATGAAAAGCACAATTGCATTTTAATGCAAAAAAATTCATTTTTTTGCATTAAAATGCTTTTCGTGCTTTTCATGAATAAACCCATTAGAAACTTGAAAAAATTGCGTTAAAAAAGAGCCGTAAATCGTGCGACGACGGTCGGTGGTCTCGAAGGGAAGAGGCAAACTATGGTAACATTTGTTGCGACAGTTTCCAAAAAATCTGGAAAAAATGGCAGATTTGGACAGCGTTTTTCCAGGAAAATTCTCCTGGAAATCAACTTTGAACGCGGCATAAAAGAGACTATTTAACTTGAACTGTACAATGTGCTTATTCAAAAAGTCTATTCCATCCTTTCATCTTCCATTTTCTGTAGGCAGACAGCCAACAACAAGAAGAGGGCGATGAGCCGACAGTTTCATCGTTTACTATTCTATCCTCTTCCTCCTCTTCCCCTTCAAATACCACGAATCGTCGCATCACACTGATGGACTTCTTCGACGTCCGAAAATTTCAATCGTCGCACCGCGATTTTGTCGTTAACGACGGACGGCTTCATGTCGTTTCAGGTACCTGAGCAATGAGAGAAGCGCACTGAGAACTCCTTTCGATTCTTTTCCACAGCATTTCATTAAGGTCCGACACTTTTCAGATTACTCGCTCATCGCGCTGCTTCCAGTAATATTAGTTGGATTGCTCATCACATCAATATTCTGTGTCTACAGGTTTCGGAGGTGGAAACATAGCAAAAAGCAGGTGAAATCTTTAAAAAAACCTATTCAATTACGCTATAGTCATTATCTCGAATTTTCAGTTAGCAGAGTTGAATGCATTTTACGAAATCGTGGAATCGTCGCCGTGTTTATCCTCCGGGAGACCATATCTTATTCAGCATTGCTCCAATGCAGAGGTATAATCGATTTCTCAGAAGCGCACTGAATGGATGTAAAGTAATAAGGATTAGCGAACCACAGCGTCTTATCTAGTACTATTATTCTAAATAAAAGACGCGCCGCAGTTTATCGTCTTTTCTCTGAGCGTCATTCAAGAAGTCTCTCATTATTCTAGGCTTTCGAAATGTGCACTAACTAATAGGCTTGAGAACTTTTCGTGGTAAATTAATAGGACGCATATTTTTATATTATTTTGCGGAATCTTTTAGAATGATCCCAAGAAACAATTAGTTTCTATAGGGAAAAGTGGCGCCTGCGTTTCTATAAGACAATTGCAAAAATCTGAAGTTCAAAAGTTCAAGAATAAAATAGTAGTTTCGATAGCTTTTCTTTTCATAGTCAAGGCAAAATGCTCCGCTTCAATTGAAAAACTTACTCTTCAGAAAGCCGAATGTGATAGAATAACTCGAGCTGTTTGCGCACCAACACAGAGCTCAATATTCTTCCAACCTATGCCACCAAAAGCAAAAGTCGTTCGATGCAACAGTGACACGCTGAAAGCTGTGAACGCTAGCGAAGTGAGTTCTTTTATGAGATCTTGTATGCTCAATCGATTTGCAGGTAATATTCCATTTTTCTCAACTGCCACTCGTCGAAAAAGACAACAACAATGGCAAAAAGCCATTGCAGTTCATTCATCGAGTATAAATCCACACGATTCCACAGCGATTTCTCAAACCTAGTTTTTCGTATTCTTGTCAATGATTGCAATTTGAAACCGGTGCCTTCATTTCGATTACGTTCACTTTGTAAACTGTGCCTTTTCATCAAAATGAATAAATAACGTGCAAAATAATGAAAACTGAAAATTTACGAAATCATGAAAAGAGGGCAACTTCAGTCGAGTTTTCTGTTGATTAAGCAAACGCAAAGGCACAACAATCCACCGACATTAACGATATTAGAAGTTTCAGTTTGCCACGAAGACCGATCCCATAAAACGGAATTCTCTGAAAAGATTCTATAGTGTCTCTCGGTTGAACGCTTCATCCGTACCTAAGCTTCGTTTGTCATGCGTCATGAGAACTAATCGTCCACCTTTCCGAATGACTCGTTTCCATTCTTCCAGAAGTTTTGGGTAAAGTAATCGATTGTCTGTGACACTTCCAATTTTTTTCCCAAACCTAAAATATGAATATCATGATAGTGACGGGCAGACAGGGAAGATTACGGTAAGTCGGTAACAAGAGCGTCCACAGAACTGCTCGGAAGGGGCAGATTGGTAGCATCCCACGCTAAAAAGTCACAACTGGAGAGGGCAGCGGAAGAGCAGTTGTCCTAAAAATTAATTCAAACTTATCGTAAAAATCGACAGTTGACATCATTAATGCAAGTGTGGCAACGAGAAAATGCCGATTGAAAGGCTTCCGATGGGATGGTCCGATTTTATGAAATAGCAGACCTCTGCCAGACTTTCGAAAAGTAATTTTGCCAGCTCTTGTACCGATAAGTAACTATTATCCATCCGCGAGGACGTGAGCCTTTGTTTAAAGGCGCAACGAATTATTTAACGCTATTTAACGCGCTATGCCCAGCAACTAACGACGACTAACGACCTAACGAGACCCCACAGTTGATTCGTTGCGCCTTTAAAGGAAAGCTCACGTCCTCGCGGTCCCCGAGTCGCGGATCGATAATATTATCTATCCGCGAGTACGTGATTTTTCGTTTAAAGGCGCTGTTTGGGTCTCGTTACGGGATAGCGCGTTTTAGCGCGCCAATTTAAAAATTGTGAGAAAGCGCACACACTGCGTTTGTGATTTCTTTTCGAAAATTGAAGCGAAAATTGGAATTTTTTCTATATTTCTGATAAAAATTAATTTAAAAAACATGATTTTCGATGCAAAATATAGAAAAAATTTCAATATTCGCTTCAATTTTCGAAAAGAAATCACAAACGCAGTGTATGCGCTTTCTTACAATTTTTAAATTGGCGCGTTAAAACGCGCTATCCCCTAACGAGACCCAAACAGCGCCTTTAAACGAAAAATCACGTACTCGCGAATAGATAATATGTAGTTAGCAAAAAAACAAAATTTTACCCAATTTTTTCTACATCTCTCCAATGCCAACTCATGATTGTCCCCTCCTAGGAAGTATGCACTTTTCCAAGACATTGCTCCTTCTATCGGAATCGATCCACTGCCGCACATAGCATCAACAACAACATATCCTGGTCTGATATCAGCTAGTTGGAGCATACAGTAGCACATCGTGGCTCTCATTGTTGTCGGGCCAAATGAGCAGATATTACGTTTGAAAAGAGAATCATCATTGAGGGCCATCATGACGGTTATCTGAAGAGCACCGCGGTATTTGTTCGTCATTGGTCGTAATCTTACCTGGTCTTTTTCAATTTTGAGCACGACTTCGAAGTCAAACTTCCGGAGACTGCACTTCCATCCGAAACAATTATTGATCTGAGCGCCAAACTTTGAAGCAGCGTCCATTGAACTAAATTTGTGAATTTCCTTTTCCCCACAGCGTTTACACGTCACTCTGTAAACCTATATGTTCGCCAAGAATTACGAAAAATTCAGTACAACATGGAAATGGATCTATCTCTTGCAACTACGGACTTACTTCGTGTTAAGTTTCAGTCTAAATTGTTCATAAACGAATCAAACTAGACTTTCTGAAATCAGACTCTATTATTAATTGGATACGACTAGAACGCGATGTTTAATTTCATTTCCTGTTGGCATCTGCTTGTAAATCAAACATTTAACACATCTGATTTAATTGTACGAAACCCGTAAAAAAGACGGCGCAACAAAAAAAAGCAAATTTAAAGAAATACATCAACAAATTGCTTGTAAAATTTTCAAAATTTTCAAAAAGAATGAACTCCATTATTTTTAAGCGATCATCTCATTTAATGGACTTCTTTTGATATGCAAAAAATACTCGTTTTCTGCCTAATCATCAGAGTAGGGCGGAATTGGATTTTGGGAGCCCGGAAAACGGAAAACGGAAAAAAAGTATTTTCACGAAATCTGGAATCCGGAAGACGGAATGAAAAAATCGGCGGAATCCGGAATTCCGCCCTTCTCTGCAGAGTAGGGCGGAATTGGATTTTGGGAACTCAGAATCCAGAAAACAGAAAACGGAAAAAAAAATTTTTTCACGGAATCTGGAATCCGGAAGACGGAATGAAAAAAACGGCGGAATCCGGAATGCGGAATCCTGAATTCCGCCCTACTCTGCTAATTACCCTCTTATTTACCTTGAATTAAGCTCAAAACGAGTTATCAGAGATATTTAAATAAATTCCACAGCCTTTAGTAACTATGAATAAATTAATTTAAAATATGGATATAATACAGACACTATTCTTCAATTTATTTGATAAATATTAAATAAATTCGAGAAATTCGTTACTTAAATGACAAACCTAAAAGTTGGCGAATCCTCAGTAACTTCACAGAATTTTCTTTCACTGATGAAATGTCGCAATTGTTCAACCACTTTTGCACTTCCTCCGTGGACTGCTTTTTCGCGTGCTATTTGATGACACTCGACAGCTAATTTCCAGTTGCAGAACAGAATTTGCTCTTGAATCGCTGCTAAGGCGACATCCTTTTCCATTTCTGTTAGCCCATCTATAGTATTTTCATAGAAAATTACATAAAGATTATCCACGGATCGAAGTTTCAATATTTCAGGAACACGTGACAAATCGAGAGAGAATCTGACATTTCCTCGTCCCGATTCGCAGTTCTTTGGAGCTAGCTTTTGTGTGATCTGAAAATTTTTTAAGGTTTTTTAATCACAGAAATTTTAAATTTCAGGAATGAGAAAATTGAATAAGAGAACTAATTTTTTAAAAATTTAATGGTTTTTTTTATTGCAGATTATCAGAGTGAAAACATTATTTCTCATGAATGAACATATTACCGGATTGCAAGTACGTGGTTTGTCGTATAGTGGCGGTGTTTGGGTCTCGTTAGGGGATAGCGCGTTTTAACGCGCCAATTTAAAAATTGTGAGGAAGCGCACACACTGCGTTTGTGATTTCTTTTCGAAAATTGAAGCGAATATTGGAATTTTTTCTATATTTTGCTTCGAAAATCATGTTTTTTAAATTAATTTTTATTGTCAAATTTCTTAAACTGTTTATTAAACTGAATAAATCATAAACGCAGTGTGTGCGCTTCCTTACAATTTTTAAATTGGCGCGTTAAAACGCGCTAACCCCTAACGAGACCCAAACATCGCCACTATACGACAAACCACGTACTCGCAATCCGATAATATCAGGCCTCAATTTCAAATCTGTATCACAACATTGAAAGGAAGGAAGGCACCGAGGAGTTCACTAGCTCTCGCCTACTTAATGCCCCAAACTAAAAACGGAAACGCGTGGCAAGTGACATGAGCACGCACTCAACTTCTTCCCCAACAGGAAAGCAGCGGTTCAGGTACAGCAGATTTCTGGAAAAGCTGCCATGGCAATATAATATCCCTGATAACGGACCGATTCTCAATGTATCTTAAAAGTGGCAATGGTCTCACTCACTAAGTGAAAAATTTTAATACCACTCTCATCTTCAAAAAAAGAGAGAGAGAGGGTTTGGAGAACAATAGGCCCATCTGCCTTTTGCTCGTCCTCTGAAAAGGACTCATAAAATGTGTTCTGAACATAATATGGAGGACTCTAAAAGAATCTCAATGTGTCGAGCAAGCCGGATTTCATCGAAGCGGGTCGCGAATATCAGATGCCGCTCACATTCAATTTTATCGATTTTCATAAGGTATTTGATTTATAAAGATTTATAAACGCGTAAAGCACATTAAAAGGTTTGTGATGATTATGTAAAGAAAACGGTTGTCAAGATTTTGAAACTTGCGCGACTTCAAACACTTCCCGAAGAAATCATCATGCTTTATTACAAAACTGTTTAAATTCGTGGATGCGCATCCAATACTCAACTGTACAGGACCACATTTTGGAAACGGAGTCTGGCTGTGCCCGGTGAGCTTTTGGTCTGGTCCGATTAAAAAATTGAGCAAAATGATGCATTAATTTACATGTTTGCACGTAATTTACATGTTTATTTCATTGTTATTAGAAAACCGTTTAATATATGTTTTTTTTTGCAATTTTTAATTCACAATTTTCGAGAAAAATTCTACGATACTATATAATACCATAACACAATTCAGCACCAGGATTGTGTTCATCACTATCATCGTCAAATTCTGATGTCATTCGAAACTTTTGTCAAAGATCGATCCTTTAGTGGATCGGTCAATCAGGATGTTTTAAAGGTGATTTGTCGGAGGTTAGCAACATTTTATAACACTTTCATGCGGAACTGATCAGGTACAGAGCACTTTTGGCCACGAATCGCCCGTCTATCGAAGATCCTCTACAATTTTGGCGCGTCCAGGCGGTGAAATTTCCAAGATTATGCGGAATCGTCAAAGAACTCCTTTCAAGTCCGGCATCTACTTCAGCTTCTGAACGATGTTTCAGGTAAATTATGCAATAAAATCGGATATTATTGATGTTTTTGCAGCCGTTGCACCGATTTCATCCGCCAAACGAAAAGGAACCGCTCAAAACTTGAAACATTGAGTTCCGTTCGCACTGTTTCGGAAATGTGCAAGCTAAGGTTCAAAAATCAGGTTGAATTCAATTTATCACTTTTTTCTGCAGAAGGTAAGAATCAGATGAAACGAAAGAAGACTGCGACGACGACTGGGATGAAGACGAAGAGGAAGAAGGAGAAGACAGTGGAGCTTATCAGAATGCAGGTCCTTCTGACACTGATAATTTGTGACGTGACAGAAATGATATGCAAGCAGTTTTTCGTTAATTTCTCATGTTTTTTTACATTTTTAATTTATTTGTTGCTTCACAAAGCTTTTCCCAATAAAGCTGTTTTTCGAAATAATGGAAATTTAGTGATGAGATAAGAGAACGGAAAAAAGAGGAAAAGGCACTCAATAGAAAGGAAAGAAGGACTAAATTAAATGTCGAAAAATGAATAAAATTTACTTTTTTTTGAAAAATTATCGAACACCTCATTTTTGTAGTAAGACGGTACCTTGTAACCTTGTCTTACAGATTCTGAGATTAAAAGATTTCTTGTTGCTTATTGTTCTTCTTAAATAAGCTCCCGCAATTCTTTCGAAATATTTGTTCCAATTTTTATTTTCCACTAGTTTTTCTAATTTTGATATGGAGCCCAGGAGACAACTTTTACTTAGCATAAATGGCGAATGGAGCTTGTTTAAATGGTATTTCGCGGTCAAAAACGGAAGTATCCCATTTTCAGCGCACGGCAATTCGGAAATATGGGCGGTGTTTTTTAATCACTGCACCGGGCTCACTTCCCGAAACTTATTAGATTTTTTTAATGACATAGCGTATTGAATTATGCTTCTAATTAGTGTATAAAAAATAGGATACATATTTATATTTGCATTTGAGGTCGAGACATTTCCTTTTGTCAATTGATGACCGTGGCCGAGAAATGCCTCAGTTGTTGCCGAAATATTCATTTTGTTAGCTCCTTCGTTGGCCATTTCGCTGCACGCGGAGCATTGCATTCACGAAATAATTAAGAATTATAGAAAGCACTATACCTCTGTACTATTTACAATATTCTTGGTCAAGACTACGTCTTATAAGGGGCTCTACGTAGACTTTAACGCTAGCGCCGACTGGCTCAAACGCCAAAGTTCAGAAGCAAAGGATGATAACTAATTAAAAAGTTTTCGTCCATTCTTAAAGTTTTGTAAATTTCTACAATAAATATAACTGCCCTCTTTTGCTGACACTTTTTCGAAACCAGTGATGACAGATGCATAAATCTCCGGGGTGCTCATTTTTTCTGCAAATAATTACTGAACCACGTGTCCAAACGCTCGGAAGCAATATGAAAGCGACTCAGAACATTCGAGTTTGAGATTTATAAATCATTTGTATTGAGGAAACTGTAGTTAAAATCACATTAGAGTTTATCGAAGAAAAATCGTCTAAACACCATTCGAAAGGGAAACATATGATAAAATAAACCATGCGATGAGAAGAGAAAAACAAATCGAAATGAGGGAAAAATAAGATACTGATTGCTTCTGAGAGGAATCAAATGAAACATTACTTTAATAATTTAGCTTTAATTTCACATGCGGGAAAGTTGTGAGGTTTAAGACAAAACAGTGTGTATTAGAGACAGGCCTGTAAAAAGTGTTTGTGTACTTTTATAGGAAAATAAAATAAATATTGATTTCGGTTCAGGACCCGCAAAAATGTGTAAATCAAAAGAGAGGGGTGACAGTAAATGGGAAGCTGATTGAAAGTGAAAATAGAGAGATCATAATGAATGCTTCCAGCACAAGATAGGAAATCAAATTGAATAAAAATTTTCCTAATCGTCCAACGTTATACACTCATCCTTCTTAGGTGCTGCCTTCTTGTCACCTTTAGGGTGATTAGATGTGAGATGAGCTTCAAGTTCTTGATAGGTCGAGCATTTGAACGCGCATACATCACAGGAGTACATGATTTCAGCAGAACAAAGTTTAACCTGATGATCGGCAACAAGATGCTGGAGCATGTTGAAGGCGTATTGCTTTCCGCATGTTTTACAACGGCCACCGTCTTCCTTTCTCTGAGCTTTAAATAGCAAGTCAGCAGTGACTAGTCCGTGAGACATAACGAGATGCCGTTCGAGGCCTTCATACGTCCAAAAACGGTCACGGCAGCGTGAGCATGCAAGAGGAGCGCCTTGAGACATGTCTTGTAAGCTCTTTCCAACCATTTGCTTGTGAAGACCCTGAAGACCAGTTTTTCTTTTTTTAACCAGAAATTGAATAGCTTCAATTTTTAATGATCCAGTAATTAACTAGATACACTAGATACACTAAATGCATCCAGGACAGAAGGATTTGTATTATTAAAACATAAAATAATACCTGAAGATGAAGCAGGTATCTCTCTTTGTCTTGCACGGTGGTGTCGCAAATTTCACAAACGATGGCAGCGCCGGTAGAAGATCCCACCAAAGTTGCAGGTGAAGATTTCATGTCAACTCCAGCCGATTTTGAAGGTTTAGATGGAATGGCTGATTTTTGACTAGTCTGATTTCTCATGGAAGCCATGGCAGCTTGAAGTTGTTGATTTCCTTGTTGTGATTTCAGCGCAACAGCCATTTGCTTTTGGAGAAGTTGAGTCATGGCCAAACCTTGTCCACCTCTACGCATAGAAGCTGTCATAGCTGAAATTTCATTTTGTAGTTATGAGAAAACTAGGGCCGTACCAGAAATGGAATCACGATAAACTATTTACCTGCAATTAGAGGGTTGCTCATGTTCCCTTGGTTTTGTTGTGCTCTCTGGGCCTGTTGCGTTTGTTGCAGCAACTGAGCCATCTGCCGCAACTGTGCTTGCTGTTGTTGTTCACGTAGTCGCGCAGCGGCTTGTTGTTGTTGTAGTTGCTTAGTACGCATCATCTGTGCTGCTGCAGCAGCTTGAGCTGCTTGCTGCTGACTGAGAAGTTGTTGCTGTTTCTTTTGCTGGGCTTGTTGAAGAGCAGCTTGTTGCTGTTGCTGCATAATGCTTGGATCCAGCTGAGGTCTTTCCCAGAGCCAACGATTAAGGTAGAGATGATCATCTTGTTTTGGCATCATTATGTTGCGAATGCGGATATAGTCTTTTTTGCATTGCTTGTAGTGTT
The DNA here is from genome assembly GCA_003052745.1 of Caenorhabditis inopinata. NCBI lineage: Eukaryota > Metazoa > Nematoda > Chromadorea > Rhabditida > Rhabditidae > Caenorhabditis > Caenorhabditis inopinata. The sequence continues at coordinate 19,077,764 of AP018154.1, forward strand.
GCTCCCTAACTCCCTTGAAGTTGAAATCTTCTTCGCAAATTGCACATGGATACTTTGATTCTTTTTCTTCTAGTTTGGCAACGACAAGATGAGCCTCGCTAAAAATGAAACTGTTAATTGAAAAGAATTGAAATCCGCCTTATTACATAATATCAAAATCATAGGCATACGAAAACCTACATATTTAGTATTTTATTGTAAGAGATAGAATACTATAAGGTTTCTAAATTTCCTAAAGAATAATTTTTTCTGGTGGATATAATTTTCGTAGTTTTAAAATTCATGGTTTTTTTTATTATTTGAAACAATGTAGTCAAAATAAAACTTACAGGTAGTGTTCCTTCATTCTCTGTTCATTTGTGTCAGTCTCCTTACAGAATGTGCACTGATACTTCGTGCCAGTGAAATGAAGAGTTTGTTTGTGTGTAGTCATTACCAACTTAGACTCAGTCTGAAATCCACAAACAGAGCATCTGTGCATCTTCAGCTTGTATGGCTCATTTTTCCGTTTCAAAGTTTCCCAAACGGGCTTCAGCTGAGCCGCCACTTGTTTGTAGGTTTCAAGATTTTTCGGTACTTCGGGCAAGTTCTTGGCGTGAACAATATCACAGTAGGTGGCTTCTTGTACGAGATCTTGACCGATATCAACAAGCAACTTAGTCATGTTAGGAACTGGATTGTGCTGTTTCAGCTGGGCTCGCTCTCGTTTTTCCGAATCACTCAATTTTGGCCGTTCCTCTCCAAACATTCTTGTAATGACTTTAGCTAGAGGCATTTCAGGATCATGCTCAATTAGCAAATCACATACTTGACTTGGCGGGAATGATATAGTGTTAGGAAGCACCAAGACCTTGTCAAGAATGAGTTTTCGAACGGACAGAGGCTCCTTCTGTACTTGAGCATTGATCGCTCCTAGAAGAGTGTCAAGAACTTTCCGGCTCTTACTAGATGATTGATCTCTCTGCTCTTTAACATATTCTTCCAACTTATCTAATAACCTTTTCTGAGCTTTTTCATTATCATCTTCTACTCCATGTTTGGGGTCAGATGGCTCATCTTCAACTTTTGATTTCTTTGCGGGAGCGGGCGCAGAAACTTCTTGAATGTCGTCGTCTTCGTCGTCAATTTGAATAAGCTCGACAGCTCTTTTGACGCCTTTTCCATTCTGTTCGTCTTTATCCTTATGCTCACTCTCATTTTGATCTGCATCCTCATTGTCAATGGCGTTTTTAGAAGAACCATTAATCAGCGCAGGAACTTGTCCATCATTTTCTAAAACTACCACTGCACCTGAAAATGATTTAATTATTTAACGTTATACTAATTGGTTAGATTCAAATGCTTTTAAAATTTTAAATAAATAAAAACAACTCACTGCTTTCTGCATTTTTCTCATTGTGCCCATTCTGAGTTGATTCTGGTTCTATTTTTTCGACAATTTCCATCTCTTCATCATCATCTTCAGTGTTCTCTGTATTTTTCAAAATGTCCACTTCCATCTGTTCAACATCTTTCCCCTCTGCGTCTTCGGCCGACTTAGAAGTGGTGGCTGAGTCTTCACCAGCGGCTTCTTCAATTTCTCGACTTGGACACTCCTCTTCATCATGTTCTGCAGTACTTAGTTCCATTACTACACTAGATTTTTCGTTTCCATTCTCTTGATTTCCATTGACTTCGGGAGAATGTGACGCCTCGGCCATAGCCTCGCGTTGTTCAGCTTTGAGCTTCTGCAAAAAAACTAAAATTTTTGAATTTCTACGTTTTTTTTCACCTCAATCTTGTCTGAATCGGGTTCTAAAGACTCTTCACTGTTTCTTGTTTCCGTTGGCTCTGCCGAAATTGTAGTCGTGTTTGTAGTGGTAGCAAGTACTGTCTCGTCAGCCGTGACCATTCTGAAAATTGCTTAACCGAGTTGAAGACGTAGAGATTCTCAGAGAAGTATCAGGAAGTCGGTTTGTAAGAAAATGCGAGATAGATAACGGGGGGTAGTTTGTAAAAACCACGCGCAATTTTCCAGATTTGAACGCGCAAGACAACCAGCTGTGGTAAGGGGGTAACTGAGTATCAAACGTGGTACGCAGCCAAATCGGCCGTCCTCTCTCCTCCCCTTCCTCGGCCGCTGGTCGCCGCCACCGACACTGAGAAGACGGGTGAGCAGCACTCGTCCTTCCCACCTGCGTCTCTTCACGGGTAGTACTCTCTAACCGGTCCGTCCTGGTATTCCGCGTCGGGAGCGTCGACAGGGACATGCTTCATTCGCAGAAAAATGGGTACCAAGGCTGAACTAAAATTTATAGCAATAGAAAACTTTCCAGAATTATCAACCTTTCCAAAATATACATAGTTTTGATAATGCCGGAAAGCGTGATTTTGTTACAGATAAAGTGGACTCAGAAGGGGTCAGGTGAACAAAAAAAAGCAACCGGAAAAAAATATCTGCGAAAAAAAGTCACTGTTGTGATATCAAACATGGTTAAGTAATCTGATTCTTAACTTGCAATATAAAAGTGGGCGGAGCATATTCAAAAGCATTGCAATGAACAATGAGTTTTAACATGGCCACCCGGGCGGTGCGGATGGCGGCGCGGTGTGAGAGGCGAAATGATGTGTGTATGTCGTGAGTGTGTGAGCGTTCCGTGAGCGCATGAATGAGTGTTTTTGAGCGTTATGTGCGTGGCGACGGGTCTCTGTGTCGTCATCGTCATCACCTTGAATGGCCTTAACACGAACACTGGAAAATCGTGATCACCATATTTAGTTTGGTGGGACATATTTTCTATTCTAGACTTATGGAACTGATTCGCGAGAAATGGCATCTGAAGATTGAGAATTGGGGAAGCCATGTTCTCGCTGTGAGAAATGTACTTGGGAGATATTTTGATCACTAATAAAATACGCATGAAAAACAAACAGTGGTGATAAACCGGAATAAAAATATTACTTCGTTTTTCATAGGATAATCACTACCGCATAGAACTGATCAGAAATAGGAGCCTAGAACATGACGGAAACGTTTCTTTTTGTCTTGCTACACGTCGAGATTCAATATTGTTGAGCAGAGCATCCAGCTAAGTGATGGAAGCTCAATTTTACATTATCTCCTAAGAATTTATGTTGCGGTTCCGAGACGGTTAATGCATATTCGCTTATTCGAATAACTGACTGTTCCCATATTTTTCAGCAATCAGTTGACACATCAACAAGATGAAAATTCTGAAATTTAGAGACCTAAACAGTTGATGAGCGTGAATGGAAAACCCTCTATTATCGGTTCGCGAGTACGTGGTGAGCCGCTTACAGGTGGGGTTTGGGTCTCGTTAGGAAATTGGCGCGTTTTAACACGCCAATTTAAAAATTGAAAGAAAGCGCACACACTGCGTTTGTAATACTTTATTCAGTTTAATAAGCAGTTTAAGAAAATTGACAATAAAAATTAATTTTAAAAAAAACATGATTTTCGAAGCAAAATATAAATAGAAAAAATTCCAATATTCGATTTCAATTTTCGAAAAGAAAAACAAACGCAGTGTGTGCGCTTTCTTTCAATTTTTAAATTGGCGCGTTAAAACGCGCCAATTTCCTAACGAGACCCAAACCCCACCTGTAAGCGGCTCACCACGTACTCGCGAACCGATAATATGTGTTTTGAGGTTTGAGAAAAGCGGCAAAATTTGAAACCTCACCGAGCAGCGCATTATACCTCACGGAATGCTACACAGACTTTTTTCGAGCGAAGACGCGTATGTGAGATATTTCAAATAGAGCCGATATAACCCATATTTTCAACTCTATTATTACTAAAAAGACATAAGTTAGAAACATAAAAATACCAGAACTCTTTGTACAACTGAACTTTTTGAATGCAATTTTTAGTCGAACTCTGCGGTCGCTTAAAAAAATCGTATAAGGAATAATGCGTCGATAGCTTAGAGTACGGTGCGAGGTATAAAAAGAGACGGAAAAAACGAGAAATATCTGAAAATAGGATAAAATATTTTTATCGAAAGGAGAGATTATGGGGGAAGAGAAGACGCCGAGAAAAACTCTGGAGCGCTGCTAGTACGCAGTATTTTTTTCAGAGTAGAGAGAGACGTTCACGTGACATCTCCGTGAATAAAAAAATGAGGGGTATGTCTAGAACCTATACTATATGTGAAGTTATTTTCAGAAACAATAATTACGCACGGCACCCCGAACGGAAAATGGAAATTGAGCGAACGTGAAGCGACAGTTCGTGGTCACGAGAAGCGTTTTCTGCGTCTCCTAGTTTTTCATTATCTCTCGCTGCGGTCACCCAATTGCACTATTTCATGACCTCTGAGGAATTCATTTTCTATATGTATAGTTTTCTGAGCATCATTCAAGATGCTGCCTCGTATATTGCCACGGCGAATATTTCCGGGCGGCGAATGCAAGATTTTATTTTTGATTCATGCAATTTTTAAGAGAAATCTCGCAGGAAATGCAATACGGAATATGTTTTTTATTCGTGTTTTTTAAACTGAAAAATTGTTTTCAACCCGCCTCATCCATAAAAGAGTTTTGATGCTGCCACACAGCAAAACATGCGACGCAATTATTTAAAATTTCCGCAAAACTCAGAAATTTGAAATACGCGCCTATAAAATCACCTGGTTTTGTTAGTATAATTTAAATCGGTGAAATCTGAGAAAATGTTTATCAAGCAAAACTTACAAATTTTACATAAAATCGTTAATAAAGTAATACTGAACATTTTAAAAAATCTGATTTTCAATTCTATTTCAAAGATTTTCGTCCACGCCGTCTAAAAAGAGTATTTGAACAAAAACGCTTTATTCGCCTTCAATTTATTATAGAAAGAAAAATGCTTTTGAAGTGGGCATTCTATATGGCAATAATGTATTGGAACAATTCAGATTAATTTAAGCAAAAATTATTTAATGCTTCCAGGAAGCCATTCTCAAAAGTTGATTGTAAAAAGTCATAAAAGGTTGCAGTGAATGCATTATTTTTCGATACCCTGCGAAAAGAAAGGAATGGGTTGAGTGGAAGGGCACACGGTGAATATTTCGAGTCATTGAATACAAGATTTCGTTTCTGAAGAATACGGCTATAAAACTAACTATCGCAAAGAAATCAGTAAGCAAGATATTGTTCATTCTTGTTTTTTTAAGCAGTGGAACTGCCTACGTATCATTACGTAACGCCTTAAAAAGTATCGAAGCATTTTTGTGAAGCGTAAATTTTCACAAAAATCAATGAAATTTCTACGCTCAGTTATTACTTTCGTGTAAAAAGTAAGGAAGAAAAAAAAACGAATTTTTAAAAAACCTAATAGGAGAAACAAGCCGGACGAATTAGGTGTAGTTCAGATACGACACAGAACAGAACGAAAAATTCACGATTACTGGAAAAAAGAAGCAGAGCATACTCTGAAGCAAAAATTAATTATTTTATTAATGTTTCGAGAAGTTTTTTGGGTTTTCGATTTTTTCAGAGCTTCAGTAGCCATAGAGCTTACTATTAGGAAATTGAATATCCACAGACAAAACCTAAGTGAGTTCTGAAAAGTATTGCAAAATCAGGAGCACCGCGGCAAAAGCAGCAAGACTGTCTCAGGAAAGCACACTATCCGAAGAATTTCAGGGTCAAAGTAAATTTGAACATTTTTCCGGGTTGTAAACGACGCGTCGCGGTTGCGTAGCGGTTCGTTCTCTTTACAACGACTCAATAAAGAATTAGGTAGGTGTATGAATTTTCTACTGTTTATAGTAATGCAGTTGTTTGAAATTCAGTGATTTGACAATAAAGGTGGAAAGAAGAGTATGCATAAAATTCTTCGAAATCAAATAAGTATTGTAGAATAGCCATTAAGACCCGATGTAGTCAAAGTTGATCGGTTGATCAACATGAGAAGAGGGATTAAGATATAGTCCCCATGCGTATTGCGACATGATTGTTTCGTTCCTGGATATGCTGTGCGCGATATAATGCACTTTTTCCACCTCACAGTTGTCGCAGCAGTATAGGATATTTTCAGATTTCAATGAAGAAATACATAAATTTGTAATCGATGAAAGAAAAACATTTTCCTCTCATATTTTGCTTAGCTATTAAATTAAAAATATTAAAAATTTATCTATTCAAAATCTTGTTGTATGATGCTGCGGTGAAAATTGTTTTAAACGACAAAAATGGAATAATACGACGCTCAAAGCTAAATAATTTGAAAATTGACGTCCTGCGACGCTTGTGACTAATTTTTTGACTCAGACTGCACAATAACCAATTTAAAATCATTTTTAAATTATAGAAAATCTGTTATATCATTTTTATGTCGTTACGGTAGTCACTAGCGATTCAAAGCATCAAGTTGTGAATGGACTATGGGCGCCGCATTTTCTTAGTTTGAATCTCTGACGACCTTGGTGGACCTATGCATATGCGGATCTGAAGCGCAGACCTCGCTGAGAGAATCCGTGTGATGCATGCATCACTACATAGAAAGAAGACCGATAGGAGCAACACCAACGAGACTTTCACGGCGAAGAGATATTCGAAAGAGCTCCCAAGTAGCGGGCCCACTTAATTATAGCAAAAATGAAAAATTGGGATAGCCCGGACACAGAGCTGACCGAAGATGGACGAAACTGATACAAGAATGGATTCCTCGAGATCAAAAACGACCTGTCGGACGACACCCCATGAGATGGTTCGACTCAATATATCGAGGAAATCAACTGGACCACTATCGCCCAAGATCACCAGACATGGTTAGCTGTGATCCGCGCCCACACTAGCGAAGAACGGATCGGCAAAATAACTATGAAAGTAATTATTATGTATAGACAAATAGTTGGTCAGGAGATACATCGTGAGGGTGTTTAAGCAAGCAGAATAAAAGTGAATTGCCCCGGAATATCCCAAATTGGGAAAAGGTCGCGATACGTCGCTTCTGCGACATAACTCGCGCGTTTTGTCTGCGTTTCTCGAAACTCAGTACTGTATCATCCAAATTCTCCACTATTTCAACACTTCTATAACCGCGGGCGTAAGCAACGCATTCTATGTCTCCTCGTCTCTCATCGTGCTTCAAATCTAACATTTCGGAATCTCCTGAAACGCTTCGCTATTTCGGCTAACATTTGTGCATTGAATTTCTGCGTCTCTTCAAAACGCGAGCACTCTATGACGTGGACACATCGATCAATAAATGAAAATGCTGAATAGAGAAAAAGAGATAAATAAGGGACCGAATTCCGAAACCCAACTTGATAAACAATGGTGACTACCCTGAGCTATGGAATGCCCCAGAAGAACTCGGTTACCGTATTTCTGAAATTTTTCAAATGAGCAAGAGAAATCATGACGTCAGAAACATTGTAAAGGAGCACTTATTTTTTGGTTTCGAAACATTGTACGCTTGTCAAGAGCCTAGCCGTTCTCAAAAATATTTTTCTTGGATAAAAAAAAAGTTCTTCCAATTGAAAAATGTGATTTCATTAGATAAAAAAATGAAAAAAAAAACATTTTATTGCTTTGTATCTATAAATGCTTTTCAGAGGCCCCCTGAAAATGAGATAAAGGAGTTCAGAAATTGTGGGGGGGGGGCGGAAGAAAGTCGCTGCTTAAGCCTTGAGCACCGACGAAATGGAATGCAACTGAAGACCAACAACAAAAAACTATTTTCCAAGTGTTGTTCAGCTCTATCTAATCGCTGTTCACCTTTCGATTCCTTCCGAATGCGCTTTTTATGGATTTTGAATTTATTTTAATATAAAAAGCTTGACTTATTTTAATATAGAACTGCCATTTGTTTGATATAATTGCTCTGCTCATGCTCTTGCTCCGGTGACGAATGAATATCTTTAAATCTTCTTCTTTGGTGGTGGGTGATGAGTGAGCCGCATTTTACCAATAGTTACGAGTAATCTTCTATTATACCGCGTTTAAAGTTGATTTCCAGGAGAAATTTTTTGGAAAAACGCTGTCCAAAGCTGCCATTTTTTCCAGATTTTCCGGAAACTGTCGTCGCAACGAGTTACAATCTACTCACGAATGTTTTCGAGATCTTCAACGATTTCTCCGTCAGAATCCATTATTTGAGGCGAAATATTTAGAAAAAACAGCCGAATATAGCGAAAAAAAGTTTTTAAAAACTTGAAAAAATTGCGTTAAAAAAGAACCTTAAATCGTGCGACGACGGTCTGTGGTCTCGAAGGGAAGAGGCACTCGTTGCCACAGTTTCCGGAAAATCTGGAAAAAATGGCAGCGTTTTTCCAGGAAATTTCTCCTGGAAATCAACTTTGAACGCGGCATTACATGGTGTTTCCGTAATACAGGTGAGTTTCAATTACACGATTTAAAGAAATCTCCTCGGCTTCGTTTCTTGGGACCATTTCTCGGTCTCGCGCAACATTGGGTTTGCGCAAGAGACGGAGAGAATACATAATTTAATATTTATCAAAATCAAAGCTCATACTGCAACGGCTTCTATGTTATTTTTTATAGCGGTATTATCCATCCGCGTGGACGTGATCTTTCGTTTAAAGGCGCTGTTTGGGTCTCGTTAGGAGATAGCGCGTTAAATTTTAAGAAAACAATTTTTCTTAACGCGCTATCCCCTAACGAGACCCAAACAGCGCCTTTAAACGAAAGATCACGTTCACGCGGATGGATAATATTAAAACAGGAAAGTCGGAAAAGCGGAATCTGCCCATATCACAAAGATTCGAGCACTACTGAATCTTTGTGATATGGGCAGATTCCGCTTTTCCGACTTGCGCTTTTCCTTTGATTACGGCATCTAAAGTCGGTTTTTGTAGCATCAAGAGTATCACTAACTAGGGAACCTCGAACAGAAATCTTCTTAACTTTTTCTAAACTTCGACAACAGGTACTTTCGACTACCGAGAATTCAGTACACATGGTGGCTAGTGTGTCGTGTCGATTCAACAATCGATCAATTTTGATTCGATTTGTTGAACGGGCAAATCGATTTGAATCGATTCGATTCGATAAAATCGAATCAACAAAAATAGCGCAAATGCGCTCTACCGACCAATGCCTTCGGCGGCGGTTTGAAATCCTATTTTTTTATCGCTTTCTTTCCGATTGCGTTTTTTAAAGCAACTATGAATTTTTTACACTTTTCTACGATTTTTCACGTTTTGTTTTCGTTTTCACTAAAAAACAGTTAAAAACACCATTTTAAGCCGCCGACAAAGAAATTGTTCGGTAGAGCGCATTTGCACTATTTTTGTTAATTCGATTTTATCGAATCGAATCGAATCGATTCAAATTCGAATCAAATCGATTCGATTTTTATTCAATCGCGATTCGAATCAAGTTGGATCGATTGAATCGATTCAAAAATTGTCGATCCAAAATCGACACGACACACTAATGGTGGCTATCTGCCAAAATTTCTGGAAATCTAGATATTTCGATCTGAAAATCCGGAGCCACCGTGTGTACTGAATTCTCCTTAGTCGAAAGTACCTCCGATCAAATTTTATGGGGTTATTCATGATACATTTTAATGCAAAAAAATGCATTTTAGTTCAGTACTATGTTCAATTAAAATGCAAGGCGGTGTCGGATATTGTCACCGAGAAAGTCTATGCGCCTTTAATGAGTCGATTTACGAGGCCCTCAATTTTTCGGAGAAGAACTCCTACTGTGCGAAAAATTCACATTTTCGGAAACAATTTAAATTAATTTGATAAAAATAATATTTTACAGCCAAAAATGAACGATGAGGAGGCGAAAAAGCGTAAAACTACTATGGCAATGGTGAGAAAATAGTAAAATTATTTATTTGAAAGATTAAAGGCGCATAGACTTTCTCGGTGGCGATATCCGACACCGCCTTGCATTTTAATTGAACATAGTACTGAACTAAAATGCATTTTTTTGCATTAAAATGCTATCGTGAATGTTACATTCTACGCCTATTCTTATAAGTAGGATGTATTATTATTATTATTTGGTGACGTTAACTACCCTGATTCACTAACCCTTTCTAATTCCTCCACATATTTCATGTGGATTTCTCGTCTCTTGAGAACGCTTAAGTTCTCAAGTTCAGTTTCTGTTTCTGTTTTGTCATCTAGAATAAAGACTCTTATTCTACCCATTGCTCTCTCCTTGGGATCATAATGCCCGGACCCCAAGATGCGTCAGTGAATACGATTAAAGTGGCATTTCAGTCCCCAACTACCATTGCGCTAGTGAGGTGTCGGCTGCTTCACCAATTTTCGAACGTTTCTAAATTTCTCCTTTGAAATTGAGGAAAGCATTTGAAATATGCACGTGCAAATTTGAATTCAGAAAGTAATTAAGCAATCCTGCGTTCTTCCTGCGCTCACATAAGAATCTGAAACATGGACCCTTACACAGAGCCTCGCTGAAAGAATCCGTGTGGCGCATGCATCACTAGAAAGGAAATTAATTGGAATGGCCCTCACGGAACAACGCTACCGAGACTTACACCGCGAAGACATCCGAAAGATCTCCCAAGTCACGGACCCACTCAAATACATCAAAAAGAAACAATTAGGCAAACGAAACTGATACAAGAATGGATTCCTCGAGATCAAAAACGACCTGTCGGACGACCCCCCCATGAGATGGTTCGACTCAATATATCAAGGAAATCAACTGGACAACCATCGCCCAAGATCACAAGGCATGGTTAGCTGTGATCCGCGCCCACACAAGTGATTGACGGATCGACTAAGTAACTATCTAAACTAAACTAACTAATGTAAGTAAGTATGTAAGTAAGTAATGTTAAAGATAATAATAAAAGGAAAAAACTAACTCAAATTTCGCATTACTAACTTTAATAAGATGACATATTCTTCAAATATCTCGATTTTTCGCTTTATTTCCCTTGGAAAGTGTAAAAATACACTTTAAAAACCTTTTCTGTTACAGTGTTAGCGGCATATTTAATGTATTTTCTGCAAAGTGTCGTCGTGTTGCTGCGAAAGGAAAATTCCCAATATTTCAAATTTCGGGTTTTTGTTTCTTGTCCGTTGTTTCTATTTTTTTGGATGCTACAGCTCCTATTTTTTTCCAAAGTTTTCAAGATTTTTCGGTTTGGATATTTAAAAAAAAACTAAAAGAAGGTAGGCAAATACTCTTGGACTACATTTTTTTTGAATAACCGGTTATAGAAGTTTTAAATTTTGTTAGGTAATCGTTTTAGGTAATTTAACTGTTTATTAAACTGAATAAATCACAAACGCGGTGTGTGCGCTTTCTTATAATTTTTATATTAGCGCGTTAATACGCGCTATCCCCTAACGACAGCGCCTTTAAACGCGCCTTTAAACGAAAAATCACGTACTCGCGGATAGATAATATATGTATAGCCAGGCAATCGTAAATTCCAATAAAACGTTTATCAGATGTCAAAATAGTCAAAGTGAAAAAAGTGCAGAGAGCAAATGAATATTAAATTAATTAGAGAGATCAATCCTGCTCCGCGAGCTCACTACTGTATTTTACAACAAGTTTATGAGCATCTTTCAGTGACTCACGCAGATCATCGATTTCTGCGGCAATTTCTTTCTGAGCCAATTCAGCAAGCTCACGAGTTCGAGTTTTTACTTGTTCAACTGAAAATTTAGGTTAATTGTCAGAACAACAGTAGTCTAAGTATGATTTAAGTCTTATACTCCAACAATGATACTATTAAACATCAAGAAGTTATTTTGCATGTTATGCAAATAATTTCAAGGCGAGGTATTAATAACATATACTTTTTTTGATAATCAAGGGTTTTCACATCAAACATTGGAAACTTACGGTCATTCAAAAAGGCCTGCCTATCTGATCGTTTTCCTTCGCTAGCTTGTAGGGCTCTATACATTTGAACTGTCGGCTCTTGAAAAATCTGGAAAAAAACAATTGTGAAGCAGTTATAAATGGAACTTTAAGGACCGTCAAATGGGAAGAAATGAACAATTTTAATGAATGGTCTTATATTTTGCTCGTTGATAGATTAACTTTAAATGGCACTTCCTACATTTAAGAAAATCGGAATTAACATTTTCTAACGTATAAATGGGAGCAGGACCGACTCCCCACCAGAATTCCCCTTTATGCTCCTTTAAAAGCTTAAGTCTCACTTACGATTTCATCGTAAAACTCCATGCATACAATTTGATTTCCAGAAGGAAGTTCAATTATAGGCTGGAAAAGTCGTAGATAGTGGAAGGCAGTTATCGGCTTCTCGTTTGGATCAACAAAATATATACGAATTTGAATTTCAAACTCTCCCCATCCAGTTTCAGTTACTTCATATGGCGGCTTTTCGATAACTGTAAAATTTGCAACTAGAAACATATTTAAAATTTGAAATTACCTTTGTAAGGAACGGCATAACTTTCATGCAATTTGAATTGAACCTTTCGAATCCATTTTGTTGGATCTTCTGCAAGATACGGCCTGAAACGGTGTACTGATATTTTCGAAATTATAAATATTTCTTACTTAAGAAAAACAGTCCATTGATGAGTGTGTTGATCAGATTCCCGTTTATATCCAAATGGTGTAGCTGTATTACCATACACAATCGGTTTCACTATACTTTTCTTTTTCATACGCTCTACGACTTCTGTCATGATACTACTGTAAATGCTTAATATTAAAGTTTTGATTAATTAAAGAAATATTGCTTGAGAATAAGCTAAGTTCAGATGAATTAAGTTTTCAAAACCATGGAAATGCACAGAAATTTGAAAAAAAAATCTGCTAGATTTACGATAAACAAAAAGCAGCTGTTATTTTGGAGTGTCGTTGCCTTATTGCATGTCTCTTTTAGAAAAGAACGCGGTTTTAATTTGCCAGAAGTCGTCAGCATACATCGGGATTCTTTTTTTACATCAAATAAATATTGAAAATTCATACTTCCATTTTTTAGAATGAAGACGATAGTTCTGCTTTCTCAAAGATTACGGCCGACATTTTCCTCAGCCTGTCTTCTTCACACATCTCCTTCGTTATTGTGGCAAAGATTCGAGAATGAACGGCATTTTGAGCCTGGTGAAGACGTAATGAAGAGGGTTTGGCATGGACTGACTTATGACTTTAGACGATGGAAAAGGAGATTTCAGGAGGTGAGAATTTCATCCAGGCCACCAACTAATATAATTTTAATATTTGTAGGCCAGAAAAGATGCATTCAAACGTAGACATCCAATCGCTCATATGAAACATGGAACGTTAGATAATGAAGTGTTTCCGTTTCGAGCTGAAATTGTCATCATTGGTGGAGGGCTCACAGGCTCTTCTACAGCTTTTTGGCTGAAAGAAAGATTCCGAGATGAAGACTTCAAAGTAAGCATTTCTATATTTTCCCTAAAAGTTTTATTCGAAACACCTCACAGGTTTAGGTAGTAGTTGTCGAAAATAACGACGTTTTTACAAAAAGCAGCACAATGCTCTCAACGGGAGGAATCACTCAACAGTTTTCTATTCCTGAATTCATCGACATGAGTCTTTTCACCACAGAATTTTTACGGCACGCTGGAGAACATCTACGTATTCTTGGTAATTTCAAAGATTTAGCAATGGTTATGCTTGATTTTCAGATTCTGAGCAACCAGATATTAATTTTTTTCCGGCGGGGTATTTGAAATTAGCAAAGACTGAAGATGAAGTAAAATCGATGCGTGCTGCCTGGAAAACTCAAATGTAAGTATAAAATGAGAATCTCATCCTGTACAAATCAATTTAGTGAACACGGAGCGAAAGTCCAGCTACTATCAAATAGTGAACTTAAAGAAAAATACCCATATATGAATACAGATGATGTACTTTTGGCTAGCTTAGGTGAGAAAATTTAAAGAAAAAAGTTAATAAAATGCTTGTAGGAGTCGAGAATGAAGGAACCATTGACACATGGCAACTACTCTCTGCGATACGTGAAAAAAATATTACACTAGGAGTGCAAGTAAGTGCGCAGTTTTCTTATATCGAACAATTTGCAAAAATTAGGCATATTTATTATAATTATGACAATTTAAAAAATACGTTAAACTTCTTTCTAAGGATGTTTGTGCGGCGACTTGTATTGCCTTTTTCGCGATGAGTATTATTTCAAACAGCGAATGACGCGTAGAAGTATGAGAAGCGCTAGATTTTCGTCTATATTAAGATCTGCGGAAAATTCTTGAACCCACCTAATATTATACAGTCCATCCTATAAGGAAGGATAGGACACTCCATAGATTTTGGCATTTCAGAAAAAAGTATAAACATTCTGTGGATGCCATTCGATTCAGAATAACAGCACACCGTAATATGAGTAAATTCTGAGCATTTGATTTTCGCTACGAATAAAAGTACGGTAGCAATAACCACTTCACAGCTGCAGAAAAATCAAATCCGTGTCTCACACTAAAAAATGTCGTAATGTTGGATAAATAATAGGGAATCAGAAAGAAAACAATGAAGAATGACAAAAAAATCGCTGTCGCATCAAAAATACAAAGTGGTCCTATCCTTATTAGACGGTTTAAAGCTTGAATTTTGTCTGGTACGCCAGTACGGAATTCTTATAGTCATGAAAATCTGGCTCCTGCGGCCGATATTTTTTTAATTATAAATCGAATGGCATTCGCAGGCTTTTGATACCTTTCACCCTTCTGAAAGGCCAAAATCTAGAGAAGCTCCTATCCTTATTGGACGGACTATAGTTTACATTAATTCCCTGTAGTATAAATAATCTATTCCTCTGGTCTTGTAAAAATATTTTTCCAAAAATGTCTCTCTTTAAGTTTTAAAGCATGGTATTAAGCTATTTATTCATAAACATTTTCACGTAAAATATTGAATAATTGAAGGAAAGAAAAAAAAACATGCAATAAGCATTGCAGATAACTAATAGGCTATTCTAAATGATTTTTAGGATATGATGTTTTAATGATATAAGAAATCTCAAATCTGAAAAAATTATGCTTCCGAGTATAAGTGAAGTCCATGAATCCTGCAAGTATATATATCCTCTACTGATTTGTGAACAATTTGATGAACACAATTGATTAGCTATTTGTCAATTATGCTCCGTTGATGTCCAATTGGCACTTCTTATATTGACCATAATGCAACTTTCTGAAAATCTTAACATTTTCTCTAAAAAGTAGGATCTAAAAGTTAAACGAGGCTCAGATTTCAAGTTACCGATGGTTGGGTACCTTTGTCAATTTTCTTGTTGTCTTCAGTACGTGAAAGGAGAAGTAGAAGGTTTTCAATTCGAACGTCATCGTGCAAGCTCTGAAGTTCATGCATTTGGCGACGATTCTACTGCAGATGAAAATAAATTACGAGCACAGCGAATCTCTGGAGTTATCGTGCGACCACAAATGAATGATGCATCTGCTCGGCCCATTAAAACACATTTAATCGTAAATGCTGCAGGACCATGGGCAGGGCAAGTAGCAGAAATGGCAGGAATCGGTGAAAACAATACTCTCGATTTGAGATTTAAAACTCTAATTTCTAGGTAAAGGAACTGGACTATTGGCGGTGCCCGTTCCTGTTCAACCAAGAAAGCGAGATGTCTTCGTTGTTTTTGCTCCAGATGTTCCTGCAGATTTCCCATTCCTTATCGATATTTCTACCGGCGTATTTTGCCGTCAGTCAGATTGTGGTCACACTTTTTTAGTCGGAAGAACGCCCACGAAAGAAGAAGATGACAAAAGAAATCATGACAGTTTGGAAATAGATTACAACGATTTCTATGAAAATATATGGCCTGTACTAGTAGACAGAGCACCTGGATTTCAGACAGCAAAGGTATGATAAAATTGCAAAAAAAAAACGTTTCTTTGACTATTTTCCAGATAAAAAACGCGTGGAGTGGGTATCAAGACATCAATACGTTTGATGACGCGCCCGTCATCGGAGAGCATCCACTCTATACCAACTTTCATATGATGTGTGGATTCGGAGAAAGGTAATTCTTGACGAATGAAAATGCAGGGTGGCTGCCAAATAGTGTTACGCAACTGAGTGGATTCTGGCACATGAACACAAGTCGCTACCGTATCAATTTTATTTTTTATTGATATTGCATATTTATTACTGTTTTTCAATTTCTGGTCGCAACTTCCATTTTTAAGGTAATTACGGCTGCTTCACCTCATTGTGTTCTATTATTCAACTGATGCAGCAGGTGTGTCGAATTGGGAGATCGCTAAGCGGTTGAACATAAAACGAATGCTAGTTCATCGGACTGTTACTCGCTTCCACCGTCTTCGTACACCTGATGACCATCAAAGATCAGGTCGTACTGTCACTTTGACGACGCCAAAAGCGTTCGGGAAAGAATCCGAAGAAATCCGTAGCGAAGCATGACGAAGCTTGCTAAAGACTTCAAAATGTGCCGATATTCTATGGGAATCATTGTCAAAGAGAAGCTGAAGATGACTCCGTATCGTATGCAAAATAGCGCATTCCTGACCAAGAAAATCAAAGCTCTCCGAATGCAAAAAGCATGAAAGCTTCTTCAAGGCACGCGCTCAGGCACACTGTTCACAAACGAGAAAATTTTCACCGTCGAAGCTAATAAGAATGGCCAAAACCATCGGGTTATTGCAAAAGACTTTCAAACTGCCTGTAAGAACGGAAAAATTCTCAATAAGACATCTCATCCGTTTTCAGTCATGGTTTTTGGTGGAATTTGCTCCGATGGCAAAATCATTTGTTGATTTGAGAGCCAAGGTGAACCAAACCTACTACAGAAAACATATTTTAGAGGCTGCAGTTCTTCCGTGGCCCAAATCGCATTTCGGAAACCGATCCTGATGCTTCCAACAAGACGGCGCACCGGCTCATCGCGCCAAGGCCACTCAGCAGTGATGCAAGAACAATTTTCCTGAGTTCATCTCCTCGTCAGAACGGCCAGCGTCGTCACCCGACCTGAATCCTATGGACTACGCTGTTTGGGGATATTTGACACAGAAGGTTTCTACCAATAACTACGCTAGTTTGAGCGCTCTGAAGGCCGCATTTGTGAAAGCCTGGACGAAATAGATGCCAACTACTTGCGTGCCGTGGTGGACGCTTACCCGAAGAGGTTAAGAGCGGTGGTGAAGGCCAAAGAAGGGCGATTTGAAAACTATTGTTAACACTTGTTTTTGTATCATTTCAATAAACTTTTGTCCAATTCTGGTGAAATTGAACTTGTTTGAAGACATTTATAACGTTTCAAACATGTAACACTATTTGGCAGCCAACCTGTATATTGCCAAATTTAATTTTTGATGCTTAAAATCTTCAGATCTAAATGAGATACTGTTAAATCCCTTTTTAACCTGGAATAAATGCGAATTCCCGAGTGGCTGAAAAATTGAATTATACCTGCCAATAGAACAAAAGTCGCATTAATCTGAAGGCTGAAACCGAATTTCATTAAGCAATAATGATCAAGTAATATGTTCTTTATATATCCACAAGGATCAAAGCGTATTCCCAATGGCCCACCTTAAAATTTGTGCAAAAACCCTGATGCAGAGAAAACGGAGACTACTCTATTTCACTCTCCCCGTGAATGTCCCCGTTAAACCCTCTGATTTTCATAAATTGAAAAATTTTCAGAGGTGTTATGCACTCAATGGCCGCTGCACGAGCCTATGCTGAACGAATCTTCGACGGTGCTTACATCAACGTGAACCTCCGGAAATTTGATATGAGACGCATCGTTAAAATGGATCGAATTATTGATACGTGACGACTATAAAATCTGAACAATTAATAACTTTTTGTTTTCCTTTTCGTTACCTCTCGGGTTGATCTTATTTAGACTGATTGAGCGCGGTGTATCTTGCATAGGTAATCCATGGGTCATAGCTATATGGAAGTTTATAGTAGAGCAGCCTCTGATTAATGTGAAGTGCTGAAACAGAACGGTCACATATTGAAAATAGGAGAAAAGTTCTTTTTTTTTCTTTTTCCTCTTATTCACGACGTGAAACAATGGAAAACAACTGTGGTCGGCTGAATATTCTCATCCGGGTTTCTAAGCCATTTGGCGGTTACAATAAGAATGAAACTACGATGCTAATCGAGCAACGGAACTTATTCTGCCCGACGGCTACAGTTTTAGCTCCCTTATTTTTCTCTTGAATAGACGAAGCTACGGAAAAACATCTTCTTCCGTATGAATACTTTCATTAATGATTCTATAGAGCTAGCTTGCTCCACATGGGCCTATATTGACTATATGTCAGATCTTCCGCGTTTGAAATTTGTTAGTTCTTGTTCAATTTATTATAATTAGCATACGTAGCAATCTAGGACCCTCTTTGTTGTTTAATTTAGTGATATTTTTATGGACTATTTCAATTTAATAATAAATAGTGCGAAACATTTTCGTGCTATATTGCGAATTGCTTTACAGATATTTTTTTTTCTAATTAAATTTTGTTTTTGTATTTTGCATATTGCCGTACTGTGGCCCCACGGCGACTTGACTTTTCCAACTTCGTAGGCACTGTCTTGCTGCTCCTCCGAAGTTGCAGAAAAAATTGTTTTATCAATATGCCTTGATGGGACACCAAAATAGTTAGAGGGAAGTATATAAGTCGCCGAAATAAAAGTCGGGCGTCTTTCGTGGAATCCTTTCGTCGCGTCTTCGTTAGTCTTTCAGTTCGTCTTGCGTCATCATTTAAAATACATGTGTGCCAACCCAACGTCTATCTCTGCGTCAGACGAATTCTAGACGATAACGAAGACGAGATGAGACTGTCTTATTTCGTCTTTCGTGGAAGCCATATTCTAGAGTTCATCTGAATATTTACGAATATTTTCTACCGGTTATTTAAGCATTATCCATGTTTCCCTATTATAAATGTTTAGCCATTTCCCCAAATGGAGTGACGTTAAAGAATGTGGACCGAACTTGAGATCATCATCAAGAAGACAACTCACATTTTTCTAAAGTTGGAGGCCCGCTCCAATTCATAACGACCTCGAATGGACGGATATGCAGTGCGGTGAGATGAAAATAAATGGGCCACGCTGATGCAAGAATGGATACCAAGAAATGAAAAACGACCTGTTGGAAAGCCGCCGTTGAGATGGTCAGATTACTTTTAGAAATAAGAAACCACTTCATTACCTTTTTGAGAAACCGGAAAGACGTGATTCGCGCTCAAGCGATGTGAGCGAAGAGCAGATCGATCAGATCACTAAGCATGCAACGCATTTTCTGCAAATATCACGAGCAGTGCTTCAAAAAAACAATTATTTTGGATATTTGAGCGAAGAAAACGAAAATAACGAAGTTAATTTAACTAATCTTCAAAAGACCATCGTCAAATATTCAAGACGATTAAGAAAAGAAAGAAAAAACGAACATTTTTTAGCTCTTGACCGGTGCTGTAAATAATTCACGACGGATATTCGGAAGCATTGTTTTGAAGGGAATGGGTAGGTCTAGCTTCCGCGGATAAGGATTGAAGATTGAATGCTCCCATTTTCCAATACCTGGAAATAGGTATAAAGTGCGTTGCAGGCTTATAGGCTTACCGTTACTTTGGACTGCCATGTAGCAACCGCTTAGGATAGAAGAATGGTTACTTAAAAATCGAATTCAGAGTACAGAAACCAATCAAATTTCAAAATGACATCTGAATAACTACTAGAGTTATGAGGAAATTTCGAACATTTAAAAGAAAGGTCCATCCCGCAATTATGGTAATTTAAAGATTACCAGGTAAGACCAGGAAGTTGAAATTCTGCTATGTGCCTTTAAGGATACTGTGGAAATTGTTTTTGTTTTATTTTATTTTGTCGAAGCGTTCTCACTACTGCATCAATCGATTTTTGCTGAATCCGAACTCGAGAAATCAACGAAAGAAGACCTGTCCTACTCCAAAACTTGATGCAAAAAAAGCCAAACGATCAGTCGTCTGCGTCGCTTCCAAGTCAAGACTATAGTCAAGTCAAGACTTCCTCTTGTAACGGCTTCAATCGAGAGCTGAATTTTGGAGTAAGCCAGTGGGCGGTTTCGAGTGTTCTCAGAAATGATCCCAACATCAAGAGAGCTGTCATGCATCCAACTGCAAACTTCGCCGACGCCCCAAAGTCCTAGGCTAGATATTTCAAGCGGGCATTTGTGAATGCTCCCTGGACTATCAAGAAGTGCTCCAGAACCTTTTGGTTCCGTTCCGTCGTCGATTTAACCGTCGTCAGTTCACTTTCCACCAGGACAAGTCTACTATTCACGTCAATCGCTCTACTTTGGCATGGCTCCAATCCAAACATCGGCGTCCTGCCATGGCCAATCGGCTCTGCAGAATCAGATGGAACCCGTTTGAGGAGAGCTGGCTCGTCGTATTTACCGTAATGGCAGCAAGTACCACTATGGGAAAACTCTGGGATGTGACTATCCCCGAATTGAGAATATTGGAGCAGGAGTTTCAGTCCAAGACCAGCTACATATGTGAATCTATATGCTTGAAACGGTCGCGTATGTCACCATTTTTTTTCGGAATATCGGCTGCTACGTGGAGATTAAAATAAAGGGGAACCTGCCAACCTGCAACGCACAGTAGTTCATAGCGATAGATACAGCCAGAGAAGGGCGGAATTCCGGATTCCGCCGTTTTTTTTTTCATTCCGTTTTCCAGATTCCGGATTCCGTGAAAAAACATTTGTTCCGTTTTCCGTTTTCCGGATTCCAAGTTCCCAAAATCCAATTCCGCCCTACTCTGCAGAGAAGGGCGGAATTCCGCATTCCGCATTCCGGATTCCGTCGTTTTTTCATTCCGTTTTCCGGATTCCAGATTCTGTGAAAAAATTTTTGTTCCGTTTTCCGTTTTCCGGATTCCGATTTCCCAAAATCCAATTCCGCCCTACTCTGGATACAGCTCTCGTTTTAGGCACGGCCATCTTTCCATTTCCGGATTATTTTTGACAACAAATCTCCAGATAAATGCTAACAAAACTGCTTATTCTTTTTGAGACCGTCTAGATAAGAGTTCCACGAAAGATGAAACAAATCGGTCGTTTTTCGCGGAATCCTTTCGTCTCGTCTTGCATTCGTCTTACACCGTCAATTAAAATACACGTGTACCAACACAATGTCTATCTCTGCATCAGACGAATTCTAGACGATGAAGAAGACGAGACGAGACGGTTTTATTTCGTCTTTCGTGGAAGCCTTACGTCTAGAAATAACAAATTGTCTCAGCCTTTACTGTTGTATTTCAACGCGATTCTCTAAGATTACAGCGATCATTCACTTAAAGTTGGAAGAAATCTTCTCATTTTGGACCTTCTTTCGAGCAATTTAGGAATTTGATTTATTGATTAATCCAACGTTTCGGTTGACGTCATTCTCAGAAATTCATTTATCTGAAACTGAGTTAATTAAGCCTAATGTGCGATCAGCTGATATGCAGAATTGCACGATCCTCGTTTGCTCAAACGTAATATAAAAGCTTTGCTCAACTTTCATAGGCTTTTCAGAAAACTTGATTATCGATAATTGCGTTTCGTCCCTAGGCGACGGCGTACATTAGTGAAGAAAAATCAGATTCTTCGAGAAATAAAGAGCGAAAAATGACGCATTTCTATAATAATGCATTTATTCATTTATAAACTCAATTGAACATTACTCTATAAAACAAAAAACATCGAATCATAATCTGCGTGAAACTTGAGAAAAGAAAATGAGCAAAAACCTTCAAAATTCGATGAGAGCTGCAAGAGTTCTCGATTTTAGAAAGGGAGCGGGTAGCGTTTTCTGTGAAAGAAGCAAATCGATGCTATCTGCAAAAGCCAATGCTGAAATTAATTCTATGAGAAGACGCACTTTTCTATTAAAAATGTGAACGATTCGAGTTATTGGGCGAAATGCAGATCAGTTCTTGATTCTTGATCCACCCATGGATTGGAAATCCTTTCGACGTCCAGTGGTTACAGCTCAAGGATCAGAATCTCCATTGAACTTCAGCATGTTCTGGAACATTCTTTCTGATTTATTTGATAATTTGCTTCGTTTTACAGTTGTCTTTTATTGTTTTGAGAATGAATGGGAGGCATTAACAGAAATTGTAACGCGAGAGACTTTGGAGATGAAACTATGTATTACACTTGAAGAAGTGCTTAACAGATTTTCATTTCTATATTAATAAATTTTTTATCAAAAAAGTAGCTTAAACAAACCCGTAATAAATCGAAAAACAGCTTAAAATCTGCTAAGCTCTTCTATGTTTTTGCAGCATATATGGGGAAACAGGGTGGGGAATAAATATAGCGCCGCATTCAAGACGGTGTAATACCTTCAAATCGAAAGATTTTTTTCTGAAAATCAGCTAAAATGTTTGATAAACAACGGCAAAAATGATGGAATTAATAGTTTTCGAATCTTCCTCTTTTCGCTTTGAAGACTGCCTGAAGTCTCTTCGGGTAAGAGTCGACGACGGCTCAAAGTTCGGAAACTGTTAATATGTATTATCATTTTTATTGTTGTTTAATAAACATTTCGGTTGATATTCAGAAAAAAAATCTTTCGATTTGAAGTTATTGCACCGTTTTGAATGCGGCGCTATATTTATTCCTCACCCTGTTTCCCCATATATGCAAGCATTTTGTTGTTGTATTTCTTTAAATTTTCTTTTTTTTTGTTGCGCCGTCTTTTTTACGGATTTCGTACAATTAAATCAGGGGTATTAAGAATGTATGATTCACTCTGTAAAAAGCGAAATGTATTCAAAATAACCAGTTTTTGTTGGAACTCTCGTGTAGCTGGTGCGCGATCGACGCAATTATAATGCGGCGTTCAAAGTTGATTTCCAGGGGTAATTTCCTGGAAAAACGCTGTCCAAAGCTGCCATTTTTTCCCTTCGAGACCACCGACGCACCATTTACGGCTCTTTTTAACGCAATTTTTCAAGTTTTTCAAAAAACTTTTTCGCTATATTCGTCTGTTTCTCCTCAAATGATGGATTCTGACGGAAAAATCGTTGAAGATCTCGAAAACATTCGTGAGTAGATTGTAACACTCGTTGCGACAGTTTCCGGTAAATCTCGAAAAAAATGGCAGGTTTGGACAGCGTTTTTCCAGGAAATTTCTCCTGGAAATAAACTTTGAACGCGGCATAATCAAACAGGATTTTGTATGGTGGACAAAACGAGATCAAAGTTCTTAATATAAATTTCCGAAATTTTCAGATTTACGCGCACTGTTATGGGGTATTTTTGCTATAATTTATATCCTTTTTTACTGGACGTTTGCTGAGGATTTCCTTTCTCAATCATCCAAACCATTCCATGAAGAAGGAATCCATCATTCTTTTGTTCCACATTGATTCCTTTTCATTTTAAATAAAAATTGTTACCAAAAATTGATAATTCTTCCATTAAACCATTTCCTTCGGTTTTTTTTAACCAAATTAAGTCATAGTCGTAGATTTGTTTTCAGTTAACAACTTCCGGTTGTCAATCTGTGATCAGTATGAAAAATATTAATTAGAAACCAACCTTTAAAAGTCGTCTCGTTCTTTCTCGAATATGTCAGAGTATTTTTGAGCGTAGCCACAATCAAGACGAGTTATTCTCAACCGCCATTCATATTTTTGGAATAATAAATCGTCACACTTTAATGAAGGACGTTTTGCTGTAATTTTGTTTTCTCAGAGTTACAAATCTCCTTACCAACAATGAAAATTTCTCAGAAAATATAAAGTAGTTTACTTGGTAAATTCGTAAGCGGTGCCTGCAGTAATAGATCAGAATTTCTTTTACGTGCTTCACATAGTCGACGTCTAGTTCCCAGAATCTTGTGTTGCTGATGTCGACCAGCTAGTCTTGTGAAGTTTCTTGAGTGTTGCTGAATATGTAGTCGGAGTGAGTCAAACTCCTCAATTAAATTTTAATTTCTTTACGCTATGTAACCTGTCAAAATTAGTTTAACAACTATTATTCCGATTTTATTGATCACAATTGCTTGCCGGTTCCCCAGGACTCAGTATTCCATTTCTTCTAATGTTTACTTACTTGGATACTTTGATACTTGGACGCCCGGTGGTCGGCTGGGATGCTCTCTGAGCGCCGGAAACGCGTCTCTTTCCATTTGTTTTGGTTCTGTGCGTCTTGGGACTAGTTGCCGTCGGGAGTATTGAATTTCTTCAGTGCATCGGACCATCTTTTGCGAGATGTCCCTTGGATACCAGAAGGTGATTCGGTTTGTCCATCTATCGTCTTGCCTTCGTTCGACGTGGCCTGCCCATCGGTAGTTCGCGGTGGCTGTGTATTCCACCGCGTCTCGGATGCCGGAGTTTTGCAGTAGATCAACACGCGATGGGCACAGTGAAGATGAGCCCCCCTCAATTGGAAAAATAACCCCCCATATAGAAAAGTAGCATCCCCCCCAAATCGAAAAAGATAATCCCCCCGCCTTTTCATGGAATATGAACCCCCGCTTACAATAAAACCGTCACTTTTCGCCGTGAGAGTTCTTGCTGAAAAGTTTAAATTATTGAGATAATGTATCTCGCGTGACCTCCACCGCCACGTCGCACAAGTGATGCAATAGAAATTATGCTGTTTCCCGCTTCCTATGCAAGTAATGTTGTACTGGATGGAATGATTTTTATAAAGAACAAACTGCTATATTAAATTAATTTGTTTAGTATTATTGAAATTGTATGGCACTGTATCGGTCGGAATAATTTTGAACCTGGTATCCTAGGCAGTAGTTTAGTGGGGGGGGGGGGCTAAAGTTCCTGAGCGGGGGGTTCATCTGCTTCTGGTGGGGTTCTTTTGTTCACAAGCCCCGCCTGTGAACTTACACCCCCCAAAATCAACGGAGGGAAGTTTATGTTCACTGACATCAGCACCCCCCCCCACATAGGAAAACTGCTCCTCTACGCACAAACCGAGAATTTAAATCCCCCAAGAAAAATCTACTACGGTGGTGGACCAAACATTATCTTTGGGGAGCTCAACTCCACCTTGGGGGGGGGGATCAATTACACATGTGGGGGGTTAAATGTGTGTGGGGGCTTATGTTCACTATCGCCCACGCGATTATCCACCTTGACTGCCAACCCAACCCTCAGCTCTAATGTTTAGCGCCTTTCATAAGTTCGTCTTGTGGATCACATGCCACGAATGACAGTTCTTTGTCTTACGCATCTCCTTGTCGGCATCAGAAAAGAAGAGAATCGAATATATTTCTTTGCTTATTTTTTCTATACTTCTTTCACCCGACCTAGATTGATTTATAACTCTCTGTCTCTTGTCCGACATTCCAAATTTTATTCATAAGACTCCGCCCATTTCCTGACTCCAGCGCTCTCGATAAAATAGACCTCTTTCTGCTTATCTAATCTTAATTTGTCATATCTACTCGATTTGACATTTTTACTTATTTTGCGGTTTCCAGGTAACTCACTAGTGAGCCATGTCAATTCTTCTGATTTTGTTGCTTTGCGTTGTAGCTAATTCAGCGCTGGTACAGTTACCACGTAGCAACCGATATGGAATCATAACGTGAGTCATAAAAATCTGAATTTTTGTCTAGATATGATGTGTACGTTCGAAAATATTGATTTTAAAACATTATTTCCATAATTTTGAATCGATATTTTAATTCAATTATTTTTGAAAATGTGTTGTATATTTCAGAAACTTTGACGGTCCATCGCGGAATACCGTAATTGTAGAACAAAAAAGATACGACAGAAATTGCTTCTTCTCTCCCGTCCAATGCATGCTCTCTTACAACGATGAAACCCGTCTGCCACTCGTTGTTACACGAAAATCTGCAAAACGATACGACCCGCTTTTTGCGGACTTTCGTAATTTGAAGTAGCAGCAACCTGACAAGACTCCTTCAATTCGTTCATTCAAGCATTGCTAGAAAAGACAATGCAATTGATCACATTGGGACTTTCTGATAATTCAGCGATCTTCCCTCTTTTCACATCCGTCCTAATAAGGTCTCCATCAATTTAAGCTTAATAAAAGTTAATTTGTTAATAAATGTTATTTTACTGGTACACACCAAAACGCAAACTTCTTTTTCTATTCATACCTATTCTGGATACACAAAAAACGACGTGACGACTCACAAATAGTGCGCAATAGACGCTGGACAACCCGTGACCCCTCATGCGGGACTGATTTTTCCTCTTTTATCAAATAGCGGGAACACAAATTTTATCAAAATAATAGGAATATGTAGACAGGGAAGAATGCGATCTACTTATTATTAAGCGAACAGCTTCAGTCTGTCTGTCCAAGACGTTTCTTTGAATAACTCAAAAGAACGTGGGCCTTTTACTTTGATATTCGGGATGGAGTCATGGCCACCCGAGCGCTTCGCAACCATATCGTTAAGAGGTCGCTGGGTACTTGGTATACTGCACGATAAAAACAGTCTAAATTTTGCTGATATATCAATTGGGATGTCCGTATATCATATGTAAAAAATCAGCATCATATGTGCAAAACTACAACTTCATTGTAGTTTTCATTGCTTATTGTAGTTACTAAAACTACAACATTGTTTTCCAAAGCTTCTGAGACATTCTAGAATTTTCTAGAACAGCGACGTAGCCGCGAACTTTCTGCTGGTATATATATATACGCGTACAACAAGCATAGGAAACATTTAATTGGAAAACGACAAACGCGATTGAACGGGAGAGGTAGATCGGGGAAGAAATTGGTGGAGGAATAAATTATTTTTTTAATTTTCTATATAATGTACATTAGCGGTTGTTTTGGCAAAGTATCACAAAAGTATTAATTAAAACTCTTGCCAATGCTCTGCAATCGATACTAAATTTGCATACGACGTTGATGAGCAAAACGAAAAAGAAAATTCTGCACAGTTTAAGCTTAAATGTTATGTAATACCTGGGTGAGGTTGTGCGAAACCTGGCAAGAACTGCCGAGAAATAGACTACACGTTGTTATCTCTTTGTGAACTTGATCGAATGGTTGCCTGATTATCAGATGCTGTGAGATTCCGAAGGTCGCCACGTCGAATGTTGACACGGCCGAACGCGCCTCCATAAACGTCTCCGTTTGCCTTCATAAACGTGGCAATTGAACGAATTGTGAAATTGTTCAAGTATTCGTTTGGAACAGAGCCATCGTTCTGAATATATTACTTTGATATATATAAATGTCTAATTTAAATAAACCTCATCTGGAATCATTCCCTCGTTTAACATCGGCTTATTCTTGTTCGCAGCAACAGATGATTGCTGCTCAGGTGCAACTTGTGCATTTGGTAAGACAGTCGCTTTACTCCAAATGGTGTCCAGTCGATTCTCAAGAACTGTCATCGTACCTGCAATATTTTAATGATTACTCATGCTACTATACTGCATTACTCACCAAAGACACCATTTTCCAGGCAGATATAAGTGACTCTATTTACAACTTTGAGTATTGGCATTCCGAAAAAAAACATAATAGTTATTAGAGGAGAAAAAGTGACATTGTTTGGCATTACATCGCCTAGACCAATTGTAGACATCGAGATAAACGAAAAATAGAAGGCGTGAAAGAATGAAATTCCAGAATCAGGCGGACCTGATAATTCATCGTATTCGTAAATGAACAAAGTAGCGAATAAAAGATAAACTGCAAAGACTCATTAAATCGAATAGCCGGTTCTTTGACTCACATATCATCACACATACACTGAATTTGATGGGAAGAGAAATGACTTCATCCTCGTCAAGTTTGTCGACAAACCCACGAACCCGACGGAAATTATCAATAATAATGGAGTACATTTTAGTGAGATAAAGCAAAGCCCATTGGCCAAGATCACGAATTACGACGGCTGTCAAGGGTACGAATATAAGACCGTAAACAATAACGAGGGCCTTTCCTAATGATGAAGATGGAGCAATTGAGCCTGAAAGGAGGTCACCAAGAATATTGTTAAAATGTACACTTTTAACAATATTCTAACAGCATTAAAGTGAGAGTCTATTTTAAGAGGTTTCATAAACATTAGTACCGTTGGATAAAATTTTTAGCATTGATTTCATTTTCTCATGATTTTCAAATTTTGAATTTGTATAGTATTTATAGACGCATTTTAAAGCAGAAATGCTTTAAAATTTTCACTTCTGAATATTTTTTTAATAATTTAGAACACTGAATTGCGCGTGATAGAAGCTAAAAGAAAAAAGCGGAGATATCAAACGGTGGTGAGCGCTAGTTTGTTCAAATTTAGCCCTCAAAGTTTCAGTATGCACTCGCCAGTATTGTACGAAGTGGAGTGCTCTTTTCAGGTTGCTTATAATTTGGTGGCTATATTCAGATGGAGAGGGAGAGTCTACTTGAATTAAAGTCTTCATGCTTTTTCAAAAAAACGCTATAATCTTAGCTACATTAGTCATCCGAGCTTTTACGTCGATAATATGAATATAAACGTACCGTATCCAGTAGTTGTGTAGACGTTCATTGAGAAAAAGAATGCCGATCCATAAGTCCATTTTAGGTTATCCGGATTTTCATGTTTATAAAAGGTACTGCCGGAATACAACTCCTCTGCATTTAGCAGTTTGACATAAGCACGCTAAAAAGCAATCAATCAAACATTATAAAAAAGGAGGAGGAATAGAATATAAATCAAGATATACCGTGATGAAATATTCCATTTGTGTGATATTCGTTAATTTCGTCGGGTCCAATATTTCTAGTTCCAGAGTTTGAGCTATATCATAAATGACACGCTCCAATTTCTGTTTGTGGAGTTGCATAGTCTGAAAACCAGCATTCTAATATCAGTGAGAAACTTATTCATAACGCCACATGGAATTTGAAAATTAAAAAAAAATATAATAGCAAGTTTACTGACTATTTAGATTGGTGGTCATAGCGAGAGTTCAGAATTGTTGCAAGAAAGTATTTGTCTCGAAATATGCAGTTACGCGTTGATGTAGGAAAAACCCCTTTTTTATCTTGCGACCTTCTGAAAAATATAAATTTAGCCAATACTGCTATCGAAAATCAGAAGAAGCTGGTAAAAATCATTCAATAACTTTCAGATCAGACCGCATCATCGACGGCTATTTAGCCAATTTTAAAAACAAGGTTATTACAATGACACATTATTTTGAATAAAACGTTTTTCTTTCAAAAGAAAAACACGTCCTTCCCTTCAGGCAAAAACACTTCGCACAAAAACATTGACTCTTCCAGCAGAATTCCGCGCTTTCTGAAATGCAGCCTTACTCGAATGGTGCAGAAGAAACTTCCCCCACGTAATTCACCTAGGGGGAATTGCTAGCCTCGTCGCCTGATCTGAATCCTCTCGACTATTCCATTTGGGGAGTATTACTGAAAAAGGTCTGTGCAAGACCACATTCCAATGTGGAAGTTCTGAAGAAGACACTTCTCAAGGAATGGGACATTCTTTCCACCGACTACCTACGAGCCACCGTAGATGCCTTCACTCTTCCTTTTCAGGATGTCATCGACGCCAAAGAAGACCGAATATTCATTTTTGATTATGAAATTTTTGCGTCCAAATAAAGGGTCTAGTCATGTTCATTTCTTTCGTTTTCTTACTTCACGAATTATTCCATCTCAAAATTTTTTCAGCATTGAAAAGCCACCCTGTCCAGAATTATCGGTAATCAAGTTCGAAATCATATGGGCACGCACTGGTGCATTTCCTGTGCCCATATTTATGAAGCGCAGTTCAACTATCAAAATCACAACACTTTTCGGGACAACAATGGATTCTCTAACAAGGCGGAGCTCCAGCACACATACAAAATTACTCAGCACAGAAACTCACCTTCCTGGTTTTGTAAAGGCATCGGAATGATCAGGTTTCTCGCCGGATTTTGATCCGTTGAACTTTTTCATTTGAGTAGTTTGACTGACAACGCTAAGGCACACTCAAATGTGAATAATTAGAAGACGACTCTTACTATTAGAGGAATGGGATAATTTGCCCGAGGACTGCTTTAATCTTTTTGATAATTCAAATGATTACCGATAATTTTGGACTATCCTGTATATAGAGAAATAGGTATTTAGTTGAAGACGTCTTGCTTTGAAATAGCGAAAATGAGTTAGTAGTTTTGAAAACTTTTGTGTTAAACCATCACATTCAGAACTATATGTTTATTTTTGAGAACATTTTTCTGCATTATGTAGCAAGACAGATAGCTCAATGAAGTCAAGGTTTCAGAAAAAATGTGCATCAGTAACTAATTTACACAATTTCTACGGAGAGATTCTTTCAAATTGTCGATTTCTGCTCATTTTTAAAAACTTTGATTTTCCAGAAAATCGAAAAAAATCGGTCTTCACTTTTTACCTGTATTTCAAAACTTTTCAAAATAATTTCCAAAGTTTCGAGGATTTAGCTATAGCGTGTATGATTTGAGAAATGCTAAAAACAATCAAAATATAATACATACCTTTGGGTACATATTTTATTGACACCGCAAGTATTAATTGAGGATTAAATAATAAAGGAAAGAAAGTGTCTCGAGGGGAAGTCTATGTCATTTGAAAGTAGAAATACCTCGTTCTCATGGCGTGATTCGATTGAAAAGAAGAGAGCAGCGCCCAGGAGAGTGTACAAAAGTACGAGAAGAAGCATGCAGAAGTGACGAAAACCAATCTTTTTATGATTATGTGCAAACCAGTAAAATGATTTGTGAAATCCTGAAATGAAATCGCACGAGAACTACAGATAAATGGAGTTTCAAAAGTTATCAAATATACCGTTGAACTTCATTAATGGTAGACGGGTGCCTGAGCGCGAGTGGCTTTGAAAAGTTCCAAATTCATTTTTATGAATGCTTAAGAGTGAAAAAGGAGCGAGAAGAAATATTTATAATTCAATTATCTATCGATTTGCGTCTCCATCTCCATGCAATTTGTCTGTTTTTGAATTATAAATACAATAAGAGACAATGGTATTGTTCACAATCATTTACTGGAGTATAAACTCTTTCTTGGTAAATTTTCAAAAAAATATTACAAAAGATTAAGTATGGTAGATAATTGCGGAGAGTTTGTTTATTTTTAAACCTGACGGTAAGATGCCTCATAATCGTGGTACTATTTATGACGTTTTGCCTGCTTCAAAAATTTTTAAAGGAATAAATGCACGTTGACGAAATACGGAGCAAATAGGAACGCGAAATTCGGCTCCTATAGCGTCCGCGTTACATCTGACTCTAACGTTTTAGCTTTAATCACAAGGCAAAGTGGCTAGGCTGACATAGATCGGTATTAAACGCAGAATATCTTAGGCAACGGGCTCACTGTATTCACTGTAATCGCACACAATCCCCATCGCTCAAGTATACATAAATATCATTTAATATATAACATACAGTATACCCGATTGTGATTATTGTGGTTGCAGCGCATATAATATAATATATATGACTCGTTTATTTGCACATTTCAGAACCATTTCACATTAATTCGATTAACTAATGCCCAAAACCACACTTTTGTAAAAAAAGTATTTTCCCATGAAAGCTACAACGGAAAATGGGGGCGAAACAATACTTTTTCGCCTACTGTATTTCTTATTGCTGCATTCCTTTGTTTGTATTTGGTCATTTGTATAAATGCCCAAATTAGGCTATAGTGTCCGTTTAATTTAGAACCTCGTTTTTTTGGCGTTCGGAAATGAAATAAATGCCTGCTTCATTAATAAATAATTCACGGTAAGCTAAGACACTCTAGTAACCAGTAAGTTAATTATTAATTATTAATCGTAAAACTTACTATTATTAACGGGAACAATCGGCATACTTCTTATGCTCTGAGCCATCGAAAGACTAATTTTGCCGTGTTTTGCGTAATTTCTTCGAACAGCTTCATCTTCGTCTTCGTTGTCATCATCGATGCATCCATTTGCAACGTATCTAGGTAGATTTGAGTTCTTTTGGTATATTCCTAAAATGAATTGTTGTTCGTGAATGCAAATTTAAACAATGATGCAAGGAGGTAGGCCTGCTAGGCAGAGTGTTTCTAACCTGTGACAGTGTAGTAATTTTTCGCATAATAGTTATCGATTGCATGAGGGTTTCCCGGTTCTGTGCGATCATTTCCATTATCCTCCCTTAGCGTTAAAGGAGAAACCTGAAATTTTCATAGCATCTGAAATGAAAGGATTTTACAGGAATCATACCTTACATTTCCGGTATTGGCGATGCATTGTGCTCTGAGAAAGTCATTTTTGTAAAACTAAAAATATGAAAGCTACTTAGTTTAACCTCATTTGACGGGGAAATGTCTTCTTTTGATATAGCTGGTGATTGTCGGAGAATGCTTTTGATCGGCCTCTTATGCTCATCCGACATGCTTATGGTTCGAATTCGTTCACTGGAACAACTAATCGTGAAATATTTCAATTAGCAACATTCACAAGAGAATTGAGAATTAGTGATGTAAAAACTCACCAAAACAACTATTTTTTCATGTATTTCCTTTTGAAGGGCCTATTGTCGGCTTTCAGAGATACTCGGATTTTTAAAATAACATTTTCGCACTTCTTGCTGCTTACTAAAAAGTTTAATTTATGTTAACTTTTATAAATTTCACGGGTATTCAAGTAAATAATTTCAGAATGATAAAATTATTTAAAATATTGATTGTAAAATATGGAGCCAACTTTCGCGTCAGCCGTTGCCCGCTGGCGCTTTTTTAGATCAGACAGTTTCAAGTAATTTTTTATTCGATTTCATGGTTCTTCGCAAATGTTGCCCGCTTTCGTGCATCTTGCGTTACATCGAAAGAGATGAAGTTCGTTCTAGACTATTGGTTGAAATCTTCACAGAAGAATGCCGAAATTGAAAACAGAAACAAACTTCTAAAATTGGTTTCAAGATTTCAAACAAGAGAGGAGACTGTCAGAAGAAGCGCAAAAAGAAAGCTCAACATGGTCCATTACCACGTCAGAAAAGCAACGATTCTTTTGGTAAAGAGCAAGATCATTTCTAAAGATTCCAAAATCTGCTTTCAGGCACGCGACGCGGTAACGCATCTGACGACTCTCTTTATTTGCTGGTTCATGAAGCTTCTCATCCGCAACAGAAAAAACATCACATGCTTCCGTGCACCAAGTGTCTCACTATGATACGTTCCAGCAAGATAAAGCTCTAGCTCCCGCAGCGAAAATGGTCTAGTCTTGGAGCAAGGCCAAGCTTCGAGCCTGAATCGCAATCCAATAAATTATTCTGTAGGGTGACGCTTCAAGCAAGAGTTCTGGCGGTTCCACTACAAAATTTAAAGACATAAAAGAATTCTTCACTTGAGCTATACGAAGTGTTTAAAAGAAGTCGGAAAAAATCAGAGGCTGAATCGAGCTATTAAAATTTTACTAAATAGTTACTGTTTCCTTGATGCACGAGTACTTTGGCCGCACTTTGCACGTAGCGGCCTTCAAAATTTCTACATTTGAATACTTTTCATTTTGTCAAAAGTTGTTTAGGGAATACTACAAAAAAGGTATTTTATTTTTTTCTGGTTAACTACTTTCTTATTCGTTAATTATAAACTGATGAGAGTTATATAAAGAGGAATCGAGAAATATTTCAGTTAATGGGAATTCTATGCGTAATTAATTTGAAAACTTTAAAAATGATAAAACAATATATTTTTTGGCCTTGTGGCAAGTATCGAAATTTGAAAATTTCAATTTTCAATAGAAAAAAATCAAATGGCGATTTAATTACAGTATATTTATTCTGAGATTTTTTTTTTCAGACAGCTTCTTACTGAGGAATGCTCTAGTATAGCTGACAGTTATGATTGGAAGACGTTCTGCGCAAATTGATCTGCTTTTGGTAAGAATTTTTAAAAGTGCTTTATTGATTTTCCGGATGTTCAAACATGTCAGATTGTCGTGGGACATGTTCTGATTTCAGTTATTAGTTGTACGCAGGCACCATGAGGGGTGCTCGACATTTTTACTGTCCTTGTTTTTTAGTATGTTTCTTTATTTTCACAAGATTCTTCCTATGTGAAAATAGTTTCGCAATACAACTCGAATTTTGTTCACTAACTAACTATAAGGATTAGAAAAATCTGAAAAAGAATTCAAACCTTTTTTGGGATTTCGGTGACGATTTTGCGCTGATTGCATCTTCTGCTTCTGCTGACTTTTGGCCTATATTGAGTGCCTGAAATAATTTTTCGGAATTCTTAAATTTTTCTGAATTACCTGGCCCCACTGGTAACTACTGAAGCTACTTCATTCAACGCTTCGTGCTCTTTCATTAAAAAGCACAAAAGATGTATAATTATATATTTAAGTAAACTTATAGTTATTTACCATAGAAGTTTTACGGCTGTCCTCCTTTTTCTGATGCGAATCCGCTAAATTACCAGGCAATGTAGACTCTCCGGCGCTTGAGTTGTTTGATGAAGTAGTTGAACAGCTCTCCGATTCCTCGTTAATGTCTAAAATTGACTGAGATATATTACTTTTTCAATATTCAAGGGAAAAAAAACCTTGTGTCTGCAGTTTCAGCCTTCGAATTTCTTTGGAAAAAGCGCTAGACGGTCTAAGTTGAGTAGGGGAATTGAGAATTTCAGTTTCTTCATTGTGCATTGAAATTGATGGCTGGGAACACGTGTGTGCATTCTCCTAAATGAGATCATTCGGATAATATATGTAAAAAAATAATTTCACGGATGAAATACGTTATATTTAGGAACCTGTGGCGAGACCAAAACATGTACACTTCTCCAGCAACGTTTTTCTCATCCAACACCTAATTATAGCTTGTATACACGTATTCCACTTTTTGTTAGCCGATATGAGAAGTCGGCTATTTTTGGAACAAATAAGGACCCGAAAATGTGGTCTTCATCCGCGCGAAATTCACCTGTTTAATTAATTTCACTGTTTTATTACCGGTTTCATTGCTTGCTGTCTTGAAATAAATACGCTTGCGACCAAAGAGATATCAACATTCGTGTTCATCTTTGGAAAACAGTAACTTTGGGTTCTTACGATAATGGCAAGATCATAAGATCATTTTAGAAAGTTTCAAGGGAATCTTCCAAAAATAGAAACTCATCTAATATTCACGCGGTCAGTTCAAAATTCGTTGATTTCAAAGGAAGTTTTCTTGTGAGAGCTATAAAGCAATTGCAAACAGCAAAATTTAAGTTTTATTCTTGTAAAAATGAAACATGAATATTTCTGAAATTATCGAAAAATTCTCGCATTACGGCCAATGCCAATAGTCGGCGTATTTCAAAAATGCAAAAGCAAAATGATAGTGATATCTGATAGACTCTGAACAAATTCAGCGCTTTTCAAAACTTTGAAAGATGAAGAAATTCTATTATTCTTACCGCCATCATATCGTCTTGCGCTGGAAATAACAGGCTTCTGTTTCAATGGGAGATTCCTCTAAAATTAAAAATAACTATTCTCTGAGCAATTAATAAGAGAATTGGATAACGAGAAGGTTGTGAAGCAGAAAAGCATGTGGAATGATTGATTAATTATAGAAAACATGTAATCCTTTTCGAAGAAAAATAAAACAATGGAAGTTCATAATCATACAAACATCAGATGAAGAGAATTGGTGAGGGCGAAGGCGTGAAATGAGGTCGTTGATTACCAAAAATTGACCTTTTCCTCTTTGACTTTTGCAAGAAATATTGTTTTCCCAATTGACGTTTTGATATTCTGTTCCTTGGATAATTTATTTTATTTAATTTCTATTAAATTGATAATAAGGAAAAGCTTTTCTATCTAACGTATTAGGTTGTAACATAAGAAACCGCGGTTTGATCCAAAAACAAAATTTATTATAAAAAACAAAATTACAAAACTTTAATCCAAAAGATATTCGCCATTATTATCGGCTATTTGTCGCCAACGTCCACGCAAAGAATGGATGCCCTTCTCGAAGAACTCGGCCGGCTGCGACTCGAAGAAGTTAGACACCCAAATTTGGACCTCGTCGCGGTTTTTGAACTTTTTCTCGGCCAGAGAGTGCTGCATCGACCGGAACAGATGGTAGTCGGATGGCGCCAGGTCAGGGCTGTATGGCGGGTGAGGCAGGACTTCCCAGCCCAATTCCTCGATTTTCCGTGCAGTGATCTTTGCAACATGCGGCCGGGCGTTGTCGTGAAGAAATTTTGTTGACGCCGTATCCACACCTTGACGTCGCAGCGCTTGATCCACACGGTCCGATTGATGTTGATAGAGGTCCGCCGTAACTGTTTGACCCGAATCCAGAACCTCAAAATACACAAGACCTTTGCTGTCCCACCAAACACAAAGCATCACCTTTTTTCCGTGGATGTCCGATTTTGGAGTCGGTTTTGGGGCCTCACGGGGGTCCAACCACTGCCGTTTTCTTGTTGTGTTGTCGTAGCAGATCCACTTTTCATCTGACGTAACAATGGAGTCGAAAAAACCGCCAGTTTTTGCACGACGAGTGAGAATTCCGGTCATTGTCACTCGGGTCGCC
Organism: Caenorhabditis inopinata; assembly: GCA_003052745.1. Taxonomy (NCBI): domain Eukaryota; kingdom Metazoa; phylum Nematoda; class Chromadorea; order Rhabditida; family Rhabditidae; genus Caenorhabditis; species Caenorhabditis inopinata. The sequence goes on from AP018154.1 coordinate 19,114,219, forward strand.
TTGTTTGCATTGCTCAACTGGTGTGGCACCCACTTTCCGCACCTGTTCGTCTTGCCGATTTTATGCAAGTGACGCTCAATTGTCATGTGAGAGCAGCCAAACTGTTCTGCAAGCTCTCGAGTTGTTTGGCACGGATCCGACTCTATTGCTTCCTTCAACAGGTCATTGTCGACGACTTCAGCTCGATGTCCATGTTCATGATCCTCCAAGCTTTCGTCACCACTTTGGAATCGTTTAAACCACTCCTGGCATTGACGTTCAGACAGGGCTTCCTCGCCAAATACTTTAAAGAGCGCACGATGAGATTCAGCAGCCGATTTGCCGTGCTTAAAGTCGTACCACATGCAAACTCGCATTCGAAATTTTTGATCAGACATTTTCTAAACACTTTTTCTTGTGGAAAAATAAAGTAAACATAGACAAATTATATATCAAACGATGCGCAATAAAACGTTCTTTCTAATAGACAAAACCGCATTCAAAAATATTTTATTACAAAAAAATATGAATGAACTAAGACAACCGCGGTTTCTTATGTTACAACCTAATAATTAGTTCAAAAGGCGGTGTGAATCCCCAGCCGGTAAGATTCCACCTCGTTGAAATTGAGAAATGCTCCGCGCGCAGAGCGGTGGTCCGAGTCTAATGGGGTTATTCATGAAAAGCACAATTGCATTTTAATGCAAAAAATGCCACTTTAATGTTATTCACGATTGCATTAAAATGCTTTTCGTGCTTTTCATGAATAACCCCATAAGCTTTTTAAAAGAAGGTGCGAACGTAAACTACAAAAATATTGCCAACAATATTGTTAATTAACAAAATTAAAAAAATAATAAAATCTTCAATTTTTAATAAGAATTAAATTGAATTTTTTCATTTTTACTTTAGAAGTTTTAGAAGTCAAAATGGAAGAAAAGTCGAAGAGGAAAAAGTAATTTTGAAAAATTTTTTTTGTAAATGTCAAAAAATCCATATTTGGAAGTCAAAAAAAAAAAGTCAATGAGTAAAAAAAGAGAAAAGAAAAAAAAGTAAATTTTTCTAAGACATATTTTGTAAAAATGAAAAAGCCTGGCATTTGGCAATCAATGAGCTTTTTAAAAAAAGTCAAACAGTTTTCAGTCAAAGAGTATTAACCCCGAAATTGTAATGAAATCTGGAATTGGGACGTCATACAGCTTTGTGAAAACTAGCTTGTCTCAATACATTGAAAGAAGAAATGTAGTTCAGTGAACGCTGTACGACTTATCAACGCATTGAATTCAATTGGATGTTCTGCAACCACAGAACATACTTTCAATCCATAAAAAAAGAAAGAAATGATCGTTTTCTCCGATTTAAAAGCTTAGCCCACTCTTTGCTACTTTGAACATAAAACCACTCAGCCAGTAAACCCCATTGAAATCAAACCATCTAATAACCGAAAATGAGAAGAGGATTTATTTTCTATCGGTGGCGAAACGGATTGATAACTGATTGGACGGGAGACGGACCGTCATGTAGCGACGTGGTTTTTTACGCGATAAGAGCAAAAATCAGAAAGTGACAGGTGTTTCTTGAAGGGATAGAAGAAGGTCAACGCAATAACGACGTCATTGGATGAATGTGAAAAAAGCGGTGGAAAAAATTGGAGTGGTCGCAGAATTGGCTGATGATAAATACATAGTTATAACAGTACACAAATCAAGTACACTTACCTAATTAGCTGCCAAAGCCTTATCATGGAGGCTGGTTTGTCCAAGAGATACGGTAAGAACATTGCAAAATACAGAGGGAAAACATCAAACAACGAAATTTAATAGTAGATTAATCTTTTTACAATAGCATTATTTTCTATGACATCAGTTAATCCGAACAGTAATTTTAATCCGAATATTCATGACAGCTGATGGTAAAATTGGACTGACAGGGAACATTGTGGAAGTGTTTTAGGTGTTTTTTTTCAAATGGAAAATTAGAAAATTATATTCAAAAAGGGTCGCAAATTTTATCGAAGACAAAAAGTCGTCTTTCATCTCGTTTTTCGTCTCCTCGCCTTGCATTCGTCTTACGCAATAAAGAAGTTGTACATGTGTACCAACTCAATGTCTATCACTATCTCTTTTTTCTATATAGCGCCGGCCCGAGTTGACCCGAATCATTTATGGTCATTGGGAGTTATGTAACAGAATTTAATAAATGAACAAGGCGAAGTGACTTGCAGGGTGAGGAAAAAGTACTGTAACCCCACTTTGACGCAGAGTAGGGCGGAATTGGGAACTCAGAATCCAGAAAACGGAAAAAAATATTTTTTCACGGAATCTGGAATCCGGAAAACGGAATGTAAAAAAACGGCGGAATCCGGAATGCGAAAAACGGAATTTAACCATTAATGAGGGAACATTTATGATGTAAATGCGCTCTGTTCGCAAAACTTTTTGCGGGAGTTCAAAAAAGTATACTTTTCACAACAATTGAGTATAAAGAATTAAAACGGAATAAAAACGCCATATCGCGGAATCCGGAATACGGAAAACGGAAAATACATTTTTCACGGAATCTGGAATCCGGAAAACGGAAAAAAATGTTTTTCACGGAATCTGGGATCCGGAAGACGGAATGAAAAAAACGGCGGAATCCGGAATTCCGCCCTTCTCTGCTTTGACGCAGGATGGTGTGTGTTGGCGCACTTTTCGTGCTGTTGTCGATTCGCAAAGCTTCATGTTTCTATCTCAGTTTTTACAGTAATTGCGGGTCCTTCTGTGCACTTATACGCTCTGCTCAAGTACGCCAAGACAACTGGTGAGATCCATTGAGCACTCGCGATTGGCAAAATTACTGTCTGCAGGGCCATCAAACGTTCTGAAGCAACTTGGGGGGATAATACCGATCGACCGAGAAATCGCCGCTCGAGGACTTCCACCACTCTAAAGCGAGTCAAAACGATTCGGGAAACGATCCGACGCAATCCACACAGAAGTATGCTCAAGATGGGTGAAGAAGGCGGAACGGTGATAATAGTTGTCAAAAATGTGTTGGAGAAGAAGCCATATTGAGAGCAAAAAATTGATATTCTTTCGGATCGAAATAAACTCGCCCGAATTCCAAAAATGAGAAGCGCTTCTTGCAGGCACGCTACAGTGTTCATCGATGAGAATCTATTCAATTTGAAAGCAGAATTCAATTTCCAAAATCATCGTGTAATTGCTCGAGATCCTCGGGAAGCCAATAGCAGAGATCAGCTTATTCATCGTGCTCTCCATCCACAGTAAATCTTGGTTTTTGGAGGAATCACATCGAACGCTTTTGTAAGATTTTGGGAAAAGCCATGCTTTGTTGCGAATACTACGTATTCACAATAATCAATTAAACTTTCACTGAAAAATTTCCTTATTTCATTTTAATTTAATCCTTTCTTCCAGCTTCCGCCGTGGGAATTTGAACTGCCGCCGGAAACTCTGGGTCTAGCCGCGATGCGCCGCGACGCCCCGCGACTCGCGTGCGTTTTTGGGCCAATAACAAATTTGGAGTTCATTCATCTTTATCATCATCCTATCAGAGCAACGATGGATTTTTAAATGGCTTTTTTAAAATATATTTTTTGCCATCTTTATCAATTGAGGTTTTTTACAGCTGACCAACAGTTTCAGGCTTTTTCCCCTCTATAAATATTATAAATTTAATCTTCTTTTTTTCTCTGTTTAAAAAACACGCTTTCATCCGCATAGCGCTAGGCGTAGCATCATTGGAGAGTCATCTTTAACTGACTCATCAAATGCTTCCCTACTCCCAACCTCACTTTGGATACCAAAATTGGACTTTCCATCAGAACGGAGCACCGGCTCACACCGCTAAACGAGCTAATCAGTGGTGCGAAGCGATCCGTGAAAGAATGGCCTGCCTCGAGCCCTGATCTCAATCCAATGGATTATTCCGCTGAGGAACTCTTCAAGCGAAGGTCATAAGCTCGTCATCACACAAATTTGGATGGTCTCAAAAACCCTTACTCGCAGAATGGGACTATCTGTCTCTGGACTACCACCATCGATGGATACCCGAAGAGATTGAGGGAGGTCATCAAGAACGGAGGTGGCAGAATCGAACAATTATAATTTTTATCTTGTTATTTGTTATTCTTGTAAACTCCTGTTAAAATTTTGAAGTGGATTCGATCTTTTTTTGGAAAGTTATACAGTTTTTTTCTGTTACAGTACTTTTTCCGCAACCTGTATAACAGAGAAGGGCGGATTTCCGGCTTTCGCCGTTTTTTTCATTCCGTCTTCCGGATTCCAGATTCCGTGAAAAATTTTTTCTCCGTTTTCCGGATTCCGAGTTCCCAAAATCCAATTCCGCCCCACTCTGCAGAGAAGGGCGGATTTCCGGCTTTCGCCGTTTTTTTCATTCCGTCTTCCGGATTCCAGATTCCGTGAAAAATTTTTTTCCGTTTTCCGGATTCCGAGTTCCCAAAATCCAATTCCGCCCCACTCTGCAGAGAAGGGCGGAATTCCGGATTCCGGATTCCGCCGTTTTTTTTCCGTCTTCCGGATTCCAGATTCCGTGAAAATTTTTTTCCTGCTGTATAAGTATAGAGAGTTGTTTTAAAGAGCACGAGAAGTAATCAATTATGAATAGTCTAATTGTTCATAAGCTTAACTTGACAGTGTGCAAACTTCAGCAGAAAATTGATTAAAAGCCTTTGTCAGCTTGTCAGCAAACCTGAAACTGCCGTGTCCCCTATTAAAGTTGTGTTTTGAACTGCAATATGTAGTAATTATATAGTGCGTTGCAGATTCGTACATAGTTCCTGCCTTATTTTGGACAGCCACGTAGCAGGGGGGGGGGTATAGGAGTTCGGTTTTTTGAAAATCGGATTCAGAGTACAAAACTACACATGGCTAGCAAAATTCATATCTAAATATCTAAAAAATATCTAAAAAATCTAAAAATATCTGAAAAACTACTCATGTTATGAAGAACCTTCGAAAGTTTAAAAGAAAGGTTCAACACACTGTTATGGTGATTTAGAGAGCACAAATCATGTGCATGAGCACAAATCCAAGAGAATAAAGTTTGCAAAAGATAACTTAATCACTGATTGGAATTCCAGATTATGATTGCACATATGTGCGAAAATGGACGTTGGTGGGGGATCCGTGATGTGCTGGGCTGCATTCACCGCCACAAAGAAGCTCCAACTGGTGGTCATATCTATGGATGCCGTGGCAGGTGCTCCAAATCAGTTTGGTACAACCGTCGCCGTCTACCTGAGCTCGTATTCCAGCAAACTCGACGAAAGACTGGTTCTCCAAGCAAGAAACATCATTTTTATGATTATGAGCTGGCCAGTATGTTATCCTGATTTAAGCCGAATAGACCCTATTCAGAACTGTACCAGAATAAGTTCAGAACAAGTAAACAAAGATTTATCGAAAATCAATGGAATATCATTCCACAAAATGATACGATCACTCAATAAGAAAAGGTAAAAATCAAAAATTAATCGTATTTGAAACATTTTAATAACTGGACTTCTGTTCTGGCGAGTGACATCGAAAATTCGATTTTGGTCCACTTGATGCCAACCTTCGAGAATTTCTTTTTTGAGGTTTTCCATTCTGTCGTTGCACTTGTTTCCCTCGTGGATTTTTCAAACCATGTAGCTCCAAATGCTCTTAACAATGTTGATACCAGAGTAGGGCGGAATCGGATTTTGGGAACTCGGAATCCGGAGAACGGAAAATGGAAAAACATTTTTTTACCGAATCTGGAATCCGGAAGACGAAATGAAAAAAACGGCGGAATTCGATTTTGGGAACTCGGAATCCGGAGAACGGAAAATGGAAAAAAAAAAATTTTTCACCGAATCTGGAATCCGGAAGACGAAATGAAAAAACGGCGGAATCCGGAATTCCGCCCTTCTCTGGTTGATACCTGTTGAGCAGAAAAGCCAATCCAAAATGGAAAATCAATTCATCCATTTGATGATCCATACGAGCGCGATGGTAAGGGGCTAAAAATGATTTGTTACGATTCCGACGCCAACATGGTAAAAGATCATGTCTCATAGCATTTCTGTATTCTGCTCCATCCGTTTTCTTCGAAACGAAGCACAGTTTGACTGTGCCGATCAAGCAAACAGCAATCCACACCCTCACTTCGCCTTCCTTGAAATTTCGACGAGAGTAACCAATACGAAGGCAAAAAGTCATCTTCCTTCGTCTTTCCGCTCGTCTTGCATTCGTCTTGCAATAAAAAAGTTGTCAAAACACTGCGCTAGACGAATTCAAGACGAAGACGAAGACGAGACGAGAGAGCCGATATTTCGTCCAAATGGAAGCCTTATTACCAACACAATGTCTATCTCTGCATCAGACGAATCAAAGACGGAGACGAAAACGAGACGGTCTCATTTTGTCTTTCGTGAAAGCCTTAGTTTGTGGATACACTGAGATTCGCACTAAAAAACTTTCAGAATGTGTTAATCAGTGATAAATAATTACCGTAAAAACTCAAATAGTGTTGCATGCAATCCTATTGTTCAAGCTTGTCTCTGCGGGGCAATACTATTAGGGGCGCAAATCAATGAGGGGTTCAAATCTATTAGAGGTTTTACGGTAAACTGCAATGATCCGGATGCATTTCGATTATATTGCCACAGCATACGATACTGTCGTCATAACTTCAAAGGAGTAGTTATCATTGTTTAGGCTTCCATTTCTTTTTTTTCCGTCTTTTGAAGATTAGCTTCATTTCGAAAATAAAGTCCAAACCAAACACAAGCCAAGCTTAAAGACTCGGAAACAATATCACGGGTACGAGCAATTCTCACTGGCCGGAATGCTCCGCTGCACATGAAAATGATTGGAAATATCATATATTATCCATCCGCGAGTACGTGATTTTTCGTTTCTCGTTAGGGGATAGCGTGCTAATTTAAAAATTGTAAGAAAGCGCACACACTTTATTCAGTTTAATAAAAAGTTTAAGAAATTTGACAACAAAAATTAATTGAAAAAAACATGATTTTCGAAGCAAAATATAGAATTAATTCCATTATTCGCTACAATTTTCGAAAAGAAATCACAAACGCAGTGTGTGCGCTTTCTTACAATTTTTAAATTGGCGCGCTATCCCCTAACGAGACCCAAACAGCGCCTTTAAACTACAAATCACGTCCTCGCGGATGGATAATATATAAAAGAATTACGGCAACGTTACTAACTTAAAAGTATTATTGATAATCGATATTTTATATTTAAACCGTGACAATTATAGACATATTTTTATTTTTGCCTCATGAGTATGAGGCCCACGTGCCCTCCTTCATTGAATAAACTAAACTATCGATGCATGGAGTACTGCGGACTAGACATAACTTGAAAACTCGACAACGTTTTATGTGGAGTGAGTTACTTTATTTCTAGTTACTTAGTTATTTACTTACGCTATGTTTTTCAAGTGGAAAGAACAAAGGAAGCCCTGTTCATCATAAACCCATGTTTTTCGCTGATATTTGTTTCACTTTTTTGACGTCTTTCCTCGTGTGAGGTTATATTTTTATGGAACCCCGAATGACCATTTACCATATGAAATGGTGTTTCAAAAAGCATTTTCTACGCTATCTACATGCTTTTGCATGTGGTAAATTTTTATAGCTGAAGCATCTAGCAAATTCGAAGAAATTGTAAAAAACGAATATTCCGAAAAAATTAGTGTGTAGAAGGATATGTAGAAGGGAATCAGTTGTTGATCTTCTATACTACTCAGCCACTACGTGGCGTAGAAGATCAGCAACCAGATTCTCTCCTACACATCCGGAGGAGATCGGCACCCTGGCAGAGTCTCAGTTGGCTGATAGGAATACGTGTCATATCGGGTCGGAGGCAGCCCCGACAGATCTAAATTTGGCTTAGCAGGCCATAATAGAGAAAACAGGCACACACAAATAGCGGCAAGCAGCAATCAAAACTGTCTCAGTCCTATCGCAAGCGCACACAAACGATTTACGGATCAACTAAGTAACTAAGTAAGTAAGTATACATTTGGGGAACACTATATTTTTAATATTTTTACAGGATTGCTTCCCTTTTGTGCCGATTTTGGGATTAGGTATCTCAAATTTGGCGCCAGTAAAGACAGGAGAAAAAAGTGGTCACTTTCGCTTTTTTGTATATATACAAAAAAGCGAAAGTGACGACTTATTGCTAAGTTATTTAACTATAGTTAAATAACTTAGCAATAAATTAGTGATAGAGATCTTTCGTAAAAAAGGAAAACTGAGACTGATTCGATGACCCGGCTTACGAGAATTTGCGGAAAGATAATGAAAAAATAAAATAATTCGATTAGTTCTGTCTTGTTAAATCGCAGATAATTGGTCAATGTTCATAGAATTAATTCATTATACTCAGATAAAATGATCAAGTGGTCAGAGATACTAAAAAAAAGGAGGAAGTAATCTTAAAAAGTGTATTGCAATTCAAAAAACAGCGCAAGTTCCTCCCACAATTGCAACGTCATGGCACACGTTTTTGAGCCTGCGCATTAGATAATTTTTGAAATTATAGCTGAATCGCCCAGTTTTCTTTCAAATATTTTTAGCCATTGTGCCTTTTTTTCTTGTATTAAACTTGATAAGATTTCATAAGCATAAAGTGTAGACTATTTCAAAAGTGGTCCCGATTAAAAAACGGGTGATTTTGGTGTTCTTCGCTTGGGTGTGCTACCTGCATTTGTCTTCTTTGAAAACTAATATTTTACAATGAGAATATTCGTTTTGTTAGAAAAAAAAAGTATTATCGGAAAATTTTGTAATGCATAAACCTTCCGAACGCTACAAAATTCGGCGGAGTCATCTCCTCTATTGAACAACCAACGCCATTTTATTGAAATGAAAATAGTCAGGATATTGCGAATGAAATAATGAAACAGTGATCGCCAAAATCATAAGTTTATTTTTCTAATGTGATTAATAGCCTTCAAAATTCTAAAAACTTATTGGTTTTCACAAAAATCGCGATATACACCCTTTGCCTTGGATACACTCTTTCTCACACTTTCCACCATCGTTCGTTTGGCCATAAATGTATGTGCCTTTTCTTTTCGCGATTCTTTTGTTCGTGTTCTTGCTGTTACCAAGTTGTATTCAAATATTTCGAAATTCTAAAATTAAAACAATGTTAGTCATACAAACCGGAAATTAGATGTAATTTAATTGATTAAAAGGATACTATAGACGCTAGGAATTGTGATGAGTCACCAGATAAGTGCTAATGCGGGAATAATAGATAAATAGGAATATGGGTAGCATTTTCCAGTTTGAAAAATTAAATAAAAATACGCTTATTTACTTAGCAAACCCTTTAGTAAGCTCACTTATTTTGACTTAATCGATCCATTATTCGCTTGTGTGGTCGCGGAACAATATATAAAATATCTTCTATGGTATTGATAACTGTGTACTCTTTTTTTCTTTTTTTTCTAATAACAAAAAACCCGTAATTCTGTTGCCGTGTTTTATTGTGTTTCAACTAGCATATAAGTAGTCCACTATTAAAGCATAAAAATTATTATGAAGACTGCTTTATCAGCTTAAATCTTTCTGTTATTATCTATTCGGGAAACCATGTATAGTGAATGAAAAGTAGATAAAAACATATATTCAAATGGTTATTCTCTATGCGAATCGCTTCGAAACGTGTTTTATCTTCTTTTCACCCAAAAGCCTGACTGAAAGCAAAATTTCACGAGCGGACACGTACTGCGTATTGTTGCTGCTCTGTTACATGTTTTATGTTTTCATCCATCTGACTTTTTCAACATAATCAATGGTGCATCATCTTGAAAAATTGGGGTTTCTAACAATTGTCTTCAAATGCTCAGTTAAAATGTAATATGGCAGTTCAATTTGATTTTTAAAACCCAACTTATGTTTCATATATTGATCATGATTATAGCTTAATACATTGAAGTTCGAAAATAGTTCACATTTCTTTTAATTGGCCGCTATACACTAGTCTGCTCTAAAGCTCCTCATTTTTCATTATCATATACAAGTTAAAAGTTATCAGCAGTTATCAGCTGTGCTGGCAAGTACATAATGGAGCAAAACAAAAAGAGGGCAAATACGAAATAGAAATGAAAAAAGTATTAGACATCTCACTACTTCATTTGTATATTTCTGTTTTTAGAATGGAAATCTAGTGATTTCCTTGTTTCATTTTAAAAGATTGGTGGATTCAATCCGAAAAATTAGTTTCTTCTCATATAATAAAATATCGTAGGTTTTTAATAGGTGTTGTGCTGAGCAACTTGTTCAAACGCGAAACAATTATTTTTTCTCATTCCTAGTTATTTTCATTCGGATTGTGTTGATCTTCCAGCTGATCAAACATTGATTTTTCTCCAAAACAGAACGGCGGTCTTGTCCCACTCTCTCCCTCTTTCTCGTATTACGACAGAAATAAGTACTCTTTCTTCTGCTTGCTTACGCCCGCTTCATGCTTGGGATAATAAATTGATTATTAGGAAAACCTGTATCCTTTGCTCTTCGAGCGTTTATTTCTCGTGCTGATAAACAAATCGAAAAAGCAGAATGTTTTTCCTCATATGATTTCCATTGTTTATATTCATATTCTGCACCACTCTCCTCATGTTGCTTGCCATATCATATCGTTTTGTCGATTTCTCCTTCATTGATGTAGCAGCTCATCATTCCACCTTTTATGTATTTTTCTCAATAACATCCACAAACGCTGTACTTTATTGCTTTTTGCCGCATACACAGTTACACAACTTCTGTTAGGTCATATTGTGATTTCTATCATTATAATGGTATAATGGTGCGTCCATACAGAGAAAAAAGGAGAACAAGGAAGAAGAGAGGTGGTCATTAATTTAGTTTCTCGCTCCCTTTTTCCTTTGTACATTTGACATGATTATCAGTAAATAAACTACATTTTTTTCATAATTTAGATATCACAAATCCCCCGTAAACGGGGGAATTTAGCGTATTTACGTTTCAGAACATTATGCTTTCTAAAACTTCATTCCCTAATGGGGTTATTCATGAAAAGCACGAAAAGTATTTTTTTGCATTAAAATGCCATCGTGAATAACATTAAAGTGGTATTTTTGCATTAAAATGCAATTGTGCTTTTCATGAATAACCCCATAACTGGCCGTTTCGCAACCTGTCAACAGCTTAATAAAACAAGTGGAAATTTGAATAATCTGAATTATGATATTGCATCCATTACGACTACTGTTACTCAATTCAAATATAAAGTGAGGAGATGGATGGCGAAAAATAATTATCGGCCATTCTCTTATAAGACTGGGACATCACGCACAATTATCATTTTGCCGGACGACAGACGCGCTTATTTGTTCCCACTATAGAGACGCGAAACAGTCGGAACACTAGCTAAATATGATGTCCTAGCCACATAGATTTCAGATAGAGCACATTTGAACCATTTGAACATCTCTAATAAAATTTAGTGACAAATGTTTTACACGGCAACCTGCCGTGTTTCTCAGTAGATAACCGCTTTACCGAGACACTTTCGATTTCTCGCGGCAATGTGCCATGTCCATAATTCTCATACTAAACGCTTTTTTTCAAGCTGGTCCAAACGCACCTCATTTCGGCTCTTGCCTAAAAAGCTATTTGCTCAATTTGACAAATTTCCGAACAGGTTTCAAGGGGCCACGAATTACTCTAGAAATCATTTCAAATTATTTTCGTGGTGATTCTTCATTCTTCAAGCAGAGCCTTGTTCAAAAATAGCCCGCCACAGTAAAACATGGAAGGGGGGGGGGCATTTCTTGAACCTAACCTATAGGAATCTTAAAAGAGACCCCATCAGTAATTATTTTTGTTGCTACAGTACTCGAAGAAGAACTCAATTCCGTGAATGGGACTTTTGACTTCTCTTTTTTTTCTTTTTGACGTTGTTTTGCCAATTCGTACGCAGTAAGCATTATAAAAGTTTAGTTATTCTCCATTTTATCTTTTAAAACTCATTTTGATTATTTTAAGGAGAGAAGCATAGTTAGATTATTCAGAGTACTTTCAACGTGCGCCGAACGGCGGAATAAACCTTCCGATAATTTCAGGCAAATTTGAAAACTTGTTATTTTGACACCGAACTAGAACATAAATGCTAATCTGATTTATCCAATTTTTCGCATTTGGAGAGTAAAACCTCAGTAGAAGATTATTCCCTGTGGATTTATCGAAGAAAAATCGAATTTTCATTGTTTTTTTTCTAATTCCTTCAAAATAAATTATTCATAGAATATTTTAAAATGATTCACTTTAATACAATTCTACACATTTATCATTCAAATTTAACATTCCATTCTGCGTTTGGCTCATTTCCGTATTTTGGTCATTTTCCTCGTTTCACTTTTCACTTTCGTCAAGGTTTTTTTTTAGAAAATAAAGCGTGTTTCAGTTAGGTAGTTTCACTTTAAAGAACAGGCTAAAGACGCGTTAGATATCGCTTTGAATTTTAAGGTTTTCAACATAGCTTAGCAATTCCTATCGGTGAAACGGCACTTAGAAATAACCAACCACTCACCGCTGTTTCACCTAATGCTTCTATCAGAACTTTCCGTTTTGCTGAAAGAGAATTCGCAGATGAACTCTCTTTTGACAATGACAGATGGTTTTGGGACCACTGTTTTGGCGAAGCAGCGACGGATAGGATTGTACCGAGTAAAATTTTTAATAAACGTCGGCCGAACAAATACTGCATTCAATTAGTTAGTGCTAGTGTTAGTGGGCTGGGCGACTAAAAAATGTTTAAATTGTACTTTTAAAGTGACATAGGAAATGTCATTGGAAGGTCCCGCGACGACAAGCTGTATGGCTTTACTATGACACCACGTGATCGCTTCTTTTCCTGCATATACGTTTATAGGTCTAGATAAAAAATATTTTATGAATACTCCATTAATTTCAAAATGCGCCTTTCTTAAACTTTATAGTTAGAAAATGAATTATAAAATTCCTTCATATTCAGACTTTTTTATTCGTGAATATTCAATCTATCACCCATCATAAGATAGGAATTTCAGCATGCCTGTGACGGTGAATGTTGCCGATGAATGTTCTCCTATTCCATTGCCTGTTCAGAATGATGTCAGCTCAAATGTTAAAAGTAAGTTTTTAGTTTTAAAATAAAGCAATACCAGACGGTTTGCCACGAGAAGCCATGAGCTTAACTAGACAATGGCCGAATCTAGGTTACGCATAATTGGAGGCGTGCGCCGCGTGACTGTCTCTAATTAATTATTCTAATCAGGATAATTATTACCAGTAGAAAGTACGCGGCTACGCCGCTGTTCTAGAACATCCTGGAATGTTCCAGAAGCTTTGGAAAACAATGCCTAATAATGTGGTAGTTTTGCACGTATAGAGCTGATTTTTGAAATGTGATACACGGACATCCTGTTTGACTGTTTATATCGTTGTTAAGACAGTTTTGTAAATTTTGTGTGTATAGCTCTACAGTATCCCAAGTATCCAGCGACCTCCTAAAGATATGGTTGCAAAGCGCTCGAGTGGCCATGACTCGATCTCGCATATCAAAGTAGGAGCACCACGTTCTTTTGAGTTATTCGAGAAAAGGTCCTGGACAGACAGAGAGACACACAGGCAGAACTATTTGCTTAGTAATAAGTAGAATTAACCCAGTTCCTTTTTTCGCACGTTTTCAATTTTTTATTTACCCTTTTTAAGAATTACTGAACATTGTTTTATGGTAGCTTATATGATACTTTGTATTAATTTGCGTGCCGCACGAACAGATTTTGTAGATAATTTATTTATAATTCGATTTATCGCTTCTCATTATTCCAGTTGGCACTGTGAATGCTGAGGAGAACATTGAAAGCAAGATAAATACTGGCGATCAAATGGAAGAAGTTCTAACGGCGGAAATAGGTACGAATAATTTATTTTTTTTAAATGAAGATCATTAATATTGTTTTACCTTCTATCTATAAGACTTTGCCTCTTTGTCGCGATTTGTGTCTATAACCATTTCAGGCTTACTGATTGCATTGATTCATCAAATACCCTTACTTAACTTTTGAATTAACTTTTGCATGATCAGAAATCTAACAATACTCGAGTCTTTTTATATGCTACCCTTCTGGGGCCATACACATATAACCTTGTCAGAAAAATATTATACATTTTTCTCAGAAAATGGGGCAATGGGTGTACCTATTGTCACTAAGGTCTCCACGAAAGACGAAATAAGACCGTCTCGTCTCGTTTTCGTCATCGTCTAGAATTCGTCTGACGCTGAGATAGACATTGTGTTGGTACACATGTATTTTAATTGATGACATAAGACGAACTGGATGACGAACGAAGACGAGCCGAAAGGATTCCACGAAAAATCTGCTACCGGTCCGTTGCAAGCATGAAAAAGGCGGCTTCCGCTAAGGCATTGAGTTTTGTGAAAATCATGTTCACAAAAAAATCACGATAAAAGAATGAAAGAGGAAAATGAATAAGAAAACTACGAGCCTTTCAAAGTTTCCTGCTCCACTGATAAATATATTCCTTTTTTGTTCTAATTTATTCAGAAAGTCATTGAGAAATTAACTTATTTTCGAGAGCCAACTATGGAAAAGCTTATGAGTTTACATGCAATCCGAACCCACACTATCCGAAATATTTGCAAACCGAGCCGGATCGACCCTTTTAAAAATTGAAAGATACCACTCGAAAAGATTACAAATTCTAGAATTCGCGGTCCTCTTTATAATAAAAATGTAATTGTATAATGGTCTGTTTGTTCATCCTATTGATCCAATTTGTGCCACTTTAACTATCAGTGGAACATAATTTCATTGAACTCCGTGAAATCTCCAATTTGCAATCTTTTTCAGACAACATTTTTTGAAGGAAGTGTTCCGGGCCGTGATCGTTCTTGATTACAAATCAGGCAATGTAAATAATAATCGTTCAGCATAAAGAAAGGCCCAAAATGCAGTCAGTGTGTTCCATTGTTACATGAAGTGTATGTTAGCTAGTTAGTGTCTGTCGAATTGTCATTGTCGAACATTTTTTCGCAGTGTTGTGAAACCGTTCAACGCATTAAAATTCCGAGGTCAGTAAAAAATGAATTGAAGTTGAAACTGTTTTCGGAAGAAAACGCTTAGAATACACCTAATTTTTTAGATTTCTAGTTTGCTGAAATCAAGGGAAAAAATACGCCGCGTATTTGTATCTGTCGCGCTTACAGTTGGTGCATTTCTCTCACTTTATTTTATGGGTAATTTTGCGTTTACAAGACTACGTGAGGTCTCATTTCATTATCATAACCAGGCTAATTTCTGCGGCTGGAGTGCAGTAGCCACTCGAACTTTATCGTAAATTTCGCGCCCTGGCTGCACATTCTTTGTACGTGCTTGCCCTGATGTCGATCTTTCTACAATACATCGCTTTGAAAGTTGTTTTGTTCACTATGTATATATATTTTATTCCATCCACCAACAATTTTGTTTGCGATGTATGTATGCTCCTCCCATTTTTAGCACGGTGCGCGTTTACTCCGCATGCTCTAATGATTTTGAGTGTTCAACCTGAAAAATAAGTAAAATTCGCATTGTGTACATTTTTTCTAATAAAAGGATTAGTAATATTTGCTATTAGTAATGCTCTTGGAAAAATTCACAACATGCAATTCATATCTTCGGATATATTTTCCTCACCGCTAACTATGAATTTTAGCAAACCATCTTATTTTGTTTTTATAAATATTAAAATTTCACGATTTAACCGATGTATTCGTTTGAAATAATTTGTCGCTCGAAACGAAAAAGAAAAAACCCATCCGCGATGCAATTTTTAAATGCATTTTTCTAGATTGAAACAATTTCAGAAGCAAATGTGGACACGACGATTCCGAAGTCGCATTGTTCCTCTTCAAAATTGCAGAAAGTCGAACTGCCCTAAGTTATTCCGGAAACTTTCGCGCAACATTTCGGAATATCTGTGGAATGAGGAATGCAAACATTCTGAAGTATGAAAAAAAATGAATCAGACTTTTCACATTTTTTAAACATATAACAACTTATTATGCGCATAATGCGGTTTGATTGTTATCAGGATTGTACCACTGAGCTTGCGTTCGAATGGTTTGCGAAAGACTGGTGGTGTTTTCAGTTTTGAAATCACCCCGTACGGGGTTATTCATGATGCATTTTTATGCAAAAAATGCCATTTTAATCTTATTCACGATAGCATTTTAATGCAAAAAAATGCATTTTAGTTCAGTGCTATGTTCAATTAAAATGCAAGGTGGTGTCGGATATCGTCACCGAGAAAGTCTATGCGCCTTTAATCTTTCAAATAAATAATTTTACTATTTTCTCACCATTGCCAAGTAATTTTACGCTTTTTCGCCTCCTCATCGTTCATTTTTGGCTGTAAAATATTATTTTTATCAAATTAATTTAAATTATTTCCGAAAATGTGAATTTTTCGCACAATAGGAGTTCTTCTCTAAAAAATTGAGGGCCTCGTAAATCGACACATTAAAGGCGCATAGACTTTTTCGGTGACGATATCCGACACCACCTTGCATTTTAACTGAACATAGCACTGAACTAAAATGCATTTTTTGCATTAAAATGCTATCGTGAATAAGATTAAAGTGGCATTTTTTGCATAAAAATGCATCATGAATAACCCCATTACTCTTAGAAAGCGGCCATAGATATAAGTTTAATTCGCGAATTATATATAACTGTGACAGTGGAAAGTTATAAAAAACGGGCGAAAAATAAAAAATATATTTTTCTAAAATATCTACAATAAAGATAACTTTCCTTTAATTTCTTGAATCTGAGCATATACTACCTGTCTGGAAGCATTATCGGGATTAAAAGCCCTGGATTACCACTTTTTCTTTTTTTTAATAGTTTTTATATGTATTAATATCTACTTAATCTACTCAGGATCTTTCCAGAAAAGTGGTCATCCGACATTTGTTCGCGTAACAAATTTTTCTAGATTTTCATATAGGCAGTTTTTAATATTCTATGTTGGAGAGCATACCCTTATCAAGCTGGAGTGCGATTTACATAAATTTGGACGAACAACATCAATTCATATTGTGTATAATCGTATAGCGTTGAGAGTAGGGTTGGTCGGTTTTTGAATTGTTACTACTGAATAGAAAATGGTATTAACCTTTTACGTGGTGGGAATTAAGTTGAGAAGGTATGAGCAAGCTACATGGTGGTTTGCCATGTACAAGATGGATACTAGTTTATGAAATATGCATGGATAAATAGGTTCTTTTTTTTGTTTCTCCCGGAATACCATAATATTTGTTGCGGTCTTACCATAGTTATTAATCCTTCATTTCGAATACAAATCCTTAAAAATACAGTTATTGTAGAAATTAATTTGCAAAAGACGAAATACAGTCGTGCGATACTGTGAGCAATAGAGGGAAACATCGTTTTTCTTCGGTGCTCTCCTTATTGCTCACGCTATTTTACTATGAAATATGGTTCGCTTGTTTACGTGAACACGCCAAGGAAAATTTCTCCTCCAACCTTGTTTCGTTCGCGTTCTTCTTCCTCATTCTTGCTATACTCAAAAAATAAGGCGAAGCCCCTTCAATCCATGAAAAAAAAATAAGAAAGAGAGAAACTGGGACCCTTATAGAAGAGAGGGCTTCTTCTCCAGACGGCTCCCTCGCATCGATTCCTTGGTCCGTGTTTCTGTGTCTCAACATCTTCCACTATTTCACATGTTTCTCTCACTTCAATCATTTGTCAGCGTCTCTTATCGGATCCATTCTCTAGGAATGAAAAGGGAGGAGAGGGTGTGGGGCATATAGTGAATTCCAATATTTTAACCATTTTCGACATTGGCCATAATCCTGAATATACACAAGAACTTTTGCCCTCATTTTTTTTGGTTGACTGCGCTCTTTTTTGCTAGTAACCACTACTTACATTCGGGAACAATAAAGTTTTTAGGTATGCGGGCGCTCGCTTTTATTCTTCTGGCTTCGAAAATTGACTGTGATTTTCGTGAATAATTCGCGCCTCTTCTCCGACTTTTCTATCAAAAAAACCATTTTCAGTTAGGAAATTACAATTCAAAGTACTTTTCGTTTCCATTGGACCTAGTCATGCAACTAAAAATAACATTTTTCTGTTCACAAATGAAAGAAAATACAACAAAAAATGTTTTTCCTCAAATCAATGGCCAAAAAGCGGCTTTTTATTTACGTTAAATTCCATTTAAAAAAACCACTCTCCTTGCTAAAGTTTAATCAAGAAATATTTTATTATTTTTTTAAATGTTTCTTTTCTGTGTAGCTGCAATTTTATTTTAGAATTCTATTTGCAGTAAACATTAATCTTTCTTTTTGACACACTCTTTTTAATTGATGTGAATCGGAAACTCTTCAAAAATCTCTTCCACGCTTTTAACACCTTCACCATTTTTTCATTTGTATTCAGCATGATTAAAAATGTTTCGTTATCTGTTACTGAAGATCCTTTTTTTTTTGCATTTCTGCAAAAAAAAAGCTGCAAGGGTGCTGATGCTGTTGAATCAACTAAGAGCGCTGCTAAACTAATAAAGAATTATAAGAATATAGAGATTGTGAAGGGCAAATACGCAATTACTGTCCATGATAGCGTGTGTTTATTCAAACAACTCTCACGTAAAACGTAACAGCTTACAAGGGAACTGTTTTTAGATAACGTTTGAGAATTTTATGAAAATTGGTACACAGACACTTTCGAGCATGCTGAAAACCATGGCAAACTTTGTTTTTGCCTAAAACTCTCCAGAAGCTGAATATTCGCATCTGAAGTTTCATCTGAATTTTCATCGTATCTGAAGTTTTCCCCCCATCCCGGGACCTCACTCTTCTCTATGCTTCGATATCGCCCATTTCTGGAAGCAGCGGTGGTGTAGTGGCAGTGGGATGGTTTGGAACCCTGGAGGTCCCAAGTTCGAACCCTACTATGGTAAATATTTTTTGCTTCTTGTAATTTCATTTTCTAGAGGTCTCCAGAGCACATTGGTCTCGAATGGAACTTGCAGAATGCCGAAAAAGGGTATATGAGTTGTGTTTAATTGTTTTTTGATCTCAAAGGCTTCTACTCTAAACTTTAGAAAACAACAGAAATTTTCGGCTTGGAGGATGGTTTGGAGGCTTGGAGGCTTGACGGCGTCAATTGCTGCCGTGTCTTTCCAAGTGCTCCAAGAGTCAACGATCAAAAGAATATCTTTGGGCATAGACGAATCGAAAACCACTTTTTCGAAGAAAGTCACCATGAAAATCCTACATGATAACATTCTACGCTATCTTATTGCTGACATCATAAGGAAGAACAACATTTGCATTGGAAACTTTGTCGGATCGGATAGTTGGCTGGCTGGATGGAAGAAAAGGTTCGGAATTTCCTCCAGGAAAATCACGAAATTTGTGTCTACCGTTCGACCCAAGACTCGCGATCAGATTGAGAAGGATTCCAAGGATTTCGTGAATTCTGCCAACCAACACTTCCAACACCCATCCAGCATCTACAATGCTGATCAGACTGGCTTCCAGCTCGAAATGAACACAGCTCGGACTCTTACATTTACCGGATCCAAAGATGTTCACTGTGTTGTTGGAAGTGTCTCTTCAACTACACATTCATACACAGTACTTCCCTTGATCTCCGCATCGGGAAAAATGCACCCCAAATTATTAATTAATTTGAATGAACCCAAAGGCCGATTTCCCAAGAAAGGTCTTTTTAAAGCATCAAACCTGGAAGTCACGTGCCATTCCAGTCACATCATGACTAAAAACAACATGGTGACTTTCTTCGAAAAAGTGGTTTTCGATTCGTCTATGCCCAAAGATATTCTTTTGATCGTCGACTCCTGGAGCACTTGGAAAGACACGGCAGCAATTGACGCCGTCAAGCCTCCAAGCCTCCAAACCATCCTCCAAGCCGAAAATTTCTGTTGTTTTCTAAAGTTTAGAGTAGAAGCCTTTGAGATCAAAAAACAATTAAACACAACTCATATACCCTTCTTCGGCATTCTGCAAGTTCCATTCGAGACCAATGTGCTCTGGAGACCTCTAGAAAATGAAATTACAAGAAACAAAAAATATTTACCATAGTAGGGTTCGAACTTGGGACCTCCAGGGTTCCAAACCATCCCACTGCCACTACACCACCGCTGCTTCCAGAAATGGGCGATATCGAAGCATAGAGAAGAGTGAGGTCCCGGGATGGGGGGAAAACTTCAGATACGATGAAAATTCAGATGAAACTTCAGATGCGAATATTCAGCTTCTGGAGAGTTTTAGGCAAAAACAAAGTTTGCCATGGTTTTCAGCATGCTCGAAAGTGTCTGTGTACCAATTTTCATAAAATTCTCAAACGTTATCTAAAAACAGTTCCCATGTTAGCGTCGTTTTTCTTAAATATATCGTTCAATGTTTGAAGTAGCTTGATTGATTTCATGAGAAATATATTTTTTCTTCACCTTCATTATATGTACTCTCACCTCAAATTGATATTACTACTGAAAGGAATAGAGCGATAAATCACTATATAGTTTATTTACATGTAAAGGGAAAGCGAAATTGCCTTGAGTAAGAGAGACCTTAGCTATAATCTGTGTAAAAAGTATGTACATAATTGTTGAAATTTCCTATTTCCATGTTTTTACTATCTTTTTATAGGTGCTATTTTTCTGTTTGTGTAACCTACAAAGCGGATAGATTCTATTGCATTTCGTAATATCCATTTTTTTATGTTGAAGACGCTCTCGATGTGTCGTTTCATTTTCCCAGAGAAACAGACCATTGTACCACAACACCTGAGCGTATTTCTCATTATGGAAGGAAATGGTCGGCAAAACAACGTGCCACCTATTTGTTTAACGGTTTTTCCTGACTTCCTCGATTTCCTGATATTTTCGAATTCTCTCAGTTACCACTTTCCTTGTAATTAATGTATGAATTTGGCCTAGTTTAATTCCTGAATTATCCTTGTATAGTGCGGCGTTTTCCATTGAATAACTGTTTTCTCATGTTCTCTAAATCACTTTGTGGTTCTCATCCGTCCCCACATTAGTTTTTGTTCTTGATATCCCTCCGACAATCAATGTGTCGTCTTCTAAAAACACTCGTGACTTGCCATCTAAAAGAAAACAAAACAATTAATAGGAAAAGTGAAATATTGAAAAACTTCTGATTGCAAGTTTTTCTGAATGTGAATATTCACAAGGTGTATCATTGGAAAAAGAAGATTACGTAGACGCTGAGACTATCGTTCCTTGTCCTATTCAGCTTTTGACTCGGTTTACCACGTCATTTTTTGTTCTCTCCCTCTTTGAATAGCGTCTACCACCTCCAACCATTATTTCGACCATAATGCTTTTTCCTCAATGACTTCTGGCCTGAAGACGTCGTCGTTGCGAAAATGGCTTACAAATTACACTCATGTGTCTTTGATGAAACACAAATCGACAATCTTTTTGATTCGCCTCTTCAATTTTTTAGCTAAATTATCTTTAATGCTTATGTAATAAACAATAATGTATTGTTATTTGTCCATAACGTAAAAGGTAACGGGTGGTTAAATATTGTTTTTCAATTTTTTCATACAAAAAGTTAGCCTGAATGAAATTAATGCACTTTGAAGAGAAGTGCATTTTTTGATAAAATTGTTCGCGAATATACAGGAACACAACAGTAAGAGACAGTAAGTGTGTTATCTGTCGCGAGAAAAATCCCGAAAGAGAAATGATGTCGGGAACTGGTTCTTTCTATGTTCACTTTTTGTCACATCGTCATATTCAGTATACCTCCTTTATCCGCATTCACTCCTTCTCTTTCTCTCTCTCTCTCTCTCTCTCTCTCTCTATCTCTATCTCTTTCTCTTTCTTTTTTTTTGTTTCTTTTCTCTCATAGTTTGGCTGACTGTAGTCGTCATTGACAAAGACCACGGCGCCAGCGTCAAAAGGAAAAAAAACTAAGTATTTTCTTCATTTATAACATATTTTCTTTTTCTGTTTCAGAGAAAACACATACCTTCTCATAGAAGGACGTAGCAATTTAAACCATATCCCTTGACTGACGGTATTCGTTTACTTGTTATTCATTTTCGTCTTTTATGTTGTAGTACCGATGGCAGTTTACCTGACTTCATTGCAACTAGTGCGCTTGCTGATTTTTATCCAGTTCTTATTTTATTGTTTTGTTACGAGTATTAAATAATTTAGGATAGAGAGACCAACGATAGTTTGAATACTCGCTCAGAGAACGGGACCGTTGTTTTTTGATACTTTATCAGACGCGTGAGATGTGTGATGCCAATATTCATTTAACGGCGGGCATCCGAAGTAAAAAAAACACAGATTCCCACTTTCAGTTATGTACCGTCTGAACTACCGCAGCTCTTTCTTTTCTTAAAAGTAAAAAAAATGTCAACACATAATTAGTTCAAAGTAAATCTAAATGCTTCATTAGAACAAAAAAACGGTCAAGAAAAACATATTATAACCTTTGTTTCAGCTGATATACACGAATTTCTTTTTAAGAGATATTTCATCTGGTAGTTCTGGAAGGCATTAAGACATTTTGTTACGCAGCAATCTGTATATTGTATAAAAACTATATTCTATATAATGTATACAGTATATTTCCCTGAACTTCTCACGATTTCGTGTTAACATTTTATTATTAAAAAGTTAATTACTCTTGTTGTTGACAATTGTTTCTGGTCCTTTTTTGTTATATGCCAAACTAGTGACTCATTTTGGGTTTTCCTAAAGGCTAATTACTCATCCTACCTCTTATTCTCTGTTCAGTTATCCACTATTACATTGACAAGCTGAAAAGCAATATATAATAGGAAGATATTTAGTTGGATAACTCGTGTTTTTCGTTGGCACATATCATAGTGATGTTATTTGATTCTTTCTGCTTTTCATAGAATAGCTTTTCAGCCTGTAACCTTAATTGTCTTCTAATTATATTTCTAAGTGTTGAAGTTGAAGCGGAACCTCAATTTCAGCTAATGAAAAGCTATTGTTCATTCACCTTCAAGTGTTCGCCTCTCTTGACCGTAGCAGCCACGTTCATTTTTTTCTATTCGTGAATATTCTTTTAGAAATGAGACGCAAAGAAAACATTCAATATGTGAGTCAAACATGTGAAGAGTCTTAGTGTCTTGAGACGTTCAGTTATCTATCGAAAGCACTATTCACTACTCGTCAAAGTGAACTGAATGAAAAGCCTTTTTAAAAAATGTTTTGGCGAAATCGTCATATTTCTTATTCTCGTTAAGCTGACCAAGTCGCATTATGTTTTACATCTTTCTGACGTGCTAAGAAATTGTATTTTGGATCACATGTTTCCTGTGATAAATATACGGTCTTAAAAATGTGTTGTTTAATTTTTTTTCCCGTTCTTGATATATTGTTTCAGCTTCTTACTTAATTAAATCTAAAGGAATTTACATTATAATAATTGACCAAGCAGACTTTTAAACAAATGCTAATTTCCCTTATATTACATTAAACCTGTCTTTAAAGTTTTCTTGTAAAGTGCTAGCCAGTTGCCCACGAAGGTGTTCATAAGTACAAAAATTCGATAGGACACATTTTGATATATTTTTACATTTTTTCATTTAGAACAACGACGAAACAATTTTCTATTTAATGAATTTTGAATCTTTATGAATGAATCTTAAGAAAATCCCATGATAGAAGAACTGAGCTTACTAGTCACTTCAGCTGATGACAGTTACTGAAATTTTCTAGCAATTTTTTGATCTCAATTCTTTTTCGCTGCATCTGATCTAAATTATCTGTGCATCTAGTTTTATGGTATCTTTTTCCTGGTGTGGGAAGAATGAGATTTAAACATAATTAGTATACTGTGAAAAGCTTCAGATGTCGTTATGCATCTGTAGTCGTTTTTCTTTTCACGCTGAACAGTGATTGAATTAATAATTGTTTACCTACTCGAGTTATATGAATTTATATTATAATTGCTTACATTATTTGTAAGTTTCAATGAAACATATTTATATCTGGAAATGCTTTAAAAATAGTCAAATTTGAAACATCCTTATTCAAATTTGTTGTTTAAATATATTCTGAAATTGTTTGATGCTTTTAAAATCTGATGTGCTGGTACCGAACTTGAACTAAAAAGGTAATTAGAGTTCTTCATCCTCGCGTCTTCTTTCTCACCGTTATGCATACATTTCATCAACAACTTTCGATATACGAGCGATTTCTGCTTTGACTGATTCATTCTGTTGCTTTTGAACGATTACACTGTTTCTGTTGATATGATGTCTAAAAATGTTCCATTCTTTTTTCGGGTTTTTTCAGCCGGTTTGGCAGAAAATGAAGACTTATATCTCACCTTACTTCTAAAAGTGTTTTCCTCGAATGAAAATCTAAATATTTAAATAGTTAGTGATTACTAAAAGTTCGAGGATACTAATCGATGAAATCCGTAGAGTACACAGCCTTGGTTTTTTGATAAAAAAAAACGTTATTTTGTTCAATATATAAATTTGACAAGTGACCGCCTAATGTTTTATATAAGATTTCCAGTATTTGTCGTTTCCTTTCATCTGAATCTTACTATTTTCGCTATTAAGTACGCTTTATATTCTATCCGGCCAGATTTTTCCGACTTTTTAGTTCTTACTGTATTTATATTCACTGTTAACCTTTTTAATGCTTGAACATGGTATGCTACTCTCATTCTCTCATTTTCTTTCTCGTTTTTCCACCTGACTGGTAGGTGCCGTTGTGGAAAGTGTATAGTTTACAACCAGAGAAATCTCTCAGGAGAAGAAATGGGCAAGAAAGTGATGAAATCAGATACGCAGACGCTAAGAAATCTGTACAGCTGTTGCTACTGGTGAAATCGTATGTGGAAAAAATATTCTTTTTCCCCCTTCTCATTTCAACAAAATTTCCTAATCAGTTCCGTTTCGCTAAATTTATTGCAACGTGCATCTGCTCTTTGCACAGTTCAATTGTTCAGTTGTTCAATTGTTTAATGGTTTTTCTTCAATCGTTTAGAAACAGATAGAGAAAATCGAAATGTGGAATTGATTTCTGCCTATTGTCTCTTGTCACTTCATTAGAACCATTTCGCTCAAGGTTGTTTTTATTTGTTTAACAGTAATGCGTGCTAAATGACTACATTTTTTATATCCATATCCCAAAATCAGATTTCTGTTTTTCGAATGAAAATTGCTAAAAGCTTGAAAAATAGGCATCACTGAACGTTTTGGAAAGACGATGAAATGAGGTTTTTTATCTCACATGTTTTCCTGGTTTTGAAATTTGTTTTACAAACCATTTTTTTTCATATAGAACTAAAAGGTGGTCTGAAAGGCGTCTTTTTTTTCTTGGTATTACCCACACGTTTTTATCAATTTGTCATAAAAATTTTTCGCAAATTATTTGAAAACTTGATTTCGTAACATCATAAATGTTTTGTTCAGTTTTATTCTTCGCTGTTTTTTTGTTGAACTGGAGCCTTACAAATATTTAATATTAGAATTTTTAAAAAGTAAGCTCGCTCGTTGCTGGCCGGATAATGCTTTTTCTCTTAAAAATGAATGAATATAAATTAAAGGTTTTTTTCAATGTTTCATGGTCTTATCTATTAATACTACACATTAAAACCATGATAAGGACCTGCTTAGAAACATTTCAACTTCATTTTGGTTTTAATTTCATCTTCGTCGGTAGTAACATTGATTAAAAATTAATACCGTTTCGCCTCGAAAAGTTTTTTCTGGCAAAAACTCATTAAAAAAACGATAAAGAAATCGTACGAAAAATGTAATATATTATCCAATTTTTAAACTGTTATCAGAAAAATAATTTTCATACAAATGTTACGAATATGTTGTGATTAAAACTTCGTATTCTGTTTATAGGAGCCAACTTAGGTAGGATATGCAATTTTGAATTTGTGAAAAAAGGCTAAATTAAGCATTATTCGTAGTTTTTAGTTGTCTTCTCAATCATTATTTTTCAATTTATCTAGCAGGCGGTAAATAGTGTTGTTTGGTCACTAGTGTTGCAAAAACGGTGCTCCGTTTGCAGGCTTCTTGTGTTTATCAGTTACTTAGGTTTCTAGTCATTCCGCTCTTCGCTCTCGTCGGTTCAGCGCCTATTACAGTGCACCAGTCCTTCCGGTTTCCATGTCGGATAGGTCGTTTTTCAAGTCGTTTCCAACAAGTCGTTTTTCATCTATTGGTATCCATTCTTTCTTCCACATGGTACATTTATTGTCGTTTCTGTGTATCACATATCCAGCTCGTCCCAGTCGGTTTTCATCTCTTTATTAATCGTAGTGGGTCTCTCACATGTTACATACGTCTGACGTCTTCTCGATTAGGATCGTTGTTCAGTGAGTGCAATCCCGACTGAACAGTCTCATTTTTAGACATAGGTGGGTCACTCGGACTCTTTCCAAAAAAAAAAAGACAATTTGGTATGTGGAAAACGAAATTTGGGGTTGCTTTGCTATTAGGTCTCAATTGAACATTTTCCGTTTTGGTATGAGAAAAAATATTTAATAATTTCACGTTTCTTACCTGATGTTCAGTATCAGACAGATGACGGTTATATTATAGTATATATTATTTCAAAGTTTAGTGCAACAGCATATCAATATGGAATTCTAAGACGTTAAAAATTATGTTTTTATCCACGTCGTCTTATGCCGCGGCCCGACGTCTGATACCCTTTGACATCCGATGTGTCAGATGATGCTATTCAAATTTTCGATTTATTTCCTCTCACGTTCAATGGCCCAGTAACAAAGCTGAATAGAAACAATTAACAGTTGATCGATTGATTGATTAATTGGTATGTTTTATTTCTTCCGCCTGTTATCTCACTGTATACTAGATTAGGTAACTGAACTGCTGCACACTTTTATTTGCATAGGACATTGATTTGTGTACTGCAGTCGTAGGAGACAACCATAATTTAGGTATCGAAGCGATTAGATTGCCTGCCCTTCTACATGATCATCGAACATGTTTTCATGTGACATAACACTGGGCTGATGATACATTCTCATCAAATTTATCAATCTGCGTTTTACCAAATCTATTTCGAAATATATAAAAACGATAATGGTTTGGGGCGTCCAATATACAAACTACGGATCAATAACTGGTGAGTCCACTATGCCAGAGCGTTCAGTGAGTCAATACAATTAACCGGGAACCATATACATCTTGCTCTTCCTGTCTCACTTTCGTCTAATCCATCGACATTTCTCGTGTTTGATCTGAATATGTGTGAAACGTGACAACTAAAAGTCGAGTGAAATAAATATTCCTTCACGCTCTTCATAATAATTCATTTATTTTTTACACTTCGCAATATGCGTATTGAATAAAGTAATGTTTCGATCTTTAAAGATCATACTGTCGAATGCGCGGCCTGCAGATAAATTTTGTCGGTCCACTAATCTATATTTATTTTTGAAAATAAAGTTTTTAATAATCTGTCTTGGTAGGCTAACGGAATATCCTAGCCTATTTTCCACAAGTATTGCAAAGATGAGGAAATGTTTGTAAATCATTAAGTTTGCAGTGTCTTGTGATGTTCCTTTTATGCCTCCTGTTATATTTGCTATTAAATTTTATTAAAGAAAATTTTCGGTTTGAATGTTCTAGAGCATTTTTGAGTTAAATGTGCTCGAGAGTACCAACATCATCAGTTGTTTTGTTGTTGTTTTTGAAAACACTCATCAGATCAACCGTTCTCATTAAATATTTTCCATCTTTCATCCACCACCGTTAGTTTTAGTTTTTAGTTTGCCGAGATATCACCATATACATCTTCAAGATCCTAGGTAGATGGAGCTAGATAGGGCTTCCATCTTTCTCATTGGCAGTAATTCATTGTTTAAATTCACAAAAGTTTTGCCTAACTACCATCGATTCGGTTCATTTTGATTTATCAGTCAAGTTGATTTTTTTGAAACATAAACAATAAAATGAAAACGTTTCAGACGAAACCGGCGAGCAGGGGACGGCGGAAGGGTTAGGAGGTGCTTTTGAGAATACAGAGTATCAGGAGGACGGTGCCCGAACGGAAACTCACGAAGAAGCGAACAGCAAGAGCAATCATCCGAAAGAAAAAGAACAGAAGGAAAAAAGGAAAACTGGAGGGATAATGGAAGATGAAGATATTATAACTAGTGGTTGGTTTTAATTTTTTATACAAATAACTGTTTAGCTGAACGTGAGAGTCGGTGTATCGTCGTATAGATCCACGGCACTGTCTGTAGATCCCTACTTTTTGGTTTATTTTTTTCAATTTCTTGTTTGTCAGAAACAAAAAACGGAAATCAGAAGGTTGTGATATACAGCCTGCCGCTACCCGCTCTGTTAATAAAGTTTGGAGAAGCCCTACTCCGTGCCGTAATGTTGTTTTCATTCAAATTTCAATCAAAATTTGCTTGGAACAACAATATGTGTTCTTAATCAAGTTATTCTTTAAAAAATTCAGCGCGGTCGTCTCGTCGGATTTGCGGATCAGCGGCCTCCAGTTCAGACTCTGAAACGGCTGACGATGCTCCCCTGCTTCCCGATGAGGGACCGTCACATGCCGTACGGATTGAAATGCCTGGCGATAAACCTGCAAGCCCTCATGATCGATTTCCAAAGACACGTTTGAAAACACTGGTAGCATTTTTGATGCTTTTTGTTGCCGCTGCCGCGAACACAATCACGCTTTCATGGATTCATGAACGGTATCCTCTGACACCACCTCTTCCGGATATTGTATTCGCGTTAACTACAAAGATTCCGTGGGGACTTCGGATATGTGAGAAACTAATGATAGGATCATTTTCGACACTTCTATTACTTATATTCTTTCATAGGTTGGTTTATTTTACAGTTTTTAAGATTTTAAGACGTGATGTTTAGGCACAGATGGATTGTTCTTCGGCGTCTTTGTTTTATTGGGTCTATTCTTTACGGTATGCGTTGCATCACAATGATGGTGACACTTGTACCGAAAGCGGATGAAGATTTCCAATGCTCCCCTCGGCTTGGTGAAAATGCTACGTTTTCATTGATTGTGATGCGGGGAATCTGGAGTATGTTCGGACTCGGACTCAATCTATTCGACAATCAGAAAGTGGTTCTTTGTGGTGACTACATTTACAGTGGACATACATTAGTGCTCGTAGTTTCTGCTTTGTTTATTGGAGAATGTAAGCTTTTCCATTGAATAATTTTTTTTTCCAAAACGGTATTCATGACATTACTGAAAATCAACGAATTTTTTAAAGATTCTCCGCGACGTTTCTACATTCTTCATTGGTTATCGTGGATTGTATGCTTTGTTGGTGTTATCTTCTTGATTCTCTCGCACGGACATTACACTATAGACGTGATTCTTTCGTATTTCGCGTGCACCCGAGTATTTTGGGCGTACCATACCAACGCAGCCCATCCTGCTATTAGGGTGAGTTTACTCAAAATTTGAAATCAATGTTTTCTGAAGCTTATTATTATGTTGTTCTTAATTCATAAAATTCTTTTGTTTTTTTTCCAGCTCTCCGTTCAAAATCTCCAAGCGAAAGAATTTTGGTTCCCAATGCTTCGATGGTTCGAAGGCGATATTCGACGGCCCGTACCACGTAGATTTGATTGGCCAATATCCTACTCACAAGTGTGTAACGCTTTTCGACGAATTCGTACTCGTAATAGCCGAAATGGAATTGCCCGTCCAGCTCTCGAGTGATCCCTTAATATGCTCAAATTTACTTTTTCATTCTCAATTTCTGTGAAGCTAGTCCATTCTAACTGTAGAATCTTCAAAATTCCTTGGT
This sequence comes from Caenorhabditis inopinata, assembly GCA_003052745.1. Lineage (NCBI taxonomy): Eukaryota > Metazoa > Nematoda > Chromadorea > Rhabditida > Rhabditidae > Caenorhabditis > Caenorhabditis inopinata. The sequence continues at coordinate 19,144,110 of AP018154.1, forward strand.
TACTTTCTTTTCTTGCCTACCCGATGATGCCTCGGGTGATTAACGCTTACTCTATTAAATTCAAATTTGCCATGTCAGCCAAAAGCGGCTTGTTTGCGCGCTATCAAATGGACATTTGAAACTGCTCCACCGTCAATTTTATGGGTCCTCCACGACTTTTCTTGCCTTTTTGAACAACTCTTTTATTATTTACAGCGTTTTAAAAACATCCCATTTCTGAGATATTTTGGTCACACCGCCTAAATCGATTTCTTTGGCTTTGATAATACGGGTGCATTTTTCACTCATTCTTTGTCCGTAATATTCTTTTCAGACACTTCACTCTTTCTTCTCGCTGTTTGAATGATACTGTCTTCATTTCAGAATTTAATAAAGTAAATGCCACCTTTATAGACTGATGTAAATAAGTGATATGGTTTAAAACATTATTGAAAGATTTTCAACGTGGAAAATCATTAGTCAAGTGGTGTGATAATTGAAGACAAGTATTTCGACGAGAGGAGCTTCCATTGCTCGAAACTCAAGGAAGTAAGACCATGAGTTGAGTTGTTCTGATCCCATTGCTTTTTCTCTTGCTCATTAACCGTTGTTGGTCTTTCTAAAAAGATAAATAAATGACAAACAATTCAATTCCTTATAAACTGACTCAAAACAGGAACGCCGCTTTCTTCTTGAAGATAAACTTCGCGGTCACGCATAAGATATGACACATAAAACATATTTTCAACCTATAAATATCATTCGATTTTCTTTTAATAAAGAATAATTCCTCACGGTTCGCGAAAAGCTCGTTGGATTAGTGACAAATTCATAGTAGTTGATAGTATCAGAGTTGCGCGATTTCAACTCTTTCCTCAGAATTTTCAGAACGTGCTTCAGTTCATTCGAGATTGATACCTCCTCACTTTGAACACTTTTTGCTTTATCATTTACTTTCACGAGTTCCGCAGCTTGTTTCTTTTTTGAACCTCTTTCAATCTTTTCACGGGGTTTCTTTTCTTTCTGAGAACACTCCAGGTCGATGAGTTGGAACCTAGAATAATAAATTAATCATTTTTTCAGTCTATCACATGCATTTTCTATTATTTTCACAACTCAGAAAATCTAATCTCTTTCAGTTTTTTTTTAAATACCGCACAACGATATGCAAATTCTTCCATTTCGGGTTAATACATTTTATTGGAATCCTTGTAGGGCACAAAGCAAAATTACTTTCCAGAGCACCAAAAAAATTTTGAGACACTTGCAACACAATGTGAAAAATAATTATACGAACACTTTAACTCCATTATAACCATTACTAAAAAAGGAAAACAATTGAAAAAAATCAGTTTTAGCTACAGATTATGAAAAACAACTACCACATTAGTTTTTCAACCGGGATCATGGATATATTTTTGTTCTGGCGTACCTTTCCGACCATCCTCAATTTTCTTTCAACCGGCTCATAAAGCAATCCTCACGGAGGACTGAACCAGAGCTAACAGGAATCTGCAACAACTAGTGGCTGCTTATCTACAGCGTTTTCGTACTGTCATTGAGGTCAAAAGCGGCCGAATCGACGAATTTTAATTAATAAGTATGCTCTAGTATGCTTTTCAATAAAACTACTGTTAAACGGGCGTTTTCGTTTTTTGCTACCGATGTTTTATTGGGTTGAAAGTGGTCGCAAAATTATTTTCCATCTTGCATGCAGATTTATGTTGTATGAACTGTCAGTCTTCTTAACTTACTACAGGGTGGCATCCAAATATGGTTACACGCTTTAAACGTTATAAATGTCTTCAAACAAGTTCAATTTTCACCAAAATTGGACAGAAGTTTATTGAAATGATACAAAAACAAGTTTTAACGATAGTTTTCAAATCGCCCTCCTTTGCCCTTCACCACCGCTCTCAATCTCTTCGGGTAAGCGTCCATCACGGCACGCAGGTAGTTGGCATCCATTTCGTCCCAGGCTTTCACATGTGCGACCTTCAGAGCGCTCAAATTAGCGTAGTTTTTGGTGGAAACCTTCTGGGTCAAATATCCCCAAACGGCGTAGTCCATAGGATTCAGGTCGGGTGACGACGCTGGCCATTCTGGCGAGGAGATGAACTCAGGAAAATTGTTTTTGCACCACTGCTGAGTGGCCTTGACGCGATGAGCCGGTGCGCCGTCTTGTTGGAAGCACCAGGGTCGGTTTCCGTAATGCGATTTAGACCACGGAAGAACTGCAGCCTCTAAAATGTGTTTTCTGTAGTAGGTTTGGTTCACCTTGGCTCCCAAATCAACAAAAATCAGCGGGGTTTTGCCATCGGAGCAAATTCCACCAAAAACCATGACTGAAGACGGATGAGATGTCTTATTGAGAATTTTTCCGTTCTTACAGGCAGTTTGAAAGTCTTTTGCAATAACCCGATGGTTTTGGCCATTTTTATTTGCTTCCACGGTGAAAAATTTCTCGTCTGCGAACAGTGTCGAGAGGTGCGTGCCTGAGTGCGTGCCGTGAAGAAGTTTTCGTGCTTTTTGCATTCGGAGAGCTTTGTTTTTCTCGGTGAGGAATGCGCCGTGTTGCATACGGTACGAAGTCATTTTCAGCTTCTCTTTGACAATGATTCCCATAGAATATCGGCTCATTTTGAAGTCTTTAGCAAGCTTCCTCATGCTTCGCTCCGGATTTCTTCGGATTCTTTCCCGAACGCTTTTGGCGTCGTCAAAGTGACAGGATGACCCGATCTTGGACGGTCATCAAGTGTACGAAGACGGTGGAAGCGAGTGACAGTCCGATGAACAAGCATTCGGTTGACGTTCAGCCGTTTAGCGATCTCCGAATTCGACACACCCTGCTGCATCATTTTAATAATAGAACCACGATGGGGTGAAGCAGCCGTCATTACCTTAAAAATGGAAGTTGCGACCAGAAAATTGAAAAACATAATAATTAATATGTAATAATTAATAAAAAATAAAATTGATACAGTAGCGACTTGTGATCATGCGCCAGAATCCACGCAAAGTTGCGTAACAGTACATGGCTGCCACCCTGTAATGTATCATGATAAGAAAAGATGACATTGGATCCTGGTATACTCGAGGATTACAGTAGATAAAGTATTCAAAAGTTCAAAAAGAAACCACAGGATGTACAAGCGTGTCAAAAAAGAATCCTCCAATCAATTATTGCCTCCAGCAAGACAGAAAACATGGGGATTTCGAAGCGTTTACGGAAGCCGCTTAATAGACGTCGGAGAGATTGACAAACTTAACAGTCTTACAGCTTAAGGCACTATTTTTTAATTTATGAAAGCGGTAAAGATAAATTAATTTTTCAAAAAATACATAGATTTTGATTGCAGTCGACATTGTTTCCCTTTTCAGGGTGGCACCGAACTGACTGATGTTGAACTATATTATTACCAGTGGAAAGTTTGCGGCTACGCCGCTGTTTTAGAACATTCTGGAATGTTTTAGAAAATTCGAAAGCAATGTCTATCGAAGTTGTCGTTTTGCACTCATGAAGCTGATTTTTGACATGTGATATACGGACATCCAGATTGCTATATCAGCAAAATGTTGACTGTTTATATCGTTGTTAAGACAACTTTGTAGATTTTGTGTGTATAGTTCTACAGTATCCCAAGTACCCAGCGACCTCCTAAAAATATGTGTGCGAAGCGCTCAAGTGGCCATGACTCCACCCCGCATATCAAAGTAAAAGGCCCACGTTGTTTTAAGTTATTCAAAAAGAAACGTAATGGATAGACAGACGGAAACACAGACGGAACTATTCGCTTAATAATAAGTCGATTTTTCTCGATTCTACGCATTTTATCATCAGAAATGCTCGATAATGTCATCCAGTCTCTTCTTACAAGGGAACCATGTTTAGCCATCATCTCAGAATTTTTTCGAAATTTGCTCATTTATAGTTTCGAATACGGGCTTTCTCGTGGTGTATTCGGTTTTCTGCACAATTTTCTAGAAGTCGAGAAAATTCCATCTGAAAATATACTGTTTCTTGCTCTCCTCCTTCTTTTTTACTTTCCCACTTTCCTCTATACATTCATTATCCACAGTGGAAAAAGCGAGCGAGCATATTTTCAGATGGAATTTTCTCGACTTTTAGTAATTTGTGCAGAAAACCGAATACACCACGAAAAAGCCCGTATTCGAAACTATAAATGAGCAAATTTAGAAAAAAAATCTGAGATGATACCTAAACATGGTTCCCTTGTTAGGACAGACTTCACCAGAAGATACCACCAGAAGAAGTGGGAGGTGCTTAACTCGGTAAATCGAAAAATATATGAAAAACTCATTTTAGGTACATTAAAAGCCATCTTTACTGTTTACAACTCACATTCTCGACGTCTACTAATCGAATCTCCACTCTCTTTAACGGTGAAATATTTAAAATACTTGATTTACTACACAGCGGCATTTACACAGCGATTTTGGAGCCACTGACCTTGAAAAATCTGAGCTGTGGGAAATGAACCTGTATCTACCGTATACAACAACTCGAGACTCTCGAGTCGAGAGCCGAAATCTTTTAAAGTTTTAGTCGGAAAATTTACAAGATTCAGCGCAGAAATTTCAGTGACTATTATATTGAGATGCGGAGTTTTGCAAAGACAAAATTCAATGAATAGGCATCTTCCTAGCTGTCGTTTTATGTTTATTGAACTGAGATTTCAGAGTTTGGCGTGGTCATTTTCTAATGGGGTTATTCATGAAAAGCACAATCGCATTTTAATGCAAAAAATGCCACTTTAATGTTATTCACGATTGCATTTTAATGCAAAAAAAATGAATTTTTTTTGCATAATAAATGCAATTGTGCAATTCATGAATAACCCCATAATTAGTCGACTGCCACTTACAAAAAATCGCATTCCACATTGAAAGGATAAACTGCGGGCTGTCTGAATTCCTTAGCATGAAGACAGCTAGCATCTCTCTTCGCGTCATCAATGTAATTGCTAACAAATAATAGTTCGGGAGTGAAACGGTGAAATATTCCGAAGTGATCAGCGAAACGATGCCTTTCTGCTGAATACTCAAAATTTGAAATTTAATAGTATATTATATGTATGTATAACCTACAAATATCTTCATCTCCGTAAGGTTCATCACATGTCCCGCTGTTCGATTGCATATTTTCAGTAACTATCCATCCTTGACACCAGGTTTTTCGTCCATCGTCGTATTCTTCCACAGATTTTTTCATTCGTTGAATAGCAGTTTTCACCTTCTTCCCTACTTCTACGGGGTCGATCGCTGTAACTCCACCAATTTCTATTAAAGTCTCACGAGTCGTTTGAGCAACTAATTCCAGTAATTCGGTGTCTGTGGAGTATAGTGTCGAATTGAGCGCTTTCTGAATTAAAAAAAATAAGTGAATGTTCCGCAAGTTAATGAGCACCTTCAGAGGTTTCGTTTGCCCTCTCAGTGTATCTATAGCCGTTTCAATCTTCTTTAATCTAGAGTCAACAGTTTCGGATTTGCGGATGTGAGTTAGTTCACTAATTTGTTTTTTGAGCTCTTCGGAAACTGCATGATTTTCATTGCATATCTCACTAGCGTTTTTCTCAGGGCGATTCCTAAGTTGCTGAATTTTGTCATCTGTTACCTGAAAGAAACTCGCCTATTTATTAAAGTTTTTGGTTTGACTAACCAACTTTCTGCACAGGTCATCAGCAATCTTCACAGAGCTCGTTCGAAGAGGAACAGAGCTCATTTTGAGCTGTTATAGTTAACAAATATAAGAATTTTAAAACAACGAGGGCGTATTGTCTGCAAAATTATTGTTGACAGTAATTTTTAGAACAGATACGGTAACTTTGAAGAATTTGCACAAGGTACTTTTTCAAAATTTTATTTGCCTATTCAGTGGAGTACAGTACAACATTTAATAATTAAAAAAAAACAAAAATTCGGCATTTTTCTGAAATCGTTCAAAAATCATGGCAAAGTATTGATATAATTGACAACGATTTACATAACTCATTTTTTCGATTAATGTAGGTATTTAAGCAAAATAAATGCTGGAGTGTGGTCGAAAAGCCGCGTATCTTGAGGATAGTATGGGGAGAAAGAAATCATGAAGAATAAATTGATTATTCCTATTTTACGGGATTAGAACTTCCGCAGATGCATGCGGACAATTTAGACGTTGACTACCTCCGTGTCGTCGTCGACTCTTACCCGGAGGGACTTCAGGCAGTCATCAAGGTGAAAGGAAGAAGATTTTTGTTGTTATTTAATAAACATTTCGGTTGATTTTTAGAAAAAAATCTTTCGATTTGAAGTTATTATACCGTCTTAAATGAGGCGCTATATTTATTCCCCACCCTGCATCTAGTTTGCATAACTGTCTTTCAGGATGGTTCCTTGAGAGTGAACAAAAACTATTTTTTTAATGAAAAATGAAGAAATTGTTAGACTTTCACTATTTTTTCCAACCGAAATCGTTTAAAAATACCAATATATTTGTTTAAAAGTGATATTGCAAAATATTAGGTTGAGCGAAGTGTCTTCATAATTTTTTTGTTCTGTCATTGCTCAGTGTTAATTTAATTTTTTCTGATTCTGTTTTTTTTAGTGCTTATTATGCATGCTTAACACACTTACAGGTAGCGTTCAAAATGAGCGAGAATTTGCTTCCGAGGCTCTGGAGTTCTACGCAAATGAAATCGCTTCCGTTCGCGTTGACAAGAAGCCATAAATACTAATGATTAATATATCACACATTGAATCTCGTTTTCTTTGAATAAATTTTGTTCCGAAAAAATTCAAAAAATTACAAAGATTTTTCGCTCAACCTAATAGATGTGCAAGAAAGACAAATGGGCTTCATTTTTTAAAATGTGTTTCTGCTGTTGCGCGTCACTGTGTTTGCACGGAATAAAAACTGTCATGGAAAATTCTCGAAATTAATGCCAAACTTCCCTTTTTGTTGCTTAAGCTTCCCTTTTTTTTTTCATTATTACTCGAACTAATACAGTCAACACAGTATCAGACATTATGCAATAATAATGATTCTTCTAATCAGTACATTTTTGATTTAATGCCTAATAGTGTAATAGTGTCATATTGTGCAATGTTTCTTCCATCTATTTATATGAATAATAAATGATTCCTACTTGTAGAAAAAGGTGTCTCAAATTGTCCAAACCCTAAAAATGTCTAAGTTCGGCTTCCCAAATTCGGATGTTGATCCAAATGAGGTCACTGTGCTCTCAAAGCGAGCACCTGCAAACAAGACTCTGAAGTCAACGGCGCAACTAAGCGCTGCTCAGCGGGCTGGAATTGATATCTCCACAGAAAAAAAAACGATGGCTGGTGGAAACCGTCAGCACACAGCTAACAAGAACACGCTCCGACTTGACGAAGAAACGGAAGAACTTCATCACGAAAGGATTGGTCTTTCACTCGGTAAAGTTATGCAGCAAGCTCGTGCTACCAAAGGATGGACACAGAAGGATCTTTCTACCGTAAGTGAGACAAATTGCTCCTGTTAATGCAATTGCTCTTTTGATCATTCTTCTAGCATATCAATGAGAAGCCGCAAGTAGTCGGCGAGTATGAAAATGGCAAAGCTGTTCCGAACCAACAGATTTTGGCGAAAATGGAGCGTGCTCTTGGTGTTAAGTTGCGTGGAAAGGATCTTGGAAAGCCAATCGGACCAAAACCGACTGCAAGTGCTAAAAAGTGAAGGATTCCTTTGTGTATCACGTTGTTCCATCTCTGCGCTTCGTCGTCTTTTCCGGCTAATTCTATCGTCCCCCGTATCGAAGTTTACTTTTTATTCCGTGTCTCTATTTTTGTTGGGTATCTTTGTTTCTTTGCCCTCTCTTACCCACTATTTTAATGGTTTTGTTCGAGTTTTTTGCTTCTTTTGTTATACCTGTGTATTTACAAAAAATTCTCTGTTTGAAAGAAGATCGGGAGAATACTGAATAAATTATTTGTATAATTTGGGACTACTTCTAAATAGTCACACCTTGTGTTGGAGATAAACGCTTTCGAATCGTATGCAATAATACCTAGAATAAAAGAAAAGCGATTTTATTAAGTTATTTTAGGGTTCAGTGACCCGAAGACTATGGGTGTCGATCAACTAGTTGAGTCTATCACTCCGTATAATTTACGGCCAATAGCGAGTCATTTGTACGTTCTTCCCTTCACAGGTAATTACCTTCCTTTACTTGAAAATATCTCACAGAAGTGTTAATCAGAAATTAAGAGAAGCTAAATAATTTTAATAAATAATTATTCTGGCATGTGGCTTAATAAAAGGAATTGCCTGTCAAAAATACTTCAAATTTTTAAAAAAAGTGATAAACGGAAGCTCAATAGGATTACAGGAGTTTCAGGTCTGAAAACTGCAACATTGGTTCTTTCCATATATACATATATATTTTTTTAATCCAGTTCTCGGAAAAATGTCTACTCAATTAAGTATAGTTTATATGGTAATAAACTGCCACCTTTTATGTTAAGGTTAGTAATCAATTTACCTTTTTGCTTCCATTAACCTACGCACAAAATTACACCTTTTTAAGTTTACAAATCTGGGCATGCTTAACATTCCTTTGGCTCTTATATTCGTGGTATGACGATACGAAACTGATAAAATAGAGCAGTCTCAGAATAGAAATCACTCCAACGCCGAACCGTTGGCGAATGAAACTTCACAGATTTCTCAGTATACTTATATCTCATTCCGTTGGAGCACTCTCGGTCAGTGTTGCGTTCATAACTTGCTCTGCGAAATTTCTTTTTGACCAAATATTCAGGAGCTTAGACCCTATGTTTTCTTCGTAATTTTTTTCACAAAAAATAATATTTCACTGAATATTAGATTCTAAAAGCAAAATAAATATCACCCTCGCGAATAGCGAGCTTCACTCTAAAAAAATTATAATTTGAAAGTTCTGATTGATCAAAATGCCTCCTACCAAGAAAAAAAAATGTATTTCACATTCCATATCTTGTCATCTATAAATAAGCATATACATAGCCGTCTATAAATAAGCATATACGTAAGCTTTAAGCTACCATATAAACTATAACCTATAAACTGTCATCACTCATATTAGTGTCGAGTAAAAATCAGGTAAATTAAACGAAAAATTAAACAAATTTTTAAGTCGCAACTGCTATATGGACATATGTCTGGCTCAATAATTTTGGATATGAAGACTACTATGAACTGGGAATGCTCGGCTATGCTGTTATTTTCGTGTTGCTGGCCCTTGTTCTTTTATTTTGCCATTGGATGATGCCTATTAGGTGCTATCTTATGTGCTCGAAGCAGTCAGATGTCCGGAGTTCGTCTCATGTATGCGTTCAGCCCACACAAAACAACGGATGGCCGGAATTAGTACCTCTTTTACGATCAAAAGTTGGTTTATCTCGATTTCATTTATTTTCAACTTCTTGTTCTGAAAAATATAATGCAAAACTTCCAGCGCGACAAAGAAACGAAAATTTGGTTTGAATTTCAAAGAGTTCACTACACCTGGGACGAAGAAAATAATGAATTCCAAACGAAAATCTTTGACACTGCTAAACCTATGGTGTTTTTTCAAAAATCACATGGTTTTGAAACTGAAGAACAAGTGAAAGGTGCCAGATATCTTTTTGGTGATAACAAGACTGAGATGGTAGTTCCGCAATTCATGGAAATGTTCATCGAAAGAGCCACAGCTCCATTTTTTGTGTTTCAAGTATTTTGTGTAGGATTATGGTGTTTAGAAGATATGTGGTATTACTCACTTTTCACACTCTTCATGCTCATGACTTTCGAGGCTACTCTCGTTAAGCAACAAATGAAAAATATGTCGGAAATCCGGAATATGGGCAACAAATCGTATTTTATCAATGTGCTTCGAAGTAAAAAATGGCAAAAAATCAAAATAGAAGAGTTGGTTTCTGGAGATATTGTTTCGATTGGTCGTGGCGCTGAAGAAGAATGCGTCCCATGCGATCTTCTGCTTCTACGAGGCCCTTGCATTGTAGACGAGTCGATGCTCACTGGAGAAAGTGTTCCGCAAATGAAGGAGCCAATTGAGGATGTCGAAAAAGAAAAAATATTTGATATTGATACCGACAGTAGACTGCATGTTATTTTTGGAGGAACAAAGATTGTACAACACACAACACCTGGAAAAGCAGCTGAAGGAATGGTAAGTGTCTTCAAATTTTTGTTCTTATTGTTGATAATTGATTTCGAGAAGAGTGAAAAGCTATACTTGTGACTTCCGGAGTCAAATAAAAATTGTCGCATAGTAACTGGTCAATTGAAAAATCATTGCTGTTTTATTTTTCCTTCGAGTTTCTTGCTTAAAAAATGCTTCGACTTTTCGACAAATTTCGAAGATTTCGGTCGGCCTGTAAGCTTACCAAATTGTTGAAATATCCCGAACCCCTTTTTTATTTCAATAATTTCCGATAACGCATTTTTTGAAGAATCTATTTTTCAGAAATCTATTTTCTGAATTCGTCAAAAAATTATGAAAATTTAAAAAGGTTTTTTTGTCTTTTAATTTCGACCACCCTCCCCCCCCCCCCAATTAAACGATTCGTTCTTGAACCCATTGTTCACGAGATACTATTACATTTCTTAAATTTTTCTTAAAATATACATATAGTTTTGAAAAAAATTTGGTGAAGAATATTATCTGTGTATAAATTTTAATTTTTTTGAATAGTGAATATAGTGAAACAAAAGGAATAAAACCGACGTTTTAGAGAGCAGGTGGAAAACGGAAGACCCGACAAGCAAAAAAAAAAAAAGCAAACCGTGTGCACGTCTGACCTATTTTCTAATAAAAACTATTTAATAACTCGCAGCACTTCAAATATCAAAATAATAGAAAATATGGTTTCAGGTCAAATCTCCTGATGGAAACTGTGTCTGCTACGTCATTCGCACTGGATTCAACACTTCGCAAGGGAAACTCCTCCGCACTATTATGTTCGGAGTGAAGAAAGCCACTGCAAACAACTTGGAAACATTCTGCTTTATTCTCTTCCTTCTCATTTTTGCAATTGCGGCTGCTGCCTATCTCTGGATCAAAGGATCAGTTGATGAATCTCGTAGCAAATACAAGCTCTTCCTTGAATGTACACTCATTCTTACATCTGTCATTCCTCCCGAGCTTCCGATTGAATTATCCTTAGCTGTGAATTCATCCTTGATGGCTCTTCAAAAGCTCGGCATTTTCTGTACTGAACCCTTCAGAATTCCGTTTGCTGGAAAGGTCGATATTTGTTGTTTTGACAAAACAGGGACCTTAACAACCGATAACTTAGTTGTTGAAGGAGTTGCTTTGAAAAATGAAAAAGAAGGAATGATTCGAATCGTTGAAGATCTTCCCCTGGAGAGTTTACAAGTTATTGCATCTTGCCACAGTCTTGTTCGATTCGAAGATGATTTAGTTGGTGATCCTTTGGAAAAAGCATGCCTTGCGTGGTGCAACTGGAATTTGACAAAAGGCGACGCTGTTATCCCACCGAAATCGAGCAAAGGAATCTCGGGAATAAAAATATTCCATCGTTTTCACTTCTCATCTGCGATGAAACGAATGACTGTCGTTGCTGGTTATCAAACGTCTGCTACAACTGATACAACATTTTTTGTAGCCGTAAAAGGAGCACCGGAAGTTTTGAGAAACATGGTAACCCAAAGTTATATTCGATATATGGTATGCTAGCTTCAGTTTTCAGTACTCTAATATTCCCGATGACTATGATGCCACTTACACGCAACTGACACGACAAGGGGCTCGAGTGCTTGCCATGGGAATTCGTAAGCTTGGTGAAACTCGTTTCGGGGATTTACGCGATAAGAAACGAGAGGATTTTGAAAGTTGCCTTTTGTTTGCTGGATTCGTTGTGATATCATGTCCTTTGAAAAACGACACTAAAGTAATGATTAGGGAGATTATTGATAGTTCCCACGTCGTTGTAATGATTACTGGAGACAATCCTTTGACTGCTTGCCACGTCGCGAACGTGCTCAGGTTTACCCAGAAATCATTGCCTACTTTGGTTCTTGACGAACCTGCAGATGGCATCAGTTGGGTTTGGAAATCCGTGGATGGTGCCATTGAATTTCCATTAAAACCCGAATCAAGCAATAAAATGGAACGCAAGGCATTTTTTACGTCGCATGAATTCTGTTTGACGGGTTCTGCATTCCATCATTTAGTGCAGAATGAGCATGCATTCTTAAAAGAGCTCGTTCTCCATGTTAAAGTGTTTGCGCGAATGGCTCCAAAGCAAAAGGAAAGAGTCATAAATGAACTAAAAGCAATAGGAAAAGTCACTCTAATGTGCGGTGATGGAACAAATGATGTTGGAGCTCTGAAACATTCCAATGTTGGTGTCGCACTTCTCACAAACCCTTACGACCCCGAAAAAGCAGCTGAAAAGGAAAGAGAGAAAAAGGCTAAAATTGAAGAAGCACGCTCGCTAGTCCGTGGGGGAGCTCAATTATCGCAACGTCCAGGTGCGTCCATGTCACCTCCGGCTCCGAATGTTTCCCGTCGAGATGCTCCACCGGGCGCAAGAGCAAGAGTTCAACAGCCACCACTAGCCAACGCTGCGCAAGCACGTTTAGATAGTTTGATGAAGGAACTTGAAGAAGAGGAGAAGGCCCAAGTTATAAAGCTGGGAGATGCTTCGATTGCAGCTCCATTCACCAGCAAGTATACATCTATCGCATCTAGTAAGATATATTTCTAGAACTGTTTCGTGCTCTTTAGTATTCCTGATTATGAATACCCGTATCAGATAAAATTGTACTCCATTTTCAGTTTGTCATGTTATCAAGCAAGGCCGTTGCACTCTCGTTACAACTCTCCAGATGTTCAAAATTCTGGCACTTAACGCTCTCGTGTCTGCATATTCACTTTCTGCCCTTTACCTGGATGGTGTTAAGTTCAGTGACACACAAGCAACAGTTCAAGGGCTCCTTCTTGCTGCTTGTTTTTTGTTTATCTCGAAATCGAAAGTACCCGAATTTGGCATATTGATCAGAACGAAATGTTTATTTTCAGCCTTTGAAAACTTTATCCCGACAACGACCAATGGCAAACATTTTTAATGCTTACACTCTTTTGACGGTCACTCTACAATTTATCGTTCACTTCTCGTGCCTCCTATATATAGTTAAGCTCGCTCATGAGGCTGATCCAAAGTGAGTCAATTTAACATATTCTGTAGTGGTCCTAATGCTTTTGGAATATTCCTGGCTAAGGATAAGACCTCATTTTCGGTGAATTTCTGAGGACAGGGAGTAATTAGCGAAAATGAACTATAGATTACTGAAAACAATGCAGAATACGATGACGTCTGTTATGACGGAAGGACAATAAGGCAGACGTTTTACAATTTTAAGAGATACTAAAATATTAAAAATCAAAGTATTATATTCTCAAATACATAACTTATTTTTTATATCAACAGCTTTCAGTTATTCTAGTACAGTTACATTTTCGAGTTTCTCTCTCACTTTCTATCTATATCCAAAAGAAAAAAAACACTATTGAAAGTTATTATAGAAATCAGTAAATCTCGGAAGAATTGCAAGTAACTATTTTCTGGCAAAATAACTTAAGAATGGAATTCGAGATGAAAAGCTAAAAATAGATGAATAATACCTTACATTCGGGACTAAACTAAAAAGGCAAAAAAGATGACCGCTAATTAAAAGTAATGTAGTAAACTGTAATAAGCAAAACACGCTTTAATAAAAAGCCTATTATAGAAGTCAGATCCCTGGTAAAGTCTACCTTTCTACCACATAATCGAGAAAAAATACTGATTAAATCGCCTCCGCGGTTTTACGTATTCCATATGTCTACATAAGAGTCTCATGGCAAACTTTCATGCTGTTCTCGTATGGCCGAGTGGGTAGCGCGCGCGTTTGTTGCTTGTTGCACGCCGGTTCATTCCCGATTGCATTCATAGGGCGGATAGGAACCAGGTCATGTTTGTATGTGGCTTGGGCCGACATCCCCGCCGAAATAATTCTGTGAAGATCTAAGGTCGCTTCTGAGTGGATTTCCCACCGGGTGCACACCATCTTCATGTATAGTTTTTTTGAATTTACAGAGTGGAACCTGTGGATCTCGAAGCTAAATTTACGCCGAATATATTGAACACCACTGTTTACATAATTTCTATGGCACTTCAAGTTTGTACATTTGCTGTAAATTATCGAGGAAGACCTTTCATGGAGTCGCTTTTTGAGAACAAAGCAATGCTCTATAGTATTTTCTTCTCTGGTGGTGCCGTCATTACACTCGCAAGTGGCCAAGCCACAGACCTCATGAATCAATTCGAACTAGTTGTACTTCCTGAATCGGTGAGTTCTCAGCTTTCGTTTTCATTGCTTTATTCATCCTTATTCCAGCTACGAAACGCTCTTCTGATGTGTGTTTTAGCAGATCTTTTTCTGTGTTATATTTTGGATCGTGGACTCAATTTTTTGCTTGGAGATATGTATTAAGTTGCTCTTAATTTATCCTTCTTTCTCGAAATCCCCTCTTTTCAAAGCATTCCTTCTGCCATTCATTGTTTTAATTTAATTTATTTGTTGGTTTTATATAATTCCATTCAGTAGCTTTTTATTTTCTTCAAATCTGTTTGCATTATGGGACATCAGGATATTCATTTCATTGTTGCTACTGTTTCAGTGCATAATTCCTGTGATGAATAAATTTCTGTCTTCTTCGTCGGCTTGGAATCACTGCAGAATCTCCTTAAAGTTTTGAGGCCTTGCTTATCATTATCGCCTAATTAACTTTAAAAAAAAATTTCAGATTTTAAATTGGTGCCAAATAATGAAGTTTAAAATGTCCTATGAAAAAAAAATTTCCCTTGTTTTCAATCCAAATAAACTGAAGGTAAAAATAAAAATATTCCTGTTAATTTTGTTCTCGATATACAATTTATTGTCTTTTTAAAAAGAAAAGTCGAGTTGACCGCTGTGGAAATTGGGATTCCAGAATTCGCGCTACATGACGTACTTAATCGATCAGTCATTCGCCTGAGTGGGCGCGGATCGCAGCAAGCCAGGCTTTACGGTCGTGGGCGATGGTGGGCCTTGAAATAATCTATCGATTTGCCAGCTCAATTTCTTCTTTTTGATGTAATTAAATGGGTCCGATATTCAACTTTTAGAATTAAACGATATCTTAAATGTTTTAGCGTCAGAAAACGATTATCGGGTAGCGGAAAATGAAAGTTCAAACCCGGAGTGGAAGCCGTAGAACGTCGCCCAAGGAATGCATTCACTGTGGAGAATGAGATAGTGACTGAAAAAGATGCATCTGGTAAGATTTAAATGAGTTAAATACAATTGATTATTCAAGTAGAAAGAGCAAGTCTTTTGTCAGCAGCCGCAGTGTAATTAGATCTATGCTAAGTGCTGTATTTCACTATTTCGTCAATTGCGGCCGTGACTTCTGGGGTTTGCCCTCCAACTAACCACAGGTTTACCTTTAATAAATCAGAGTGCTCAATATTGCTAATAATGGAATAATGAAACAGAACTTCCGTTATTATTGTTGGTTCTAAAACGGATGTAATGATCAAGAGGGAGAAACGGATTGCATTCGTATCATTACGCGAGAGCTAAAATTCGTAGACTTTAGGAGACGCTCTACAGCAAAGGCATTTGCAAGACAATGTGATTGAACTTGACTAAACACGAAAAAAATTCACCGTGCCCCATCACACTCTACTGATGCGCATTATGTGATTTTGCTGAAACTCTCCACGTTGCTATCTGCCCGGCTGATATACCCCTTCGTTATCGAATAAAAAATTCGAGGTATTTATGTCATGAAATATTTTCGAGAATTTTCTATTGGAAAACTTGGAGCTTTCTTTGAAAAATTATACTCTCGCGAACTCTCGAATGCTTTTTGTTCAAAAGCTTCATACTGTTAATGTTGCATTCCGTGGTAGCTAGTTGGTTTTACATTGTTATGTTCATTTTCTAAACTATTAATAAACCTTCTTCTCTATGTATTTATTCTCCGACCTACAAGATGGCGATTAGGCAAAGACAATTGCTTTGTATATATATATATATAATTTGATTTTGTTTCAGTCAATAATGTTGGGAAAAACTGAAGAATTGCTCTAGTTTTTTTCATTTTGGAGAAGAAGCATAGATTCAGGAGATGACTAACAATGAACAACACAAATATTACCGGTTTTCATGTCTTTATGAATTATAGTGCGTCGTTTGATAGAAATCTAACATCTTCTCGATGAAGATCTTTTCAACATTATTCCGTCCGCTAGTGTTATCCTGACCAATATTCTTTCTAAAGACGCTTTTGCTTTTGGAAAAGTGCAAACTTCTAGCCCGTAATTGAGCGCGAAGAGGTTGGAGCGTATTTCGGGAGATGTTCTTCTGTGAAATTCTGGCTCAATTTCGTTATTTGTGTGGAGTAGTCTACCTAGATCTATGTTCTCTTTGACGTCTTTGATAATTGTCAATGTTAATGGATAGTCTGACCTGGGTGGTCCTGGAAAAATTCTGGAAAAATGCTGTCCAAAGCGAGACACGTCAAAAACGGAATCCAACCTGTGACGGGTTACACGAAAAGGGGTTACATGAAGGCGGGATATTTAAAAAAAAACGGGACTCGAGCGCAATTGGTGGAGTGCAATTGCGCGAGTCCCGTTTTTTTTTTAATATCCCGCCTTCATGTAACCCCTTTTCGTGTAACCCGTCACAGGTTGGATTCCGTTTTTGACGTGTCTCTCCAAAGCTGCAATTTTTTCCAGATTTTCCGGAAACTGTGGCAACGAGTGCCTCTTCCCTTCGAGACCACAGACCGTCGTACGATTTACGGCTCTTTTTTAACGCATTTTTTCAAGCCTCTATGGGGTTATTCATGAAAAGCACAATTGCATTTTAATGCAAAAAAATGCCACTTTAATGTTATTCACGATTGCATTTTAATGCAAAAAAATGCATTTTTTTGCATTAAAATGATTTTCGTGCTTTTCATGAATAACCCCATTAAACGTTTTTTTCAATATCTTTGGCTGTTTTTTCTGAATATTTCGCCTCAAATAATGGATTCTGACGGAGAAATCGTTGAAGACGTGATGGAAAAAGGCGAAAACAATAAAAATTCGTCTGTAAAATCTGGAATAAAATGGCAGCTTTGGACAGCGTTTTTCCAGGAAATTTCTCCTGGAAATCAACTTTGAACGCGGCATTAATGCCAATATGGAGTCCTACTTTTCCACACGCTTCTACCAGTTCCTGAACCAATTTTACGGAAAATTTTTTGGTATTTCGCGACAGGAATGATGCCGCCACCCAATCTCAGATATGTGAGATTTCTCCCGTTGAATCGTGCTCAAGGTGTTGTGCTGTAGTCCTCATCATGACTTTTCAGGTCGGTCCAAGGCATTTGGCGGAAAACTAGTTCCAGACAAGTCGAGAAGTGGTTGTGACTGAAAAGTTCCCCAATCAAGACAAACGTGTTTCCAAAAATTAGACGTTAAGAGTCAAATTACAAGAATCTCAGTATTTTTAAACTTAACAATTAACCTGTTTCAGATTGTCCGGCAGCTTTCTTTCAATACGTCAACGTGTTTTGTCGTATGTTGCTCCGAAGCCATATATCGAGAATTCATCCGAAATCGGAAAGATTTCTGTCGAAACTAAGAGAAATAAGCAGCACAGGACCAGAAAACCCAAAACAATGAAAATATTATAACAACAATGCCAAGCGATTCTAGATCTAATTTCAAATGTTTTTTAAGTAATAAAATAATAGTCGTTTTATTTTTTTCACGGTTGAGCGAGCGATTGCTGTTGTTCTTGAATGGAATCTGCACGAGTACTTAAGAGATCATATAAAACCGAATGCACTGGTATACTTGTTTACTTAGTGTACTTAGTAGATCCGTTATTGGCTTGTGTGTCCGCGGATCACAGCTAAACATGTTTTGCGATCTCTGGAACTTTACACAGAACCTTACTGAAAGAATCCGCGTGACACATGCATCAATAGAAAAAAGATTAATAGGAATGACCCTTACGAAACAACGGCAACGTGAAGACATTCGAAAAATCTCTCCCAAGTCACGGATCCACTTAAATACATTTAGAAAAATAACCCTGGATAGACTCCTGGAGAAAAGAAAACGGCAACCCAATGAGATGGTCCGACTCAAATTGCAAGCCATTTTTAGCTGTGATCTGCAATTTTTTTGGATTTTTTTCGCTTATTATTATCGCCGTAAAAAAGTTTCGACATTTTTTCGAGCCCGCGAAAATCGGGATTTGAATTTAGAGACTCCGCCCATTTCATCATCAGAGCGCATTTGCTATGCGCGATATATTTTTTGAATTTTTATTTTTTCAGAATTTTCAGAATTAAACTGCATTAAAAGAACGAAATTGTATTAATCGTGAATTTTTTAACACGTTTCTTCGAATGTTTAAATATATCAATTTGTCGGAACTTTTTTACGGCGATAATAGCTGTGATCTGCAATTTTTTTGGATTTTTTTCGCTTATTAGTTAATCATAACTTATGGGGTTATTCATGTTGCATTTTTATGCAAAAAATGCCACTTTAATCTTATTCACGATAGCATTTTAATGCAAAAAAATACATTTTAGTTCAGTACTACGTTCAGTTAAAATGCAAGGCGGTGTCGGGTATCGCCACCGAGAAAGTCTATGCGCCTTTAATTTATTTTTGGCTTTCAAATAAATAATTTTACTATTTTCTCACCATTGCCATAGTAATTTTACGCTTTTTCGCCTCCTCATCGTTCATTTTTGGCTGTAAAATATTATTTTTATCAAATTAATTTTAATTTCTTCCGAAAATGTGAATTTTTCGCACATTATGGGTTCTTCTCCAAAAAATTGAGAGCCTCGTAAATCGACACATTAAAGGCGCATAGACTTTCTCGGTGACGATATCCAAAACCGCCTTGCATTTTAATTGAACATATTATCGCCGTAAAAAAGTTCCGACATTTTTTCGAGCCCGCGAAAATCGGGATTTGAATTTAGAGGCTCCGCCCATTTCATCAGCGCATTTTCTATGCGAGATACATTTTTATCAGAAGAAACGAAAAAAAAATAAATGACGCAAATTGATATATTTAAACATTCGAAGAAACGTGTAAAAAATTCACGATTAATACAATTTCGTTCTTTTAATCCAGTTTTATTCTGAAAATTCAGAAGAAAAAATAAAAATTCAAAAAATATATCGCGCATAGCAAATGCGCTCTGATGATGAAATGGGCGGAGCCTCTAAATTCAAATTAGAGGCTTCGCGGACTCGAAAAAGTTACGAAATTTTTTCGAGCCCGCGAAAATCGGGATTTGCGCATTTGCTATGCGCGATATATTTTTTGAATTTTTATTTTTTCTTCCGAATTTTCAGAATTAAACTGGATTAAATGAACAAAATTGTATTAATCGTGAATTTTTTTACACGTTTCTTCGAATGTTTAAATATATCAATTTGCGTCATTTATTTTTTTTTTCGCTTCTTCTGAATATATCAATTTGCGTCATTTATTTTTTTTTCGCTTCTTCTGATAAAAATATATCGCGCATAGCAAATGCGCTCTGATGATGAAATGGGCGGAGCCTCTAAATTCAAATCCCGATTTTCGCGGGCTCGAAAAAATGCCGGAACTTTTTTACGGCGATAATAGTACTGAACTAAAATGCATTTTTTTGCATTAAAATGCTATCGTGAATAAGATTAAAGTCGCATTTTTTGCATAAAAATGCATCATGAATAACCTCATTAGTTAATCATAGATATGAATATAACCGCAGCTGATGCACTTCTCAACATGAAGTCGTTTACAGTTTTCAATGAATGGCCCGGTGTCACGAGAACGTCGTCTGAAGGCTTTGCAAGCATTGGGTTTCTTTTTTTAAATATTTTTTTTGCAAGAATTGGGTTTCGACCATCAGAAAGTGAATCATTCCTTCAAATATCATTATGAAGCGAAATTTTACGAGTTATGGGCCGGAATCGCCAAGAAATATCCAGTCAGTTAATCATTTTCTTTTTTGTGCGTATTTTTGTTGTCTGCCAATAAAATTGTTCTAAAAATATTTTCAGAAAAAAAATCCTCCAAAAATCATTAACTAAGATAGCGCTTAAGGTAAGTAGTAATTCACAGTGACCCAAAATTTGTAAAACTAAAAAAAAAGTGCTCGAAAAATCTTCGAAATAAATCAAATTTCATGCCACAGTAGTTCTTAGATAAGCGTGGGTCTCGCTACGACAGACAAGAAAAACTCGAAAAGCGATGTAAATTTTAGAACACTTCGAACACTTTTTTTGAGCATTTTAGCATACAAGATTCTTTTCGGACGCAGTATAAGCTTCCATTTTGGCGAAATCTTCGTCTTGAATTCGTCTGACGCAGCGCGTTGACAACTTCTTTATTACGTAAGACGAACGAAGACTACTCTTTGTCTTCGTTTTTTGTGGAAGCCTTAGTTAAAATCTATATTTGTTTATTGCTTTATCATTTTTTCTATTGTGTTCCGTTTGTTAATTTAATTCTGTTGTTTTCTTCTTTTTTTCTCGGAACATGTACTAAATAACTCGCTGAATAAAGTAATATCAATATAATAAATATCTATTCGCAAATCTGGCAGGAGAAATGTTCTCCTCGATTTGCAGAATCTTATCATATAGAAAATGCCAAATTCTTTTCATTAACTTTTACGATACAGATATTATCTATACGCGAGTACGTGATTTTTCGTTGAAAGGCGCTGTTTGGGTCTCGTTAGGGGATAGCGCGTTTTAACGCGCTAATTTAAAATTTGTAAGGAAGCGCACACACTGCGTATGTGATTTATTCAGTTTAAAAAACAGTTTAAGAAATTTGACATTAAAAATTAATTTAAAAAACATGATTTTCGAAGCAAAATATAGGAAAAATTCCAATGTTCGCTTCAATTTTCGAGAAGAAATCACAAACGCAGTGTGTGCGCTTTCTTACAATTTTTATATTAGCGCATTAAAACGCGCTATCCCCTAACGAGACCCAAACCCCGCCTCTATACGACAAACCACGTACTCGCGATCCGATAATAAGATTCTTTAATATTCTTTTAATAAGCTGTTCGAGTCTAATTATATTGCTCTCGAAATAAATGAAAATTTTATTGGTTTTTTGCGTTTTTCTTGTCATTGCATATCTCGCACCACCGTAGTCGTTACATATTCCAAAGTCTCGCCACGCAAGACAAGAAAAGAGCACAAAACGCGGAAAAAGTTTGCTGTCACTTCGAACACCATTTTCTGTGCAAACGTTCTATTCGAACGCAAAAAATTTAATTTTAAGCAAAAATTGGTTTATTCGGTTTATTGCGATTTAATCCGAAAAATGACTTGTAAATAAGGTAATAAGCAGTAGAAACAGTTTCAAAATGTTCAATACTTAATTGCAAACCCTCGACATTAGTCAGAGCAGGCAACACGCTGAGCAGTTCAACGTCGAGAAGCTGCTGGAAAATTTTTACATTTGACTCACATTAGAGGTGTATTTCGGGTCGTTATCTTGTTGAAACTAGCAATAAATCCTTGGGGAGACACGCGCTAACTGGAGCATCACATTTTACAAGATCTGTTCGAACACAAAGTGATACATGCGGCCACGGATGCGGTGAAGAGGTCCAACCCGCGACATAAATGAAATGAACGGCTTCTTCCCAGATTTTCTGCCAATAAGTCCAGCATCATTTAGGTAACGTCGGATTGTTCTGACGCTTTCCACAGGTAATCCACGTTGGGAAACCTGATCGAGAACTATGGCAGCACTCATCCTGGGGTTGCTTCTCGATGCGCATCTGATGTTTCCAACCGTTAGATGGTTCGTAATGCAAGTTCTTGAGTGTCTTCTCTCCACGAATTGTAAATAGTTCTTTCAGTTTTCCAGCTAGGTAGATGTCAAGAAGATTCTAGATGGTTCGTAATTATGTATTGAACATTTTATAACTGTTTCCATTGCTTAATTCCTCATTTATTATCGGATTGCGAGTACGTGGTTTGTCGTATAGTGTCGGTGTTTGGGTCTCGTTAGGGGATAGCGCGTTTTAACGCGCCATTTTAAAAATTGTAAGAAGGCACACACACTGCGTTTGTGATATCTTTTCGAAAATTGTAGCGAATATTGGAATTTTTTCTATATTTTGCTTCGAAAATCATGTTTTTTAAATTAATTTTTATTGTCAAATTTCTTAAACTGTTTATTAAACTGAATAAATCACAAACGTAGTGTGTGCGCTTCCTTACTATTTTTAAATTGGCGCGTTAAAACGCGCTATCCCCTAACGAGACCCAAACACCGCCACTATACGACAAACCACGTACTCGCAATCCGATAATATAAATAGTTTTCCTTTTGAAATCGCAATGTACCGGTTTTTGTTAAAAATCACATTTTTGGAATTTTCCAAAGAAGTGCTAAACTGGATTATTATGCAACGATTTCACAGTTGACCTCAAGCCCGTAGCTTTTCTCTGAAAAAAACAAGTTTGAGCTGTAAAACCAAAATGAGATATTATCGGTTCGCGAGTACGTAGTGAGCCGCTTAGAGGTGGGGTTTGGGTCTCGTTAGGAAATTGGCGCGTTAAAACGCGCCAATTTAAAAATTGAAAGAAAGCGCACACACTGCGTTTGTTTTTCTTTTTGAAAATTGAAATCGAATATTGGAATTTTTTCTATTTATATTTTGCTTCGAAAATCATGTTTTTTTTTTAATTAATTTTTATTGTCAATTTTCTTAAACTGCTTATTAAACTGAATAAAGTATTATTTACCGGAATTTAAATGTTTTTTTTTTCAATATTAGAAGTTTATATTCTTCAAATTAGTATCTTTTCACTTGCAGCTAATTGTTTCAACAGAAGTGATGAAGCTTATGGTAAGGAATACCTGTCAAATAAAATTTATAAATATTAATTTTCAGGTTTTTCGTGAGAAGAGGTTTTTTATGGTTAGACACGCGAGGTCGTTGAATGCTCCGGACGTTTTAGAATCTGGAGAATCAGCTGGTCAACCATCCGGGGAAGAATCGAGAGAGGATTCTGGAGAGAAAGTCATCGAAGGTAACTGAATCTTCTCCTTTTTCTCTTTTTTCAAATCATCTTCTCTTTCAGAAAATCTTCTCTTCGACGAAACGAACGTCTTCAGTTAAAAACAATGTTAAATATACTCTTCACGTCAGTCAGTGAATATACATTTTTTATTTGAAAAATTGGAAAAGTCTATAAATAATTTGTATTTTATATGTTTAACTGTTGAATGATGTGTCATCTGCGCCAAAATGTAAAACTTTGGAGAATTTATAGAAAGAATGTGGAACTAAAAGCCATGCGTTTCTGTGTTCAATGTAGAAAAGAATAAACAATTGTTGTTTCTCAGTTATGTCGTCCTCGCCGCTGGAGCCTAAGTTCGCCAAAGTGCGAATCGAAGGGAGAGTTCATCTGATGAGAAGAAGCTTGTTGAATGAAGAAGAGAAAAGTGACTTGAACTTGAACATTTTAGAAAACAAAAAAAGTTTTAGAAAAATTAGATTCGTCCTTGCATGGAATTATTGAACTGAAAGTAGAAGGTCCTTTCTTTCAATTTTTAAATTGGCGCGTTTTAACGCGCCAATTTCCTAACGAGACCCAAACCCCACCTCTAAGCGGCTCACTACGTACTCGCGAACCGATAATATTTCAGTTCCCTCTTATGGATATATTATGAGAGCGTAACATTGTGAACGTGATGTATGGAAAAGTTAGATAAATTTATGATTTTTCGTTTCTAAAATAAACTCGGTTTCACTTTCATTCTTTTTACAATAGTGAGAATCAACGTAAGCTCAGAAACTACATGTACTGCAGTGACTAATTGGGCCAATTCACCTTTTTTTTCCTTAGAATTTCTTTTAAATATCTGGGAGATATTAAACATGGTTAATCTTTGGAGCTACTTCATTTTATATAGAATTCTCCAAAATACATTTTTTCAGAATAGGATCAATCATTAATAATGATCTTAAATAGTTCTGGAAATGTAAATTTGTCTACTTTGCCGGCAGAGAAAAATCTTTTTTTTTTCACGTTAGCAATTAGTATAAAAATTGTTTTTGTAAAAAGGTTTAGGTACCTACTTTAGATTTGTTATTTTATTTTGAACTTTTCGAAATATGTTTTATTAAAACTCACAGTTTTCTACGACTTGTTTCTCTCCTATAAGTTCTGCATTTCGATTCGCTTTTTTCCCTCTGCAACTCGACAAATTTATTATCTTATAGTCAAGATTTTATAGATAATTTTACTCTCGAAAGTATGGACCAATAGCTTTAAAAATCAAAATTTGTATATTCAATCATTATTCGTCAAGTTGGACAATCTTAATAAACTTTGACGCAAAAGTCCGTGGACAAGCTTTATTTATTTATTAAAAATATTTAAACTTAATTAAAAGTTTTAAAAATTTTATATTATTTGGAGAGTACTTCAAAATTTATAATTCACTTTTCATTTTTAAAAAATTAATTTAAAAAATTTATATAAATTAAAACGCAAAAGTCCGTGGACAGACATTTACAATTAGCTTAATTATTAATTTTTTTGCCATTTTTTTAGATTAACGAAATAACTTATTAGGCATATTTTCCGAAAGACTCTTTAAAAAATTTGAATCGATTTTGTCGAATTCCTCCTTGATGCCATCTCTATTATCGCCGTAAAATAGTTCCGACATTCTTTCGAGCCCGCGAAAATTGGGATTTGAATTTAGAGGCTCCTTATTTTTTCTTCTGAATTTTCAGAATTAAACTGGATTAAAAGAACGAAATTGTATTAATCGTGAATTTTTTTTACACGTTTCTTCGAATGTTTAAATATATCAATTTACGTCATTTATTTTTTTTTTCGTTTCTTCTGATAAAAATATATCGCGCATAGCAAATGCGCTGATGAAATGGGCGGAGCCTCTAAATTCAAATCCCGATTTTCGCGGGCTCAAAAAAATGTCGGAACTTTTTTACGGCGATAATAAGTTCATTTGTGCTTTTAAAGTGCCGACTGTTTCCGTATACGTGGATCCTGGCGTTGTCTTGCTTGAAAATTCGAGCAAGTGGTCTTCTTCGTTGATATGGTGGAATGTATTTCAACAAGTGACTCGATAGGACATTGATATAGTCCGTACTCTTCATCTTGTTTGATACAAATTCCAGTCCAACCAGATGATCGTCGCAGAATGTCGCCCAAGTCGTAACGCCTCCAAAATTACGTTTGCTAAAGACCTTAAAGTCGTTTCGCAAATCTCGTTATTAATGAGAAACCATCGGGGCCATCTAAGTTCTAAGTAATTTTTTCATCCGAAAAAATTACCTAAACACAAAGAAACAATTTTTTAACAAAAAAAATTTTACTTATGGGGTTATTCATGAAAAGCACGAAAAGCATTTTAATGCAAAAAAATTCATTTTTTTGAATTAAAATGCAATTGTGCTTTTCATGAATAACCTCACTACCGTTCACCAATTTGCGTTTAAATTTTGGCGACTGAATTCCATTTTTCTCTCAATGTGCTGGGGCTTTAGTTGTGGAGCCGGCTTCATACGTTGTCGGACGATGTGATCCGACTCATTAACCACTCCCGGCTAACGTCAAGGTCAGAATCCTCACTGAATCGACGAATTGTTAAAGTCGAGTTGGAAAATGTCCGTTGTATGCTACGATAATCTTGATCGCTACGCTTCTTTGGCCGGCCGATTCGTTTAGCAGTTCCATGGGATGTTGGTGACGATAAAAACTTGTGAACTAGGCTTTTTGATCGACCAATACAACCCGAAATATCCCGAATTGTGCTTCCTTTCTCGCGTAGCTTTTGTCCTGTTCGCGGACTTTTGTGCCCACGTACTTTTGTGTGAAAAAATAGTGTCCACGGATTTTGTGTCAATTTTTATAAATTCGATCAAGGACCCATATTTTTAAAAAATATATATTTGAATTCAAATACATTAAACTATAGCCAGAGCGTTATTTCGGAGTGCCGTAACCTCTCATTTTTTTCTGATTTCTGATGCTGATCTGATTGATTTCTTTTCTGATTTTTCTGATACAAATTTCTGATGTGTCTACAGCGTATTCCTTTCTTTGAAATTGTGTGATTTAATCTTATTAATTTAAATTATTTAAAAAGTAATTGCCAAAAAAATCAGCGCGCACTGGCTGGTAAAGCTTAACCGTTGTATGAAAGCTCACTTTTAACGTATCTTTTGCTCGAAGCAGATCGCGTTGCGTTTTGCGAATTTTTACGCCATTTAATGTTTATAAAAAACTTAAGTTTTCTAATGTATTCCCAGTAGTTCTAATTGTCGTGTTTGAACCATTATTCAAAAGTCCATTGAGGTTTGTGTCGGCTTGGTGGGAACTCGATTTTAACTTTTAAAACAGCTTCAGGAAATTCACAAAAAAATATATGATATTATCCATCCGCGAGGACGTGATTTTTCGTTTAAAGGCGCTGTTTGGGTCTCGTTAGGGGATGGCGCGTTTTAACGAGCCAATTTAAAAATTGTAAAAAAGCGCACACACTGCGTTTGTGATTTCTTTTCGAAAATTGAAGCGAATATTGGAATTTTTTCTATATTTTGCTTCGAAAATCATGTTTTTTAAATTAATTTTTATTGTAAAATTTCTTGAACTGTTTATTAAACTGAATAAATCACAAACGCAGTGTGTGCGCTTTCTTACAATTTTTAAATTGGCGCGTTGAAACGCGCTATCCCCTAACGAGACCCAAACACCGCCTTTAAACGAAAAATCATGTCCTCGCGGATGGATAATACCAACCAACAAAAACTCTGAAATTCATTTCCGTGTCGTTACCTAAGTTGAATTTCTTTTTTTTTTTTCAGAGTGCTCTGTTCAGTCGGCCAATATAAGTTAGAAGAAAATTAATTGAAAATTTTATAAAAAATAACAAATCTCAGAACATTTAGATTTTCCTAGGATAAGGCCGCCGAGATTTCCTCTTCAAATAATTTATACCGGGCGGTTTATTGCTGTCATTCGGCATCGGATTTTTTTAAATAAAGGAATGTAACACCTTGCACTTTGAGGAAACTGAAAATTATTGTAATTAGAAACCGCGAGTTTAATTAGACAATGACCGAATCTAGATTAGGAATAATTGAATGCGCGCGTCGCGTGCGCGTCTTTAATTAATTATTCTAATCAGGTTACTTACTATTATTAGGTAACATGCAAGGTTATTTAAACAATATTAATAATTGTAGAAAAATCTGGAATGTTTTGTAATGTTCTAGAACTTTCTGGAAAATTCTGGAAAGTTTTTGAAACTATGGAAAACAATGTCTATTTAAGTGGTGGTTTTGCACCAGAGTTGGGCGGAATAGGATTTTGGGAACTCGGAATCCGGAATCCGGAATACGGAATGAAAAAAACGGCGGAATCCGGAATTTTAACCATTAATAAGGGAATATTTATAATAAAAAATGATGTTAGTGCGCTCTGTTCGCAAAAAGTTTTGCGGGAGTTCAAAAAAGTATACATTTCACAACAATTGAGAATAAAGAATAAAAAAGGGAATAAAAAAGCCATATCGCGGAATCCGGAATCCGGAATACGGAAAAAATATTTTTTCACGGAATCCGGAATCCGGAATACGGAAAAAAATATTTTTTCACGGAATCCGGAATCCGGAATACGGAAAAAATATTTTTTCACGGAATCCGGAATCCGGAATACGGAAAAAATATTTTTTCACGGAATCCGGAATCCGGAAAACGGAAAAAATATTTTTTCACGGAATCCGGAATCCGGAAAACGGAATGAAAAAAACGGCGGAATCCGGAATCCGGAATTCCGCCCAACTCTGTTTTGCACGTATGAAGCTGATTTTTGACATGTGATACGCGGACATCCAGATGGCTGTATCAGCGAAATTTGGACTGTTTACATTGTTGCAAAGACAGTTTTGTAGATTGTAAAACCAAGTCTAGACTGTCCAAAAGGACTCCGGTGCCGCCCACAAGGCAAAAAGTTTTCAAAAATGGAGTGCAGCTAACTTCTCTCGATTCATCCAGCCTCTTCGCCAGACCGGAATCCGCTTAACTAATCTGTATTCAGTCAAGGGTCCAAGCACGTCCACATCCCAAATAATATAATTTATTTTATAGATATTATGAATGGTTAATACTAGTTTCAAAAGCGTTGACTAAGTTGTTTTCCGGAAGTTTTTAATTCCGGGATTCCTTTCGAATACCAGAAAAAGTTTTAAACTTTGAGAAATCTCATAACTTGTTTTCTTTTCTCACTTCCCCAATTCTTTGAAATGATATCTTTGTAGCTTTTTTGATTAATCCTATTCATTTTCCATATCAGTCTTATGTGATTATTCAAAACAAAAAAAGAAAACGATTAAAAATAACTCAATGAAACCAGAAAATCAGCTGTTTTTGACCACAAAAACTTCAAACATTCTTGATTCGAAGCAAAGATGCGCTGCCGGTTAAGGCTTCCTCGAAAGACGAAACTCTGTCGTCTTTCGCGGAATGCTTTCGTCTCGTCTTGCGTTCGTCTTACGTCGTCAATTAAAATACATGTGTACCAACACAATGTCTATCTCTGCGTCAGACGAATTCTAGACAATGACGAAGACGAGACGAGACGGTCTATTTTCGTCTTTCGTGGTGCCGGTTCTAAATCAGCAGAAAATTTGGTTGATCAATTTTGTGAATTCCTACTTGGCAGAAGTTTGTTTTATTGTCACCGGTTCAACATTTTCTGAAGAGCTGTATGGCTATGTCTCATCCCTTATAACGGACGGATTCTCAAAGTACCTCCAAAGTGGCAAAGTTCCCATTAACTTGAACATTTCTAATACCAGTCTCATCTCATCAAGAAAGGAGAATAAGAGGACTTAGAGAATTATAGACAGATCTGCCAATCCTGCCACCTTTCCTCTACAAAGAATTCACAAAATGTGTGCAGAACAGAATACGGAGGACTTTAGAATAACCTCAAACCTTCTATAATTCTAAACTATCCATCACATCCAGATGCCGCCGCTCACACTCATCTTCATCAATTTTCAAAAGGCGCTTGATAGTTTTGAATAAGACTTCCACGAAAGACGAAATAAGACCGTCTCGTCTCGTCTTCGTCATTGTCTAAAATTCGTTTGACGCAGAGATGGACATTGTGTTGGTGCACATGTATTTTAATTGACGACGTAAGGCAAGACGAACGCAAGACGAGACAAAAGGATTCCACGAAAGACGACCGATCAGTTTCGTCTTTCGAGGAAGCCTTCACCGGAATGAAGAATGTTTGAAGTGTTTGTAGTCAAAAACAGCTGATTTTCTGGTTTCATTGAGTTTTTTTCTTAAGACGAACGCAAGACGAACTAAAAGACGAACGAAGACGAGACGAAAGGATTCCACGAAAGACGACCGATTAGTTTCGTCTTTCGAGGAATACTCAACCGGCAGTACATCTTTCCGCATTGCTTCGAATCAAGAATGTTTGAAGTGT
Source organism: Caenorhabditis inopinata (assembly GCA_003052745.1). Classification (NCBI taxonomy): domain Eukaryota; kingdom Metazoa; phylum Nematoda; class Chromadorea; order Rhabditida; family Rhabditidae; genus Caenorhabditis; species Caenorhabditis inopinata. The sequence continues at coordinate 19,173,705 of AP018154.1, forward strand.
TTGTAGTCAAAAACAGCTGATTTTCTGGTTTCATTGAGTTTTTTTAACGTAAGACGAACGCAAGACGAATTGAAAGACGAACTGAAAGACAAACGAAGACGAGACGAAAGGATTCCACGAAAGACGAAATAAGACCGTCTCGTCTTCGTCATCGTCTAGAATTCGTCTGACACAGAGATGGACATTGTGTTGGTGCAAATGTATTTTAATTGGAGACGTGATGCGAACGCAAGACGAACGCAAGACGAGACGAAAGGATTCCACGAAAGACGACCGATCAGTTTAATCTTTCGTGGAAGTCTGAGTTGAGTTTTGAACCAGCTTAAATCTGGGAGAGTCTACAAAAACAGGCCGTGAAAAATTTCCTATATCTAGGTAATTCGTGAGTGTTACTCCAATTTCAGTACAACACTGATTGGCATGGCTGGAACTAATCTTCAGCCAATTGTCTTAGACCGATCTGAAAAGTCATGATGTAATGAGCTACAACACAACACCGGGAGCCCGATTCAATGGCTGAAATCTCATATATCTGAGATTCGATGGCGGCATCATTCCTGTCGCGAAATAGCAAAAAACTGTCTGTAAAATTCAAAATTTCCGAAAAAGCCTTTTAAAGCCTCTGCAAAGCTCTCACGGATCTTTAAAGGATCCACAGTCAAATTGTAAATGAAGCATTTGGTCTCATCACTGTAGTCACCAAGTTCCATCGATTTATATACATACGATCGACACATCACCCTAAGAACCGATCAGGAACCCCTTCCTTCCATCCTCGGATATAAGATGACTCTCTCTCCCTCTCTCGACTCATTTCCAAACAAATTGAGCTGAAAGAATGTGAAGAGCGAGTCATTTCTCAAATCGAGTCAGACGTTGCAACTTCCGGTGTCGTCAGATATGGTTCGATCCTACTCAAAAAGAGTCAAACTTCTATCGGAAGTATTTCAATTCACGACAACACGGTCGAGGCCAAGAAAAGTCGATAAAAGTTCACAATCCTACTTCTTTCCAATCGTCGCGCTGAACTCTCCATCCATGTTCAACGATATGATCGTGATCCAAACTATACTCCATGCACGGGTGCTTAATGAGAACTCCATCGTTCTCACCCAGGAATCGTGAGAATGCTCTAAATCTAGTCTATTCTAGTCTAGTCTATAGACAAGAATATCGAAAAAAGTGTGAGAAGCCGTGATCAGTGTGCTCCAGCAGTGGCCCTGTTGAGAAATAAGACCACCTCGTCTCGTCTTCGTCATCGTCTAGAATTCGTTTGTCTGACGCTGAGATAGACATTGTGTTGGCACCAGAGAAGGGCGGAATTCCGGATTCCGCCGTTTTTTTATTCATTCCGTTTTCCGGATTCCAGATTCCGTGAAAATTTTATTTTCCGTTTTCCGTTTTCCGGATTCCGGATTCCCAAAATCCAATTCCGCCCAACTATGAGTTTTAATACTTTATTCTCAATTGTTGTGAAAAGTATACTTTTTTAAACTCCCGCAAAAATTTTTGCGAACAGAGCGCATTTACATCATTTGATTCCCTCATTAATGGTTAAAATTCCGTTTTCCGCATTCCGCATTCCGGATCCCGCCGGTTTTTACATTCCGTATTCCGGATTCCAGATTCCGTGAAATGTTTTTTTCCGTTTTCCGGATTCCGAGTTCCCAAAATCCTCTGGTTGGCACAAATGTATTTTAATTGACGACGTAAAAAACGAACTGAAAGACGAACGAAGACGAGACGAAAGGATTCCATGAAAGACGACCGACTTTGTTTCGTCTTTTGTGGAAGCCTTAACTCTTATTTCTTTATAATTTTTTTTTCCTATTATGAAGTGGTTGTCTACTAGTGTCAGCAAGGCGGGAGACACAGCACTTTCAGATTATATTTTGGAAGGCCGGCTGCCCCCACATAAACACCTAAAGAAGCGAAAGCATATTTTAAACGATTGATATTTATTCCGTCTCCGAATAACCAATGTCTTAAAATCTAAATTTGTCTCTTTGATCTTATTGAATTCTGGAATTTATCTACAGTGCTCTACATAATCTTACGTTCACCCCCAAAAATTTCAAAATTTCGATTTTCTGAAAATTCTAATTATTTATTAGTTTTGAGCAAGTGAACGTATAATTTTGTGGAATTTTTTAAAAACATTTTCTCATTAAATTTTGGTTTTTTCCTGGTGTGTAAATTTTAAGCCAATTTTAAGTTTACATCATGAAACACCTACTAAAAGCCCATATTTCTTCAATAGGAAATATTTTTGTTGAAAAGCCAGTTTTCGAGTTTTCGAACATTTTCGGGGTGAACGTAAGATTATGTGGAGCACTGTGTTATAGAAACCAGAGAAGGGCGGAATTCCGGATTCCGCCGTTTTTTTATTCCATTTTTCGGATTCCAGGTTCCGTAAAAATTTTTTTCCGTTTTCCGGATTCTCAATTGTTGTGAAAAGTATACTTTTTTGAACTCCCGCAAAACTTTTGGGGACCGAGCGCATTCACATCATTTGATTCCCTCATTAATGGTTAAAATTCCGTTTTCCGCATTCCGCTTTCCGGATTCCGCCGTTTTTTACATTCCGTTTTCCGGATTCCGGATTCCGAGTTCCCGCGCGCATTTACAAACAGTAACAATAAAAAAAGATTGCTCATCGAGCACAGGGAGAATAAAGATATAATGTGGGAGTAATTGTGAAAGATTACCTTTTTCCGGAGTTGCCACCAGAGAAGGGCGGAATTCCGGATTTCGCCGTTTTTTACATTCCGTCTTCCGGATTCCAGATTCCGTGAAAAAATTTCTTTCTTCGTCTTGCATTCGTCTTAAGCAATACAAAAGTGCTGCATGTGTTTCGTCGAATTGAAGACGAAGACAAAGACGATATGGGACTGTCTCATTTCGTCTTTCGTGGATGTCTTAACCCTTTCGAGGTAACTCGCTTCTTATTTACTTAATTTCTCCTTCAATGCAAGCGAATATTTTTTATTGAGGACGTGCTAGCATTTTGTTATTTATGGACAATCGATACACCTGATAGCGAATTTGATTTAGTCAAATCAAGTCTAGCTATAACAATTTCAGCGCATAACGAAAACAAGAATAAAGGAGGCAATAGACAAAATAAAGAAAGGTAACCACTTTTCAACGGGGCAGAGTCCAAACTATCAATCTTCTGAAATAAGGATATTCTTATGGGATTATTCATGAAAATCAAAATTGCATTTTTATGCAAAAAAATGCATTTTTTTGCATTAAAATGCTTTTTGTGCTTTTCATGAATAACCCCATTAAACATCGTAGATCAAGCAGTTTGCGCTTTTATTAAACTATAATATAACAACAATAACTGATTTTTGATACATTTTAAGAGAAGCTCTTGATCTGGGACAGAGTGAACATTAGCCCCCCTCAATTGGAAAAATAACCCCCCCCCCCCAATCGAAAAAGATAATCCCCGCCCCTTTTCATGGAATATGAACCCTCGCGGTGAGAGTTCACGCTGAGAAGTTTAGATAATTGAGATAATGTATGGCACTGTATCGGTCGGAATAATTTTGAACCTGGTATCCTAGGCAGCAGAGAAGGGCGGAATTCCGTATTCCGCCGTTTCAACAGGCGTACGTTTGAAAAAATAAATGTTAGAATTCATTCCAAGCGATGTATTTTACATTTTTTCTGTAAAACGATAATTCATATACATATACATATATCCTGAATTTCATGACAACTACCGTGGAAATGAAATTAATTACTTTCAAATTTCCCTCGCTCAGTTTTATCTATGAAATTACTTCATCTTTTGCGTCGTCATATTCCGCAAATATTCCCGGAAGTTCAGAAAATTCCAAACTAATAGTCAAAGAGCGAAGAAGTCAATGAGAAAGTGAAACAGAATTGCCCTTAATTTCTGCTCAATTTACGAGCTCATTAAAATATTTCTCATTGTTCCACCCCCCCCCCCTCTCTTTTGATGCTCTAATTCACTTATTTCCAACTCGAATAATGCATTTTTCAGAGAAGATGATTCCTTTGGCAACATATCGATTTCATCGAACCGTTATTTATGGTTTTGTGCTACTTTTTGAAGTGGTTGGATTGTTTGGAAATATCAATTTGGTTGTGCTGATTGTAAGGAAGAAGGCATTGAGAACAAAATATGGTGAGTTTTAGATTTTGAGCTTTTCTTTTGAGCAGTTTTTAAGAGAGTTCAAGGCTATTCCGCGAGAAGCTTTTCGGCAACGCTTAGCTCAGTGCATTTTCGGATAATTTGCCCAAGACAATCGGCAAGCAAAAGAAAATTGCATGGCAGCTTCCTGACTTTCACAAGCAGATTGCATGCTGATCTTTAAGCAAAAACGTGCCGTTTCACTGGGAAGGTAGTACGAGTGCACCGGATAGGCGCAAACAACCTACCGGATAGGTGCTTTAAGCACACCGGATAGGCGGCAACAGCCTACCGGATAGGTAACACAAGCTCGACGGATTGAGGGAAAATGGGCACCGAATTGGTGATAAATAGCGACCAGATAGGTGCCACGTGAGCGCCGGGTTAGGTGGTACGAGTGCATCGGATATACCTAAATAACCTACCGGATAGGTGCAACAAACTCACCGAATGGGTGTCAAAAAGGCACCGAATTGTTCTCAAATAGCCACCGGATATGTGCCACATGAGCGCTGGGTAGGTAGTATGAGTGCACCGGATATACCCAAACAACCTACTGGATAGGTGCCTTAAGCGTGCCGGATTGGTGTCAAATGCACCCCGAATAGGTGCCACAAGCTCACCGAATGGGTGTCAAAAAGGCACCGAATTGGTCTCAAATAGCCACCGGATAGGTGTCACAAGCGCAATGGGCGGATAGTGCGAGTGCACCGGATAGGTGCCACAAGCTCATTGAATGAGTAGGCAACGAGTTGGTTTCAAATTGCTACCGGATAGGTGCCACAAGCTCACCGAATGGGCGTCAAATAGGCACCGAATTGGTCTCAAATAGCCACCGGATAGGTGCCACAAGCTCACCGAATGGGCGTCAAACAGGCACCGAATTGGTTTCAAATAGCCACCGGATATGTGCCACAAGCTCACCGAATGGGCGTCAAACAGGCACCGAATTGGTCTCAAATAGCCACCGGATAGGTGCCACAAGCTCCCAGAATGTGTGTCAAATAGGCACCAAATTGGTGTCAAATAGCCACCGGATCCGTGCCACCCACAAAAGCACTTGACGGGTAGCACGATAGGCCTCAACAACCTACCAAATAAGTAACATAAGCGGGCCGGATTGGGGTCAAAAGACCTCCGGATAGGTGTCAAATGCGCGTCTGATAGGTGCTTAATCTATTTTTCGAATTGGAGACACATCTATATCTATATATTTCAGGATACATTCTAGCGACACTCGCAACATTACACACTCTTTGCTTACTTTACGAACTGGTTGATATGGCTTTCAGTGTAGCTGGTAGGTCTCTGATATTGACAACGATCCAAATCAGTTATGAATTGATTCCTTCAATTGAAATCAATCAATATTCTCAATTTTCCTAATGAACAGACGACGTTGACATCTTCCATTTTCAGCAACATTCTTCGCCTACGAAATTCATCGTGATGCATGCTTCTTAGCGTTGTTCCCTTACATATTCTTTAATTCATTGCAAACTGGAACGATGTGGGTCTTAGCCCTGGATCTTCTGATCACTACTCTATTTCCGTTGAGAAGTCGGAAATTTCACCTGCCTTCCTACCTTCTCTACTTGTTCATCTTGCCTGTAATCTACGGGATAACGACTGTAATTTCAGGGTTTATTACTCTTGACAAAGAGACTTTATTTGTAAGTTTTCATTCTCAAATTTCATCTGAAAAACGCTTTAAAATATTAAATTTTTCTATTCAAGATATGCAATCCGCCCATCGCACTCAGTAAAGCAGTTAGAGCTCAATGGTACTACATTATGACGATGTTCACTGTGCTAACGATTGTTTTTTATTCGCTCGCCTTCGTGTTGATCTATTTCAAGGCGCATCGCCCTGGCTCGGATATTCGATATCTCGACAGGAAGGCGTTGAAAACTCTCAAGTACTTGATCTTCCTTTTTGTGCTTCTTCGATGCATTACGGTCACGATTACAAGCACGTTGATCGCATTGGATGTGGATAAGGATGTTGCCGACGTGGTTCAAAGCTATAATGTAAGTTTCGAATTGGTCTTGAAATATTCGTTTAGTAAGACTTCATCTCGTCTTCGTCTTCGTCTTCATCTCGTCTTCATCTTCTTGTCTTGAATTCGTCTGACGCAGAGATAGAAAGTTGTGTACACTAGTGTGTCGTGCCGATTCAAAAATCGATAAACGATTCGATTTCGCGAATGAATCGACTTGAATCGATTCGATTCGATTCGATTTTCGATTCGATTCAATTCGATTCGATTCGATTTTGAATCGATTTAGTTCGATTCGATTCGATAAAATCGAATCAACAAAAATAGTGCAAATGCGCTCTACTGATCAATGCCTTCGGCGGCGGTTTAAAATCGTATTTTTTAACTGTTTTTTAATAAATCGCATTTTTCATAGGAAAATACGATTTCAAACCGCCGCCGAAGGCATTGATCGGTAGAGCGCATTTGCACTATTTTTGTTGATTCGATTTTTAATCGAATCGAATCGAACTGAATCGAATTGAATCAAATTGAATCGAATCGAATAGATTGCAATTCGAATCAAATCGAATCGAATCGAATCGGAATCCGGAATCCGGAATGCGGAATCTGGAATTCCGCCCTTCTCTGGCTCACACCCACTGAAATACACTTAACCCACTTATAGATAATCTTCGGTGTGACAGCCTACTCTCAAAACGCCTACGTTTGCTACTTTCGCAGTTATGAGTATCGAATGTTGCTCCGAGATCAGATATCGAGAATTCATCCGAAATTGGAACGATTTCTGCCGAAACTTGGAGAGATGAGCACCTCAGGACAACAGGGGAATCGTTCAACCGTGGTTTCTGTTCTTACGAAAACCGCAAAAATGAAGAATTCACGAAAAATGAAGAATAAAATTAATAATGTCAACTGATTTTAAATTTATTTTTATATGTTTTATAGGTAATAAAATAATATTTGTTCTATTCTCTTTACAGACACATAGAATATACAGTACTGGCCATAAAGAATGCCCACGGGACTTTTTTTGGGATAACTACGCTGAAAACAGATATTTTGTTGTGAAAATTCTACTGTAGCTGCGGAACACCCTCACGGCAACTTGCACAGTTTTTTTTCCTAGCATTGTTTTAAAAAGTTTCAAAAAAGAGCATTTTTCACGATTTTCTCAAAGTTTGGATTTTTTCCAAAACTATCTATATTTACAAGCTACAACTTACTGAATATGTTACTCAGGCCAGTTTTAACACTTCCAAAAAAATTTAGACCGATCGGAGCATTGCCAGCAAAGTTATCCCAAAAAAACGCCAACGCGCATTCTTTATGGCCAGTACTGCACAGTGTGTCGTTTCGAAAGCATTTCGAGAAATTTTTCCGAAAATTTCTCGAGAAATGTTTCTCGTTGATTTCTCGAGAGGTTTTCGAGAATTTTTCGAAACATTTCCTGAAAAATTTAGAAAATTCTCGAAAAAAAAATTTCAATAAAAAATAATAATAAGCTAGTTCGAACGACACTCCGAAATAACGCAAAGCGCGTTGTTTATCGTATTTCCATTCAAATCATTTTTCGTGATTTCTCGAGAAATTTTTCGAGAAATTTTCGAGAAATCAACAAGAAAAATTTTTCTGATGAAGACCTGTGACAAGCTGCATGGAGTTACAGTGTACTTCGGAGCAGAAGACTTCTGCGTTGATCAGATTACCGAGCTGAATCGAAACTACTAATTCTGCATTTTGGAGCCGAGAGTCTGCGGAATTGGATTTTGGGAACTCGGAATCCGGAAAACGGAAAACGGAAAAAAACATTTTTCACGGAATCTGGAATCCGGAAAGCGGAAAAAATATTTTTTCACGGAATTTGGAATCCGGAAAACGGAATGTAAAAAACGGCGTAATCCGGAATGCGGAATGCGGAATCCGGAATTCCGCTCTTTCTGCTGCTTGGCTGTGAGCTGCACTATGGTTGAAGGTCAAGAATCCGAGAATTTCTAGTGTTTATTATCGCCGTAAAAAAGTTCCGACATTTTTTCGAGCCCGCGAAAATCGGGATTTGAATTTAGAGGCTCCGCCCTTTTCATCATCAGAGCGCATTTGCTATGCGCGATATATTTTTGAATTTTTATTTTTTCTTCTGAATTTTCAGAATTAAACTGGATTAAAAGAACGAAATTGTATTAATCGTGAATTTTTTTACACGTTTCTTCGAATGTTTAAATATATCAATTTGCGTCATTTATTGTTTTTTTTTTCGTTTCTTCTGATAAAAATATATCGCGCATAGCAAATGCGCTCAAATGATGATTAATGGGCGGAGCCTCTAAATTCAAATCCCGATTTTCGCGGGCTCGAAAGAATGTCGGAACTTTTTTACGGCGATAATACTAATTTCTGAAATAATTTGTCTAGGCTGCCTTAAAGCGCTTTGAGGTATGAAATTCTCGGGATATTGAATATTGAATATTGAGCTTGTATTACAGCTGCATGAGACTTGATGATCCTTTAATGTTGAAGAGAAGGCTTTCAAGAAAAACAAAAAATTCGTCTTTCGTCTCGTCTTCCTTCGACTTTCAGTTTGTCTTGCATTCGTCTTACGCCATCAATACATGTGCACCAACACAATGTCCATCTCTGCGTCAGACGGATCCAATGAGACGAATCCAAGACGAGACGAGACGACCTTATTTCGTCTTTCGTGGAAGCCTTAGATGAAGATTGTACTTGTGTCCACGATGCCAGACATATCGAGTGCTTTCTCACGCTTTCTGCGTTCCTTAATTAAACGTATAAATATTTTTCTGCCTCTGTCAAACTCCAGTATTCACGAAAAGTATAGCGCCCACCTCGATTTTCGAATATCGAGAATTCCGATCAACTTTGACTTGATCTGGAAAATGCGTCTCAAAAATGAAAGTAGAACGAGTGACATACGCCATTGTCTTGCTGAAATACGAGTTGTACCAAACCGATCTGGAGCATTTGCCACGGCATCCATAGATATGAACGCAAGTTGGAGCTTCTTTGTGGCGGTGAATCCACAGAATCTGTGGTCCCCTCCCCTTTTTATACGGATTTCTAGCAGCCAAATTAAAAGAAACTGATAGCACGCTATACTTTTGACGCTGTTCGTATGTTCAGCGTTCTCAAGTAAAAGGTGACAGTTCTCCCTAAAAATTTGTTTCGTTTTTCTTTGTTCCGCACGCTCGATCGTATGAAACCATTTACTTCGCACCATTTGGTTTCTGAATTCTGAATTCTGAAAACCCTAAAATCCAGCGGAGCACAGCACGCGAATTTTGAATATTAGTGTTACGTTGTCGAAGTCGCGAATGGGCCGATGGTTTAATAGAGTTCAATAGTCACGTAGTTGTGAAGGATCGTGTGATTGACAACGTGGAAGGTCCCATGCCTTCTCAGCACCTCCTCTCTTCGACGAAGTTCCACGTTGAACTTGGCAAGAGGCTGATTGACAGTTTCCAGAAGTAGAGGGTCTTCTGGTGCGAGTGGCGGCTGGATCGGTAGAGTGGTTACCCCATTCTCGCAAATCTTCTTGATCGGTGGAGGCACACGGATCACATCGGATGGGAGCTTGTCGAAATCTGTGGATTTGTCGCGGAGAATGACTTAGGAGAGTGCTAGGTTGAACGCGTAAACTGTCCCGTGTGACGTACGGTAGAGCATTGGCCGTGGTTCTGCAGTTGTCGGTAGATCTGATGCATTGTTGTCCGAATTTTACATCGTAGTTCTATTCAAGTAAAGGGATTCTTGTGAGCCAACGACATCACTCGTATCATGAGAAGAACCGAAGGACGAAGAATGACCCTTGCGAGACACAACATTCCCAGAACGTCGGTATTTGGGCTGCTAGCTCGAAGATAGTTAGAGGAATATTTATTTGAAGTATCAAGAAGACGGTGGTTCGTAGGAAGGGAAGGGTGTTTGTCTCAAATAATGAAAAACTGAAAAACTGAAGTCGTTCGCTGATCGGGCTCTTTTATAACAATTCTGTGGCCTTCAAGCATGATACAAAGGGGCGGGGTTACAATACAGAAGTCGGTATTTAATAAATCGGCTTTCATCTTTCTTTCATCCTTTGTCGACACGTGTTCCCCTTATGCTGCTGTAACTGTAGCTGTTGCGTGTAGGCGCTGCTCTCCTTCTATCTTTCTTTCATCCTTCGCCGACCAAGGTTATTCTTATGCTACTGAAGCTTCAAATCCTCTTTCCTCTTTCTGACTCGTCGGTCACGACAGTCGGCCAATACTATCTGAACTATTGGGAGCCAAATCTGCAATCTTGAACCTCTCCCCCCCCCTCCGGACCCCCTTTGTGGAACTGACGGTTTGGAAACTAAAAATAGAAGATGCAAGGTGTTCCAACCCTTTCGAACTGCAAGCAGGATCTATAAAAAGATCACACCACAGAGAACTAAAATGCCCATTCATTCTAGTGGCATGTAACATAACTAATGCAACTTAACGGGTCACATAGAGCGAATTTGCAGAAGAAAAAATGAGGGTGACGGGAAATAAAGTGAAAAGCATCACGGTATGGTACACCGCGTCCATAGATGTCCATCCACCTGCTCGACAATCTTTATTCGTCTATGGATGGACGAATTTTTGAAGTTGCTCGCCAGAATAATCGTCCCATCGAATACTAATAATCATTCGTCTGTTATTTTCTTTTTTTTTACCGTTTTGAGCAAGTGAACGTATGATTTTGTGAAAATTTTTAAAACCTTTTTTCATAAAATTTTGGTTTTTTCCTGGTGTGTGAATTTTAAGCCAATTTTAAGTTTACATCATGAAACACCGGTATTATAACTGCATTTCCCCCACAAACCTCGGTATTACCCCCCACTGGAATGAACCGGAATCGCCCCCCCCCCTTTTATTTTATTCATCCAAAAATCACGTGTAATCAATCTTCTTTTCAACATTTTCAATTCATTTTCAATTCATTTCATTTCAACATTTCAACATTCAACTTTTCAATCGTTCAACAGAATTCTTGAAGAACTTAAGTCCAAGAGAAAGAGATTTTGAATAAAGGATGAATGACACTGTTGTTTAGGTGAGATCACGAGGGGTCCTAAAAGGATAGGACGGGGGGGGGGGGTGATTCTGGAATCGTGGGGGATGATTCTGGAATCGTGGGGGGCGATTCTGGAATCGGGGGGGGGGGGGCGATTCTGGAATCATGGGGGCGATTCTGGAATCGTGGGGGGGGGGGGCGATTCTGCAATCGTGGGGGGGGGGCGATTCCGGTTCATTCCAGTGGGGGAGAACAAAGATATAATGTGGGGGTCATTGTGAAAGATTACCTCTTTTCCGGAATCGCCCCCCACATCAAGAGGTGGGGGGCGATTCGGATATTTATATCTCACAGAATAGTCCCCCACACACAATCACCCCCCACATCCAAAAGTAATCGAAAACATAACTGTGGGGGGGGGTGATTCCGTTTATGGGGGGCGATAGAGGTGTGGGGGGCGATTCTGTAAAATTACCGAAACACCTACTAAAAGCCCATATTTCTTCAATAGGAAGCATTTTGGGTGAAAAGCCAGTTTTCGGGTTTTCGAGCATTTTTTGGGTGAACGTAAGATTATGTGGAGCGCTGTATAAGAACATCGACATCAAGAAGACACCGATCCGCATGCAGTTTGATACTGCTGCGGATGCCACACTGATCAATCACAAAGATTGATAGAAGCACAAGGTACCAAGACTAGAGCCATCGGAAATCACCTTTCCGCTCAGCAAGACAACAACCCATAAAAGTATGCACATTTGTAATGAATGGAACAGAACACACAGGAAGAACACATGTTACCGATTCCGACAGTCTAATGGGAATGGAATGGATAAAAATGGATGAGCGTAGTAAGCTCCCTTACATTCCACAACTTCCCCAATAAACCATTTAATTCAATTATCAAGCGCGATCGAGCACAAGGAGTAATCAACCATATCAATAACACGGGAAGGAATTACAGGGTGGCTGAAATTTACGTGCGCGTGTATTTTATTAGTAATTAAATAGATTGTATAAATTTTTTTTCGCGTGTATTTATTTGTTTCTGATTGCTTTTTATTGTTTTTATCCGAAATTGTGTTTTTTAGGTGATGACAAAAACTTGCGAGCATCGGGAAGCCATTTCTCGGCTGTCGGCGTCGGGGATGAAGAACTCGGCAATTGCAACTCGGCTCCGAGTCCCCCTGAGAACCGTTCAAAAGATCGTGAAACAATTCAAGGAAGTCGGATACGTTAAGACAAAGCCTGGAAGAGGAAGAAAGCGCACCGTGAACACCCGGCAGATGCGAGGAATCATCAAAAAACGCATTGATCGAAAAGATGGCCTCAGCTTGAACAAGATGGCGTCTGATCTCAAAATATCCAGACAATCTGTTTAGTCAATAGTGAAAAACGAACTCAAGATGTTCAGTTACCGATTGCTGAACGGCTAAGTGCTCACTGATCAAGCCAAGCTTAATAGAAAGGAGAAATGCAAGAAGTTGCGCGCTTTTTTGACTGTGCGCCGTTTGGCGGAGACCCTTTGGACAGATGAGAAAGTTTTCACTGTGGAAGTTGCCAAAAACTCCCAAAATCATCGGCAAGTCATCAGCCCGTCTCAAAAAAACACCAGAAAGCGAAAAATTGCTACGAGGTCCCTTTTTCCAAAAAGTTTGATGGTCTGGGGAGGAATTAGCGCTACCGGCAAAACTCCGCTCATTTTCATCGATAAAAACGTGAAAATCAACGCCAAAGTGTACCAAGATGAGATTCTCACAAAAGCAGTGCTTCCCTGGAAGCAATCAATTTGGACGTCAACTACCTGCGGCGCACCGTCGATTCTGTGAAGAAGAGAATTGATGCCTGTATCAAAGCAGATGGTGGCCACTTCGAAAATCTTTTGTAAATCGTTAATGTTTTAGCTTGTTTTGTATAGGAATAAATTTGTTTGGAGATAATATGAAAAAAAAAAATTAATTAAAGCGTTTTTTTTCGCGCACGTAATTTTCAGCCACTGTAGAGGACGTGAACGTGAACTTGCTCTTCGACCACCGATTCTTTTCATGCCGATCATCTCCAACTACGTGGCCTCACCAGTCAAGGGTCATCTAAAGGTCAACCATCTTGCAGCGATTCACCGTCAGACAGCTCTCACTTCTCCCCGTTCTGCGGACAAACCTCAACATCTCCCTTTGGCTTTCCTCAACGGATTGGAATTTCAATTCGAAAGATTCCAAGAGTACGCTATCAATGAGAATAAATGGGTTACAATTATAATCAGTGTATTATTGTTGACCTACGGGCAAGTAGAGGGATCTTAAAAAACTGATATTGACATTGTTGATTATTCCTTGGGTTCAATCGGGTTTGATAATTGAATAAAATGGTTTATGGGTGAAGTTGTGGAATGTAAGGGAGCTTACTTCAGCAACAAATACGGTGGAATACTCACTTTGCAAGTCGTTCTTCAATTTGTCACGACTCTCGTCCAGGGAGTGGCATGCTGATCCGAGGTGTGAAGATGTTGATTTGACTTGGTTGCAATCAAGCATTATATTCCAATGATGCTCATTCATTTTTGTCGATTCCATTCCCAGTAGACTGTCGGGGTGCTAATCGTTTAAACATTGCAGATTTGGCTCGCAATAGTTCAGATAGTATTGGCTGATGTTCCGGGAATGCTGTGTCTCGCAAGGGTCATTCTTCGTCCTTCGGTTCTAGTCATGATACGAGTGATGTCGTTGGCTCACAAGAATCCCTTTACTTGAATAGAACTACGATGTTACAATGTTACATAGAGGGATGATGACACATGAAAAATCTGACAACGATGCATCAGATCTACCGACAACTGCAGAACCACAATCAATGGTACTTATCTACAAGACGGATTTGCAGCTCGCAGTGCCAAAAGGTACGGGCTAACAAGCAGTCTTCATATAAAGTTCGTGGAGCAATTAACTGTTTCACGTAGTAAAGATGAGCAGAAATCCGTTGGCGAAGGAAAATCTAATCACTGATTGGAATTTCAGATTATTTCATTTGATGAGAAGAAATTCAAGTTCGTAAGCCCAGATGTGTGGAATTACTGGAGGTCGATTTTCTTGAAAAAAAATACGGATCCGTATTGTGCTGGGCTGCATTCTCCGCCATAAAGAAGCTCCAACAGGTGTTGGATGCCGTGGCAAGTGTTCCAGATCAGTTTGGTACAACCGTCGTTGTCGATCTGTGCTCATATTCCAGCAAGATAATAGCTCATGTCACTCTGGCACTTATATATTTTATTTGATAGCATTTCGATCAGATATACAATAAATGTTTCAAGCTGAATATGTGTCAAGACTTATGAATCAACCTAATAACTAAATGAGTCGAACTGTCAGCGACAACTATGATTTTAAAAAATAATATTTGTTTGGAAGAAAGGTCAAAGAAACAGATGTTAGCAGAATTGAACAATGTAATTAGCGTTTTTACAAGTGAATGTAGATGTTGCATCATCGTAAGCATAGGAATACGCGCCCGGACAAGCATCCTTGAAAAGCTTTGCTGTCCTAGTTTGTTTACATTGACCTGGAGTTCCAAATGCTCCTCGACAACATTCCCGATCGGTGTTGTAAGCCGAGCATCCTGATTTACAAGCAACAGTTCTACCATCTGAAAAGTGCTCAAATTGAAACTCCAATATAGTTTCTATTTTTTCGTACGGTGCTTCACAGCGAGATGCTCAGGGCAGATATCATTAATGTTCTTGAAACATCCGCCCGCTCTTTTGCAACTTCCTTCTCCTCCGATAACGTCAATCAAAACAGGAATATTATATCCATCAACCAGAGAAACGTCATAAAAGTCAAGTCCACTTCCTCCACGAAGAGTAAATTCAGCAAGACTTGCTGGTGGCTCACCACCAGCTCCATTACATTGAACGCGAGGCTGAAAATGCAACTTGAAATATGCAGAAAATGAAATGTAATTGATAAAAAGTGAAAAGTCACTTACACCACAGCTTCCAGTAGCACAATTCATATTTCCATCACATTCAGTTCTCGGCCAAATTCTTCCAGCTGCCCATCCATCGTCTACAAAAACACTTTTAGTCTCGCCGGCATTCAATTTAAATCCTCCCCCGGCAGGATTTCCGGGTCCCTGAATTCCAGCCCATGTTGGAAACGGACACTTGTTGAATACTTTGATTTCTCTGGTTAGAGAAGGGACAAATAAATAAACAATCCACAACAGATGATGGAAAGTTAGCATTATTTGAAAAGGTGCTCTAACTATAACTCTAACGGATATATTACGCTGATGGATATTTATACTTTTCTGGGGTCAGGTGTCCTTTGTGGTTGGAATCTCCTCCTCCGTCTTGGCCTTCTCTGCTCTCTCCTGATTCTCTGCATTCTTTCTTCTTGTTGTTGTTACATAAATGTGGCGGATGTTGTTCATCTCTTTAATATTGTGCCGCTATGCTTCGAGATCCTGGCTGCTCCTTGATTCGTCGGTCACGACTGCTAAGAGACACACTACGACACTGAGATATGAGATGAAGAAGAGAGAACGATACCTGACACATTCAAAATAGTTATCTCGAAACCGTGTTTGCTCTTGCTAATCTAAAAATTTCTCATAAACTAATCATTAGGAAAAAAGAAAGAAGAAAAAGAAAGAAACTGTAGAAAGATGCATTTTTGAAAAAAAAACTATTTCGTCATTGATTGCGAAGGATTCCTATTGTTATTAGTTGGGTCTTGGAGAAGCCTCCATGTATAAATCGATGCACCTTTAAAATGAGTGTAGATTTACGGCATTCTTAATGGATTTCCACTATTCGTAATATGGTCTTGTTTTGAAATGTGAAAATAATATTCTATCGTTCCAAACTTAAGGTGCTGAATACGTGGAAGAACCACTTCGTTTATCCTCAAATATCAACTAACATCCCACGTCTTCCTGGCAATTACACAGGTGTCTATGGACAACAAAATAAAAATAATGAGAATATTTGTCTGCCAAATGAACAAAAACTGATATTATCGAATCGCGAGTACGTGGTTTGTCGTTTAAAGGCGCTGTTTGGGTCTCGTTAGGGGATAGCGCGTTTTAACGCGCTAATTTAAAAATTGTAAGGAAGCGCACACACTGCGTTTGTGATTTCTTTTCGAAAATTGAAGCGAATATTGGCAATTTGACAATAAAAATTAATTTAAAAAAAAAACATGATTTTCGAAGCAAAATATAAATAGAAAAAATTCCAATATTCGCTTCAATTTTCGAAAAGAAATCACAAACGCAGTGTGTGCGCTTCCTAACAATTTTTGAATTTGCGCGTTAAAACGCGCTATCCCCTAACGAGACCCAAACACCGCCTCTAAACGACAAACCACGTACTCGCAATTCGATAATAGCGCGCTTTGAGATTTATATTCTGCAGTGCGGTCAATATCTATAGGACCCCCTTTTTTGGCTCCGGGGATTTTTTAGTGTTTAAAATCGAATGGCGCTTACAGAATTTTGATATCTCTTTTCGTTCTCCGGATAGATGGATAGATTAGAGGGGGGGGGGGTCCTATAGATATTGGCCGCACTGTATTAGGTAGAGCGAAAAGGTTTCGTAATTTTTTTTGTTACGTCATTGCTCAGTGCTAATTTAACTTTATCTGATTCGGTTTTTCAATTTATTTAGTGCTTTGTATGCATGGTTAACACCAGAGAAGGGCGGAATTCCGGATTCCGTGAAAAAAATTTTTTCCGTTTTCCGGATTCAGAGTTCCCAAAATCCACAAAGAGCGTTCAAAATGAGCCAGAATTAACTTGGTGATCGCCAAAAAGTTTGCCGGAGAGAACTACGATCTATGACATCCTGTCGTCGACTTGTGGGTATTGACGCGGATATCTCGAGAGTGCTGGAAGAATAACCAAGAGTAACGCCACGCGAACTTGCGGCGACTCTCAAGCATTCTCAAAGAACTATCATTGATCCTTTACATGAATCTGGAAGAGTGCCAAAGTCTCACTTCTTGACGGATTCGCAAAAACAATTTCGGCACTTTCTCTGCTCAAAATGGGTGTTTCATGTCAATCATACTAGAAAAAGACAATGGGTCCTGGCCGAGGAAACCGCCAAAACGGACGTCAAAGGAGAACTTCACGAGAAAAAAGTGATGTTGTCGATTTGGTGGAACAGTAAAAGCGTAAGAGCTTCTTCCAGATGGCGCCATTGTCAAAAAATGGAAAAAATGGTTCAGGATCATCGATTACATCGCCCAAAAAATTACAGCCTGCTGATTTGAAGACACTTCAGAAGCTCCAGACGCTCCCAGTCCAAGTCTTGCGTCTCCCACCGCATTCACCAGACTTGGCTCCAACTGATTATCATCTTTTTCGTTTCCTTTACGGCAGAAGGAAGTCGAGAAGTGGTTGGACGACTTTTCCGAATCCCAGTGTCCAAAGTTCTACGTGAATCGAATCGCTCAACTTCCATCGCGTTGGCAAGAAATCAATAAATACTAATTGTGAATGAATATCATCGTTTTTTTTGAATATATTTTGTTACGAAAAAAATTCAAAAAATTGCGAACACTTTTCGTTTAACCTAATACATAGATCAAGCCAAAGTTGACCGATCTGCCTAAAAATTTGTTTCTGTTGGCTGTTATTTGGCACGTCTGAAAACACTATAATCGTGAAGGGGGGGGGGGAGGGATTTTGAGGTGAGGTGTTTTCAGACAGGAAAGATTTATATTAATTCAAAATTCATTAAAAGAAACTGTAGGAAAAAGCAAAAAAATGAGGCTCGGATGGTGACTGACTATCAGAGTAGGGCGGAATTGGATTTTGGGAACTCGGAATCCGGAATCCGGAAAACGGAAAAATGTTTTTTTCACGGAATCTGGAATCCGGAAAACGGAATGTACAAAACGGCGGAATGCGGAATGCGGAAAACGGACATTTAACCATTAATGCGGGAATTAAATGATATAAATGCGCTCTGTTCGCAAAAATTTTTGCGGGAGTTCAAAAAAGTAAACTTTTCACAACAATTGAAAATAAAGTATTAAAACTCATAGTAGGGCGGAATCGGATTTTGGGAACTCGGAATCCGGAAAACGGAAAAAAAAGTTTTTCACGGAATTCGGAAAACGGAATGAAAAAAAACGGCGGAATGCGGAATCCGGAATTCCGCCGTTCTCTGCAGAGGAATTCGGAATCCGAAAAACGGAAAAAATTTTTTCACGGAATCTGGAATCTGGAAGACGGAATGAAAAAAAAACGGCGGAATCCAGAATGCGGAATGCGGAATGCGGAATTCCGCCGCCGTTTTCTGCAGAGGAACTCGAAATCCGGAAAACGAAAAACGGGAAAAAAATTTTTTTACGGAATCTGGAATCTGGAAGACGGAATGAAAAAAAAACGGCGGAATCCAGAATGCGGAATGCGGAATGCGGAATTCCGCCGCCGTTTTCTGCAGAGGAACTCGAAATCCGGAAAACGAAAAACGGGAAAAAAATTTTTTTACGGAATCTGGAATCTAGAAGACGGAATGAAAAAAACGGCGGAATGCGGAATCCGGAATTCCGCCGTTCTCTGCAGAGGAATTCGGAATCCGAAAAACGGAAAAAATTTTTTCACGGAATCTGGAATCTGGAAGACGGAATGAAAAAAAAACGGCGGAATCCAGAATGCGGAATGCGGAATGCGGAATTCCGCCGCCGTTTTCTGCAGAGGAACTCGAAATCCGGAAAACGAAAAACGGGAAAAAAATTTTTTTACGGAATCTGGAATCTAGAAGACGGAATGAAAAAAAACGGCGGAATGCGGAATCCGGAATTCCGCCGTTCTCTGCAGAGGAATTCGGAATCCGAAAAACGGAAAAAATTTTTTCACGGAATCTGGAATCTGGAAGACGGAATGAAAAAAAAACGGCGGAATCCAGAATGCGGAATGCGGAATGCGGAATTCCGCCGCCGTTTTCTGCAGAGGAACTCGAAATCCGGAAAACGAAAAACGGGAAAAAAATTTTTTTACGGAATCTGGAATCTGGAAGACGGAATGAAAAAAAAACGGCGGAATCCAGAATGCGGAATGCGGAATGCGGAATTCCGCCGCCGTTTTCTGCAGAGGAACTCGAAATCCGGAAAACGAAAAACGGGAAAAAAATTTTTTTACGGAATCTGGAATCTAGAAGACGGAATGAAAAAAACGGCGGAATGCGGAATCCGGAATTCCGCCGTTCTCTGCAGAGGAATTCGGAATCCGGAAAACGGAAAAAATTTTTTAACGGAATCTGGAATCTGGAAGACGGAATGAAAAAAAAACGGCGGAATCCAGAATGCGGAATGCGGAATGCGGAATTCCGCCGCCGTTCTCTGCAGAGGAACTCGGAATCCGGAAAACGGAAAACGGAAAAAAAATTTTTTCACGGAACTTGGAATCCGGAAGACGGAATGAAAAAAACGGCGGAATCCGGAATTCCGCCCTTCTCTGCAGAGGAATTCGGAATCCGGAAAACGGAAAATGGAAAAAATTTTTTCACGGAATCTGGAATCTGGAAGACGGAATAAAAAAAACGGCGGAATCCGGAATTCCGCCCTTCTCTGCAGAGGAATTCGGAATCCGGAAAACGGAAAATAGAAAAAAATTTTCACGGAATCTGGAATCCGGAAGACGGAATGAAAAAAACAGCGGAATCCGGAATTCCGCCCTTCTCTGCAGAGGAATTCGGAATCCGGAAAACGGAAAATGGAAAAAATTTTTTCACGGAATCTGGAATCCGGAAGACGGAATGAAAAAAACGGCGGAATCCGGAATTCCGCCCTTCTCTGCAGAGGAATTCGGAATCCGGAAAACGGAAAACGGAAAAAATTTTTTTTCATGGAACTTGGAATCCGGAAGACGGAATGAAAAAAACGGCGGAATCCGGAATTCCGCCCTTCTCTGCAGAGGAATTCGGAATCCGGAAAACGGAAAACGGAAAAAAATTTTTTCACGGAACTTGGAATCCGGAAGACGGAATGCGGTATGCGGAATGCGGAATTCCGCCCTTCTCTGCTCTGTATATCGACTTCGTTCAATTTATTTGGCTTTCTTCAGATCTTATCTGAAAGTGTTTAGTCATGGAATAAAAGCTGTGGAAATTCGGAATATTTGCTGAAAATTCTGAATAAAAAAGTTTTGTTATGTTAGATGGTTTTCGACGGTTTCTTCCAAGTTTTGACATCATACCAGACAACTCTGTAGACTTCATATTCCATTTGTCTGGAAGATATTA
Source organism: Caenorhabditis inopinata (assembly GCA_003052745.1). Classification (NCBI taxonomy): domain Eukaryota; kingdom Metazoa; phylum Nematoda; class Chromadorea; order Rhabditida; family Rhabditidae; genus Caenorhabditis; species Caenorhabditis inopinata. The sequence goes on from AP018154.1 coordinate 19,194,163, forward strand.
TGTGAACTTTCATAAGAGCTTTAAAAATAGCGCAGAATCACAAAATAACGGCAAATAAAAACATAAAAACATGTTTATTGACAAATCCGGGAGAAACCCGCGGTCTTTGAGAATTTTGTAAAAGAAAAGTAAATATTTTCAATAACTTTTTTCATAAGACTAGGAGAAAAGATACGAAATCATTTTCTTATTGACTTCTTTCTTCAACAAGACTATTTAAAAGAGTTTGGTCACTCTGGAATTCCTGTAAATTTCCAACTACAGAAAACACAGAGACTCTTGAATGGTATGTTTTCATGAGTGATAAGACTTGTGAGACAATTGGCCTATAATTGTGAGAGAATTGGTCAATACTTGTGAGAAAATTTGCCTACACTTTGGAGCTTTCAAAGTTTCGCCTAGACTTGTAGGAAACTTGGCGTATACTTGTGAAAGAATTGGGCAAGAATTGTCAGAGAATTGCTGTATAATTGTGGGAGAATTAGCCTATATTTGTGAAAGAATTGATACATACTTATGAGAGATTTGGCAAAGACTTGTGACAGAATTGGTCTACACTTTGCAGCCTTCAAAGTTTGCCCTAGACTTGTAGGAAATTTGCCCTACATTTGTGAAAGAATTGGCCAAGACTTGTGAAAGAATTGATCCATACTTGTGAGAGAATTGGATAAGACTTGTGACAGAATTGGTTTACACTTTGCAGCCTTCAAAGTTTCGCCTAGATTTGTAAGAGATTTCGTCTAGACTTGTGAAAGAATTGGCCAAGAATTGTGAGAGAATTGGTGTATATTTAAGAGAGAATTGGCATATAATTGTGAGAGAATTAGCCTATACTTGTGAAAGAATTGATACATACTTATGAGAGAATTGGATAAGACTTGTGGCAGAATTGGTCTACACTTTGCAGCCTTCAAAGTTTGCCCTAGACTTGTAGGAAATTTTCCCTACATTTGTGAAAGAATTGTCCCAGACTTGTGAAAGAATTGGCCAATATTTGTGAGAGATTTGGCAAAGACTTATGAGACAATTGGCCTATACTTTGGAGCTTTCAAAGTTTCGCATAGACTTGTAGGAAACTTAGCCTATACTTGTGAAAGAATTGGCCAAGAATTGTGAGAGAATTGGCCAATATTTGTGAGAGAATTGGCCAAGACTTGTGAGAGAATTGGCCAAGACTTGTGAGAGAATTGGCCTATACTTGGCGTAGCTTCAAAGTTTGGCGTAGGTTTGTAGGAAGCTTAGCCAAATCGTGTGAATCTTTAAAGTTTGGCCAAGAATTGTAGGAAACTTGCCCTACATTTGTGACAGAGTTGGCCAAGACTTGTGAGAGAATTGATCCATACTTGTGAAAGAATTGGCCAAGACTTGTGAGAGAATTGGCCTATAATTGTGAGAGAATTGGTCTATACTTTGCAGCCTTCAAAGTTTTGCGTAGGTTTGTAGGAAGCTTGCCCTACATTTGTGAAAGAATTGTCCAAGACTTGTGAAAGAATTGGCCAATATTTGTGAGAGATTTGGCAAAGACTTATGAGACAATTGGCGTATACTTGTGAGGGAATTGGTCTATACTTTTGAGGGAATTGGTCTATACTTGTGACGGAATTGGCCTATACTTTGCAGCCTTCAAAGTTTGGCCTAGACTTGTAGGAAACTTGCCGTACATTTGTGAAAGAATTGGCCAAGACTTGCGAAAGAATTGGCCTATAATTGTGAGAGAATTGTGCAAGATTTGAGGTGTTTTTGTGAGAATGGAGTAACTGGATTTTTCTTTTACGGAAACAACAAATAAGTTGTATTAATTACGTTTTTTTTAACTTTTTCACTCTGTTTAAGGCATCCATCTGTTTTTCTGAAATTTTAGGAAACCCTGCTTCGAATCTCCATTTTCCTCACCAACAAAGTTGCGTTCATTTTCTTTTTTTTTTCCTCTAGATACCATAATCCTTTTAACTCCCTTATCAACTACTCCCACCCATTGTGCTCACACCTTTCTGGACTACTCATAACTTAAAAATTCCTTTCTCTCGATAACGCGTTTTGTATGCCACTACCACACACACTGTGTGTGTGTGTGTGTGTGTGTGTGTGTGTGTGTGCATTTCAAACTGAAATTCTTCATTTTCATTTTATTTGTGTACACTTTTCTCGCCTCGTTGCGTTGCGTCTCAATTGCATGGCACTCCTCCTATCTGTTTAATAAGCTGTTATCAGCGAGTGGTGCAACGGCGGTGTGCTCAATTTTGAGCTTCACTTTTCGCCGGTATTTTCGTTTTCAAGTTTTGTTTAGTACTCTTATTACCCCTTTTTTTTTTTGGACCGCCAGCTGCTTATTTTTTGTGCTATTAGCCTCAGAAATGCGCCAAATTTCCAGGTGAAATGACGGAAAAAAGCGGGAGGACCATTTCATCGGGTGTTGCAAAACAAATCCGCATTCCGCGAATCACCATCGCAACTCCGTCGACGACGTTACCAAGCTCGATCTATTTAAATCGTGAGTGGCTCGATTCTGGCTCTTATTGACTGATGTCAACATATAGAGTACTGGCCAAAAAGGTATTATCCATCCGCGAGGACGTGAGACTTCGTTTAAAGGCGCAACGAATTAACTGTTTGGGTCTCGTAGCGTTAAATAGCGACAGTTAATTCGTTGCGCCTTTAAACGAAGGCTCACGTCGCAAGCAGTTTTCTGAAACTTCCCGCATCGATCTGATATTTTAAAACAACGTTTAAAACGGGAAAAGAAATTGATTCAACAAAGAAAGAATAGTCAAATTTTCGAAATGATGCAATTTCCTTGTACGCAATTTGTCGTCACCGTGTCCGACACGTACAGTAAAATTTTCAGATCGATCCCTCAAATTTCAGCAAAGTTATTCTCAAAAAACCGTTTGTGAATACCTTTTTGGCCAGTACTGTACAGTGAACTTCCTGATAGAAGGGAGCTCAGAATATACAAAACAACTTGTTGATTTTATAATTTATAATTCATGATTTGAAGTTTTGAAAACAAAATTCACAAGGTATAATGGATGCTCCGGTCTAGTTCCTGATGCCGCGTTCAATGTAAATTTCCAGGAGAAATTTCCTGGAAAAACGCTGCCATTTTTTTCCAGATTTTCCGGAAACTGTCGCAACGAGTGTTACCGTAGTTTGCCTCTTCCCTTCGAGACCACCGAACGGCTCTTTTTTAACGCAATTTTTTCAATTTTTAAACGTTTTTTTTTCGCTATATTATGCTGTTTTTTCTGAATATTTCGTCTCAAATAATGGATTCTTACGGAGAAATCGTTGAAGACGTGATGGGAAAAGACGAAAACAATAAAAATTCGTCAAAAAAATTTGAAAAATTGAAATTGAAGTTCTTGTTCATCACACTAATTCCACACCTTTACAGCTTCTGGAATATTGAAGCGAATAATGGAATTTTTTCTATATTTTGCTTTTAAAATCATATTTTTTCAATTCATTTTTATTGTTTCCAATAATATTCGCTTCAATTTTCGAAAAGAAATCACAAACGCAAAAAAAACTATTTATATTCCGGTAAATAATACTCTTTTCAGTTTAAGAAATTTGACAATAAAAATTAATAAAAAAAAACATGATTTTCGAAGCAAAATATGAATAGAAAAAATTCCGCATTTTTCGTTTAAAGGCGCTGTTTGGGTCTCGTTAGGGGATAGCGCGTTTTAACGCGCTAATTTAAAAATTGTAAGAAAGCGCACACACTGCGTTTGTGATTTCTTTTCGAAAATTGAAGCGAATATTGGAATTTTTTCTATTCATATTTTGCTTCGAAAATCATGTTTTTTAAAATAATTTTTTTGTCAAATTTCTTAAACTGTTTATTAAACTGAATAAATCACAAACGCAGTGTGTGCGCTTCCTTACAATTTTTAAATTGGCGCGTTAAAACGCGCTATCCCCTAACGAGACCCAAACAGCGCCTTTAAACGAAAAATCATGTACTCGCGGATGAATTATAAAACCACAAGCAATGTTTCTTGAAACTATCTAACTTTTCATTCTTGAAATTCTTCTTCGTTATCTTTTCTCCTCTTCGAATTTCTCGTTTTTTTCAACTCCTTTCTCTTTCTCATCACTGCGTTAATAATTATAATGATGCCACCTACAAACGAAACAAATTGTTTGTATCAGAGTTGCAATCTACTCACGAATGTTTTCGAGATCTTCAGCGAGATTCTGATTTCTCCGTCGGAATCCATCATTTGAGGCGAAATATTCAGAAAAAAACAGCCGAATATAGCGAAAAAAAAGTTAAAAAAGAGCCGTAAATCGTGCGACGACGGTTGGTGGTCTCAAAGGGAAGAGGCAAACTACGGTAACACTCGTTGCTACAGTTTCCGGAAAATCTGGGAAAAAAATGGCAGCGTTTTTCCAGGAAATTTCTCCTGGAAATCAATTTTGAACGCGGCATTAGCCAACACTTGGAGGTGGGGGAGGCAGAGAAGGGCGGAACTCCGGATTCCGCCGTTTTTTTCATTCCGTCTTTCGAATTCCAGATTCCGTGAAAATTTTTTTTCCGTTTTCCGTTTTCCGGATTCCGAGTCCCCAAAATCCAATTCCGCCCTATTCTGGGGGGTGAAAGATTTCCGTATTAAAGACAACTTTTGATTTTTCAGCGGCGCATGGCAATGCGTATTCCCGTACTAACGAAAATCAAACAACGACCAGTTACATCGCAGACCATCTTCAATCCAGGCGGCTCTCTGAAATTGACAGTCCCACCTATCTGCCAACATTGTTGTCGTCCACAGCAGAGCGAACTCCGAGAAGACATGAACCAATAGATGGGTATTCAACTGCCCCATTGAGAATTCGAACAGATGTTACTGCGCTTCCACGGGTCGTTGATACCAATACCGACCACAGGGAGTATGCGGGTCTGGGAGAGCCTCCTGTGGAGAATTCGCGGAGAATATCTCAGTATCCTGCAACATCAGAAGTGCTTGGACTTCAGCCACCCAAGATTGTTGTGCCAACGGGCGTTTTGAATTCTGAGAGTGCACGATCAGTTAATCCACTTATCCCAGAGACACAATCGGATGTTGACCGTCTTGCACTTTTCAATAATCCGTCGTTGGGATACCAGAGGCTTTTCTTCATTTTGTCAAAATACCCGGCGGTTGCCATGACAATTATTGCCACGTGGATGTTATGGGGACGTGGACTCGGATTGAATTCCGTGAAATCGAATGAGAACGTGTGCTACATTGTGTCATTCGTTTGTGGAGTGTTCATTCTTTCCAGTCAAGTCATTCTGTCAGCGTCTCATAACAATTCGTACAAAAGAGCAAAGATCTTGGTGAGTTGCTCTCTGTAGACCAGTGTGTCGTTTCGAAAGCATTTCGAGAAATTTTTCAGAAAAATTCTCGAGAAATCAACGAGAAAAATTTTTCGAAAAATTTCCGAAAAATTCTTGAGAAATTTTTTATCGAACACCTCATTTTTCGAAAATGTCTCGAAAAAAAGTAATTTGTCGCAATTTAGTCCTTCTTTAAAAGAAAATTTCGATAAAAAATTATAATAAACTAATTCGAACGACACTCCGAAATAACGCAAAGCGCGTTGTTTATCGTATTTCCATTCAAATCATTTTTCGCAATTTTTCGATTTTTCGAGAAATTCTCGAAAATTTTCCAAAATTCTCGAGAAATTTTTCGTAAAAATTTTTTGAAGAACGCATTTTTCGAGAGATCATTTTTCAAAACGACACATTGCTGTAGACTTTCTACTAGAAGAAGAGAACTTCTTTATGCTTACGGCAGCGAAACACGCGAATCCTCCCGCTGGTCTGAGTTAGCGCTGAGCACTTTAAGCTCAGTAGCACTCAGTGACTCACTGTGCCGTAATAGAGTGTCCGACGCACGAAACTGGCTCTTAATAGCAGCCGTTCTGCTCCGGACACGTCTGATTCGGAAGCCCGCTGTGATGCTGTGAATACGAGAAAAAAAGCGTTGTTTTAGAGGTGACCTTCTAAATAGTTTCATTATTAAACAAATTTATGTTCAATTATTCTGCGATCGAAAAAGAAAAAGAATTCGTTGTTTGATGCTTAGTGGAATTTCCGAATTTCAATTTTCGGTGGACTGTGTTCATGTTTAGTATAGCGATTTAGTATAGCGAATTCGTTGTCTTTTATGCCCTTAAAACACTTTTTTTTCAGTCAAACCTCTACTTTTGCTCCACCATTATTGGAATCCTTATTTCCTTTGTTGTCATCTCGTTTGCTGTAATTTCTTATAAAAGTGTGAATGCCGTGAAGCAAGTTTTTTTTTTCCAATTTCCACGATCAAATTCATGTTTTGTTTTAGCCATAAAATGGATCAGTGCACATGGATGGACCCCGCATTGGGAAATCTTTTGGACTATTATTGTTTCACTCCAAGCGAGAGAATAGCTTTCTTATCGATTCAAATTGCATCAGCCGGCCTTGTCATAATCCTCTTCTTTTTCAGTGGACTCGATGGATGTATAGGTGGAAAACCGTTTTACATCTAGAAACAATTGAATGAAAACACCTTTTTTTCAGGTCAGTTTTTGATGAAGAAGAAGCGAAAGCAACAGCTGAAACAGTACGCCGAAGCGCACGACAACGCCGTTTTCAGATTCTGAGAATGCGGAGATCTCCTCGTTTGGAATTCATTATTGAGTATTTTTTATTGACATTATATAATAGTTTGAAGGCAGCTGAAAATAAATAACTGTGCTTGACAACTCGCTTAAACAAGGTGGGACATCTCTAACCTTTCGGGGGACAGAGGGGACACACCTCGATGCGTGACAGAAGGCAGAAGGTGTGCAATATCGAAGTTCTCTGCGATGGCCACTCGTATAGCGCTCCTCTCGATTTTAGAGTTTTCAGAATTCTGATACCAGACCAGATGGTGAGAAGAGAATTATCTCATACGATCCGGCGTGCCAAAAAAGTAATTACAGAAGCATATTTTTAGGCAGATCGGTCAACATTTAATTGATCTGGAACATGTAAACAGCGCCAAAATTATAGCGCGTATCTCGATACAACATTTCGGATGGTTTCATTTGAAGGTTTTGGGAAGCTGAGGGCATCGTGAAATGAAATGTTCAATTTTTAAATACAAATTTCTTTTCCAAAAAACCAGTCATTGAATGCACGCTCTAATTTTGACGCGGCTCATTTTTAAAACGAATTTTTAAAAGTATTTTCTAGATTTGTTTCTTTGGTGCCGTTTTGGCATCACACTTGATTGTAAGAAACAATTCACTTCTCACTATCAGGTACCAGAATTCTAAAAACTCTAAAATCGCGAGGACTTCCGTTCTTGTGAAACCTTAAACGGAAGGTGAGTCATTCATGTCTGTTTAGCATTCGAAGCATTTCACAAGTAAAATAAATAAATAAATCAGTAATAGCATTACCAGAATAGCCCTTCGTTTCTGAAATAGTTCTCAAATAGATGAATAGTAGGGGACATCGTATTCCCTTCAGCTAGGGGCAATTGACTCAATGGTGATTTCAAAGTTCAAGGAAAAAGTAGATGTCGGCGAATATACTCTATAATTGTTTAGTTGTATAGTAAAACAACATTCAAATCGAGGTATTTCATTGATACCAAAAGTAAAAGGGAGCCAAATGTCATAAAAGGGAACCATCACACATATCACAACTTGCGCATAGAATACAAAGTGTGGGTAAATAGGAGTGTGCGGCGAAATGAAGAGAGCATCGATTGGAGGTAATTTCAGCAATGAAAAATAGTCAAAAAAAGATGCGTCCGAAAGAGTTTCAGACACACACTGGAATCACAAAACGAAAACAATTAAACGCTAACGATGATTGCTGGTTTTTTAGTTTCGGGCGAGAGATTAGAGAACAAATTGAGGAGACCCTGACAACGAGTGAGAAAAGACGGAAAAGTATGGAAGATGTATTAGATCAAATGAATTGGATGTCGGGATCATCGAATGTTCTGGGCTGGAAATAATTCTTTCTAACTCTGGGAATAAATCAATAGGAAACAAGATGAGAAAAACTAGGGAACAAGAAGGCAACAATGAATATGAAAAGGGTACTTACTAATGGAAATTGAGACCGTAGGAACTCTGGGTGGAGATGGAAAAACGAGGTGGTTGAGGAGCACAAAACATGGTATACTATTAATAGCCGATGTAATGCAGGCTGTCTGTTTTGATGAACAAACCATCTTGAAGGAATGTGAATATCCTAATTGATATATTTAAATACCCTAAGGTTACATTGACTTTTTGATATTGATAAGTTATTAAATGCAATAGTTTCATCTTTTTCTCAGCAAATTGTTGATGGATTCGCTGATGCTGGTCTTTTGTTCGTTTTTTGAATGTTTCCGGCCACTGAAATATTTAGAGATGGAGATGGATGGATTCAGTTTTGGTTTTGAGGAATTTCTGCAATTATTAGTACTGGTTGTAAGAAGTTTATGAGCACGTCTTTATCATTCTTTTGAAAATGCTTTTTCTTGGAATAAACTGAACTGCTATTGCTTATTTGGACTGGTATACGATGAATCAGAACGTTACAGATGAGAACCGTCTCTGGTGAGCCAGTTCTTGTATTTCATTTGAGTTTTTTTCTGATCTGGTCAGTCCGTATATTATTTGATAAATAGCATTCAACGACTCAAACAAAAAATGTACCTTTCAGTGTATGCCCATTGTGCTGATCTACATCCATCAACTCTTCTTTCACATTTGCCAGTTGTTGTCCTTCCAAAAAACTACCTGCATGATTTCCAGCGGCTGCTGCTGAGAGCATTTGTAGCGGGTTGTTCACGTCAGCGTTTGCTACAAAATTACGATATGGAGAAACACACAGACACCACGCAAAGTTTCTTACCGAGAAGCGACAAAACACTGTCAAGGTTGCCATTCAGCTGAAATTGGTCTCCAGTGAGTGAGGCCGGGTCGAAGTTCTGCATTTCCAAAAATGAGCTCAAAGCGCTTGAGTCAAACAACTTATGATGCGAAATCTGAATTGACCAGAAAATTCTAGATGATGCTCTTTTTTTTAATGAGCATGTTTCAGAGGTACTGTCAATTCAAAGTTCGCTTTTTGACTAATTCGTGTCGGCTATGTAGAAGGATAGGAAACAGGGATCGTACACAAAAAAAATATATATATATCTATCTACGTTAGTTCAACGATACATGACATTCAAACTATTCTCGTACTATTCAAAGCGAACTCTAAAAAGCAACAGACCAATGTGAACATGCAACAATAATAATGGATAAAACAACTTACATCTTCTGGAAGAGGCGTTTCAGGCTGGCTCCGCGTAGCTGAAGCTCGATTTGGACGTCTTCTATAGAATTCCGAATCGTCGACTGTCCAGACGGCCCCTTTCACATTTTGTTCTACCCGTTGGAAGCATTTGTGAAGAGACAGGTTGTGACGGACGGCATTCTGGAACTAGCGTTTTGAAAGGCAAGCAACGGCATTTCGTCATATAGACGAAGAAACGAAGAAGTTAACGATGCTTGAGAGCTATAGAAGAAATCTGCGCGGGTTTTTGAAGGGTACGCTTTTCGAAAATAATTTATTTCTGTAATCACGTACGCAAAATTGCAGAAATAACATTATACCTGACGAAAATAACCCAAAAAAGTTCTGTTCGATATCCCATTTCTAAAAAATGTTATGTGTCGCCTTTTTATTTTGTTTTTAAAAATTTTTTAATTTTTTGCAAACCATGCTGCCGTGAAAGAAAAACTGAAAAACTCGTCAAAGTTGCCCTTGGATTGCAGATTTTGTTACGCTTCCCTTGTGTCACATGATAAATGATTTTCAAAGCATCTAAGTTACAGACTAAGAAATAACACTCCGCAAATAGCAAAAGACATTAGAATTGATCTAATATAAGGGCTAAAAACAAATGGAAGCCATACGTCAAAGGTGTTTTGGTTGTAATGATTTCGGCTCAAAATAGTCATAGAGTTTGCGTCAAATTTTGGCTCTATTTCACAAAAGTTTTGAAAAAAAAAGACATTTTCGGGGTCAATGCTTATTAAGCATTGGTAGTCTGAAAATTTTGTTCTTTGGAGATCAAAATAAAGGTTAACATTAAAAATTGACTTATAAGTAACTAGAAATTAAGAGCTCTCAATACTGAAACCAAAGATAAAGCTGCGAATTTCAGTGAAACAGCCGAAAAGTTTGCTCTGACTTGTGGCTTGCTCTGATTTGTGGCTGTCTCTGACTGCCGCTCTGACTTCTTTTGAAACTGAAAAGGTCAATCAGAATTTGATATTTACTTATTTATTTGTTCTGTTTTTGAGGAGATCGAATTTTTAGTCAATTTGACACATTTTTTTGCTGAAAAAATTGCAGACTCCCCAAAATTCAATTGTTATTCATTCTACTTTTGTCCAAAAACCCTCGGAAAAAAAAACACACACACATACAATAAAAAAACACTCCCTTCCTTTGCCTCGTTTATTTTTTTTTGTTCACAAACGACCCCATGGCCCTGGTCGGGTCGTGTCTGTCTGTGCACACACACACACACACAACACGTCTGTCACTTGATGATGTCGAGTTGCACTTTTTTGTGGCGTCCGGCACAAGGCAAAAAGAGGGGGGAGGAGGTGGGGACACTCCTCTTTTATGTCATCTTTGTCAGACGGCCCTCCCACTGCCCCCGAAGAGGAGAAGAACACTCAGCTGATGCGATGTATTCAGGGTCGGTCGGTCGGACGGCGCACAGGAAGGGCAGTTTTGTTGCATGCACTTTCGTTCTTTTTTAGATAGTGGTAAGCAGCAAGGATCATATGACCTCCGTGCACCAGCAATAAGAGAATCGAGCTCCCCAGCTCGGCAAAAAGCAGATGACCCCACGCAGCGGAGTTTCTAGTTGTCGGTCTCGTTAGAGCATATTTATAAAATATTAAAGAGCCCAATTCAATTGGCTCAATGAATGTTTATGAAAAACCACCCACCTTCCATGTGGCAGCGTTCCTACGGAAGTAAGCAAACGTCTCAGTGAACCATGTATAAATTTCATTCAGCGTGAGCTGGGTGTCTGGTGACTCCATGATCGCTTGGCGAATCAGTGATGCATACGTATACGGAGGCCGTACATCGCTTGACCGGTAGAACTCACTGAAAATGACAGTTCCGATCAATGAGTGTGAGGTGTGCAAAATCCTTACCGATTCTTTGCAATGTCCGTTGCGATAGGCTGCACTGACTTGTCGGATATTCGACTTCTCCTCGGTAGAAATGACTTAGAATCGGGGTTTGGAGACGTTTCTGTAGACGCAGAGCTGGCCGCTCGTTGAAGAAGAGCTGGGCCGGCTGAGCTGCTAGCGTGATGCGAAGATGGTTGCGATGACGTTGAAAGCTGCTGATTGCGGAAAGAAGGCATTGAACTGACGGATGGCACCGATGAGATGTGATTGGCTGTTGATGTTGCGGCGGCGGCGGCGGCAGTCGACGCAGCTACAGTAGCTGCGATGCTCAGGAGGGATGATGCAGCTTCTGATGTCTGAAAATATAATAGATAGTTCTAAATGGAAGTCACTCCAGGAATCGGATAATTCTAAGATGGTGAATCAGTGCTTTTTGCTTTTTGTACCGATTTCCCCAACCCCGGTTCTCTTTTGTTTTCATCGCAACTGTGCCCTCGCCTCGCATTTCCATTAGATGAGGACTTCAGCTTTAGAGAACAAAAACAAGAAGCGTCGATCCATTTTATTCCACTGTCTGTGCCTTCCACTCTTCGCCCCCCCCCCCCCAACACACGGTACAATGTCAACTGACATCTTTTTGTTGCAGTCAACTGACTGGGCTGCAATGACCCAGTTCCCCCCTTCCGCGATCATAGATGACTAAGCGTCTACTCGGAAGAAGAGCGGCTGAGATATCAAAAAAAAGTTGCTGAGCAGAGAAAAAAAAATAAAACTGCAAACCCAAAGACTGAATAAAAAATGCAGAACATTGGGCTGAAACACCACTCAAGGAACAGCGTTATAGAAAGCAGGTCTATCGCGCTCTACTGCACTATAATTAAACATTGGTAGGGCGCATCGGAAAATCAGTCACGGCCACCAGTTTTTAAAGGAATTCCGAAATTTTTATAATAACAGCTTCATTAGTTTTTGCAAGATTTCGTCTCTTGTTTTCAGAACTTTTAGCAAGTTCGGTGATTTTCAACAATTCTTGAATTGTTTCATCTGAAAAATCAACTGGAATTCTTGATCTTCACCGCGCTCTACTGCACTAATTAAACATTCGTAGGGCGCAACGGAAAATCAGCCACGGCCACCAATTTTTAGAAGAATTCCGAAATTTTATGATAGCGGCTTCATTCGTTTTCGCAAGATCTCGTCTTTTTTTTCTGAACTTAGCAATTTCAGTGATTTTCAACAATCCTTGAATTGCTTCATCTGAAAAATCAACTGGAATTCTAGCACAACTTTTCCGGCGGCCGGGGCCGTCTCTCTGGCGCGTTATCGCTTATCGCAAAAACGAAGTTTTTAGCTCATTTTTTGCAGTTTTCACCATTTCCCTGAGATCACTATCTACCCACATATTCATAGCTTTTAGGCCAAAGTTTGGTGCATTCAAAGCGAGCTCATTTTGCTTGAAATTGTGTAAAATGAACAGCAAATCGTAGCTCTCAACGCGTTTTATAATGATGTGGTAAGCCTCCGGACTGTTTCAGTTCCACGGAATCACAAAACAAATGCTGACATTTCATCGGCTACTACTGTGCCTCACTTTACATTTTCATTGGCGCCAAATTGGCGAATTTGCAGTGCTCTTTCTAGCTGGAAATGGCTGTCTGCCAGTCTGGAAAAGTTCGGAGGGAGCAACATCTAAAACACATACACACTTCTCATTGTCCGGTGGGTGGAGATCCCTCTTTCTCAGTGTGTTGTGCTTTCATCGGGCTCTCTTTGCTCCTATTTTTTCCTCAAACAGTTGCAAAAAAAAAAGTGTTTTGTTTGTGCGAGAGGAGCACAGAGAAGGGGAGAAGAAGCATCGCGAAAAATATGCGCTCCTCATCTCGCCTGTGGGCCCCGAGAATTGTTTATCAACATAAAGCCGCGACGATCTTCTTCTTCTCCCCCCCCCCCCCCAGCCCTTCCGTGTGTATTTCTGTGTGTGAGTGTGTGTGTGTGATCACAAAATAAATACGCACACACACACACACACACACACACACACAAATATTCTTTCTCATTCATTGTTTTCAAAATCCATATCACATGCTGAGGAGAGTGTGAGGTTGGTTGTCATCATCATGAACAGATTCGCTTCCTCGCCACGCCGAAACGCCGCGATCACGCGGAGACGCCGACAACAGACGTTATAAACAAACAAACAAGCCACGCAGGATGTCTAGGGCAAGACGAAGGACGAGCAGACGCTTACAGTGCACGTCCTCCTCTTTTATTAGTGTTTGATCTATGTATAAACAGCCGGAAAAAGCAACGAGCGCACTAGCGCGCTCAATTAATTGTAACAGTGAGCTGGTTGACTGATCTGGGTCAGGTACCTGGTCAGATCGGAAGCTGGAAGTAAAGTGCCTACTTGCGATCAGAGGCGAATGCGGTTGGAGTATTACCCTCCTTAAAATGAACAAGATGACTGAATTTCCAACCCATGCTATCCTATTTCAAATCGGTATCCCTTGATAGCCATCTCGCTGCAACTCGCGGCCCTTGTCATTTTGAGCCATTTTTTGAGCCAGCCCGTCGTCTGTGCAGCAGCTCGTCCCGGGCGGCTGGGTGCGGCTTGAAAACGCGTCATTTCGGTTGTTAACGCTCATTTTCCCGCGTCTTTATACGCGTAACCATGCGCACTGCGTTAGCAGACTATTGACGACATAAATCATGTGTTCGTATCACACACGCCTTAGCGCGTCGGTCGGCACGCAGTCAACGCCACTCGAACCGCTTCGCGCATGAAGTCCGTGCAAAAAGAGCCTTCGAAAATAAGAAGACCAAGCAACGTTAAGATTCTTCAGACCGCCGTTAGATGTGATGTGATGCGGAACATCGCTAAAGGGGAAACAACGAAGATATAATTGAAGATAACGCCGTATTTTATCGGCTGGGAAGGCTTAGTCCTTCTGCTTTCCACCTTATGCTTTTTAGCAAGTTTAGCGGTTTTCAAAGCACAGTCCAGCACAAATCAATTGTATGGATCCCTATTGTATCAAGATCCTACAAGCATCCTCAACCGACACTTCAGCTTCCAGTTTAGCCTTCCAGTTTAGCATGCTCACGTGGTTGGTAGGCACTCTGCGCCAGTTCAATTCCTTTCGGTATTTTGAATCGCACAATTCATTTCACAATTTCAAATCTGAATGATCACTTTTAGCGCGCGTCGTCTCAGTCATCTCAGCAACTTTTCGAGAACTACATGGTTGCATGGTGCTGCTCGACAAACACATACCCCCCCCCCGCACCCCGCCGGCCGCCGCCCCGCCGATTTCAATTTTTGAGGAAAAGGACGTGGTTTCCGTCTCCTCCCTGTAACTCCGACGTCCTTATGTTTATCTGCACTATCGATTCGACATGTAAACAAACACACAGCCAAATAGCAAAAGGACGAGAGAGAGAGAGAGGGAATACTCTGTAAATAGGCAAATATCGAAAAAGGAGAGTGAGAGAGATAGAGTCTTATATTCCACGTCTTCTCTCTCTCTCTTTCTCTTTTTCTCTCTCTCTCTCTCTCTCTCTATAGATTAGAAGAGACAAAGAGAAAGAGAGTTACGTACTGCAACCCTATCCGAGAAGGACTCCACGGGGCGGGACGATGCAACAGGATGTTGGGCAATTCCATAAAGGAGAATGTGACAATGAGCTCAAGAGCAAATAGCATGAGACGGTTTTTAGAATGGGGGGGGGGGGAGAGCGTCGGGAAGGACAACAAGGTTTCAGAGAACAAGCTGCACCCCCCCCCCCCCTCCTTCAAAGAATTGCCAACAATGCTCCATTAGGAGAGTGGTGATGTGTTGGTATTGGAATTTTTCGCGCGCGGTACCTTAATTTATTTTTGTTTTTTGAAAGCGTCAAAGCTTAAATCAGCTGAACTACTGTAAATCTTGTGATAGATGTAGAAGCTATGCTTCAGAAGCTTAAAAGGAAGCATGCAGATCTGAAGCTTTTTCCCAACTCTGGCCTTATGTACAGTACTGGCCGAAAAGGTATTCGCAAACGATTTTTTGAGAGAAACTTTGCTGAAATTTGAGGGATCGATCACAAAGTTTTACTGTACATGTCGTACACGGTGACGACAAATTGCGTACAAGGAAATTGCATGATTTCTCAAATTTTCGAAAATTTGACTATTCTAAAAATTCGAAAAAAAATTTGACTATTCGCGGGGGGAAGTTTCAGAAAACTGTTTCCGAGTTCAAATTTTTAAGTTTTTTTGAGAAAACTTGAAATTTTGAAGAAAAAAGATTCCATCAGAATATTTTACTGTGCATGTCGTACACGGTGACGACAAATTGCGTATTGTACGTGTTATTCTATAAAGCGCTGAATGACACTATGAAAAACTTCATGGTATTCTGAATAATAAACCAAAAATGCAAATTCAGACGAGTTCTGAAAACATTGGAGCTCACCGAGCACAATACCTTTCTTATTAGCTCTGATTACAGCTTAAATGGATTTTCAAAGAATATTTTTAACTGAAATTCTTTAAAAAATGCAGAAAAACTTACTGGTGAAGCTTGTGACAGCTGCTGAGTTGTTGATTGCTGTTGAAAGTGTTGTTGTTGTTGTTGGTGGTGGCTCGATTGAATAGCGAATGCCGCCCCTTCTACTTTTGGCGATTTCATAGGGCTGTGCGACTCCACCTTTCCCAGACACGGGGTAGTTGTGTCTGGCGACGGCTTCATTCGCAAATGCTGCATCATACCTTGCAGACGATTGCGCTCCACAGACAATTTGTGCTCTATGCTCTCCACTTTTTCGATTTGCGCCCGCATTTCCTCGTTTGATCTGGAACAAAAAACGCTCGTTTTAAAAGTCGCCCGGATGAATTTCCCACCTGTCACATGGCGGGTGCTCCTGTTGCAGATGAGCGATCAATCCTATCACTGAATCACAGGGTTGATCACAATTCGGCCATGCACACATGCCATGTTGCAGCAGAGCATGTTGTGGCGTACTGATCGCCTGGGGTATAGATGTGGAAAGCGGAAGTGACATGGACGCTGACTGAATCGTCGATGCTAGATCCAAAGCTGCAGGGAGCTGTGGTATGAGCATTTGACCCAGAAACATTTGCTGAATGAGTCGATTTGTGTCGGCAGACGTTAGCGACGTGGCATTGGTCGAAGAGCTCGTGGCTGCTAGGTGTGACAGGGAGGGAGTGGTGGCCGACTGTGTTAATGTGGATTGTTGGGGCCGCATCTAGAACGGAATAAATATTAATTTCAGATATTTCAGAATTCCAACTCACTAATCTCTCCTGTAGCGCCAATAGTATCAGGTTATCGGTGACCGTGTTGCCAGTATCCAACGACACCGGTAACTGTGCAGTGTTTGCAGCTCCACCTCCGATGGTCGCCTTTGTAAATGAAGTGGTCGGAGGCTGCGTCGATCGTGGCAGCGACTCAGAGGTGATCATCGGCTGACCGAAGACGTTGTTGAGTGTCGTGTTGCTCGGACGCTGGTGATTTTCCTGAAAAAACCAAAGGATCAAGGATCTGCAAAAAATCAACGAGTTCACAAGAGCGTAGCGGATGTGGAGGAGCGGCTTAAGCGACACCTCGTGGAGTTTCAGAGAGAAGGAATGGATAGAGGAAAAAGTGCAAACGAATTAGCGGATTTCAGGTGGCACGGAAACGCTAAGCCCTAGCAAACCAAAAACAAAACACTTGATAATCAAGATACACATTCAGCCATACATGTGATTTCGATTTACGTAAAATGACCTGGAAATTTCCGATGCATTCATTTTCGTAACATCCGGACAGGCGGAGAACAAGTTGCACGACTTCAAATGTCGAGGAGTGGCATTTCGCGCTCGTTGTTTGCATTTTGCCTACGTAAATGACAACAATAAACACGTAAACAACAATAAAAAAACACGCGCGAAAAAAAAAAAAACAAAAACATTTTCGAATTTTTTTTCGAATATTAAAGTAATGTATTGAATAATGATGCAATTTTGAATCGCTTTAGACAAGTTTTTTGCAAAAAAAATAATTTTTAAAAATCTTAAAATATTTCGACGATTTTAAGATAAGTTTTCAGGATTTTTTTCGAAAACTTGAAAAAACAAGCATTTTATTAAATAATGATGCAATTTTAAATCGCTTTAGACAAGTTTTTGCAAAAAAAAATAATTTTAAAAAATCTTAAAATATTTTGACGATTTTAAGATAAGTTTTCAGGAATCTAGTATAAATTAGTAAGCAAGAACAACTTGAGAATTTTCGAGACAATGTCTCTCGGGGAGCGGGAAAACGGCGAAAACATCT
The DNA here is from genome assembly GCA_003052745.1 of Caenorhabditis inopinata. NCBI lineage: Eukaryota > Metazoa > Nematoda > Chromadorea > Rhabditida > Rhabditidae > Caenorhabditis > Caenorhabditis inopinata. Next base: position 19,211,655 of record AP018154.1, read on the forward strand.
GATCTGCTGCTGCCGGAACCGAGATGAAGGTAGTGTGGTCCCGGAGAAGGACCTTCTTGTTTCCCTTGTGTCTGCGTCTCCGCGTCTCTCGTCCACACTCTTTTGTTTGTCAACACCCTGTGTTGGTTTGGGTGGTTCGATTGGTTGCTTGGGGCCCCCTGTCTCTGCACCTCTCCACCGCTTATACTAATTCGTTTTTGAATCTCGAGATGAGGTCGACGGATATGTCTATGCAATCGTCACTCCACCCCCCCCCCCCCGTCCCTCCTTTTACCACTCCTCATTCCTATTCACTCAGCGGTAGCAGCCGCAGCAGCATCAGCGCAGCACAAACTGTTGCATGTACAGTGCCCTCTCTTTACGGACAGAAGATATATAGATAATAAGAGAAGGCGGAGAAGATGCAGATGTAGAGGTTATTTGTGTTTGCTTGTGGCTTCCACGTCATGATGTTTGCTTAAGTAGAGGTCAGCCAGCAGCAGCAACAGCAGCAGCATGGAATTCTCGTGAAAAACTGGTATAAACGATAGACGCGCAAAACTGATACACAGTTGGTTTTATTATTTTTATTTTGCGAAAATCTTTGATTCTGGGTGTCAAACGTAGACCAACTATGCTAATCACTTGATCATCTTTTGAGCCGCATAGCTCATAGCAAGCTCAACGTTCTACATACATTGAGAAAAAACAAAACATTTTTCAATAATTTTTAATATAAATCAATAGTTCTAAGTTCTAAGACTATTTTCAATAAGTCTGGAATTCAAAGCTAAACTGAGCAATCAGTGTGTCGTTTCGAAAAATGATTTCTTGAAAAATTTCTCGAGAATTTTTTCGGAAATTTCTCGAAAATTCTCGAGAAATCGCGAAAAATGATTTGAATGGAAATATGATAAACAACGCGCTTTGCGTTATTTCGGAGTGTCGTTCGAACTAGTTTATTTTTTTTATTGAAATTTTCTTTTAAAAATCGCGTTTTTCGAGAATTTTCCGAAAAATTCCCGAGAAATCGCCAAAAATGATTTGAATGGAAATACGATAAACAACGCGCTTTGCGTTATTTCGGAGTGTCGTTTGAACTAGTTTATTATTATTTTTATCGAAAATTTCTTTTCGATCGCGTTTTTCGAGAATTTTTCCGAAAAATTCTCGAAAAATGAGGTGTTCGATAAAAAATTTCGCGAGAAATTTTTCTCGTTGATTTCTTGGAAATTTTTCGAGAATTTTTCAGAAATTTTTCGAGAAAATTTTCGGAAATTTTTCGAGAATTTTTCTCGTTGATTTTTCAGAAATTTTTCGGAAATTTTTCGAGAATTTTTCTCGTTGATTTTTCAGAAATTTTAGAGAATTTTTCGGAAATTTTTCGAGAAATTTTTCTCCTGATTTTTCGGAAAAATTTCTCGAAATCCTTTCGAAACGGCACACTGTGAGCAATCTCAAACCAAAAAAAAAATCCAAGAATAGCCTGTAAGCCTAAGCCTAACAAGATTTACTCAAATGTCAAGGAAGTGTGCTATTTGAGATTGTGAAAATGAAACAGTTTACTATCAAAACGAGGAGCTGAAAACAATACAGCTTATCGCAAACGACTACAGAACACAGATTGCTCATCAACTCTCTCTCTCTCTCAAAACAAATGGGAGGGGCGGGGAGCAACAATGTAGAGAGGAGATTAAGCAATGCGAAGAAAAGACGAGGAGATCAATCCACTCGACGAGTCATCAAAGGAAGATCGCTAACCAGTAGGCTAGAAAAACACATGTCTCGTAAACATATTTACATCGTTATGTCATTTATGTCACTTTGTCTTCTCCTTGCTTCTTTTTCAAACAACTAAAAAAGAACAGAAGAGAAGAAGAAGAAGAAGGAGAAGAAGGAGAAGAAGAAGCAAGAAAAAGAAACACATTAGCAAAGGAGCACACACATAGCGCCCGAATTTTGAATTGGTATTGCGCGCTGTTGCCCCCCCCCCCCCACCCCACCCGCACGGAAAAAGAAACACCGTCGGTTATGTGTGTGGGGGGGTAGAGAGGGGCGGGCTTTCTGTGTACTTTAGTGCACACACCCTTCTGTGCGACTTCGGAAGGAATCACCAGTTAGCAGCCTCTTTTCTAAACACACAAACACGCACAAACTGTGTTTTTCGTTTTTGTTTCGGTGGTGGAGGAGAGGAGGGAAGGGAGGGGACCGCCGACGACGACGCTCTCCGGCTATGTTCATTTCGAACGTCACACTTTGTGTCACTGTTGAGGCACTTGGCACTTTCCGGAAGGCTACCTACCTGGCGCTGGCTGTGAAGCCCGCTGGGGTGGGGGGGGGGGAGGGCCAGACATACTGATTTGATTATTCGACAAGAACTTAAACGGCTGATTGCTGATTGCTATTGATTTGAGACGTTTGGACTTCACAGACAAGATCAGAAATCACAAGGTTATGTGTCATATTCATCGAAACGAATGGCAGCTAGAATCTCTTCTATTAGAGACTTTAATGAGCTAATGAGCTTTGAAAATAGGATGAAATGGGTAAACGTGAGGTTCGCCAAGCACACTGCGCTTCAAAATTTTGAGAATTTTTCAAAAATTCACATTTCTAAAAGTTCATCGAAAATAGATTAACAGAACAGAGTGCTCTCTAGACCAAAAAGAGAAATGCAGAAGGAAAAATAAAAAGAAATGAAACTTTTTCGCATGACTGAAAGAGCTGAACTTATTCAACTGTCTGTTAAGGCATTTTTGTCGAACCGATATGTGCTGAAATATTGTAAAAATATGGGGAGCTGGCGGGTGAACGCGGGAAAACAAAATTTGAAAGCGGGGGGAATGCGGGGGGGGGGGAAAAGCAGAGAGAGAGAAATATAGGAATGAAGGGAAACAGAATGAAAAAGCAGCAAACAGAAATGAGGATAACTATGAAAACGCAAACAAGACGCAAAAAGGGAATACGAGGAAAATGTGGGCGGAGTCTGTGGAAGAAAAAGACGTCTGGTGTGGTCGGAAAACAAGACGAAGAAGGAGGAGAAGATGGAGAAGACGACGACGATGAAGATTACAGATGAAGAAGCAGAAAGAAGAGAGAAAGAACGCCGAGAGGCATAAACAAAAACAACAAATATTCATAAAGTGAAAACGAATTGTAAGCGATGGAATAGTAATTAGATGGATGTGTGTTTGCTAGAAGATTCCAGACAGACGAGAGAGAGAAAGAGTGGCAAGAAGCGAATGCGAGTGGAAATGGGTGTGAATAGTGCGAACAGAAAGTAAAGTAATACGGACTGCTTCTTCGATCCAACCAGCCAGCCTGCACTAGCACCTACTGGTAATCGTGAGAATCGAGAAGGTGATGGTGATGGCTGTGCGGCGGTTAACTGGATCATGCGATTTCTCGATGAAACATCATTCTATTGTCGTTTTGCCTCTAACAAAACAGCAGAGTAGTCAACAGGATCAATGATGTGTTGAAAATGTGGAAGAAACTCGCGATGAGATTTCAGAAGACTATTCGATTCCTTTGCTAGAAAGTGCAAGTACTAAAGCGGATAGCGGTCAATCAACTTTCATTATTGGGGAGGGGGGGGGTGATTTTTCAGCTGAAAATCACAAACGTTGGACACTTGTAATCAGTGTGTCGTTTTGAAAAATGATTTCTCGAAAAATGCGTTTTTCGAAAAATTTTCGAAAAATTCTCGAGAAATTTTTCTCGTTGATTTCTCGAAAATAATTTTCGGAAATTTCTCGAAAAATCGCGAAAAATGATTTGAATGGAAATACGATAAACAACGCGCTTTGCGTTATTTCGGAGTGTCGTTCGAACTAGTTTATTATTATTATTTTTTATCGAAATGTTTTTTTTTCGAGAATTTTCGAGAATTTCTCGAAAAATTTCTCGAAATGCTTTCGAAACGACACACTGCTTGTAATAATGTCAAAAATTATTTGATTATTTCGAAATTCCCAAAGTGAATTCTACAAAACTCCACATTCATTTTTGTAGTAAATCACTTTTAAGATTCAGAGCTCTCACTGCAATTCGCACTGAAAACCGGGAGCTTGGGAGGCTCCTGGTGAAAGCCGTACGGCTTTTTGCGGTGGTTTTGGAATTTAGGATAAAAATTGATGATTTTCAGCTGGGGAAAACCCGGAAAAAGCCCATTTTTTACAGTAGAACTCTTCAGAATTGTGCTCGCAATGCTCTTTTAGACTCCTTGATTACAATGAGAAAATGAAAGGATGAAATCCTAATTTTGAATTATAGAAAATCCAGTCTGAAATCAAACAGTAGACTGGAATTTTTGAAAATATCTCTCATCTCTTAAAGTTTGACACCTATTTTCAGTCATTTTCTCTGGCATTACAATACATTGGTGTGACTGAAAAAGTGTAAGTCATGCCCAGCGAGCAACGGGCTTATTCGAGACACCGAAGCTTGTCGAAGAACTTTGAAAATTTCTAGTTGCAAATCGGCACGTGGAAGATCATCTGTCACAGAATGCGTGCCACCTTCAAAATATAGCAACACCAGCTTTCCAGCTTCTATGACTATAAAAGACTATAAGGAACTATAATGTCTGAAAGATTCAGATTCAGAAGGAACCCAAACTGAAACAATAAAGCACCAATTACTGATTTTGGAGGAAAGAGTTACGCTATTCTAAACGCGAAATACCTTTCTTTTAAGCGCGCTTGCCGCCAGAACTGCCAGAAGATTCGAGGTATTCACTTTGTCAAAAAGAGCCCCAATGTTTGTGGAGCTCAGGAATATAGATAGATAGGCGAAGAATTCTGAATATTACAGTGTTTTCAAGTGATTTCAGATTCTGCAAAAACTCTAGGTTTTCAGAAAACTACGAAAAATTATATCTGCTTCGCTAGTCCTTCAAAATGAGCATCGAAGTTCAAACTCTGAATATATCCTGTTTCATACGGCTCACATTATAAAGAAGAAAAAAATCAGTTGGACTGGAGCATTGCAAGTTCAAAAACAGCACGCGTCTTGGCAGCTATAAGAGAGCACACGTACTATTACGGGTAGCTCGTCAGAATGAGTGGCGCGTCATAGACGCGCCAGTCATGATTCTCAGAGCTCGTCGAGAGGTCCGTCCCGCGGGGCGACGACTAGTTTTGCCTAGTAATGCCACGGGCTGCGTTCAGCAATACAACAAATGACTATGTGGTAAACAAACAAATAAAATGTGGTAAATAATTCAGCAAAAACTAGTATTTTCGTGCTTGATTTCTAAGAACACTTAATTGTCAAATAGACGTTGTTATTCTCGGTTTGGCAATTTCGAAATGGTTCGAGTCTGAAAGAGTTCTAACTCTGAATCATGGATTCTGAGCGGGCGGGCATAATTTTTGTAGATCTCAGAGTATTTCAAAGCATTTAGAAATGCATGGCTAAGCAAGAAAGTAAGCATAGAGCTCACAGAGCTCGACCATGTTAAGGCGCGTCATAGCAAGAACTTTGAGTCTGAGGAAAGACCGGCCGCGCTTAGGCCCGTTGGCTTTCTTAAAAGCTCAAAAAACTTGAATTGTTAGATTGATAATTGCTACCTAGTTAACTAGACCGAAATCTAAATCGTTTTTCCGATAGTTAAAGCCATTTCCAGTCAAATTTCGGTTTCTAGTGCTCAAGGAATCATTCGGATTACCTGTTTCACCGGCAAGTTTGAACAGTTCGTCGTCAGAAATATGCGCACCTTATCTCTCTATGAATACAAGCGAAGAGCGTTTACACAAGTATTATGATTCTCTAGAAAAAATAAAGAATAAACAAATCAGATCAGATCATCGCTGCAGCTCCGCCCCCTTGTTTTCGCATTGCCATGTTTCCATGTCGTAATCCTCTGAAAATCCTCCAGTTGTTCTTGACGCCCGCCCCGAGCCTCCCCCCCCCATCTCTTCGATTGACGTTGTTCACGGTCAGAAAGGAGAAAACTTTTCGTGTGATTGTTTGTGTGTTTCGATGTCAAAACATTAGGATTAACCCGCCCGCCACACAATGCTCATCTCATTGCTCGCTGCCTGCACCACTTGGCAGATAAGGTGATAATCCGCCTCGCCCTCCCCTCCTCCAAGACTGGAGGAGAAGAGGGTGGCGAGCAAGTGAGAATCGACAAGATATTGCGTCAATTATCTTGTGAGTAAGGCGGATGGGAGGGGGGGGGGGAGGGTAGCAAAGCTGCACGACGAAAAGATGGATAAACACAGGGCTTGTCATCTTCAACAATTTCAGAGTGATGTTTCCAATGAAAACCGCTAGAGAGACTCTAGAAAACAGTTTCAGAACGAGGGTTCAAATATCTGTGTTCGTGAACTTGAAATATCTGAAACCCGAAAATAGAAGAGCCGCTATTTCAGGTTTCCACTAAAACTACACCTCATAGAATCTAATTATCCTTTATGGGAAACTTGGAATACCAAAAAAACCCCTAACCCGAACCTTGCACAATCGAAAAAAGCGAGTATAAAGAGCAAGGAACGACTGTTTTTAACAGGATAAGGGAGGGGGTATGACTTATTCTTAGGAGGAAGTTTTTTAGCACAGAATTTCAAGCAAGAGGAATCTGCGGAAATTCAGCGGGTAAGGGGGCAATGGGGGAAGGGAAGAGAACCTGATAAATGAATGAATGAAGCGAGCATGATTTGAGCAGGTGTAAGGGATAGATTTCATTTCGAAAAAAAAAATAACTTTCTCAGACGTTTTATGAACGGAATTTAGAAGGAGAGAAACTGGGAACCCGACGCTGACGCGTTGCGATTTGTTTACAGGCTTCGTGAAGGTGGAGAAAAGCGTTTAAAAAACTATAAACAATCGGTGAAACCGAACGAAGAACGTCGACAGTTCATTATATTGTGCTGTCTAAAGCGGCAAAACACAGAAAAGGCATTGGAGAGAACCTCCAAAAAAGAGTACTGTAGAAGGTGATGAATAAGAAGAAATCAGAAAAACGACAACGAAGCGGAGACAACAAAAAATGCGCGGGAAAATATGGTTTTCAAATTCAAATGGTTCCAATCATCGCAAAAGCTAATCCGATCGTCCTTCGAGAATAGAATTCGTGCTGATGACACCAGCAGCAACTTCTCTTTGCATCCAACGACATGGGCAAGTGAGATTGTTATGCGACGGGTGCCTAAAAGACAAGACCTCGTCTATCCTTCAAGTTGTTTACTTCGCCCCAAAGGTCACCACATCACGGGCCCCTTCCATCGTCGAGAAGAGCCCCCGACGAGAGCGGTCGCGCAGAGAAAAACAAAAAACAACACGACGTCGATTCTAATTGTTTATAGAGATGCCACAAACAAGAGACGGAAAACATTAAAGAAAACAATTCTATGTGGAAGTGTGACGTGGCGCGGCAGGCAGACAGGAGGCAGACAGACGTGCGGAGAGACACCAACCGACCCACAGACACACCGACAGAGGCACAAGTGAAAATTGGAAAAGCGAAACGAGACAACAGCTGTCTCCATTCGTCATTTCGTCGTAGATTGGTGGTTTTTGGGTGGCCTTGCTGCCAAATGTACTAGGCAAAAGTGCATCTGTCTGTGGCTCCGAAACGGGTGACCTACGTACCTAGATGTGCTGCCTAGTCTATGCAACAAAACCTGCACAACTTGTTGTCGAAAAATACGGAAAAAAGCAAAGCAAACTGAAAATTTTCAACTCTCTCTAGGTTAGTGACCCCATCTTCTCCTCACTTTTTTGCTTTTTTTTTCTTTTTTATTTGATTTAATTTGATACCTATTATTCCTCCAGAAAAAAATCTGCTAAGAAACGCCCTGATCTAAACAGAAGTGACGTGTTGGACAACATGGAAAACAGGAAAATGCGCGGCTTCTTGCGTGGTGTGGATCGCGCACAGAAATAAACCGACGGACGGCAAGTTCAGGAGGATCGCGGGAGTGTGACCAGATACCGGCAGGCGCCTGACTGGAAGGAAGGATCGACACACCAGACAAAAGCGATGTGGGGGAGCGTGACTCGTTGCATGTTGATACAGTTGAGTCATGTTTTGTAAATCGTTGGTTAGTTCGGTTAAGAAATGCTTGGAATCTGACGTACTGAATAAAAGCCGAGAAATAGAGAATGTAATTTGATAGTTCTCAATTCCTACGAAATGGAAGTATTTTTATTTCAAAAGAATATGTTGCGCTTAGAGTTTTGAAACCTGTATTTTCAGTGGGACAGAGTTTCGCAAAACTTGAAGAATCAGTCGCATTCTAGTATTCTAGACGGCGACTCTGTTTTGTGCTCTGTTGTCTTTAAAATCGATTGTGAAATTAACAATAGCAGTTCCATGATGACTCATAGTAGGCGTTGCTGAATAGCATGCTGAAATTTCTCAGAAAAATCGAAAGTCATCCGTCGCGCGGGAGGCAGCGCCCGTCTAGCGAGAAGCCAGAATTGTGGGTCATCCGTTCCGCATGTTTGCCGAACAACAACAGGAATAACGAAGGAATAAAAAGTTTCGTCTGGGGGGAGGGGGGGGGGGAGGGAGACGGCGAAATTGGAAAAAAGAAGATGAAGGAGGAATCGAGGAAGGAAGCGGGAAAAGTAAGAATCAATAGAAATCTATAAGCAACTGTGAACAAACATTCATCGGAATGATATCAAGTGGGGGGGGGGAAACTGTTTATCGAAAAAAAAACGCTGTTTTTCTTCGAATGCGGAATAGCTTCTTTCAGAGTGTTTGGAACTAGGTGTGTCTTGAATCTAGAAAGCTAAAACTGAAAGTTATCAGAATGTGTTTCCCATCCCGACGCACAACCAGAAGCAATCTAGACCACAACAGCAACACGTCGGCTCCATTCGAGAGAGAAACGATCGCGCGCCCGAGAAACATAAACGCCATCGATGATTGTCTCACTACAGTTTCAACAATTTCCTCTCTCCTACCCTCTTCCCCTCGTCTGCCCCGTCTCCCTACCTCTCCATTGGTATCAATCAGCTGACCTGGTGAGTGGCATCAAAAAGACAAACACGTGAAGTGTTGGAGAAGAGTAACGAAACGGAGTTGAAGAAGAAACAGACAACGATATATATACACAGAAATGAAGCGAAAGGCAATCAAGACACAAAAATGACGGGAAACGCGAGAAAAAACAGATGACCTACACACCTGGCACCGGGCCAGATCGCTTATCAGCTGATAAAGTAGCAGCCTTCTCTTTATCAACAAAAATAAACGCTTAGCTGAATAGAAAATAAGTAAGTTAGCAAATTTCCGCAAAATTAATGAAACATTGCCCACAAAATGAAAGCAAAAACCTTTTTTTTTAATTGGAAAATGACATTTAAAACGATTTTTAAAAGAGCCTACCATTTAGTGAGGTTTTGCGTAGGTTCCTATGCATGCACACTTAAAGTTTGTTGCCCGCATGGCCACTTTCAAATAGTTTTCTTTGAAGTTTCAAATACTTTTTTTTCTAATTTTTTTCATAAAAAAAAACTTTAAAAAAAACTAAATTTTTGCAGGTATCATTTGAATCGATTGAAGAAAGAAAGACCGACACTTCCAGCAGTCACGTTTCAGACATGATTCGCACATATTGTGGATAATGTTTGTTCAGTATTCAATAGCCATAAAGCGCTGAATTACGGCGAGCAATATTTCAGAAGCTGAGAATGAGCTCTTGAATTTCTAAAATGTGGCAGCAAAACTTTTTTTCTTAGCAGACAGCATTTTCTGGAAAGTTGCAGTATTGAGCAAACTGAACAGCTTCATGACAGAGGATCTTTAATTGGAAGAGCTCGAAATTCTGTATTCCTTATGGAAAATGAAAGTAAGTTTCTCAAATTTTCAGCTGGAAGGCTAATCGAAAGACTGAAATATTCTTCTGAAAAAATTAAAAAAAATTTTTTTTGTGAATTTTGTTCTATTTTAAAGTATCCTAAATCCAAATGACTGTTGTTAGTGTTATTCCGACTCAAGAAAGATGCATCAGTATATGTCGTAACTGCTCTTTAAACTGCCAGGAGGTCCGAATTATTATAGAAGCTTGGTCCCTTAAAAGTGAAGTTTACCGTGCCATTCAAATACATTCGATAGACAGTCTCTGATAATAGTGAAAAGTTGAAGAATTAGAACTACGCCAACGGTAAAGTACATGTCAACAGACACCTCCTCCGACACACGGTGATGATAAAGACGGCGGGGTTGGATGGGAAACCCGAATCGTTGATCACACAAGGCGTACACAGTTGCTTATGAAATCGAGTGTGTGTGGCGCGAGAGGTATATCACAAGATGCACAATTTAAGATCTGGAAGGAGAGAATCAGAGAAAAAAAATGGAGAGTAAAAGACCAAGAAAAGTACTCGCGACGATCGATCAGACACGGCGAGTACGGTACGTGTCGAAAGTGTAGGTGGGGGGGGGGGGAGGGGAGGAGAATTGAAGAGAAGCGGATCGATAAGCGAACAAACATCACAACGAAACAAAGCGCTAAAATTGACAGAAAAAATGCATTTTCCTGGCTGAAAACTGCTAGATATGCACCAAAATAAATCAATTCCAATTGCTCGAAATACTCGAAATTCTTTGAAACCCGAGAAAAAGCAAAAGCTAGAAGAACAGTTTGCACAAAATTTTATTGAAACTTCATAATGGAAAACGGTGCTGCGGGCAGACCGGAGGCAGTGTAAACGGCTTCAGATGCCGGAAATTTTGAATCAATGTGGCTATTACAGTAGTCCAAAAAAAAATGCAAAAATCCAAAAATGAGCATCAAATTACAGTAGACTCCTCACATCAAAGTAGGGCGGAATTGGATTTTGGGAACTCGGAATCCAGAAAACGGAAAAAAAGTTTTTTTCACGGAATGTGGAATCCGGAAGGCGGGATGAAAAAAACGGCGGAATCCGGAATTCCGCCCTTCTCTGATAAAAACGCCATATCGCTGAATCCGGAATGCGGGAAACGGAAAAAGTTTTTTTCACGGAATCTGGAATCCGGAAGACTGGATTTAAAAAAACGGCGGAATCCGGAATGCGGAATCCGGAATTCCGCCCTTCTCTGCCTCACACCCACCGAAGCACAAATTCAGTCGTCGAAGGCTGGAACTCATTCACTTTCCTATATTGAGAGCTTTGTGAGCTCTGTTGTGCTGTTGTTCTGTTGCCGTTTGACGACAACGGAAGGCTTCGCTGTCTATGAATGAAAGGTGTTGTCGACGAAAACTGAAACCAACCTCCCCCCCCCCCGTCCTACTCTCGTCTGCCCGAATAAGTGGACTTTGAAAAAAAAAAAAGGCGAAGACGTGTTGGCGATCAGGAAAGCCGCAGACTCTCAGAGTGTACGCGGGCGAAATAGCAAAACAAGGCCTACGCTGCTCTCTGGAGCTGATGAGTCTAGTGAGCTCAAAATCACTGGGGGGGGGGGTGAATGCAGATCGGAGGGAGGGGATATTCCCATTAACAACGGTCGCATCCTGCTCCTCCCTTCCAGCTGTGTGCAACAATTAAGCACAAGTAACAGCGTAACCTTATTTTTCTATTCCATTTTTTTTTCTCCAATTTTTTTGTTTTCCTGTTTTTCTTTTGATGGCAATGACTGGTGTGATGATGAGGTGTGTTTGCGATGCAAGCGAACAACAAGCACTGAAAGAAAAACGGATGGAGGGGGGGGGGAGCGAGTGGAGTGAAGGCGAAAAAAAAAACAAAAAAACAAAACGAGGAACTTGTTAGTGGATGCCTGAAAAACACATACACAGAATGACAACATGGAACGGACAGCGTAGGTAGGACTCTTGTTTTCGACAAGACGGCAAACAGTTTGTGACGGCGGAAAGAAGTGCAATGCTTCTCTGATTACGGTAACTGTTGTGCTCTTTCTAGCTCTAGGTGAGTTGCTTAAATTCCATAAAATTGCTCTCCTTGTTGTCGAGAAGGCTCCCGCTACGTGGCTCCGTTTTTGACGCATTACAAAATTGTTGGAGGTCGTGCAATCGGATTATTCCCGCTACGTGGCTCCGTTTTTGACACATCATACTCAGCACAAAATTACTGGAAGGGCAAGCTATTTTGTGCAATGTTAGTCCAGGAAACAAAAAGGAAAACTAGGGAGAATGCTCTGAAAAAAAGCTCTAAAACAAGCATTGGAGAGCTTAGATCTTCCCATGATCCTGAGCATACCCCTCTCCCGTCCAGCATCAATATCCACAGATGGCCAACAGAATGGTTGAGTTTTCAGCATTTACATTGTAACCCGCATCCCTTCTTTTGTTAATACCTGCTCTTGCGCCCTTCTAACATCAGTTCACCTGTTCTACCAATTAATTGTTTATGTGCATTTTAAATTTCGAAAATCTTCAAGAAGCTGAAATGTCTGAAAATATTTATAGTCAAAAGTATCCCTTCCTTTTTAACAAGTCTGTGTTGAATACGCCGCTGTACAACACTCCACTATTTCCAATCTTGATCAACAGTAAGCCAGGGCTTTCAGTGATGATGGCGTGGTGTCTGGTGGGTGGAACAGAAACCAAAAGGACAATACGACGACTATTGGCAGACGGAAAGGCAACTCAGAGACCGTCGCAGAGCGACTAGGGAAGTTGAATGGAAAGAGGCAGAAGAAGGAGAGAAAGTTGTTTTTGTTAGTTTGTTACTTTCACACCCTCGCGATCTATCGTTCAGAGCGCCTCATCTGTGGAGTCCCCCCCCCGCGTCTATTTTCATGTTTTGAAAATTTTGTGGGCGGGCGGCCGCTAGCCTTGATGGCGAGCAGAAATCGGAAAACAGAAAGAAAATGGGGGGGGGGGGACATTGGAAAACATAAAATACGCGCGGCGAAGGAGTGGCGAGGCGTAACACACAAGATAAATAGACAACTACCGTACTCGAAACGGGGGGCGGGGCGTGTCACAAATCAAAAGTTGCGGATACATTGACCCGATTGGAATGGCTTGCAAATCGTGAAATTCCGGGAGCACCGAGTTCACCAGAAGACAAAAAACGCATGAGCTCCGTGGGATAAAGCATCGAAAAACTAGAGTTTTTGATTTAATTCCGTGAAAGAACAAATGAAATTTTGAAATTCCCGAAATCGACTCAATTAATTCAAAACCCTCATAAAACCATGAAGGATCGTAAATAGTGTTCTGGAGAAAATCTCCAGAGCAGACGCATAAAAAACGAGCAAAAAACCAGCTGATTTATGAAAATTTCCAGTGAACTTTCCTGAGAATTCATTATTTCTGAAATTTATGAGAATCGGCAAAGTTTGAGAGCAATGCTAGATGCTTCTGGAGAGTGAAAGTTCAACATTTTTGGATGAGGGCTCTACGATTTAGAGATGTTTCAGAATACTAGTTTGTTATAGCTTAACATAGGAGATTGAGAAGCGCTTCGAATCTTTCGGAAATACGGCGAAGAAGAAGAAGAAGAAGAGAATGAAGCCGTAGATAGACAGATGAATTGGCATAAACAAAAGAATACTTTAGCTGAAAAAAACAAGTTTCTGAGCCACAAATAAATAGGATGAAAAGAGCAAGAAAGCATACAAACATCCAGTGGGTGTTCTTTAGCACAGTGCCCGCACTCACCTCGATTAATAGCTTGGACAGAGACGTCGGAACCGATGGGGAGCTCATTAAAGACTGGTGCATTTGAAGGAATTGCTGAACCGTCTGAAGGGGATCGATTTTGATTTCATGATTTATTCCAGCAGGAAGATTGGATGCTGGACGCATTGTTCTAAGATTCGGAAGAAACCCGAATGCAGATGAAGCTGATGCCGATGCTTCAAATTCTCCTGAAGATCCAGAGGCCGTGAACTTTCTTAAATTAGAGTCACTGCTAGTCTTATGCATTCCAGGCCGAAGATCCGAAGCTAGCAGAGGCCTAAAGCTTCGTCGGAATGCCGTGGACTTCGAATTCCGCTGTAACGCTGTACTCTGCGACTGCCTTTCAATGTCTTTTCTCATTTCTTCCATGTCTTCGTCTTCATGCACAACATCGATGTGTTCTTCCTCGTCTTCCGCCAATAATTGATTATTTTGACTTGTTGGAGATATTACTGTAGACGTAGATGCCATATGTTGAGCCGGGGTTAACGGTGGAGTTTGGATGTAGAATGGCATTAGGAGAGGCGCGGCTGAAAAGTATAAAACTATTATTGTGCAAAGTATGCTTCTATAAAAATGGAAACGAAGTGATTCATGGAATAATAGTCCGAGCCGGATCCTAAGATCGCTCCTAGAACCGCTAGAGATCGGATAGTTCAGTGAAGCTACAGTACCGGCCATAAAGGTATTAATTATATTATGGTTTTTCAACCATATCTCATTCGATATAAAGCGAATCAATCTGATTTTTTCACAGTTTTTTCATCGTTCTATTTGCGAGATTTCAATATTTTGTAACTATTTGCATAAATTACTGCCAAAATCAGATTGATTCGTTCTATTATACCGAATGAGATATTGTCGAAAAACCATAATATATACATACCTTTATGGCCGGTACTGTATGTAGAATGAGCACCGGCAAGATGAGCATTATGGGGATGGTGATTTTTAGGCAATGTAATCAGAAAGAGCTGAAAATGCACCTGGAGCAAGAAAGACTGTGGGGGCAGTGACATTGACTGTGTTTCGAATGGCCTTTATGGCCGTTTATACCTTTATGGCCGATACTGTATGTCCCCATGACATCTGTTAAATGATACAGTTTTGAAGCAGGATCAGTGAAGAAGCGTCGCTGACGAACTAGACGTCATCAGATTTGCTGTCAGTTTGTTCATTCACTTTACAGTTTCATTTTTATCGTTTGATTATTCGCGACCTTCATTGAACAGTCATTTTCACTTTTTTTTACATAAATTATACACCGTCCGGTAGGGAAAATAACGTATTCTACTTATAACAGCTCTTTGCAGAGTTTTTGCTCTTTTTCGCTGAAATTTCAGTTTAATCCGTTGTATTTAATTAATTAATAATTCTACATGAACCTACAAAATATCTGAAATTATTACAGCTGCTTGGAAGCCATTTCTTCGGAAAACTAAAAGAAAATATATAAAAAATTCCCCAAATATTCATAAATCAAAAGTATTGATTGATTAACTGAACTGAAAAATTGGGAAAAATCGGGTAATAAAAGAATACAGATCGCTCAATGACAATTATCTGGAAAAAAAGATGTTGGCGAGATTCTCCAGACCATCTAGATCTGAATCAAGGTGAATTGAGCTCTGAACTTTGAAAAATGAAAATTCGAATCTTAAATTGTATAAAATAAAATCTGAAAGTAATCTCTGAATCCACTGGAACTCTGTAATCCAAGCAAAGATTTTAAGATTTTCAGCTCAAAAAACCCCAACTTTGAATGCTCGCCACAATGTCAAAAATTGTTTGATAATTTCAAAAATTAAGCGGTGAATTCTACTAAAAAAGAGCTATATTTTTGTAGTTAATCACGTTTTAGTACAAGCGCCGCCCACCGATTTACAGCTTTCGCAAGACAACTGAAACCATGTGCATTTCTATAATCTTCAAGGCAGTTCTCTAATGAGAGCTATATATCTGCAGGTAGTCGTCGTGACGAGAAGACGTGAACTACAAAAATGAAGTGCTCTTTTTGCAGAATTCGCTCTGTAAATTTTGAAGTGATCAAGCTATTTTTGGCATTATGGGAAGCAGCCAATTTTGACGTTTTTCAACTGGAAATCCCTACTGTCACTACTGTAGAAGAGCTTCAGCTTGATCGATATTTCAATCGATTTTTCTTATTGATTTTTCGAATTTTCAGTTTCAGAATTCATTTTCAAAGTTTCAAAACTCAGATTTCAGTTAATTTCAGCTACGATTAGAATCGGAGCGATTGCTACATATCATCTTCATCTAACATCTGAAAATTCGAATTCCAGACAATATTTAAGTTTTCTGGAAGATTTTCAGCTTAAAATGTGAGATCAGCGAGTGAGAAACGAAGAAATCGGTCATTGAAAAATCAATATTTGAGGGGGGGGGAGAGTTTTTTAAAAGAAAATCACCAAAAATTAGTTAGATCAATTCAAAAATCACTGTGTGAATTCTAGTGAGAAAACGCTGAGTAACCACTTTTCTGCAAGACAACAAGAGCCCTTACAGATTGAGTGCTCTCCTCTCACAGGAGCACTCTTTTTAAGTCCGCGTTTTCAGTCACCTGAATTAACGCTGCAAATGCTAGTTTCAGATGGCGTTTTCTCTGAAAAGTCGCATTAAAACATGTTATATTAGACACCATGGCAAGTGCTCAAAGTTTCTGATTTTCTACTGAAAAAAATTTATTTTTTTTTGACATTTCTTCGCCCGCCACTACTGTACCATTTTTATTTTTTTTAGTAGAAAATCAGAAACTTTGAGCACTTTCCATAATGTCTAAAATAATATATTTTAATGCGACTGGAAAGTGCTCAAAGTTTCAGATTTTCTACTGAAAAAAATTAAAAATGTTACAGTAGTGGCGGGCGAAAAAATGTCAAAAAAATTTTAATTTTTTTTTCAGTAAAAAATCAGAAACTTTGAGCACTTGCCATGGTGTCTAAAATAACATGTTTTAATGCGACTTTTCAGAGAAAACGCCATCTGAAACTAGCATTTGCAGCGTAAATTCAGATGACTGAAAACGCGGCGGAAATTTCGAATTTCGGACTTAAAAAGAATGCTCCTGTGAGAGGAGAGCACTCAATCTGTAAGGGCTCTTGTTGTCTTGCAGAAAAGTGGTTTCTCAGCGTTTTTTTTTTCAGTGGAAAATCAGAAACTTTGAGCTCTTTCCATAATGTCTAAAATAATGTTCAAAAAGTACATTAAAGGGATGTCTGGAAGAGAATTGCAGATCTGCTTGGCAAGCCATTCGCATCCTCTTATAAGGTTAAAAAAAGAGCCTTCGGCATTCCAAAATTAAAGAAAAGGTCAACTGAGAGACTCTGTGAGAAAGCGAGTTCTCACGGCTTCGTCACACAAAAGGTTCCCATGATTTTAAGAGAAAGAAAGCAAGAACTCATGTCATTCCGACAGGTGCCTGACCGTCGACAAAAACCAATATTGAGACGTTGTTTACGCCGGCAGAAACATTGTTTTACTTGTCGGAATTATATCACATGAGGCCATTTGACTTTCTATTCCTATCGTTTCTCCTGTTAGTGGGAAAAAAGCCAGAACATTGGAACACGCTGGAGCTGGAGCCGGCCGGCCGCGCCGCTTCTGCAATTCCTCTAGCAGACTGTTTAGCGAGTCAGAGGAGCCTCTGAATATTGCGTTGCTCACTCGAAAGAGTCTAGACGCGCTGTACTCGAAAAGGTCAAAGTTCAAAAATGAAGCGAGTATATTCAGAGAGAGAGAGGGAAAGAGGGGGGGGGGGGAGGGGAGCAGGCTCGGAGTTCTGAAACATGAGAGGGCATAACGGCTCTATTTGGTTTATTAGTTTATTGCTATTTTAGTGCTGCTTGCATTTTCGATTTCAAATACGAGGAATCACTCTGTTTCAGCACAATTTCAGACTTGCTAAATGTATTTGCCCAGAAATCTGCTAATAAGTAGCGGGAAAAAGCGGGAAAAAAAAGGGGGGGGTGGGTGGGAAAGTAGATTGTCCGTGGGGCACTCCAAGAGGGTAGAAAACGAAAGAGAAAGGGGCGGTCCGAATGCTTTCCTCTGTCAGTCAGTTCTTTCTCGGCGCCTCTTAGCGTTTGCTATCACTCTCGTTCCAACATCCCGTGTTGTTTTCAGTTTTCAGAAGAACACACATACACACACACACATAGGCCGGCTTGGCCCAAAAGTGCAGACCAGTGTCTGACTGTCTCGTTCTCTCTTTCTCTGCCACCTCTCGTTCTCTCTGGCGCGGTGGTGTGGTGGTCTCTTCTGACGAAGACCTCCTGCTTGCCTATTCAACGTCTCCTTTCGGGTGTTTTTTTTCTCCCCTTCATTTCCTCGCCTTCCTGATGATGCTGCTGCTGCTGCTGGTTTTCCAGAGAAAAAAAGAACGAGACAAATAGTAAAAGGGAGATAACTATATTCTGGAAGAGGGCAGAGTGAGTCATGAGACGGGGCTGCTCGGTGTCTGACCGCTTCCAATATTTTCAGCTTCTGTTGTGTGTGCTTTCTCCGCTTTGTGCCTGTTCCATTATATGCATGTACATATCTCAAAACCAGTGGGAGGGGGGGGGGACTTTGATCACGAGCAACTGAATAACGAACGTCACTGGTTTTCCTGAGCCTATACTACTATACGCTGGATTATTCAATGATCCGTGGCTTCCGACGTCGTCAGACAAGTAACCCGTCAGCATTTTGACATGATCCAAAGTTAGGGTGCAGGTCAACTAGAAATAGAAAGAGCACACTCTCTGCTCACGTGTCTACTAGTCAACGTCGGTGCGATATCAGCTTCACATTCTTCTGAATCTGATTTCTTCAGTTTCTGCAGGTAGTTTGTTCCACCTGTGCAGCTTTGTCTCTATAAATAATTTGGCTAAAAATGGATAAAATCTTCCCATGCGCTTCCAATGTGCGGCCTTTAGGAAACAGTGAAACAAATGAAGATTGCTCAGCAAAAACGCCAAGGACCTCTTCCAACCCAACTGAATTCTGAGAATTCTGAGAGAGAGATATCTTGAAAAAAGTGCACTTGAACACTTTAAACATCTTCCGATGGATGCTCAATGTCAGAGCGCACTCCTCGCAAGTTCAGTGTCCTTGCCGCTCAAAAAGTGCAACATCGTTTGCCATTTGTCAACTTTCAACTCAACCAAACAGCTATTTTCTCTCTCTCTCTCTCTCTGCATTCTCTTTCCTCTTTCTGCGCGTCCTCCGTCCCTTTCAGCCAGCCCCCCCCCCCCAGCTGAGAGTTGTCCTTTGCCGATCAAAGTTTGCACATTCTTCTCACAGAGGGCAGACCTTAGTGTGTGTGTGTCTGGTAGTGAGTGAGTGTGTGTTTCTGTGCGTGTGCCTCTGCCTGTGTGTACAAAATATAGAAATAAGAAATAAAGGAAAAAAGGAGAATTGCAGTGATAGTCTTCTACCCACTGCTCTCCTTTAACCTCTCCTCTGTTCACCGCCACCACAAAAAGTGCACATTATGGACGTGTTCTGCGTCTTTTACCACCTCCCCTCCGTCATTGTTTTCAACCTCCGTCGGAGATTGAAAAGAGGAGAGAGCACAGCGATTTTTGTTTATGGCGGCGTCGTGGATTGCACTACAAGGAATCCAGGTTTCACGAAAGTTCGTGAAAGTTCGTGAAACCTGGATTGAACTGGAATCCAGATCCAGGTTTCATTGATAAAAAATCAGAGCTGGAAACAGGAGAACTGCGGCTTCTTCGTCTTCTTCGTCTTCAAGTGCAAACTTCCATGTTAGACGGCAAACTCCAGGATTGCATAGACATCATCGCTCAAATTTCTTCAAGAACATCACTTGAAACATCAATTCTGCAGTTTGAATTACATAATAAAGAATGTTTCGCGTTGCCTAACTTCAGAGATAGACAGCGTCTGCAAGAAATCCGGCTGTCCCTTGCTTGTGTGCTCTGCAGTGCTCTGTTTTCTTCCTAATGGCGTTCTTTGATTGCCTAAAGCTTTGCCTACAATCGAGTTTGTTGGCTCTTAGGAATCAATTTTGCGATGCAAAATGGTAGGCGGAGCAAAACGATATACAGTACCGGCCATAAAGGTATTATGTTATGGTTGCCATTCGAAACACAGTCAGTGTCTCTTCCTGCTCCAGAAGCATTTTCAGCTATTTCAGATATGCAAGTTACCTGCTTCTGATGCCTCTTAAATTGCCTAAAAATTCCCATCCTGAAATGCTCTTCTTGACGATGCTCATTCTACAAATAGTACTGGCCATAAAGGTATTAATTATCTTATTGTTTTTCGACAATATCTCATTCGGTATAATAGAACGAATCAATCTGATTTTAGCAGTAATTGATGCAAATGGTTTTCCCAAAAAATATTGATAAAGAAACTGTGAAAAAATCAGATTGATTCGCTCTATATCGAATGAGATAATTATCGATCAAGAAAATTAATACCTTTATGGCCGGTGCTGCACTACTCGAGCAAGATGTTTATCTGATGATTGAGCTTCAAGTCTGATTTGCAGAAATAATAATTTTGCGTTGTTTATTTTGCAGATGAAACTCTGAAAATGGGAATAATTGCCTTCATTCCCAAGTATTTTTGCTGAGTAGTTTTCTTTGAGAATCCATATTTTCAGATGAAGAAATGAAGAAATTTTTTTTTGCTGAAATCCATTTCTGGCGCATTATCAACGGTTGATGTTCATCAAAGAAATCTGGAAAGCATTGTGGAATCTGAAATTCCAGCGGCAATGAAACACGTGACGAATCTTAGTTGCTCTGCCGCTGGTTTCTGCTCTTTCCACCTCGCCCCCCCCCCTTTAATATGTGCCACCTCTTCGGTTTTTCAGTGTATTTTTAATTAAAAAACGAGCATTTTCCAGATTCACTCGTAAATTCTGCATCCCCATATCGCTGAGACGTCGCTTCGTGTTGTTGCCGCTTTTCAATTCCTTGCGGCGCATTTCTGTTTTCCAGAGTCAACAAGTGTTGGGAGCACGAAGAAAGATGACGAAGTCACAAAGAAGAAGAAGAAGCCACATGGCTCCTTTCTTGAGGTGCGGAAATCGGTGGCACTAGTCTGGAAAACGGACCAAACATGGGAATGGATTAATCTCAAGTGAAGACACGGAGATTAGTCCATTATTCTTTAGATTATCAAGCTTAGAAACAATTAATCGTACATTAAATATTTCTATTTTCAGAATTATAATGTCATTTTCAAAAAATAAAGTGCTCATTTTTCAAAAAGGGAAATTGACTAGTTAATCACCGTCGGCCCCGCTTTCTGTGGGGTTTCTGCCTGAATTTGATGCATGTTATTGACGAAAGAACATTGAACAAGACACCGAGAATCATGTGAAACAGAGATAACCTAATTTGGGTGCCATGAACTGGCTGGCTACTGAAATTTCAGCAAAAAAATGCATTTGGAGGGCAATTCTCGAGCAATAATCAGTGCTGAAAAAAAAAACGATAATTTTTTGATGTTTAATCTTCGAATTTTAGACTAACAAATTCGTTAATAATGAGGTATATTGTAGTGAAGATTACACAAATGATAGTCGCGAAATCAAGAGTTCTTGTGCACTTACATTGTTACAGAAACGATCGGAGTGGTCAATTGGCAGATTGGTTAATCAGCCAAATTCGACAAGGCTGGCCAAACTTTGAAGGTTCACAAGTCTCTCACAAGTCTAGGACAAGTATAGTCCAAGACTGGTGGGATATTTGCACAGGCCAAACTTTGAATGTTCACAAATGTTGGCCAAGTTTCTCACAATTCTAGACCAAACTGTAAAGGCTCACAAGTGTAGCACAATTCTTCCACAATTCTAGGCCAAACTTTGAAGATTCACAATTCTAGCGCAATTCTAAGCCAAACTTTGAATATTTACATGTCGAGTACAATTCTTTCACAATTCTAGACCAAACTGTGAAGCTTCTCAAGTCTAGCACAATTTTCCCACAATTCTAGGCCAAACTTTGAAGATTCACAATTCTAGCGCAATTCTATGCCAAACTTTGAAAGTTCACAATTCTAGCGCAATTCTAAGCCAAACTTTGAAGATTCACAATTCTAGCGCAATTCTAGGCCAAACTTTGAAGATTCGCATGTGCAGCACAATTCTAGATTCAACTGTGAAAGTTCACAAGTCTTGCACAATTCTTCCACAATTCTAGGCCAAACTTTGAAGATTCACAATTCTAGCGCAATTCTAAGCCAAACTTTGAATATTTACATGTCGAGTACAATTCTTTCACAATTCTAGACCAAACTGTGAAGCTTCTCAAGTCTAGCACAATTTTCCCACAATTCTAGGCCAAACTTTGAAGATTCACAATTCTAGCGCAATTCTAAGCCAAACTTTGAAGATTCACAATTCTAGCGCAATTCTAGGCCAAACTTTGAAGATTCGCATGAGTAGCACAATTCTAGACCAAACTGTGAAAGTTCACAAGTCTTGCACAATTCTCCAACAATTCTAGGACTAACTTTAAACGTTTACAAGTCTAGTACAATTCTCTCACAATTCTAGGCCAAACTTTGAAGATTCACAATTCTAGCGCAATTCTAGGCCAAACTTTGAAGATTCGCATGTGCAGCACAATTCTAGATTCAACTGTGAAAGTTCACAAGTCTTGCACAATTCTTCCACAATTCTAGGCCAAACTTTGAAGATTCACAATTCTAGCGCAATTCTAAGCCAAACTTTGAATATTTACATGTCGAGTACAATTCTTTCACAATTCTAGACCAAACTGTGAAGCTTCTCAAGTCTAGCACAATTTTCCCACAATTCTAGGCCAAACTTTGAAGATTCACAATTCTAGCGCAATTCTATGCCAAACTTTGAAAGTTCACAATTCTAGCGCAATTCTAAGCCAAACTTTGAAGATTCACAATTCTAGCGCAATTCTAGGCCAAACTTTGAAGATTCGCATGTGCAGCACAATTCTAGATTCAACTGTGAAAGTTCACAAGTCTTGCACAATTCTTCCACAATTCTAGGCCAAACTTTGAAGATTCACAATTCTAGCGCAATTCTAAGCCAAACTTTGAATATTTACATGTCGAGTACAATTCTTTCACAATTCTAGACCAAACTGTGAAGCTTCTCAAGTCTAGCACAATTTTCCCACAATTCTAGGCCAAACTTTGAAGATTCACAATTCTAGCGCAATTCTAAGCCAAACTTTGAAGATTCACAATTCTAGCGCAATTCTAGGCCAAACTTTGAAGATTCGCATGAGTAGCACAATTCTAGACCAAACTGTGAAAGTTCACAAGTCTTGCACAATTCTCCAACAATTCTAGGACTAACTTTAAACGTTTACAAGTCTAGTACAATTCTCTCACAATTCTAGGCCAAACTTTGAAGATTCACAATTCTAGCGCAATTCTAGGCCAAACTTTGAAGATTCGCATGTGCAGCACAATTCTAGATTCAACTGTGAAAGTTCACAAGTCTTGCACAATTCTTCCACAATTCTAGGCCAAACTTTGAAGATTCACAATTCTAGCGCAATTCTAAGCCAAACTTTGAATATTTACATGTCGAGTACAATTCTTTCACAATTCTAGACCAAACTGTGAAGCTTCTCAAGTCTAGCACAATTTTCCCACAATTCTAGGCCAAACTTTGAAAGTTCACAATTCTAGCGCAATTCTAAGCCAAACTTTGAAAATTCACAATTCTAGCGCAATTCTAGGCCAAACTTTGAAGATTCGCATGAGTAGCACAATTCTAGACCAAACTGTGAAAGTTCACAAGTCTTGCACAATTCTCCAACAATTCTAGGACTAACTTTAAACGTTTACAAGTCTAGTACAATTCTCTCACAATTCTAGGCCAAACTTTGAAGATTCACAATTCTAGCGCAATTCTAGGCCAAACTTTACACGTTGACTAGTCTAGCACAATTCTAGACCAAACTTTGAATTTTCACATGTCTTGCCCAATTTTCCCACAATTCTAGGCCAAACCTGAAGGTTCACAAGCCTAGCACAATTCTAGACCAAACTTTGAATATTTACATGTCGAGTACAATTCTTTCACAATTCTAGGCCAAACTTTGAAGGTTTGAAGGTTCACAATTCTAGGCCAATTCTAAGCCAAACTATGAAAGTAAACAAGTCTAGCACAATTCTAGACCAAACTTTGAAGGTTCACAAGTTTAGGACAAGTCTTACCCAAGTGAGCAGAAAGGCCAACGGGAATTCTTCAATGGTTATTCATCGAACCACTTTTTGTTCCGCCATCTAATTATTTATAGCTCTCACGAAAGAGCTCGCACTAAAATCACTGGCGAGCACAGAGTGAGCACTTCTTTAATCAAGCAGTCGAGAGGCATTATGTTGTGTGGAGGTTGGTGTGCCCTTAACAAAACAGCAGAGTATGTAACTGGATTCTAGTGAGCAACTTGATTCAAAATTCTTCAAGAGGATTCTAGCAAGCACAGTGGCGATCAATGAAGCATTAAATTTCTGGAACACGTCATAACGCCAAACATTCTTGAGTGAATTCTACAAAAAGAGCACATCATTTCCAATTTTTGTGAGCAAGCAATACCTCTTTTTGTGGTTTCAGCACAGCAGTTCCAGTGATTTTAAAGGGAGCTCTCTTGGTTTCGCTATATTTACAGGGTGGGTGATAAATAGTGTTACATGTTAGAAACGTTATAAATGTCTTCAAACGGCTTCGAACGGCTTTCACAGCTTTTGGCAGGACGACCCGATCTAGGACGGTCATCAGGTGTACAGAGACGGTGGAAGCGAGTAAAAGTCCGATGAACAAGCATTCGGTTGACATTCAACCTCTTAGAGATCTCCCAATTCGACACAGTCTGCTGCATCCGATGAATAATGGAACCACGATGGGGTGATTACCTTAAAAATAGAAGTTGCGACCAGAAAATTGAAAAACCTAGTAATAAATATGTAATCATCAATAAAAAATAAAATTGATACGGTAGCGACTTGTGTTCCTGCACCAGAATCCACGCAAAGTTGAGTAACACTATTTATCACCCACCCTGTATATACAGGGTGGCCGCTAATTACCCGCACACGATAGAACGGCTACGGCTATAAAACCGGAACCAAAAATCAAAGAGACTTGGGAATTAACAAAAAGTTTATTGAAATGATAACAAAAAACATAAATTAATCTTGTTCCATGCGGTCACCTCACTTGCGGATGACAGCCCGAAGACGTCGCGGGTAAGCATCAACTGTGGCACGCAGGTAATCGGCTGACAATTTGCTTCATTCCTTGAGCAAAGTCTTTTTCAGAGCAGCCACACTTGAATAGGGTTGAGCATTGACCTTGCTCTGCAAGACCCCCCACACGGAGTAGTCCAAGGGATTCAGATCTGGCGAGGATTCCGAGCTGTTTAGCAATCGTTCCTCCACTGATTCCGGACTTGAACATATGGATAATCGTAGCACGGTGGGGAGGAGCACGTGCCATTTGGCTAAAACATAACTTATGAAGCTGAAACTTGGGAAAATAGTAAAAAATACATTAATAAATAAAAAAATTGGATTTATCCGCCCCACTGATGCGTCAATTTTTGCGTGCTTGGCGCGGAACTCGTGTGCGGGTAATTAGCGGCCACCCTGTATACATGTAGGCAATATTCCTACGAAAAAGGTGCGAAAAAGCTCTTCTTGCAGAATTCACTGAGCAATGTTTGTCATTAAGGCAAACCCCCCCCCCGTGACGGCTTTCTTCAACTGGAATGACCAGTGAGCTGCTTTCTACCCGAAATACTTAAAACTCAAACATCAATGAGTCGTTCAGCCAAAAGTGATGTGAAGCTTAGTTTTCTGATTCATTTCGAGATGATGATTTGCTTAAAATCGACTTGCAAGATTCAAGATTCAAGAACTGGAGAATCTTTGAATTCTTCTTTTTTGAAAGAGCAAACCGAAAAGCGTTCCAGGCTAACATTTTGAGCTCCAAACCGTTAGAAACAGTTGTTAAAAATCACGACAAACATACAAATGTCTCAAGTGCTTTCGGAGGAGGGCTATCTTTCCCCCCCCCCCCAATTGTTGGTGACAACTTCTGTACCGTCCGAAAAGTGATCTCGCTGTCTCGAATATGCTTTTCAAACCATGCAAACAACTTGCTCGCCAACTCAAATTTGAAATATGAAAAGCACTAGACAGCCGCACAAATTAGGTGACAATAGGATGGCCTACAGTAGTCGGACACCTTCAGGTTCAATCTATCGAGATATCTATCGAGAGCTCACGGCTTGAAATGCTCCAATAGAAGAGCATATTTTAAATATTAAAGATGAGAACCTACTACAGTACTGGCCATAAAGAATGTCCGCGGAAGCTTTTTTTTGGGATATTTTGGGATGTAAGAGAGCTCCGCGATTAGGAGAGTCCTGCGATGCTCCCCAGAATCCACTCGAAGTATTCAGATTCTTCATGTATTTGATTCAGAAGCGTTCTGAAGAATTCCGCTTCCCTCTGCTCCATCATTCATTTCATTTTGAAATTGTCTTCCTCTCCCATCATTAGCAGTGTGTCTATTGACTTTTTTCAAGTGGTCAGTCCTATCATGCTACTGCTGTTGGCTCGCAAAAGCGATTTAAAAAAACGAAGAGAGAATAAGCTGAGCACAAACAGAAAAACTGTTCGTTTTACTCACTTGCTTCATCCGCCCATCACTCTCAATATTCTCAAAAGAGAAAGAAGAACGTAACTTAATATTTGCTTGCTCGACGAAAACGGAAATGAAAGTTCTCTCAAGTACCGGTACCTCTGAGGTCACAACACTAGGCAAACTCTCACACCCTCCCCCCATTCGTCTCGGCTGAGTGACCATCGTTCCATCCGCCAACTGACCGTTAGCACCGATTGTGTCATCTGAAGTTTTGAATCATGAAGCTTCTGCTTCCACTATTCCTACCATTCTTCTTTCGAGAATGCCTCTGCTGGCCGTACAGTGTGATTCCCCTGTCCTATGACCTCTTATTCAAACTTCCTATTCACGAGTACAATGGGTTCACCGGCTCCATGGTCCTTCATTTCAATTTGCCTTACCTCTCCGACAATATCACTTTGGATTCTGTCCAATTGCACTCATTCCGCAATATTTCCTTGATTCGCTCCGACGATTTGACGGAGCCCTTATTGAAATCCATCAGAATTCTCAAAGAGAAAGTAGAGCTGAAATTCGAGCAGACCCTTTTTCCGGGACAGTATTTATTGACCATCGGTGAGTTACTCTTCGAGTTTCAGACTTGCAATGCAGTTTAAAACAGTTAAATCGAAATGAATTCGTGAGACTTTTATACTGAGCTCTCAAGCACATTTTTCTGAAAAATGCTGAAAATTCGAAGAAACCCCAAGTATTCCAGGTGAGTACAACGGTCGAATCGGAAACGCGTCAGAAGGCCTTTTCGAGCGACGTCACCCGCTTCTGTACACGACTCATCTGCAGCCAAATCACGCTAGACGACTGTTCCCCTGCATTGATCATCCGGCAGTCAAAGCTTTATTCCGTCTCTCCATTGTCCATAAAACGGATACAGTGGCTCAATCGAACACCATTGCAATGGATGTGCACGTCGAAAACCGAAAGTGGCAACGAACCATTTTCCAGGCGACCCCACTTCTTCCAGCGTATCTCGTTGCTTTTTCAATAATGCCTGACACACATTTACAGGTTAGTGAATGCTTCTGTGATGGTAGAATTGGAAGAGTGTTGGGAAGGGGGGAGGTGCTTCAATGGTCAATCCTGAACTGCACCTGATTCGAGCTCGAAGCTTGCTGCTTGCTCATTCGCAAAAGAACGCATTGCTCTTCTCTTGAGAATTGAGAATACCATAAAGAGAATGGATTCATCGCAGAGAGCGCCATGGAAAATGTTCGAATAAGGGGCAGTTAAGAACAGACCGTACTCCGTATCCTCCTTCTAGTTGTGCTAGACTTGTGAACCTTCAAAGTTTGGCCTAAAATTGTGAGAGATTTGTGCTAGACTTGTGAACGTTCAAAGTTTGATGTAGAATTGGTCTAGAATTGTGAACTTTCAAAGTTTGGCCTAGGATTGTGAGAGAATTGTGCAAGACTTGTGAATTTTCACAGTTTGGTCTAGAATAGCGCTGGAATTGTGAATCTTCAAAGTTCGGCCTAGAATTGGTCTAGAATTGTGAACTTTCAAAGTTTGGCCTAGGATTGTGGGAGAATTGTGCAAGACTTGTGAATTTTCACAGTTTGGTCTAGAATTGCGCTGGAATTGTGAATCTTCAAAGTTCGGCCTAGAATTGGTCTAGAATTGTGAACTTTCACAGTTTCGCCTAGAAATGCGCTGGAATTGTGAATTTTCAAAGTTTGGCTTAGAAATGAGCTGGAATTGTGAATTTTCAAAGTTTGGCTTAGAAATGCGCTGGAATTGTGAATTTTCAAAGTTTGGCCTAGAATTGTGAGAGATTTGTGCTAGACTTGTGAACGTTGAAATTTGGTCTAAACATGTGAGAAACTTGTGCCAGACTTGTGAAGCTTTGTTGAGTAGTGTACATAAAATGTTCTGGAAATGCTTGTCTGAAATCTGTACACCCAAATTCTCATTTTATTAGGTCACAACTTATTAGTACGACTGCTACTGCTCATTACAGCGAAAGACACGGAAAAGCTGGCGTTGCAGTACAATTGAAATTCGCGCGGACAGTCCGGCAGGCGCTCCTGAATTCTGATGTGTTTTCTTCAATTACAGTCCATCCGTGTTTCTTCAATTTGCTAAAAATCATGGGATATTCTTGGCACATGTAGTGCTCGATATGAGCCCACCTATCCACCTACGTTCTCAATGGAGCATATTAGCCGCGGACATCAGCTTGCCATCTGTAATATGACGTATTTTGCGTTCATACTATATAGAGACCGTGTTAGCGTCCGATTACTATAAGTTGAGCTATCTCAGTCTTGCTGCAGATATCAAAAAAACGTTGTTAGCCACAGTAACGTGGCTTTCAGTATAACGATTTCAGACAATCATTTTCAGAAGATTTCAACTTCCACAAAATGATTTTCTCTCAAGTTAGTGGTTATCTGAATACTGAAAACTCAATTTTTTGTATATTTTACTGCAAGGTCTCCTCCATGAACCTGAAGAAGCCACCAATTAGAAAAGAGTCTTCTGAAAATTCTTAATTTCTACAGTATTTTACAGCTGTCCCGCCAAACATCCTTCGGAGTGACTGTCCGAGTGAACGGAGAGTCCCGTGGAATCGTGCTGCGTGTTCTAGATTGCGCTCTTGCTAGTTTTGAAATTCTTGCTGGACTCATCGATGTTCCGTTACCATTAAATAAGGTAGGCGAGCAGAAGTTACGCATTTTCACTAGATAAACCCATAATTACAGTTGGATATTATTCTTGTTCAAGACTACGATGGTGGAATGGAGAATTGGGGTCATATCATCGTTTCAGAGTCGCTGGCAACTTCAGGAGATGATGCACATCTGATTTATTTGGTAAGGCGTTCAGACGAAATTTGTTATAGATTGACTGCTTCAAGAGTGCTTCAGATTGCTCATGAAATCGCTCATCACTGGATTGGAAACCGCGCAACTATTGACTCATGGAACTGGATTTGTCTTCAAGAAGATCTAGCCGATTGGATGGCTTTAAAAGCAGTGAAGGCTCTCTTGACTGATGAAATCAGATTACAAAGATTCCAACTGGCGCAATATGTGGAAATCCAGCTTGTTGAGGACTTCTTGAGCCCGCAACACTCGTTGTACATGCCATCGAATATCACTCAGAAATTGGTAAATTCCATACATAATCCAAAAAGTCGTCTTTCGTCTCGTCTTCAATTCGTCTTACGCAATAAGAAGGCGTCAGGCGAATTCAAGACGAAAACAAGACAAGACGGTCTTACTTCGTCTTCCGTGGAAGCCTTAATCTTAATGCACCTGTTCTAACTGCTCTCGGCCCGGTGACTTTAGATGTACAGGGTGGCCGCTAATTACCCGTACACGGGTTCCGCGCCAAGCAGGCAAGCATTGACGCATCAGTGGGGCGGATAAATTCAATTTTTTTATTTATTTATGTAGTTTTTACTATTATCCCAAGTTTCAGCTTCATACGTTTTGTTTAAGCGAAATGGCACGTGCTTCTCCACACCGTGCTACCATTATCCATATGTTCAAGTCCGGAATCAGTGGAGGAACGATTGCTAAACAGCTCGGAATCTTCCTCAGATCTGAATCCCTTGGACTACTCCGTGTGGGGGGTCTTGCAGAGCAAGGTCAATGCTCAACCCCATTCAAGTGTGGCTGCTCTGAAAAAGACTTTGCTCAAGGAATGGGACAAATCGTCAGCCGATTACCTGCGTGCCACAGTTGATGCTTACCCGCGACGTCTTCGGGTTGTCATCCGCAAGCGAGGTGACCGCATGGAACAAGATTAATTTATGTTTTTTGTTATCATTTCAATAAACTTTTTGTTAATTCCCAAGTCTCCTTGATTTTTGGTTCCGGTTTTATAGCCGTAGCCGTTCTATCGTGTGCGGGTAATTAGCGGCCACCCTGTATCCACATAGATCACGCTCAATGTGCTCAACACCTCTTTCAGATTAACCACCATTGCTACCTGAAAGGAG
Source organism: Caenorhabditis inopinata (assembly GCA_003052745.1). Taxonomy (NCBI): domain Eukaryota; kingdom Metazoa; phylum Nematoda; class Chromadorea; order Rhabditida; family Rhabditidae; genus Caenorhabditis; species Caenorhabditis inopinata. The sequence goes on from AP018154.1 coordinate 19,241,848, forward strand.
TCGTGCTATTGGATACTTTGGAGTCTGTCGTCGGCGAACAATTTATGTATTCGGTGATCAAATCGTTGGTCGGATCGCATTCCTCATACAATTTGACGACATTCGTCTCCTACTTTGATCAAATTCGAGTTGATCGAAATGCAACTGTCGGACAGGTATACTCGAATCAAAATCCTGAAAATTGCTCATTTTTCAGATCTATGAATACTGGTTCAGCACAGGCGGATATCCAGAAATTCTAGTGGAAAACAATGGTCCATCCTCACGTCTTCAACAACTCTCTAGACCATTGTGGCCGCTGAAAATGACATCGACTCTTTCAATTCCGCAGTTTGTCTTCTCCGAGTCCATTGTCTTTGCGTCAGAATCTGCACCTCTTCTAGTGAATCTGAATTTTACGTCATTCATGAGAGTCAACTATGACTCTCTCACCTGGACAGCTATTTTCAAGTGAAATTTCATGACAACGTGCAGCTCTTTGAAATACGGCTTTAACTTTTCAGGTACATGTTTGAAGAACCCGAATTATTCTCTGCTGTTGGACGTGCTCAACTCGTGTCCGATTTCTGTTATTTTTATGCAAAAGATCAAGTTGAAAATGGTAATATTCTGAAAGACGCCGTTGTGGATATGGTGAGTAGCTTCTCGAGAAAAGTGCCACAATCTTAAATTTATTTAAAAAAAATTAGAAGAATTTCAGGTGTACTCAAAACCCGAGTACTTCGAACTCTGCGACTGGAATCTTTACTGGTGCCATTCTCGATCCGATCAATCATTGATCTCGCAAATATTCCGAAGTTTGGCCCTTCGCTTCACGTCTGCAACCTTCGAGTCCACGGCGGCGTTCGGATGTAGAAATGGGATGGCTGCCCGAAATTTGAACCAGTTTTGTGAGAAACTATTCGGCAGAAAGTGCATTTAATAGCATCTCATGCATTACCGACGTCGTCACGCTCTACGCAATCATCTCCATGCATCTCACTAGCTCATCTAGTCTAAAATCCAGTTGAAACTGTTCCAATACCGGTTGTTTCTAATGTGTCGTGTCGATTTTCGAATTTATCGATTGAATCGAATTGGATCGACAATTTTTGAATCGCGGTGGAATCAAATCGAATCGAAAAATAATGCAAATGCGCTCTTCCGAACAATACCTTTGGTGGCAGCTTTAAAAAACGCAATTTCAATGAAAGCGATTCAATCGATTCAACATGATTCGAATCGCGATTGAATAAAAATCGAATCGTTCGATTCGATTCAGTTCGATTCAATTCGATAAAATCGAATCAACAAAAATAGTGCAAATGCGCTCTACCGATCAATGCCTTCGGCGGCGGTTTAAAATCGTATTTTTTAACTGTTTTTTAGTAAATTGCATTTTTCAAAGGAAAATACGATTTCAAACCGCCGCCGGAGGCATTGATCGGTAGAGCGTATTTGCACTATTTTTTATTCGATTTTATCGAATCGATTCGATTGATCGATTTTTGAATCGAAACGACACAACTTGTTTCTATCTATTTTCATATAATAGTTTCAAACGAGACTGTATACTATTAAACACATTTTCTCGGATACTGTCTTCTTTTATGTATTTCCACAAAAAAAAAACGCACGAGCCGCAACAGTGAGGACAACATCGAAAACGGCGGTCACCGACTTTGCCGGTTTGGCACACAGCCAACTCCGCGAGCTATCGGTGGAAACAACGCGGGGTTCGCGAGTGCCAAGCAGGCCAAAGGGACTGATCTTCACGGAACACTGAAGTCCTCCAAATAAACATAGGCTCACCCACATTTTTTGAATAATCTTGTTTCATGTTAAGTTTTGAAATAGTTTTGCTTGTGAAAAAAAGTCGCATATTGAATACATTTTGATGCACATAAGTGAACTTTGGAAAAATAAAAATTTGAAGAAAAAATATTGGTATTTATCTGAAAAAAAAACGTTGAAAGAATTCCAACAAAAGATAGGTTCACCCTGAAAAAAAGAACAAAAAACCGCATTAGCAGAAAGAAACATGGAATAAAATGTTACTTACTAGATTGTTTGACCTTTCTGGTTGGTAGTCCGTTCAAAAATACAAAAGTCGAGTGAAACGTCTCCCCTTCGTCTTCGTCTCGTCTTCTTCTTCGTCTTGAATTCGTCTGACAACGATTTTATTGCGTAAGACGAACTGGAAGACGAACTGAAAAACGAACGAAGACGACTTTTTGTCTTTGTGTTTCGTGGAACCTTAAACTCTCGAGGTCAAAATCGACCTGTCGGACGACCCCCCCCCCCTGATCCGCGCCCACACAAGCGACTGACGGATCGACTAAATAACTAAGTACGTATCCCCCCGCATTTCTGATAGTGATCATATCTGGAGAATAAACTGGCCAGGCCAGGATGGGAAACCTTCTGTCTTGCAACAGCTTGATTGGGCGATGAGCTCGGTGAATGTAATCAGTCTGTACTCAGCTCTGCCCCTTCCCTTCGAAATACTTCGAAACAAGGCAGATCTTGACTCCTTCCACAGAGCTGATCGCTACCCAAACCATGCATCCGGGACCTTTGAAGTTCCGTCGCAAAAACAATTGACTCCATGTTACTTCCTGTTAACGCCTTTTTTTATTCCTTTTTTTTTGGTGAACCTATCTTTTATTGGAATTGTTTCAATATGTTTTTCATATAAACACCGATATTTCTTTCAAACTTTTATATTTCTGAAATTCATTGAAATGTATCAAAATGTATTAAAAATGCAATTTTTTTTTGATTGCAAAACCTTTTTTAAACATAACCTAAAACTAGATTATTCAAAAAATGCTAGTGAACCTATGTTTATTTGGAGGAATGTGCAGAAAGAGTACTGTAAAAACACTACGATAACAACAACCTGAAGAAATGAGCACAGCTCTAGAAGTAATTGAATGTGCAAGACAGGAAGAGATACAAATACATGCGGGATTTCGATGTATTTTTAGGGTCTGATTGTATCGGTCAAAGGCTAGAGACTATTTAAGACAAACGCTCCTGCTGGAAAGAAATTCGAGTCTAAAACTACAGAAGGGAGACTCCAAAGGTGCCATAGATGTTGGTGGGACACCAGGAGCCCCTAATAGTTTTCGATGAAATTAGCAAATTATAGAAATCGCTGAGTTTCGTCGTATTTTCATGGAAAATTTAACAAATCGGTCAATCAGTTGCATGCGAGGAGTAGGCCCTTGAGCACGCATTTTGAAGTGATTCTGAGCAATTTACGAGCTTCATGAATTGAAAATATGGAATATTAAGAAGGATGTAACAGGGTCCTCCGGTAACTATGGAACTTTCAGATTGGAGGGTCATTCTCTGAAATCTTTACGATTTTCCTAGTTTTCAGGATTTCAGAAATCAAAGGAAAAAGTGGAAAAATGATGATTTCAGATTCTTAGTTTCAGATTCTCATCGGGTCTCAGAAGTTTCGTGCTGGAACAACTCATGTTCAGCTCTCAACTCTCAACAGTGTGCTTACTTACGTTCTTCTCCTGTGTAGCAGAGAAGGGCGGAATTCCGGATTCCGCTGTTTATTTCAATCCGTTTTCCAGATTCCAGATTTCGTGAAATAAATTTTTGTTCCGTTTTCCGGATTCCGGATTCCGAGTTCCCAAAATCCAATTCCACCCAACTATGAGTTCTAATACTTTATTCTCAATTGCTGTGAAAAGTATACTTTTTTGAACTCCCGCAAAAAATTTTGCGCACAGAGCGCATTTGCATCATTTGATTCCCCCATTAATGGTTAAAATTCCGTTTTCCGCATTCCGGATTCCAGATTCCGTGAAAAAAAAATGTTTTTCTGTTTTCCGTTTTCCGGATTCCAGATTCCGTGAAAAAATTTTTGTTCCGTTTTCCGGATTCCGGATTCCGAGTTCCCAAAATCCAATTCCGCCCTACTCTGCTCTGTAAGCTCGGATCACAGCTAGAAATCAATGTCTTACGATCTTGGGTGATGGTGTTCCCTCGTCTGCGCCTAGAAATCAATCTCAAGATCCATTCATATTTCTGATGCTTCCCTACATATATCGAATAGATTTAAAATCGCTTGATAATGAGTCCCCCCCCCCCCTCCCCGCCGGTGTTCCATAATTACTATAGGAATCCCATTGCTTGCGCTCTCTTACTCGTTTTGCTGTCCTCCATTTTATGTATTTCGTTTTTCCATTCCATTGCAATGTGCCTTCCCCCCCCCCGCCCTCCGTATTTGGTATGAAATGCCCGCGCCGTTGTGTCCCCCCCCACCATCGCCCGCGCGCACGCACACACACACACACATACAATGATATTTGTCGGTTGCCGACGACGCCTCGAAATGCAAACACCTTTTCTCCCTTTTCCGTCCTATTTATACTGGTTACAGGCGGGCGCTACGGTTGTTGTTGACGCAGGTGTGTTTGTGAATCCGGATTCATATTCAATTGATAGCAAACGTGAAGTGTGTGTGTTCTTGACAAGCCTCTCCGGAATTCTCCTCTCAGCGCAATGCCGGCCTAAAGTCGGAAGCCTGTTTCGCGGCCTGAATCAGAATCTCACATTGCACACGTTATTTTAGACTATATCCCAGAATACCGTCACTCATTATGCCTAATGATCTGTTAAGAGCATCTGTGGGATCTGTTTGAGCTCAAGAAGGCTGGAAAATTTGGTCTCAGTTGCCTAGTTACCTTAAGCTTTAACGAAATGGTGAAGACGTTTGAAGAGAGCCAAATTGAACCTATCTTTTGTTGGAATTGTTTCAACGTTTTTTTTTCAGATAAATACCAATATTTCTTTAATCTAAAAAAAAAGATGTTCTGAAAGTGATGAGGCAAACGCACATTCTCCATTCGTAGTTCGGTTTTTATACAGTATTAGATTAACATCGAAAACGGCAGTCACCGATTTTGCCGGTTTGGCACACAGCCAACTCCGTGAGCTATCGGTGGAAACGCGGAGTTCGCGAGTGCCAAGCAGGCCAAAGGGACTGATCTTCACGGAAAACTACACTACAGTCCACCAAATAAACATAGGCTCACCCACATTTTTTGAATAATCTTGTTTCATGTTAAGTTTTAAAAAGGTGATGCTTATAAAAAAAGCCGCACTTTGAATACATTTTGATACAAATAAGTGAACTTTAGAAAAATATCGGTATTTATCTGAAAAAAAAACGTTGAAAAAATTCCAAAAAAAAATAGGTTCACCCCAAAAAAAGAACAAAAAACTGCATTAGCCGAAAGAAACATGGAATAAAATGTTACTTACTAGCCTGTTTGACCTTCCTGGTTGGTAGTCCGTTCGAAAATACAAAATTCGAGGGAAACGTCTCCACTTCGTCTTCGTCTCGTCTTCTTCTTCGTCTTGAATTCGTCTGACTCAGTGTGTAGTGTGTTCACAACTTTTTTATTGCGTAAAACGAACGAAGACGACTCGTAAGACGAACGAAGACGATTTCTGTCTTTGTCTTTGGTGGAAGAATTAGACATAGTTTCAGCTATCTCTAATTTTCCTGAAAATGGAATAAAACATCGTGCGAAGCTACAAACACCCTTCACACATCTCTAAAATGAGGCTTCATTCAGCGATCCGATTCAGAGGTATTCTGCGATTTTTCGAAGCCAAGATACAGTATACTTGATTTATAGTATAGTAAATATAGATTCACAGATTCCGAGTTCATCGCAATTCTAGCTCCGCCAATTTCCTCGAAATGAATAGATATTTTGTGCACGTTTCCTGGCCCCGTCACACAAACGAAACGATGTTTTATTCTGTGTTGATCAACACCTTAGTATCGTATTCTGAATCAGAATATTTATTACTATTATTTGACTCGAGTCGCACCGCTCAAATGCCTCTTTGTCTCTACTGCGACCGGAGACCGCAGGGCCTCTTTTGAGAGATTCGATTCGATTGCTAATGCGAAAATTACCAGTCTCTCTCTCTCTCTCTGTCTCGTTCTGCATCTCTGCTTCGTCAGAAGTGGTCTCTACGATCGGAACAATCTATCCGAGTGAGGGAATAAGAGGAGGTTGAAGGCGCCGATGTCCTCGAAGACAACAACGAAGAGGACGGCGCTCAAAAGACGGAGACAAAAGTGTTGACCGGTGGCTGAAGTGAAGAAGTATGTGAATATGAGGAGGAATGGAAAAAGGATGACGATGCGAAAAGAAATTTCGAACATTGTGGATGTGACGTTGAAATTTCTAGAAGTCTGAGCGCAGATGGAAATTCAGAATTCTGCGTTCTATTTCCGAATTCCGAATTCAGAATTCTGTTTTCAGAATTGCCATTGAAACACTGCCATTCCGGGACTACGTGTTCTGGCGCCATTTTTCTCAAATTTTTTAGTTTCAAAATTAAAATTACTGGACGAAAATAATGAAAAAAGTGTGACTGTAAATCTATAGAACTTCAAAACAGAAGTCGTCGTCCCGGCTACTATATCGATCCCAATCAATTTCAAAACCTCCCAGAACCCGCCGTGATCCTTCGAAGAATTCTTTCGTTTCATTTTGAAGAATGGAAACAGGTGCGGGACGGGACTGCAAGACTGAATTTTGATTGGAATGACGGATTCTGCGACATACTCAGAAATCATACGAGTGTCTGAGACATTTTCAAATATTTATTTTGCAAACTGTAATTTTCTACGTGGATTATTTCTAGATTACAGAATTCTGAATTTCCAGGGATTCAGCAATGTTATGGTCATTCAAAATGATCGCAACTTTTCAAAAACTATTTTTAAACATGAATGAACATTGGTTTGTGGTTAGGGTACTATCATCAACACGCCTCACCACCCCCCCCCCTCCAACTTCCAAATTCAGGCGGTCCACTTCAACCTTGGATTTTGGGAACTCGGAATCCGGAAAACGGAAAACATTTTTTCACGGAATCTGGAATCCGGAAGACGGAATGAAAAAAACGGCGGAATCCGGAATTCCGCCCTTCTCTGTTATATTGTGGAAAAACCATAATATAATACCTTTATGGCCAGTACTGTATGTAGAATGAGCACCGCATTGCGAGATGGGGATTTTTAGGAAATTCAATCAGAAATCGCTGAAAATGCATCTGGAGCAAGAAAGACTCTGTGGGCAGCGAAAATTGCAAAAGTTCAAAGAATTTGGTGTGGCGTAAAGCATGCAAAAAACTAATTACAGTACCAGCCATAAAGGTATTATGTTGTCAAAAAACCTTAATATCATACCTTTATGGCCAGAATAGTCGTTTCATTTCTTTTCAATACCAGTGGGATACGCTGGATTCTCATGCGCTTCTCTTCCTAAGTGCTGGTGCACGTTAGGCGCTCGTTAGTGCCTTCGCTGCTCCTCGCTCTTCGCTAATTTCACTAAAGAAGTAATAAAACTAGCTTAATCTTAGAAAGTCACGTCTTCATTGTTTTCAGAAATTTATGATTACTCCCTGAATTCCGGATTCCGCCGTTTTTTTTCATTCCGTCTTCCGGATTCCAGATTCCATGAAAAAAATGTTTTTCCGCTTTCCGTTTTCCGGATTCCGAGTTCCCCAAAACCCAATTCCGCCCTACTCTGCAGAGAAGGGCGGAATTCCGGATTCCGCCGTTTTTTTCCATTCCGTCTTCCGGATTCCAGATTCCGTGAAAAAAATGTTTTTCCGTTTTCCGTTTACTGGATTCCAAGTTCCTAAAATTCACTTCCGCCCTACTCTGTAAGTCAGGGTCAAAACCTAATGGCCTAGGTTTTGATGCAACAATAAAAAGGCGAAATAGACGAGCATCAAGCATCGAGAATGAGCTCTTTCCAATCTCGCTGTCTATGTACAAAAATTACAAAATGTCTTTTGTTGTTCGTTCGTTCGCAGATACCGTAATCCCCTTGCAATTCCTAGTGAAGTGCCAGCGCGCCCGTCCCCTCTTCCTCTGATTCAAACGAATTGGCTCCACTTTGAATAGTCAGCGAGCTAGCAACTTTGAATTGCCAATTGTGATTGTGTATACTTCTTTTTGGGTGTAAAAGAGGCCATATTTGATGTGGAAAGTGCAGAAAAGTAATGGCACGTAATGGCCAAATGGCCATGGGAAATGCGTTCTCATTTGAATCACAAAGAGGGAAAGGGCGATAAGAGAACGCAGAAAAGAGCAGAGTGAATCACCAAAAAAAAAAGGGAAACCCTTTGTTCGCTTCAAGGTTCAGAAATGGGGGATTGTCAGCATTTCTAGTTTAGCGTCGCCAATGAAACCTGCTGTTCTAGTTGAATAGCTCCACGCTTTACATTCTGAAGTTCACTTTTGACGGATAAGATTTGCAGATTCTACCAACAGTGTTACACTTCCTCACTTCCCGATCTTCCTGACTTCCTCCCGCGCTCAAGCATTTTAGACTAGCGTGTCAATTACATTTTCAGATAAGCAAGCTCAGAAAAAGCTGGAAATGTTCAGTTTGGATCCGAGATCGAATGGCGACTGCCATGAAGTTCTGCGTAAGATTCACGCGCTCCACGCGCCTGACTGATGTGCATTTCAGTATGGATTCCATATCCTTGAATTTGCACATTGAGCACTCGGAGTACAGAAGCTGATAAAACTCAGAGATTAGTCTTGTTGGAAGTCATACCGTAGTACTGCCACTAAGCTTGAAGCTGATCTCGAATCACTTCAATCAAAAGTTAAAGCTTCTGAAGATTTTTCCATATTTGCGAAACGTGTTACTTACTTATTTACTTAGTTACATAGTCGATCCGTCAGTCGCTTGTGTGAGCGCGGATCACCGCTAACCATGCTTTGCGATCTTGGGCGATGGTTGATGGTTGCCCAAGATCGCACAGCATGGTTAGCTGTGATCCGCGCTCACACAAGCGACTGACGGATCGACTAAGTAACTAAGTAAGTAAGTAAGTAACACGTCTCGGAAAAATCTCCAGAAACCTTTTGTGTCGAGCTAAGATCCAAGTACTGTAGCATGGAAAATTGTCATTTTTAAGATTATTGATTTTCAAAAATCCCCCCAAATTTCGCATAGTATTCCAGCGGATTCGACTTTTTTTTTGAAAGAAACACCTACCACCTCTCTCCACCGTCTGCTATGGTACCGCATGATCCGCGGGCTGCCGCAATGCGTCCGTGAATTCATGCAGTGCCATTGCAAACGAAAGAAGGAAAGACTATCAAAAGAAAAGCACTGTGGAATGGGGGGAGGAGGGCGACGAGGGGAATGTTGCGAAATACTCAGAATTTTTCGTTGGAATTGAAGAATGGACGACGGCGACGGCGACGGCGACGACGATGACGACGACGATCTGGCTGCAGCGGCCGACGAGGCAACACAGGCCAGCGAATGACTGTATGTGACGGGCAAGAAGGGGACGGGGCACAGAGAAGAACGGGAGAGAGAGAGAGAGAGAGAGAGAAAAAGAAGGAGGCGCCACGCGAGGGGTAAGCAAGCTCCGCCCACTTTTCACTTCTCTATTTTCCTCTACGGATAATAAGGGGCGGTTCTCTCTTTCTCCTTTTTTTCCCTCAATTTCTTCGTCACCGTCTCTCTGTCTTTCTCTTTCTCTTTCTCTATTTCTCTCTCTCTGCCCATCCACGGTATTTCGATTTCGAAAATTGTCGATTCGATTGGAGGGACGATTTTCCATTGTTCTGTGTGCATTTGAAATACTGTCGAGGTCAACGCGAAGTAAGAGAGTGCGACACATCCGGAGTCTGTAGGGAAAGTCAGCAAAAGAGTGGCAATTACGTCTTCAAGGGGTCATGAAAATGAACAGAGAATCGAGGCGAACTGATTCTGGAGAGGATCGCTGAAGATCCAGACTTGAAGAAGTGAACGACAGGAGGGAGAATGATGCAGAAGTCGTCCAGTAATGCAGAGTTTTCAAAGTTGTAAAAGTCAAAAATCTGTGAGTCCCAGAATGAAAAAAAGAAGGGGGGGGGGGAGGAGTGTTTCAAAGGAAGTACACTCCCCCCGGAATCCGATGCAACGAACTTGCATCAGCAGAACTTTCAGACCATTTCAGGAAACGATACACGGACAGAACGAGACCCACCCTGTATAAAACATTGTACAGAAGAAAGAAATCAAAATTTATGAGTAAGCCAGAATGAATGCGAATAATTACATTCGTATCAGGTTCTTCTCGCATTTATCTATTCTACTCAACAATGAAAATCAATTTTCGACGTTGGAAAACATCATGTTCAACGTTTTTGCTGGAAATAGGGGTATAACTACATCGGAAAGCTTAAAAGTAGGCGATTCGCAAAGCCAGGGCGTCTATTTTTGAATTCTGCGCAAGTGCGCAGCTCCACTGCTTTTAGCTCTTTTCCAGTGCTATTCAACGTAGATTATTTTAGTTTCTTACAGTCACAAATCGTGAAGATTCTATTTCTATAACTTGGAAAGTTGAAAGAGAAGCCGACTTTAATCTTTCACGACGCTACAGCAAGGATTAAAACGCTTTAGCATAGAACGAATGCAGAGTGGGGAATAAATATAGCGCCGCATTCAATACGATGTAATAACTTAAAATCGAAAGTTTTTTTTCTGAAAATCGACCAAAATGTTTAATAAACAACAACAAAAATTATAGCATTAACAGTCTCTTCTTCCGCTTTGATGACTTCCAGAAGTTTCTGAAGTCTCTTCGGGTAAGATTCGACGACGGCTCGGAGGTAGTCAACGTTTAAAGTGCTCCATGCAGCTGTCAGAGCGATCTTCAGGGCTCCCACATTCGGATAATTTTTCTTGTGGATACTTATTCCCAGACAGCAAAATCCATTGGATGGAGGTCTGGGCTTGAAGCTTCTCGATCCTCAGTGATAAAATCGAGGAAATTGGCTTCGCACCACTGCTCAGTGAGTTTTGCGGTGTGCGTTCTGCTGGTATGTCCAGACGACGTGGGATTTGGATCACGGCAACACCTCCGCCTCAAGAAACTTCTCGATATAGTATTCCCTGTTGGAGAACGTTGTCTACCTCCGGGCTGTCGTCGGCTCTTACGCGAAGAGAATTCAGGTAGTCATCAAAGCGAAAGAAGGAATATTTGAAAACTGTTAATGCTACGATTTGTGTTATTGTTTAATAAACATTTTGGTTGATTTTCAGAAAAAAATCCTTCGATTTGAAGTTTTTACACCGTCTTGAATGCGGCGCTATATTTATGGCGCACCCTGTACACTCGAGAGTAATTTTTAAAATATATGAAAGCTATAGAATCTCAAAATTCCCACAAAAATTAAGAAAAAACTTGCTTAGGATATCCATCGCTTTGTATTTAATTCTACTATAAACACTAGCGGTTTCGGCAGATTCACAGATTCTTATCCATCCGCGCCGCTTAGATGCTGGAACATTTTAATTGTTTTGTGTCAGAAACCATAAAAACGTCAACCAGACTTATAAAACACAAAAAAAAACTTACATTGACAGAAGCGGTCACAATTATGGGGAGGGATCTTCTCGCACGAATGATTTCCTTCTCAAGGAGCAAGCCGTGTGCCTTCATTTAGAAATGTGGGTGGGGCTTCTTATCAAGAAGAGATTATCCAGCGGCCGTTTGCATGCACAGGACGCATCTCTTCACATTTCATCAATTTCATAATTTAAGAGATTAATGCACTTTACGGGGAATGAACGCCTTATGTTTAGTTCGGCACTGCCTATATATTTAATTGAAGAAAGTCGCATTTAATATAATACTAATAATAAAGTATTCTGGAGCCGGGAACAGTTTAAGGTGATAACGGGATAACGAAAGGCACTATTATCGAGTATGTGAGGTGAATTGGAAATGATGAATGAAAATCCTAAAATCAGTCGAGCATATTCTACATGAACAAGTGAGAGATCTCGGACAATCTCAAAATATTATACATGATGATAGTATTGTCACAGAAAACGACAAAAATACAAGAAAAACAATGAAAGGGTGGGAAGGAATCGATCACAGATATTCAGACCTTAGGAGCAATGGGAAAACCAAAGTGTTTTATGATGATGATGATGATGATGATGATGAAGGTAAGGTGTATAAAAAAAGTGTATAGAACAAAACAAATGAGCGAAAGAGAAAAATTTAGCAAGAATGTTGTGTTTAAAAACAACCCATTTTCAACGATAAAGTGAGGTAAGTAACATTACTTATATGAAAAATAATTATGACAAAACTTAGAAGAAGAAGTCATGTAGAAGAGTTTGACGTTTGTGTTCGGCACGGTGCATGCGAGCCTCCAATGCTCGAGCCGTTCCATCAGCACGTTCTACAGCCCAAGCGAGCTCTTCAACCTCTTTTTCTAGTTGAGCTTGTTGGTACTCGAACTGAAAAGTTGTTCTGATAAAATTAAACTATATTTATCATTGTTACTGCTGGATATAAAACAGTAGACAACTATTATACATTGCCAAACACTGTTTCTAACAGATTCCCACATAAAGTTTTATTTTAGTAAACCGGAAAAAGGTAATACTTTCTCGGTGCGTATTTTAATCATTCCAATTCTGTTTCTCACCCATTTATTTAGTCATTACATCTTTCTGTTCATTCACATATTTTGTTATTTTAGACTTTGAAACTAATGAGAGCTCCATACTTCTATAGAATTCTCTTCTTTTAAATACGCACATTAATCGCAAGGATAGAATATCGAAAAGAGTGTGTTTCAAGCATTCTGCTAATCTGTTTCTGCACTCTGAAATCCTTCACCTAATCATATTTTGTAGTTGTTAAGTCGAGGTGGAAAGGAAAGACTCCTTCTGTAAGAGAGGAAGAGAGTGGCGGATTATCGGTGGCGACTTTGGATTTCGGGCAAGCAACGGGGTCGATGCACGATGAGAGGGATTTAAAAAGGATAAAGAGGACGAGATTTGTACATTTATTATTTAGAGTGGAGGAAAGCGTAGCTCTGGTTGATGGAAAAACCATCAGGGATTTTAGAAAGATGTAGGTGGATTTGAAATCAAATTTTCTTTAACGTTCAAATCAGTTCACCGGACAAAGCATCGATATTCAACAACGAAAATCGGTATGCCTATTTTCTGAATCATCAATCAAATAATCACTATCCTTCTGACAAAAAGACAGTTTCCTTCTTTCTATTCTTCTTTCATTCTTACCACCCACAGAGGTAGCAGACGGCACCATACTGTGAGCGCTCCTCCATCTTCACAAAGTGATACCCTTCATTAGGGGACTCTGTACATTCTTACTTCTATTTTTGATATAGAAACCGTATAAACCGAATACAATTGCTAAAATTCATTTATGACACAATGGGATTGTTTCTATTAGAATACTGAACATATACAATAGAATTGAAACGTATTTGAAGATCTAACGATAACAATAGAAATAATTTGTACAAATTTGGTGAAATGCAATACCGGACGAGAATGTATTATTTGATTTCGGAATAACTTTCATGGTAATGAAGATACGGTCTTGAAATGTGAAGTTTCATATTACTTTCGACAGGGAATTACTTTAAAACCACACTTCGCACAGCCCATGGTTCCAGTGTTTTCCATAACGATTTTGCATTGATACGGGCCAGAAACTACGTTAATTAGTTTCAGGAGCGTGTTTCCAGTCCATATATGACTCTGCTGGAGCTTTGGCGAGTATCTAGCTCGTCGAATTTAACTATCTTACTGATTAATAGCTAGTATGTTGCATTTCAGTAGAAGTTCTCCATGGACCCTTTTTTGATGATCTGTCCTGGCCGTTTTTATAGGTTTTATTGAAAGTTATTTAACCAACACAGAAATTGTTTGGTTTTTGAGTTTTTAATACTCGTTAGAGCACAGTATATACCAATATTATACCGTTTAAAAAATGTTCATACGGTCAGCAAGGAGTGATTATCGAAGAAATTATTTTAAAAAACGAAACAATTAAATTTATTTCAAAATTTAAAAATATTGCGATTCGCGCAACGGTATTTTCATAATCAGTGAGAATTTCAGAGCCGTAGATTGACGACGAGCAAAGCAATCACAAAAAAAAAACGATAATTAATCAACGTTCAAATAATTTCTAACAAACTTGTTTAGTTCGAATTTTCAAATTTTAATTGAGCAATAGAGCAATAATAGGTGAAACAAAAGCTGAATATTAAAAAAAATTTTATTTTTTGATATACATTCTCTCTGATTCAGATTTCAATTTTCAATTTTTTTTTTAATTTTTGATGTATTATGCCTGAAATAAACTCTGTGTAAAATTTTCGGAAAAGAATTTGAGTTTTGGAATAGTTAGTTAGCTTCGAGGATATTTGGAAAAACATACCAAGTTCTTGCGAGGGCCTGCACTAAGATAATAGGCAAATGGGTAGGTGTATTGTAAGGTGTATCGACATTTCGTAAGCAGCGAAACTGATTTATGAAGGTATTGCCAGTCGATCCATGTTCCATTGTGCTCATTTACCTAAAAGCGTATTTATAGAAGTCTAAAATCCTCACTATACTGACGTTTATCGATTGATGCTTGTTTCAGTAAAAACGATTAGGTATGTTTAATTAGTCTGAAATGCCGCATCTTCAGAGCTTCTATTTTGGCTTACGCGTATTTGGTGACTACTTGTGATTGCCAAACTTCAACTAATTTTCGGAAATCGCGCCTACAATGCTCACTCTTTCTACATATATCTCGCTGAATCATACTCAAAATCATCCACCAACGACATAGATAAAACGCTGTTACAATAAAATTACTCACTAGTTACATACAGTTACTAATTACTGAACTGTTAACAATCAACTATCCACAAGTTACAGACGCACGCGAATTGGGAAAGGCTGTTTGAATGACAATTCAGATGTTTGAACAATACACCTTAAAATAAGACATCACGGGGAGCTTCCATCCTTTTACTTATTTAGCTATTAATTATTAAGATATTCCCGGCTGTCATACCTACCGTTTCCAGTGTTCACTCAAAAATTATCTTAAATTATACTTATTTTTTAATTTTAATGCGAGCTATTCCTTGAATCAGCTCCTTTTCTGTGTAAAAAAAATTCGAAAATTGAATTCACCTTATCATCAATTTTCTTTCTAATCCTGTCTCTCAACTCTTCTTCCATTTTCAGTGATTTCGAGTGATTTTCAAAGCGCTCGAAATAATGAAGATATCTTTCGAGAGCCCTTCTTGCTTTCACGTGATTAGCTTCAGCTGCAACGGACGGGTTCTCCTTGTATCTGCTGCATTCATAGTATTCGCTGTTGTGGCTTTTCCAATCTGAAACAAATGTTTAGGGCTTAACATACTGATATGCTAACCTCCAAAGCACATCCAACAAAAGTGATGCTGACACCTTGTGCATTGAATATGATTACATCCTCCGGCTTTCTCAATGCAACTGTGACATTGCGGACAATCTTTCGTGTGAGCACTTATATAATTCGCAGTTTCACTGTCATCCGCGCATTTGGTCATCCATTGCTTGATAGTTTCGCAGGACGTAGGAGCATGATAGTCAGCGCCACATTTCACACTAAAAATAAATGTTCATATAGCAATAGAATCAAGTGAGTAACTTTACTTTTCTGTTTATTTTTCATTTGTTTGTCTCATCTTTTCATTTTCAAGAATAAACTATATGTTAATATTGCTAGCGAGACACAAAGACTACAGTCTGTAGATAAGCGGAATATGCCCCAAAGAAGTTTTAAGGGCGCCGACACGAGAAGGCATACTAGACCTGTTAAGAGACAATGTCTGAGAGATTCGACCATAGCTCAACTGCCCATAGTCACAGTCTAAAAAAGTTGTTTCAATTGGTCTGATTTTTTATATAATGGGTATTTGTGATTTCACGATTTTTGTCATTTTTCTACTGTTTTGGTACCACTTTTCCCATTTTTTGAAAATAAATATATTACGGGAAGTGAGATCTCATCAGAACTTTATACTTCAGAGTGTGGGTTATAAGAATTCATAACTGGTTGGCCGCGGTTTGGGTGCTCCAGTCATTTTTTTCACGATTTTTGTCATTTTTCTACTGTTTTGGTACCATTTTTCTCATTTCTTGCTCTGGGTGATCCGATGGACACATCCATGGACACATTTCTTGTAACCCATACTCTGAAGTATAAAGTTCTGATGAGAATTAACCTCCGGTAATATATTTTTTTTCGACAATACGAAAATGAAACCATTTTTTTCCGAAAATTCAATTTTTTGGTCGGAAGGAGAAGAGCTACAAAAATATTCTCCACTACAAAAATGCTTCATAAGTGACTGGTTATCGATTCCAGAAAAGAAATCGAAGTTATCTCAAAAAAGAAAAAAAAAATTTTTTTCGACAGACCCCTACCGTATCTCTGAAGGGGGCGGAGCCTAATTCTGAATACGGTTTTGTACTTAGGGCATCACAAATACCCATTATATAAAAAATCAGACCAATTGAAACAACTTTTTTAGACTGTGACTATGGGCAGTTGAGCTGTGGTCGAATCTCTCAGACATTGCCTTGTAAGCTCGGCAATTAACAGATACCAGGGTTTCATATTTGGTATACTCGGTTGATTTTGAAAGGATAAACTTTGAAGCGCAACGTTGTAGTATTTTGGTATGTTTTTTCTAACCTCCAGGAATGAAGTAACAGTACTTTAAGAGCTTTACAGAATTTCAGACACGTTTCGTCTTAATGGAAATGTTGTCAAAGTATTTTCAGCTTGAATGTTAAAATAAAAACGTACCACGAGGAAGTATGGCACGCTTGGCAGATGACTCTTTTGGGCTTGATTTCAGTAGACCGAATAATCATTTGGCAATCATTCCCGACGCAAAACTTTAGATGTGGATGTGAATCTACCATGTCTCTCAGTAGAAACCGCTCATATTTCATCTTGATGGTAGGTGAGTTTTTGATGATAGCAAGAACGAATTCAGACGGTGCATAAACTTCACAGTTTGTTTCCATACATTCGATTCTGGATGCTACGCCTTCGGAGAGTCTATAACCCATTACTTTAGAGAAACAAAATGTTTTTTTTTTCCAGAATAGAATCACCAATCTTATATATTAAATATTTTAGTAAATCATATTAAATAAAGTGGATGATTAAAAAAATAAGGTATTAAGCCACATTAAAGACCAGAAGAGGTGGAAATCTGGCAGGCTACCATTTAGATATCGTTCTTGAAGAATTCAAGTATAAATTTTTAATGTTACGACAAAATTTCGATATGCTGATTTTTGCAGAAAAAAAGATTTACCTTGATTCAATATGACTTTTCCAGCAGTACTCACAGAAACAATGCTCACATGACAAATGAGGCAATTCTGCATATCCATCGGTTACACAAACACTACAGTATCGTTTTAACAACTCTACTTGTGCCGCAGAAAGTCTTTTTGGTTCTGGTTTTGCGTCTATATGACTTTTTCGCATAAACTCTGTCCGATCTTGACGAAAAAGCTTAACAATTTTCTCGACATCCCACTGATTTGCTTGTAAAAGCATTTTAGCGGACTTCTCATTGACAGGAATCCTAGACACAAGTGAACTTACTCCGTCGTTAAATACGCATTCGACCTGAAACAGTTTTTATAAAAATCTAGAAAGTAAGAATTAGAATTTTCGCTTACTTGGTCCACAGTTAAACACTCATAATCAGCTTCTTCTGAATGCGTTGGAGTTATTGCTATGTCGTCAGTAGCATCCACGTCTGCTTCGTTGTAGTAATCTTCTGAGAACAAAATGATATACGGAAAACGTTCCAAGAAGTTATAGCGCCGCATAATCTAATCTCATAAATTAGAAAAAAAATGAAATTTCTGCAAATTGCTTCCCTGAGTAACTATCAGTATTCAAGAAATGTTTTCAAATATTTGGAAAACAGTTGTCAATTTTTTATGCCATGAAACTGAGATGCTCTACTTATCAGCGCCTTTTTGTAAGCAGAACCAATAATTATCGCATTCGACAATGATAATTTTTACATCCGCGAGTCTCGAAAACTAGGTAAATTAATTAAATTATTTTAATTGAACTTTAAATTTATAATCATGTTTTTACTGTTTATTTTAGTAGCAAATACATATCTCGGTCTTTTAAAAAGTATCCAGTAGAAAATTTTCGATTAGAAAACTTACCATCCCCACAACCGGCATAATCGTCCCCGGATGTGCAGCTCATGTCTTCATCATCCATTTTTTTTGAATCTGAAAAAATGTTTTTTGATGTATGGAAAAGGAAATGAAAATATTTCGCGGAACAGCTAATAACCAAATCCGAATTTATAACTATAGGATTTATTTGAAGTGAAAAGAAGCAATAAAATTGCAGAAGTGAAAGTGGCAAAAAGCGTCTATTCAGCAATTATTACAGCAGCCGACCAAAGCTGCCCGAACCTGCAGTTTTGAACGTCTGCGTCTATACTTTGTTCCTACTTTCACGCATATGTGTTTCCTCTGCGCGTTCATTCTTCAACCATTCATCATCAAAAAAAATAGTGATTCAGTAAGAAAAAAACGGGGGAATGAGATTTCCGGTCTAAGTTATATAAATAAGACTAGAAATAAGAGATTAGAGACGCAGGAAAAGTAAGGAAATTAAATATCGGGATAGGATTTGTCGTCATGGATGCTTTTGAAGAAAGTCAGAAAGCTCAAAACAACAATTTATTAAAAAAGGAAAAAGTATGGCAAGTGAAGAGTTGGCTTAAAAATAGGACGATGATCATGATTACAGCACAGCTATTTATTATTATAAAGAAAACTGCCTGTAACATGATACATTCTTGCTGGACATATGGCTGGAAATATGAGGAGTCATCACAAGTGCTAATGACCGCTGTCACAAACTTTGAAGGAAATTGTAATGTTCGCGAAATTATAGGAATATCTCCTGATAGCAGTGATGACCCGCCAGAAAAAACCATAATAAAAAAATAGTTTAAAATGGGAAGAATTCAGACGAATATTTATGCAAGAAAGACATTTGAAAATCAGAAAGCAGATACATTTTGTTTTTCTTCTCAATATTCAAAAGTATTCACCAATTCGTATTTTCGAATGGGGCTATTCAGGGAAAGAAAAAAAAACGTTATTTTTGCCTTATTCAAGAGGTTACAAGAAAGTTTTTAGTTTTTCCTGAGTTTTCCCGGCCACGGTCATTGCGCGTTTTTTATTTCTTTTTTTTTTTTTAGAAAATTTACCGTTTTTTCTTCGAGAAATTCATCGTTTTCGATTCCTTTTACCTTATTCGTTGTCACCTTGTTTTATAGCCAGGTATCGGTTGTTTTTTTTAATTAATAAAAATTCTGTTAAAAATTTTTGGCGCAATCTTAGTTGGGGGGGTCCACTCGTTTTTAGTCATTTTTGGAGGTTTTTCTAATTTTTTTTGTACAATTGTTTGTTGTTACTGTTAAAATATTTGTGAGTTTTTTTTCACGCGTGGCGCTTACCCGTGGCACGAAAACCACGATTGGATCTGAAAATCCTGAGCACCGCGCCCTTTACTCGCCCCCTTCATTCCCTTTCTTTCTTTCATGCATTCTCCACGTCGAAATAACCTAGCAGCGGTGGCCGAGGGGGGAAGAGGGAAGGATGCGAATCCGGGGGTCGTGGTTCGGTTCCGCTCCAACGTTTTTTTTTTTTGCTTTTCTGATTTTGTTTTTTTTTAAAGTTTAATTGGATCATGACAAATAAGGATACGTTACATTTGACTAAGCGTGGTGCTTTTCAGAAACAAAAATAATCCAAAAAAGCCGAAAAACCGTTGGACCCCCCCAACTAAGATAGCTTGATTTTCTTTTTTGTGCGTATTTTTGTGCGTAATAAAAGTGTTCTAAAAATTACTAGTGTTATTCGTATACATCTAATAACATTTTCAGAAAAAAAAATTAGAAAAACCTCCAAAAATGACTAAAAACGAGTGGACCCCCCCAACTAAGATTGCCCCAAATTTTTAATGAGTAGTGAAAATTACATAAAATAAAGTGCTCGGTAAGGGAAGAATTTTTTAATTAACGAATTTCTGGAAGAAATCTTTTACAGCTTTAACTTTTTTTACAAAACAACTATTCAATAAGAAACAAAAGATGAACGCCCGGCATGAATTGAAGCAATTCTAAAGACGAATTAGTAGTGCCCGATAAAATTTAGAAAAACATGAAGCAAAAAACCATTTCGACCAGAAAAAAAGGGGAAGGAAACAGTACTTTAATAACTCCATAGCAGTTGCGGATGGCTTATTACAATAAAGCCGGAAAAGTGGAATGTCTAATATTGTCAATATTTGGTAAGCTTTTGACCAATCGGATGATATAGAAAAAATGTCAAATCACGCGGGTACAGCATAGAAAGTTAATATTTATGGGCATAGTTCTTATTTTTAATACAGTCCTTCAAAATGCCGACAGTAATTATATACAGAACACATAGAACACATATATTTTGGTCGTGAGTAATTTTCAGGAAGGAAAGGAACAAGAAGGGAGCGGTTAGAGGGAGGTAGTGAGTGCGGGCGTTGAAAAACGAATTGATCGGTTGCTGTGGAAAGAAAATAACAAGGACGACCGTGGCCTAATACACGAAATCCTAGGCTAGTAGTGTTCAGAGCTTCTTTTGCTGCCGAATGCTTACTTACACATACATTTCTCAGCCTTTTCTCTTATTTCTTTCTTGTTTTCATGAGTCCGTGTGAGAGACAGTGGCAAAGGTAAGAGATGTAGGTGTGTCTAGAGGAGAGAGTAATACAGACAACGTTTTGGCAGCTTTCAGTGTATGTGCAAGAATAAAAAAAAATAAGAAAACACGTGAGCATCAGATGACGTTGTGGAAAAGAAGAAATGAAGGAGGGGGGGGGGGAAGAGAATATACATCAGTTCAATGAAAAATTTATATGACGAACGAATGATCTTTAATATGCATACATTCAGTGAATGATTTAAGAATGCGTGCAAAAAAACCGGGCCATCGCAAGACGATCTTTAAAAATTCCAAATATCTTATTTTTAAAAATATGCGAGTTGAATTCTCAACAGGTTTTCAGAATTAACCTTCGTGGGTTTTCAGATTTATAGTCAACGTTCGGTTCATCGCAGTATTATTGTATAATAACAGAATTTGAACGAAAACCATAGAACATTCGAGAAAAATTATAATTTATTCAAGTTATCGTTCGAAATTTGTTTGAGAAGGTGATATTCATGTAAAAATTGCGCATAATGATCATGTGCTATTAAAACAAATCAGAAAGGAGACAAGTAAATAACTATAAAATTGTGTTCGAGAACAAAAATCGATTTACAAAATTACCAATATCATGATGAATGACATTTCTTTTCATCTGACGAGTAAGGTAATTAATGAAGAATGACGAATTGGGAAGTGGTTAATAGTACAAAGCGGCATGCCATACGCTGCTAATACCCTTAATTTCAAAATATCAATGGACGTCAGATATTCTTTTTGATGAAGAACACTTGGGTAGCAAAAGACATCGGCTCATCGAATTCTCCTCGTACTTCAATATGAGCGTTACCGGGGACAATAAGATCATGCTCCTGTTCTTTTTCTTTAATTCCGTAGTATCGACAACCGGGTTTTGTGAAGGGAGTCATTTCAAACATTCCAATATCAGCGGTAAGAGCATCGAGTCCAGGGGTTTGGCGAAGTAGTCTGAAATATAGGAGATATGAGCAAACATTATAATAAAGGTAGAAACCTGGAGGGATTAACGCGCAAGGATCGTTAATTTTCAATATAAGTAAGAGCTGCGGAAATCTAACATCCAATTTTTTTTGTAAAGTTTGATTCTTCGAAAAAAAAAACTTTTTACGTGTTGTACTCGGACGCGTTGTTATTGATCTGTATCAATAACAACGGTTTTTTGAAGAATTTTTGTAAATTTAAAATAAAAAAAATTTTTTAATGCCCACGACGGTTTTTTTCTAACTAGAAAACTCTCAAAAAGTTATGAATGCGAAATGTTTTTTCAAAAATTCGGTTTTAAAGGAACCCTTTTTTGAAAACAAAATGGTTTTTGACAATTTCAAAAAATACAGATTAGCCGGCTAATGAATTTACATTAAATTATGAGCTCATATGAAAAATCAACCATTATTTTGTAGATAAGACTCACGTTAAAGCCTCAATTTTCATTCCTGCATCGCTTTCAACGAGTTTGAATTTGGGCAAAACGAACTTATCCTTCCTTCTAACGTTTGTCTGATATTCGATTTCAACACGGAACAGAACAAGAACCAATCGCCCTTTTTCTTCGCTTACTAGCTTTCGATATTTTCTTAAACTCGCATTCAGCTTATCAAATTTCTCTGCATCAGTGTTTTTTAAATTTTCTAGCCCATCTCGATATCCGACCGCTTGAGGATAAAAAAGACAACTAAGAACTTGGTGAGTTCCGTCACCATAATTGGAGCGGTTGTTCTGGGGTGAACAACGAAGAATGTGAGGGTAGGTTAAATCCACTGAAAAAAGAAAAACCATTATTTTGAGAAGGGGAATGCAAGCTTTTTTTAAACTTTGAATAGTTAAAAATATTGCGAAAAAGTGCATTTATGTAAAGTATTTATAATTGCAATAAAAATTCCGTTTTCAAGTGTATTCATTTACATTTTTCTAGAAAATATCGTTCTATTTTTAGGAATTATGAACGCTTAGGGTTACTGCTGCATTACAAACACCGTTTTATAAAAATGGATATGCTCAGGTTTGTTAGAAACTTTGGTTAAAACCATTTGCTTCGAGTATGGCGCTGAACCGAAAAATGGTTATTTTTAAACTTTTTAGGTGTACTTCGAGAAATTATAACTCGGTCCGCAGTTAGATATAAAAACAAGAAGATAGTTGTCTCATTGAGCTGGCGTTATTATTGGAATAAACTGCTTAAAGCCAAAGTTTTACATGGTTACTATGGTATGAAAGCGAATTTTTCGCTTTTATATATAACTATTGGGCGAAAGTTTAATGATTTTACTAGGGACACGGCCTGACGTGGCCTCTCAGACACAAAAGAAATTTGAGTGCTGTACAAAACTTACTGTGAATTTTCCACCGTCCATCCATTCGATTGAAAATCATCTGTCTCACCTCATTCTCAATGAATATCTCTAGCGACTCGCCGGTTATTCTAATCATATCTTGGAGGTGACGATAGTATTTTCTGTGCACATCGATGCTGTTGGTCTCGAGCAGGTTTTCTTCTCTCCACTTTTTCAAGTACTCCTGCAGCCTCAATACTTGTTTAGTGGGCATGTGAGTGGCTAGCGCATTGATATCAAGCCCACCTAGCGAAAGATATGAGGCTATTCGTTGAATATTACCGCGTTGAACTGCGAGTATGTGCATTGCATCAACACTATATTCGCCAACACGTTCTTCTTGAATACCAATCGGTTTATTGTAATCGAAGAAGAGCCGTTTTTGGCATTCGGAGCCATATTTCATGCAGTGAAAATATACGTCATCACGAAATGGGCCATCGTCTTAAACCAAAAGATATCTTGATATGACTAGGAGTATTTGTTAATAATCGATATCGAAAATGTTTTCTTTTTACTATTTTCTCTTACCTCCATCCCACCCATGATAACATCGCCCTGATGTTTCGATGAATCTCAATCGAGCTGGTATCAACTCTAGGAACAATCGCATCCAGGTGCACTTCCGATGATCTTCGCAACACAACACTTCTTGTTGTCTAACTTCTCCCCAAGCTTCATTCTTATCGGACTCCACAAATATCATTCCTTTCGGATCGGCATCCCACAGGCGGTGCTGACAGAATGATATCGTAAACACAATCGCCATGAATTTATAACCGTCAAACATCGGTTCGTTAGGGAAACCATAGCGGAATAGCTTCTCGTATCTATTGTTATCATCCTCCGAGTAGGCGACGGCCAAATTTTCAAGAAGTTCTAAGAAGTCTTTATCGTTACGTGTGTTATTAATAGCTTTTCTCATGTTCATTACGTTCTTCTTCGCGAGTTCTTTGTAGATCAGCTGATCTTCATCATATTCCGTCATTATTTCTTGCGTTTTAAACAATGACACCTTCGGAAAAACTTTGACGATAATAGGGTGCCCACCTTTCTCCAATCTTACGGAGTTCTCAAAGTTTCTGGCAAAAATTTCCATTTCTGCATTACTGCTGAATTGCTCACAAAGTTGTTCGGCAGATTGGCATCGACGGAACTTACGAAGGTTCAGAGCAGAGGAGAAGTCACGAGTTATTCGGGTAGCATTAACTTTAATTGGATATTTTTTAATCGTTTTAGTCAGACGATCGAGATCTTCTTGTGCACTCTATAATCATTAATACTTTTCTCGAGCTTTTATACTTAATAAGGATTTGTTTTCATTGATTTACAGAAGCTCAATTACTTATTTCTAGTCAAACATGCGCTGTTTAATATTTGAATTTCCTAATATTTCCGTCTTATAACGCAGGTTTTAAAATTTGTGTTCAGTTTAAGGCTTCCATGAAAGACGAAATAAGACCGTCTTATTAACATATTATGTGTGTCATTCCTTTATGTTGTAAATTATTATTATTATTAGTCATGCATAATGAAGTATCAAAATTCAAGTTTTTCAGCTGAAAAACACCAAATTTTAGTACTAGCCATAATACCCAGCATTGCTGGATTAAATCTTTGAGTGAATTTCACCAAAATAGAACATTAATTTTGCCGTTGACAATTTTTTTGTACAGTTGCTTCCAACATAATTATAGCTCTTTTAGAGAATACGCTGTAAAATTCTCGAAATTTTCACGTTTTCTGTGCAAACTGCTAAAGTTAGTTTTATTGCGGGAGCTATAAATTTGTAGTTCGAAAAAGTTGTGAACTACAAGTATGTTTTATTTTTGTGAAATTTATTCAAAAATTGTTGAAATCATTAAACAACTTAACATTTTGGCAAGTGGCAATGCGGTTTTTTAAATAAAGGAAATCCATTGTTTTCACTGTCTCATTCTGTAGGTAATTGCTAACTCAAGTGATTACTAATTAGTAAATAACTTGGCATTTTCTGGCTGCCACTTACTTTTAATGGAAGTTTTGTTGATGAGGGATCGTAGAGATCGCTTATCTCGGCGTTCCCCGCTAATATCGTTTTATAGTCTTCCTCCTCAATAGCTCTGCCCTTTTTCTTCACGATTTCATTGAGACCTTCTGGAGTGACCATTTTCTCATTTTGCTTTTCTTTTTCTTTTATCGGACGAATGTTCATTGTTTCTAACATGGCTCTCTTCTTTTCTTTGTTTCTTTCAACCTCTTCGGAGGTCATTAAATATCGAATGCCTTTCACCTTTTCAGCAGCCAGCCCCAGTTGTCTCCATGTTGTATGATTGTACTGATGTTCGAATTTTAAATGTTCTAGAGGCATTTTTCGTTTTTCTTTAAATTTTTTTAGTTGTTCACAATTTATGAGATTTTCTTCAGGCTCCCAAGTGCGATCTGCTTTACCATATCCTTCCCAATGTACCTGAACATCGAAGGCTTATAAATTGAGAAAAAATTGAAAACATACTAGAAATGCATATTTCGAGTGGTTTCGTTTGTCTTCATTAATTGAAGCTGGACTGAACTTGGCTTGCGATTTGAGAGCTTTTGTTACTAGATCTTTGAACTCGACGCAATCTAGAATGTGCTCAACATTGAATTCTTCGCCACCGCTTTCTTCTAACATCTGAAAGAAGAAAAAGGTTAAAAGATATGTTGAATTTCCTTTAGAATTCCAAAAGAGCCATTTAGTTTCGACAAGGCACCTCAAACTTGGATAATTAAACCTTTATTCAGTTAACAAAAGGAAAAAAGACACATAAATTCCCGCCATCGTGGAGAAAGAGAAGGTCAGGATTATGAGGATGAAGGAAAACCGGGAAGGTGGAAGAAATTTTGAAGAGAAAGAAAAAGAAGAGGAATTTAAATAAAATTGAATGATTGCCAATTCCCTACGTTTCCTGAGTATGACGTCATAAAGGTGGCATGATGTATTGGTTGATCATTCATGAAGACGATGGAAGTGCTCTTGTGAAGCACAGAAATCGCAAGTGTCCGTGTCAAAAAATTCACTTGCTTGACTTGAGTATGGTTCCGTGCTGGTTGTTCTGTTGATGTTGGTCCGGTAGTCGGAAAGATGCATTGTGCGATTTTATAGTCATCGTTGTTGTTCTCTCTTCCTTAGTTGCATGATTGAAAACAGTCGAAATTAGTTGGTCTGTTTGAAAGGAACGACGTATTATCTCCAGGGGTGTGAAGCTGTATATTCCATTGATTGCCCATTTTCAACCAATTTCGAAATGTAGAAGCAAGTCAAAAGATCTGCAGTTATCATGCTATCACATTTCGAAGAAATTTTCTTCAGTTGATTCAATGTAACAGTTGCTCTTGTCCAGAAGTTAAGGATTAATTTCGTATTCTTCGTGAATGCAACATAAGGCATCTGTATTTGCTTCATGACATGTTATCGAGTACGGAACATATCGCCATAATTGTCTTTCATAATATGAAATACAAGTGGATAGTTGTTTTCTGTCATCGGAAAATATTCGATAAGCATTCGAGCTTCTCCTTCCAAACATGAGACGAGATAGTGGTCTCCATGATCGATTCCTTGTCTACAGTTGTGCCCAATGGCCGTGGTGTGATAGTCGTTGCTTTGACAGTTTCTGATTCCTTCACGATCATTACCGGCAGGTTGAATCCAGGATACTCCTCTGGTCCTTCCGTCTTTGATTGATGAATATCAAGAGAAGAGTTGTATAACTGTTCAAGGGAATGAATATTTTCTATAACACGTCTAATTTCTTCAATGTATTTTCCATGTCTATATTTATAGTCGCCCATCATTATTTTTTCCTCCGCGTCTGATGCGGGAAGTTTGTGCCAATTCTTGTCTATTCGGAAAATCCCCTCTCTCTCTCCGCTCGAAGAACATATGCCAAATCACAAATGTTGACGATTTTGGCGTAGACTTCTTATGAGCCGTCTCTCCGTAGATCTTTCACCATGGATAGTTTCGCCATCCTCTCGAAGGCATTCTTCATTAAAAGTTGTGGTCGGATTCTTCCACACAACTTCTCGTCCACCAATTGAACTGAGTCAATTCACAACGAGCGCCTGAGTCACCGATTGTTGAATTTTCTTTCGAATTTCAACAGTCCTTTAGTTCCGATACTGCACCTCAAACTGGGGTAATTGAACCTTTATTTAGTTAACGAAAGGAAAAAACAACTATATTGAAAATCACGCACCGGTTTCAACGCTAAGTTTACTAAAAACAACGAAATCAACCAACAGTCCATCATTCAAACAACAAAAGTTCAATTCTGCATGCCATATGCGAACTTTATTTTTGAAAATATAGATACATTGTTTAAATAGTGTTATCCTACTATGTACTCCCTAGATAATTCAACATTTGATAACAACGTTTCTGTCACATGTACTTGACATTTCTCCGATTTCTTATCACAATTTCAAAACTGTAATACATTAAATAAATAAATAAAGCTTTTAACAGCATAAATTAGATTGTACACGAAATTAAATTTTGAAGAACTGCGATAAATAGTAACAGACATACAACTTAGTACCGAAAACGTATCTATGCGTGTCTAGGTAGACATTGTTTTATCTAAAAAAGAAATACCTTTTTGATTAAATCAGGATTTAGTAGCTTCCGATGGCGAGCGTGTTTGCGTTTTGAAGGAAAACGAACGATTGATAGAAGAAAAATCAAACCAAAAATCAAAACTGGTAAATATTTAATAAAGCATGAGAAATATTCCGAATTCCCCTTTTTCCTCAGTTAGAGATGTACGAAACACCCAGCATAACTTAGGTAATGTAAACCCACAATTTCAAAATACACTTCACAATCTGGGCACCAATAACAGATTGGTTACGCGACATGATTAATAGACATTTTGAAATTCGAGGCTAATAGTTTATGTATTCTTTTTTTTCAATATTTCTCAAATGCAAAAAAAACATCGAATCTACAGGAAACCGTGATTTCTTGAGTATTTAGAACCATAAACAGTTAAAATTTTGGAGACAACATCAATATAAATAAATGTGGAGATCATACAAACGGGATTTTCAAACTAGAACTATCATCGAGATGAATCAAACAGGCAAATAAATAGGAGTTATTTAAATCATACGATAAACTAAAAAGGAACATGCTATTCTACATTGCAATATAAATATAAAACAGTTGGCAGTTGAAGCTAAATTCGTTTTGGAGAAGTTTTGATTTACCAAACTTGAGTTTCCCGCACTTCGCTTATGATGACACTGGCCTGTTGTAGAGCCTAAAGCTTATGATTAGAAAGAAAAACAGAGCTATAAAAAGAACTACCTTCATTGTCTCAATAGTGTCCCGCCGTCTTTGGGCCATATCTTCAGTTTCAGCCAACAAATCGTCCATTTCATCCGGCTTGTATAGTTGTCGAACGAGTTCCGATTGCAAATTGTCCTGATAATTTGTTTTATTTTATAAAAAAATTAAATAAAAACGAACTTACTCTAACATAATTCACAAGCAAAGCCATGATGGCTTTTGGTACACTATCTTGAATATTCTTTCGAACAATAATGAAATAGTTTCGAATCAGACGCTCTGGAAAAATAACTTACTAGAACATTGAAACACGGTAATTTGACGATTACGAACAAGGGGTAAAGGTTTGTACGCGTTTCTGGAAATTATTTTTAGAAATCTGTGTTTTGAAAAAAAATTACTACCATCTTGAGTTTACATACGAAAGAACTATCAGTTTTCACCGGAAAATATTGTTTCATTCAGAGTTGTTTTTTTTACTAATTTGTTATGAATATTTTATGGAAAAATATTCATAACAAATTTTTATTGAAAGTAATTATTATAAAAAACATATTCTACTAAACGGTTTACGCAGCGAGTTTTTTGCTTAAAAGAATTTAACAGCTTTTACCTTAAGGCGCCTTTTGCGTTTACAGATGTACAGTATCCTAACAAGGGAACTGTTTTTAGATAACGTTTGAGAATTTTATGAAAATTGGTACACAGACACTTTCGAGCATGCTGAAAACCATGGCAAACTTTGTTTTTGCCTAAAATTCTCCAGAAGCTGAATATTCGCATCTGAAGTTTTCCCCCCATCCCGGGACCTCACTCTTCTCTATGCTTCCATATCATCCATTTCTGGAAGCAGCAGTGGTGTAGTGGCAGTGGGATGGTTTGGAACCCTGGGGTCCCAAGTTCGTACCCTATTATGGTAAACATTTTTTGTTTCTTGTAATTTCATTTTCTAGAGGTCTCCAGAGCACATTGGTCTCGAATGGAACTTGCAGAATGCCGAAAAAGGGTATATGAGTTGTGTTTAATTGTTTTTTGATCTCAAAGGCTTCTACTCTAAACTTTAGAAAACAACAGAAATTTTCGGCTTGGAGGATGGTTTGGAGGCTTGGAGGCTTGACGGCGTCAATTGCTGCCGTGTCTTTCCAAGTGCTCCAGGAGTCGACGATCACAAGAAAATCTTTGGGCATAGACGAATCGAAAACCACTTTTTCGAAGAAAGTCACCATGTTGTTTTTAGTCATGATGTGACTGGAATGGCACGTGTCTTCCAGATTTGATGCTTTAAAAAGACCTTTCTTGGGAAATCGGCCTTTGGGTTCTTTCAAATTAATGAATAATTTGGGGTGCATTTTTCCCGATGCGGAGATCAAGGGAAGTACTGTGTATGAATGTGTAGTTGAAGAGACACTTCCAACAACACAGTGAACATCTTTGGATCCGGTAAATGTAAGAGTCCGAGCTGTGTTCATTTCGAGCTGGAATCCACTCTGATCAGCATTGTAGATGCTGGATGGGTGTTGGAAGTGTTGGTTGGCAGAATTCACGAAATCCTTGGAATCCTTCTCAATCTGATCGCGAGTCTTGTGTCGAACGGTAGACACAAATTTCGTGATTTTCCTGGAGGAAATTCCGTACATTTTCTTCCATCCAGCCAGCCGACTATCCGATCCGACAAAGTTTCCAATGCAAATGTTGTTCTTCCTTATGATGTCAGCAATAAGATAGCGTAGAACGTTATCATGTAGGACTTTCATGGTGACTTTCTTCGAAAAAGTGGTTTTCGATTCGTCTATGCCCAAAGATATTCTTGTGATCGCCGACTCCTGGAGCACTTGGAAAGACACGGCAGCAATTGACGCCGTCAAGCCTCCAAGCCTCCAAACCATCCTCCAAGCCGAAAATTTCTGTTGTTTTCTAAAGTTTAGAGTAGAAGCCTCTGAGATCAAAAAACAATTAAACACAACTCATATACCCTTTTTCGGCATTCTGCAAGTTCCATTCGAGACCAATGTGCTCTGGAGACCTCTAGAAAATGAAATTACAAGAAACAAAAAAAGTTTACCATAATAGGGTTCGAACTTGGGACCCCCAGGGTTCCAAACCATCCCACTGCCACTACACCACCGCCGGATGGTTTGGAGGCTTGGAGGCTTGACGGCGTCAATTGCTGCCGTGTCTTTCCAAGTGCTCCAGGAGTCGGCGATCACAAGAATATCTTTGGGCATAGACGAATCGAAAACCACTTTTTCGAAGAAAGTCACCATGAAAGTCCTACATGATAACGTTCTACGCTATCTTATTGCTGACATCATAAGGAAGAACAACATTTGCATTGGAAACTTTGTCGGATCGGATAGTCGGCTGGCTGGATGGAAGAAAATGTACGGAATTTCCTCCAGGAAAATCACGAAATTTGTGTCTACCGTTCGACACAAGACTCGCGATCAGATTGAGAAGGATTCCAAGGATTTCGTGAATTCTGCCAACCAACACTTCCAACACCCATCCAGCATCTACAATGCTGATCAGAGTGGATTCCAGCTCGAAATGAACACAGCTCGGACTCTTACATTTACCGGATCCAAAGATGTTCACTGTGTTGTTGGAAGTGTCTCTTCAACTACACATTCATACACAGTACTTCCCTTGATCTCCGCATCGGGAAAAATGCACCCCAAATTATTCATTAATTTGAAAGAACCCAAAGGCCGATTTCCCAAGAAAGGTCTTTTTAAAGCATCAAATCTGGAAGACACGTGCCATTCCAGTCACATCATGACTAAAAACAACATGGTGACTTTCTTCGAAAAAGTGGTTTTCGATTCGTCTATGCCCAAAGATTTTCTTGTGATCGTCGACTCCTGGAGCACTTGGAAAGACACGGCAGCAATTGACGCCGTCAAGCCTCCAAGCCTCCAAACCATCCTCCAAGCCGAAAATTTCTGTTGTTTTCTAAAGTTTAGAGTAGAAGCCTTTGAGATCAAAAAACAATTAAACACAACTCATATACCCTTTTTCGGCATTCTGCAAGTTCCATTCGAGACCAATGTGCTCTGGAGACCTCTAGAAAATGAAATTACAAGAAACAAAAAATGTTTACCATAATAGGGTACGAACTTGGGACCCCAGGGTTCCAAACCATCCCACTGCCACTACACCACTGCTGCTTCCAGAAATGGATGATATGGAAGCATAGAGAAGAGTGAGGTCCCGGGATGGGGGGAAAACTTCAGATGCGATGAAAATTCAGATGAAACTTTAGATGCGAATATTCAGCTTCTGGAGAGTTTTAGGCAAAAACAAAGTTTGCCATGGTTTTCAGCATGCTCGAAAGTGTCTGTGTACCAATTTTCATAAAATTCTCAAACGTTATCTAAAAACAGTTCCCTTGTAAGTACCCAGGGATCTCCCAAATATATGGTTGCGAAGCGCTCAAGAGGCCAAGACAAGAACTTCAACTAGGCTTTTACATTGGTAAGAATTAAATTGTTCACGTTGTGAGCCTACACCTCTGTTTCGCTAAATCAGTTTCTGAAAACAAATTGTGTAGTAGCAGCGATCCTCCCTAAATTTCTTCAAAGTTTTATTGAAAAAAAAAGCTTTCCTATTGTTTATGCAATTCTTAGTTTTTTTTATGAAACGCTTTTTTGAAATAATCTTAAAACTATTAGTATTCGGCATAACATTTTTTTCTCCTCACCAATTATTGAAACATCTCGCTGCTCCCGACTTGTCAGCTTTCTTCCTATTTGCGTTTCGGGAACTTCAGGAAGGAAGTTTGCGGATTGTTCTGAAATGAATTGAAATTAGGGCAGTATTCATAACTGATAATACAAACTTTCTTGAGGAGAAGTCTTGTTGTTAGTTGCTGTGTTTCCAAACAGTCCTAAGAACGATGATCGATTCTGTTGCTGTTGTTGCTGAATAATAGCGTTCAGGTCAACACCATTTACTCCAGGTGTGGGGGCAATCTGCTGCAAAATTGAAGATGACGAATATTTTTTTTAACTGCTATTGAAATAATGAAACCGATTTTCTTTATTATATAAAAGTAGTTCACACCTGTTCCCCATGAGCACTGGCCGCTCGTTCTCCTGTTGAAGTATGCCGATTCCTATTACGAGCGTGGCGATCGTCAAGTGAAAGCTCCTCTTTTAAAAGTGTAACCAGATTTGCCTCAGTGAACTCAGGGTGTTTTGTATTTATATAGGCAAGCTCTATGGCAACAAGGTTTTCGACAAGTTCATTCGTCGGCTTCAGACGTTCTTTGAGCACACCGCTAACAACCTCATTGATTTTGTCATAGAGCCTTGGGAAGCGGATCATTTCTTGCTGAGTAGTGAAACCACAATGCTGAACCATCCTCTGCATTTCCTCATGCACCAGCTCAACACACCTTAGTGATGGCTCTTCCAATCTTTGAATTTGTCGTTTTACAAGTAACTCGAACGAAACTTCAGGAACGAAAAGTGCTGGCCTGGGCCCAGTGGCATTTCTTATAGCCGTAAGAATATCGAGCTGAGTTAGGTTTTCTAATGGGTTCACAGATTCTAGCGATCTACCAAACGTGTCATGGAATATGTAGCATATACGCGCACCTCCACACAATTCAGTAGTTTCAATGTTACGAGAAGTCCCTTCTATGGTTGATGTGTAGGCGGTAGCAAATCTAGTGATAATTTGAAGAAGTGTTCTATTCTTGTCTTCGACAGGTTCTCCGAACGCCACAAGATCCGATTGACATTGAGCATTCATCATTGAGACACGAGCTTTAAGAGCAGGAAGGCAGTTACGGATATGATGCATCAGCAGCTGAAGTATATTTATTATTTCGATTCAGGTGTTAATTCATTTTTCAATTTACGAAATATGCATTCGTATTATTCCTTAAGTAATTTTTTATAAAAAAGTTTTTTTTTAATTTTTCGATCAACAGAATTTTTACAAATTGTTTCCATTTTTTTTTAATAAAACACCCTTTAGACAATTAAAAATTGTTTTAAAATATTACCATATTCAATCTTTTTGACAAGTATGGAGTTCCATTTCTGCTTGCTAGAGTTGGATATTTCTTTTGTAGAAAACTCTGCTCGTCTTTTACTGCATCCACTATTGGTTTATTATCGATAATATTCTGCTGTGACCGATTCACAACTCCAATTATTCCCAATTTCACTGGAATGATTTTTCCCATTAAAACCTCCATTGCATCGGTCCCTTGATCCATCAAATCCAATTTGGTGAGAACAGCTAAAGTTCTCTGTCCACCAGCATCAACCTCTCTTGCTAACTTGATAGGCTCTGAAGTGGCAAAATCTTGATTAGCTGGAGTTACTGCCAAAATGATGGAAGATGGGTTCGAGATGTACAGAAGAATCATTTCTCTGATCTGGTCTTCAATGTTGTTAGGTTGATCACCAACAGGGATTTTTGTGATTCCAGGAAGATCGACGAGAGAAAGAGAGACAACTCGATGAGAATAAATTTTCAAGGACATGGGAAGTAGAGAAATTCCCTTATTGACACCAGTAACACGTTCGGTTTCATTTTCGATCTCTTTTCGGACAGCATCAAAATCTGAAAAATTGTTGAATCAGAAACTGGCGCATTGTTATATTAGTACTGTTATACCTGTAAACACTTTTGATCCAGTATGCTCGAACATTGCCCAATCATCAGTTATGAGTGTCCCATTCGACCGTCTCCTTTTTGTTTCATCATTTAATGCTACATGGTTTAATTGTAGAATTAATGGTCTTCGGGTCACAATTCCTGCCCCACGCGGTAGAAAATCACGTCCAACAAGATTTTCTAGAACAGATGACTTTCCAGCGGATTGGGAGCCAACAACCACAATTTGCGGAAGTTGAATCTGATCTTCCTTGCGACCTAATGTTGCAAAAACATCTTGTAGTTTATTGACTACTGGGATGAGATTCTCCATCTACAAATATGCCTTTTTTTTTTAATTAATAAAACAAATGTTCGTTATCAGTGAGACAAGAAGTTCGATTATCTTCTTCACATCACAACTAAAACATGCGAGCGAATACCACATAGAATACGGAAAAATCGAAAAGACTGACGAAACGCTGAAACGATAATAAACGTTTCGAAATCGGTGTATAGGAAGAAGAAAAAAAAACGAGAAAGAACAACTGTCGTCACTAACTGAGAATTTGAAAATTGTAACAAATGATCAGTGATAATACGAGAAAATAAACAGCTGAAAAGCGTATTTGGTCTTTGACAGAAAACGGCAAAATTTATATTATATTTTCAACTCTCTCCCCCCCTCCTCCAAATTTAATTCCTATGGGAACATATGCAATTTGAGTGTTCCCGTATAATTTTAATATCTTTGCTTGTTGCTAAGCAAGTGAATGACGTAGAAAGAAATTAAATTTTGATTGCTTAACAGAATATTTGAATAAATCAATGAACACGCCGAGTAATTTGCAAAGTCATGTTGCAATGCGATTTCCGCCGTCTCAATGTTTCGAGCACACCGCGATCACTGGCACGCCACATTGCAGATTAGGCACTGAAACTGACGGCCAGTCCAGTCATGTTTTCCTCACTCTAAATTACCTGACTTTCTTTAAATTCCGCTTATTTCCCTGAAAACCTTTAACTTAAAGGGTGAAGTATGACACCGAACGGCAGTCATTTTCGGACAGTTGTCTATAATGCCGCTTCACAAGGAAATTTACAAAGAATAAAAGTAAGTGCAGATATATTTAAATTTGTTTAAAATATAGTCGAAACCTTTCGGTTAAAAAAAAGTGAAAAACGAAAACTGAAACAATAAACCGTGCGGCAAGCACATCACATCATGCCCGAATTACAATCTTAGCAACATTTGAAAAAAAAAAGTCTTCGCCATTTTTCCAAAATTCCCTGGAAGAAATTTTTATTAGACAATTTCTAATACATAACCCTACCACAGCTTAACGTTTTTCAAGTTTTCATTCTTTCCTTTTTGCTTCTCTATTTTCGTTTAACTCACTATTGCAATAATTAAGACCTATCTAATATAATTGCCCGGCTGTTCAAATTTAAATTTGCTTTCTACTTAATTTTCTACTTGGAAGTTTTTGATAACCGGAAATTGTAAAAATTGGTGGCCGTCTTTCCATCTTCCCGTTTCTTATATATTTAATCATTTCAAAAGTAATAATCTCAGAAATAAAACAATGATGTACTCCGCTCCGAATTACCCAGTTAAAAAATGATCGTTTCGCAAACGTCTATTTTCTTATCAAAAACTTCCAATGATTAATGGGGTTATTCACGAAAATCACAATTGCATTTTAATGCAAAAAATGCCACTTTAATATTATTCACGATTGCATTTTAATGCAAAAAATGCATTTTTCAATTTTTTCAATTCAATTGTGCTTTTCATAAATAACCCCATAACAATTAAAATTACCTCGTGATTGTCTACATAGCGATATCAATTACAGTTGCAGCCATTTCTTAGTAATTTAGTTATAAAAATATCAAGCTG
Source organism: Caenorhabditis inopinata (assembly GCA_003052745.1). NCBI lineage: Eukaryota > Metazoa > Nematoda > Chromadorea > Rhabditida > Rhabditidae > Caenorhabditis > Caenorhabditis inopinata. The sequence continues at coordinate 19,277,674 of AP018154.1, forward strand.
GAATATAGATATCTCGTCATCGTCTTGTGTAATTTCTGATCCACTTCGACGATGACAGATTTTTTCCAAAATCGTTCAGAAAACTAAAAAAAATTGTCGAAAAGAAATTAATTTGAAAAACAGCTTCAAAAAGTTTTATGACTGTTTTTTTTTAATAGTTTCTCATAATAAAATGCTGACTGTATTTGTGATACAATAGAAACCAGAAATTTAACAAGCGAAAATAACGCCGCAAGTTTTCGCTGGTTTTTTTCGTTTGTTTGTTTTGAATTCTGACGTGGAAAAAATGGAACGTTTTTTTAAACAAACTATGATAGTATAGCAAAAGAACATCATAAACTAGAAAAAAAATACCGTGAAATATAAAAATGGCTATTAGATGGCGGAATGTCCAGTTGCACCTTCATGCTACCTATTTCCATACGGTTGTTGTAGGACCCGAGGTTTTCGCGAACCTCTGCAAAATGCCAAATTTACATTAAAACCTATTGAGGTGTCAGACATCATACGCTGAAAGTCTTAGCTCGATCCGTCTATTTCAAAAATTTCGAAATGCTGTCAATACTGTACCTACGGTAGTCCTACAGTAACCCGGTCTTCATATAGTACCGTGTTCTAGCGCAAGATGACTTCTAATTATTATTCAAGTTTGGTGAAAAGAGTTTACTGATATTCAAGCTAACCATCTGCTGCAAAAGCGACATGGAGCATCGTCGGATTTGTTCCATATTTGAAGGCGATAAAATCTTGATAATGCTACATATTTTGAAAACTAACACCTTCTGTATAAAAACGCTCATGAAATACGAGTTATTGTAGGTTTTTGCACTCAATAATGCATCCGATAAACAATGGGTTGACGACTGTTTGAACAATGGTGAAAACGAACGATATCCGCTTGTTATTGCTGCCAGAAACGGGCATACTAAAGTAGTAGAATATTTGGTGAGTTCTCAGCTTGTTTTTTTAATAGAAATTAAACATTTTCAGTTGGACATTGGGGCTGATCCGTCAGTGCGCGGCGTAGTCGAGTTCGACAATGACAATATACGTGAGGACCCTTTCTATGAAATACTTGTGTAAAAAATTATTTCAGAGGGAACACCACCACTTTGGGCTGCCTCTGCTGCCGGACATTTTGAGGTTTTTTTTAAAATTTTTACCTAATTGAGTGAATCGCACTACAGCGGCAATATGCTCAGTTCTGTAGGACTACTGTCTATTTTATTTACTCATGTGATCTTGCGTTTCACTGTTCAAGAGTACAAGGTGCGCCATAAGTATGGTTACACATTTAAAGTGATGTAATAGTTAGCGAAATACCTGTAGCAACATGAAAATTTAACTAGCTTATTGAAAAGCTATGAACCATAAATTACTAAAATTTTTTGATGCGGTTCCTGGTTTCCAAAATGTGATCCTCAAAAATGAGCGGTATATTACTCTAGCAGGCACTCCATAAACGATGTTGAGAAACTCTTCTGGTCTTCCATAAACTTCTTCAGTTGTTCATTTATGCGCTTGTCAGTAAGGGGAGCTTTACACTTCTTCATTCGAGCCAGCTTATTCTTTTCCGCTAGAATTGCGGTCACAATACGGGTCCAGTCCAAGCTCTGTTTTCACGATTCTTCCTATAAAGGAATTCTCTTCTTTCTCATTCTACGGCGAGGGTTTCTACGAACTCGTTCTCGGACATTCTTAATTGTCTTCGGAGGGATGAAAGTGTTAGGGTTTCCGCTTTTTGGATAATTTCAATATGTAGCGTGTTCTTTATATCGTTTGATGGCACTCCAAGCTTTTGAGAGATTCCGAGTCTTTCCAATGGTACATGGACCTATTCACCTCCTAGCCATCTCGATTATCGTAGCAGTGTTTTATGTGTTACATATATGCAAAAGGTATATACACAAGGCTCGTTTCAAAGTCTTAACTTGAAAAATTTAAATTTTAAAATTGGTTTAACATTCTACATTCGGCAACAAGCACTATATATCATGATTCCCCTTGTAAGTATTTTTCTCGAAAGTTAGAGTTTAAAAGAGTTTAAGCTGGACCCGTACTGAAACTATGTCTCAGATCTGTGGCGATATTTCCATTTTTCTTTCAAATATTTTCTCTTCTTCAATGGCATTCAATAATAAAGTAATGCTTTTCCAATTTTTGTACGGCCAGGACATGACCTTGGCGATCAGTATCTAAATCTTAGGTTTAAGCGGAAATCCCACTAATTTTTGAGCTTTTTTGTTTGGTGATGTTAGGATTAGAATTCACCAGTTTTTTGTGATTTTTTTGTGAAAAGAAAGTGGCAAGGAATATATCGAGACCATAACACAATCTCTGTAGTTTCGTTTTACCAAAGTTCGTTCATTGTTTCACCAGAGGTGTCGAAATCGAAATCACACCGAAACCAACGAAGTGTTACAAGTGTTGATCAATCGATTGAAATGTGTCAATACCACTCGTGATTTCGGCAGCCCTTGATCACACTGAGTAAGTTAATATTGAAAAGCTTTGGTCGGAATGTAAGAAAAGTTTTATGGGGAACAGAGATGTTTGTAAAAGTCAAAGAGCTGTGCTTGGATTGACGGAAATTGGTCAGACAGAATCCAGTAGTGCTCGAAATGAAAAAGTTTTCCGGAGAAACCTCTGTGCACGTTAACAATGCGGCAAATGCTGCTTCTATGCGAACGTAGAATAAGTGCTTGTTAGGATTCGGGTAATATAAAGCCAGAACACACAAAGGTTAAGGAAGTTTTTCAATTATCAGAACAAGGACATCTGTCCAAGTTCCGCGAATTGAAAAAAAAATCATAAGAACTCATTATGTAGTGTACATATCATAACGTACTTAATTGCTTCACATGATGCCACATGATATCAATGAAATAAGACAGTACGTGCCAGTTACTGTAAATAGAAAGACAATTTGGTTTCAATTAGACACACGATGAGATATACGTGATGAGATATATTTGATGGTAGATTGCATGGGTTAGTGACTCAATTCATTCAGAATTGAAAGTCTATTTTCCGTCATTGATAAGGGTAGTCGAAGAGCAAGCAATTAAGAGATTATGTGATCCATGTAAAACAAAGTTAAGCATTTTCATGCTGATGCTAGCTGCGTTTATGAAGTTTCTACATGGGCCTCTCGACAAACAAATCTTGTAGTTTGATTCCCACATAGTTTCATCCGGTTTAAGTTTGACCCTTACTGAGATCTTTTGTCTCATATCGATACTTCCATTTTTCCTTTAGTTATTATCTTTCTATTCAGTACAAATTTAATTTCAATAATAAAGTAATTGCTTCTCAAATTTTTTTCGTTCAGGACACTAAAAACTTGTTTTTTGTAAGAGAAGGGAAACCAGGAAGAAACCTGGTTTAAGCTTTTTTTGTTTGTGTTGATAAGCCCAGATTTAAGAGGGGGGGCTTGGCAATTTCTGAAAAACTGGAAATTTTTTTAATTAACAGATTGTCAAGCTACTTGTCGAAAAGGCCAACGCCGATGTAAACCAAGCCACAAACACAAGAAGTACTCCTTTAAGAGGCGCATGCTACGATGGACATCTGGAGATTGGTAACTTTTTTCAAGTTGGGATAGTTAAAGTTTGTTATTTTTAAGTGAAATATCTTCTTTCAAAAGGAGCAGATCCTCATATACCGAATCGTCATGGACATTCATGTCTCATGATAGCAGCATTTAGAAATAAGGTACGTTGCTGAAATTCTTTAAAAAATTGAATTTTTCGAATTCTGAAAAGGTGTTAATTTTAGCAAAGAGGAGTTTTCTAATCACTGCTTCGTCATTGTTTGCAAGCCTTTACTTATTCGTTGATGTTTCTACACAGTACCTGAAATTAAAGTGTTTCCCTAGATTTACTTAAAACTACAAATTATACTTCTCTTTCAATATTCAAACTTTTGAGTTAGAAATTAAAAACGACTCTCAACTTGATACGTCTGTACCACATCGCACAAAGATTGACTCTGAAGCTGCTGGATTTCTTCGCTTCCCAAGATCTAAAACTGTTAAGCTTATTCCGTTTTGTGTGATGGTGGGAAGTGTGTCGCTCGCTTCGACAACGTTTCGACGCATTTTGTAGAAGAATCTTTAAAAATAGCTTCGAAGGAGTTTTGCCAAAGAATAACTTGCAATTATTGTTTCGTAATCATCTTCGTCCGCTTTGAAAGAGTATCATTTCAACCTTTAATTTTTAAGTTTAAAGAGACAATTTTTCAAGTAATTCACTTGTAATGACATAATTAGGATAGACCACATACTTAGAAACACAGCTGGATGTTAATGAGGAACAACCATACCGTGTGTTGGATATGTCAAGAAAGAGTCAAAGAGAGAGAGAGAGAGAAGTAGTAAATTGAGCTAAAAAGGAATCAGAAAAAAATAATGGACCTGGGAAACACGTCACTGATTGACCTTGACGATTATTCCGCTCTCTTAAATGAGAAAATTCAATAATTGCTTACGAAAATCTAATGAATTGACAATTATTCGGCGGATAACGTGGGAATCTTTAAAAATTAGTGTTAAAAACGTAATATATCTCTCACAAAATATTTAGAACAAGAAAAAACCAAAAAAATTTTTTAAAATTCTCAAATAATTCGAAAAGTATTAATTCCGTAAATCTACACTACGTGCACCAACTTATACAAGTGGGTTTTTTTTCAACACCAGTCAACGACCATGAGGATACCCTTGCGAACAATGACAAAAAATTAGGTTTTAAATCAATCCCGTATAGAAAAAAAACGACTTAAAACAAAAAATTACGCTTAAAAACATAGAACTCGAATATGCCTATATGAATTTTATTGAATGCAAAACAAACAATGGCAAAAAGGTGGTTATAGAAATTAATTTTTCTACCGAATCTGAATAAGAAAATTACAATTAAAAACAAAAAAAATGCAATTTGAATAAGCACTCACTTTCGTAGCTATTGCAACCATAATTCTTTTAATTTTGACTGAAATATATATTATCGTCGTAAAAAAGTTCCGACATTTTTTCGAGTCGGGATTTGAATTTAGAGGCTCCGCCCATTCATCATCGTTGCAGCGCATTTTCTATGCGCGATATATGGGCGGAGCCTCTAAATTCAAATCCCGATGTTCGCGGGCTCGAAAAAATGTCGGAACTTTTTTACGGCGATAATAGCACAGCATGAAAAGCTTGACAGATTATGTAAAAGGTGACCTACAAAAAAGTGTTTTTTTTTAATTTAAAAATATTATATTGTCGATCATGTTCCGAAGCAAATTCAGTCGAATTTTCGGTGCTTAGTTGTTACATGTATGATATTAATATGCTCAATGCACTTCATCTTGACTTTTAATATTTTTTTAGCTAAGCATAGTTGAAGAACTTCTCAAAAATGGAATTGATGTGAACAAAAAAACAGAAAGAGGAAATACAGCACTTCATGATGCCGCTGAAAGTGGAAACGTGGCTGTCGTCAGGAAACTCTTAGAAAATGGTGCAGTTCTTACGAAAGATGTCCAAGGGGTTGATCCTCTTATGGGTGCGGCACTTGCTGGATATCTAGAAGTTCTGGATATTCTTTCCAAAGAAGCGAAGACGGCTATTTCCAAAAGAGATGCTCTAAAATTGCTCGGATGCACGCTGCTTGATAAGAAAATGGACACAATGACAGCAATGACATGTTGGAGGCAGGCAATGGATGTGGAACTGCATACGGACGAGCTTCGACTGGTACGATTTTCAGCAATGTTAAAACATTTCTCTGAAAAAAGTATAGTATCAAAAAAGTTGGCTAAAATACGATGTTTTACGCCGAACGCAGCAGTTTCAAACCCTTGTATATTCCGTCAATTTTCGAAAGATGAAAACATTTCACTCCACTCAGTTTGCTATTCTCCTTCCTTCGTTTCTTCTCTTTTCACTTGCGCTAAAAATGCTATTTGCGTGATCATACTTTTCTTCCGTTCACTCTAATATGAAAGATGTCTTCAAGGCGCATACCGAAGTAACCATTTAATAAAGCCAGGATTTCAGGTTCGTGAAATGGAGACATTCTTTGAACCTCTAGAAGTATATGAATACCAACGCGAAGCACAGAATCTTTTCCAAATAGAACAACTGGAAGGAAATATTGAAGCACAGAGAATGCAGGTAATATTGAAACCTCTCGAAAATTGTTGTGTTAAGAAATATCTGACCACCTTACATACCTCGCAGTTGGGAGGGATCCAAGTCAGAGGGAAAATAATTTTGAGTTATACAATCAAGTGCGCACTACAAAAAGGAAACGTTACCAGCCTACCTTTAATGAATAATGCGTTTTTTCGTGAGATCAAAATCTTATCTTATTTAAAGGTTCCTAAATGCTGCAATTCGGATTTGATTTTAAAAAATGAGCATTACACAAAATTTATTTTTTCTAGGTAAATTTTCAGTAAGACAAACTTAAAACGTATTGGTCCCATTCGTTAAATGACTTCCATTGCCCTCACTAATACGTCGGCACTCACCAAGGATTCTCAGAGTTCTTTATAGATCTGTTGTTATTGACCATTGTCATTTCTCAAACCTTCCTTTTAACACCTATTATTTGTTTCCTATTCCTCTCTCAATTGGCCCGCCGATTTTCTTTCCGGTCTATTAACAGCTGAGTTACCCACTTATTTAGTCCCTACACTGTTTTTCTTATATTATTTGCGATTTATCTATTCGGAAGCGTGTGATGTTCCCGTGCCCGACAATTCCGTTCAGATAAATCTCAAAATGAGCTCATTTCCCTTTCCGAAGAGTGTACGTTGTTTAGAGAGTCGCAGAGTTTTGAAAGTAGCTACTAATGAGTGTGACACGCAACAATGTGCCCCTTTGAAAAGGAGCAGGATGTGCCAGTTGATTTATGACAATTGAGCATTCTAAGCATCACTGGCTGGCGGCAGTTTAGATGTCCAGCTCCGCGTTCGTGCTGTCATTTACGATGATAAAGAGTACGTGAACACGATGCTTTGTTGCATAACTACATGGGAGTTCTGGTGTAATATTGCACCAATCTCTCTGCGCACTCTTGCTCACTCCTAACCACTTAAAACTTTTCGTCAAGTAAAGAGGCAGTCAGGTGGTACGAATTAAAACCAGCGTGATAGCAACTCGGGAAAGCGGTACAAAATTATAATTCTGAAAAAAACAGTACATACTTATAAAATCGAAAACACTGTAAAATTAAATGTTCTTGGTATAAATAGCTAAATAGTTATAAGCCACAAAATGCTTTCCTCGCTCAATTCCGTGGGAAATAAACATTTTATACATTTTTTTTACATCATATCACATCTGCCCATAGTTTATACTTCCGAAAATAACTCTGTTATAGGAGGATCAAACAAAATGTTTGAAATCTGGAATCGGAGTATTGGCAATATTGATATTTGATTCATTCATTGCCTATTTTATTTTTTCTAAGGATGAACCAATAATATGAATATTCATATAAAATTCATGAAATCATTTTTGTAACTGTAACAAATTCGAAAGCTTTATACAACCAATAATATGATATATGAAGCTCAATTATTACCCGAAACTGTTTGATTTTTTCGTTAAAAAAGTATTTTGAGACGTTTTGATTTTTTACAACATTTTGAGACCTAACATTATCTAACAGGTTAATTCGGTCCCCTTTCTATATTCTACTAATTTTCAAGACACTCGAAGAATCTTCTAGAGAATTACAACGTTTTAAGCAGTTTATTTACTGAAAATTAAACGTTTATGCCATATTTGTAGCTCAAAACATTCATTTCGTGAAATTAGCTCATCTTATTCAGGTTGTGTCTCTTAAAGACCCCGTTACATTTTCTCATTAACTTCATTTGTTATTGTTCTTTGATTTTCTACTGTGCATCCAATTACGTCACCTTCTCCCTCCTTACTGGGTCATTTAAGAGCACTTGATATGAAAAGAGTGTATGCATAATCTGTATTTGTCAAGTCCACTTTAAAATTCTTTAAGTATACTAAAATGATATTTGATATTCGTCTTAGAAAAGATAAAAGATTACTAGGTTGTTTTATTTAAATAATATGAAAAATTTTCAAAGCGTTGTTTTCAGTCTCTTGTGATCCGTGAAAGAATTTTGGGCGGAGCACACACTGATGTTCACTACTACCTCAGATTCCGCGGAGCTGTCTATTGTGATATGGGGCAGATGAATCGATGCTATGACTTGTGGAAACACGCACTGGAGTTGCAACAAAAGTATGCATTTTTACTTTTTATTGAAATGCGATAGCTGAATAATAGCTTATCTCAATTCTTTTCAGACACTTTGCTCCATTGTATTTCGGAACTATAACAACTCTTCAATCGTTCCAAGAAACATTCTCGATGTCTTTAAACGATTACGTGAACAATCATCATGCTAACCGTAATCTTCGTGTCAAATCTTCTTGGGTTAAATTTATTTTTAATGCCGTTTGCTCGGAATTAGAACGCGCCGCTGAATGGACCGGTGCCCCACTTTTGGAAGACACTGAATGCTGTGGCAAAGAGAGATGCCAGCATGCAACGGAAGAATCAGAATACAAAAAACTAATCATAGTGGCTGTGCACTTGGTGAATGTTTTAGAAAGACTTTCTCTTCCATCTGCACATTTGGATGATTTTGATGAAGATAAGCAACCGAAAGCAGATTTAAAAAGATTGGTGACAGTTTGCCAAAAGCTTCATATTCCACTTTTACACCATGCTCTCGAAGAAAAACCAAGTGATCAAAACGGTGCTGATTTGGGACTTCCAAAGGCGGCGGTGTTAGAGCAGCTTCTGGAGCTAGATTTAGATGTCAATGCAATTGATAAAAATCATGACACTCCAATGCACCTTGTACTTCGAGCGAAAGAGTTTCGAAAGAGTTTGGTCCGAGCGCTTCTTACTCGTGGGACATGGCTGTTTGCTCGAAACAATGAAGGAGAAGTGATATTTGAACGAATGAAAAAACTAAATCGATTGGCCAAAGTTGATCTTCAAGATCTTCATCTTGGTAAGCTCTCAGGGGTTCGATCTTTCAATTGCATTCAATTTTCTAAAAATTATTCGTTCATTTCCCCTTTAATCAAGTTATTCGTGTTCCACTAGCCAACTTGACGTTCAGCATGAACTAATCACTCTCAATTATGATTTTCCTATTCGCCGGGCACGTGTGAATAGGATTAACGCTCCTGAAGGTGCTGGATTACCCAACCACATTCCTATTTACTCATTTTAATTCTGGCTTCTTTTGCAGCAAAGCACATAACTCTGGCTGGATTGGCTTCCAATGCGATGAGAGTCAAATATGCAGATCTATTTAAAGGTGTAGAAGAACAGATGCCTCTGGAGCTCCGCAGATTTTATTTGGCTCATTAGACTCTTCATTTCCTTGCGTTTCTTGTGTTTTCAATGTCTCAGTGCTAAACGTGACATTTACTGTAATTTTCATTTGCTCATTTCCTTTACAGACTAACCTTTAATCATTAAAATCTCTACCGTCCGTCTAGAAACGCTCTTGGCCTTCGTTGCTCAATAAAAATAAGTCCATACAGGTAGCTAGCTCTCTCCAAAAATATAGCGGCCCACCCTCCTTCTGCCGACTCTTCGCGTTCCCTATTCGTTGAAATTGTTTGCAACTATGTTACGTTATTAATATCATTGTAAAATAAACTCATTATGTATATCATAACGGATGAGAGATTGCACATTCATCTCTTCATTCATAGCGGCCCAAGATTTATGATACTCCCGAGACAAACCGCGTTGCTGTGAGCGAGCTAATAGTACAATTCCGATTTTAACATTCTTTTCAGTTTTGCATCAAGCGCTGGAATCCATTTCATTCTTCCGCTTTCTCTACTCTTCATTGACAATTCATTCGAATGTGCTTTAAAACGTTTGAGAATACCCACCGCCAACCAGCGGAATGGCATCTCTAATCATCATTCACGCTGATTGTCCTTCTGCCACCACGCCAATGTTTTTCTTTCTCCATTCTTATTTTCGCCGATTTGTTCCAATCTCTTTTTCCGCCACTGCTCGTCTCTCAGCACCTGGAGTCAGGAACTGCTCACCTGAAGATGAAACGGGGAGGGGCGGCGCTACGAAAAGTGATGGATAGAGCTGGGCGGATGAAGCTCCAGGTGATAGCAATGGCCTTGACACATACATACATTGACGTTGTCCAAATATCCGCGAAAACCAGGCAAGCAGGCAACACCGAAATGGAGGAGTTGCTCCCCGATTTCGCTTCTCTGTGTAAAAACGCGATTTCTAACAAAAAAAAATTGTTTATTTCTGTTTACCATCAAACATCAAACACTTTGCTCTGCAATTTCTCCACATATTTTTATTTTCCTTCCGGAAATTTCATATATCCTTGGAGCTCCTCACTTGCCAGAGCTTCCTTCGCTTACCCTCTCGCCTATTTATTTTAATGATTAACCGATAGGGCAGTAATATAATCAAAATTATGCATTCTGTTTGTGGTGTTACGATAAGGAAACTTCCATTTGCACATTTTATGTTCGCATTTTCACTTAACGACCAATTTGGGCGTACAGGCGTGGAAAATTGCCTCTTTTTCCTTTTGCAGATTATCAAATTGTGGGTCTAGCATTGGCGAAAAATAGTGAAGGACTTGTGTGTGTGTACTTGGAATTTGATAGCAAATCGAATCAACTGTTCTCTCTTTTTACGGCTCTCATCCATATAACATACATTTTTTATTTTTTCTTATTTTTTTGTCTACTTTTTCAATTTTAAATAAAAAAATAAACGAAAGAATAATAATTAACTTGACGGCTATTCATCGTTAAGAATTCATATTTCTCAGTTGTCGGAGGTAGCAAGAAAGCTTTTTTTTTCACGGCAACGTGCCGTAGCCTTGTCGAAAACTTGGAACTTTTGAATTTGGAATTTGGAAGATTTAGAAATTTAGAAAAAGTTTTGCCGAAAATTATCTATGAAGGATTCGCAGTTTCAAACTAACGACGCGGGAGGTGCGCCCAAATTTTTTCTTCCAAATTTTCTGCAAGATTTCTCTGCGCTCAAAACCTTTAATAATGTGAAAATAGTTGTTTGTGATTTCCAGCTATTTTTAGCTAAAATAGTTCGGATATTGATTTTTGCTCGCCTCTTTTTTTTCTATTTCAAATTACGATTATTGGCGTTTCCTCTAGAATTTTGCATTTATTGGAATGAAACTCAGAATTCGGCCAGACGCCAGTCCAACTAGCTCTGAAACTACATTTGTCAATGAATTTTACCAGCTATCTGTGAGCTTCTTGAGCTTTTGAAGGCTTGCCAACTAGCCTCAACATCATGAAGCGTTCCAAGCATTTAGAGCGTATTTCAGCTTTCTGAATCCTCCTCGCCAATTAAATCTATGCAATCTATGCAAACTTGAAGTTCCCTGGAAATATACAATATCCTTCCCACATCCCACTCCCCCCACCCTGCCAAACACTGCGCTCTTTCCCATGCTTTTTTCGGTTTCGGACACTCCTTTTGTCGGCGCCCATTTTTGTTATGTTAATTTCAAGTTTTTCGGTTTAGCGGCATCTTTTTAAGAGCTCACCTTTTCCCAAAGGTGGTGAGCTTGCTGCACACTGAACTCGAAATCTTGAAGAACAAAGTTACATTGAGTTCTCGAAACAGCGAAGCACGAATACATGGTTTTGAAGCAGAATCTATTTGATTAATGTCCAATTTTCTATGATTTGAGGTGCTCTAAATTCTAGAATACAGAGTGTATTGTAGCTGCAAAGCGTAACCTTACATTCTGCTGTTGTATTCTTCCAGTAGAACGATTAGCCATTTCATTTCCCTACAATGCAACGAAATCAAAAGTGGTAGGACTATTGAATACGCAATATGGAAGCTGAGCAATCCATTGATCCTTGCCGAAGGATCGATGGTTTCAGCGATCCTTGCCGAAGCTGGCTCATGCGGTCCGGTGCATCTAAAGTGGCAAATGGAAAATTGCTGCTCTAAAAATGTTTCAAAAGGCAGATATCTGTCTTTTTCAGCGAAATTGGCATTAGACCAGAAAGCCGTACAGTAGCCGTGCCAATTTCATTGATTCCATCTCTTCACTGTAGCTTGATACAGTTGATACTTGATAGCTATCGCCGGCAACATTAACATTAACTGGTATTTTCAAGATTTTCCCGGACTCCTACCGACAGCACATTGACGCAATGGTGTTGGCTAATGGCGAACTTTCGGTGCATCAATTATTGCTATATTGATTTATTGATTCATTTTTGCTGTTTTAGCCGAATATAAACTAGATCCGTTGAGTTTCAGAGTTGGATTTTGGGAACTCGGAATCCGGAATACGGAATGAAAAAACTCCGAAATCCGGAATTCCGCCCTTCTCTGGTGATGATGGCTTCTAGAGCGCACCACGCCTCAAATTGCGGAGCTTCATGAAGAAATATAGAGCAAAAAAGATTTCTAAACAACTCGGAAATTCTATGGAAACCGTCTGCTACGCTATTTATCGAAGCCGATCCGGAAAATGACAGTTTTCTTTGATGAGAAACTGTTCAGAGTAGAAGCTCATGTCAATTCTCGAAGCAATCGAATGCGGACTTGAAACATTCAGGATGCGTCTGAGTGCCTCACACGACTGTAGTGATGATGTTCGTAGTGATTTGGGCAGATGAAAAGAGCACCTGGTTTCTGTGGAGCAAAGCAGAAAACCTCCCAAACATGCATCGCAGACGGAAAAAAAAACATTGGGATTTCTAGCGCCTGCTCATTCTATGTTCATCACTAAGGAGGAGGAATGGACAACCTGAACTCTCTGAACCATTCCATTTGGGGAGTGTTACAGCCAAAGATCTGCCTAAGACAAAATTCAGGTGTGGAAGCTCTGAAGAAGACGCTTCTCAAGGAATAGGATCTTCTATCCGTCGTCTACCAGCGTGCCAGTCATCTTCAAGATGACATCGATGTCGTAAGAAGCTGAATTGAATAATTCTTTTTGATAATGAAATTTTTGGCTCCAAATAAACTCTCTGTGGATTTTCAGCTCTTTTTATTTCACACTTCCCGAGTTTTTCATCTAATTGTTGGCTCCATAATTAAAAGACATTCGGTTTGATAAAACAGAAAAAGTGGGGCATATGCATTGTCTCTTGCGCAAGGAAAACACACATTTTGGTTAAAATGTCGACAAACATGGCATGTGTCTCACCGAGAGCCCATCATGCATCGCAATTGAAATGGAACTGTGCTCGGTGAGCCCCTTTTTCAAGTTGTATTTTACCTTAAACTAGGACAAAAAAAACACCGTTTTCGTTTTAATTTTCTGTGCTCTTCCAGTGGCTTCGCAATTTGTTCCGGACCTCTTCTCCCTTCTTCGACATCTGGCTTTTATTACAAGATCGCCGCTCTCTGTGCCTGTCTCTTTTCCTGTTCTCATGTGTTGTTTCGCTCGCGGTCCTTTTTATTAGGTTGATGCAAAAGTTATGTCGTTTTTATGTTGTTTACTTTTGTGAAAGATTTTTGAATAAAATGTTTGGTTATCTGTGGTCGTGTTATATATCATTTTAAAGAGCGTAATTCGCTCTATCTACTTGTCTTATTGATTTTTCCTTCAAATAATTATGTCACTTTTTATAGCACTTCAAAAAAGCATGGATAAAAGGCAAATTCGAACGATTTTCTTGTTCCAGTTCAAACTAGGCCGAAACTCTGTCGAGACAACTCGCGATATCAACGATGCATTTGGCCAAGAAACCACTAATAAACGTACGGCACAACGGTGGTTCAAAAAATTCCGTAGCGGTGACGAGAGCCTCGAAGATGAAGATCGTGACGGCCGGCAGTCTGTGATTGATAACGAGCCTTAATCGAAGCCGATCTTCTCAAATCAACACGAGAAGTTGCCGAAGAACTCGACGTTGACCAATCAACAGTCGTTGTTCATCTGAAGCAAATAGGCAAATCAAAAAAGCTCGACAAATGGGTGCCACATGAATTAGACGAAAATCAAAAAATATCGTCGTTTTGAGGTGTCGTCCGCTCCTCTTTTACGCAACAAAAATGATCCGTTTCTTGACCGGATCGTAACTTGTGATGAAGAGTGGATCCTCTACGACAACCGACAACGTTCCGCGCAGTGGTTGGATCGTGATGAGGCTCTCAAACACTTTCCGAAGCCGAAAATCCACCAAAAAAAGGTTATGGTGACTGTTTGGTGGTCTGCAGCCGGTCTCATTCACCACAGCTCCCTAAATGTGGGCGAAACAATTACAGCAGAGAAGTACTGCCAGGAAATTGACAAAATGCATCAGAAGTTACGACGTATGTGCCCAGCAGGGATCAATAAAGAGGGACAAATTCTTCTCCACGATAATGCTTGGATAACCGACCCTGCAAAAGCTGAACGAATTAGGCTATGAGACTCTGCCTTATCCACCATACTCACCAGACCTCTCGCCCACCGATTACCACTTTTTCAAGCACCTCGACAACTTCCTTCGCGAGAAATGCTTCAAAAGCCAAGACGATGCCGAAAATGCCTTCAAGGAGTTCGTCGCTTCCAGAAACCCGAACTTTTACGGTACCGGCATAAGGAAACTTGTTTCTCGTTGGCAAAAATGTATTGATTCTAATGGTTTTTATTTCGATTAATAAATTTGATTTTAAACAAAGTTATGGTCATTTAAAGTTGAAGGTTCAAAAACGACATAACTTTTGCATCAACCTAATATATTCGCCGAGATAATACCAGCACTTTTCTTCTTCATCGCCAGCGTTTTTTCTCATCTTGATTTTAATTCTCTTCCACTTCCACTCCTCATTTGCTTACAGATGGAGGTGCCCGACGTGGATGGGGACACAAATGGCGACGCCGCCGCCTACAGCGACTACTTCCTAGACTACAAGTCGAGTGAGTTGATTTTTGGATTAGTCTCCCTTCATTTCTCTTGTTCTTGAGAACGAGTCAAGTACTGCTAGTTTTGTTAGCATGCACAATGAATGCCAATCAGTCCGACGGCACCGTTTCGGTGTAAATATTAGTAGATTTGGAGGAGGACTATAATGACAGGGTCACTGCGTTGTTTGGTGTTATTACTGTCAGCGAGGGGTACAAAGAGTGGCATTGCAAATCGGTGACTTTTTCCTCAGGCAAACAAAAATGAATTGGTACAGTAATACTTCTTGAAGGAAGTACAGTAATAAGGATAATGATATTATTCAATAATCAATTTGAAGAGCGATAGAAAAACTAGAGATTGGCTGAAATTTTCAGGAATAGTTGAAAACAAAAAAATTAATTATTAAAAAAATACTACTGTGCGCCAGAGAAATGCGGAATTCCGGATTCCGCCGTTTTTTTCATTCCGTTTTCCGTTTTCCAGATTCCGTGAAAAACATTTTTTTCCGTTTTCCGTTTTCCGGATTCCGAGTTCCCAAAATCCAATTCCGCCCAACTATGAGTTTTAATACTTTATTCTCATTTGTTGTGAAAAGTATACTTTTTTGAACTCCCGCAAAAATTTTTGCGAACAGAGCGCATTTACATCATTTGATTCCTCATTAATGGTTAAAATTCCGTTTTCCCCATTCCGCATTCCGGATTCCGCCTTTTTTTACATTCCGTATTCCGGATTTCAGATTCCGTGAAAAAAATTTTTTTCCGTTTTCCGGATTCCAGATTCCGTGAAAAAAAAATTTTTCCGTTTTCCGGATTCCGGATTCCGTGAAAATTTTTGTTCCGTTTTCCGGATTCCGGATTCCGAGTTCCCAAAGTCCATTTCCGCCCTACTCTGCTGTGCTCTACAAAAAGCGTTCCGCATGCGCCAGAGCTTACGCAAAATAGCGGCGCTATAATTATGCCCCACCCTGTAAGCAAGATAAGGCTTCCATAAAAGACGAACGCAAAAATTCGTCTTTCAGTTTGTCTTAAATTTGTCATACGCAATAATAAAGTTGTCAACACACTCCGTTAGACAAATTCAAGACGAAGTAGAAGACGAGATTTCGCCCAAAATGGAAGCCTTAAAACAAGACGAATCATTCACCAATCAGTTATGTAAAAGTCGAATTGTGCCATAGCTCGAGAGCTCGAAAAATCACATTTCTATCCACAGTTCTATTCAACTGCGCTCTGTTTCACTGACACTGGACTAGTGAGCACAATCTATTCTGTGCAACTGCAATGCTCGAAATGATTCCACCGAACCGAGTTCCCAACTGAAAAAAAAACGATTTGCTCCTCTCTAAGATCATTTCCTGTCATATTCTGCAATTTTTGATCAATAAGAAAGCCCCTTGCCTCCCGGTTTCCGTTGGGCCCTTCCGCTTACCTTTGCACGGAATTCCGATGATCCCGCAGACCACGTGCCGCCGCCACTTAATCCCCGTTCCCGGCAGAAGAGGTCCTCCGTCATCTCCTCCTTCACCAGTTGCTTTTCTTCTGTTGTTTTTGCGCGCTGCTCACCTTTCTCTTCTTCATCACCGCAAACCATTCACACCACGGGTGACTAGGCCCAACGAGTTTGCCGCCAAATGATATTGTTGTAACGTTTCCTGAGTCAATCTACAATGATGATGATGATGACGACGATGAGGATTCTAAGGATGTGGGGGGGGGGGAGGGTGAAGCGGTATTCTTTTTTGATGGAACACTCTCCCCCCCCCACACCACCCCTCTCTCCCCACCCGCGCTTTCACCAAACGTATGTCAAATGTCAATCAGCAGTCAAGAATGTTGTTGCTTTATTAAACTTTCGACAGGTAGAAGACATGTGTACTGCTTTGATAAGGGGCTACACAAAATGTTTTAGTTGTGCATTCGTTTATTTTATGATGGATCCAATGGGCCACCACCGGTTGGCAGCTGTAAAATATAAAGTGATATGGTGAAGTTAATGGATCTCGAATCGAAAGTGGAGCAGTCAGGTGGCTAGCAAGAGATACAATCTCTTTTTGATGCTTAAGACGACTTAAGTAAGAAGTAAGACCGTCTCGTCTCGTCTTCGTCTTCGTCTTTGTCTTGAATTCGTCTGACGCAGAGATAGGTTCCATTAGTTTTATTGCGTAAGACGAATGGAAGACGAGGCGAAGGACGACTTTCATCTTTCGTGGAAGCCTTAGATATTCAAGCTTTTCCTAGAAGATCTCCATGAAAACGATCAGTTTTTAGCATAAGGGTACCAGAACAAGTGAATGTGAAGTGAAGCAAGTGAACGTATGATTTTGTGGAAAATTTTTTAACTTTTTTGGTTTTTTCCTGATGTGTGAATTTTAAGCTTATTTAAAGTTTTTATCATGAAATACCTACTAAAAGCCCATATTTCTTCAATAGGAAGCATTTTGGTTGAAAAGCTAGTTTTCGAGTTTTCGAACATTTTTGGGGTGAACGTAAGATTATGTGGAGATGTGGAGAAAGAAGAGAGCTTATAGGCTTAAGTAGCATATCTGAAAATGACAAAAATGATATTTCATGAATCCAAAGATAACTTTTCTCTTATTTCTTATGATTCCCCCCCCCCCCCCCTCCTCCCCGTCCTCCTCAGTTTCGTCATTTTCCTCAACTACTCACTGTGTCGCAAAATCAAAAACCCAAGTGTTTCTCTTTCGTCTCTCTCCCCCCCCCCTCCCCGCTCCATGACGTTTCAAGATTGCGAATCGAGAGAGCAGTTGGCTCAGCTGGACGCCTCCTTCGGGGAGCAGGCTCCGGGTGTGATTTTTATGATGAATCGGCGGTTTTCTGGTGGCCGCCGAAAATAATCATGAAGTGGAGGTTGAAGAGTTGAAGAAGACAACTAAAAGTGTGGCAATTGGTGTGTGTGTGTGGAAGAGCATGAAAAACCAAAGACGTCAAGATATGCTAGAGAGAGAGAGAAAGCGGGGGGGGGGGGGGAGAAAGTGTAAGATTATTAGTGGAAACAATAACGGGGGGAGAGTTGGACTAAACAATTTTGAGAATTGGGATAGTGCACAATCCAGGGTACTGCATCAAGATCTTATTTGAAAGTTAAACTCATGGAGCAAGCTGGAATTCCATAATTCTTCAGAAGCCGGCTCCCCAGAAGCCGTAGACATTTCAGCGTTGCATTGAATCCAGAATCTATTAAGATCCCCGGATTCTGAATCCATTATGATTGAAAAAGCGGGTTATCTTCGGATATCATGGATCGCAATCACAGAAATCAAAAAAAGATTGTGCACTGCATGTGTAGGAAGCTTAAGATTGCGGTAGTGTGTGCATCTATAACGAGAATTTGGTAATTTTACAGAATCGCCCCCCCCCCCCACCTCTATCGGCCCCCCATAACCGGAATCAGCCCCCCCCCCACAGTTATGTTTTTGATTACTTTTGGATGTGGGGGACTATTCTGTGAGGTATAAATATCCGAAGTGCCCCCCACCTCTTGATGTGGGGGGCGATTCCGGAAAAGAGGTAATCTTTCACAATGACCCCCACATTATATCTTTGTTCTCCCCCACTGATATGAACCAGAATCACCCCCCCCCCCACGATTCAGAATCACCCCCCACGATTCCAGATATCACTTTCATTTCAGAACTAATTTTTGAAAATGAAAATGATTACATTTCCCCGGGATTCAATCGGAAACCACGTCTCTGCAACGTGAATGACCCTCCATTGAAACTGGTTGCAAATGAGGTCGTTTCGACGTGATTTTTGGATGAATAAAATAAAAAGGTGGGGGGCGATTCGGGTTCATTCCAGTGGGGGGTAATACCGAGGTTTGTGGGGGGGGGGAAATACAGTTATAATACCGAGAATTTTCAGCGTCGCACTAGAGAACTTGAGCACACGATTAAGGTTTCCAAGAAAGACGAAATAAGACCGTCTCGTCTTGCCTGCGTCATCATCTAGAATTGGTCTGACGCAAAGATAGACGTAAGACGAACGCAAGACGAGCTGAAAGACGGATTCCACGAAGGACGACCGATTTTTTTCGTCTTTCATGGAAGCCTTGCAAACGCATTTCATCGGATTTTGTCTGTGCATAAAGAATGCATTACGGGCTCTTTACCTGCATTCACATACTGCCAATGCGTTCCATTGCATATTGAAAATCAACCGACGTTTTGCACAAAATAATGATGCTCATAATTACCGTGTCCTGTTACTGCCATCATCATTTTCGAGCGAAAAAGAGACAATACGGCATAAATAAGGAGGGAGACATGGTGCACAGTACACTACTTTTTTACCAGAACAAGTGAATGTGAAGTGAAGCAAGTGAACATATGATTTTGTGGAAAATTTTTTAACCCTTTTTCATAAAATTTTGGTTTTTTCCTGATGTGTGAATTTTAAGTCTATTTTAAGTTTTTATCATGAAATACCTACTAAAAGCCCATATTTCTTCAATAGGAAGCATTTTAGTTGAAAAGCCAGTTTTCGAGTTTTCGAATATTTTTGGGGTGAACGTAAGATTATGTGGAGAACTGTATGTCTAAAGAAGAGAGCTTATATGCTTAAAGCTCTCTTTGGAATATCTGAAATCTGAAAGCATATCTATAAAGAATGCATTACGGGCTCTTTACCTGCATTCACATACTGTCAATGCGTTCCATTGCATATTGAAAATCAACCGACGTTTTGCACAAAATAATGATGCTCATAATTACCGTGTCCTGTTACTGCCATCATCATTTTCGAGAGAAAGAGAGACAATACGGCATAAATAAGGGGGGAGACATGGTAACATTGGCAGCAGATGTTGTTGCTTCTTCTTCTTCTCCTTTTTCTCCAATATTCGAATTACACCCCCTATCGCTAATATGGCATGGCAGATCAATATCATTCATTTTTGATTCGATTAAACAGTTTGGCAATTTTTTATTTTTTTTTAGGTTCTAGTCAACTTCTGGAGATACCTTCACCTTTTTCAATTTTTTGAATCATGAACGGTGTTTTAGACGAGGCAGAACCGAGGGATTGACCTTCGCTTCTCCTCACTTTTATTGTTTATAGAGTCGTCACGGGCATGTCCTTTTTAGAGGGCAAAAAGAGCCAGCCGCGTCATTTCTATTTTTATTACTTCTTCATTTTTATTAGTGATTTGAAAAGCGATATGAAGGTTAGAATATCTCCCAGATTTTTTCGTTCTTGTTGCCGCAAGCAATTCGGGTAAATTTGAGGGTTCTCAGAGAACTCTGAACTCAAACTCCGCTAGTCTAGGCCAAACTTTGAGTGGTCACAAGTTTTGGCCAAGTCTCCCACAATTCTAGACCAATTATTTCACAAATCTTGACCAAACTTTAAAGATTCACAAATTTCCCACAATTCTTGACCAATTCTTCCTCAAGTCTAGGCCAAACTTTGAGTGGTCACAAGTTTTGGCCAAGTCTCCCACAATTCTAGACCAATTATTTCACAAATCTTGACCAAACTTTGAAGATTCACAAATCTTGACCAAACTTTGAAGATTCTCAAATCTTGACCAAACTTTAAAGATTCACAAATTTCCCACAATTCTTGACCAATTCTTCCTCAAGTCTAGGCCAAACTTTGAGTGGTCTCAAGTTTTGGCCAAGTTTTCCAAACTTCTAGATCAATTATTCCACAAGTCTTGGCCAAACTTTGAAGATTCACAAATCTTGACCAAGCTTTGAAGACTCACAAGTTTTGGCCAAGTTTCCTACAATTCCAGACCAATTATTCCACAAATCTTGGCCAAGCTTTAAAGATTCACAAATCTTGGCCAAAATTTGAATATTCTGATTTCTTGCACAGGTCTCCCACAATTCTAGGCCAAATTTTTCACAAATCTAGACCAAACCTTGAATACTCACAAATCTAGGCGAAATTTAGAAGATTCACAAGTTTTGGCCAAGTTTCTCACAATTCCAGACCAATTATTCCACAAATCTTGGCCAAGCTTTGAAGATTCACAAATCTTGACAAATTCACAAGTTTTGGCCAAGTTTCCCACAACTCGAGACCAATTCTTCCTCAAGTCTTGGCCAAGCTTTGAAGATTCACAAATCTTGACAAAACTTTGAAGATTCATAAGTCTCCCGCAATCGAAGACCAATTCTTCCTCAAGTCTAAGCCAAACTTTGAGTGGTCACAAGTTTTAGCCAAGTTTCCCACAATTCCAGACCAATTTTCCCTCAAGCCTTGGCCAAACTTTGAAGATTCACAAATCTAGACCAAAATTTGAAGATTCATAAGCTTCTCACAATTGGAGACCAATTCTTTTTCAAGTCTAAGCCAAACTTTGAGTGGTCACAAGTTTTGGCCAATTTTCCCACAATTCCAGATCAATTCTTTCACAAACGTTGAAAATTCACAGGTCTAGCACAATTCTCCCACACAAATTTGGAGCAAGTTTTACCCAAGACTTGTAGGAGGCTAGTGGTAGAGACTTGTAGCCTTTTCCTGAGACCGTCTTGCGAAATACTCGATTGAAGATTGTCCAAGTCTTGGCCAAGTTTTCCACAAGTTTTGTAGCAGTTTCACTCAAGACTTTTGGAGTTTTGCTGAAAACGAAGCTTAATTGATTTTCAGTTTAATTGAGCCAAAATGAAAAGAATCAAATATTCCTATCTAAAATTTTCATTCGATGTACATATCTTAAAACAATGCCATTCCTAGTCCTAATCGAATCCTCAAATCTGAAACTACCGTATTCCACCATTGACATTCTTCTAAAAAACAATTTTTCTGCTTATTCCACGCCAAAGAAGCAGTGAATCGAAATTGTTTGAACAGTCACATTCTGAACAAAAATCTTTAACAAGACACATTTCTCGAGTCTTCTGAAACAGAGCTTTATCTTATATTATACATAATTCAGAAAGGTTTCGGCATGTTGCCGTGAAAAAATAGTAATCCGATTGTCATCGGCAAGCGAGAGCCCCTTGCCACTTCATTCAGTTATTTTTGGGCAAGAAGCCGTTAAATAGAGCAAACTGTAGTGGTGATTAGCCAAATGCACTCAACTTGCAGTGCAAGTTGAAACGAATACTTGCCTTCTCCAAGAATTCTTCTAGTAAGCTTAGCAGAATCAGGCCTTCCTCACTGATTTTCCTAATAATAATGAGGCCTGAAATCTGAAAAAAATACTGCAGACGGCTTCTTGTTTTGTGGCTTCAGAAGCGCCGAGAAGGGTTGGAGTCTCAAAACGAAACACGGGGATGGGTACAGTGAAACAACCTTTAATTTCTCGTGATGCTGGTTGGTTTTGGCGGGAGACTGAAGTGGTCTGATAGCAATTTTTTCCAGCATTCCAGAAGGCATCGGAGAAGCAACTTCTCTGACTTTTTCATACGGGTTTCCTTGAACTTGTCTGAAAACCATTGCTCGCGGTGTTGACTGTGAAGTCCGGTTTCGCGATTCTCTAAACTGTGGTTCTGAAGATTTCCAGAGAATGACATCTGACAGCATCGTTCCAAGCGATTCTCTTCGTGATGATTCCAGGAATCAGACGAGTGTTGACAGTGCGAGAACGTCGTTTTTTCGGGATCTCCAAAACATTCCCTCTTGCTTTCAGACCCTTTACCATTTTGTAGACGGTAGAATTCGGAATCTGAAGGCGTCAAACGATACAGGGCACTAGGGCTCCACCGGAAACAGCTTGGCAAATGGAAATAGAAGCATGTAAAGTGATGACTCCCACTTGAAATTTGAAGCTTATATAAGCTCTCCGTTTTCGAAATTAGTTGGAAGGTTTCGAAAATCGAACTTGGCAGTATGGCTTCCACGAAAGACGAAGACAAAAAGTCGTCTTTCCTCTCGTCGTTCGTCTCCTCGTCTTTCGATTTGTCTTCGTTCGTCTTGCATTCGTCTTACGCAGTAAACGCAAGACGTACGAAAGTCAGACGAATTCAAGATGAAGACGAACGACGAGACAACCGAAATTTCGCCCAAATGAAAGCTTTACACTCATTTACGTCTTCGTTCGTCTTTCATTTCGTCTTGCATTCGTCTTAGGCAATAAAAAAATGTTGACACTTTGCGTTGCGTCAGACGAATTCAAGACGAAGAAGAAGACGGGAGGAGACGACCGAAATTTCGCAAAAATGGAAGCCTTACTTGGCAGCGTTCCAAGTGCTCTCCATAAAAAACTCTCTTTGTAGAATGATGCAAAGCTGCTCAAAATCAAAACTATTTGGAATCATCATTGTGCTGAAAATAAGATTTTTTGGACGATTCTATGAGAAAAAGCGGCTTTTCCCTGTGACACAAACTTGAAAGTACCATTTCTCACTTCTCTTCCTCATTCATTGATTTCCACAATTCGAAAGCGATCTTCGTCAACCTTCCTGTCCTTCCGGTCGTAACCATATACGTAATACATCTTGAATAAACACACCACCTCCTTCGATTTACACGACCTTCATGAGAGGAAAGCAACATTCTCTTATACCTATTCTTCTCCTTTTCGGATGATACGGTTGCCAGCCAGCCAGCCAGCATCTTCCTCTTTAACAACATCTGTCACTTCTTAAGGTTTTCTCCACTTTCCTATTCGTTTTTTCTTTGATTGAAATCGTTATTTTCAGTGAGTGAAGGAAGGCATGAACAAACAGAGAAACCGAAAACCCATTAAATACACTGAATATATGGGGGGGGGGGGAGAAACAAGGGATGGATTGATATCTACGAATCTATTGTTTTTTTAATGTTTCGATTTCATCGTGCTTCCAATCCTTTTGCGGCACTTTTCCATTCTACTCTGTGCTTCTCAGTGAAGCGTTATCTCTGAGTTCTTGTACCTCTTTGAGACCCCACAGTCCGGTAAACGGTTGGCCAAGAAAAAAGGAGAGAGAGAGAGACGTCGTTCAATATCTCATTACCGCACCACACTTTACGAGCGTAACTAATTGCCGACAGTTCGCTCGCGATGGGGACAAAAAACAACGGAATGGAAGACGGGAAGAATTATTTGGAGGCGCTACGGTTTTTGTACAATTTGCCCACCAGGAGTTCAAAAGTTGGGAATGTTTTGCATTTTTTCGCTGTTTCTCACGTTATTCGGCTGCAAAACTGGAGTTGAACTTTCAGCAATTTTAGGCCAAATTGTCTACAAATGTAAGCCAAGTTGTCTACAAATCTAGGCCAAGTTGTCCAAGGTTTAGACCAAACGTTTCACAATTCCAGACCAAATTTTAGAGATGCGACAAATCTAGGCCAAATAGTCCACAAATGTACACCAAGTTGCCCACAAATCTAGGCCAAGTTGTCCAAGGTTTAGACCAAACGTTTCACAATTCTACACCAAATTTTAGAGATGTGACAAATCTAGGCCAAATTGTTCACAAATGTACGGCAAGTTGTCCACAAATCTAGGACAATTTGTCCAAGGTCTAGGCCAAACGTTTCACAATTCTGGACCAAATTTTAGAGATGCGACAAATCTAGGCCAAATTGCTCACAAATGTACGCCAAGTTGGCTACAAATCTAGGCCAAGTTGTTCAAGGTCTAGGCCAAGCGTTTCACAATTCTACACCAAATTTTAGAGGTGCGATAAATCTAGGCCAAATTGTGCACAAATGTACGTCAAGTTGCCCACAAATCTAGGGCAAGTTGTCCAAGGTGTAGGCCAAACGTTTCACAATTCTACACCAAATTTTAGAGGTGCGATAAATCTAGGCCAAATTGTGCACAAATGTACGTCAACTTGTCCACCAATCTAGGCCAAACGTTTCACAATTCTACTCCTAATTTTAGAAATTCGACAAATTTATGTCAAATTGTTTACAAATGTACGCAAAGTTGCCCACAAATCTAGGCGAAGTTGTCCAAGGTTTAGACCAAACGTTTCACAATTCTAAACCAAATTTTAAAAGTGCGACAAATCTAGGCCAAATTATTCAAGGTCTAGGCCAAACGTTTCACAATTCTAGACCAAATCTCAGAAATGCGACAAATTTAGATCAAATTATTCACAAATGTACGCCAAGTTGTCCACAAATAGAGACCAAACTTCATTGGAGTGTCCTGAATTGGCCAATCGCTTCGCAGTGATGACCAGAAGTGAAATTAACTTAATCAAAGCTAGTAAGCTCTAGTTCCAGAACTATGTGTTTTTCTTCAAACTGTTTCGTATTTCCACTCTCGGATCTCTCTGATCTTTAGTCATATATTGAGTTCCAATGTGAGATCTTGCAGTTCATGTTTATCTGGTTCTGAATTTACATTCAATTTGCAAAGTTGACTCAAAAAGTGGACAAATGAACAATAAACTGTGTTACCATGATATCTAATGAAAGAGTCGCTGAAACAATGATTATTGTAAGAGATTTGCTTCCATTTCTAGAAAGATACGCACACAGATACTCAGACGCTCACAGACGCGCGCGTGCCTTCCATTCCATGTCACTTTCATTTCAAGCGGAACCTCTCAATTTGAAACAGCCGTTGCTGTATTATATTTTTCCAATTGCGCGTCCAAAATACCAGCTCTTCCTGATGACACCTGTCTGCAAACCCCCTTTAACCATCTGTCAGAATGAGGGGACTTCCACATTTTGGCACCTGCCACGAGTTATCACTTCTTGATGAAACGGCACGGTTTGGAAACAGTGCAGGCCGACGCAATTAGGCGGGCAATTAGAAAAAGAAGTGGGGTGTGCAAATCCGCTTACCGCCTCTTACTAATAAAAAAACAGAATGGATGAGGAGGGGGTAATAAGCAATAAGCGGTAAGATCTAACAGACTATAGAAATTAATTATATAATTGAAAAAGTGAAGAAATAATGAAAAGCGAATCGTTTCATTTTAACTTGAAAGTTTCAATTTTCAGAAGACTTTGAAGTGGAGCTAAAACTTAAAATTTCTGTAGTCAAGTAGAAGGCAAGCGCGCAAAACTTTTCACTAAGATGAACCAAGTGTTGCCCAATTGTGGTCCCCTTTTTAGCATTTACCTTATTGTGGATGAAGCTACCAAAGTGTCGAATATGGCTTGGCTAATCTTGATGCCTCTTTTGGCTTCAAATTGGCCCAACTTTACATCAAGTTTGCCCCAAATTTAGCAACCTGGAGGTTTACCTGTGAATAGGTTGAAATTACAGTTTTGATGGCGAAAAGCATTGTCTATTTGTCCTTCACACGCACACACACAAACAGACTTTAAAAGATTATTGAAAAGCACCGTTTGGTATAGCTAAAATAGCTCAAATTTTGGCAAATTTTGATGCCTATTTTGGCTTTCGATTGGCCCACTTTTGCATCACGTTTGCCCCAAATTTGGCAGCCTGAGGATTTACCTGTGAATAGGTTGAAATTAAAGTTTTGATGGCGAATAGTATTGTCTGTTTGTCTTTCACACACACATACACACACACACCCAATTGTGGTCTCCTTTTCAGCAGTTACCTTATTGTGGATGAAACCGCCAAAGTGTCGAATATGGCTCAAATTTTGGCTAACCTTGGTACCCCTTTTGGCTTCCGATTGGCCCACTTTTGCATCACGTTTGCCCCAAATTTGGCAGCCTGAGGATTAACCTGTGAATAGGTTGAAACTAAAGTTTTGATGGCGAAAAGTATTGTCTGTTTGTCTTTCACAAACCCAAATTAAAAGACTATAGAAAAGCACCGTTTGGTATAGCTAAAATAGCTCGAATTTTGGATAATCTTGGAGCCTCTTTTGGCTTCCGATTGGCCCACCTTTACATCACGTTTGCCCCAAATTTGGCTGCCTGAGAGTTTACCTGTGAATAGGTTGAAATTAAAGTATTGATGGCAAAAAGCATTGTCTGTTTGTCTTTCACACAAACACACACACACACTTTAAAAGACTATAGAAAATCATCTTTGGTATAGCTAAAATAGCTCGAATTTTGGCTAATCTTAATGCCTTTTTTGGC
Source organism: Caenorhabditis inopinata (assembly GCA_003052745.1). Taxonomy (NCBI): domain Eukaryota; kingdom Metazoa; phylum Nematoda; class Chromadorea; order Rhabditida; family Rhabditidae; genus Caenorhabditis; species Caenorhabditis inopinata. Next base: position 19,304,521 of record AP018154.1, read on the forward strand.
TTCCGATTGGCCCACTTTTGCATCACGTTTGTCCCAAATTTGGCTGCCTGAGAGTTTACCTGTGAATAGGTTGAAATTAAAGTTTTGATGGCGAAAAGTATTGTCTGTTTGTCTTTCACACACACACTTTAAAAGACTATAGAAAATCATCTTTGGTATAGCTAAAATAGCTCGAATTTTGGCTAATCTTAATGCCTCTTTTGGCTTCCGATTGGCCCACCTTTACATCACATTTGTCCCAAATTTGGCAGCCTGAGGGTTTTAAAAGACTTTAGAAAAGCACCGTTTGGTATGTATTTCTCATGATTTTCAATTTTTTAGAATTTCAACTCTTTGCTTACTCTGTTCTATTCTTCTGGTAGCTGTTTTTGCACCAAAAATTGTGTCTTGCTGCACCCATTCTTCCGAACTGGGTGTTCTGCTCGCTTTTCTCGTTTGGAAATTTACTTAAATTGAGCTCTATTCCTCTTTCCCTTTTCTAAGCATTTCTTATTTTTCTTTTTGTCTGTTCTCCCACTGGAAAAAGCTTCTCCTTAAGATTCTTCTTACAGATATAACACGACGAAATGGGTCTCCGGGATTAAAAGTTGTTTCTTTCCAATCTCCCAGCCGCCTCCCCCCCCCCCGCCCCGCCCCGGCCACTCTTCCCCCAATGCACCCTTTCTCTTTTCTCTTCAACTTTGGAATATTTATATACGAAATGGAAACTTCTGTGGGTCGGTCGGTCGTGCAGGCCAGTGTGAAATAATGGAAAAAAATGGGAAATTTGGAAAAATAGAGTGCTGAAAGGTGTTATGCAAATGGCACGTCAAAGGGACAGAGGGATGGAAGGGTGTTAACCGATTCCAGCCCACCTACTGCGCCGTCCATCAATTTGTCTCTTTTCTTTTTTCCGTTAATTCACCACTACTTTGAGAAATTAGAGAAAGAGGCGGGTGACTTTTTGTCTTTCGGAAGTTGTTACCGCGGTGAAAAACCGCGCGAAAGGATGTTGCCGCCTCCTTATTGTTCCCTTTTTTGGAGAGTTTTCGAAAAGTTAACACGCTGGATTCTTTTCTGATTCTCTGCAAAAGCATCAGTGACAGTGTCCGTAGAGTGTCCTAAAGTGTCCTAGAGCTCACGCTCAAAAATTGCAGATTTCCAGCATTCCCTTAGATGATTGCATGCGTCCGTTCTATTAGAAATTTTGAGTGCTTCATGATATGCTTCTGAATATTGTTAACCAGCTGGATTCCCCTCAGATTCTCTGCAAAAGCATCAGTGAAAGTGTCCATTGATAAAATACGATATTTAGAGAAGTTCGCGTGGCTTTTTTCCAGAGCTCACGCTCAAAAAATGCGGATTTTCAGCATCCCCTCAGATGATTGCATGCAGATCAGTCTGATCTTTCAATCAGCACGACTAAAGTTGTGAGGGATTTGCAAGATCATTCTGAATCTGAATTGTTTTAATCATTTTCTGAAACTCCAACAGGACCTCTAAAAATATACGAAAACTTGCCAATGAGTGCCTGTAGAACAGTCTGATCTTTCATTCAGCACGACGCGACTGGATCCGCTCTATTAGAAGTTTTGAGTGCTTCATTAGATCCTTCTGAATCTGAATTGTTTTAGTCATTTTCAGAATCTCCAATCTGGTTTCTATGATGAGCTCTACAATATATTCTAGTCTCATATTCTGCGTTTGCTATGGAGCACCAACGACGTGCAACTTATTCGTACCTTTCTTCCATCAAAAAATTACTCATCGTGCCGAGTTTTGCAAATGAAACATTTGTTTTCGCTTGTGCTGTTGATGGTAGATGGTATGAGGACGACACAAAACACCATCGCCTTTGCTTGCTTTCTTCCTGTACTCACAAGTATAAGCATTACTTTTTTCTTGAGGAATATCGGAAATATCAAATATCAAACGCATTGTTTCAATTCCGCTTTCTCAAGAGCCGAAATAAAAAGTTGCTCGGAATCTATTTCTATCATCTTTCGCGTCTTCCGTGAATCCACATCATCACATTCGTTTCGTATCATGTGCATCCTCTCAGCACTTCCCTTGCGGCCCTTCTTCATCGACCATAACAAATTCAGAACGTTTTTTTTCCCACTCGTTATCCGTTTCTTTGATCTTCCTCCAGCGAAGCGAAAAATGAGTGGTGAGCCTCCGCTGGAAGAGGACAACAAGTCAAGTCCTTCGTCCTCCGTTCCAACAGAGACGACTGACTCCGCCCACTGGCTGGGTTGGCATACAATGGGAGGATAAGGGCGGGGACGGGAAGGAGGAGGACGTAGGAGGACCTCCCCTCCTTCGCTCATTTCCTTTGGTCTCTTATCTTTCTCTCTCTGTCTCTCTCTCTGTCTCTCTCTGTCTCTCTCTCTCTCCATTTTGGTTTTGTAATTGTATTGAAACAACTTATTGTTTGCTTTGGGTATACAGTAGCGGCCAGTGAAATGTCAGCTTTTTTTTTGGTTTTTTTCAGGCGAAAAACCGCCAATTTTGGGTGCTACCCGTCTTCTAGATCTCGCAAGAGAGCTCCCTTTAAAGCCACCGAAATGCGTGCTGAAACAGTGAAATCGACTGTAACTCTGAGGATAGTAGCCGTGCAAATAACTGCTAAACGAGCGAATTAGAGCTCTGTTTTCTTTAAATTCACTATGAAATTTGAGAAACGATCCAGCTCTCTCTTTTTGTCATTCTGGCGGGAATTCAAAATTGGTATTTTTCAACTGAAAATCTCGAATTCTGACATTTCATTGACTGTACTGTTTCAACTGCTTCACAATTACTCTGTTTCCCATTTTTCTTAAAATTCCAACATTTCGAATTTCGGCGAATTTTTATGTGCTCACTTCAACGGCAAAGCTTTATAGCCTTGCGCTTGCAGTATTTTCAGAATTTCAGAATTTTGCGCTGCAAAAATGTGACTCAAAAAACACACCAATCAGCATCTATTTCTTTCCGTTTTCCAGAACACTCAAAATTGAATTAGAGCATAATGAACTAGAAGGACATGCCCTTATATTTTCGAAACCTCATTTGCCATCTTTGTGCTTTGCATTGCTTCATAGAGTTTAAGATAAACAAAAACAAATTATTAAAAAAATGACAGAAAAATGCACCTTCATAGTTTGGCCTAGATTTGAGGAATACTTTGCCTAGATTTGTGCACTTTCATAGTTTGGCTTAGAATTGTGGAATACTTGGTCTAGATTTGTGCACTTTCAAAGTTTGGTCAATATTTGAGAAAAACTTGGTCTACATTGTGCACTTTCAAATTTTGGCCTAGATTTGATGAATACTTAGTCTAGATTTGTGCACTTTCAAAGTTTGGCCTATATTTGAGGAAAACTTGTTCTAGATTTGTGCACTTTCATAGTTTGGCTTAGATTTGAGGAAAACTTGTTCTAGATTTGTGCACTTTCAAAGTTTGGCTTAGATTTGAGGAAAACTTGGTCTAGATTTGTGCACTTTCAAAGATTGACCTAGATTTGAGGAAAACTTGGTCTAGATTTGTGCACTTTCAAAGTTTGGCTTAGATTTGAGGAAAACTTGTTCTAGATTTGTGCACTTTCAAAGTTTGGCCTATATTTGAGGAAAACTTGTTCTAGATTTGTGCACTTTCATAGTTTGGCTTAGATTTGAGGAAAACTTGTTCTAGATTTGTGCACTTTCAAAGTTTGGCCTAGATTTGAGGAACACTTGGTTTAGATTTGTGCACCTTCATACCTTTGCCTAGATTTGTGAGAGGCTTGGTCAATAGTTGTGAATCTTCGAAGATTAGCCATTGATCGAGACTTGCGCAGTTTTTTGAGTAGTTCGCGCCAGAGAGGACACTCTCCAACTCACCCCAGCTTTATTATTCTCCGGTTTTGAACTTTATGCCTGATTTCATCCGGCCCTAATAAAGACTGCTCCGCTGTCTCTCTTTTATTGACCTTTTCCGTTCGTTGCACAATAAATTATAAGTAATAACCCTTCCTGTAAACTCACAGATGTCGTGGCTTGGCTTCCTTCACAAAAAACACAACCATACCGCGGTTTCCTTCTTGAAATCTGAACCATCAGTAAGATTGACTGGCCCCACAGCTGCGTGTTCTCTCTCCCTCTCTCTCCCTTCTTTCCATGGCTGCTCTTCTCATAAGCGAAGCTTCCTGTTACTCTTACCGCTCACCTTTTTATTCGACTGGTCCCCGTCCGTTTTTTCTCTAATTAGTCATTCACATTTTCTATTCGGAAGCGAGACAAAAAAGGGGCAGCGGGTCGGCCCTGCTTCTTTTCTATAGAGACCAAGGAAAAGTCGCACGTACAGAGGGCAGAGCGCTCTTTATGCGCTTTTTACAATTTTCAGTTACCGCCAGACTTTTTATCTTGAAAATGCTCTTTCAAGGGCACTCTTTTAGAGCATAATGTCTTCTATTAGATTTTTGGAATTTTTCAAATGAAATTTCTCACATTTTCAGCTTTTCTTCTTCCCATTATATCTTAAATTAATTGTTTCAGTAATGGATGAAATCACAATCACGTCACATCCGAAATCCGGTTATGTCATTCGGAACAAGCCACTTCGCCTTCAATGCAGAGCCAATCACGCCACCAAGATTCGGTATAAATGTAGCTCGAAATGGGTGAGTTCATTGGAAACAAGTTGGCGAGCCGTATGTCTTACGGTAGCTCTCATTTCGCAATTCCTAAACAGAGCCCCCCCCCAACTCAAATGTTATAAGTTTTTGGCGAAATGTGTCCCCAAAGATCGCGAATGATTGATCTGATGACTAAGCGTGCCGGAAAGGCAAAAAGTCATTGTGCGCTGTTTGCCCAATTCCTTTTCCCATTCAAAACGGTTTAGCTTTATCACCTTTGCGCGCATATTAGTCTAATTTTCTCCCCTTTTCTAACAATAATATTTGGTTAGAAGATTATGTAAATCCAGCGGTCTCCCCTCAACTTTTTCTTCCGTCTTCCGTCTTCCGGTTCCTGTTCATCGGATGCAAGTTCTTCTCTCATTTTATCGAAGAACATAGTGAATGGCGGAAGAGAAAAAGAATGCAAGTCGGACAGGTACCGCTAATGAGCATTTTATGATGAAAGGGCAACGGAATGACAAGGTTTATGGCAAAACGGGCGCAGAGAATAGGCAAACGACGAAAGACACTTGTAGCAAGGGTTTGAGATAATCCATTTATCAGTGCTCAAGTTTTTCTTTATGAGCTCGAGTTTTACGGCGAGAGAAAAAAGAAAGAGATAGGGATAGAGCACTTCCGCAGAGTTTTAGTGGATAGCAGAGATTGGCGGAATTCCGGATTCCGAAGTTTTTTTTCATTCCGTTTTCCGGATTCTTGATTACGTGAAAAAATTTTTTTTCCGTTTTCCGTTTTCCGAATTCCGAGCTATCAAAATCCAATTCCGCCCTACTCTGCAGAGAAGGGCGGAATTCCTTATTCCGTCGTTTCTATCATTCCGTCTTCCGGATTCCTGATTCCGTGAAAAAAATTTTTTCCGTTTTCCGTTTTCCGGATTCCGAGTTCCCAAAATTTAATTCCGCCCTACTCTGCAGTGAAGGGCGGAATTCCGGACTTCGCCGTTTTTTTCATTCCGTCTTCCGGATTCCAGATTCTGTAAAAAAATATTAGGTTGATGCAAAAGTTATTGCGTTTTGTAACCTTCAACTTTAAATGACCATAACTTTGTTTAAAATCAAATTTATTAATCGAAATAAAAACCATTAGAATCAATACATTTTTGCCAACGAGAAACAAGTTTCTTTATGCCGGTACCGTAAAAGTTCGGGTTTCTGGAAGCGACGAACTCCTTGAAGGCATTTTCGGCATCGTCTTGGCTTTTGAAGCATTTCTCGCGAAGGAAGTTGTCGAGGTGCTTGAAAAAGTGGTAATCGGTGGGCGAGAGGACTGGTGAGTATGGTGGATGAGGCAGAGTCTCATAGCCTAATTCGTTCAGCTTTTGCAGGGTCGGTTATCCAAGCATTATCGTGGAGAAGAATTTGTCCCTCTTTATTGATCCCTGCTGGGCACATACGTCGTAACTTCTGATGCATTTTGTCAATTTCCTGGCAGTACTTCTCTGCTGTAATTGTTTCGCCCACATTTAGGGAGCTGTGGTGAATGAGACCGGCTGCAGACCACCAAACAGTCACCATAACCTTTTTTTGGTGGATTTTCGGCTTCGGAAAGTGTTTGAGAGCCTCATCACGATCCAACCACTGCGCGGAACGTTGTCGGTTGTCGTAGAGGATCCACTCTTCATCACAAGTTACGATCCGGTCAAGAAACGGATCATTTTTGTTGCGTAAAAGAGGAGCGGACGACACCTCAAAACGACGATATTTTTTGATTTTCGTCTAATTCATGTGGCACCCATTTGTCGAGCTTTTTTGATTTGCCTATTTGCTTCAGATGAACAACGACTGTTGATTGGTCAACGTCGAGTTCTTCGGCAACTTCTCGTGTTGATTTGAGAAGATCGGCTTCGATTAAGGCTCGTTATCAATCACAGACTGCCGGCCGTCACGATCTTCATCTTCGAGGCTCTCGTCACCGCTACGGAATTTTTTGAACCACCGTTGTGCCGTACGTTTATTAGTGGTTTCTTGGCCAAATGCATCGTTGATATCGCGAGTTGTCTCGACAGAGTTTCGGCCTAGTTTGAACTGGAACAAGAAAATCGTTCGAATTTGCCTTTTATCCATGCTTTTTTGAAGTGCTATAAAAAGTGACATAATTATTTGAAGGAAAAATCAATAAGACAAGTAGATAGAGCGAATTACGCTCTTTAAAATGATATATAACACGACCACAGATAACCAAACATTTTATTCAAAAATCTTTCACAAAAGTAAACAACATAAAAACGCAATAACCTTTGCATCAACCTAATATTTTTTCCATTTCCCGTTTTCCGGATTTCCGAGTTCCCAAAATCCAATTCCGCCCTACTCTGCAGTGAAGGGCGGAATTCCGGACTCCGCCGTTTTTTTTTTCATTCCGTCTTCCGGATTCCAGATTCCGTGAAAAAAAATTGTTTCTGTTTTCCGTTTTCCGGATTTCCGAGTTCCCAAAATCCAATGCCGCCCTACTCTGGTGGATAGCGCTATTTGCTTTGAAGTTGTCCGAAAATTGTCTATCTTTTGAAAAAAGTTTTCAGAAGTTTTCAGTTTTCAGCACACTATATTTTTAAGATAAAATCTTCTTCGACAGCCCAACTTTTCTAGAAGAGGAATGCTCTTTTTTAAGAAGAGACAAACACTGGGAGAAGAAGTTTCGAAGAGCCGCTTCCCATAGTTAAACGTCTGCTCTAGATGACTTCACAGCTGTGATATGAGAAAGTCCATTACCCATTTTGCTTTTCAGACAATTTCCGATGTTCGGCTCTCAAATTTTCCTAACAAAAAACCACGACTTCCAGACTTATAGCTGATGATTTCCCTGCTGAATGAACCACAGCAAACCGCAGATAAAATGGAGAACTCCTGAAGAAAAGAGCTCCAACTGACTTTCCCGAGCTCTGTTTTAGCAGCATTACCCCGTCCAAGTATTCTTCAAATTGAGAGAACTCAACAACTTGACACAAAAAACTGGGCCTTCCCATCGTTCACTACCCGACACGAACCCATTCCATTAGATTACAAGTACATTAGGATGCTTCCCCCCCCCATCGCCTGAGAGCTTACAAAGTGCCGCGACAAATGTTTCAGCTAATGCTCGCTCGTTGTTTTGTTTTTTTGCTCCATCACACTATCAGCACATTGACACTTTGGAGCGTCGTCATCTGCTCCTCCAACCCGAGTGTCACACCTAGCACATCTGGAAACTGTTTACACAAAACGTGCAGTGTCAAGAAAATGTATACAAACCTCGGCGCGACGGGGTCTAGAGATATATGAAGCGAGCGGGTTTTTGTGCCCGTTCACTCAATGCAACATGTGTTCCAGGAACCCTTAGGGGAGGGGGGAAGGGGGGGGGTGGTGGCGGCGATTAAATGAGAGAAGGCCCTTGAAAGGTAGGCAGGACTCGTAAGAAAACACTTGAAACAATAGAATAGGACCTTCACCGCAAAGACGAATAATGGTGAGAGTCTTTTGAGAAAAAAGGCGGTTTGCAGGAAAACAGTATGTGGAATACGGTTAAATTGAGCGCTTGCGTGAGGCATTTTATTGACAGCGTTCTTGTCTGATGCACGCCGATGTTTCGCTCATCAAAGTCGTCTTTCCTCTTGTCTTTCGTCTCCTCGACTTTCGACTCGTCTTCTTTCGTCTTAAGCAATAAACGAAAGTGTAAACGCAAGAGTAACGCAAGTCAGACGAATTCAAGACGAAGCCGAGACGAGACGGGAGAGTGAGAAAGAGAATTCTTACTGCAAATTTTTGCATTTTTGTTAAAACAGCACATTGACAATCCTAGCTGGAACAATTTTGTCTGAAAATTTACTATGCCATGGAAAAGAGAAATGAAAGCCGATAGCAGATTTGCTTACAACTATTTTGCATTTTCAGTTGTTCTGAAAGGAGCCCGCAATCTAAAAGATTTGTGGAAAACTTAGTCCAGACTTGTCGGGGAATTGGCCACGATTTGTGGGTGAATTGTTCTAGAATTGTGAACCTTCAAGTTTTGGCCTAGATTTGTTGAAAGCTTAGCCTAGATTTGTGGAAAACTTAGTCCAGACTTGTCGGGGAATTGGCCACGATTTGTGGGTGAATTGTGCTAGAATTGTGAACCTTCAAGGTTTGGCCTAGATTTGTTGAAAACTTGGCCCAGATTTGTGAGCCTATCAAGTTTTCAACAAAACTACAAAAAGGAAGGCCTATCTTAGAAAATTTCACTTAATAATTTTTGAAGTAATCCAGCAATTTTCAGCTATCCTGGAATAAAAAAAAACACTGAAAATACCACAAATATCGAGATTTAATTGAGTGCCATGCCATTATCACAGCAAAACTTCCCAATTCTAGCACAAGCTTTGGACACATTTTGTCCCAAATTTGTGTCAGATTTGTGATAGCTTTGTGGTCCGTCTAAAGTTTTGCAATTTGGCCTGAAAAGAGCGGGTAGTCCAGTGAGCCAGCAATCTAAAAGATTTGTTGAAAAACATAGCTCATACTTGTCGGGGAATTGGCCACGATTTGTGGGTAAATTGTGCTAGAATTGTGAATCTTCAAGTTTTGGCCTAGATTTGTTGAAAACTTGGATCAGACTTGTGGGCCTATCAAGCTTTCAACAATACTACAAAAATGAAGGCCTATCTTCGAAGAGTTCACTTAATAATTTTTGAAGTAATCCAGCATTTTTTAGCTAAGCTAGAAAAAAAAACACTGAAAAAACCCAACAAGCTTTGGACACATTTTGTCCCAAATTTGTGCAAGATTTGTGCTAGCTTTGTGGATCATGCAAAGTTTGAAAAAGAAAAAAAATAAAAAAAAAAGAAGTTTGAAAAAAAAATTCCAAAGTTTGGCCTAAACATCTGTAATCTCTAAGCAATTGTCATAGATTTGTTTCATCTTTGCCCATGACTTTGTCTTGACTGCTTTTGGCTCAGATTTGAGGAACGCTGGCAGTTTCGTTGTTATTTGAGCCAGGTCCGTCCTGCATCATCTGAAATTCGAGAATCCGCTGATATTTTTTAATAGATTTGAAGCAATAGAATCAAATTTTCAAAGTTCCAAGCGCTTCCAAGCGTCTCAAAATACATATTGTTCGTGTATCCGTTTAGCCGTTCCATCATTGTCGCAATGATTATGCGGGTATTATTGCAGATGATCTACTTATTTCTTCCCTATTTCTCCGCCGTTCTTCCTCTATTTTCACCTTGTCCATGATTATGTTGATGGCCTATCTATCGGTGTTTCTCTCTCTCTGATTCCTTCCTATTCAATTCCGCCACCTCTTCAATCCCGTCCAGATAGAAACAGGAGAGGGGGGGGGGAGGCGTACAACGGCGATTTGCATACGAACAATACCCAACGAGAGATTCTGAATTTCACTTGTGGTTTCCTAGCGATCTGCACCACTTTTCCGTTGTTTTTTTGCCTCAGGCTGGAGAAAATGTTCGGTTTAACGGTTACGGTTCGTCTGATTTTCGGGTCACCTCGAAGAAATGTGAAGGAGAGCTTCAAGATTTGAAGAATCTGAAGCAGGTTCTTTGTTAGACATTCCAGGTTGCTTTCGATGCTCCAAGTCCCGTGAATTTCAGAAAGGAGTAGGGAAGAAAATGTTCAGTTTTTCATATTTTTAAATTTGCAAATTTTGTGTTTTTTCTCAGAAAAGAGCAAGGAAGAAAGTTTTCAGTTTTTCACCGTGTGAAATTTGCGAATTTTGTGTTTTTTTTTCTTGGTTCCCCCTCTCCCCCCCCCCCTCCCCCCCCTCCCCCCATTATCTAATAGTGTGCTCATCACGCTAAAAGCACTGCAGCCCTCCACCGAATCCAGTGAACCAGCTCTAATTGTGTCAAACTCTGAGCCTTCTTCTCCAGTTACACTGACCCTTTCCACCTTCTTTTTCTCCGCGCTCTGCGACGTCGTTTCCATTTCGGATTCTGCTTCTTTTTCAGTCCGTCGTGACATAGAGGAAGCCAATGATTTATTCAATCTTTCATTTTATTTACCCATTTTGGCAGGGCGTATCAGAAAAAAAAGGTTTCATTGTGGTCGATTTCCAACCACAAGCTGCTGACTAATTCTGCATTCATACACCTCATAAATCAAAGTGAAATGAGTCGGGAATTCGTGGATTGCTCTGGCTCTTTCTCGTGTGCTCCACCTTCATTTTTTGGCTGCCTCTTTTTTGATGATGTATCGCTTTTTGGAATCGGCTCACGACGATTGCGTTATGTAAGGCAGTAGTAAAACACGGCTAGCTATTTTCAAACTATGTACGCTGCTCACTACTTTGAGCATTTTTCAGTTTCATTCGGGGAAACTCTGCATTAATCAATTTTTCTGTATTAACTTTCCTAAAACTCGCTTTTGCTTTGGAAGCTTGTTTGAAGGTTCGCAGTAAAAGACATTTGTAGAGTTCCAGAGTTGCTCCAAATCCAAAATGAGCACAAATCATTTTTGGGTCCTCGCTCTTGCTTTGGAAGCTTGTTTGAAGGTTCGCAGTACAAGAAATTAGTAGAGTTGCAGAGTTGCTCCAAGCCCAAAATGAGCACAAATCATTTTTGGGTCCAAATTTCTTGAATGCCTAGTTGCTCCATTCTCTTACCTCACCTTGGATCTTCGCTACAAATAAAAATACACATGGGCGGTTTGAAAGAAGCATGAAAATAAAAGAAACCTTATAATTATCCTTCTCTTCTCCCCAACCCCCCCCCCCCACTCCGCTTCTCCTTCCACAGAACGAAAACCAACGAAAAGAAAGCATACTAAAAACTGCGTTGCTTCCAACTCAGTTTTTTTTTCTGTTTTGCTCTTCAACATACATATTTTGTTAAAAAAAACACTTTTAAAAAATTGATTTTCAGATCGAAGACTCTCGAATCGAAAAGCTCATCGGAACCGACTCGACGTCCGGCGTTGGATTCGTTGACGCTTCTGTTGACATTTCACGAATCGACGTTGACACTTCTGCTCACGTCGACGCATTTGAGTGCCGGTGCTACGCTTCTGGAGACGACGATCAGAACGTTGTGGTTTCTGACGGAGCCACCGTGCATTTGGCATGTTAGTTTTGTTTCATGGTTTCTACTTGATTCTTAAAGAAAAACTGAATTGAGCAATTGTCTGAAATATCTGAAAATCGTTGTTTTCTTTCTCACGATGCTCTTGGTTTATCAATTCAAGAAGCTTATGAGCTTCAATGAGATTCAATTGCCTTCAATTTCTGGTTTGCCGTTTTAAAATTCACAGTTTTTCATCTTTTCCGCTCATACAGTTCAAAAGGAAAGGGGGGGGGGAGGGAGTGTTCTATATTGGCTCCCCCCCCCCCCCCGTTTTGCCATATGGTCTCTGGTACTACGCAACTTATCATGGGTCTGCTATAATCTGTGCTGCCAAAAATGTGTTCAGCTTTGTTCGAAGTTTGTACAAGCTTTGCTCATCCCATCGCCTGATAGACTTATAGATTCCTTCAAAGACATTCTCATTTCTCTTAAAAACATGGATAAGAGCTTCCCTGAGGTGTCGTTTTCGAGTGCAGACTTTTTTTGCACAGGTCCCCGGAGCAGTTCCCTAACAATGCGATGCCCACCCTCCTTTAAGATTTTGCGATTCCTCCAATCCCCTTGAAATGACTAGATGTAATGGAACTTAGCTTTCCAGCCAGATTTTCAGATTTGCTACCTGTCTCGTCCTTCTCGTAATGTCTGAAATTGCTTCCCATTTTCCATTACGCCACTCACTATGAATTCATCGCTTTTATTTTCACTAGCAACTTTATGTAGGCCTGCTATAATCTGTGCTGCCAAAAATGTGTTCAGCTTTGTTCGGAGTTTGCACAAGCTTTGCTCATCGCCTGATAGATTAGTCCCGCGCTGGATTATTCTGTTGAAATTTCACGAATCGACGTTGACACTTCTGCTCACATCGACGCATTTGAGTGCCAGTGCCAGCAAAGCTTCTGGAGTCGCGTTGTGGTTTCTGTAGGCTGTACTGCCAAAAATGTATTCAGCTTTGTTCGAAGTTTGCACAAGCTTTGCTCATCGCCTGTTAGATTAGTCCGGCACTGGATTCTTCTGTTGAAATTTCACGAATCGACGTTGACACTTCTGCTCACATCGACGCATTTGAGTGCCAGTGCTACGCTTTTGGAGACGACGATCAGTAGGCTGTACTGCCAAAAATGTGTTCAGCTTTGTTCGGAGTTTGCACAAGCTTTGCTCATCGCCTGATAGATTAGTCCGGCGCTGGATTCTTCCGTTGAAATTTCACGAATCGACGTTGACACTTCTGCTCACATCGACGCATTTGAGTGCCAGTGCCAGCAAAGCTTCTGGAGTCGTGTTGTGGTTTCTGTAGGCTGTACTGCCAAGAATGTGCCTAGCTTTGTTCGGAGTTTGCACAAACTTTGCTCATCGCCTGATAGATTAGTCCGGCGCTGGATTCTTCTGTTGAAATTTCACGAATCGACGTTGACACTTCTGCTCACATCGACGCATTTGAGTGCCAGTGCTACGCTTTTGGAGACGACGATCAGTAGGCTGTACTGCCAAGAATGTGTCTAGCTTTGTTCGAAGTTTGCACAAGCTTTGCTCATCGCCTGTTAGATTAGTGTGAAACCCATTTGATTTATGCACAACTTGACATTTGACCCTACCTCATCCTAATTCAAAACCTTCTTTCACTCCCACTATCTCTCTCTCTCCCTCCCCCTCTCACCTGATTAATAGCTAAATGTTTGTTGTGAGACGTGTCTGCGCCTCCTGCTCCCACATTATCTCCCATCGGCATGCCATCCGTTCCGGTGATTTATCCGGGTACCTGACTGCGCGTTAGAAATTGGCAGAACACCAGTTGCCGTGTGCCTCTTTGTGCGTTGAAAGGCTCGTGCCCTTCCGCTTTTGTAACATTCTGTCATAGCACTCCATAACCTTTAATTTGATAAGCTAGATGAGCTAGAAGTAGCATTCTAGCTCATCTAGCTTAATTTTAAGAAGCTAACTACAAAATAATTAATTTAAAAAATAATACTGCGCGCTACAAAAAGCGTTGCGTAGCGGCGCTATAATTATGCCCCACCTTGTATAAAATAAGCTGAAAAGAATGCACGAATGAACGAAGGTTTTGGAAAAAGAATTTGTACTTTTTAATTCAAGTTGTTTTTTTTTCCATTTTTATTCAACATTTCCACAGTATTCGTCGTTTTCCTTCGATTCCCTTGGCCACTTTGGTCGTTCCATCTTTTGCCGGCGTAGCCAGGAGCTAATTGAATTCTTTTGTACTACTACTACAACTTTCCAACAACGCGTCTCGTATTTTCGTTGTGTCTTCCGTCTAAATGGCGGTCTGTTCCTTCTCTGTAGTTTTGTACAGCACGTTCGTTTCAGTGTTTCGGGCACTTCTCTGAGCAGAAGAGGGCTCGCTGGGAAGGTGCAATTGCTCGTAAATTCCCCGCGATGAGTGGAATACGGATCTTCTCGGGTGCTGCTACCATGAAGTAGAATCTCTCGATACGCCTGTAATCACATCTGATCATCATCATCATCTGTGTCCTTCTTCTTGTCAGACAACGGCCATAAAGCCGCCCGTTGGCCTGACAAAAGTTATGAGAAGATGGCCATCATTCTGCCATTACATTCCTTGTGTTCTCTCGCCCCCCCCCCCCTCCACCCATCGTTTCCTTTTTCCAACAGACATGGCCTAACGCCAATAAAATAGATTGCGCAACTGATAAAACCAAGGAGGAGTGGAACGCGACGGGTGGAGCACACTACTATTGATGATGTATTTACTATCTGGGGGCATCTCGTTGAAGTACACGCACTTTTCCATTTTCTGAAGAAATTTGCATACAATTGCTCTCTTGGTTAGGTTCTCGTGGGGATTGCCAGAGAAGCGACGGATTCGGAATTCGCTCATCTGTTTAGTATCTACAACTCGTTTTTTTTTCTTGAAGAGCCTTCTGATGAATCTGAAGAATAATGTTTATATTATTACAGACAATTGTTTAGTTTATCATTCCATCTCGCGCACTTTCCCCTAATTGTGTTTATTTTTTACCCAATGAATGCAGAGTGGAAGTGACTCCTGGGAAAACGGGGGGGGGGAGGGCTTGGGAGTTCTGAATAAAGGTCGTAATTCAAAATCTTGTAACTGAATCCTCAGAGGATCGGTTTCGCTTTCGAACGCCCCATTTGCAAATAAGTGTTCGACTTCGACTCTACAAAGGATTTTCCCGCCCAGTCCCAGAACAAATCTTCATAGTTTATAGTTTGTAGTTTATAGTTTGCACTGATTTTTTGTTGCAGATTAGGGGATCTTAAAATGTTTTAAATAAGAAAAATTTTTAAGCTATTGATTAAATGACGTCATTACACTCAAATTTTTGCTGCAAAACTAACCAATTAATCCAAAAATGATGCTATTTTCGTAGTGCTTTAGAGATTTGTTAACTTTTCATTTACGACGTGTTCCTATTGTAGTTTTTCTCAGACGCTGTATTGAAAAAAAGCGATTCTGAAGCCATTATTTTCAAAATAACTTTAAAAATCTATATCTCTGAGCAGCGCGTCAGCAAAACTCCACTAACACAATTCTATGCCAAGTTTTCCACAAATCTAAGCCAAACTTAGATTCAGAGGCCTAACTCGATTCTCCCACAATTCTAGTCCAAATTTTTCACAAATCTAGACCAAACTTTGAAGATTCAGATTCCTAGCACAATTCTCCAACAACTCTAGGCCAAGGTTTTCTCAAATCTTGGCCAAACTTTGAATATTCACAAATCTAGGCAACATTTAGAAGATTCAGATTTCTAGCACGATTCTCTCACAATTCTATGCCAAGTTTTTCAAAAATTTAGACCAAACTTTGAATATTCAAAAATCTAGGCAAAATTTAGAAGTTTCACAGGCCTAGCACAATTCTCCCACAATTCTAGGCCACGTTTTTCACAAATCTTGACCAATTTTTGAATATTCAAAAATCTAGGCGAAACTTAGAAGATTCAGAGGCCTAGCGCAATTCTCCCACAATTGTAGACGAAATTTTACACAAATCTTGGCCAAACGTTGAAGAATCAGAATCCTAGCACAATTCTCCCACAATTCTAGGCCAAAGTTTTCTCAAATCTAGACCAAACTTTGAATATTCACAAATCTAGGCCTAACTTTGCAGAATCACAAGTCTACCACAAATATCCCACAAATCTATTCCAAACTTTACACAAATCTTGGCCAAAATTTGAATATTCAGATTTCTTCCACAATTCTTCCACAAATCTAGACCAAACTTTGAAAATCACAAATCTAGGCCTAACTTTGCAGAATCACAAGTATAGCACAAATACCCCACAATTCTAGGCCAAACGTTGAGGATTCACAGGTCTAGCAAAATTCTCCCACAATTCTGTACCAAGTTTCACCAAAGACTTGTGGGAGGCTTGCGCAAGACTTGCGGAGTTTTGCTGAGACCGTCCTGCCACTTGCTCGAATAAAGTTTGCCCACTCACTGCCACCACGTCATTAGCTGTTTGCTACCACAACACCATACTCTCACCCCTATTTGCTCGCCTAATCGCTTTTTCTGTCCATCATTCCATCTGACATTTTCATCGTTTTCTAAACATTCTCCACACCGTCGCGCGCGCGTCTGTCTGTCACACCCATTGTTTTCTTTTGGGTAGTAGCACAACAAGATGACGCTCTAAACTTTATGACAGGCGTGTGCACATTTACCTGTGGACGACGAATCGTCTTGATTCACGTCTCCGGCCGCTGAATGTTGTGGTAACCTCCTCTTCTGTTTAGGTGTTCCCTCCCTCCCGCCCACCCACTCACCCTTCCACATTGACACAGGAATGCCTACCGCCCCACGGTAGTGTGGTGTCCTTACACGCCTCTCTTGTTTCTTTTTGATTGCAATGATGGCGATTTTGTTCCGAATGTCTTGTCTTTCCTTTGCTTCTTCTTTGTCTAAAAGTGAAAACGCTAGAATTCTTTCAGAGAAACCTAATTTTCATATATCAGTTTTTACATATTTTTAAAGAAATTTTCCAGTGAAAAACCATTTTTTAAACCCGGTTTTGAAGCAATATCTCAACTCTTTTAACTTGTGCTCAAACCGTATTTAGTCCAGGCTCTTTGAGCCCTTTGAAAGATTTCAGAGGGATTTAAGAGAACACTGAATTCTTTGAAACAAGCCATCCTTCAAAGACATTCCCATTTCACTCACTGCTCTCTCAGTTCTTTGAACGAGCTTCCTGAGGTGTTGTCTTCGAGTGAAGACTCTTTTTGCACAATACCTCGCGCACACTGACAGGCCCCCCAGGGCAGCCCCCCCCCTTCCTTTAAGACTTTGCGATTCCTACAAGCTCCTTGAAAAGACTAGGGTCTTCCGCCCTGATTTTCAGATTTTCTACCTGCTAGTCTGATAGAGTGCTCGTTTCGGTAAATGAAGCGATTCTCGAAAGTGATCCCTTAGTATTCTGTCTGTCCCGTCCTTCTCGTCATGGCTGAAATTGCTTCCATTATATTTTCTGGAAATTCTATTAGATTCGATTCCTTTTGAGATCTCCTTTAGCGCAATAATTCCAGTAAGCATTGCTGCTCCAATTCTATGCTAATTTCGGTACATTTCTCCAAAAAAAAAACATTAATTTTGGATAAATTTCTATCTTGATTTTGTACTGATTGATCCGCCTGCAAACATGCTTTAACTTGAAAAAAAGAAAGCTGAAAATCTCCCCAATAAGACAAAAACTGTCTGTCATTCAGATTGTGCTTACAGCTAGCTTTATGACACTGTAATTTCCCATTATTCTTTTAAATCTATATCAAAGTTTCCAGAAAATTTAAGCTAAATTCACAAGACAGTCTGAAAATCGCTTTGATGTCTGATTTTGCTGAAATTAATTGACAAACTTCCCTTTTTTTCTTATAGCTGAATGAACATATCCAATGTTTTCGTCGCCTTCTTACCAATGTAGACGATGACCACCCCAATCACCAAAACTTCAGAATCGAATAACTCTTTTTGAGAGCTCACACCTAGAGCAAATTACAGAGTAAATTGAAATTGAAACTACGGCCCCGTTCCCTCCATTTGAAAGCGAAAGTCTCACGACATTTCCATAATCCTTCGCGCTGCTGCCTCTTCTCTTGTCTTCAATATATTCTTATTCCAACTTCTGGCCATAGCGCGTCGTCCCGAATGACTTTTGGCTCCGTCGTTCGTTCGTCCATGATACTCTTTCACTTTTTCCAATTTTAAACCTGCCGCGCACGACAGACGCCAAGGCACAAATATCAAGTTACGGACTCAATCGGACTCACTGCTCATTCAGATTCTAGAATGAACAAATATCGTACTTCCCGTGTTGCCTTCCGAATGTGTGTTCAATATTCAATGAACATGCGTCTTCTTCTTCTTCTTCTTCTTCTTCATCCTCTTCTCGCGCAAGTGTTTGACACATATGTCCATCCTTTTGGTTATTATGCATTGTAATTTCCGTCACTGTGGAGAAGGACCGGCTTTTGCTTTTCGCTTTTAACGGATAACCCCCGCCCCACTATTTTTGAATATGATATGTGTGCCTTTCTCGATCGACACCACCGCTTAGGCTTACCTCGTCGCACAAATGAGCCGCCTGTTTGCCCTTCCCCCCACCATTTTTGGTGCCTTCCTGCCTGGCTCTCCTCTTCATTTTCTGGCTAAGGTCACAAAGGTTGATACAGCCAGCAGTAGTCGCGTCCCTATGACATGATAAGTCAACAAATATGTACTGGAGGAGAAGGACTGACACCAGCTAGTACTCCCTCCACGTAATCGAGCAGTAACATGTTTGAATAGTCCATTCATTCACACTATTCACCTGATGCTGTTCGTATGTTTGTAATGCACAAAAGTTGATATATGTATTACGCAATAGAGATAAGAAATTGGCTTACTGTTCCGATGCAACCACATCATGTTGGGGAAACAAACTATGCCTAATACACTTGATCTCTAGAGAAACTGCATGGAACACTTCAAGTACCTTCATGCATTATTTCCAGTTCTTAATTCCTTCTTCCAGTGCTTCCTGACGGCCAAGTAGCCGCTTGACGGTGTCTTACAGCTTTCAAAAGCTATCTAGAATATTTTTCATTGACTATTGCAATTTGGTTCCTCTCCTCGTCTTCCGCGCTTCGCTTATGGATTCTTCATTGTTATGAAGAGGTGTAAGTGTTGGCAATTACCCGGCACTTCCTTCTGAATCCAACCTATTCATCTTATTGTTTGAACTCAACCACATTGCGGCGGTATTGTTTGTCTGTTTGTGGACAAATTTCGGTTGTGTTCAGCTTTGGTATTCGGTCAACTTCCGACGCTCTCTATTTAAATTAGTTCATGTTTCCAGTGATTCTATACTTGATTGTAGCCATTAAACATCTAATAGAAGGGTGAAAGAGCTACTTGCTGGTGAGAATATTCCCTCTTAGACAGTACTGGCCATAAAGAATGTCCGCGGGCTTTTTTTTTTGGGATAACTACAGATGAAAACAGATATTTTCTTGTTGTTTGAATATGCCACTCAGGCCAGTTTTAACAATGCCAAAAAAATTTAGACCGATCGGAGCAGTGCCAGCGAAGTTATCCCAAAAAAAAAAGCCCGCGGACATTCTTTATGGCCAGTACTGTATGATGAATATTGCCTACTGTTGTCTATTAAGTGGCGTGACAATTCGAATTTCAGTTCAGTTCCAGCGATTCTTTCTATTTTTCAGTTGCTTTTTACTATTTCTTCTGAAAAAAACCGCTCTTCTCTGAAAGGCTTAGTTGACACTTCATAAGAAGTGGGGATTGCTGATTTTCAGAGTTCAGAATTCCGACTTTCAGACAGACTAAATTGAATTCAGAACTGAACTGAATTCAGAGACAATTCCAGATGAGCTAAACCTTTTGAATTCTCTGTTATTAAATTTGAATTTCCGTCATTTTTATAGACAGACAGCGCTATTATTGTCTTAAACATCCAGAGCTCAGAGTTTCAGAGCTCCATAGTTCAGAATTCAATTCCGACTTTCAGACAGACTAAATTGAATTCAGAACTGAACTGAATTCAGAGACAATTCCAGATGAGCTAAACCTTTTGAATTCTCTGTTATTAAATTTGAATTTCCGTCATTTTTATAGACAGGCAGCGCTATTATTGCCTTAATCACCCAGAGTTCAGAATTTCAGAGCTCCATAGTTCAGAATTCAGTTCCGACATTCAAACCGACTGAATTCAGAGACAATTCCAGATGAGCTAAACCTTCTGAATTCTCAGTTTTTGAATTTGAATTTCCGTCATTTTCACCGTGATTACCATTTGTATTCTATATGCGCCTATCCTATCCTTGGCAAGATCTGTTGCTACTCTCCAGCTTTCGTCGCCACGTCATCATGATTGTTCTCAAAGGCACAAAGATCTGTATCTCCTCTAATAACCATACCACGTCATGATCATTACCATCATCACTCACCCCCCCCCCCTCCAATTCTGTCCCCGTTAACTCTCTTTGGTAATCCGTTTTATCTAGATTGTTGAATGTTCCGGACTCTATGATTGTTGCGTAACTTTCTCTTTCTGTTTCTCTCTCTCTCTCTCTTTCCGTCAACAATTAGACTTTCTTAGAAGGGTACCAGCAATTCTAACGAGGTCTCCTCGTCGCGCTGTGAAACCACTTGAAAACGTGAATGCTCACCCAATCAGGCCCGATTTCTGGTTGAGAGTTTATAGTAGAAAACGGAGAAGGCGGAGGCGGGGAAACTCTTTTATGTTGTATAGCTTGAATTAGATAAGATTTGGAAAATGGGGATAGGGAATCTGAATTTCTCAGATTTTCAGGCAGGGTCAGACATTGGAAATTGTAATGTTTTGACGATTCTGACAACTCTGAAATCGTTCAGCTCTCTTTAAATGCTTCCAAACAGCCGTCATTTTCAGATATGAGAAAACACTTCCTCAAGTCACCAGTTGCGCAGCGGGTTCAAGAAGGCACGACACTTCAGCTCCCTTGCCAATCCCCAGAATCAGACCCCAAAGCAGAGGTATGTATGTCAGTTTCCGCCGTTAAAAAGTAGTCTTCTGATGCTTCTCGTGTTATCGACACTTCTCCTCCCAAAGCACATGTTCCTACGAGCAGGTGTGCGGGAAACGAGGAAAGTGAAATCTGAGAAACATCTGGCCAAATAGACAATGCCAATGGCGTCGACTTAATGAGCCAAGTGTGTACTTCCAGTAGGGTTACATAATTCCATTTATTCGCCTCCTATTCCACATGACGCAACAAAACTGTGATTAGCGCTCACTGAAATGCTCTCCGATTGCAGCTCACCTGGTATAAAGATGGTGTTGTGGTGCAGCCAGACGCCAACGTTATCAGAGCATCCGACGGCAGTCTCATCATGTCAGCAGCCAGATTGTCGGATAGTGGAAATTACACATGTGAAGCGACGAATGTGGCAAATTCAAGGAGAACGGATCCAGTGGAAGTTCAAATTTATGGTAAGATTTTGATATTATGGAATACCAATCGGTACAGTACCGGCCATAAAGCAGAGTAGGGCGGAATTGAATTTTGGGAACTCGGAATCCAAAAAACGGAAAACGGAAAAAAATTTTTCACGGAATCTGGAATCCGGAAAACAGAATGTAAAAAACGACGGAATCCGGAATCCGGAATGCGGAAAACGGAATTTCTACCATTAATGAGAGAATATTTATGATGTAAATGCGCTCTGTTCGCAAAAATTTTTGCGGGAGTTCAAAAAAGTATACTTTTCACAACAATTGAGAATAAAGAATTAAAACGGAAATCGCGGAACCCGGAATGCTGAAAACGGAAAAAAAAAAATATTTTTTCACGGAATCTGGAATCCGGAAGACGGAAAAATATTTTTTCACGGAATCTGGAATGCGGAAAACGGAAAAAATATTTTTTCACGAAATCTGGAATCCGGAAGACGGAATGAAAAAAACGGCGGAATCCGGAATTCCGCCCTTCTCTGCCATAAAGCTATTATTATATTGTCAAAAAACCATAATATTATACCTTTATGTCCGGCACTGTAACTAGCTCTTTGCATGCTCAACGTCCCACGAAATTTTTTGAGCTTTTGCAATTTACGCTGCTCACAGTCTTTCCTGAGCTCTTTCTGATTACATTGCCTAAAAATCTCCACCCCGCAATGCTCTCCTTGCTGGTGCTCATTCTACATACACGTATCCGGCCATAAAGGTATGAATATTATACCTTTATGGCCGGTACTGTATATAGTGATCTTATCCGGCATTAATGAAAATGCAAAAGCGCTTACTCAAATAGTTTTGAGCAGAAGGGATAGCGTATTCCTTAATTCTACCTTTCAACTGCAAATACTAGTCCCCAACAAGTCCAGCGGCCTTCACACCCCATTTCCCAATCCCATTTGCACTTCACACTTTTCGAAAATACTACCTATGTAGCGTGTTGTTCGGCAGATTCATACGTAGCTTGCGAATAGCTTTCGAATCAAAAGCAAAGAGCACAGCACATCATATTAAAAAACAAAAAAAAGAAGAAGAGTATCCGAAACGTGAAGTTGAAAAGCAGCGTTATGCAATCGTGACTTCTTGTGAGCGGTGTCGTCGTCTCGGAAGGGGGGGGGGGAGGCGAAAACGACCTGGTGCAGCGGCACAATTCAAAAGATTGGAACACACCCGACACGCTATTACATAAGTTTGTGTGTGTGTGTGTGGCAGATGACTCGTGTCGTTTTTCTTTTGTGTGTTCGGGTATCTGCTAGCTGCGTCATTGTCACCTTTTGTGAAAGAGAGACACTGTTTTTTATGGCGTACTGTTTGACGGAGGACCAGTCAATTAAACGGGTTCCTCTGGAATGCCGATGATTTGCGACGGCTCTTGACGTTTAGATTCGTGGGATTTAGAATTTTGTAAATTTCCTAAACCAATATTTTCAGTCGACGGTGGCTGGTCTGAATGGTCACCGTGGATCGGAACGTGCCACGTAGACTGCCCTCTTCTACGCCAACACGCACATCGCATCCGAGATCCGCATGACGTTTTGCCGCATCAGAGGAGAACAAGAACGTGCAATAATCCAGCGCCCTTGAACGGAGGAGAATATTGCAAAGGGGACGAAGAGATGACAAGGAATTGTAAGGTGCCGTGCAAGCTAGATGGAGGATGGAGCTCGTGGAGTGAATGGAGCGCTTGCTCATCGAGTTGTCATCGATATCGGACTAGAGCATGCACGGTGCCGCCGCCTATGAATGGAGGACAGCCTTGTTTCGGAGACGATCTTATGACACAGGAATGCCCAGCGCAGTGAGTTTTAGAGTTTTTTGAGTTTTGAACAACCTTGAGACGCGCACTCATTCTATCCTTTTTAGACTTTGTACAGCCGATTCCTCCCGCATCGTGATCAGTGACACAGCCGTCTATGGATCAGTTGCTTCCATTTTCATAGTGGCTTCATTTATCTTAGCCATTCTTGCCATGTTTTGCTGTAAACGAGGAAACGCGAAGAAGACAAAGCCTTCAAAATCTCAAAAAATGGCTCCAGAGAAATCGGGTGGCATTTACTACTCTGAGCCGCCAGGAGTGCGACGTATTCTCTTGGAGCATCAGCATGGAACGTTGCTCGGCGAAAAAATATCCTCTTGCTCTCAATACTTCGAACCACCTCCTTTACCGCATTCAACTACATTACGTTCTGGAAAAAGTGCGTTCAGCGGATACTCCTCTACAAGAAACGCTGGTTCGAGAGCTGCTCTCATTCAAGAATGCAGTTCCAGCAGCTCGGGATCCGGAGGGAAGAGAACGATTTTGAGAACGTCGAGCTCGAATTGTTCGGATGATGATAATTATGCTACGTTGTATGATTATATGGAGGACAAAAGCGTATTAGGATTGGATACATCTCAGAACATCGTAGCCGCTCAGATTGACAGTAATGGAGCTCGTTTGTCGCTGTCGAAAAGTGGAGCAAGGCTTATTGTACCAGAGCTCGCTGTTGAAGGAGAGAAGATGCTCTATTTGGCTGTATCGGACACTTTGAGCGATCAACCTCATCTTCCACGTAAGCATTTTAATCGATTTTTCATGATTTCTTAATAATTTCTGTTTTTCAGCCATCGAATCCGCTCTCTCCCCGGTCATTGTTATTGGTCAGTGCGATGTATCAATGTCATCCCATGATAACATTCTTCGTCGTCCTGTAGTCGTCTCCTTCCGTCATTGCGCTTCAACATTCCCACGTGACAACTGGCAATTCACCCTTTACGCCGATGAAGGATCCGGATGGCAGAAGGCTGTGACCATCGGAGAGGAGAACCTGAACACAAACATGTTTGTACAGTTCGAACAACCTGGAAAGAAGAACGATGGATTCGGATGGTGCCACGTCATGACGTACTCGCTTGCTAGACTCATGTTAGCTGGTCAGCCCAGGAGGAACTCACTGAGTGCTGCGAAACGTGTCCATCTGGCAGTGTTCGGTCCGATGGAAATGTCAGCGTATCGAAAACCTTTTGAGTTGAGGGTTTATTGTGTTCCTGAAACCGGAGCGGCGATGGAAAGCGTTTGGAAGCAGGAGGATGGCTCAAGGCTTCTTTGCGAATCCTACGATTTCATTTTGAATGAGAAAGGAAATCTGTGCATCTGTCTCGAGGACGTCGCCCCGGAATTCGCCTGTGATGGGCCGGAAGTTGTGGAAATTTCGGAAACCCAACACAGATGGGTTGCTCAAAACGGTCTTCATTGCTCGTTGAAATTCCGTCCAAAGGATATCAATCCTCCACAGTTTTCCGCCAGAGTGATTGCCTATCAGAAGGCAAGCTCAACGGAGCCAATGGTGATGGAGGTGAGCAATGCACCAGATTTGTATGACGCAACAAGTGAAGAAAGAGAAAAAGGCTCAGTTTGTTCGGAATTCCGACTCCCATTTTCGGTGAAAGAGGAGTTGGCTCGACTTTTGGATATGCCGAATGAGTCTCATTCCGATTGGAGAGGACTCGCGAAGAAACTACACTACGACAGGTATCTCCAGGTAAGAATATCATTATCTACTAGCAGTGTGTTGTTTCGAAAAATTCTCGAAAAATTCTCGAGAAATTTTTCTCGTTGATTTCTCGAGATTTTTTCGAAAATTTTCGAGAATTGTTCGGAAAATTTTCTCGAGGAATCGCGAAAAATGATTTGAATGGAAATACGATAAGCAACGCTCTTTGCGTTATTTCGGAGCGTCGTTCGAACTAGTTTATTATTATTTTTTGTCGAAAATTTTTTTTTCGAAAATTTCTCGAAAAATTCTCCAGAAATCAACGAGAAACATTTCTCGAAAAATTTCTCGAAGAATCGCGAAAAATGATTTGAATGGAAATACGATAAACAACGCTCTTTGCGTTATTTCGGAGTGTCGTTCGAACTAGTTTATTATTATTTTTTGTCGAAATTTTTTTTTTCGAAAAATTCTCCAGAAATCAACGAGAAACATTTCTCGAAAAATTTCTCGAAGAATCGCGAAAAATGATTTGAATGGAAATACGATAAGCAAAGCTCTTTGCGTTATTTCGGAGCGTCGTTCGAACTAGTTTATTATTATTTTTTGTCAAAAATTTTTTTTTCGAAAATTTCTCAAAAAATTCTCCAGAAATCAACGAGAAACATTTCTCGAAAAATTTCTCGAGGAATCGCGAAAAATGATTTGAATGGAAATACGATAAACAACTCGCTTTGCGTTATTTCGCAGTGTCGTTCGAACTAGTTTATTATTATTTTTTGTCGAAATTTTTTTTTTCGAAAAATTCTCCAGAAATCAACGAGAAACATTTCTCGAAAAATTTCTCGAAGAATCGCGAAAAATGATTTGAATGGAAATACGATAAGCAAAGCTCTTTGCGTTATTTCGGAGCGTCGTTCGAACTAGTTTATTATTATTTTTTGTCAAAAATTTTTTTTTCGAAAATTTCTCAAAAAATTCTCCAGAAATCAACGAGAAACATTTCTCGAAAAATTTCTCGAGGAATCGCGAAAAATGATTTGAATGGAAATACGATAAACAACTCGCTTTGCGTTATTTCGCAGTGTCGTTCGAACTAGTTTATTATTATTTTTTGTTGAAATTTTTTTTTCGAGAATTTTCGAAATTTTTCAAGAATTTCTCGAGAAATTCTCGAGACATTTTTCTCTTTGATTTTTCGGAAAATGTTCGAGAAATTTTCCGGAAATTTCTCGAGAAATTTTTCTCGTTGATTTTTCGGAAATTTTTCGAGAAATTTTTCGAAAAATTCTCGAAATATTCTTGAGAAATTAACGAGAAACATTTCTCGAGAATTTTTCGGAAATTTTTCGAGAATTTTTCGGAAAAATTTCTCGAAATGCTTTCGAAACGACACACTGTATACTAGTATTCCTAGTTGTCTCAAAACGTTTTTTTTATTCTTTAATTTTCAGTTCTTCGCCTCATTTCCTGACTGTTCTCCAACATCCCTGCTTCTTGACCTGTGGGAGGCTTCCTGCTCCGGCTCGGCTCGCGCTGTCCCCGATCTTCTCCAAACGCTTCGAGTAATGGGACGTCCTGACGCCGTTATGGTTTTGGAGAGATTTCTGTCAGCGTTCCCGCAAATATTGTCCCCGTAGCCGTGGAACTTCTCTCCCATTTTGCACAAACCACAAACCACTATAGATTCTACGTCGTCATTATATGGGTATCATCTTGGACATCTTCAATGTCGTGTTTGCTCGTTTTTTGCTCTGAAACCGGTACCACTCTCTCCCCCCAATGCCTGCCCTCAATGCCTCCATGATGTGCTCCATGAATTTACTCTATGTCTGTAATTATTTCTTTTTGATGTTGATTCTGGTCCATCGGTGTATGTATTAATCGGTCGAATAATGTCTCATTTTGAATGAAATTTCAATTTTCAGAAATCCTACTTACTTACTTAGATACTTAGACGCCCGTAGTCGGCTGGGAGTCATCCCAGCGGCGGGCACATGTTTTCCATCGGTTTCGGTCTTGGGCGGTTTGGGACGGCCGAGTGTTCTTTTCACGTCCCGTGGGTACCAGAAGGTTGATCTTGTTGTCCAACGATCGTCTTGTCTTCTTACAACATGCCCGGCCCAAAGATGTTTTGCTCGTCGGATGTAGGTGACGGCATCTTGGATTCCGGATTGTTGTCGGAGGTCGGCGCTCCAGAGGCCTTTGTCGCGACTGTTCGCGACGGTTGGTTCCCAGCAGAGTCCGTTCCAGTGCTCAGAAATCTCTTTTCAGAAAAAGAATCCTTAACAAAAAGAAAGGGAAAAGCAGTGCATAACAATAAAAGATATTTCTTAGAATCGGATTCCGCGCCACCTCTTAGTTTGCGATTTTACAGGAACAGGACCTGATGAACATGGGACCACTTGACATTTCCGAGTGTCTCTCTCCCTTCCTTCTTCCCCTTTCGCTTCGTCTTCTTCTTCTCCTCCCTCTTTGCCATCTTTCGAAACTTCTCTAATTCCAACGGAACGATTCAAATCAAACGTCGCCGCTACTCTACCAAATGTGTGTCGTAACATTGTGTCGGCCTTCTCCTCATCCTCTATAATGTTTCGGCAGTCGGAAACGTCGTCTTGGGGATTACGTCTTGTCAAAATTCGGGGTGGGGGAGTGCAAGGAGATGTCCCCCGAGCTCTAATCAATTTGGAATAAGTGTTTCGTAATACTTATTTTTATGGAAATTCCAGTTTGAAGACGTTCTCAACTGGGGGGGGGGGGGTTCAATAAGCCACGAAAACAAATTCATCGGTTGTGCAGCTCACACGAAGTACAGTACCGGCCATAAAGGTATTATGTATATTATGGTTGCCATTCGAAACACAGTCAGTGTCGCTGCCCCCACAGTCTTTCTTGCTCCAGGTGCATTTTCAGCTTTTTCAGATATATAAGTTACCTTCTTCTGATTCCATTTCCTAAAAATCACCACACCCCGCAATGCTCTTCTTGCCGGTGCTCATTCTACATACCGTACTGGCCATAAAGGTATATTAGGTTGATATTAGGTTCTTTCGGCAATATAATACCTTTATGGCCGGTACTGTACCTGCAGGGTGCTCTGTGGCACGATGGTATTCTGCAGAGAATTCCGGATTCCGCCGTTTTTTTTCCAGGATTCCAGATTCCGTGAAAGAAAAGTTTTTCCGTTTTCTGGATTCCGGATTCCGGGTTCCCAAAATCCAATTCCGCCGTACTCTGCAGAGAAGGGCGGAATTCCGGATTCCGCCGTTTTTTTTCATTCTGTCTTCCGGATTCCAGATTCCGTGTAAAAATTTTTTTTTTCCGTTTTCCGTTTTTCGGATTCCGAGTTCGTTAGATTCAACTCCGCCCTACTCTAGTATTCTGGAGATAACTTGACTCATTCTGCTTTCAAACTTCTCTTCAACGACTCCAAATTAGGATGCAGGCGTGCTTGAACCCTCGACTGAAAAACACCATATCTGGAATAGTCAAGCGGATTCAAGAGGCTGGCCACTCGGAAAGGCCACTTGCGAAGAATCGAGAGAAATTGGCCGTTCAAATTAAAAAATACTGAAAATAATGGAAATAAGATTACTGCACGAAATATGCGCCAGCGGCCACAAGCTGGCGCGAAACTCGTGTTACCATACTTTTGTAATAAAAAAGTGCATCAGAAAAAGGTACACCGATTACAGATTCACAGATATGCACAGCAAATTTTCAAAATAGTAAATGCCAAGGAAAATTGAAAAAAAACGCCGTTGAAAAATTGGAACTTGGAAAGCAACTAATAATTCCACTTTGACATTATTAAAGGCTGAAAATTGGTAGTATTCACTAATAACTACTTACTCTAGAAAATGAAATTACAAGAAACAAAAAAATGCATAGTAGGATTCGAACTTGCGACCCCCAGGCTTCCAAACCATTCCACTGTCACTACACCACCGCTGCTTACGGGAATGGATGATATGGAAGCATAGAGAAGAGTGAGGTCGCGAGATGGGGGGAGAACTTCAGATGCGATGAAACTTCAGATGCGAATATTCAGCTTCTGGAGAGTTTTGGGCAAAAAAAAAGTTTGCCATGGTTTTCAGCATGCTCGAAAGTGTATCTGTACAAATTTTCATAAAATTCTCAACCATTATCTAAAAACAGTTCCCTTGTTAGATTAATCAATGCGGAATCCATTTCTTCTAATCTTAATCATTGAGTGCTAATGGATGGTGATTCCAACCATTTGCACTTACAGTACTCGCCATAAAGGAATGATATCATCGTTTTTTCCACCATATCTCATTTGTACTTGGGTACGGCCTTGTGCTCTTCCAGCGAGAATTGCAGTTTGGACTCCACATAATTTTACGTTCACTCCAAACATTTTCGAAAACTCGAAAACTGGCTTTCCAACCAAAATTCTTCCTATTGAAGAAATATGGGTTTTTAATAGGTGTTTCATGATAGAAACTTAAAATAGGCTTAAAATTCACACATCAGGAAAAATCTAGAATTTTATGAAAAAGGACATTAAAATTTTCCACAAAATTTCACTTGCTCAAAACTGTAAAAAAAAATACTATGTACTATCCCGTTTACATCTTACTTACTTAGTTACTTAGTCAATCCGTCAGTAGCTTGTTTGAGCGCGGATCACAGCTAACCATGCAATCCCGTTTACATCATTTAAAAATATTTAATCACAGAAAAATGCGACAGAAACAATATTAGAAAAAATCGAAAAAAATGGTGATTACAAAATGAGGTGTGCATTAGGGCGCCTTTTCCCAAATTTCATCATAATTGTTGTGCTACCGTGTCAGCTAGCACTACAACCTCCCTGAAAGTTTCAGGAAGATTGTTCGACGTTTCAGGTAGTTCTGGTCAAAAAACACCTATAATATATACCTTTATGGCCAGTACTGTACTTGCTTAGTCGATCCATCAGTCGCTTGTCTTACCCCTTACGATCTTGGACGATGGTGGTACATGAAGTGGTCAGCCGATTTCCTTTTCTGATTAAAAAAAAACCATTTGCACTGCTCTTATAAATTAAATATTGAAATTCAAAAGTAGACATACTCTGAGCAGGTCATTCTCCTGAAGAACTAATGTATCTGAAATTCTTAAAATATATTGAATAGTGCAAATACTAAATACAAATGAACTCGCAAATAAATATCGCAAAAGGATATCCCCCGACAATCGAAATGATTAATGGAGCAATTCAAATTCTCGAGCAAGACATTTTCCAGTTTGTTATCAATTCACAATCTCTTACTATCCTATGTACTTGATTCATTTTTTCCAATGCCTCTTTTCAATCTCTAAACTCATTAATTAGAAGCAAGTGTGCTCGGTTTCTTGTCCTTCATCTTGCTCCTCTTATCTCAGTTTTCAATCCGGAACTCTGGTCAACCATCCATGAATCTTTTTCATGCTCCTCTGTCAAGTGAGCACTGCGGATGGCGCAATGAAATTGTGAATTCCTATAGAGTGGTATGACAGATGATCGATTGCTGCTAAAAGGAAATTGGAAGGGAGCGAAAAGCGAGATTATGAGGGACGGGAAAGTCGAGCAATTGAATGGCATGTAAAGGGAGTTAAAAGTGAGCATCAGAAGTATAGCGCATGGGATTTGGGATTTTGCATTTCCAGAATTCGGGTTCCAGATGGTGAGAAGTGAATGACTTTGTACGATCAGTCGTTTCAAAAAACTGTCTACAAAAACAAATTTTTAGGCAGATCGACCAACTTTGGCTAGATCTAGAAAATAAATCTCAAAGCGCGCTATCAGTTTTTGTTAATTTCGCAGCCAGAAATAAGTATAAAAAGCCGATATTCTCATCATTTTAACGTCATTTTTTTCATTTTCCTGGATCACGCACTTATCTGCTGCGAATGGAGCTCAAATCGATGTATTGGCTACAAGAAGAATCACAAGGACTTCCAATTCGGAAGACACCTCAAAGCAGTATCCAGTTAGCTACGAAGACCAACTTCCTAGGAACCATTGGGAAGTCCAAGGAAACCAAGGAAAGTCTCTTCGTAAACATCGAGCAACCCAACGTGATGTATCCAACTCGACCAAGTCCGCCAACAACATCAAGGCGGAAGTTCCAGCTCTCAGTGTTAAAAAGCACGGCTCTCAGGGCTATAATTCGAGACGCAATTGACGTCTGCTCTTCGTATCAAATCTAAAGATAGAACCAAAGTCAAAACCAAGCCACAACTTCAGTGGTCAACACCTCCAGAACTTCGTGGATAGCATGCCAAACCGTATTTATGAACTACAATTGTTCTTCAAGGAAATCCAATTGCTCAGTTTCTTAATAAAAATTTTAGTTTTCGAAAGTGTCCCAGTTTGCTTGCAAGACACCTACTCGATTCACGGGGATCTTCTTTGACCAATGCCAGTAGCTCGTTTTCATCAACTACTTAGGGGCATCCACCACCATGATCTGCTGTTACATGAATAACAATACAAGGCCCTATTAATAGATTGATTCGATCCGCGGTTTGCCTTGTTCAAGAGCCAGAACCGTGCTCATAACCGCTGATAACAATTTGAACCGGAGTGAAGCTTAATCTTTCCATTGAACCAGATTTTTGTATAAATGTAGCCCATAGGCTGTTCCATGTACCTCCATCATGAAATGTTCTAGAAGCTTCTCGAATTTTCTATTGGAAAGTGATGCAAAGCATTTGATTCTACTTAGTAGATCTTGTGAAAATTTACCGACGGATCTGCCTAAAAAGTAGCTTCTGTAGCTTTTCCCGCTAAAATGATCGTGTGAGTTCATCAGCTTTTTGCCACTGAAAGCTCCAACTTCCGCGTTTATATTGTTGGCGGTCTTGGTCGAGTTGGATGCACCACGAGATTCTGTATTGACGAAAAGTCAGTTTCATTTGTCTTCCCGATCTTAAAGCTGATCGAGAAGTTGGGTTTCGCACCTAACTTGATGCTGGTCTGAGGTGTCTTCCGAATTGGAAGTCCATCTTACATCCAAAACATCGATTTGGGCTTTTTTTGCAGCATAATGATGACATAAAAATACAGAGAATATGCGCTTTTTATACAGGTTCAAGTGATCACTTCAAAGTTGACCGATTTGCTTAAAAATTTCTTTCTGTAGCTGCATTTTTGGCATGACTGATCGTATACAGGGTGAGGCATAATTATAGCGCCGCTACTTTGCTCAAGCTCAGACGCATGCGGAACGCTTTTTGTAGCGCACAGTATTATTTTTTTAATTAATTATTTTGTTTTTAACTATTCCTGAAAATTTCAGCCAATTACATATGTACAGTACCGGCCAAA
Source organism: Caenorhabditis inopinata (assembly GCA_003052745.1). Lineage (NCBI taxonomy): Eukaryota > Metazoa > Nematoda > Chromadorea > Rhabditida > Rhabditidae > Caenorhabditis > Caenorhabditis inopinata. The sequence goes on from AP018154.1 coordinate 19,336,464, forward strand.
AAGGTATTCGCAAACAGTTTTTCGAGCATAACTTTTCTGAAACTTCCCGGATCGTTTTGATATTTTGAGATAAAATTTAAAACGGTATAAGAAGTTGATTCAACAACAAGAATAATCAAATTTTCAAAAATTTGAAAAAATATCGAAAAATTTATGAAAAAGGCGAAAAACCGAAAAATGGAACGTTGACTTTTGAGATCTAGGAAAGACCGGTAAATGAAAAATAACAATAAAACATGATTAAAATAGTTTTAATACTTTGTTAGGTAGCCTTTGGCGTCGATGACCGCCTGAAATCTTTTTGCCATCGAGTCGAGAAGGGTGTCGATCACAGACATCGTGATGGCCTGCTAGACAGATTGGAGTTGATCGAATTTCTGATTGGCATTCGATGTACGGACCCCTCTAAGTTGTCTCTCGACATGCTCCCAGATGTGTTCGATCGGATTCAAGTCAAGAGAACGATTGGGAAAGTCCAAAGATCCACGTGGTGGCGTCGGAACCAGTCCTTGATGTGCTTCGAGGTGTGCTTCGGGTCGTTATCTTGTTGAAAAACAAACGCCCGGCCCACATTAGACCGTGCCCAGGGTCTCATTGTGTTTTAAAAGATGTCTTCTTACACAAATCAATCCATGATGCCTGTAATTCTTCTCAGGAGGCTGATTGAAGTCCCCGAGAAACGTAGCGTAGCATGGGCCAGAGCTCATCTTCACTGGGGGCGCCAGGATTGGGCTAATCACGTGTTCGGTGACGAATCCAAGTATAATCTGTTTGGTACTGACGCTGTCAAATGGATTCGCCGTCCGGTTGGATGTCGGTTCAATCCCAGCTACCAGCTCCAAACCGAGGTGGTTTGGAGCTGTTTCTCTGGGACTTCAATCGGCCCCCTGAGAAGAATTACGGGCATCATGGATCGATTTGTGTAAGACGACATCTTTAAAAACACAATGAGACCCTGGGCACGGTCTAATGTTGGCCGGGCGTTCGTTTTTCAGCAGGATAACGACCCGAAACACACCTCGAAGCACATCAAGGACTGGTTTCGACGCCGTCACGTGGCTCTTCTGGACTGGCCCCGTCAATCTCCTGACTTGAATCCGATCGAACACCTCTGGGAGCATGTCGAGAGACAACTCAGAGGAGTCCGTGCATCGAATGTCAATCAGAAATTCGATCAACTCCAATCTGTCTGGAAGGCCATCCCCCTGTCTGTTATCGACACCCTTCTCGACTCGATGCCAAGAAGATGTCAGGCGGTCATCGACGCCAAAGGCTACCCAACGAAGTATTAAAACTATTTTCATCATGTTTTATTGTAGTTTTTCATTTACCGGTCTTTCCTAGATCTCAAAAGTCAAAGTTCCATTTTTCGGTTTTTCGCCATTTTCATAAATTTTTCGATATTTTTTCAAATTTTTGAAAATTTGATTATTCTTGTTGTTGAATCAACTTCTTATACCGTTTTAAATTTTGTCTCAAAATATCAAAACGATCCGGGAAGTTTCAGAAAAGTTATGCTCGGAAAACTGTTTGCGAATACCTTTTTGGCCGGTACTGTATATTAACTTTGAAGGTAATGGTGGCTGCTTCTCCATTCCGATTTGCAATTGTAGAGTGTGCGAAGAAAGGATTGTAGGAGCATTCACTTCTCACCATCTGATTCTGGAAACTCTTAAAATCGGTTTTTTTTTTGGGGGGGGGGGGGAGGGAGTGAGCTATAATTTTGAAGCGCACTCCAGAATGAATCCTCCTCATTTCTTTTTCAGTTTTGAAGGTATCGGATCATTAAAACAGATTTCAAAATTCTATTGGCAGTTGGTGGCTTAATTGGGAAGCAGTCAAATAATGATTCATTGCAAAAACTTTTGTATTTTCCACAAATTCCATTTTTTTTCGGCTCCTCACTCAATATTAAGATGATATTCTAAAAACGGTGTCTCTCTCTCTCTATGATTTCACATTTCTCTCTTTATTCATCTCATTGCAGCTGAGCCAACATTCATTTTCATTCTTTCCCGTTGTTCGTCCGTCCGCTTCCCCTTCCCCCCCCCCCCCCCCGCCCGCTTACAATTCCCAAACAGACTGACAGAAACTGACGATGAAACTAATTCTTCTCACCTTTCTATTATTTTCTATGCAATTTGGGGGCAATTTGGCGCAACTCGTCTCTCAACAAGAATTATTGGGCGTTCAAAGCCAAGGAAGATATAAATATATTTGCGGATCCGATCCATACCGATTTTTTTCGGAATTTCGTGAGTTGCACTGCGTATTTCTCAGATTTCCGGCGAAAATTAAACAAAAACCAGCAAAATTTCAGCCTGCAACATGTTCCCAGTGTGCCCAAACGGAGGATTCAAGCTCAACGTTGGATGCGTTCAGGATTACCAGTGCACTCCGTATAGTGCCAACGCTGTTTGCATTAGTGAGTTGTTAAACCTCAGCTAGCACGGCGCATCTGTCTTTTTCTTTATTCTGGGATTGACTGTGATACAGTACTGGCCAATAAAGGTCATTCCGAAACTGCTTCAAAATTTTCTCGATGGCACGCTTACCACAATTGAACTGCTGCGCCAAGTCCGGCGAAGTTCAATACTCCCGACGGCAACTGGTCCCAAGCCGCACAGGACCGAAAAAAATGGAAAGAGACGTGTGCCCGGCGCTGAGAACATCTCCAGTCGACTGCGGCGCCAAGAGGTCCTTGGAACATCCACTTCTGAAGCCGATGACGATGGCTTTACGGATGTCCTGAGAGATGTTTCCCTTCTGAGGCGTCTGACCATGTCTGTACATAGTTTTAAATACATAGGACCCAAAACCAACATTCTTAGAAACTATAATATCCAAAAATATAAAAATATGAAAAAAGTGAAAAACCAAAAAATTGAAAAAAGTGAAAAAATAACATTTTTTCTTGAAATGATGCAATTTCCTTGTACGCAATTTGTCGTCACCGTGTACGACATGTACAGTAAAATTTTCAGATCGATTCCTCGAATTTCAGCAACGTTACTCTCAAAAAACCGTTCTCGATGGCACGTTTACTACAGTTGAACTGCTGCGCCAAGAGGTCCTTGGAACATCGACTTCTGAAGCCGATGACGATGGCTTTACGGATGTCTTGAGAGATGTTTTTCTTTCCGAAACGTCTGACAATGTTTGTAAACGATTTTAAATACATAGGACCCAAAACCAACATTCTTAGAAACTATAATATTCAAAAATATAATAATATGAAAAAATTGAAAAAAATATTTTTTGTCTGTAAATGATGCAATTTTCTTGTACGCAATTCGTCGTCACCGTGTACGACATGTACAGTAAAATTTTCAGATCGATCCTTCAAATTTCAGCAAAGTTACTCTCAAAAAACCCTTTTGTGAATACCTTTTTGGCCAGTACTGTAAATGGGGTTTTTGCTCATGCTCAGCGAGCACGGAGCATGACAACGAGCTCTAATAAAAGCATAACAATCTTCAGATAACTGTTGCTGTAGTGTTCCTCGAATCGTCGATGCCGCCGTATCTACACAGAGATTTTTCGATAATTCTATTAAGCCCCGGCACAGTTCTTATTTCTTTATTTTAGCGGCTGCTTTGGTTTTTCTATTTTAATCGATTACTGTATTCCACTGGTAAGCGGGTCGCTATCCATACTGATGTTCCCTCTATTATAACATGTATTTCCCATTTCTCCCCGACTTCTCTGATTTTAACAATGAATCAATCAGAATACAACTAATCCCTTTCAGCAAAACAGTTTTATGAAAAATTGTAACATTCTGAAGAAGTAAAGCAGCTCCCAATATTGAAGAGCACCTCGATTGCTTCTCTCAGATCAGAATTTCATTTCATATTTCATATGACAATATACGATCCACAATTTGAGATGCCATAGGGTGGCTGATAAATAGTGTTACATGTTTGAAACGTTATAAATGTCTTCAAATGTCTTCGTGGATTAATGCGCCAGAATCCACGCAAAGTTGCGTAACGCTATTTATCGGTCACCTTGTAAGTGGTATTTGAAGCGTCGACAACGAAGAATTTCAGCTATCTATTGCAGAAATAGTGTCAGTGTGTTATCTTGGATGAAGAAACTTGAATACAGCTTCCGTCATTTCTCGTCCCGCAGAATGACCGGGTTTCTCTTGAACACGTCTTCTTGAACTGACAAGGGAAAGTTGTGGGGAATTTGATCGGCCGACAGCTATAAAGGAATCTGAAAACTGCCCCCACCTATGCTCCTCCCACCTCCTTCCATCCGACGACACCGCTCACAAGAAGTCACGATTGCAGAACGCTGCTTTTCAACTTCACGTTTCGGATACTCTTCTTCTTTTTATAATCCGACTGCGGCCTGTTCCAGAAGACCAAAGAAACTGTCCAGTCGTGAACATCGCGCCATTCAACGCATTGTGTCCAACTCCACCAAGTCGGTTCTTCAGATTCCTCTAACGATCAGAATATCGATTTGAGCTCGTTAGGCGGCGAATAACATATTGGAAGAAAAAAATGGTAATGTAGCAAAAACAGAAGTCGCTATACTTTTGACGCAATCGATTATTGATTTATCTACTCTAGATCAAGTGCCGAACATCGGATCTTATTGAAATTCTCTACCTTTAGGGTTTCTTTCACGCCTTATCGAACTGCATTAGCCGATTTTTTTCATTTCGCCGAGAACACGTGTCCAACTCCACCAAGTCGGTTCTTCAGATTCCTCTAACGATCAGAACATCGACTTGAGCTCGTTAGGCGGCGAATAACATATTGGAAGAAAAAAAAATGGTAATGTAGCAAAAACAGAAGTCGCTATACTTTTGACGCAATCGATTATTGATTTATCTACTCTAGATCAAGTGCCGAACATCGGATCTTATTGAAATTCTCTACCTTTAGGGTTTCTTTCACGCCTTATCGAACTGCATTAGCCGATTTTTTTCATTTCGCCGAGAACACGTGTCCAACTCCACCAAGTCGGTTCTTCAGATTCCTCTAACGATCAGAATGTCGATTTGAGCTCGTTAGGCGCCGGATAAGTGAGAGGCACGTGGCACATTGGAAGAAAAAAATGGTAATGGAGCACGCTATACTTTTGACGCAATCGATTATTGATTTATCTACTCTAGATCAAGTGCCGAACATTGGATCCCATTGAAATTCTTCACCTTTAGGTTATCTTCCACGCTTTATCGAACTGCATTTGCCAATTTTTTTCATTTCGCCCTGCAAATTCAGAACAACAAAAAATCGATGGGATCCCTATACTTTTGAAGCGCACTGTATTCCTATGGACTAAAATAGTTCCCCGATATTCTTCCCTAAACTAGTCTTCGCTCGGCAAACTGGTAAACTACACCTTCCATCCCACTTAATCTGTGGACTCTTGCGGGTTCTCATGATTATTTTACCATATTTTGCTCATTCCACTCTCTTTATTCCACATTTTGTGTGTTTCCTTTCTTTACCTGTGAATAATTTATTTCGTCGAATGTTTCATAAATAAGAGAAATACATGAAATAAAATATGAATTAATTAGATTTAGCGGTACGTAAATGAACCATTTATCGATAAGAATCTTTTGATTCTTATCGATTAGTGAAATGTGAATCTTGAGAGAAGAAAAACACTGAAATTTTAGAATTTATATATAAAATTTCAGTTTTCTAGAAGTAATTTAAAAGAAATGATTTGGCTTGCTTCATTTTGCAAAGAAACAGTTTTTGGGTTTCACTGATTTCACGAATGGAGCGAGAAGAAGCAACTGCCACCGGTGCTCAACCGTTGCTCACGATTTTAGGCAGACTTCAAGGAAAATCAGTAGGAATCAAAAGATTTGATCGATCGACACAGGACACGACACTCTCATCTGTAAGGCTTCCACGAAAGACGAAACAATCTTTCGTGGAATCCTTTTGTCTCGTCTTAGTTCGTCTTTCAGTTCGTCTTGCTTTCGTCTTACGTCGTCAATTAAAATTCACGAATTCTAGAGGATAACGAAGACGAGACGAGACGGTCTTATTTCGTCTTTAGTGGAAGCCTTACATCTGTACGCCACTAGGCACTCCACACCGTGATTTCAAATCCTTAACCTGGACCTTAGAGTAATCGCTTAGGACAGATACAGATCCTTGCTCCTGGACTCTCCAAATATCTTCTCAACCATATCTTTAGGAGATCACCGGGTACTTGGGATACTGTAGAATCGTACACCCAAAATCTACAAAACTGTCTTTTTCGGTCGTCTCGTCTCGTCTTCATCTTCGTCTTGCACATGTCTAACGCAGTGTGTTGACAACTTTTTTATTGCCTAAGACGAATGCAAGACGAACAAAGACGAGCGAAAACGACTCGACCTTTTGTCATTGTCTTTCGTAGAAGCCTAACTGAAAACAATAGAGAAGACCAGAAGACTTGAATAACAGTTGTATGATCAAAGCCTATGACATTATAGAGGGACGTTTGGGAACTTCCCATGGCACATTTGAGCACAGTTAGAGATAGACATGTTTCTAAAACATTCCAGAATGTTCCAGAATGTTCTAGAACAGCGGCGTAGCCTCGAACTTTCCACTGGTAATCTTTATTCGCAAAATTCAATATGAAGCAACAGAGGCTTGCAAAAAAGAGATGGATTCTGCTCTATATTTTCGAAATTATCCGAAACTTTTCCAGCATCAAACTTGGCAGAGTGCCAAGAGCTCTCGCAAAAAAGTCTCCGTTCTTATGGGTAAGGCTTCCATTTTTACTCGTCTTTTTTTTCGTCTTGAATTCGTCTAACGCAGTGTGTAGAACTGTGTTGACAACGTTTTTATTGCGTAGGACGAACGAAGACGACTTTTTGCCTTCGTCTTTCGTGGAAGCCTTACTTATAGGGCGCCCTGTATAATTTTGTGCATAAATATAAGTTATTTCCCGGGAAAAAAATGTAATTTTTAATGATTTCTGGCAAGGGACCCATGTTTAGCCATCATCTCAGAATTTTTTCTAAATTTGCTCATTTATAGTTTCGAATACGGGCTTTCTCGTGGTGTATTCGGTTTTCTGCACAAATTTCTAGAAGTCGAGAAAACTCCATCTGAAAATATGCTCTTTTTGCTCTTTGTGAGTGAAAAATAATGAGGAATGCTTCAATGTTGTAAATCATTTATCTCTAAACAATTTAAAATGAGAACTGAAATTGAAACTCGAGATCGAGCAGGGAGCAGAAGATCCTAAAGGCACTGAAAGGAGTCAGAGGGAAAATGGTCGAATAACCCGTTTAAAAATAGGAATCAATGCACGAAATACATACACGAAGAGAGATCATAGAAACGTCGAATGTGTGTCAGCGGCGATTTCCTCCAGAATCAGATCGACCTGATGAGATTCGGCCAGACTCGCGCGGCTCTTCGTGGTGTCCTGCCGAATCATGGAGCTCTTCGGCTCATCTGCGTAGGTTCGCGGCGGGATGTGCGAGCTTATTGATGATCCGTTGGCGAACACTCCGATGGTGTGAATGCTGCTCGGACGACGACGGCGAATCTCCTCGCTCGCCTCGTCATTGTTGTTGTTGTTGTTGTTGAGCATCTTATCTTGGAGCGACAGTTTTTTCACTGAAATTTCGAAAATGAAGAGCACTCCAGCCTACTCTAATAGAAGAATATCTGAATTTGATTCAGCGGGCTTTCTAGAGTTTTAAAGTAGATGGGAAACTCAAATGAAACAGCAATCACACTCTAATCAATAAACTTTGAAAACAGAAAGGCCTGAACTTACCCAGATCATTTTTATCATTTATAGGCAAACTGGCAGCCAACTGCTCAATTACATGCGGAGGGATCGCTCGAGTTTGCGGTTGTCCCGGAGCGTTGCTCGTGTGAGAGCTCTCCTCTGCTGAAACTTAAACGAGGTGTCAACAACAGCCGAATCGATTGATTCGATTGCTCCTAATGCTATTTCGGTTGGAGTTCAAACAACCAGACGAACAATGAGAAATCAGCGATTTTTTGTGTCAAAAACTCACTACTGGGCTTATAGGACTGATTGGAGGACATCGGTTGATACGAGTTGCATCCATCAGGGTTGTAGGTCAATTGGCTAGAAGAATAGAACACCATGCGGGTTTGGTTTGAAATTGAAATTCACAGTTTTTCAGGCGATGGGACGGGTCAAAAACTTGAGAAATAGGGGGGGGGGGGGGCACTAGAGAAAAGATCACTGCAAACCTACCTCATAAACCTCATTTGCTGGTTGACGAGTCGTCCTACAGCTGATTGGCGGGTTCGAACGTTTTTGTACGGTTGGAATAGTACTATGTACACCTGAAAGTTATCAATGGTTTATCAGATTCTCAATGTTTTGAGTAGGGCTTCCACGGGAGAAGAAAGCAAAAAGTCGTCTTTCGTCTCGTCTTTGTTTGTCTTTTAGTTTGTCTTTAATTCGTCTTACGCAATAAAAAAAGTTATGCACAATGCCTATCTCTGAATTCAAGAATTCAAGACGAAGACGAAGTTCAAGAATTCAAGACGAAGACGAAGTTCAAGAATTCAAGACGAAGACGAAGTTCAAGAGTTCAAGACGAAGACGAAGTTCAAGAGTTCAAAACGAAGACGAAGTTCAAGAATTCACGAGGAAGACGAAGTTCAAGAATTCAAGACGAAGACGAAGTTCAAGAATTCAAGACGAAGACGAAGTTCAAGAGTTCAAGACGAAGACGAAGTTCAAGAATTCAAAATGAAGACGAAGGTCAAGAATTCAAGACGAAGACGAAGTTCAAGAATTCAAGACGAAGACGAAGTCTTTCGTGGAAACCTGAGTTTTGAGGAAGATATCACTTTCTTATTGCGTAAGACGAATGCAAGACAAACTGAAAGACGAACGAAGACGTGTTTTTGTCTTCGTCTTTCGTGGAAGCCTTACAGCACATTTGAGTACAGTTATATGGCGCTGTCAAACTGAAAATGAGCAATTCCTGGATCTCAAAGTCATGACGCTTCGGAAGATTTGAGTACAGTTATAAAGGGACGTTTGGGAACTTCCCATGGCACATTTGAGCACAGTTATAAAGGGACGTTTGGGAACTTCCCATGGCACATTTGAGCACATTGAGACAAAAATTCGTATTCGTTCGTCTTGCATTCGTCTTACGCAATAAAAAAGTTGCCAACACACTGCTGCGTTAGACGAATTCAAGACGAAGACAAAGTATTTCGTGGAAGCCTTAGTTTTGAGGAAGAGTTCCCTTTTATTTGTGACAGGCGCTGTCAATTCAATTCGGAAGATGCACTCACTTTTGGAGCAAAGAAGCAAATGAGAGCAACTGTTCCAGATAATGAGATGCACATGCAAAGCGATGTGATTTGTATCTGAAAAAATAGGAATTTCCCCACTTCTCAAACAGAAATGCGAACACCTAACAACGAGCGCTTACCCTAAAATCACTCTGAGTTGCAAAGTAAATAGGACCAAAGGCGAGCCAAAGAATGCACGTTGAGTACATGGTGAAGCCAATATGCCTTGTTTCATTGAAGTTCTCCGGAATCTTTCGCGTTTTGAACGCGTAAACCGTGCAAGCAACGATGAGCAGAATGTTGTATAATAGTGAGATCAGAAGATGCGACGTCGTCGCTTTGCAAGTAAGCACCGCTTCGGTTCTTGAAGGGAACACAACCATCGTTCCCGGTGGATCGAAAAAGAGCCAAACGAAGGTGCCAATCAGCTGAACGGACACTATTGCCATGCAGATTCCGACCTGAAGCATTTTAAAATACAGTAATATTTGTATACAATTGCCTGGAATATTATACTAAAACTCTTAAGAGCAATCTTGTAATCCGAAAAGAAATGAGTATAACCAGGCCGACCACGGGCCGTCATATTTGTAGTCTTTTCTGGTAAAAAATTATGTTTGAAGAAGGCAGCTAACTGATGATCTTGGCCAGTTCTATGTGCCTAATTATCCGATGAGAGCTATCAAATTCTACAGTTTTGTGATAAAATGGTAACGCAGCCATTTCGAGCAAATCGCTCTGAACACTGTTAGCGTCTAATGGAAATTTTGAGAAGTAATATTGGATTTGAAGGAAGTTATATACTTATTGATCCTTTCTGGCTAATTGGTCGAAAATTGGTCAAAAATTGGAAAAAAAATTGGTCATAAATTGGTGAAAAATTGGTTAAAAATTGGTAAAGTAACAAACTGATCATAAATTGGTCAAAAATTGGTTAAAAATTGGTAAGGTAACAAATTGGTCAGAAATTGGTTATAAATTGGTCAAAAATTGGTTAAAAATTGGTAAGATAACAAACTGATCATAAATTGGTCCAAAATTGCTTAAAAATTGGTAAGGTAACAAATTGGTCAGAAATTGGTTATAAATTGATTAAAAATTGGTAAGGTAACAAATTTGTCATAAATTGATCAACAATTTGTTAAAAATTGAACAAAAGTTGATCATAAATTGGTCAAAAATTGGTTAAAAATTGGTAAGGTAACAAATTGGTTATAAATTGGTCAAAAATTGGTCATAAATTTGTTAAAAAATTGACAAAAAATTGGTAAAAAATTAGTCAAAAATTGGTCAAAAATTGGTCAAAATTTGGTCATAAATTGGTCTAAAATTAATTAAAAATTGGTAAGGTAACAATTTGGTCATAAATCAGTCAAGAATTGGTCATAAATTAGTCAAAAATTGATTCAAATTGATAAGGTAACAAATTAGTCGTAAATTTGTTATAAATTGGTCTAAAATTGGTTAAAAATTGGTAAGGTAACAAATTTGTCATAAATTGATCAACAATTTGTTAAAAATTGAACAAAAATTGATCATAAATTGGTCAAAAATTGGTTAAAAATTGGTAAGGTAACAAATTGGTTATAAATTGGTCAAAAATTGGTCATAAATTTGTTAAAAAATTGGTAAAAAATTAGTCAAAAATTGGTCGAAAATTGGTCAAAATTTGGTCATAAATTGGTCTAAAATTAATTAAAAATTGGTAAGGTAACAATTTGGTCATAAATTGGTCAAAAATTGGTTGAAAATTGGTCAAAAATTGGTTAAAAATTAGTAAGGTAACAAATTGGCCATAAATTGGTCAAAAATTGGTCATAAATTTGTAAAAAATTGGCAAAAATTGGTAAAAAATTAGTCAAAAACTGGTCAGCAATTGGTCAGAAATTGGTCATAAATTGGTCAAAAATTGGTTAAAAATTGGTCAAGAGTTGGTCAAAAATTGGTCAAAAGTTGGTCAAAAATTGGTCAAAAATTGGTCAAAAATTGGTTAAAAATTGGTAAGGTAACAAATTGGTCATAGATTGGTCAAAATTGTTCATGAATTGAACAAAAATTGATTAAAAATTGGTAAGGAAACAAATTGGTCATGAATGGTCAAAAATTGGTTTTAAAAAATTGATAAAAAGTTGGTCAAAAATTGATGAAAAATTGGTTAAAAGTTAGTCAAAAATTGGTCAAAAATTAGTTGAAAGTTGGTTAAACATTGACCATAAATTGGTTAAAAATTGGTAAGGCAACAAATTGGTCATGAATGGTCAAAAATTGGTTTTCAAAAATTGATGAAAAAGTTGGTCAAAAATTGATGAAAAATTGGTTAAAAATTAGTCAAAAATTGGTTAAAATTGGTAAGATAACAATTTGGTTAAAAATTGGTAACGTAGCAAATTGGTCATAAATTGGTCAAAATTTGGTCAAAAGTTGGTCAAAAATTGGTTATAAATTGATCATAAATTATTCAAAAATTGGTTGAAAATTGGGTATAAATTGGTTAAAAATTGGTCATAAATTTGTAAAAAATTGGCAAAAATTGGTAAAAAGTTAGTCAGAAATTGGTCAACTATTGATCATAAATTGGTCAAAAATTGGTTAAAAATTGGTCATAAATTGGACATGAATTATTCAAAAATTGGTTAAAAATTGGTTATATATTGGTTAAAAATTGGTTATATATTGGTTAAAAATTGGTCAAAAAGTTAGTCGAAAATTCGGTAAAAACTGGTAAGGTAACAAATTTGTCAAAAATTGGTCAAAAATTGGTCATAAATTGGTCAAAAGTTGATCATAAATTGGTCATAAATTATTCAAAAATTGGTTAAAAATTGGGTATAAATTGGTTAAAAATTGGTCATAAATTGGTAAAAAAGTGGCAAAAAATTGGTAAAAAGTTAGTCAGAAATTGGTCAACAATTGGTCATAAATTGGTCAAAAATTGGTTAAAAATTGGTCACAAATTGGTCATAAATTGGACATGAATTATTCAAAAATTGGTTAAAAATTGATTCAAATTGATAAGGTAACAAATTGGTCGTAAATTTGTTATAAATTGGTCTAAAATTGGTTAAAAATTGGTAAGGTAGCAAATTGGTCATAAATTGGTCAAAATTTGGTCATAAATTGAGCAGAAACCGTTTGTAGAACTCTGATAAATATTAAAACGTTTCGAACCTGAGCTTTCGGAGTGATAAACCTCGGTCTTTGTGCAGAATCTGGCTTGAAAACTCTGGCTAATCGATTGGTTTTTGTGATGATTGCCGCGTAGATGGCCGACATTGAGAGCCCCATCAGGATCTGAAAGATGGAAAAGCTCATAGGAATTTCAGACCTACCTAATCATTCTTCATTGTCTCACCCGAGTCAATGAGCATGTTATAGCAGTTGGCTGAGAGACCAAGAAAAACGTGAGGGTGTAGCACATGCCAATTCCAGACATCATACAGTAGCACAGTTCCCTTCCAGACGCCATTATCTGAAAATTGTCATTTTCACCTTCCTTCGTAGAATCTGAGACACATAGGTATTCAAGGAATCTTACCACAGGTGTATTCGAAAACTTCAAGAAGACGGAGACCACGAAAATTGTGGACGCGATTCCGAGAGTGGAGAAGGCCGCAGGAATTAAAGACCAAGTAGTGTCCCATCTGAAAAAGTACAGAAATAAGGATACTTCCAGTATAAGAAGAGGATACATACTGCATAGAGACTGGAGGAATTGGCACACAAAAGTGGAGAGTTCTGTCAGGAACCATGCCGATTGCACATTCTTCGCAGCTGAAACAAAAGGGTTCTTACATATTTTAAGGGGGAGGGGGGGGGGGGCAGACTAAGCCAAAAAAAGCATGACATCTGACCCAATAGCTACCCCACATCGAGCAAGGGGCAGCTTCCAAATTGCCGGGCGTTTGCCGGGCATTCCTCCCCCCCCCCCAACGTGAAATCTATTTTTATTTTTATTTATCAGAGCTGATTCCCTGAGTCACTCGTTGAACTCTCTCAATAAAGTGCTTCCCTCGCATTAGGTCTTCCGTGTGAGGAGGCTCAGGAATGGTGCTCACTCGTCACGGATGAAATGCGCGTGGTCCATTTACGGGTTTGCATCAGAGAAGGGCGGAATTCCGAATTCCGGATTCCAGATTCCGTGAAAAAAGTTTCTTTCCGTTTTCCGTTTTTCGGATTCCGAGTTCCCAAAATCCAATTCCGCCCAACTATGAGTTTTAATACTTTATTCTCAATTGTTGTGAAAAGTATACTTTTTTGAACTTCCGCAAAAATTTTTGCGAACAGAGCGCATTTACATCATTTCATTCCCTCATTAATGGTTAAAATTCCGTTTTCCGCATTCCGCATTCCAGATTCCGCCGTTTTTTACATTCCGTGAAAAATTTTTTTTCCGGATTCCAGATTCCGTGAAAAAATATTTTTTTTTTCCGTTTTCCGGATTCCAGATTCCGTGAAAATTTTTTTTTCAGTTTTCCGGATTCCAGATTTCGTGAAAAAAGATTTTTTCCGTATTCCGGATTCCAGATTCCGTGAAAAAATATTTTTTTTCCGTTTTCCGGATTCCAGATTCCGTGAAAAAAATTTTTTCCGTTTTCCGGATTCCAGATTCCGTGAAAAAACATTCTTTTCGTATTCCGGATTCCAAATTCAGTGAAAAAAATTTTGTTTTCCGTTTTCCGGATTCCAGATTCCGTGAAAAAAGTATTTTTCCGTATTCCGGATTCCAAACTCCGCCAAAAAATATTTTTTCCGTATTCCGGATTCCAGATTCCGTGAAAAAAATATCTTTTCAGTTTTCCGGATTCCAAATTCCGTGAAAGATTTTTTTCCGTATTCCGGATTCCAGATTCCATGAACAAAATGTTTTTTTTCCGTTTTCCGGATTCCAGATTCCGGGAAAAAAATGTTTCCGTTTTCCGGATTCCAGATTCCGTGAAAAAAGTATTTTTCCGTTTTCCGGATTTCAGATTCCGTGAAAAAAATATTTTTTTTCCGTTTTCCGGATTCCAGATTCCGTGAAAAAAATATTTTTTCCGTTTTCCGGATTCCAAATTCCGTGAAAAAAGTATTTTTCCGTTTTCCGGATTCCAGATTCCGGGAAAAAAATGTTTCCGTTTTCCGGATTTCAGATTCCGTGAAAAAAGTATTTTTCCGTTTTCCGGATTTCAGATTCCGTGAAAAAAATATTTTTTTTCCGTTTTCCGGATTCCAGATTCCGTGAAAAAAATATTTTTTCCGTTTTCCGGATTCCAAATTCCGTGAAAAAAGTATTTTTCCGTTTTCCGGATTCCAAATTCCGCCAAAAAATATTTTTTCCGTATTCCGGATTCCAGATTCCGTGAAAAAATATTTTTTCCGTATTCCGGATTCCAGATTCCGTGAAAAAATTTTTTTTCCGTATTCCGGATTCCAGAATCCGTGAAAAAAATTTTTTTCAGTTTTCCGGATTCCAGATTCCGTGAAAAAATATTTTTTTTCCGTTTTGCGGATTCCAGATTTCGCGAAAAAAAATTTTTTCCGTTTTCCGGATTCCAAATTCCGCCAAAAATAATTTTTTCCGTATTCCGGATTCCAGATTCCGTGAAAAAATATTTTTTCCGTATTTCGGATTCCAGATTCCGTGAAAAAATTTTTTTTCCGTATTCCGGATTCCAGAATCCGTGAAAAAAATTTTTTTCAGTTTTCCGGATTCCAGATTCCGTGAAAAAATATTTTTTTTCCGTTTTGCGGATTCCAGATTTCGCGAAAAAAATTTTTTTCCGTTTTCCGGATTCCAAATTCCGCCAAAAATAATTTTTTCCGTATTCCGGATTCCAGATTCCGTGAAAAAAATATTTTTTTCCGTATTCCGAATTCCAGAATCCGTGAAAAAAAAATTTTTTCAATTTTTCCGGATTCCAGATTCCATGAACAAAATGTTTTTTTCCGTTTTCCGGATTCCAAATTCCGTGAAAAAATATTTTTCAGTTTTCCGGATTCCAAATTCCGTGAAAAAAGATTTTTTCCGTATTCCGGATTCCAAATTCCGTGAAAAAATATTTTTTCCGTATTCCGGATTCCAGATTCCGTGAAAAAATATTTTTTTCCGTTTTCCGGATTCCAGATTCCGCGAAAAAATGTTGTTTTCTGTTTTCCGGATTCCAGATTCCGCGAAAAAATTTTTTTTCCGTTTTCCGGATTCCAGATTCTATGAAAAATTTTTTCCGTATTCCGGATTCCAGGTTCCGTGAAAAAAATTTTTTCCGTATTCCGGATTCCAGATTCCGTGAAAAAATAATTTTTCCGTATTCCGGATTCCAGATTCCGTGAAAAAGTTTTTTTCCGTATTCCGGATTCCAGATTCCGTGAAAAAATTATTTTCCGTATTCCGGATTCCAGATTCCGTGAAAAAAGATTTTTTCCGTATTCCGGATTCCAAATTCCACCAAAAAATATTTTTTCCGTATTCCGGATTCCAAATTCCGCCAAAAAATGTTTTTTCCGTATTCCGGATTCCAGATTCCGTGAAAAAATATCTTTTCAGTTTTCCGGATTCCAAATTCCGTGAAAGATTTTTTTTTCCGTATTCCGGATTCCAGATTCCGTGAAAAAATATTTTTTCCGTATTCCGGATTCCAGATTCCGTGAAAAAATATTTTTTCCGTATTCCGGATTCCAGATTCCGTGAAAAAAGATTTTTTCCGTATTCCGGATTCCAAATTCCACCAAAAAATATTTTTTCCGTATTCCGGATTCCAAATTCCGCCAAAAAATGTTTTTTCCGTATTCCGGATTCCAGATTCCGTGAAAAAATATTTTTTCCGTATTCCGGATTCCAGATTCCGTGAAAAAATATTTTTTCCGTATTTCGGATTCCAGATTCCGTGAAAAAATTTTTTTTCCGTATTCCGGATTCCAGAATCCGTGAAAAAAATTTTTTTCAGTTTTCCGGATTCCAGATTCCGTGAAAAAAATTTTTTTCAGTTTTCCGGATTCCAGATTCCGTGAAAAAATATTTTTTCCGTATTCCGGATTCCGGATTCCGAGTTCCCAAAATCCAATTCCGCCCTACTCTGGGGGGCGCACATTTCTCCTGAGATGTCTGAAAAGCAAAGTGAAACTTCAGCCAAACTCATGAATCCATGGAAGGCCGTGCTCATATGAACACTCTTAAAGTGTAGCTCTCTACGCTGAAACTACAGGAAATCACAAACAGATTTCACCTCGTTTCATTGTGAATACTTGTCGAGGTGTCACATGGAATGCAAGCCCAACAACACGTCTGATCCTGATACGCTCTATAATGGCCACGCGGACAGTCCGTGGAGCAAACGCTCATCGGTCGTTCGCCGCGAGCTGTCTTGAATGCATGTCTGATCTTCTCAACTTCAACCGACAGAAAGTCATCTGTGGATCTCCATTTTCCGACTTTCTGATAGATTCCGTTCATGTCCAGTTGAAACACGTCGTAGCGCCCTATTCCATCACCATTGGCGTCAATGAGAGCCGGCTCATTCTCTGCGAAAAGGAGAAGGTGATCTCTTTTTAAGTTCTCAAATCTCTTCTTACTATTCAGCGACATGTTTCTATAGTACTTCTGAAGACGTTCTCCTCGAAACCCGGATTGCGACAGTGAGCACTTATGAAACGGAGTATTTCCGCAATCGTCTTCAATGTACATGGAAATCGCTTTGGCAATGATTTTCACGGTGTCAACGACAAATGGAACGTAAGATTCCTAGAATGCCGATAGAATAGATGTGTGCTCAGCAGTGTTGCTCACCTGTTTCAGCGTGATATTAACCATGTCAAAGCAGTCTCCAAAAGTGTTAACATCTTGTGAAGAAGTGCATCCAAGGTACTCAAAAAACTCCTCTAAAAAGACGAATCCTTTTGGGGAAAGCGATCG
This sequence comes from Caenorhabditis inopinata, assembly GCA_003052745.1. NCBI lineage: Eukaryota > Metazoa > Nematoda > Chromadorea > Rhabditida > Rhabditidae > Caenorhabditis > Caenorhabditis inopinata. Next base: position 19,353,627 of record AP018154.1, read on the forward strand.
AAAATACTCCAAGTATCCTGTCTCTTCTCGAACCATCGGCGCGATCGTGATGGCTCCATAAGTTCGATGCTCCAATCCACGGACAACTGACTGCTTGATTCCCCAGGAATCTGACGCGACGAACCTAAAACAATTTTTTGGCGTTTTTTTGTTTGAATTAAAGAAATTATGGCGCTATCTTAGTTGGGGGGGGGGTCCAGCTTTTTTGGATTATTTTTGTTTCTGAAAAGCACCACGCTTATTCAAATGTAACTTATCCTTATTTGTCATGATCCAATTAAACTAAAAAAAAACAAAATCAGAAAAGCAAAAAAAAAACTTACGTTGGAGCGGAAACGAACCACGACCCCCGGATTCCCATCCCTCCCTCTTCCCACCTCGGCCACCGCTGCTCGGTTATCTCAACGTGGAGAATGCATAGAAGAAAGAAGGGGAATGAAGGGGGGGGGGGCGAGTAAAGTGCGCGGTGCTCAAGGATTTTCAGATCCAATCGTGGTTTTCGCGAAAAAAAAACCTCACAAATATTTTAACAGTAACAACAAACAATTGTACAAAAAAAAATTAGAAAAATAATCCAATAAAGCCGAAAAACCATTGGACCCCCCAACTAAGATTGCGCCGAAATTATTTCTATTTTCAGATTTTCAGATTTTCAGAAACCCACCAAAAGTGTCTATCCAACTCTGTATGCCCTTCGGCCACCAGAATATCCAAAGTCTTCAGAAGTCTCTTCAGATTGTCCTCATCGACGAACATCACTACTCCACGAGCTTTTCGAGTTCTATGCATTCGGATGAGAAGATCTCTGAAAAAGTTTCAATTTTTTTGCTCTTGAAGATTCTCCAACCGAAAGTTTTTTTCCGTCCATCGCCTCGAGATTTTTTGAACATCTCCGTCGATGCATATTCCATTTTCAGCAGCCGCTGCTCTAAACGAATCCATTCCTCTTTCTCCGTAAGATCCTGTATCAGCGATAGCATGCACGTAGGTCCATTCCAATGCGCCGATCTGAAATAATTTCAGTGTTTCAGTCAATGAAAATTTGAATTTACCACTCTTGCCATCACCTGTGCCTGAAGATTATCCGGCGGAACCACTCTGGAGAAAAACGCGAATCGCGGTTTCTCGCTGAGCTCAGCCCCCGTTGAGCTATAGCTCACTTGAGGAATCTGAATACGAAAATTGAAGAAATGAAGCTGAAATCGGTTGTCACCTTGAACAATTGCAGCATAGATGCAACCATAACACTGACTTGACTTCCGGCTGCTCCGACTACTGCGACCACGGGTTGCCGAGTGTACGATCCAGTTGATCCATCAGCACACGTCACACCGTCTCCGTTTGACATTACTGATTTGATGAACTCGAGAGTTTGCTCTAGAGCGTAACTGTCGACGGAGCTGAAATTGAAATTCCAGCCATTGGTAATTTTACAGAATCGCCCCCCACACCTGGAATCACCCCCCCCCACAGTTATATTTTCGATTACTTTTGGATGTGGGGAAAATCTTTCACAATGACCCCCACATTATATCTTTGTTCTCCCCCATTGGAATGAACCGGAATCACCCCCCCCCCCACGATTTCAGAATTTCCCCCACGATTCCAGAATCACCCCCCACGATTCCAGAATTGCACCCCACGACTCCAGAATTGCCCCCCACGATTCTAGAATTGCCCCCCACAATTCCAGAATCGCCCCCCACGATTCCAGAATTGCCCCCCACGATTCGAGAATCGTCCCCCCCCCACGATTCGAAAATCGCCTCCCCCCCACGATTCGAGAATCGCCCCCCCCCACGATTCCAGAATTGCCCCCCACGATTCCAGAATTGCCCCCCACGATTCCAGAATCGTCCCCCACGGTTCCAGAATCACCCCCCCCCCATCCTTTATTAAAAATCACTCTCTCTCTCTCTCTTGGATGAATGAATGGGCGATTCCGGTTCATTCCAGTGGGGGGTAATACCGAGGTTTGTGGGGGGGGGGGGGAAATACGGTTATAATACCCAGCCATTTCTATGAGCCAAGTATTCTTACCATGTGTCCAGAATCTGTGCTCCTAGACTGGCTTGTGGAAGAAGCTGCCGATCGCGGTTGACCTTCTCCAGAGCGAACAGCATCGCCACCATTCTCTGCACTCCTTGATCGGCTTTAATCTTCCCACATTGATGCGACGCGTTTCTTCCAGCTTCATGAATCGGGAATAGTCCTCCCAATACGATTTGCCCGGGCACCGTTACTTGCTTCACTGACGTGACGGCAGGAATCCATAGAAGAATCACTAGAACACTGGGGAGAATGGGGGAATGCCGCCGCAAAAGGGGAGTTGTGTGGAGCGACGCGCATGTCATATCCGGACAAGCGACGACGCAATTCTCTATGACTCACTCCGTCTTGAAGTGGTGTTGGTATCGAATCTGAAAAATTGCAGAGTTATAGAGAATGACTTTTGGAGAAGTCATTGATCAAAAAAACGCGGAACAAAGCAGTTTTCTTCAATCAAAAATCTATAGCATCGATTCAAATAAATGAGAGATTTATTAACAAAAACACCGATTACAGCATTACGAATAAAATTATGTGAAAATCGTCGATTTCGACGAAACTATAACAGAATGGAGCCTAATATCTCCTGAAATCCAATGTTATGTGCTTTGTCTTTTACTCTGAAAGACTACTTGAAAGAATGTAAACATGGCGGCTATTGAGCTGAGAATCGGAATCAAGATTACCATAAATTATTTAAAATGAATTATTTAGGAAGTCTTGTCCGCTCCTTCTTTCCTTTGTACATGTGTAAGTACGTATGTGTGTAACTAGATAAGTATTTTTGGGCGGTGGGCGGCAAGGAGGCTAAGATGTTTGAGCCAACAGGTCATTTTCGACGACAACGCGGTTCCAGGTCGTCTATATTTGGCGAGAGGAAAAGGTGCTGATGAAGTAAAAGGAAAGAACTGAAATTTGAATCAATTCAGTGTCGATCGAAACTGAAAATTAGCAATTTCTGGATCTCGAAGTCTTGACGCTTCGGAAAACAGCACATTTGAGCATTGGTGTGCTCAAATGTACCATGAGAAGTTCCTCTATAACAGTGCTCAAATGTGCCATAGAAAGTCCCCAAACGTCCCTCTATAATTGTGCTCAAATGCGCTCAAATGTGCAATGAGAATTGCCCAAACGTCAATCTATAACTGTGCTCAAATGCACAATGAAAAGTCCCCAAACGTCCCTATATAACTGTGTTCAAATGCGCTCAAATGCACAATGAAAAGTCCCCAAACGTCCCTTTATAACAGTGCTCAAATGCACTATGAGAAGTTCCCAAACGTCCCTATATAACTGTGCTCAAATGTGCCATAGAAAGTCCCCAAACGTTCCTCTATAATTGTGCTCAAACGCACCATGAAGAGTTCTCAAACGTCCCTCTATAACTATGCTCAAATGTTCCATGAAAAGTTCCCAAACGTCCCTCTATAACTGCGCTCAAATGCGCTTAAATGCACAATGAAAAGTCCCCAAACGTCCCTTTATAACTCTGCTCAAATGTGCAATGAGAATTTTCCAAACCTCCCTCTATAACTCTGCTCAAATGTTCCATGAAAAGTTCCCAAACTTCCCTCTATAACTGCGCTCAAATGCGCTTAAATGCACCATGAAAAGTCCCCAAATGTCCCTTTATAACAGTGCTCAAATGCACTATGAGAAGTTCCCAAACGTCCCTATATAACTGTGCTCAAATGTGCCATAGAAAGTTCCCAAACGTTCCTCTATAATTGTGCTCAAACGCACCATGAAGAGTTCTCAAACGTCCCTCTATAACTATGCTCAAATGTTCCATGAAAAGTTCCCAAACTTCCCTCTATAACTGCGCTCAAATGCGCTTAAATGCACCATGAAAAGTCCCCAAATGTCCCTTTATAACAGTGCTCAAATGCACCATGAGAAGTTCCCAAACGTCCCTCAATAACTGTATTCAAATGCACCAAAAACGAAGACAAAAAGTCGAGTCGTCTTCGTTCTTTTTCGGTTCGTCTTGCATTCGTCTTACGCAATAAAAAAGTTGTCAACACACGAGTTCAAGACGAAGAAGAAGACGAGAAGAGACGACCGAAATTTCGCCTAACTGGAAGCCTTAGTTTTCAGTGTTTCTTGTTTGTCTGGAAGGCGGCTCTCAGAAAATGAGTCTAAATGGATCATGCAAAAGCTCATTTGAAGGCTGGAAAACAAACAACAATACAGTTTGATTCAAGTGCTCACTGCTTCTCAAACAATTGCACATTTTCAGAATAGAATCTGGAATATTCCGAAGTAGTTTAAGAGTCCGTTCTACTGAAACTCAACTACTGATAATCCACAATGCGTAATCTGCAGTCTTACTTTATTTGGCGAGGAAACAAAGAAGATATCCCATTTTCAAGGAAGGCATCTCCAAAATAATTTGAATAATTCTATCTATTTTTGAACAGAAACTATTGAAACCAACCTTTGACCAATACGATACGCGGCAATCTGTCTTAAAAACTAGAAGAATTGAATAAGAAGATTAGTGGAAAAGTCACAAGAAATGTGAATAAGATTTCTAATATTAGAATTTAAAAAACGTGTTTTTTTAATCTATTCTGTAATTCTGGCACTTTTTTCAGCGCTTCATTTACAATTAATAGTCTGAGGTTCCGGCTTACAAGGAAGTGCTTCGATATGTCCCCCCCCCCTTCCTAGAATTTTTATAAATAGTACTCCGGCAGACTAGTGAACCCCCATTTTCAAGTTCACTGCTTTTTTTTCAAATTTATGGCGTTTGAAACCCATCCTATTATTTATTCCGCACATTGTAACATACTGTAATGCGGAATAAATAATAGGATGAGATTTTGCGGCAGGTTTGGCGCCGGTACACCGCGCCCGGCGCGCACAGTGATTTTTATTTATTTCAAATTTTTCCTTAATATTTCCCGAATTTGTCTTTTGCTTAAGTTTCATATCGATTCCACTTTTTTTGCAAAAGTTATGACGTTTGTAACCCATCCTATTATTTATGCCGCACCCTGTAATAGTCGGACGTTTCGGCTTAGATGCAAGCCTATTTCAAGAATTTTGGTTCAAAAACTTCAAACAAAAAATTTTTTGATATTTCCCACTTGAATTCTGAAATATTTTTAAAATAAATAATACTCCGGAAGACTAGTGAACCCCCATTTTCAGGTTCAAGAAATCAGTTTTTCAAAATTGGAAACCTTCACTTGGATCGGTCATAACTTTGTTCATTTTTCAGATATCTGAGTGGTTATTAGTTTAAATTGAAGGTCTTGAAACGTTACATGAATAAATCTGAAAATCCACCAGAAATCCACAAAAAAGAACAAAAAATAATAATCCAAAAATGCGATCTGAGCCTCTAATCGATCAGAGAGGAGGAATTCGTCACTTATACATGGTATTTTTTGAAAATTTTCTAAAAATTATGAAATTATTATATTTTATATATTTGAGTACACATATTGCCTTTACTCTGTGAATATCCGGTCTCGGGACTCTATATTCACAGATTTACATTTTCTCAACTTGTGAGAACTGAAAATTTTTATATTTTGAGAATTTCTAAATTTACATTGAGCGTTGGCGTATATGCTCAGTTATATTATTTATGCAACGTTTTAAGACCTTAAATTTAAGCTAATAACAACTCAGATATCTCAGAAATGAACAAAGTTGTGACCGATCCAAGTGAGTATGCCCAATTTTCAAAAACTGATTTCTAAAAAGTGTGAATCTGAAAATGAGGGTTCACTAGATTGTCGGAGTACTTTTTATTCTCAAAATATTGAAGAATTCTAGAGAGAACATTTCCTTGTTTGAAGTTTTGAACCAAAATTCATAGGCTTGCATCTAAGCCGAAATGTCGGACTATTACAGGGTGCGGCATAAATAATAGGATGGGTTTAAAACGCCATAACTTTTGCAAAAAAAGTGGAATTGATATGAAACTTGGGCAAAAAACAAATTTGGACAAAATTAAGGTAACACTTTGAATAAATAAAGATCACTGCGTGCGCCGGGCGCGGTGTACCGGCGCCAGACCTGCCGCAAAATCTCATCCTATTATTTATTCCGCACTCTGTAATAGTAAATAAAGTGCTCAAAAGCCAATTGAAAATGTATTTAAAATTATTTAAAAAAGATCCCTTCACAATCATAACCATTTAAAATAAAATAAAATAAAACAAAATTAATGAGGAAGACAAATTCCTGACAGAAAAGGTCATGCGCCAACTGACGCTTAATGGAACTATGCGTCGTGGTGCTCTGCGATCCTTCGATCCAGTTGAAATATTTCTCGTATTCCTATTCGGAAAGCGCCAAATGAAATACGAGCTATATGCGAACCATGTATGGCGAAGGTGCAAAAGATGGAAATTTCAGCTCGATACGGATTGAATACGGGGCTCTTTCACACATTCACACATGCAAACGGCTTCTTTACGGTTTCTATTTCACCTCTATTTCTTTTTAGTCATTATTTCTAAGATTTCAGCTTCTACTACCCGCTGTCTTTTCTGTATTTTCTATTCGAAAAACTGAAAACTCAAATACAAGGCACTTGGTACAAAACACTAATCCAAACTTCAATGAAGTGGCCTGAGATGGCTCAAACGCTCAACAAATGTAGTCCAAGCTTTGTACAAAGCTAGGCCAAACTTCGATCAAGTGACATGAGATGATTTAAACGCTCAACAAATCTAGTCCAAGCTTTGTACAAAACTAAGCCAAACTTCGATGAAGTGGCCTGAGATGGCTCAAACGCTTAACAAATCTAGTCCAAGCTTTGTACAAAGCTAAGCCAACTTTCGATGAAGCGACCTGAGATGGCTTAAACGCTCAACAAATATATTTTCAAAATGGCACCAGTGTCACCAGTGTCACCAATAACACTTGAATATCAGAAAACGAAAATTAAAAAAACTTTAGAATTAGTTCATAAAATCGAATATTTTGTAGAGAACTTTGAAAATTAAAGAAAACTATTTAACAGAAACAGAAAAGGTCCGATGCACTGCCCGGCGGTAACTGATCCCAAGCCGCAAAGGACCGACACAAATGGAAAGAGACGCGTGCCTGCCGCTGAGTGCATCCACAGCCGACTACCGGGAGTCCAAGTATCCAAGTAAGAAATTAGTAAGGCTTCCACGAAAGACGAAGACAAAAAGTCGTCTTCGTTCGTCTTTCAGTTCGTCTTGCATTTATCTCACAGTGAAAAAGCTGTCAACACACTGCGTCAGACGAAAAGACGAAGATGAGACGAGGCAGCCGAAATTTCGCCCAAATGGAAGCTTTAGTAAGTATAATAGTACAGTGTGCGGCATAAATAATAGGATGAGCCAAACCGGGCTCCGGTACACCGCGCCAGAGTAGGGCGGAATTGGATTTTGGAACTCAGAATCCGGAAAACGGAAAACGGAAAAAAATGTTTTCACGGAATCTGGAATCCGGAAGGCGGAATCCGGAATTCCGCTCTTCTCTGCACCGCGCCCGGCGCATGATTTTTGGTATACCTTATGGTGTACTGGTATACCCCACGAGTTAAAACATTCTTCTACAGTCAGGATTCGATTCTTCCATCATTGGCAGCACTGACTGTGAAAACACGGTCTTGCACGGAGTACAGACTGCTCGCTTTCCCATTTTAACCTTCAACCCTGGAGCCGTCCGTTACAGCAGTTTTTTCCCAAATGCTTCCCAGTTTTAGTGATAAGTTAAAGCATTTCATTCATTGCACATTCATTGTTCCTTTCTGGACATTTCCAAGAAGCTATTACCAATTACGAATGACTTCATTCTCTGGAATGAGAAACAGGAGAAAGGAAATAAGATATTTCAGATGTTTTCAGTCGTTTTTGAATAAAGAAGCATTTCAAAATCTGGCTCTGGTGCTATTGATTAGTCGATTGCTGACGTTTTACAAATTACTTGGAGCTGGGGGGGGGGGAGAGGATTACTGAAATGTCAAATATATATCTCACTTTAGTTTTTCTTCCGATTCCGAAGTGAAAACAGATTCTATAGCTCGCTTGCCACCTTGCATTTTCAATCAATTTTTTTCCGAAATTCCGAAAAATACCAAATAAAAAGTTGAAAACTACGCCAACCTGCAGTCCAGATAATTGAGATACCAGACAGTTCTTCCAGAGAAAAAAAGAAGAAAGAAAAGCGAAAAGAGTAGTGGAAAACAAGCATTACAAAGTGCACGAGCAGAGTGAAGTGGGCGTGACAATCTGCTAATCTAAATCGACAGCTTGTATGATGGAAGGAGGAGCACAACGGATGAAGAAATGGGAGGGGGGGGGGGGAGATTAGGCCAAAAAAGTATCAGGAAAACGTGTTTGACACTCTCTGCCTCTGCCTCTCCGCTCTGCGACTTTTCTTTTTATTTTTGGAATAGAAGATTAGTACTTAGCGAGAAAAAAAAAAGCTGGAGAAAAAACGGTGGTTTTTCTTGATGACTCTGCAATTCCTAGAAAAAATCTAATCGGAAGGTTATGAGATGTTAATATGGAATATGTAGAATATATGTAGAATGGAGCCCAGCAAAGCCATCTGAGAGCACGGGTTCAAAATTTATAAAAATGGACATTTTGAGTTTGTTGTACATCATTTCTCCAGCTTTGACTCACACACCGACTACCATCAAGCTTACCCATCGTCATCACAAACGAGGGATGCAGAATCGGAAGTCTTGATTATCAATCTATTAATAATAATGCGAATGACATTCAGAGTAAAGTGACTATTTTGAGAGTGGTTTAACGCTTTTTCCGGATGCTTCATTTTGCATAATGCCGCACTCTGTACATTATCCAACAAGAAGCACCGATTGCGAAACTCATCAAAGCTAGTCCGAGTTTTCTACAAAGCTAAGCCAAACTTCGATAAAGCGACGTGGGATGGTTTGAACGCTCAACAAAGCTAGTTCAAGCTTTGTGCAAAGCTAAGCCAAACTTCAATTCAAGATGGTTCAACCGCTCAACAAGTCTAGTCCAAGCTTTGTACAAAGCTAAGTCAAACTTCGATAAAGCGACGTGGGATGGTTTGAACGCTCAACAAAGCTAGTTCAAGCTTTGTGCAAAGCTAAGCCAAACTTCAATTCAAGATGGTTCAACCGCTCAACAAGTCTAGTCCAAGCTTTGTACAAAGCTAAGCCAAACTTCGATGAAACGCTCAGCAAATCTAGGTCAATCTTTGTACAAAGCTAAGCCAAACTTCAATTCAAGATGGTTCAACCGCTCAACAAGTCTAGTCCAAGCTTTGTACAAAGCTAAGTCAAGCTTCGATAAAGCGACGTGGGATGATTTGAACGCTCAACAAAGCTAGTTCAAGCTTTGTGCAAAGCTAAGCCAAACTTCAATTCAAGATGGTTCAACCGCTCAACAAGTCTAGTCCAAGCTTTGTACAAAGCTAAGTCAAGCTTCGATAAAGCGACGTGGGATGATTTGAACGCTCAACAAAGCTAGTTCAAGCTTTGTGCAAAGCTAAGCCAAACTTCAATTCAAGATGGTTCAACCGCTCAACAAGTCTAGTCCAAGCTTTGTACAAAGCTAAGCCAAACTTCGATGAAACGCTCAGCAAATCTAGGTCAATCTTTGTACAAAGCTAAGCCAAACTTCGATGAAACGCTCAACAACGCTAGTCCAAACTTCGATGAAACGCTCAAAAAAGCTGGTCCAAGCTTTCTACAAAGCTAAGCCAAACTTCGATGAAGTGACATAAGATAGTTTAAACGCTCAGAAAATCTAGGCCAATTTTTGTACAAGGTTAGCCAAACTTCGATGAACTGACCTGAGATGGTTTACACGCTCAACAAATCTAGGCCAATCTTTGTACAAAGCTAAGCCAACCTTCTATGAAGTGACCTAAGATAGTTCAAACGCTCAACAGATCTAGTCCAACCTTTCTACAGATGGTAACTACTAGTGTAGAACTAGTTATTATTAAAACGTGTACGACACTTGTGCTAGACATGTACATTTTCGTTGAGTATGATCTAAACATGAGATTGTGCATAAATTGTCGTGTTTTCAGCTCTAGGAGAAAAGCAGCTCAAGGGCATAAGTCAGCAAATGCTCATAGGCCTCGCCGTTCAGAATGTTCCTTGGCAATACTTCAATCCGCATTCCATTTCACTAGGCTACAAAATTTAAAGCTTTCTAATCTTGAAAACTATCTATGAACTACAGATATTGTCCATCATATCAACTAACTTGGGCTCAATTCCTTCACAAAACTCACCAATTTCAATAAAAGTTACGGAGAGTTTTATTATTTTTTCAGCTACAGCATTTCAAATATTATCTATTGGGCCCCAAATTAACTTAAAATAAGTCATGCTCCTGGGACAGATGAACTACGGCTCGGACGCTCGGACAGCTCGGACAGCTCGGACGAATTACGGACAACGCTGAATTCCACTTTCTGTTTCAGCTCCAATCACATTTCAAACGAGGCTGATCTCATGAGCAATAATGGATATGTGCAAAACGCCGAAAATCTAGGAGCACGGGGTGCTCTCATTGGGGTATGGGAGCCAATATGATGATTTTTCTGGTTTGAAATAGTATTTTAGTAAAGTACAGTTAATCTGGTGCGGAGATTCTGAAAATTGATAATCACGGGATGCTCGGATGCTCGGATGCTCGTTGTGATCTTGAGATTTGGGCGGTGGGGGGTTATACCGGATTTCCATGGGGGGAGGGATTTTCACAATTTACAAGTGCTGTATTAAAGCAAATTTCGTCGTAATTTCTTTGAAAAAAAAACTCTTAAAGCTGGTATACATTAACAGTAAAATCTGTAATAGTAGAACTAGAATTCTACTATTTCAGAAGCTTGAATTTCCGAATTTTCGGAAGAATTTTCAGATTTCAGAAGCCACAATTTACAAGTGTTGTATTAAAGCGAATTTCGTTTTAATTTTTTTTGAAAAAAAAACTCTTAAAGCTGGTATAGATTTACAGTAAAATCTGTAATAGTAGAACTAGCATTCTACTATTTCAGAAACTTGAATTTCAGAATTTTCAGAAGAATTTTCAGATTTCAGAAGCCACAATTTACAAGTGTTGTATTAAAGCGAATTTCGTTTTAATTTTTTTGAAAAAAAAACTCTTAAAGCTGGTATACATTAACAGTAAAATCTGTAATAGTAGAACTGGAATTCTTCTATTTCAGAAGCTCGAAATTTGAAAACTGAATTCTCCAACACTGAATAGAAATGCTCCAAAATGAATCAGGGAAATTGAGCCAGATAAACACGATTATTAGAAGAAATATGACGAGAAGATTATAGAACATTAATAACAATATTGTCATATTATAACTTCCGATTTCTGAAGAGAATCTGAGTGTCGAGTAGTAAAAACGCTGAAATGTTATAGCGAAAAGGGTGTCGAACATTGGCCCGGTAAACAAAAAAAAGTAGAAAATCACCAGGAATATCAGCCGGAAAAGCAACGTGCTGCTCTTCTTCTCTATCAGTGAGTCGCTTCAGAATCCAGGGATCTTTGAAAAATGAATATTGAGCCTCGTCTAGAGCTCTGGAAACGGAATGTTTGGCGGCCTGAGATGAGATGCCTAGCGAATATTCGGGTATCTAGAAAACTGCAGTTAAGACAACTTGAATATTCCAGGAAAAGGGAGGGGCCGTCATGAATAACAAGAAGATATTGGCAATCAGACAGCGAAAATCTCTTCAGAAGGATAATCTCTCTTCATTTTTCGATTTTGTCGTAGACACCACGATTCTTTGACGTGTCATCTAGGAGTCTGAACAGTGAAACTGTGGAAGCTTGATCTAAGAAACGAATTCAGCGCCAGCGGTGTTTATGCGATCGTATGGGGATCAATGACGTCATAGATCCCACGAAATGCTGGCTCGCGGATATCCCGATAAGCCGAGTGCTCTTCTTTTTTTCTCAAAGTTCCGGGATAATTATTGCAAAACATTTACAATAGGAAATACATATTGTTTGTCTTCGATAGCTGCAACAGGACGTTTCGCAACCGGCCGTTTCAAAACTAGGGGTTTACAAGCAGTTTCAAAAGAAACAAGCTCGAGATGCAAATCATCATATTCTGAAATCGATGATTTTCAGACAAAAGATCTTGCAAGCTTCTTATCGGCACTTTGGACAAAGAATTACATTCGTTTTAGCGTCCGGAACACCAAAAGTCAGAGGGAGTCGCCGCAAAATACGAAAGTGCGTGCAACAAAACAAGTTTTGTCATCTGAATTATACGGATTCTCTAAAAAAAGTAGAGTGACAAGACTATTTTCAGAGCCATTCATTTGAAATCTGAGGTACAGGGTGAGGCATAATTATAGCGCCGCTACTTTGCGTAAGCGCTGGATTTCGCTGTTCGGGGATATTTGACTCACGAAAAATTATTCAAATTTGGGAGCCCTGAAGACCGCCTTAACAGCTGCATGGGACAATTTAGACGCCTCATATGTACCTCTGTGCCGTCATCGACTCCTACCCGAAGAGAGACTTCGAGCAGTCATCAAAGCGAAGGGAGGAATATTCGAAAATTGTTAATGCCATCTTTTTTGTTATGTTTTAATACACATTTTGGTTAATTTTCAGAAAAAAATCGTTCGATTTGAAGTTTTTACATTGTCTGGAATGCGGCTCTATATTTATGCCCCACCATGTATGGTACGGTACAAGTTTGAAAGATATGGGTCAGGTCCATGATTGATGAGTGGCATGGCTTAGAAATCAAAATATGATCATAAATCAAATGTGCTCCTTTTTTTTCATTATCTATAATGAATTTTATATTGAAAAGGGTTTTATTGAGAAGGAAAACATGCGGCAAACGATACGGAGCACCGGGACAGCGATAAGAAGCGTCGAGCTCCCTACTTGCAATTCTTCCTCTTCTATAGCTTATGCACCAGAGGCTCAGCGTTCACTTGCGCTGGACCTTCGTCACTGACGCCAAATCAAGCACAAACTTCGCAAAAGCTGGGCGTCTGGCTTTTGCTTCCGTCTCCGAGAGTTTCATCAATTTATGGACTAAGAAGTAAGCCGTGGAGCTTTGTGAAATTAAGCAGGGGGGGGGGGGCGGGGAGCCCACCCAGCCTGCCTTCTATTTCTGAGAAGAGGGGAGTTAAGCTGAAATTTATGAGAAAAATGTTTGTTGCAGACACCTACTTATGGGGGGGGGGGGGCTTAACCGGACAAGCAGGTTTTTGGCTATAAGCCAGCTCGTCCGTTGTGAAAAATCCATATAGAAAAAGCCAGTAGCTCTCATCATAAAGTTAACAGTTCTGGCAGCTGGAAGTGTGCTTCCGAGGTATGGAAGAGATAGGAATCCTTCATTTACATAGCTACAGCTCCTTACTCTTTAGCTTTTGAGCTTCAGATTCTGAAGTATTGGATCCCAAACACACTTGATAGGACATCCAAAATTGAACTTTTTTTTCGAAAGGACCCACACTCTTCATCACTGATTCATGCACTATGACTGAATGTCAAAAAGTTTAGGAGAGATGGAAAAAACAATAAAAATAGAAAATAAAACGAGAAGAACAAGCAGACGCAGTTCACTGTGCTTTGGGTGGGTCCTTCTTCTCCTCCTGCTCCTCCGACTCCCATCTCTTCCTTTCCCCCAGCCCCCAGCCCTCACCACGCGCTCCATCCCGTCATCATCACAAAAAGAAATGAAGAGGTGAGGGTTTAGTGGTTCCTTCATGATGAAGTGCTCATTCCTTATTGCCACTTGCTCACTCCATTGAACTGAAAACGAATCATGACAATCAAAAGGGCGGCCACCAAGAGAAGAGAATGAAGACGAGAATAGTCAGGAGAAGAAACTAAAAAAAAAAAAGAAGTCTCAAGACCCACCAGCAAAGTGATGAAAAGAGTCTTCGACCGGGTACCGGAAACCCCCCGCCAATCCCAACGCCGTCACAAACCAATCCTAATTGTTTCTCAATTTTTCAGCAAAACATTGGAATTCAGACAGAGAGTGCTGCACAACAGGAAAAGTGAAAAAAGAAAAGTTTTTTTGTTGATAAACCAAGCTTCTTTCATGTTTTTGAAGCCATACTTGTGTTTCTCCCTTTCTTTTCTTTTTTTTTGATGGCTTCAAACAATCCCTCAAATCTGACTTTTTCCGAACATTTGGGGATTATAGTGTAGATTTTAAAGGTGTGCACATTGTTAAAGGAGCTTTCGTTCAAGTTGATAGACGCACCCAAACTAGAGCTCTCTGGGCTTGAAACAATGAAATTGCCTAAAGGTTTGTCACTTTCGAAAATCGAAAATCCAATCTGCGCCTTTAAGTTAAAAAATGATGCTTGAAAGATGTCGCAAATTGACGCTTTGCTCCGATTATACCTATCAGTAACACAATTTTCAAATCACCAAGTCAACGATGCCAGCTTGTGATCTGCCGGTCTCTCTTTTTCTCTGCAGTTACACATTTTTTTGAAGGAAAGTAATGCTCAATTGGAGAAAAGTGTGAGCCGAACCCTCGAATTGCAGGAGAGGAATTACAAGAAGATTTGAAGATCGGGTACAGAACTGCCTAATTTTGAGTGGGTTCCCCACCGACAATTGTGGGTACTGCAGCAGAAAAGTTTGGAATTTGGGAACTCGGAATCTGGAATCCGGAATGCGGAATGCGGAAAACGGAATTTTAACCATTAATGAGGGAATATTTATGATGTAAATGCGCTCTGTTTACAAAAATTTTTGCGGGAGTTCAAAAAAGTATACTTTTCACAACAATTGAGAATAAAGAATTAAAACGGAATGAAAACGCCATATCGCGGAATCTGGAATCCGGAAAACGAAAAAAAAAATATTTTCACGGAATCTGGAATCCGGAAAACGGAATGAAAAAAAAACGGTGGAATCCGGAATCCGGAATTCCGCCCTTCTCTGGTGAATACCCAATACCGCTCAGACTTGTCTTCATTGACTTCCACAAGGCATTTGACAGTGCGGAACGGGTTGGATGGGTCGGACACATTAAGTAAGTAAAGAATCGGGAGCAATCGGGAAAGCCTTGCAGCAAAACTGCTCAAAGAGTGCTACACAATCTGCACAACCACTTTCAGACCATTCCAGACACGTTGAGGTACCCATCGCAAGAGGAGTCAGCCAAGGTGATCCTGCATCACTAGCTTCTTCTCAGCTACCTAGTCTAGAGTTCTTTTTTGAGCAACTGTCTTGGAACGATCTGAAAGGACACGACGCTCATACGCTTGGAGTACGCTTCTATGGCAGAAATCTCTCCCACCCACCCACCCACGATTTGCAGATTGAATTATTCTAACATATCTCGCCAACGACTCGCCAACGCAAGTGAAATGATTCTCTACTGCTCCGAATTCCAGCTCAACTCTTCGACAACATTGCTCTTCGCGCGCTCACATGCGGATCTGAAGCACAGACCTTTACGTAGGACCTCGCTGAAAGAATCCGTGTGGCACATGCATCACTAGAAAGATGAATAATAAGAATGGACCTTTCGGAACTACGTCGACGAAGCTTACACCGCAAAGGCCTTCGAAAGATCTCCCAGTTCCCAGACAAACTTAACTATATCAAAAAGAAAAAAGAATGCGAAGAACTGGCGGAAGATGGACGAGGCTGATTTGTAGGACGACCCCTCATGAGAAGGCCCGACTCACTGCGGAAAGAAGTCAAGATCGCTAGGCACCGTTACCTGTGATCCCAGCTCGCCGAAACCAGCGAATAACGGATCGACAAAGTATCAAAATAGATAAGTTACAGTTCCTTGTAAAACCGTCAATGATCAGAATTCTATGGAAATTCTTTAAATGTAAAGCTCAAGGTGGAAGGTTTATATGTAGCTTAAACGGTATCCAACGCAATTTCAGCGCAAATTTCTTGACATGTCTGCCAAGATGCGTGCTCGCACTTTTATTCTGTTAGGAAAATCTAAAGATTTAAGAAAAAGCTTATTTTCACACTTTAAAGACTCCGAATGCCCTAGTAATTGGGTTGTGCACCATTTTTCCCACATTAAGTATGTACTTTGATCAACCGTAATTTAATAGAATGGAAGGGTGGACATTCAGCTGAAAATTGATTTATCTCGATTCGATTGAAAGATCAAAAGGAGGTGACTAGTGCTATATAAGAGTACTGTGTATCTTGAAGTATCAGTATTATTCCAGCTTCTCCGAAACTAACCTAAACTCACCAAATTGATCAACTGCAGATGGAAACACTGCAGAAAACATGAGATATTAGTGAATTCATATCTAAGGACATTTCTTGACAGAGTCGAAAAGTCATCATAATATCACAAGAAGTCTAGACGGAGCAGCTCACTGCGATGGGCATGTTTCAAGGATAATGAGGAAAAAGAATTGAAAAGCAACTTGGTAATGAGCAGTTAGACACCCCCCCCCCCCGAAATGCTGATAATAATTTCTGATTATTGCACCAATGCATTTAAGAGAAAGATCGCATTTCTAGAATACTCAGAATACGTTGGGAAATGGAATTTCAGAGCCATAAGCGTCACAATTAGGCATAAGACCGGCAGCGAGAAGCAGTTGTGAAGGTTCAGAAACTACATAGAGAGATGAATGGAAAATCAAAGAGCAATACTTTCCAATGGAGCTGGAGCAATTGAATATCTGAAAAACCAAATTATATATAATTCATAGTCTTTAACGCTTAAACTTTCATCTGAAATGATATTAAGACGCCTTCAATTCAAGTTTTTGTGCAAAAAGTAATAGTAAAAGTTAGAAAAGTGTGTTAGCAGTCATTTTTTTCTTAGTTTTATTTGGAATTTTGCGTACAAAAAATCGCAAATTCTCAGGATAGCCAGTATTCTTCTAATAGAGAACGGGGAGCTGAAATTTCAGTTCGAGTGATGGAATCAAAGAGTTCATACTATTAAAAAACTGAAACGCTCACTCTTCCACATAGAATTAGACTGAAAATAGAGATCAAATGAAAATGAGATGCAACACTCGTTCTCTCACCCAAACCATAGTAAATGCGAGTGCTGAAACTGAATAAATGAATATTGATTCGTGTAAGTTCAACTATATGCAAAACCCCACGGATGTGTTCTTTTGCTGCTAATCAAAGAAGGAGAAAGGTGTTGCACACCTCATTTTCAGGTGAGGCAGAGTCAACATTAGCCCCCCTCAATTTGGAAAATTAGCCCCCCCCCCCAAACCGAGAAAGATATTCCCCCGCGTTTTCATGGAATATGTAAAAAACGGCGGAATCCGGAATCCGGAATGCGGAAAACGGAATTTTAACCATTAATGAGGGAATCAAATGATGTAAATGCGCTCTTTTCGCAAAAATTTTTGCGGGAGTTCAAAAAAGTATAATTTTCACAACAATTGAGAATAAAGAATTAAAACGGAATAAAAACGCTATATCGCGGAATCTGGAATCCGGAAAACGAAAAAAAATATATTTTCACGGAATCTGGAATCCGGAAAACGGAAAAAAAATTTTCAGGGAATCTGGAATCCAGAAGACGGAATGAAATAAACGGCGGAATCCGGAATTCCGCCCTTCTTTGCAGAGTAGGGCGGAATTGGATTTTGGGAACTCGGAATCCGGAAAACGGAAAAAAAATTGTTTTAACGGAATCTGGAATCCGGAAGACGGAATGAGAAAAACGGCGGAATCCGGAATTCCGCCCTTCTCTGCAGAGTAGGGCGGAATTGGATTTTGGGAACTCGAAATCCGGAAAACGGAAAAAAAAATTGTTTTCACGGAATCTGGAATCCGGAAGACGGAATGAAAAAAACGGCTGAATCCGGAATTCCGCCCTTCTCTGCAGAGTAGGGCGGAATAGGATTTTGGAAACTCGGAATCCGGAAAACGGAAAACGGAAAAACATTTTTTTTCACGGAATCTGGAATCCGGAAGACGGAATGAAAAAAACGGCGGAATCCGGAATGCGGAATTCGGAATCCGGAATTCCGCCCTTCTCTGGTTCGTATTCTTTTACACAATACTGTAGCTTGAAAAGAACTGCAGCTACTTTAACGTCAAATGTCTAGAGATGGAGCGCTAGAGCAAGTTTTAATCCAGTTCCGCTGCACGACATTCACGTAATATCAGTTGCTCCTATCCCATCTTCATAACTGGTTTGATATGAAGCTTAATCAGCTTAACATTAACTAAAACACGACTCTCGAGAGTCCAATTTCCGGTGTATCTCGTTTTGTTCTCTGATTTGTCATCCTATTTTCTTAAGAGCAAACTGACGGACATGAAGAAGGTCAGAATCTGATTTACAGGAATCTAAGAAAAATAGAAATAGAAGAATCGAAAAGTCAGAGACTGATCTGATTGAAGTTATAGGAAAATTAATTGTTTTTTTTATTTTTGGAAAAAGAAAAGGGGATTTGTCTATCTATGATCTTAAAAATTGCAAATTTTCAAATAAAAACTGTAATTTGACAAAAAGTATCCTCAGAATACGGTAAGTAACGCAAAATGTCGGTTTGCCCAATTCTGTCCACCGGCAAAATGAGGGCGGAAGAGAGACAAACTGAACTCGTTTATAGCCCTTCTCGATCACCTGGAAGCCCTTATATTCATTCAGCGGAATGTGCTATACGGGCAGAAATCACAGATGAGAAGTATGCCAAGGATCTCACATACCATATCTAAGTTTCAGGTAGAGGATATGGATCTTCGCTATTTTTTTTTAGATTTTCAGCGTTGAACACTGATTGACGGCTCCACATAAAATTGGTTAAAGTTAAGACGCCAGAATTCCGAAGAGCAAGGACAGAATTCACGCCGTGTACAGGCAACAATGGCAACTGAGAAGTAGAATATACAGTACTCCCAAGGCCATGTCTTAGTTTCAGGTAATAGATATGGATCTTCGCTATTTTTCTAGATTTTCAGCCCTGTACACTGACTGACGGCTCCACATAAATGTGGTTGAAGTTAAGACGTCAGAATTCTGAAGAGCAAGGAAAGAATTTGCGCCATGTACAGGTAAAAATGTTCGATGAGAAGTGGGGTATACTGAACCCCCAAGGATCCCAAAGATCTCTCATGCCATGTCTAAGTTCCAGGAAAACGATATGGATCTTGGCTGTTTTTCCAGATTTTCAGCCTTTTACACTTACTGACGGCTCCACAGAGATGTGGTTGAAGTTAAGACGTCAGAATTCAGAAGAGCAAGGACAGAACTCGCGCCGTGTACAGGCAACAGTGGCAAGTGAGAAGTAGAATATACAGTACTCCCAAGGCCATGTCTTAGTTTCAGGTAAAGAATCTTCGCTATTTTTCCAGATTTTCAGCGTTGAACACTGACTGACGGCTCCACAGAGATGTGGTTGAAGTTAAGACGTCAGAATTCTGAAGAGCAAATGATTAATGGGGTATATTGTATCTCCAAGGGCAGCACAGGCAATATGAAAGTATCACGAAAACGATATGGATCTTGGCTATTTTTCTAGATTTTCAGCGTTGAACATTGACTGACGGCTCCACATAAATGTGGTTGAAATTAAGACGCCTGAATTCAGAAGAGCAAGGACAGAACTCGCGCCGTGTACAGGCAACAATGGCAACTGAGAAGTAGAATATACAGTACTCCCAAGGCCATGTCTTAGTTTCAGGTAAAGAATCTTCGCTATTTTTCTAGATTTTCAGCGTTGAGCACTGGCTGACGGCTCCACTTGAGATCAGCCACGTTTGACATGTGTCTGCAGCTAAAACAGCAGAATTCAGAAGAGGAAGGAGAGAACGCGCGCCGTATACGAGGAAAAATGACAAATGAGAAGTGGGGTATGCTCCCCAGGGGCATCACATGCAATATGAAAGTTTCAGGTAAAAGATATATACAGTACTGGCCATAAAGAATGTCCGCGGGCTTATTTTTTGTTGGATAACTACGCTGAAAACCGATATTTTGTTGTGAAAATTCTACTGTAGCTGCAGAACACCCTCACGGCAATTTGCAGAAAATGAAATTGCATCGTTGCAAAAGTTTTTAATTTTTTTTCAATTTTTTTTCGTTTTTTTTTCCATTTTTGTGTGTTTTATTTATTTCCAGTTTTTGATTCAGAAGTCTGGTAAATCAGCGAGTATGATTCTTGAATTTTTTTTTAGAAATGGTTAGACTTATTGGAAAAAAATCCTTCACTGTAAACCTACGAGACCTAGGAGCAGTGTCAGCGAAATTATCCCAAAAAAAAGCCCGCAGACATTCTTTATGGCCAGTACTGTAGATCTACGCTATTTTTTTTTCAGATTTTCAGTATTGAACACCGATTGATTGCTCCATATGAATGTGCTTGAATCTAAGACTGCAGAATTCAGATGAGCGGGCTCTAATTCAGGTTTCTATTTGAGCAGTCCTTTGACAGGGCGCAAATCAAGAATTTAAAAAGCAAGACTACACAGTTTCTTTCTGAATATTCAAACGCCTCTGGAATTACAGTACAATTGAGAGGAGCAGAAAACGAACATTAAAGAAAGTGTTCAGGTTTCAGCACCCCTCTCCCCCCCCCACCTCACCAATTTCCCATATGACTTTCCAACTGGAAATCAAAGAATTGCTAATGAAATTTGAAACGTCGGCACCCCTTCTCATTTCCGTATCTCACTACACTTTTCAACAAAAAAAAATAGAGAGAAAAATAAAAAGTAAGGGCGTGAAGCTACTGGCGAAAAGACTTCAGATTGACAACGACTTCGATGCACCTCCCCCCCCCCCTCCTCAACCGCCCTCGCCTGGCACAGGAAACCCGATGGAAATTCGACACTTTTTTTAATGGGGGGAGGGGGAGACGAGTGTCTTCCACGCCCCAGATGACCCAAATTGGAGTGGAAGAAGAGTCATTCGGGAAGAGGAAGAAGGAAATGAAAATAGCTGAATAAAACTAAAAAGAACGAAGATGTATAGTTCGCTTAAATAGTGCTGAGAAAATTACGTAACCCAATTTTCACTATGCGTAATGTACTAAGCCTTGCTCAGTGCATTTTTTAAAAAACTTCGAAAAAATGTGCATTTTGTGTGCACTACAACAAAACGGAAGTTTCGAAAGACTACTGTAACTTGAAAATTTCGGATTCCGAATAGGTTTACAAGACGTATGAAACGTTTGGACAACTTAGGTCGAAGTTTGGCTTAGATTTGTGATGCTGTTGCCACAAAATTTTGGATAACTTTGTCTAAACTTGTGCAAAAATTAGCTTGAAATTGCGAAACAATTGGCGTAGAATTGCAGAAAAAATGGCCAAAATGTGTTGGAAACTAAGCCTAAAGCTTGTAGAAAACTTTGTCTAGAATTGTGGTAATCTTGGCATAATTTTGTTGAAAAATTGGTTCAGAATTTTGAAAAACTTGGCCTAAACATGAGAAAAACAAGGCTTAATCCCGTGAAAAACTAGGTCTAATCTTGCTGCAAAATATCCTTAGAATTATGCAAAACTTAGCATAAACTTGCCAAAAAGAAGACCAAAACGAGTGAAAAGCATTATCTAAATTTGTTCAAAAGTTGGCTTAGAATTGCGTAAAACTAGGCCTAACTTTGCTGAAAAATTTGCCCAGAATTGTGCAAAGCTTGGAATAGAACTGTCGAAAACATGGCCCAAAGAATTGAAGACATGGCTTAAAATGTGAAAAACAAGGCCTAAACGCGTGGAAAACTAGGTCTAATGTTGCTGAAAAATAGCCTTAGAATTGCGCAAAAATTAGCCTAAACTTGCCAAAAGCAAGACTAAAACAAGTGGAAAGCATGTTCTAAGTTTGTGCAAAAGTTGGCTTAGAATTGTTGAAAACCAGGCGTAATCTTGCTGAAAACTTTGTCTAGAATTGCACAAAACTAGGTCTAAACTTGTGAAAAGATTGGCTTAAAATTGCGAAACAATTGGCGTAGAATTGCGGAAAACTTGACACAAACTTTTTGAAAAAAAGATTGGCCTAAAATTGCTAAACAATTGGCGTAGAATTGCGCTGAATTAGGTTAAGCCTAAACTCGTCAAAAACATGATTTCCACTTTAGCTAGAGTTGGCTTAGAATTGCAAAAACACTTTTCTCAGAATTGCGCAAAACATAGCCTAAACTTGCCAAAAACATGACCAAAACGAATGATGCAAAATTTGTGAAAAAGTTGGATTAGAATTGTTGAAAACTAAGCCAAACTTTGCTGAAAACATAGTCTAGAATTGCAGTTTATGTAAAGTTCGGCTTGTGTTGTTTTGCTGAGTAATACAGATATTTATCATACTTTAACGAATGGAAGAATAATTTTCAAATTGTAACAACTTTCCTCGGATCAAACGAACCAATATTTCTGAATTTTCCCATATAAAAGCATATTTTGGTTATTAATGTATTACAAATCATCAAGTAGTCTGCGATAAAAATTGAGCGAATTGGTCAATGTGCTCCTTGCTAAAGAAGCGAATCTATTGTCCATGACCATTGGCTCGGAAATCTGCTAAACGTCCATCGGTCACTTTTTGACGGCGCATTTGCATTCAAAGGACCGAGTTTCGAATCGGTTTATTTTAATAGGAGATAGACAAATTCCACGTTCTTTACATGAGCTGGAAAGAACATTTCAGAACATTCAGTGAGCATTTTCAAAAGATGAAAAGATCAAATAAGGTGAAATACATATAATTATGTACGACTCTGTGCTCAACTAGGTACTTGTGCAGCATTGGACCTTTTTATGAGGTTTTTGACTTGATTCAGAGAAATTTAGAGACATTTCGAGAGCCCAAACACTATTCAAGGGACCTTGGGCTCCACATTCACTTCCTTCTCTATGTCATGGGGGGGAGAGTCTGCAGCTCCGGCCAAACAATTATGAAATACGGGTTTGAACAGTTGAGCTGCAACAAACTTCGCAGAAGGCATTTCCTGAGGGACGAATCCGAGACAGTTTGACGAAACTACATAGTTTTGTCACAATAGGTATAGTTTTTCACTGGCTTTGGCCTTGTTTTTGGCAAGTTTAGGCTGAGTTTTGCACAATTCTAGACAAAGTTTTTAAAAAAATTAAGCCAAGCTTTCAACAATTCTAGGCCTACTTTTGTACAAATGTACGACATGCTTTCCACTCGTTTTGTTCTTACTTTTGGCAAGTTTATGCTAAGTTTTGCACAATTCTGGACAAAGTTTTTTTGCAAGGTTATTCATAGTTTTTTGACGGTTCTAAGCTAACTCTAGCGTAACGTTGAAAACATGTTTTGGCGAGTTTAGGTCTAGCCTAATTTTCCACAATTCTTAGCCAATTGTCTCACTATTTTAAGCCAATCATTTCAAGTTTAGGCCTAGTTTTGCACAATTCCAGACAAAGTGTTCAGTAACATTATGCCTAGTTTTTCACAATTCTAAGCCTACTTTTGCACAAACTTAGAATATGCTTTCCACTTGTTTTGTTCTTACTTTTGGCAAGTTTAGGCTAAGTTTTGCGCAATTCTGGACAAAGTTTTTTTGCAAGATTATTCATAGTTTTTTTTTTGGCACTTCTGAGCTAACTCTAGCGTAACGTTGAAAGCATGTCTTGGCGAGTTTAGGTCTAGCCTAGCTTTCCACAATTTTCCACCAATAGTTTCACAATTTTAAGTCAATCTTTCCACAAGGTTCAGTCAAGTTTTCCGCAATTTTACGTCAATTGTTTCGCAATGTTAAGACCATTGTTATACAAGCTTGGACCTAATTTTTCACAATTCTCAGCCAACTTTTGCACAAACTTGGAACATGCTTTTCACTCGCTTTAGCCTTGCTTTTGGCAAGTTTAGGCTCAGTTTTGCGCAATTCTCAACTAACTGAACCTGAAATCATGTTTTGGCGAGTTTAGGCCTATCTTAGTTCACCGCAATTCTACGCCAATTGTCTCACAATTTTTAGCCAATTAGTATACAAGTTTAGGCCTTAGGCTTAGTTTTTCACAAATTTAAGCCAATTTTTCTACATACAGTAAAACTACTGTGATTTCCATTGCTGGAAATACGAAAATAAACACAGAGGCCTTCCATGCATCCGTTTTAAAGGAAATTTCCGCCGGAGGTCTATTCAATTTGTGAATGGAACTTTGAGTCTGTACTACATGCTCCAAAAAGCTTATTTTAAGCTCAAAGAAGTTCTCTGTTTAATTGCAGAGTTTTCAGCACGTCCCATACTTATATAATTATGTGCTACCAGAAGTACATTCTAAATCAAAAATGTATAAGAAAATGAAAAAGAAGTCATAATTCTTCAGTTTATCGAGAAAAAACCGAGTTTGCCATAGTGAAAACGAAGAAAAAATTAGTCAAGAAGGGATTAACGGCGGCTTAAAATTATCTAATACGGATAATTTTTAAATGATAAAGTGGAAAGGCAGGCGATTATGACGTGAGGCTCTCTCAGAAATATTTCTGCAACTGCTCCGATCAACGTATCAAGTACGTCGATTTAATAAGCAGAGCTGGTTTGCAAGCGAGATTAGAAGCGGCTGGGTCCTCGTGGATAAATCGTTTCTTCGAGTAGGAGTTTCCAAATCTTTCAAATGGCAGAACCGCAACTTTTCCTTGGCGAAACTAACTATTTTTAGTTCAAAATTTACCAAAAATCGGTTTACAAAACATTATATCTATTCACTTCAATTTTTGTATTGAAGTTTCAGCTATTTTCAGTCTTGTCATCCGGGTAAACGACGAGCTAGTCGGCTTATCACTTTCTTCCAAATCAAAACTAGAATTACCAAAAAGATCTTTAATTTCAGATCTCAAGAATTTCTATGACTATTGGAGTATACCTACTCTCGTACAATATTCCCCTCCCCTCCAGAATGGATCTCATTGATGAATCGCGTGTTTTAGTGCAAGAGGTGTTCATCTGAGGTGACTCCACTTCCGTGTGAGATCTGGCTGTCCTTCCTAAGGCTCTCGACAAAAGTGGCCAACTAGAAAAATTTAGTTTGTGGTGTGCACATTTCACACAACAATTCTCAGAACATCTCCGCCTCTGTTAAATGATTCACACATTCTCAAGGATGGACACTTCAATCAGAAAAATTCATTTTTTACACCTTACTGCACGGTAGCGCAACGGTGCGGAGTACCGTGCGGTAATGTATGTGTGCTGAGAGGCGAATGTCTAAAAAAAGAGCAGGAATTTTCGAATAGCGAATTTCCAGGAATGCATCAGAAGGTGTGAGAAAGCATTCCAAAATTGAATTTGCATGATTATTGGCTGAACCTTCTGATTTTCGGTGAATGGTTACACCTCCCTGCCCTGCACATAATTGGATTTTCTCCGCGACATTATCCAAAATTATAGCATTGTTTCAGAGTTGATTCTGGACTACGCGAGAAGCATTGACAGGAGTTTTGGAGCACTTCTAAATGTGCACAGCCTCTCCGTGGCATCCGTGGCGAAGATCAGCCACTGCTTCTCTTCTAAATACATATCCGCAGAATCTCGGTTGGCGAATAGGTAAAGCGCCATGTCGGATCGGAGGTAGCGCCCAATACCCTTTGTGATCTGACAGCTCTAACTTTGGCTCAGCACCCCATAATAGAGCACAAAGGCGCCAAAGAATTACTGAATGGCTACCGTTTTTGGCTACCTGATTTATGGCTACCTAAGGATTTATGTCTACTCCTAGATTTTTGGCTACTTTTCACCGTTGATTTTTGCTACTTCGGATTAATGGCTACTCCTAGATTTTTGGCTACTTTTCACCATTGGATTTTGGCTACCTGAGAGTTTTAGCTACCCGAGAACTTTAGAGTCAGGAGAAGCATTTTTTCCAACAAAGACTTTTTAAACTAGTTAACAAAAAACAAGGTAACGTGTAAAAAATAACAAATACAACAAAAAACAAAAATCTCATGAACTTAAAAATGTTGAGCAAATACGTGTTGACTTGAAGGTCTATTTCTTCAAGGTCGTAAAGCCGAAATTTTCAAGAGTCGATTTTTTCTGTAAATTTCTCTCGTAAATTTAAAACTCAAGAAAAGTGTGCAACTGATTTCTGTAACAGTGCTCTTTTGTTTATTATCCATTGGTGTAGAAGAGCCAATGTGGTACACAGTGAAGCAGTTGAAGAAACAAATTCGTTCTTTGCATTGGATAGATTTACGAATGTTGTTGAATTAGTTTCAATGCTACGAGACGATGAATCGAACGATATCTTAACCATCTCAACTGGAGCGGAAACAAATTATCAGAATTGATCGACTCTCTCATTTCTGAGTTATTTCGGCGATTTTCGAAAGCAGCTATCATCAGAAGCCTCATCGTAACGTGATATTTCGTGTTTTGAAATTGGAATTTTGTTGCAGTCAAGTACTTTAACTATGTTTTCATAATTCCACAATAACATATATTCTTGTGCTTTTTTCTTTCATACAGAACTCGTTTGAAACGAAAATCTTCTTGCTTCTCTGACTCTAAATTCTTGGTAGCAAAATCTCAGGTAGCAAAATCAATGGTGAAAAGTAGCCAAAATTAGTAGCATTATCCGAAGTAGCCAAAATCCAACGGTGAAAAGTAGCCAAAATCTAGAGTAGACATAAATCTTAGGTAGCATAAATCAGGTAGCCAAAAAGTAGCACATCAGGCGCCAAGGAATTACTACAAACCGCTACCCAATTTTTAGGTGAATGGTTCAACCTCCCTGCGCATAATTGGATTTTCTCCGCGACATTATTCAAAATGATATTGATAGCATTGTTTCAGAGTCGATTCTAGAGTACGCGGGAAGCTTTTGGAGCACTTCTAAATGTGCATAGCCTCTCTGTGGCATAGAAGATCAACCACTCATTCTCTTCTAAATACATATCTGCAGAATTTCGGTTGGCGAATAGGTACATCGCGCCATGTCGGATCGGAGGTAGCGCCCAATACCGTCTGTGATCTGACAGCTCTAACTTTGGCTGAGCACCCCATATGAGCACAAAGGCGCCAAAGAATTACTACAAACTACAACCCAATTTTCGGTGAATGGTTCAACCTCCCTGCGCATAATTGGATTTCCTCCACAACATTATCCAAAATTATATTGATAGCATTGTTTCAGAGTCGATTCTAGATCACGCGAGAAGCATTGACTGGCCGTTTGGAGCATGAAAAAGAGCACATCGAATGTAGTCTCTTGGAAATTTGACTTTATTAAAAGCTCAAAGTTTTGTCTCTTTTTTTTCGCTCGACATTTAGAAAACCTCAGTGCTCACAAAAAACAACAACCAGATGTTCATTGTGCCCATCATCTGTGAAAGTTGAAAGGAAGACATCAGAATTATTTGGAAAAACAATGAATTTCTCAGTTTCGGAGAGCTTCCAGAATAGAAATAGAACTACACAATTGAAGCACAACGCTGGCACAAAAGGTATCGCAAAAGCCATTGGGCACTGGAAGCTTCTTCAATTTCAAAAGAGCATTTCAGATTTTTATTGATCACTATGAATTATTCTCCGTTAAAAAATAGTCAAGCATCCACGAAAGACGAAGACGAAAAGTCGTCTTTCATTTTGTTTTTCGTCTCCTCGTCTTCAACGCTTACTTTTACACTTTTACACAACTTTTTATTTCTACGTCAGATGAATTCAAGACAAAGACGAATGCGAGACGAAGATGAAGACGAAACGAGACGGTCATATTTCGTCTTTCGTGGAAGCCTTGAAAAATCGGCTCTCGTTTTTCGCCTAATTCGGCGATTTTTTCCGTTTTTTTTTTTCTCAGACCAGCATTTTTTGAATTTTCAACAATTTTTATGAAAAAAATTAGAAATTTTAACAAATTTCCTAACGATTCAAGCTCAGAATTCGTAAAATTTAGCTGCCAGCTGAAGCTTGAAATGCCAAAAATCTTCGGAATAGTGTCCCACATCCCACAGATTTCTTTTTAAGCCACAATTCGGTTTGATGCGTCGCTTTAAACCACTCCAGAATAAGGCGTCCACGAAAGACGAACTATGACCGTCTCGTCTCGTCTTCATCTTCGTCTTGAATTCGTCTGACGCAGAGATAGAGATTGTGTTGGTACACATGCACAATTATTTTATTGCGTAAGACGAATGCAAGACGAACTGAAATGCGAACGAAGGAGAGACGAAAGACGAGATGAAAGACGACATTTTGTCTTCGTCTTTCGTGGAAGCCTTACTCCAGAATGACTCAATTCTTTGAGTTCAACAAATTTTTGATTGATTATTGAAGGTTTTTTAAACATTTTTCCAAGCTTTTCAAACGAAATTTTGGGAGAAATTCAAAAAAAACAATAGCTAACGCGTTCAAAAAATAAAGGAATTCTCATAATTTTCCAAAAAGCCCTCCCCCCCCCCCATAACTACAGTAACACCATAAACCGAATAAACAGGTAAATAACTGAAGAGAATGAAGGGTTTCCTATGAGCTTATTCACAAAATCGGAAAAAAATTGGAAAAAATGGGAAAACTATGAAAATTAGAGGAAATAGACCAAGACCACCACATGAGATGATCCGACTCACTCCAACAATCGACTGATTACCTCATGGATGAACCATCGCCCATGATGGCAAGGCCAGGATCCGCGCCCCTAGAAGAATCGACTACGTCAGAAAATGGGAAATGAGAAGATTAGTTGAAAGCGAAGCGTCTGAATGTTTTCAAACGTCCTAATTTGACACTGAACTTGAAATTAAATGTTCACATGAGTTTTTCAACGTTTTGACGGTTTTTTTTCAAAGTTTCAAGCCAGCCAATATCAACTTAAACTAATCCGGGCCGAACAGGGTCACCCACGGGCCCCTGATCTAATGGGAAACCGGACTAGTGGCCCATACGAAGCGTCTAGTTTCTAGTAGCCTCCAGGATGTTGCCGGCGCCGCCATCTTATTGGTCTGTTTCAATGCTAACCTGTCTGAATTCTTTTCTATTTATATGAATTTCTAGAGCTCACTGATAGTGAGATGTACCGTTTTCAATTCATTTCGAGGCACAATTCCAATGCAGACAAAAGTTACAAGCCGAACCTGAACTGGCACGGATCGGACCGTTCCACATTGGAGATATGTGGGTTCTGTTATAGTTTAAGCTTGAATTTTAAGCTTTAAGCTTAATTTTGAGCTTTTTTTCAAATGCAGTGTCAAAATATGAAGCTTGAAAATGGAACCCGGCGCTGAAACTCGACGCCTATAATTGCGATCCGGGGTGGGCCACGGGTCGTCCTGTAACTTCCTTCAACATGGGAATTGTGTCTCGAAAAATGGCGCAAATTGCAGATCTCGATGCACCTTGAGAGGGCAATCTTGAACCGCAGCCATGGAAATTGTGAGCACATGATTAGACTCCCTTAAACGGGTGCGCCGGTGACCTTATTGGCCAGACCATCGTATAGATACTGTGTCCGAATTAAACAGTCTGAATTAATTTTTATTTATTATCTATCCGCGAGTGGGTGATTTTTCGTTTAAAGACGGCGTTTGGGTCTCGTTAGGGGATAGCGCGTTTTAACGCACTAATTTAAAAATTGTAAGAAAGCGCACACACTGCGTTTGTGATTTCTTTTCGAAAATTGAAGCGAATATTGGAATTTTTTCTATTTATATTTTGCTTCGAAAATCATGTTTTTTTTAAATTAATTTTTATTGTCAAATTTCTTTCCAATATTCGCTTCAATTTTCGAAAAGAAATCACAAACGCAGTGTGTGCGCTTTCTTACAATTTTTAAATTAGCGCGTTTAAACGCGCTATCCCCTAACGAGACCCAAACAGCGCCTTTAAATGAAAAATCACGTACTTGCGGATAGATAATATATAAAAAATTCTAGTGCTCACTGATTTTCGATTTATTTGAAGCTAGAATTTCAGTGTTGGAGAGAGTTTCAAAGTGGCTCGGCAAATATCAAATATCTCCAAGATTGTTAACATTAATTTCGCAATTATCCCATTTAAAAAAACAAAGAAGAATAACTATAATTTCAGATTTTTAATATTGAAATGAAATTAAAATGATTTTTCTCTAATCTGAAAATTGTAAAACAAATATATATTGAAATTCTGAAGCTTTCTGATTATCTGAAGAGATTTTGTATGAGATTCTGAAGCACTTAGACTTCTGAACTTCTAATTTTTTTTCTGAAATTTGGGTGGAGGGAGGTGCGAAAATTGAAAAAAATACAATGAAAAAATATGAAATTGTGCGCGCTTTAAAGCAACTCAAGAGCCGCCATTGGTCTCTCGGGAAGCCACTCGAAACGTGTGAAAGATGAGAGTGATAAATGATGCGATGAAAAAAGAACGGACCGGGCGCCTAGAATTAAAAGCTCTAACCATTAAGTGGAACGATGCTCACTTCCGTTCGAGTTGTACTACCACTAACATCAGCTCCTCCCATTTTCAGATGGCTCTTCTTTCTCCTCCTCCCCCCCCCCTGACCGACCCGCTCATTCAATGTTTATAACAGCGAGAGTGTCGAAAAGGGAGAAGAAGACAGGGAGTAGAACATTGAGCTTGTCAGCTAAGAAGCACAACGCAATGGGAAAATGCGATTTAGGCGAGAAATTATGCAATTATTTCAGATGGAGACAAGGGAAGCGAGTTTGAGAGAAAACCGGGACGTGGGGGGGGGGAGCAGATGGCAAAAAACCGCGGCAATCTGCGAGCGGAAAAGTGACATGAAAAAGTTTATTTGAATCGGAACAGAGTCTCCGTGGTTTTAATTGCCATTCGAAATGGGACAATTGAGCTGCGTGGAGCTTCATGAAACGGTCGCACAATTGAGGAAGGGGGGGGGGGGATTGGTGAACTTCCTGTTTGGAGGTATTGAGCCCATAAAGGGAGCTAGTTATCGTAATTAAATAGTGCTTATTTTTGAAATTTTTAAACAAGAATATTGAAAGTAAGGCTTCCACGAAAGACGAAACAAATCGTTCGTCTTTCAGTTCGTCTTGCATTCGTCTTACGTCGTCAATTAAAATGCATGACTACGATCACAGTGTCTATCTCTGCTTCAGACGAGTTCTAGAGGACGATGACAAAGACGAGACGAGACGGTATGATTTTGTCTTTGGTGGAAGCCTTACATAATATTATATTTCTGAAGAATCGATCAATGCTCTATTGAGAAAACCCCGTAAATTTCACAAAAGAATGAGATTCGCGCATTTACAAATTCAAAATTTCCTTCAATATTGTTTGCTCAAAAAGGTTTTTTTTTTGCGAAACCCTGCTGATCTCGCGAAGTTTTGCAGAACCATTGCGCAAGAATTGCACATAATTTGTGCAAACTTTCGTTTAACTCTGAAACAAAAGCTCATGTGAATGGAGTAGGGGCACGAGAACAAAAATGAGTCTCACGAGTTTCACGAGCTAAACTTTCACGTAGGTTTTCAGCAATATCTCACACTGAAGAGACGAGGACACGCTCACCTCCGCTCTCGCACTCAACCTCCTCCGTTCATCCTAAGTACTTTAGTGGGTGGTGTGCACGCGAGACGATTTCGTATTTTTTCAAATTGTACTCAATTGGACGGCGGATAGTGGCCGTTCCTTCTCCCCCACGTGGAAGTTCTAGAAATTCTGCAAAAATGTATGTTTAATAGGCCCCATTTTCGGCGTCGCAACGGCCCTCCCGAGTATTTCAAGTAGAGCAGTAGAGCTTGGTTGAGCAACTATTTATTCCCCAAATAATTAAATAAAAAACCAAAAACATTTTAATGTTCTACAAGATGTTATTACAACGATATTATTTTTTAAATCCGAACAATTTTCCCGGAATAAGTTGGAAAGCGAGCACAAAAATCGCCTTATCAAGTGAAAATTCCGATCCCCTGCAGTGTTTTATCCGCAACGAATATCATTGGAAAAAGCATAAACGACGATAATAAAAATGTATTTTTTATTGGAAAGAAAACAAGGAATTAGGGTGACGAAACGAGCAAATTGCGAAGGGAGAAAGAAGAGGAATGCAAGGCAAGAAATGAGCAGAATTAGTGAGTAAGTAACCGAAAAAAGAAAACTAAAATTTGAAAATTGCTATTCGCTTCTTTTAGGAATGGAGCATTTAATTGTGAAACGTGCATTGAGCCGGTTTCCTGAATACTGACTGCAATCTTTATCGTACCAATAAAAGGAGCGATGTCTTCCAGCGCATTGCTCTTTTTGAAATACGCCTTCTCACGGCATACGCGTTGATAATTAGCGTAGTTGTCGCGCGGACCACAGGGTCCGCGTTTCGTTTCGTTTTTTTTATTGCATTAATTTAATTTGATATTAGTATTTTTTGTATTTTAGGGTTTTGGATTTTGTGGAAATATGCTCAGCTCAATTAATTCAATTTTTTTTGTTTGGAACACTGCTTAATTGAATGGAGCACGACGGTGAAGGTCGGCTCTCATATTTGTAATACGTCGCGAGAACGGGAATCGGCGAAATCTGAATCTTCAATTTTAATTCAAGCTCCGCGCCGATATTGAATAGAAAAACTTTACTGTATTTTTTTGAACGCATTGTTAGCTTCATGCTTTTT
Organism: Caenorhabditis inopinata; assembly: GCA_003052745.1. Classification (NCBI taxonomy): domain Eukaryota; kingdom Metazoa; phylum Nematoda; class Chromadorea; order Rhabditida; family Rhabditidae; genus Caenorhabditis; species Caenorhabditis inopinata. Next base: position 19,386,122 of record AP018154.1, read on the forward strand.
TATACAGAACTTGAAACAAAATTGTAAAACACATGTTTGAAATCATCTGAACCACGTTCAATTTTGGCTTTTATCGAGTAATTTGCGATTTTTAGAAGTTTTTCACAATATCCGAAATGTTAAAAACAACGAATGCTCACCGGAATTATCACAAAATCCATTTGGAGAGGGACGTCCAATTCTGAGGAGTGACGGAGCCCTCAGACCCTCCTCTAGAAAGGGTAACCTCTCGTGTATACCCGGAAGTTCGCAGGGGCCATACTTTCTGGACTCTGACGACTAGTGGTCCCGATAGTGGCATATCCGTGGCGAGTAGGTGAAGAGCTAAAGTTTCGGAGCAAGAAGTATACTGATGTAGGCGGTGACCGGTGAACGCGATGTTTATAGAATTTGAATGGAATTGGCGGGAAGCTGGAAACTAGGCCTAGGACCTTCTAGAAAACCTGAAAATCGTGAGTTTCATTCAGTTTGCAAACCGCGATTAAATTTTTAAGAATCGATGCAAAAACGGATGATAACTTTTTCTTCTTTTATAAAATGCTGAGTTTATTGAGCGTGGGCTGCTGCAAATCTGGAATAGAGCGAGAAGACAAATTCCATGATGATTTCTCCAAATTTTCACGCAAATTAAGTTGTTTAGAACGCTTTTGAAGATTTCCTTTTTCCGCCATTTTCCCTGAATAACGAAAAGTTAATATTAATATTGTTTAATGGCGCGCGATTGCATCATTCTCTTTTGATTCCATTTTGTTCTAGCTGGAACAGCTTTCTTTTTGCTTAAAATTGTGATATTTAGTTATTACAGGCGCGCAAATTGAAAAAAAAAAGAATGATTTGCTTCAAAAAAATAAAATAAGATGAAAATAAGGCCGCGCGCCATTGAACAAAATGTTGTAATCAAGGGCAGTTCCCATTTCGCAGTTTTAATTGGACCTGCTCAGAAAATCGGGAAAAATCCAATATTTTGAATATGTATGCTTTTAATCTTCCTAAAACCCAAATGCTGAACAGTTTGCTTATTTTGAGTACTTCTATATTTCTAATTTTTTCTATAGATATTACATCGAATTTCGAAAACGCAACCTCGAGTAGGACCTATAAAAATAGATTTTTCTTCCAGCTAAACCGCACAAGAAATGCTGAATATTTTCCCAAGGTTCAAGATTAGCCAAGACGAAAGGAACGATGACACCTCCTCCGTGCAGTCTGGAATCAGTATGTTTCCCTATTTGGCGTCTCAGGGCAGGATGCATCCGTCACGTCTTCTTCGACAGTGTAAATTCTAGCGTCTTTTTTGAACTTTTTTAGCAGGTACTTTCATTCGATTATCACGAACATCGAAGAAAAATCAGTAGAAAAAAGGAGATTTCCTCTTCTTTTTTCTCCGGAAATATCCTCCAATGCCGTTGTCTTCCAGGACGCATTATGCTAATTTATTCGATTTGTGCCATGGTTAATGTATTAGGAAAAGGAAGAGCAACAAACTTTTTTTCCTCCTCGTCATCAGTCCTTCTGAAAGAAAATGAAGATGAGAATGCATTTTATGCTAAAGCACGGACTACTCTTCCGGGGAAAATATAGGGAAATCGCGTTCTTTCCTGATTTTTCAGGTCTATTTTCAGTCGTTAAAAACAGATCAAATTGAATTCGATAAGTGGGATGCGAGTGGTTGCGGGGATAGACGGCTTAGTGAGGGATGGCTCCCACTTACAAAAAAAAGATTTTGTTGAAATTAGAGTTTGCTCTGCAGGGTGACCCGTTTCCCATCAGATATAGTTTATATACTAATGAACTACCTATACCGCAACTTCGTTCGTTTGAAATGGGATGGCCAAGAAATCGGCGAAAAACTAAATGTAACGATTTGTTCAATCGATTTAAAAATTTCAAAAAAATATTTTTAAAAAAATGTAAAAATTTTCATTCAGATTTTAGCTTCAGTTTGGTGTCAAAGCATCAAGTTTGTGCATTTTCAGCAATTTTTAGGTCTGAAATTAAAAAAAATTCTTACTTATTCGAAACGCCATTCGCCTGTATGGATCACGCGGATGGACCACATGACTTGCTGTCCTAGGCGATGGGGGTTCATAGAGTAATCAGTCGATTTTCGCAGTGAGTCGGACCATCTCATGGAGGATCGTCCGGCAGGTCGTTGTTGGTCTCGAGGAATTCATTCATGAACCAGTTTGGTACATCTTCAGTCCGTTATTCGCATGGTGTACCAGGCTCATCCCATTTTTTTTCTTTTTGATGTAGTTTAAGTTGGTTCCGCCACAATCTTTCAGATGTCTTCGCGGTGTCAGTCTTGTTGGCGTTGTTCCGTCAGAGTCATTCCGATTAATCGGATTCTTTCAGCGAGGCTCTTTGTAAGGGCGTGCAAACAGCCAAAATATCTAGAAAACTGAAAATTTGGGTGAGAAAATCCGAAAATTTTCTCATCATTGATTCGTGCCATCATCATGCTTCCTCACTTTCTTCATTTACTTTGTATGCATAATAGGACCACGGAGAACAAGCAGCGGTGGTCAAGTGAGTTCACATGTAGACCGCCAAAGTGCCAAATTTGTAAAAAAAAAAAACGCTGAAAAAAGAGCATAATCTCAAAGAGACTTTTCTCATTGGACAAAAGCCATCGTCAGGTTCTCTGATAAAGAAAAATAAAATCTAAACGGACTGTAAGGGAACTAAAGAGCAAAAAACACAACACCGGTAACCACAAAAGGAAAAGTTCGACCACCAGCACCTTTTCCCTTTTAAACCCAACCGTTGAGCTCATTTTGAAGTTGGATAATTGTTGATAATAAATATGACGGTTAGGTGTTTGACCGACAAAAACCGTACAATTTGGATCTGAAATAAGGATATAGAGCAAGGAAATCAAAACGGTTCCATCAACTTCGGCATATAGAAATGAGTCTTTGGATGACATATAAGGTTCGATAATTTATTTTTTATCGATTTAGTTCAGTATACCCAAGTTCACTGCATTATTTTTCCCAAATAGGGGTAGTTTCAAATTGGTTTCGAAATTATTTTTGGATTACATTTTCGAAACTTCTCCAATGCTCAGAAATTTCGGCTGTTGCACAGCTTATTCGGAATAGATCATTCGCATCGATTTTGCAAGTTGATGAAATACTAGTGCCGGCTCTGCACTGATTCTGCCCGTTTGAATAACGCTATGCTTTTTCCCGATGAAGACGGTTTGCCTGCTAACTAAAAGAACGTCGCATCCTTTTACTGAAGTCACACTTCTGCGGGATCATAATTATTAAAGCTTTTGAAACATAAATATTTAAAATCAACTTTCAAAAAAATTTTTTATTAAATAAAACACGATTAATAACACGAGGAATTATTGTTATTATTAAGGATGACAGGAGATCAAGTGATGATGGTTAAACCGTGAAAGAAATATGGATAATTATTAATTTATAACTGTGCCACGTCCGCACACTGCCTAGAGAGGAGTCACATTTTAGAATATGGATGGAATCTCTTGGATCTGGACCCTTGTCTCGGAGCAGGCCCATTGATGTACACGTATTTGACGCATACGACCGATTTATGCACTGATCTGTGAACAGGCTTCTGTTGTGGAGTGGCTCCCATTCCAGGCACATTCGTCCTTTTGGCGGAGACGTAAATTGGCCGGTTTCGGAATATCGATCCTGTGAGCAGGAGAGCATTGGCGACGCAATCCGCTGCCGTGAATTCGACATATGCGAAACTGAAAATTAGACTTATTAATGAAAAAATGAGTAAGAAGCAAACATACTTTTTCTGGCGTCTGGTATATTTGTCTTTCGGGATTGTAACGCGTAACACTTGTCCGCATTTACCGAAAAACTCTTCAATTTCTTTATCAGTGGAGTTCCAATCGACATTCCCCACATAAATCGATCGGGAGTCGATTTCCCGTTGTTCGGTTACTGTTGGCGCCATGTACTTTTTAGATGCTTGCTGCACCTCCTTGAGAGCTGAAAGCTCCATCATCTCCTCCTCCAAGATGGACATTTGCTTAGTACAGTGTGGTTGTGGAGCCATGACGCTTTCGATTAGAGCGGTGTCGTCTGGAAATTAGTAATTGAGGAAGGAGAGCAACATTTAGACATAAAGTATTTGAGGAAGTATTGAAAATCACAAAAAGGAGAATTCCATTTTAATTATAAAACAACTAGAGAGAGCGCAACGCTACAAAAATCAACATCATCGTCATATCGATGCCTAGTAAGTAGAATTTACATTTCGAGGACTCAAATAAATATAAGACCATCACAGACGAAAGGAAATGCTAAGAATGAGAAGGGGCAATGCTCAAACAGCGTTCTGTGTTCACCGGAATCATCGATTGTAAGTACAGGACATCTTGGGAAGATGGGAAGAGGGGTACATCTTCACATAATGTATCCAGCACACTATACTTTCCCTATTACCTGTAGGATACACCCTCCCCCAATCTTCCCAAAATGGTCTCTGTCTAGGTATAAACTATCCACAGCTCTTAAATTTACAAGACTGGACCTCTTCACACAAAGAAAGTGAAGATGTACCCCCCCCCCATCGTCACAAAATGTTCTGTACTTACAATCGATGATTCCGGTGAACGCAGAACACAGTTTTAGCCCCTGAGCATTGCTCCTTGTCATTCTTAGCATTTCCATTCGTCTGTGATGGTCTTATATTTATTTGATTCCTCGTTTGTTACTATTATAGTCTGTTACAGTTGCCATTTCAATTTGTATTTTATCTTCCTTGTCCAAACATAGCTCCTGTTTCAGAATTCCCATTGTGAAGTGTAGGAAACGGAGTCGGATTAATTTTTACATTAAATTCTTCTTACTAGGTATCGATATGACGATGATGGTGATTTTTGCAGCGTTGCGCTCTCTCTAGTTGTACTATAATTAACGTGGAATTTTTCTTTTTGTAAATTTCAGTACTTCCTCATATCCTTTATGTCTACATGTTGCTCCCCTTCTTCAATTACTAATTTCCAGACGACACCGCTCTAATCGAAAAGATCATGGCTCCACAACCACATTGTCCCAAACAAATGTCCATCTTGGAGGAGGAGATGATGGAGCTTTCAGCTCTCAAGGAGGTGCAGCAAGCATCTAAGAAGTACATGGCACCAACGGAAACCGAACAACGGGAAATTGACTCCCGTTCGATTTATGTGGGCAATGTCGATTGGAACTCCACTGAAAAGGAAGTAGAAGAGTTTTTCGGAAAATGCGGGCAAGTGTTACGAGTTACAATCCCGAAAGACAAGTATACCAGACGCCAGAAAAAGTAGGTTTGCTTCTTACTCATTTTTTCATTAATAATTCTATTTTTCAGCTTCGCATATGTCGAATTTGTGGAAGTGGATTGTGTGGCAAATGCTCTCCTACTAACAGGATCATTATTTCGAAATAGGCCAATTTACGTCTCCGCCAAAAGGACGAATGTGCCTGGAATGGGAGCCACTACACAACAGAAGCCTGTTCACAGATCAGGACATAAACCGGTCGTATGCGTCAAATATATTTACGTCAATGGGCCTGCTCCGAGACAAGGATCGAGATCCAAGAGATTCCAGCCATACTCTAAAATGTGACTCCTCTCTAGGCAGTGTGGGGACATGGCACAATAATAAACAAATAATTATTCATTTTTCTTTCTTTGTTTAATCATTATCACTTGATCTCCTGTCATCCTTAGTAATAATAATAACAATAATTCCTCGTTCTATTTAATAAAAAAATTTTTCTTTTCGAAAATTGATTTAAAATATTAATGTTTCAAAAGTTTTAATAATTATGATCCCGCACAAGTGTGACTTCAGTAAAAGGATGTCGTTCTTTTAGTTTGCTGGTAAACCGTCTTCATCAGGAAAAATGATATTCTAGACGTAACCAGAAAAAGTTACGCCATGGCGTGGTTATTCAGTTCCTCCAGCTCTTGACAGTTAACCATTTGATGGTGTCGAAAAGTTGAGCTAGAATTCGGTGGCAGGTGAGAGCGTCGGTGATGTTTTTGATGTTGTTGAACGCTGACCAGGCTGGCCGTCTTCTTCTGTTGAGTTCTTGTTCTAGCTCATGTCGTGAGTTGAGTAGTCTGCCAAGGTAGACATACTCATCCACGTCTTCGTTTGTTGTGATGGTTGTGTTGTTACTGATGATCACCGGACGTGTGGTGGCGTACGTGTTTCTCAACACTTTGGTTTTGTTAGTATTGAGTTGGACGCCTACTTCGCACCATTTTGTGAATTCCTGGGTCATCCGGCTGGCATTTCGCGAGTCGTTTGCGACGAGAATGATGTCGTCCGCGAATCTCAAGTGGGTGAGATTCCTGGCGTATGAACGTAGTATTAGTCGCAGTGTCCTTTCAGATGTTTCCAAGACAATTAGCCGAAGACAGGCTGTTCATAGACAAGCTGAGAAGAGGTTTAGTGATATAGGATCATCTTGGCGTACACCATTTGTGATCGGTACTTCAATTTGCCTGTGGAGTGGTGTGAAGGTGGTTGTGCAGCCATAATCACACAAGAAATCATTCACACATGACGAGCAAATAACAACTTAGGAAATTTAAGGCATATGTGCCGCAATAACCCATAACAACTATCCAACTTCTCGGTTCCCTTTAGCTAACGAAACACATAAATATCTGCAAATGTATTATTTCTAGAAATGTGCCGTTTCAAGTAGAACCAAGCAAAGGATTTCCTTAGAAAATATTTATGAAAGAAGCGGTATTTTCGATCACCACGCAAATTAATTCGATATGGGTATCGAGGTGAGTTTGCAGTTGTGAAGTGTGATGTTTAGAGTGGGAATATGGCTCCGTTTTGCAGCAATTCTGAATCGCAGTTCGCAATTTAGAGTGCCGAGAGTTTTGATAATCAGATTCTGATTCTAAGAAGATTGTGATGAAGCATTGCTTCATGTGGAATTGCAATGGCCTTTCTGGAAGTTGGCAGCTAAAAAATCTCCCAACTGCACTAAACAATTGGTCTATTATGAGAGTTAGGATGTCTTAATAGTGATTCTAGCGATCCGTCAATCGTTTGTGTGGGCGCGGATCATCACAGCTAACCATGCCTTGCGATAGGGCTGGAGCAGTTTTGTGTGCCTGTTTACTCTATTATTGCCTGCTATGCCAAATCTAGAGCTATCGGGTCACAGAGAGTATTAGGCGCTACCTCTGACCCGATATGACACGTATACCCATTAGCCAATTCAGACTCTGCCGGGGTGCCGATCTCTTACGGGTATGTATTATACAAGAGAATCATTTGTTGATCTTCTACGCCACGGAGAGCCTGAGTAACTGTAGAAGCAATGGAATTTATTGAAATGAACCCCTTCCTGATGTTCCGCTTGAGAGTTTCCCTGAATTGAATATGAAGCAGATACAGTAGGGAAATAGCCGTAAGTTGCTAGCCGATAAGATTTTTAAAAGGTTCCTTTGCTGGTTCTTATTGCTAAATTTTGATAGTCTTGATCAAGCCAACTGAGACTTTGCAGATATGTAGAAGAGAATCAATTATTGATTTTATATGCCACGGAGAGACTGAGGAAATGTAGAAGTGAAAATTATTGAATTTTAACAATTTTTGATTTTCATTATTTTCAGAATTGAAAATCATCGTTAAAAATAAATGAAAATTTTATTTACAATTTTTTGAATGATAAAAATTTTAAATGATAAAAATATATTTTACAGAGACGGAAACTATAATTATTTATTTTTGAAATTATTAGTTATTTTTGAAATAATTCTTTGTTTTTGAAATAAAATTATTTACTTTTGAAATAAAATTATTCATTTTTGAAATAAAATTATTTACTTTTGAAATAAAATTATTTAATTTTGAAATAATTATTTATTTTTGAAATAAAATTATTTACTTTTGAAATAAAATTATTTGCTTTTGAAATAATTCTTTATTTTTGAAATAATTCTTTATTTTTAAAATAATTATTTATTGTTGAAATAATTATTTATTTTTGTGCTTACCAAATAGTTTTCGTAGCCCATCCCCTCAGAGCTTCAATTGATGTTCCCAAATCATTTGACCAGACCCAGATCAGATCAACTATTGTATTGTTCTTTTCAGAGAGTTATCGGATCAGAGATCCAATGTTGTCTGATCTCTCTCACTTTCACCAACTGCAATCAGAAAAAGCCAAAAAAGATCGAAATTCACGAAACACTTGTTCCCATAATCCTGTCCAAACTCTCCTTTGTTCTCCTCATCTCGTCCAATTATTATAGTACAAATATAGTAAGAGGTAGGCGAAATATGGCGATCGAGGAGGGAAGGATCACAAGTGTGCAAACGATGCTCTCAGCTTGGGTGCTCAAATTCGCACATCTCAAGTGTCTGCGTCTCTTAATCCCTTGTGATCCATCGCGGCTTCTTTTACCAAATACAGTGCTTGAGGTGCGAAATAATGAGAAAAAGAGGAAACGACTTCTTCTTCTTCTTCTTCTTCATCTTATACCTCTGGGTCGGCGATGCGAGCAAAGCGCTCCTCCTCTTTTCAATTGTTTCTGTTTCGAGCTCTTATCGAATTTCCATAATAAATTCCTCTACCTCCCTAAGTCCGTATATCGTTTGAATCAAGCCTGTTAATTCCAAATTTTTTATTTCAAATCTGGAGATATGTTTTCTATTCGTTCGCTATTCGCCTTTATTCTATTAATCCAGCAATTTCAAGTCACTTTCACTTATTTTTGGAATGAAGAGATGAGATCAAGTCAGAGGTGAGATTGTCGGATTTCCAGTTACTGAAATTCGTTTTTCAGACCAATATCCTCATCAAATGGGCAAACTCCGTCAAACTTGGGATGTTTTATGTGCACCCAGCTGCTTTCTGTCACCAAGCATCGCGTCGGTTTGTCGGAAAATCAATTGAGAAATCAACTCTATGAAAAATGCCGCGTTCTTCCTTCCGTTTTCAAGGTGCCCGGATGACTCAGATTCTGACTTTTGAAATCTCTGATGTTAGGAAAATTTACAGGAACAGTGTTTTGCGTTCGTGGAGACATCACTGCCGGAGATTTACTACTCGATCAACTATGATATTTCCACAAAAGATGTTTGCGTCCGAATGAATTTCTGCGATGAGAGCAACCCGTTTGCAGTAGGTTATGCGATCATCCCTTCTTTTCTCGAATTTCTGATTTTTCTGTTCTAAACGAATTTTAAATACTCCGGTTACAGATTGGAGGACCTCTCCCGTCAATCGAAGAAACTACAAGCTACCCAGAGTTAGAAGTAGAAGAAACGGAAATCCCTACAACAACGACAACAACTGCTCCATCAACGAGCACAGTTCTAGCAACCACTACAGTAACTCGACCGTCACTACCATATCCGATAGTAGAACAGAAAGGAATAGAAGAGCATTCTGATAGGATTGGCCATAAAAATGTGCTGGAGGTGTTTTATTTAATTTTGCGAAATTTGTCTGTCAAATTGAAAATTGAAGAAAAACGGTTTAAATATATTATCCATCCGCGATTACGTGATTTTTCGTTTAAATGCGGTGTTTGGGTCTCGTTAGGGAATAGCGCGTTTTAACGCGCCAATTTAAAAATTGTAAGAAAGCGCACACACTGCACTGCATTTGTGATTTCTTTTCGAAAATTGAAGCGAATAATTTTCAGAATTAAACTGGATTAAAAGAACGAAATTGTATTAATCGTGAATTTTTTACACGTTTCTTCGAATGTTTAAATATATCAATTTGCGTCATTTATTTTTTTTTTTCGTTTCTTCTGATAAAAATATATCGCGCATAGAAAATGCGCTGATGAAATGGGCGGAGCCTCTAAATTCAAATCCCGATTTTCGCGGGCTCGAAAAAATGTCGGAACTTTTGGTTAAAGTTTACTTTCACCCCCCATGCCCGTATGATATTTCCCCCCACCTGTAGGGTAGGAAATCTACCCCCTCTGCATCTGAACTTATGGAGGAGGGGAGGCTCAGTTCACTATTGTCCCCCATTAAGTCTGCGGGGGGCCATAATAAACTCCGCAACTAAAAAAAACAAAAGTTCCATTTTCGCGATTGAAATACAGGGCAATGGTGTGGGGGGGGGGTTCCTTGGGGGGCCCTTCCCCACTTTGGGGGTGATACTGTAGTGGGGGGGGGGGTGATTCCATACTTATACCGAACTTTTTTACGGCGATAATATGTATGCTGAAGCTGAAATTCATCGAAACTGTTTTCCTATTGACATTCTTTTTCATCTTTCAGATACTTATTCCACCTCCATTGCGCTCTAAGTATGTCTCTCGGAACACAATCGTTGAATCTTCAAGAGAAAAAGTGGCAGAAAAGGAAGAAGTTGTAAGAAAACTTTAGATCTTCTCAAGGAATTTGATTTTTAGAACGAGCAACGCCTCACTTGCGCATTCTGCGAAAGAATGCTAGAGAACGCCAAAAACTATGCAGTCACTTCAAAAGTTGGTTTCTGAAATTCATTTCTAACTATCATAAGCATCTGCTCCTTTTCAGACCGATATTACGTCATTTGCGAACGCGGCGTGTTCTTCTCTTTCAAAGGGAAGAGCATCAGATCAGTGTTATCAGATGGTTGATAAGAAAATTTCCGAATTGGCTAAATTTGTGGATCAACAAGTCGTCGACGCATTGTGGTGCGCCGAATTGAATCGGTGCTGAAAATATAAAATATATTGCATTCATTCATTTCATGAAAATAAATATTGACATTCTCAGTAATAAAGAAGAACGCCTCTTAAAAAATTCTGGAAACTTACTTGGTACCGTGAAAAAATATTGGAAAGAGCGGCGAGAAACGAGCCAAAGTTTTTGCATCTTTCAAGAATTTCTTTATTGTCTTATCATTTTGAAAATCGGCTTTTTTCAAGCATTCATTTGACCTGGTAGTGCAATATGCAAACAGCAAAACAAAAACAGAACAATAAGTCGAGATCTGTGAGAAATCTATTTTAAAAATCTTCAAATTCCATTCGGTTTTATAATAAAAACACCAGCAGACTAATGTGCGTATCAAAATATTCTTCTAGTCGCGCATGCTTTTTTTCAGTAACCGAATTCAGTGGGCCCCAAATGGAAGCGGCAGTTTCTGAAGGGAAGCTCGAAAAGGTTCAGATTGTTCCGAAATACAAGTTTGGTATTGATTTTTCTATGATCTGTAATGGTATCTGTGACGAATATAAGATGGATCAGGAGAACGTCACGAAATGGGAGATTTCCTGCAAGTCTGCTTTCGGATGCGACAGACCAAGATGGAGCTGTACCACCGCACACATTGCTAAATCAAGTACATAGGTGACAACGGAATACCAATTTTCGATAGGCCGTCTTGTTCTTCAGTCATAAACTTCAGAGTGCGAAAGTTTCGGGATTCATGGTGAAGGAAATTTACAACGAAAACGAGGGCTTCCGACCTTAAAACAGGCATTCATCGAGTCATGGCTAATGGTGGTCTTTTCATTGATTTTCGTATTTTCGAGAGAAAGCAGAATATTAATAAAATTCGTATATTTGATGAAGTTTCCGAGTCTACACGAGCCGTTCTTTTTAATAAATAATAGAATGGTTTCGAAATATGAACAAGTGCTATTATCAGACAAATTTATACATTTAGAAGCTGAAATTCTTCAATAAGTTGACATTTGTATATTTGTCTTTGGGGATTGTGACGCGCAACACGCAACAGCCAACTCCGCACTTTCCAAAATACTCCTCGATTTGCTTTTCAGTGGAGTTCCAATCGACATTTCCCACATAAATCGATCGCGAGTCAATTTCCTGTTGTTCGGTTTCTGTTGGCGCCATGTACTTCTTTGATGCTTGCTGCACCTCCTTGAGAGCTGAAAGCTCCATCATCTCCTCCTCCAAGATGGACATTTGTTTGGCAGTGTGGTTGTGAAGCCATGATGTTTTCGATTAGAGCGGTGTCGTCTGGAAATTAGTAATTGAGGAAGGAGAGCAACATTTAGACATAAAGGATTTGACAGGGGCTAAACCTGCGTTCTGCGTTCACCTGAATCATCGATTGTAAGTACAGGACATTTTGGGAAGATGGGGGGGGGTGGGTACATCTTCACATAATGTATCCAGCACACTATACTTTCCCTATTACCTGTTGGAATGGCCCGGACGCGACCGTCTTCTCGTTTGGTCAAATGACGGTAAACTACGTCGAACAGAAACATTTGAGTAGATATGGCCACCTCACGACAACCTTTGTCTCCGAACAGCTGAATTCGTAACTTCAAATCAATTTTGGAACTCAGTTCCCTCAGATTACCCCTCCCGCTTCTCTTTCTACAACTTCTCGGAACATAGAAACTCTGACACACCTATCTCTTTGCACCAGACGATACAACTCGTGGGCTTCTTTTTGTTCGTATGTTTCTGCAGTCACCTTCAGATCCAATTCTACATTTCCCCGAATACTAAAAAACATCCTTTTGAAACTGAATTATGTTTTCTAAATTACTTCAAATCAGCCAACTCCGCACTTAGCTTTTCTGCTATAGAGCCACGTTTTTTTTGATAACTTGTCCTTTTTCTCTCTTTCCTCCATTCGGCTGTTGACATAGTTTGGACTTCGTTGAAATTCCTCAATACATCCTCTTTCAGGATTTGCTCCTCTTCACAGTCACTTCATCCAAATTAATTTCCATCCATCCAAATCCAAATTCATCCATTGAGAATGAGCTTCCACTGACTATGAGGGTAGATTTTGAGTTACGTGAATTGCTCTAGTTTGGAATAACTCAGTTTAAGTGTGTCAGGAGGTGCCTAAAATTTTAGAGCGTATGTATCTCGATAAGAGCTACCACTTTTTTGTTGGTCGAAATTTCCCATCGGTTAAATCTGGGTCACCACTTGAAGTAGAAAGCTGATTAACGTTTTTCGGAAAATTTTGACAGCCCGAAACTCAGCTCCTGGTTGTGCAATTTGCACAAAAATTCATTGGGGTATGAAAAGGTATTTTAAAATTCACAGGTAAAAAAATTAGAAAATTAGGTCAACTGGCTGATCAACAATTCCTTATTTAGTCATTCAAATCAAAATTTCTCAAAAACGGCTCCTACAATTTTTCTAAATTTTATATACATATGTATATAAATTTTTTTTCTCGATCAGGGATCGATAATCTTTTTCTTATTTTTCTTTTTGATAGAAGTCGATGAAAATTAAACGTACTTCGCGAATAATTCGTAGGAAGTTGGAAGGTGTCGAGTGTTCAGTGTTCTTTGCCTGCCACGCGGTGTTATCAATTTCGAATCACTCGATGCACCATGTAGTTAATTTCGCAAACTTTGTAGTAGTCGTTGGCTCCAAACCGTGTCGATACCTCAAACTTGGATAATTAAACCGATTTATGATAATTATAAAGAGAAAGAAGGGTACAATACAAAAGTCAACAAATAAATTAGAATAGGAAAAAGTAACAATAGAAGAAATAATTTCCTCATATTATACGAAGAGATGTTAACAAAAACAACAGTACTATCCTTGCGGGGTGAGATCCCACAGTCAACCGGGAGAGTGCGCCTTTAAGCAAATAGGGAATAGCAAGAAGGGGCATGCCATTAGCGCGCGTTTACAATAAAATTATTAGGTTGTAACATAAGAAACCGCGGTTTGATCCAAAAACAAAATTTATTATAAAAACAAAATTACAAAACTTTAATCCAAAAGGTATTCGCCATTATTATCGGCTATTTGTCGCCAACGTCCACGCAAAGAATGGATGCCCTTCTTGAAGAACTCGGCCGGCTGCGACTCGAAGAAGTTAGACACCCAAATTTGGACCTCGTCGCGGTTTTTGAACTTTTTCTCGGCCAGAGAGTGCTGCATCGACCGGAACAGATGGTAGTCGGATGGCGCCAGGTCAGGGCTGTATGGCGGGTGAGGCAGGACTTCCCAGCCCAATTCCTCGATTTTCCGTGCAGTGATCTTTGCAACATGCGGCCGGGCGTTGTCGTGAAGAAATTTTGTTGACGCCGTATCCACACCTTGACGTCGCAGCGCTTGATCCACACGGTCCAATTGATGTTGATAGAGGTCCGCCGTAACTGTTTGACCCGAATCCAGAACCTCAAAATACACAAGACCTTTGCTGTTCCACCAAACACAAAGCATCACCTTTTTTTCCGTGGATGTCCGGTTTTGGAGTCGGTTTTGGGCCCTCACCGGGGTCCAACCACTGCCGTTTTCTTGTTGTGTTGTCGTAGCAGATCCACTTTTCATCTGACGTAACAATGGAGTCGAAAAAACCGCCAGTTTTTGCACGACGAGTGAGAATTCCGGCCATTGTCACTCGGGTCGCCTTGTTTGCATTGCTCAACTGGTGTGGCACCCACTTTCCGCACCTGTTCGTCTTGCCGATTTTATGCAAGTGACGCTCAATTGTCATGTGAGAGCAGCCAAACTGTTCTGCAAGCTCTCGAGTTGTTTGGCACGGATCCGACTCTATTGCTTCCTTCAACAGGTCATTGTCGACGACTTCAGCTCGATGTCCATGTTCATGATCCTCCAAGCTTTCGTCACCACTTCGGAATCGTTTAAACCACTCCTGGCATTGACGTTCAGACAGGGCTTCCTCGCCAAATACTTTAAAAAGCGCACGATGAGATTCAGCAGCCGATTTGCCGTGCTTAAAGTCGTACCACATGCAAACTCGCATTCGAAATTTTTGATCAGACATTTTCTAAACACTTTTTCTTGTGGAAAAATAAAGTAAACATAAACAAATTATAAATCAAACGATGCGCAATAAAACGCTCTTTCTAATAGACAAAACCGCATTCAAAAATATTTTATTACAAAAAAAATATGGATGAACTAAGACAACCGCGGTTTCTTATGTTACAACCTAATAAATTGATATGCGCACTCATAGGATATTATAAAGGGCATCAAAAATCCGTCGTGCTCGAATTCTGGAGTACAATGTCAGAGTTTATTGAGACACTCTAATTTTAGAATTTTAGTGGCGGAGAAACGATAGTTTTTGGGAATAATATCAATTTTCACATGTATCATAATAGGAAACACTCATATTATGAGTGATTTTATGAGAAAAAAACGAAGCATGGAAGGACTAATCGCGTGGATAGAGTTTGCAATGGTGTATGAGGCTGTTGCAAAAACTGCGAATAGTTATTATCGCCGTAAAAAAGTTCCGACATTTTTTCGAGCCCGCGAAAATCGGGATTTGAATTTAGAGGCTCCTTATTTTTTCTTCTGAATTTTCAGAATTAAACTGGATTAAAAGAACGAAATTGTATTAATCGTGAATTTTTTTACACGTTTCTTCGAATGTTTAAATATATCAATTTGCGTCATTTATTTTTTTTTTCGTTTCTTCTGATAAAAATATATCGCGCATAGCAAATGCGCTGATGAATTGGGCGGAGCCTCTAAATTCAAATACCGATTTTCGCGGGCTCGAAAAAATGTCGGAACTTTTTTTCGGCGACAATATCTTTGCAGGCCGATCCCGTAATCCGCAATCACCAATGTTGAAAGAAAACTATTAGGTTGATGAAAAAGTTATTGCGGTTTTTAACCTTCAATTTTGAATTACCATAGCTTTTTAAAAAATCTACTTTATTAATCGATATAAAAACCATTAGAATCAATACATTTTTGCCAACGAGAAACAAGTTTAATAATGCCAGTAGCATAAAAGTCCGGGTTTCTGAAAGCGATGAACTCATTGAAAGTATTTTCGGCATCGTCTTGGCTTTTGAAGCATTTCTCGCGAAGGAAGTTGTCGAGGTGCTTGAAAAAGTGGTAATTGGTGGGCGAGAGGTCCGGTGAGTATGGTTGATGAGGCAGAGTCTCATAGCCTAATTCTTTCAGTGTTTGCAGGGTCGGTTGTCTGCACTTCTCTTCTGCAATTGTTTCGCCCGGATTTAAAAAGTTGTGGTGAATGAGACCGGCTGCAGATCACCAAACATTCACCATAACATTTTTGTATGGAGTTTCGGCTTCGGAAAGTGTTTAGGAGCCTCATCTCGATCCAACCACTGCGCGGAACGTCGTCGGTTGCCGTAGAGGCTTCTTCATATCACGTATCGATATTGGCAACCGTCCTTCTTCTGAGATACAAAGCAATGTTTGACTTTGCCTTGGGCACTGATTGCTGCCCAGACCATCACTCCTCCACCTTTGAAGTTTCGACGTGAAAACCGCAGTTTTTCTTTTCTCAAATCATGCCAATAATCACGGTATCTATCCGGTCCATCGCAGTTGAATTTCTTATAAAAACAGAAGTTAATCTAAAAACGAATTACCAGTTTAAGAAAGCTACAGTAATCCTTACCTGTTTCCAGTCAATTCATTGGTTCTTCTTAGCCAATTCAATCCGATTTTCTCGGTGGTTAGCGGTCACATTTGGAGCCTTTCTCATTTTTTGGCGTCTAATGAATTTGCACTTCGAAAGAACGCGGCGAACAGTCTCCACGAATACGAAAAGTCCAAATTCGCTCTTGATCTTTGATCAAGTGACCTTAGAATTTGGCGCTCTGTGGATAATTCTGCGCTGGTCTCGTCTAGACAGAAGAGGTGGAGACTTCTTTATACCAATAACCAAGTGGGTCTGCAGCATATCGATTTTCGTTGAAATCGATCGAATATCTGAAATTATCAGCAAGATGGAGCAGTACCACAGCACACATAGCTAAATCACATAGGTGACAGTGGGATACCAGTTTTCGATTGGTCGTCTTGTTCTTCAGTCACAAACTTCAGAGTGCAAAAGTTTCGGGATTCATGGTGAGGGAAATTTGCGACGAAAACGAGAGCTATGGCTGTTCTCCGACACTAAAACAGGCATTCATCGAGTCATGGCTAATGGTGGTCTTTTCATTGATTTTCGTATTTTCGAGAGAAAGCAGAATATTAATTAAATTCGTATATTTGATGAAGTTTCCGAGTCTACACGAGCCGTTCTTTTTATTAAATAACAGAATGATTTCGAAATATGAACAAGTGCTATTATCAGACAAATTTAATAAATATTATAACTAAATCGAATATCAGTGAAGTGAAAACAACAGAATTCAATGAGAATGTGCCATGTAGGCGTCCAGTTCGGCATTCAACTCTTCGATTGTCTTTTTGGGTTTAGTCTCTCTCCTGGGCTTCCTCGGAACCTTCTTCTGACCAGATGTCTTCGCTCTTTTCTGTTGCTTCTTTGGAGTTCTTGATTTTCCATTTGAGATTCTTCTTGAAGTTTCTGGGAATTTGACACGATTCGAAATGTTGGCTGCGTCAATAATTGCAAAACTCATTTCCTTTCCATCCAGAGCAACTCCAGAAAACTTCTCCACAAGAACGTTGGCGTGTCGTTTGGAGAGAGTTATGTCTTCAGTTTCCGCGGGTTTCACATTTTCGTTGAAATTCACAGAAACATTTAGAAGCTGAAATTCTTCAATAAGTTGACATTTGTATATTTGTCTTTTGGATTGTGACGCGCAACACTTGTCCGCACTTTCCTAAATACTCCTCGATTTCCTTTTCAGTGGAGTTCCAATCGACATTGCCCACATAAATAGATCGGGAGTTAATTTCCCGTTCTTCGGTTTCTGTTAGCGCCATGTACTTCTTTGATGCTTGCTGCACCTCCTTGAGAGCTGAAAGCTCCATCATCTCCTCCTCCAAGATGGACATTTGTTTAGCACAGTGTGGTTGTGGAGCCATGATGTTTTCGATTAGAGAGGTGTCGTCTGGAAATTAGTAATTGAAGAAGGAGAGCAACATGTAGACAGACATAAAGGATTTGAGGAAGTACTGAAATTTACAAAAAGGAGAATTCCATTTTAATTATAAAACAACTAGAGAGAGCGCAACGCTACAAAAATCAACATCATCGTCATATCGATATCTAGTAAGAAGAATATAATGTAAAAATTAATCCGACTCCGTTTCCTTCACTCCACAATGTGGAATTCCGAAACAGGAGCTATGCTTGGACAAAGAGGATAAAATACAAATTGAAATGGCAACTGAAGCAGACTGTAATAGTAACAAGCGAGGGCTCAAATAAACATAAGACCACCATAGACGAAACGAAATGCTACGAATTATGAGAGGCATTGCTCAGGGGCTAAAACAGCGTTCTGCGTTCACCGGAATCATCGATTGTAAGTACAGGACATTTTGGGACAATGGGGGGGGCTCATAATATTTACGTCAATGGGCCTGCTCCGAGATTCAGATCAAAGAGATTTCAGCCATACTCGAAAATGTGACTGTTCTCTTTGCAGTGTGGAAATATGACTCAGTATTATACAAATAATTCTCAATCTTTCTTTCTTGGTTTAGCCATTATCACTTGATCTCTTGTTACCCATAATAAATATAATAATCCCTCGTGCTATTTATTTAATAAAAATGTTATTTTTTGAAAATTCATTCTAAATATGAATGCTTCAAAAGCTTTAATAATTATGATCCCGCACAAGTGTGACTTCAGTAAAAGGATGCGACGTTCTTTTAGTTCGATTGTAAACCGTCTTCATCAGGAAAAATTATATTCTAGACGTATCAAGAAAAATGTTACGCAATGGCGTATTCAGTTCCTCCAGCTCTTGACAGTTCACCAGTTTTTGGTCTCGAGAAAGAATCCATTCTTTTTTCGTCCATCTTCCGTCAGTTCTTCGCATAATGTGTCCATTCCATTTTTCTTTTTGATGTAGTTAAGTGAGTCCGTTATGTTTGGGTCCGTGACTCCCCCGGCTGTCCGTCGTCTTCTGTGGAGTTCAGGTTCTACCTCATTTCGTGAGTCGAGTCGATTCGAATAAGTCGAGGTCTGTGAGAAATATATTTTAAAATTCTTTAAATTCCATTCGATTTTATAATAAAAACACCAGCAGACTAATGTGCATATCGAAATATTCATCTAGTCACGCACGGGCCCCTTGATATCCTTCGTGAGCATACGCGGTTTTCCCCGGGTCTTGTTCATAATATCCTTTATTTTATTATTTAAGTTTCCTTATATTACTTTATTTAGAGACTGGCTGAAAATAATTAATAAAGAATATCGCAAATCTGATTACTTCATCTCATTGTACAACTATTGATAAAGGATAAAGTGAATACCATCTCTCGTCCTGTAGTTCGAACTCAATGAAAAGAGCAATACGCATAGAAGATAAATTAAGCTGATAGTTGGAGTGTGACAACTCTCATAGGTGACAGTGGAATATCAGTTTTCGATTGGCCGTCTTGTTCTTCAATCATAAACTTCAGAGTGCGAAAATTTCGGGATTCATGGTAAAGGAAATTTACAACGAAAACGAGAGCTTCCGACACTAAAACAGGCATTCATCGAGTCATGGTCTTTTCATTGATTTTCGTATTTTCGAAAGAAAGCAGAATATTAATGAAATTCGTTTATGTATTTGATGAAGTTGCCGAGTATATGCGAGCCCTTCATTTTATTAAATAACAGAATGGTCTCGAAATATAAACGCTATTATCAGACAAATTTATTAAATAATTAAATCAAATATTAATGAATTGCAAACAAAATAATTCAATGAGAATGTGCCATGTAGGCGTCCAATTCGGCATTCAATTCCTCAATTGTCATCTTGGGTTTATTCTCTCTCCTGGGCTTCCTCGGAACCTTCTTCTGACCAGATGCCTTTGTCCTTTTCTGTTGCTTCTTTGGAGTTCTTGCTTTTCCATTTGAAATTCTTCTTGAAGTTTCTGGGAATTTGACACGATTTGCAATGTTGGCTTTGTCGATAATTGCGAATATCATTTCCTTTCCGTCCAGAGCAACTCCAGAAAACTTCTCCACGAGAAGGTCGGCGTATCGTTTGGAGAGAGTTATGTCTCCAGTTCCCGCGGGTTTCCCATTTTCGTTGAAATTCACAGATAAATTTCGAGGTTGAAATTCTCCAAAAAGCTGGCGTAAATCATCTAAGAGCACTGTTGGAGCAAGATTTGATATGTTGATACGCACTTTGCGGGAGTCTGAAAATAATCGATAGTAGGAGACAATATTACATTTTGTTTTTCTCTTACCATTCAATGGAATTGATTTTTTGTTGAATCTTTCGGTTTTCTGCAGACCTCCACTTTGACGTTTTCGAGATCCAAAAGACGTGCTCTCCCCAAAAGAATTCTTTTTGATTCCATCTGACATCTTCTTGATTGGGTTTTTCTTTACATTCCTGGATTTCCGGATTCCTGCGGATAGTGGAGCGTCAATATCGATTGTAACAACCATTTTAGCACGTTGATAAGTCTGAAAAAAGCAAAAAAAAAAAATGTATTATTAGCAGATGAAGGAAAAAAGGGAAAGAGCAATGTGGTTAAACCGTTCAGTTAGAGTAACCAACTAGCTGAGAAGAAAACAGGGACAATGAATGAGAGGAGACTGTGCACGCTGACACTCATCTAGAACTAGGTCATGAGAAGGCGGAGCGACTCTCATTTACGGTTCGAATGTAGCAATCGATGAGAAATGGTTGGAACGCACTGCGTAACTGAACAGCCCCTAAACAAACGGAAGTATCACCACATACCGTATATGACCCGACAATTTGCCACATTACATCTTGTTATACCTACGTTCAGTGTTCAAAAGACGTTCCAAATTTGGAGAAATAAAGAAATAACTGAGTTTCTTTCATCGTCCAGAGAGAGAGAGAGAGAGAGAGAGATGTAAGAGTTTATTGAGATACTCTATTTTTAGAAGTTTACTGACGGAGAAGCGACAGTTTTTGGGAATAATATCAATTTTCACATGTATCATAATGAGAAACATTCATATTACGGGTGATTTTATGAGAAAAAAGCGAAGCATGGAAGGACTAATCGCGTGGGTAGAGTTTGCAATGGTGTATGAGGCTGTTGCAAAAACTGCGAATAGTTTATTTTTGCAGACCAATTCCGTAACTATATTGATTTTTCAAAAGTATGCAGACGACTTGGGAAACCGTTAGTTAAACAAATAATTCACTAAGCAGCAACTTCAACACTAGAATGGGTGCAAGAAATTAGCCGTCGCTCGATGAATGTCTGTTTCAGGGACGGAGAACTGCCGTAGCTCTCGTTTCTGTCATATATTTTTCCAGCACTGAAGCAGATTTTGTTGCTATTTGTAGCAATTTTTGTGTGTCGGTTTACTTTACAGTGCTCCACATAATCTTACGTTCATTCCAAACATTTTCGAAAACTCGAAGACTGTCTTCTCAACCAAAATGCTTCCTATTGAAGAAGTATGCGCTTTTAGTAGGTGTTTCATGATAGAAACTTAAAATTGGCTTAAAATTCAAACATCAGGAAAATACCAAAAACTTATTTTTAAAAAATTAAAAAAGTTTTCCACAAAATTATACGTTCACTTGCTCAAAACTGTAAAAAACAGAAAATAACAGACGAATGTTTATTAATAATCGATGGGATAACCAATCTGGAGAGGAAATTCAAAAATTCTGTCATTAATAGGCGAATAAAGGTTGTCGGAGCAGCTGTTGGTTCACTTTTTGCCATGCTTCAATGAAAGTCTTTTTGAGGGATGGAATGTCCGCAAAAATTTTGTTTTCTTCGTAGATTTTCTGTACCATGTATCCCCAGACATTTTTGGTGATGTTTATGTCAGTGGAACAGGCCCTCCAATCGAGAATCCGGATTCCGCGGTCACCTATTCACTTGATTGTGCGTCGAGCCCGATGGCATGGAGCTCCATTTTTCTGATAAGTGAAACTTTTGACGCGATTCCGACGGATAAATGGTATGAGACCTCTTCTCATCGCGTATCGATATTGGCAACCGTCCTTCTTTTGGGATACAAAACAATGTTTGACTTTGCCTTGCGCCCTGATTGCTGCCCAGACCATCACTCCTCCACCTTTAAAGTTGTGACGTCAGAACCGCAGTTTTTCTTTTCTCAAATCATGCCAGTAATCACGGTATCCATCCAGTCCATCGCAGTTAAACTTCTTCTAAACACTGAAAAAAAATCTGAAAACAAAATTCCAGTTTAAGAAAGCTACAGTAATCCTTACCTGTTTCCAGTCAGTTCTTTGGTTCTTCTTAGCAAATTCAATCCGATTTTCTCGGTAGTTAGCGGTCACATTTGGAGCCTTTCTCATTTTTTGGCGTGGCGATGAGTTTGCTCTTCGAAAGAACGCGGCGAACAGTCTCCACGAATACGAAAAGTCCAAATTCGCTTTTGATCTTTTAGCAAAAGACCTTGAAATTTGACGCTCTATAGATAATTCTTCGCTTGTCTCGTCCAGAAAGAGGATGTGGAGACTTCTTTATACCAAAAACCAAGTGGGTTTGCAGCATATCGATTTTCGTCGAAACCGATCGAATATCTGAAAATATCAGCAAGATGGAGCAGTACCACAGCACACATAGCTAAATCACATAGGTGACAGTGGGATACCAGTTTTCGATTGGTCGTCTTGTTCTTCAGTCATAAACTTCAGAGTGCGAAAGTTTCGGAATTCATGGTGAAGGAAATTTACGACGAAAACGAGAGCTTCCGACTCTAAAACAGGCATTCATCGAGTCATGGTCTTTTCATTGATTTTCGTATTTTCGAGAGAAGGCAGAGTATTAATAAAATTCGTATATTTGATGAAGTTTCCGAGTTTACACGAGCCCTTGTTTTTATTAAATAACAGAAAGGTTTCGAAATATGAACAAGTACTATATCAGACAAATTTATTAAATAATTAAATCGAATATTAATGAATTAATCGAATATTATCGAATATTAGTGAAGTGAAAACAAAATAATTCAATGTGAATGTGCCATGTAGGCGTCCAATTCGGCATTCAATTCCTCAACTGTCATCTTGGGTTTATTCTCTCTCCTGGGCTTCCTCGGAACCTTCTTCTGACCAGATTCCTTTGTCCTTTTCTGTTGCTTCTTTGGAGTTCTTGCTTTTCCATTTGAAATTCTTCTTGAAGTTTCTGGGAATTTGACACGATTTGCAATGTTGGCTTTGTCGATAATTGCGAATATAATTTCCTTTCCGTCCAGAGCAACTCCAGAATACTTTTCCACAAGAAGGTCGGCGTATCGTTTGGAGAGAGTTATGTCTCCAGTTCCCGCGGGTTTCCCATTTTCGTTGAAGTTCACAGATACATTTCGAGGTTGAAATTCTTCAAAAAGCTGGCGTAAATCATCTAAGAGCACTGTTGGAGCAAGATTTGATATGTTGATACGCACTTTGCGGGAGTCTGAAAATAATCGATAGTAGGAGACAATATTACATTTTGTTTCTCTCTTACCATTCAATGGAATTGATATTTTGTTGAATCTTTCGGTTTTCTGCAGATCTCCACTATGACATCTTCGAGTTCCAGAAGACGTGTTCTCTCCAAAAGACTTCTTTTTGAACACTTGTGACGTCTTCTTAATTGTGTTTTTCTTTACATTCCTGGATTTCCGGATTCCTGCGGATAGTGGAGCGTCAATATCGATTGTAACAACCATTTTAGCACGTTGATAAGTCTGAAAAAAGCAAAAAAAAAGAATGTATTATTAGCAGATGAAGGAAAAAAGGGAAAGAGCAATGTGGTTAAACCGTTCAGTTAGAGTAACCAACTAGCTGAGAAGAAAACAGGGACAATGAATGAGAGGAGACTGTGCACGCTGACACTCATCTAGAACTAGGTCATGAGAAGGCGGAGCGACGCTCATTTACGGTTCGAATGTAGCAATCGATGAGAAATGGTTGGAACGCACTGCGTAACTGAACAGTTCCCAAGCAAACGGAGGTATCGCCACATACCGTATATTACCCGACAATTTGCCACATTACATCTTGTGGCATTACCTCAGTTCAGTGTTCAAAAGACGTTCCAAGTTTGGAGAAATAGAGAAATAACTGAGTTTCTTTCCAAAAACTCCTGACGGAAACGTGGCAAAGTTTCAAATAACGCTGATGGTATAAGAAAATACATCGTCCAAAGAGAGAGAGAAAGAGAGATGTCAGAGTTTATTGAGACACTCACATTTTAGAATTTTACTGACGGAGAATCGACAGTTTTTTGAAAAAATATCAATTTTCACATGTATCATAATGAGAAACATTCATATTACGGATGATTTTATGAGAAAAAAGCGAAGCATGGAAGGACAAATTGCGTGGGTAGAGTTTGCAATGGTGTATGAGGCTGTTGCCAAAACAATTTACAGTGCTCCACATAATCTTACGTTCACCCCAAGCATTTTCGAAAACTCGAAAACTGTCTTTTCAACCAAAATGCTTCCTATTGAAGAAGTATGCGCTTTTAGTAGGTGTTTTATGATAGAAACTTAAAATATCCCTAAAATTCAAACATCAGGAAAAAACCAAAAATTTATGAAAAAAAGGATTAGAAAAGTTTCCACAAAGTCATATGTTCACTGGCTCAAAACTTAAAAAAAACAGAAAATAACAGACGAATGATCATTAATAATCGATGAGACGACCGTTCTGGAGAGGAAATTCAAAAATTCGGTCATTTATAGGCGAATAAAGGTTGTCGGAGCAGCTGTTGGTTCACTTTTTGCCATGCTTCAATGATAGTCTTTTTGAGGGATGGAATGTTCGCATAAATTTTGTTTTCTTCGGTGATTTTCTGTACCATGTATCCCCAGACATTTTTGGTGATGTTTATGTCAGTGGAACAGGCGCCCCAATCGAGAATCCGGATAAAGAGGTGAATACTTCTTTATACCATGACCAAGTGAATTGCAGCATATCGATTTTCGTCGAAACCGATCGAATATCTGAAAATATCAGCAAGATGGAGCTGTATCACATAGCTAAAGTACATAGATGACAGTGGAATACCAGTTTTCGATTGGTCGTCTTGTTCTTCAGCATTCATCGAGTCATGGCTAATGGTGGTATTTTCATTAATTTTCGTATTTTCGAGAGAAAGCAGAATATTAATTAAATTCGTTTATGTATTTGATGAAGTTTCCGAGTCTACACGAGCCGTTCTTTTTAATAATAACATAATGATTTCGAAATATGAACAAGTGCTATTATCAGACAAATTTAATAAATATTATAACTAAATCGAATATTAGTGAAGTGAAAACAAATACATCAAAAAAAAATTAGGATGGGCCGGGCACATTATGCGAAGAAATGACGGAAGATGGACAAAACTGATACAAGAATGGATTCCTCGAGATCAAAAACGACCTGTCGGACGACCCCCCATGAGATGGTCCGACTCACTACGTAAAGAAATCTCAATATACCGAGGAAATCGACTAACCACTTCATGGACAACCATCGCCCAAGACCGCAAAGCATGGTTAGCTGTGATCCGCGCTCACACAAGCGAATGACGGATCGACTAAGTAAGTAAGTAAGTAAGTTATTTTTTGAAAATTCATTCTAAATATGAATGCTTCAAAAGCTTTAATAATTATGATCCCGCACAAGTGTGACTTCAGTAAAAGGATGCGACGTTCTTTTAGTTCGATTGTAAACCGTCTTCATCAGAAAAAATTATATTCTAGACGTATCAAGAAAAATGTTACGCAATGGCGTATTCAGTTCCTCCAGCTCTTGACAGTTCACCAGTTTTTGGTCTCGAGAAAGAATCCATTCTTTTTTCGTCCATCTTCCGTCAGTTCTTCGCATAATGTGTCCATTCCATTTTTCTTTTTGATGTAGTTAAGTGAGTCCGTTATGTTTGGGTCCGTGACTCCCCCGGCTGTCCGTCGTCTTCTGTGGAGTTCAGGTTCTACCTCATTTCGTGAGTCGAGTCGATTCGAATAAGTCGAGGTCTGTGAGAAAGATATTTTAAAATTCTTTAAATTCCATTCGATTTTATAATAAAAACACCAGCAGACTAATGTGCATATCGAAATATTCATCTAGTCACGCACGGGCCCCTTGATATCCTTCGTGAGCATACGCGGTTTTCCCCCGGGTCTTGTTCATAATATCCTTTATTTTATTATTTAAGTTTCCTTATATTACTTTATTTAGAGACTGGCTGAAAAGAATTAATAAAGAATATCGCAAATCTGATTACTTCATCTCATTGTACAACTATTGATAAAGGATAAAGTGAATACCATCTCTCGTCCTGTAGTTCGAACTCAATGAAAAGAGGAATACGCATAGAAGATAAATTAAGCTGATAGTTGGAGTGTGACAACTCTCATAGGTGACAGTGGAATATCAGTTTTCGATTGGCCGTCTTGTTCTTCAGTCATAAACTTCAGAGTGCGAAAATTTCGGGATTCATGGTAAAGGAAATTTACAACGAAAACGAGAGCTTCCGGCACTAAAACAGGCATTCATCGAGCCATGGTCTTTTCATTGATTTTCGTATTTTCGAAAGAAAGCAGAATATTAATGAAATTCGTTAATGTATTTGATGAAGTTGCCGAGTATACGCGAGCCCTTCATTTTATTAAATAGCAGAATGGTTTCGAAATATGAACAAATGCTATTATCAGACAAATTTATTGAATAATTAACTCAAATATTAATGAATTGCAAACAAAATAATTCAATGAGAATGTGCCATGTAGGCGTCCAATTCGGCATTCAATTCCTCAATTGTCATCTTGGGTTTATTCTCTCTCCTGGGCTTCCTCGGAACCTTCTTCTGACCAGATGCCTTTGTCCTTTTCTGTTGCTTCTTTGGAGTTCTTGCTTTTCCATTTGAAATTCTTCTTGAAGTTTCTGGGAATTTGACACGATTTGCAATGTTGGCTTTGTCGATAATTGCGAATATCATTTCCTTTCCGTCCAGAGCAACTCCAGAAAACTTCTCCACGAGAAGGTCGGCGTATCGTTTGGAGAGAGTTATGTCTCCAGTTCCCGCGGGTTTCCCATTTTCGTTGAAATTCACAGATAAATTTCGAGGTTGAAATTCTCCAAAAAGCTGGCGTAAATCATCTAAGAGCACTGTTGGAGCAAGATTTGATATGTTGATACGCACTTTGCGGGAGTCTGAAAATAATCGATAGTAGGAGACAATATTACATTTTGTTTCTCTCTTACCATTCAATGGAATTGATTTTTTGTCGAATCTTTCGGTTTTCTGCAGACCTCCACTTTGACGTTTTCGAGATCCAAAAGACGTGCTCTCCCAAAAAGAATTCTTTTTGATTCCATCTGACGTCTTCTTGATTGGGTTTTTCTTTACATTCCTGGATTTCCGGATTCCTGCGGATAGTGGAGCGTCAATATCGATTGTAACAACCATTTTAGCACGTTGATAAGTCTGAAAAAAGCAAAAAAAAAGAATGTATTAGGAGCAGATGAAGGAAATAAAGGGAAAGAGCAATGTGGTTAAACCGTTCAGTTAGAGTAACCAACTAGCTGAGAAGAAAACAAGGACAATGAATGACAAAAGACTGTGCACGCTGACACTCATCCAGAACTAGGTCATGAAAAGGCGGAGCGACTCTCATTTACGGTTCGAATGTAGCAATCGATGAGAAATGGTTGGAACGCACTGCGTAACTGAACAGTTCCCAAGCAAACGGAGGTATCGCCACATACCGTATATGACCCGACAATTTGCCACATTACATCTTGTGGCATTACCTCAGTTCAGTGTTCAAAAGACGTTCCAAGTTTGGAGAAATAGAGAAATAACTGAGTTTCTTTCCAAAAACTCCTGACGGAAACGTGGCAAAGTTTCAAATAACGCTGATGGTATAAGAAAATACATCGTCCAAAGAGAGAGAGAAAGAGAGATGTCAGAGTTTATTGAGACACTCACATTTTAGAATTTTACTGACGGAGAATCGACAGTTTTTTTGAAAAAATATCAATTTTCACATGTATCATAATGAGAAACATTCATATTACGGGTGATTTTATGAGAAAAAAGCGAAGCATGGAAGGACAAATTGCGTGGGTAGAGTATGCAATGGTGTATGAGGCTGTTGCCAAAACAATTTACAGTGCTCCACATAATCTTACGTTCACCCCAAGCATTTTCGAAAACTCGAAAACTGTCTTTTCAACCAAATGGCTTCCTATTGAAGAAATGTGAGCTTTTAATAGGTGTTTTATGATAGAAACTTAAAATATCCCTAAAATTCAAACATCAGGAAAAAACCAAAAATTTATGAAAAAAAGGATTAGAAAAGTTTCCACAAAGTCATATGTTCACTGGCTCAAAACTAAAAAAAAAACAGAAAATAACAGACGAATGATCATTAATAATCGATGAGACGACCATTCTGGAGAGGAAATTCAAAAATTCGGTCATTTATAGGCGAATAAAGGTTGTCGGAGCAGCTGTTGGTTCACTTTTTGCCATGCTTCAATGATAGTCTTTTTGAGGGATGGAATGTTCGCATAAATTTTGTTTTCTTCGGTGATTTTCTGTACCATGTATCCCCAGACATTTTTGGTGATGTTTATGTCAGTGGAACAGGCGCCCCAATCGAGAATCCGGATAAAGAGGTGAATACTTCTTTATACCATGACCAAGTGAATTGCAGCATATCGATTTTCGTCGAAACCGATCGAATATCTGAAAATATCAGCAAGATGGAGCTGTATCACATAGCTAAAGTACATAGATGACAGTGGAATACCAGTTTTCGATTGGTCGTCTTGTTCTTCAGCATTCATCGAGTCATGGCTAATGGTGGTATTTTCATTAATTTTCGTATTTTCGAGAGAAAGCAGAATATTAATTAAATTCGTTTATGTATTTGATGAAGTTTCCGAGTCTACACGAGCCGTTCTTTTTAATAATAACATAATGATTTCGAAATATGAACAATTGCTATTATCAGACAAATTTAATAAATATTATAACTAAATCGAATATTAGTGAAGTGAAAACAAATACATCAAAAAAAAATTAGGATGGGCCGGGCACATTATGCGAAGAAATGACGGAAGATGGACAAAACTGATACAAGAATGGATTCCTCGAGATCAAAAACGACCTGTCGGACGACCCCCCATGAGATGGTCCGACTCACTACGTAAAGAAATCTCAATATACCGAGGAAATCGACTAACCACTTCATGGACAACCATCGCCCAAGACCGCAAAGCATGGTTAGCTGTGATCCGCGCTCACACAAGCGAATGACGGATCGACTAAGTAAGTAAGTAAGTAAGTTATTTTTTGAAAATTCATTCTAAATATGAATGCTTCAAAAGCTTTAATAATTATGATCCCGCACAAGTGTGACTTCAGTAAAAGGATGCGACGTTCTTTTAGTTCGATTGTAAACCGTCTTCATCAGAAAAAATTATATTCTAGACGTATCAAGAAAAATGTTACGCAATGGCGTATTCAGTTCCTCCAGCTCTTGACAGTTCACCAGTTTTTGGTCTCGAGAAAGAATCCATTCTTTTTTCGTCCATCTTCCGTCAGTTCTTCGCATAATGTGTCCATTCCATTTTTCTTTTTGATGTAGTTAAGTGAGTCCGTTATGTTTGGGTCCGTGACTCCCCCGGCTGTCCGTCGTCTTCTGTGGAGTTCAGGTTCTACCTCATTTCGTGAGTCGAGTCGATTCGAATAAGTCGAGGTCTGTGAGAAAGATATTTTAAAATTCTTTAAATTCCATTCGATTTTATAATAAAAACACCAGCAGACTAATGTGCATATCGAAATATTCATCTAGTCACGCACGGGCCCCTTGATATCCTTCGTGAGCATACGCGGTTTTCCCCCGGGTCTTGTTCATAATATCCTTTATTTTATTATTTAAGTTTCCTTATATTACTTTATTTAGAGACTGGCTGAAAAGAATTAATAAAGAATATCGCAAATCTGATTACTTCATCTCATTGTACAACTATTGATAAAGGATAAAGTGAATACCATCTCTCGTCCTGTAGTTCGAACTCAATGAAAAGAGGAATACGCATAGAAGATAAATTAAGCTGATAGTTGGAGTGTGACAACTCTCATAGGTGACAGTGGAATATCAGTTTTCGATTGGCCGTCTTGTTCTTCAGTCATAAACTTCAGAGTGCGAAAATTTCGGGATTCATGGTAAAGGAAATTTACAACGAAAACGAGAGCTTCCGGCACTAAAACAGGCATTCATCGAGCCATGGTCTTTTCATTGATTTTCGTATTTTCGAAAGAAAGCAGAATATTAATGAAATTCGTTAATGTATTTGATGAAGTTGCCGAGTATACGCGAGCCCTTCATTTTATTAAATAGCAGAATGGTTTCGAAATATGAACAAATGCTATTATCAGACAAATTTATTGAATAATTAACTCAAATATTAATGAATTGCAAACAAAATAATTCAATGAGAATGTGCCATGTAGGCGTCCAATTCGGCATTCAATTCCTCAATTGTCATCTTGGGTTTATTCTCTCTCCTGGGCTTCCTCGGAACCTTCTTCTGACCAGATGCCTTTGTCCTTTTCTGTTGCTTCTTTGGAGTTCTTGCTTTTCCATTTGAAATTCTTCTTGAAGTTTCTGGGAATTTGACACGATTTGCAATGTTGGCTTTGTCGATAATTGCGAATATCATTTCCTTTCCGTCCAGAGCAACTCCAGAAAACTTCTCCACGAGAAGGTCGGCGTATCGTTTGGAGAGAGTTATGTCTCCAGTTCCCGCGGGTTTCCCATTTTCGTTGAAATTCACAGATAAATTTCGAGGTTGAAATTCTCCAAAAAGCTGGCGTAAATCATCTAAGAGCACTGTTGGAGCAAGATTTGATATGTTGATACGCACTTTGCGGGAGTCTGAAAATAATCGATAGTAGGAGACAATATTACATTTTGTTTCTCTCTTACCATTCAATGGAATTGATTTTTTGTCGAATCTTTCGGTTTTCTGCAGACCTCCACTTTGACGTTTTCGAGATCCAAAAGACGTGCTCTCCCAAAAAGAATTCTTTTTGATTCCATCTGACGTCTTCTTGATTGGGTTTTTCTTTACATTCCTGGATTTCCGGATTCCTGCGGATAGTGGAGCGTCAATATCGATTGTAACAACCATTTTAGCACGTTGATAAGTCTGAAAAAAGCAAAAAAAAAGAATGTATTAGGAGCAGATGAAGGAAATAA
Organism: Caenorhabditis inopinata; assembly: GCA_003052745.1. NCBI lineage: Eukaryota > Metazoa > Nematoda > Chromadorea > Rhabditida > Rhabditidae > Caenorhabditis > Caenorhabditis inopinata. Next base: position 19,417,144 of record AP018154.1, read on the forward strand.
AGGGAAAGAGCAATGTGGTTAAACCGTTCAGTTAGAGTAACCAACTAGCTGAGAAGAAAACAAGGACAATGAATGACAAAAGACTGTGCACGCTGACACTCATCCAGAACTAGGTCATGAAAAGGCGGAGCGACTCTCATTTACGGTTCGAATGTAGCAATCGATGAGAAATGGTTGGAACGCACTGCGTAACTGAACAGTTCCCAAGCAAACGGAGGTATCGCCACATACCGTATATGACCCGACAATTTGCCACATTACATCTTGTGGCATTACCTCAGTTCAGTGTTCAAAAGACGTTCCAAGTTTGGAGAAATAGAGAAATAACTGAGTTTCTTTCCAAAAACTCCTGACGGAAACGTGGCAAAGTTTCAAATAACGCTGATGGTATAAGAAAATACATCGTCCAAAGAGAGAGAGAAAGAGAGATGTCAGAGTTTATTGAGACACTCACATTTTAGAATTTTACTGACGGAGAATCGACAGTTTTTTGAAAAAATATCAATTTTCACATGTATCATAATGAGAAACATTCATATTACGGGTGATTTTATGAGAAAAAAGCGAAGCATGGAAGGACAAATTGCGTGGGTAGAGTATGCAATGGTGTATGAGGCTGTTGCCAAAACAATTTACAGTGCTCCACATAATCTTACGTTCACCCCAAGCATTTTCGAAAACTCGAAAACTGTCTTTTCAACCAAATGGCTTCCTATTGAAGAAATGTGAGCTTTTAATAGGTGTTTTATGATAGAAACTTAAAATATCCCTAAAATTCAAACATCAGGAAAAAACCAAAAATTTATGAAAAAAAGGATTAGAAAAGTTTCCACAAAGTCATATGTTCACTGGCTCAAAACTAAAAAAAAAACAGAAAATAACAGACGAATGATCATTAATAATCGATGAGACGACCATTCTGGAGAGGAAATTCAAAAATTCGGTCATTTATAGGCGAATAAAGGTTGTCGGAGCAGCTGTTGGTTCACTTTTTGCCATGCTTCAATGATAGTCTTTTTGAGGGATGGAATGTTCGCATAAATTTTGTATTCTTCGGTGATTTTCTGTACCATGTATCCCCAGACATTTTTGGTGATGTTTATGTCAGTGGAACAGGCGCCCCAATCGAGAATCCGGATAAAGAGGTGAATACTTCTTTATACCATGACCAAGTGATTTGCAGCATATCGATTTTCGTCGAAACCGATCGAATATCTGAAAATATCAGCAAGATGAAGCTGTATCACACAGCTAAAGTACATAGATGACAGTGGAATACCAGTTTTCGATTGGTCGTCTTGTTCTTCAGTCATAAACTTCAGAGTGCAAAAGTTTCGGGATTCATGGTGAAGGAAATTTACGACGAAAACGAGAGCTATGGCTGTTCTCCGAAACTAAAACAGGCATTCATCGAGCCATGGTATTTTCATTGATTTTCGTATTTTCGAGAGAAGGCAGAATATTAATAAAATTCGTATATTTGATGAAGAGTCTACATGAGCCCTTTTTTTATTAAATATCATAATGGTTTTGAAATATGAACAAGTAGTATATCAGAAAAATTTATTAAATAATTAATCGAATATTAGTGAATTAATCGAATATTATCGAATATTAGTGAAGTGAAAACAACAGAATTCAATGTGAATGTGCCATGTAGGCGTCCAATTCGGCATTCAATTCCTCAACTGTCATCTTGGGTTTATTCTCTCTCCTGGGCTTCCTCGGAACCTTCTTCTGACCAGATTCCTTTGTCCTTTTCTGTTGCTTCTTTGGAGTTATTGCTTTTCCATTTGAAATTCTTCTTGAAGTTTCTGGGAATTTGACACGATTTGCAATGTTGGCTTTGTCGATAATTGCGAATATCATTTCCTTTCCGTCCAGAGCAACTCCAGAATACTTTTCCACAAGAAGGTCGGCGTATCGTTTGGAGAGAGTTATGTCTCCAGTTCCCGCGGGTTTCCCATTTTCGTTGAAGTTCACAGATACATTTCGAGGTTGAAATTCTCCAAAAAGCTGGCGAAGATCATCTAAGAGCACTGTTGGAGCAAGATTTGATATGTTGATACGCACTTTGCGGGAGTCTGAAAGTGATCGATAGTAGGAGACAATATTACATTTCGTTTCTCTCTTACCATTCAATGGAATTGATATTTTGTTGAATCTTTCGGTTTTCTGCAGACCTCCACTATGACGTCTTCGAGTTCCAGAAGACGTGTTCTCTCCAAAAGAATTCTTTTTGATTCCATCTGACGTCTTCTTGATTAGGTTTTTCTTAAGATTCTTGGATTTCCGGATTCCTGCGGATAGTGGAGCGTCGATAGCGATTGTAACAACCATTTTAGCACGTTGATAAGTCTGAAAAAAGCAAAAAAAGAGAATGTATCATGAGCAGATGAAGGAAATAAAGGGAAAGAGCAATGTGGTTAAACCGTTCAGTTAGAGCAACCAACTAGCTGAGAAGAAAACAGGGACAATGAATGACAAAAGACTGTGCACGCTGACACTCATCTAGAACTAGGTCATGAAAAGGCGGAGCGACGCTCATTTACGGTTCGAATGTAGCAATCGATGAGAAATGGTTGGAACGCACTGCGTAACTGAACAGAACAAACGGAAGTATCGCCACATACCGTATATGAACCGACAACTTGCCACATTACATCTTGTTATATCTCAGTTCAGTGTTCAAAAGACGTTTCAGCATCCTAAAGGGCTCACTTTGTCGAACTTTTCATAGCGATCTATAATAACATTTTGTAAAAAATTGGATAGAAGCGAAGTAAAAGAGCTCCGAAATTTCAGTCTACAACCAAGTGAAACATTTGCAGTCGTGAAACTTTAAGCCGTGTAGCGGCTTGAAAATCTTTAAGACATGCTGACTGGATACGCCTCATTCCATTCTCAGGCAGTAAGATGAAAGATAATCGGTACCGAACTGCAGTTGTGCAAGTGAAAAAAAACTGGTTTAATAACAAAAACGTTCATTTTAATTCCCAATATCAAAGATTCTGTTCGTTGTCCTTCTTCTTTGATTTTTTTGTTCGGTGTCGTGTAGAACAAGTAAAGCTCACAATTCCATCCTTTTCAGACAAAATAGTTAGTTCTCCAGAATCTGGATGGCGTTTCGTGGATATCTGAAAAAAAACCATTTTTCAATATTTCTTTGGACTTTAGGTTTTTTTTTCTAACAAACTTCATTGGGAAGCGCCAACTAACTGAAATATGTTTTTTTTTTAATTTCGCGGTGTGCATCACTGCGAAAGAATTGCCATCTATAACAAAAGAAATCTGAATGCCCGCAAGTCACCTGTACTTTCTTCACTGGATTCTTCACAGCAATAGCCGGTGTCTCTTCCTTTTTCAATTCAACTACTTTGGCCTCGTCCTTTTTCTCTTCGAGTTTAGGTACTGGTTCCTCTTGTAACGGTAGTTTCTCTTCAACCTTTTTCACTTCTTCAACTTTCGACACGTCCTTCACTGGCTCTTCCTGTTTTTTCGGTATAGCTGCTGCTTTCACTGGTGCGGGTGACAATTGTTGTCTAATTGGAGACCTTTCCTTCTTTGATTCTATTGTAAAAGACAGTGATTCTCTCTGGAAAATGCAAATATATAATTGTTTCGAATTTCAGAACTCTAACCGACGAATGGAGGTCAGCTGGATGAGTGAGACAGTCCTGATCAGTTTGATCGTTTGCCTCGCCCTTTTCTCGAACCGCTGGTACTTCTTGCGCGGTTTCCAGTTCTGTAAATTTTCGAATATTCAAGTTTCGACGAATGTGCTCTTCATATCGGACTGGATAATATTCTGCGGAAGGGAGATCCTGCAAAAATATTAAATGGCTCGTTGCTTCTGGCAAGTTTCCTCTGCTTACCCATTGAACAGCAACATGTTTCAAAGTATCACCTGTTACTTTCTTATCTCTGTGACTATCAGATTCTGCTGAAAACGGCTGCTTTGCCGTTTGGGTAGATTCTGAAACTAGGTTCTTCGAAATTATAAAAAGAAAGTCTACTAACTCAATTTATACGTTCTCGCAGGTGTATGATCCTTCCCGTTTGGTTTGTTCACTGTCATCTCGCCAAGAAGCTTCTGATCCTCGTCTATCCACGCATGCTGTCCACGCTTCATCGGTTGAAAATCATTAGCTTTAAGAATATCGATTTTTGTGAAGGCAATTCTATAAATACTTGGTTTTCACGTCAGTTTTGCCGAAATTTCTCTGAGAACAATAGGACGTTTTTCTATTCACAAGTGCAAGTAGACTAAAGAAGAGCAGTAAATGGTCTTTTAAAGATGATTCTTTGTATTTTCTGGAACTGGTGAGTAGCAACAAAACGCCGCTGGATTGATAAGAAACTAACAAGTCCTGATTGGAAGCGTGAGAAATGTTTCTTTGGAAAGAAACATCAATTTTCAAGCAAGAATCATTTGTCTGTTCAAGCCACGCTGCTACCGCTCCAATGACTATGTCTTGAGTTAACTGAAAGTGTCCAACTTAGAGAAATTAATAATGGAAGAGTGTTTCGCACCTCGGCGTTATGAATTTCAGTCATTTCGCTTGGTGATATGCCGTCGATAAGAAATTAAAAAAGGAATGCTCATTGAAATCGTCATCTATTCTTCAAAATGTATCACGCATAGTTTTTTATTCCACGACTTCATTCTGATAACACAAACGTGTCACGGGTACAATGCATTTATTTTACATCAGAAAATTCAGATATTGTGCCAAATCGGGTGAAGCGAGCAACGGATTCTGAGGAATTAGCAGTGGCAGGTTGGGATTGAAAAGAGGGAAAAGTGACGGCTGGAACACTGGCTGTTGAGTTGGCACTTGGAATATTTGAGACTGGGCAGTTGTGCGTTTCAAAAGAGAAGAGAGCCCAATGTCATGCGTAGGAGGACTGCAAATGGAATTGCTTTAAAGCTAAACCTGAATGAAAACACAGACTATCCAAAAACTGACCTCTCTTCATTCATCGGTCGTTTTCTTTTCCGTCCTATAGTATCCGGTCGGGCCCACTTCACTGATATAGACTTTCCACTCGGAATAATAAAACAAATTTTTTCAACTAGTGAAAATACAAGCTCACCAAAACAGCTCCATCCATCTGCGCAATTTTCTTCTGAGCATTCGCGCGTGTGTCGAAGAGCACGAAGCCGTATCCGTCTGCCACGTGACATTGAACGACACCTTCACCAGCACCTCCGAATGCTTGGTACAGTTCTGTGTCCGACATATCACGAGAAATTCCTCGAACGAATACGTTGGAGATCTGCAGCATTTCATTGTTTCCCTTAATTGTCTAGATCTTACGTTGCTCATGACGTTCTCTGCTGGTTTTGGCTCCTTCTTGGCAAAGTTGACTTTAGTGAAGAGCTAAAGTTTACTATTAGAAGTTCATAAGATCGTCTGAGGTGAATCTAGGGTGAATAGGCAAAAAATCAGAAACAAATAGAATAGCAGCAATCTATTTCGATCAATCAGGACTATTTTATCAAACCTTTCACAGACTCTTTCACTTTTTCAAGGCTTCCGTGTAAAATTCACTGAAAATGAAATAGGCTTCAGCCACATAAATAACAAGGTTCTTCAAAATGTAACGTGTCACAGAACTCACGGATGAAAGTTTAGCTAACAAAATGTTGGCTTCAGTTGGAGAGCGGCACTGAACAAATGCGAACCCTCGATGCTTTCTGGATCCATTTTCCACTATTTCAATGCTCACTTCGAATGGGAAAACTGATTGGCAGATCAGTGCCTGAAATAGTTTTTTTTTTGAAAACATTCAAGGTGGTAACGAACCGGAATACCGTTGTTTTTCCTTTCTGTTTGAATGAATATGACCATTTTGGATATTTTTAGACAGAATAAATAAAAAAAAGCATGCTGGCACACATAAATTTATCGGATATATGACAGTTATTCATAGATGTTTAATAGATTTATTAATTTCTTAGTTTGAAAAAATCGGGATTCTTTTAAAGAAGTGTAAAACTGTATGTTATTCCATTATTCCACCAAACCCCACCACCCCTCCCACTCATCGCTAGTAGTGGATTTCAACGGAAATTGAGCACTTGCTTGGCATTGAAGAATAAATAATCAGTTTGAAGACTGTCATTTTCTTGTTTCGCTTTTTATAGCAATCGTGCGTTGAGACACCCATTCTTCCCTACCCAAAACTGACATACATGGAATTATAGAACCTCGACAGACGTTGTCGTAAACTCTCAAAAGTAATTCATAACATTTTTCCTTGTTTGCTGAGCGTCTCACACCTAGCTCATCAACCGTAGTATCTGTTCCGACGACCCATTCGCCAAATTCGAAACTACCAATTATTGGTGAGGGCTCGTACAAAAGTAGGTACTAAGCTAATCCAACCTATAATTCTAAACGACCTTCTTTTTTCCTCGCCTTTCCCTATTCATGAATCATATTTCTATTCGCCCCCCACCCCTCCTTCCTATCCGATTACATCCCTCACTTACTCGAATTTGGTCGCTACTCAAGTTGGTTGAGAATCCGCCGACGTAGAGCCGATCGCAAAAATTGTCAGATGTCATATTCCAACAAAACGTTTGGCAAGTTGGTGAATGGAGTAATAAGGCAGTTTATACGGCGGATTGCGTGATAACTGGCTCCATTCGATGCCCAGGGGGGGGGGGGCAGGCCTTTAATACACCTACAAAATGCTGGAATATTCAATTCGACACGAAGGCAAATGAACAGAATACCTAGAAGAGTTCACGGAGGGGGACTACTGCCGAAAAGGGAGGGAGGGACCACGGAAGCCTGAAATGAGAATATATGAAAAAGGAAAAGAAGGCAAACGCCCAAAAGGTGTTGCTATAGGAAAAGAGAAAAGGGAAACAGAATGAGGAGGATGACGAACAAACACCTCTTTCTCGCCAAGGCGTTTGTACCTCCAATTATGTCCACCCTTTTGTCTCTCCCCCTCTCTCATTGCTTGATTTTGAAGCCAAACTCGAGAATTTTTGAAATAGGGAGGGGGATGTGCAAAATGTGCAAAATAATTTCCCATTATTAGCGCCGAATTCAGAATCCCCCGGTGTATGAGAGGCTGACCGTTAGCTTCGAGTTGTGCGAAGAAATGATAGCAATAATATAATTATATGGAAACATGTGAAATGTTGGTTAATTGATGCTTTGCAACCAGCTCTTAATGCTGTCTGATTCGGAGCCTTTCATAAATCGCTTCTAACGCGGCACCTAAGCAACAGACTTTATTGAATCCACATTTTTGAAATGCAGTTTTTAAGAATTCGAAAAAGTAAATGGGAAAAAAGTGAAAAATCAGAAACCGTTCTGCAGTTATTATGATAAGCAACGTTTCTCATATCATAATAACTGCCTGAACTGCTGCAGTCACCTATGCAGCGTAGCACTTGGAGCACGTTGCCACTTCAATTTTCAAAGCTGATTTGCTTGGACATTATGTGACTAATTGCTGAAAATAACAGGGCTGGCACTCCTATGGCACTTTCACAAAACATTAATTTAATCTTCTTTCACGCAACTTCTGTTTTCTAGTTATAATCGATCATGACTGCAACGAACTTGGAATCGTTTAAAGCCAGTAGTGAACAGATTTTATCACTCTCCTGAGGTCACACCTAATCTTAATGCCGTCTGATCTCACCGATTTTAGAGTTGAATACGTTCAAATTTTGAAGCACATTTTCCCAACATCCAATCATTCTCTGTGCACTCTGGCTGTCTAATCGACACTAATTCCCCTCGCGTGCACTTTTTAAGACTCGTAATCGAATTATATCCCTGAAAAACTGCCGCTGTACTACCGTCTAATGCATTAAGCTGTAATTCAGCGATCACCCACGCAAATGGGTTTCTAAATTCGAAAATTGACCGGAAGGCAAGAAATTTAAGATCCAGAACCGGAACGTCGCAACCTCCTATGTTCTTTTGTTTATTCTCCCCTATGTCACTCCCCGTCTGCTTTATTTTATACCGATATCGAGCAGCTTTTAACAGTTGCAACGTGTTCCGCTACTCCTATTCCACATGCCATTGAATTGATTTTTTTTTCACCGTCCCACCGGCTTTTCTACATTGGTCAATTTAGAAACTTTTTAAAGTAACTTTTTAAATTTTCGTTTCTTTTCACCCCAATATTAAAGAAAATATGAAAAGGCAAGCATCATACACAGCTCTGCTCTTCTCTCCATCTCTCGTTTACCTGTCAATCTTTTTATTAAATTTTAAGAGCGTTGGCTGTATGGCTAGAGTGCAACGCAGCGATACATAAGTGGATATATAATGAAAAAAGTGCTTGCTCAGACAATGTAGTCTAGAATTAATTTTTAGAAAATCGGCGACAGCATCAATTTTTTTTTATTAGAAACACTTTTGTTCATGGAAATAAGTGATAACGGCTGTTAGCTCACCTCTAATTGTTACTGCAAATCGAGCTCTTACGCCTTCGAATCAGCCTTTCTTCTTCCACGCCAATCGACGTCTCGCCAAACCAAATCTCCTACAAAAGAAATTATCATATCAATCGATGTCTCGTAAACAGAGAGCCGCCCGCTACCTTTGTCATGTAAATTATCATGATCAGCCACAAAAGAAGAAGAGACCAGCCGAGGCGGCGTATCTGCAGCTCTCGTTCCTCCGCACTGTTCCCTATTACTGATTGGGAGACTGACGGCATTCCGAAGTTTGCAATTCTTAAAATCGGTGAATTGAGGGAAAAGAAAGGAGAAAAATTTTTAACGTTGAAATGAAAAAAGCAAATCAGATAAGAGTGAAGGAGAGTGAAAGACAATTTATAAAACTTCCAGAAAAATTCATTATTTTTAAAAATGAACGAAGGATGGCAAGAACTGGCACTGCTTGCCAAGGAGCATGCGTAATGTGATTATTTGTACTTTTAAACGAAGTAAACGATCTATTTGGACTCTTTTACAGAGTTGTTCAGAATTACAGTTAATCAAGTTTCGCATCATGAGGACATGTACTGGCGCATTTCCGGTGCCCATGTTTATGAAATTGTTCTTAAAATGGTCTTTTTTTTTCATTTTTATTGTGATCGGTTTTGCTGCAGCCAAATAATGAGACCTACTATGATTAGCAAACTTCGGAAAGCACTGACTAATACAATTTATACCACTATCAAATGCCTCAAAATTTTAATAGCATGCGACTCTGGATGTTCACAGCGGACAGATGTGAAGTGATTTACATCTGGTCTGCTTCAAAATCATACTTTTCGAGTGACGTGGAAACGACGGCGCTATCTCAGTTGGGGGGGCCTAGAGGTTTTTAGTCATGTTTGTGGAAAAAAGTGGAATCGTAGTTTTCGTGTCAAGAGTAAGCGCCACGCGTGAAAAAAACAACTTACAGATATTTTAACAATAACAACAAACATTTTCAGAAAACAAAATTGCAAAAACCTCCAGAAATGACTAAAAACCACTGGACCCCCCAACTAAGATAGCGCCGAAACGACTATACGCTAACTAATAATATCATTTGGTATTGTCTAAAAATGCTTTTTCATTTTCTGCGTTTTCGAAAATCATTTTAATACTTAAAGTGCAAAAAAAGGGAATTTTAACTGAGAGAATCAGAACAAAAAACAGTATTTTATTAGAATTTTCTGATTTTTGACTTAACGTAGACATCGCAAAGCTTAGCAACAAAAGGATATGCTAATTAAAAAAATAAAAATAAACGACTATTTAATAACTGTTTTTATTATTCCAGATACGTAAAATAAAAGCTTTACAACAATGAAATTGTTCTCGAGAGTTTCGGCGGGAATTTGAAAATTTTTTCCCAAGAGTACTTGTAATACGAGTCATTCAAGCGATTCTTGAAGTTCACCGAAATAAACGCTATAAAAGAATTCTGGGAGACTGCTTATTCAGAATGTGAGTTAAATTAAGAATGAAGTTTGAAGAAAATGACTAGAAATCTATGAAAAATTAGCAAAAACCCAAAATATGTGGACTAAATGTTTCACAATCCCTCGTCGCTTATACAACCAAACTGTACTTCTAAAACACATTTTCTGTAGAGGTAACGAAATGTATCAGAAGCTGTCTCACTCTGAAAACGTCGCTTTTCATTAACACAAACTGAAAAAATGGGTCGTCCGTCCGTCCAACGAGTGTGCGTGTGTGTCACATCAGTTCAACACGTCTCTGATTATCACCGCATCCAAGGCGAAACGAGAACGAATGGACGTACAATTTCTGGAGGGCCCCTCTCATGCCCTGAATAGGGAAATGCAGACTGAATTCAATTATCGGGATAAAACGTAGAGGAAGCAAGAAAAAAAAAACGAAGAAAAACGAGTACGCATCCATAAAAATATGCTTGTGGAAAACGGAAGAACCAACAGAACGTATATGGAAATGAGTTGAAAAAACGGAATGAAAACGAGGAAGAAATGCAGGACATGAAGAAAGAGAAATGGGGAGAAAGACTGAAGCTCCGAAACCGAGTCGAGAATTTTATTTATCTAAGGAAGGAAAAATTAAAGTTCGGGTTTACAAGGCTATGATTATTCCATGATTCCTGAAAGATTCTTGCAGATTACCTCAACATTCCACGCCAGCAAATCCTGAAGCTTTGGGAAAGTGTGCGGCACTGTGCAGTAAGTCCCTCAAGATAACTTTCTTCAAATTCAACATTGTTATTAGATCAAATTCCAAAATTACAGATATCAGTGTCTTATGGAATTGTCCTAGCTAAAAAGAACTTCAGTTTCCACTAGACACCCATGAGTAGACCCGGCCACACACCAAGACTGGCGGCCGCCTACTTTAAGGAGTTCAGCGAAAATCTGATGGATTAAGCAATTTTTTTTCTGAGCCATTATCATAAAGCGTAGAAGATCTACGATTTACGGGCCTTATCGAGTACCCCGTGTTGCGTCCGCCCGGATTCGTTCTGCAAATACTTATGTAAAAAGAGATTTTGCAAAGGTGCTTTTAATTTTTGCCTTTTTTCCCTAAAATGCTATTACAACGATTTTCAGAACATTTTAACTACTACTGTTAGGTATTTTCAACTGAAAATTCACTTTCCGTGTATCTTACTGCACATTACTAGTACATATGCATCCTTGTGATTCAAGCCGAATCAGGCGGTTTGTTTCCGAAATGAAAATTATGTCTTTAAAAAGTCGAAAATCACAGATCTCCGTGTATTGTTTTTCGTTGTATTTTCAAAAACAGAGTTTCAACAAAAGAACCAAATTCATTTTTTCAACAAATGATAGTGATAGAAAAGTTATCAGAGGAGATATTCGAAGTTTGAGCCTTTGGCCTTGATGCACGCCCTCAAACGAGCTGGAACAGAATCAACAGTGCGCCGGAGGTAGTCGTTGGGGATTTCGGCCCATGCCTTTTGAAGAGCAGTTGTGAGAGACTTCACATTTCGATGAGAGCGAGCCATGATCTTGTCTTCCAAATATCCCCTAACAAAAAAGTCGAGAAGATTCAAATTCGGCGAAGAAGCTGGCCACAAGTCCTTGCCCCAATATCCGGGAAAATGGAGATCTAGGTCCGCTTTCGTTGATTTGGAGCCGTGGGAAGGATCCCAATCTTGTTGAAGGATGAAAGGTTGCTGGCCAAAGTGGCTAGTGACACACGGACGTAAAGCATCCATCAACACCAACTTTTGGTACACGTCAGAGTTGATTCTCACATTTCTATCAATGAAAACCAATGGGACTTTACCTTCCGACGTCAATCCAGCCCACACGATCACTAACTTTGGAAAAAGTCTATTGTAGGCCAGACGACGTTTTGGGGACTTTGCTTCGTCTTTTGGCAACAATTGCCGAGCATTCTGTCGGTTCGGAAGAGGCTCAACCGTGAAGATTTTCTCATCAGTCTAACTGTTCAGACCCAAGTCCTTTTTCACAATGGATTGGACCGATTGTCTTGAGATTCCGAGCGATGACGCCACTTTGTTCATGCTGACCGCATCATTCCGTGTGATTCTCTTCTTGATAATGCCACGAGTCCAGCGAGTGTTGACAGTACGAGGTCTTCCGCTTTTCTCAAGCTCCAATACATGTCCTCGATCCTTCAGTTGTTGCACAAATCGATAGACAGATGCTCTCGGAAGTAGGAGTCGTCGAACGATGTCACTGGTGGAGATGCCGTCGTTGAACAGCTTGGAAATGGTTTGGCGATGATGAGAAGCTCGCATAAAGTGATGAGAAATGGCTTTACTGTTGGCTTATATACCCTCTCTATTTTCGAAATAATTCGAAACTTTTCGAAAATACGACTTGGCACGGTGCCAAGAGCCATTATAACAAGTGCCTCAATACTTTTCAGCCACCCTGTATATGAAACACTGACTTATAACTTTTTAGCATGCGGGCACAAGCTTAGAAGCCCCTAAACAACTGGATAGGCTCATTCCGCTTTGATGCTGTGCGTCTGGCCATTTTGTTAGTATTAGGAGTATTACACGCTTTACGATAACTAAGACGATGGTTCAAGAACACAGCAAGGAAGGGACCCCCTATATCGATCGCTTTGTAGAATCAGAAAAATTACGATTTTTAGTGCTCCTTCGCCAAAAAAATGGAACCCTCTTCACCATCATCAATGAAAACGAGATGACAGTTGCGTCCTGAATAAGGCGGAATCAGCCATGTCGGTGCGCCGAATTAAAGAAATGCTAATTTGGAATTGTCGCTGACTTGAAGAGTTTTTTCAAGGTTGCGCGCTTGCATAATTCTCTATTTAACTCGCCCAATCTTCATACTTTTGAAATGTTTTTTTGATAAAATATTTTAAAAATTAAAAATTAATTTTTTTAATAATAGACAGGAAACTACAATTGCGCAACGTAGAGCAAAATGCTTGAATCTGGAGCAGTTGTGATACTCCTCAGTTCAAAGTGGAACCGTTCAGAACCGGTGTATCACAACAAAATGACCACGAAAATAGTTGAAACAATTTTCTTTTCAGAGGCAGATTTTTAGATAATATTTTTTTAAAAAACAAAAAGAGTGACGCAAATCGCAAGGCAAATGATAGTATTCATTTTCAGTTATTTACATGGCAATTTTGCTCATGTATGACTATATCCTTTTCGGTCCACATCTCTCTTCGCAGAGATGGGACAATATGAACTTTTCACTGCTTTATAAATTAATATAACAGGATAACTATTTTTATCAAGTGTAGTTTTGTGAGTTTTCAGAGGCTTGAATGTGATTTTTTTTTTAATAAAACATTTGTGAAATAGTGTTAGAATAGGGTTAAAAGCTATTATGACAACTGAGCAAATGATTTTAAAATATTCGAATTAAGTCACTGATTCGGTGTGGAATACAAATTGGTCGCTGGCACTAGTTCACTCTTAAATATTCATTAAAACCGTAAAATTTTTTTTCATCAATATTAAAAGAAGAAAAACTTGGAAAAGGAAAAGGAAGCTGTTTTCGAAACTAGTTTCTGAAAGTGGCAGCTACTAATGTTTCTGCACCAGAAACAGCAAAAATAACACGAAACAGAAGTTGTATCTTCACTGCACACATCAATCAGGCTTCAGCGTTTTCAGAGACCTTTCTCGGAAGTGGGGGAACGACGAAAAACGTTGGCGAATAAAAAGAAAACCTGGAGTCAGTAGTCTTGAAGACTTCCCGTGGCGATTTAATTGGTTTTATGGACACAGAGAGTTTCAAACTGACTAGTCGCTACGAAAATTGGTGCACTTTTCATTTTTGCCGCTTTGGGGAATGAATGGAATCAAATAGCTGTAATGCAATTTATTAATAGTGAACGATTCAGCGAAAATATAAATTTTGAAAAAAAAAAACTTTTTGGATATTTTTTTCTTTATTATTTTCATTTTATTATTATTATTTTCTTTATTATTTGCAATGAATAATAATTTAACAAATTTTGAAAAATCGGCATAGTATGAACCTCGTTTTTTAAATATTTGTTTATTATGTTTCGATAGAATATTTCTAAAATTGTCTTCCCCAAAAATCATTCATTTCCTTTTTGATAAAAACTGCAAAATCCTTAAATTGAATAAGTTTTCAAAATTTGTTCAAAGCCTCTTCTGTGCAAATAGCGTGAGCCACAAACTGCTTCTCGCAATCCGAGCCTCTGGGAGTTGCCTTCGAGGAGTTAAAGCATCTGAAATCTTTATTTATCGTATCTGAAGTGATTACAAATTTGTGTATGGAACAGGAAATGAACTTTTTTTGCAGTAAAATTGTTTGACCTTACGTAAGGGCTTCTCTGATCAAATATCCACAATGATGAGCGAGCGCAGAATGAAGGCAAGGGCAGTCAACGTTGATACGCCCATCGGGATATACGGATTCTAAACACCAAGATGATTGCAATCCATTAAAAAATCGCCAGATGGAAACTGAAAGTTTGAAAAAAAGAAAACTGATAATCACCTGGTTCGTTGTAGGGCTCGAAAAACTTTCGATATTCCATTTTGACTGACTTGAAGAACTCTTCTCGTCCCAACGTTAGAATCTCTTCTTTAACCATCCTGAGTTTTAAATGGCAATTTTAAAAATTCAACTTTTTAAAAACTCCTGTACATTACTTGGTTATTCCTTTTTCGCAAAAACTGACTGCAAGATTAAAAAAAACTATTTTATTATAAAGGGTATAGAACTATTTCAAATAACAATAATTAATTAAATTATCTATTTGTATCAACTTTTAGCTTCTCTGAATCATCTTTCATCGCTCTCCTCATGTTTTCACGCCGTTCTTCTGAAAATCAGCTTTTTTTCTTTTTAATAGTATGTTTTCGTGCTCACCACTCATGTTCTGCATACAAGCAGCCCAATTGACAAATTGGTCAGGACACTTTTCAGATGGATCTCTTTCGTCCTCACTTTTCATACATACATACAGCTCACGGAAGTAATTACCACACCTAGAAAGCGTAGAGTGCGAATTAATAAGTTGATTTCATAAATTTCATTCATAAATCCTGACAGATTTTTCATGTTGATTTCTTGTTAGTTTTTTCCGTTGAAATTAGATGGAGACATCCGCTTTTCTGTCTCATGGGAGTTTGAACGCACCCCTATCCACAACACAATTCGTATCATTTCCAGTGATCGCATCACTGAGGAATGGCTCTCGCTTTTGCCTCCACTATGTTGCATTTTCGACGTGCCATTTTATTTTTGTCTTTATCTGGTCTGAAAATGCCCGACATTAATCGTCGAACGGCGAGCGTTTATGACAACGATGCACCTCGGAAAGTACCATTAGACGTTAGTTCCATCGATTCGAAAATGGATATTTTTCATTGGATTCTTCCTAATAGTACTACTATAACAGCCGATGTCTACACTCGTCAGCTTCGAAAACTGAGACTACATGTAGAATTTGCTCGAGGAAAAAACACCGTGGTCTATTTTCAACACGATAATGCGAGACCGCACGTTGCAAGGAAGACGAAAACTGAACTCGCAGGATATGGCTGGACTGTTTGGCCACACCCACCGTCCGTCATCTCCAACAGTATTCGCCAGTTGGTGAACCGTTGGCAGACCGTTATTGATAAACACGGCCAGTATATATAATTTAGCTGATAGCGTTTCGATCAGTTACACAATAAACTTTTCAAACTGAAAATCTGTCAGGATTTATGAATCAACCTAATAATTATGAGTACCTATGAGCCACTAATGATCCGCCAGCCATGCATGCACATTGCCAATTGATTGAGCCATCAGGAAGTGTGGGTCCTTAAAAACAAGGCGTTTACTAAAGTTTTCAATGTTTCATACAAAAATTAACAAAAGCGTGATGAGCTAAATTACTTTTTTGGAATATTTTTATTTAGCTTTGCTTCATAGTTCTTTTTACCATTTGGCTTGTACTTGTCGATATTCTGCATCTCTAGCACCCATTCAGACTTTATTGGTTCTTCGAATTCATCTTTCCGAATGCACAGCACTTCTTCTTTTACATGGCAGTGAACCTTCCGTAACATCGACGCAAATGACATCAGGAAAGAAAAAATTGTTTGAAATCTTGGATTTGAAATTCCAGATAAATTTCGGGTTGAATATCCCAGATTTGTTGTAAAAAAGCATAAGTCTGGTTTATCAAAAAAGCACTTTTAATAAAGATTATGATAGGTTTACAGATTTCAGAATACAAACAACAGGATAAATAGGTATCAATCGCACAGAAAATATTACAACACAATTACAATTGGACTCTTTATGCGTTTGAGATCATAAATATAAAATTCAGAGTTTAAATTGCAATTAGGATAGGTAAAATAAAGTATAAGCGATATATATACGACGCGATCGATAAATATCGATAAATAACGTTTTAATTGATTTAAGGGCACTTCTTCTCGACAATTACTTTGCCAGTTTCATCGTATTCAGCTTTACTGATCCACATTTGTTGGAAGGTTCCCTGAAATAGTTATTTCAGTTTTTGGAGACAATGGTTATAGTCTCAATTTTCAATCATTACTGTTTCTGCGACATTCGCAATTACGTCAGATGAGTTGACAACTTTATCTGACCAAGTATAAAACTTGGAAACTTACCAGCGAACCAAGTATAGAGCCGCCAATCCACGCCCCATACTTTCGTTCGGCTTGAGTTGGAGCTGCGAACACACGGAGCTTGATTGTCTGCAAATAAAAATTACACAAATATTTAATTTAATCTTTAATGATTACAGGTGGACACTTGGTCGCAAGAGCATAATTGAGACGTTCGGTGAATCCGAGAATTAATGAGTTTCCTCCAGTTACAGTGACGTTTGAGAAGAGAGTCTAAATTAGTCTTAAACGTTGAGTTTTGAAGAAATATTTACCGGTCTGATATCAATATCAGCTAAATTAGCCGAGGCGGCTGCCATCTGAGCCACTGTCATTAGCCCATCTCTTTTTCTTTCTGATTTGAGATACGAGAGGTCGAACAAGCATTCTGGAAGTTTGATTCTTTCGGCACCAAATTCTTTAGTATATCCATTCGGAAAAGAGTAAGGTGTTGATGGAAGTTTCTCCACGTAATCCATATCAATATTTGTGTCGCATAATTGAAGCATGGTTGCTGCCATATCCTCTAGTACCATCTTCTTCATGAAATGGTCATAACTCTCTGTAACTTCAGGAAGATTCTTCTTCTGCGTCCATTTGGGAGCATCGCCTTCATTGACTTCTTCCTTGCTGGCAATTTTATAGGTAGGAACCACGTTGATCTTTTGTTGCTCGAGCATGTATTCTAACTGCTCCGTTATGATATCTCCACCCATCGGACATCTGACAACGGCATGAGTGACGGCGTATCCATCGAAAACCGGGACAACCGAGGTTTGTGTAGCTCCAGAATCAACCATTAACCCATGTGTTCTTCCTTGTGCAAAGCAGGACAATACAACATTTTTTGAAACATAGTAAGCAGGAACTTGAAATTTTTCAAACATTATTTCTGTGAGTTTCTCACGACGAGCACGGTCATTCCACTGAAAAACTCCCATGTCTTTATAGATCTGCGAAATTAAACTTACGGTACTCTCTGAAAACAAGACAGGATGATCAGCCGAATTTGCGTAGAGGATGTTTTCATATGAATGCTCGACAATCTTTTCGAATAATTCCCAATCTTCTACTGAAATTTTATAATCGTGATCCGGTTCGATTTTTTAAAGAAGTTATAGTCCTTACTTAATCCTTCTTTCATGAAACTCTCCATAGTAGTTCTTGCGCGTGGTACAATGATTTTAGTGGTTCCAATGAAATAATTCTTTTCACGTTTTGTTTGCACTTTGGAGTTGTCACCCTGCAGTATGTAGTAATTTTAGAAGAACATGTACTAAAAATTAGGTACTTCTTCCATAGCCTCTTGCTTTTCGATAGTGTCGTCAGCAACGGGCTCCTGCACAGCGATATATGATGGAACATCTCCCTTAAAGTTGAGTGATTAATTTTTGGAGTTTTACAATATGAATATATTCACTTTGGGGTACTCTTCTCCGGCAAACCCCACACGGAATGATTGAGATCCAGCATCAAACACCAAGCCGCTGACCTCATCTGGAAAAACCCCATTTCATAGATTCAGTCGTTTCAAAGAAGTAATACACATACCTCCTCCGTAAACCGCTCCACTCATGTTTAATCTGCAACTCACAACTAAAATTTAAAAAAATTTACAAAGTATTTAACAGAAAAAAGCGATAATGGGGATATTGACCATTCGATATCCCCATTATCGTTTTTTTAAGCTGAAAACAACGAGAACTCAAAATAATGATAACGAAAATTGCGGCTATGAGCACAACGATCCTATCACCGTTTTATTTTATTTTTTCTTCAAAGCAACTATTGTTTTTAGTGAGCTTTGCCATGATAAACCTTATATCAGCTAAAGGTAACGGAGAATTACAAAGAGGCACTGCCAACATCAGCGAGCTGGGATTCTTACATTTTGAATTTTTTTTTTAAGATTTCGCTATTATTTTAAAACAAAGGAAACTATATCGGTACTATATCCGTTAAGCAAATAAAAAAGAAAACAACGAAAAGAAAAACACAATTTTAATTTTTAAAAGAAACGGAAAGTGCGCCAGTGCTTTTCGGAAAACGCGCCATGAACCATTTGGCTCATTTATTGCTTTTTCCTTTACCTCTCCATTTTTATTGACTGTTCTAATTAATTCTTTAACGAATCTTCGTGTTCGAAATATTATGCATTATTTTCAGAATGTCGTTGTCCACTTGGAAACTTGACTACAGCCATTCTTCGAAAAACTGCCGGACATCCGATAGTGCTTTTAACCCACCAGGATTCTATTCGACGGCAGCCACTGTTTTACACAGCGTAAGTTATTATTCCTGTTATTTTATTTTGAATATTGTTGCAGATTTTTTTTAATTCTAAAAGGGGTTACAAGAAAATACTAAGATTTTTCAAATTTGAATAGAAAACTAAAACTTCCTGCTACCTTAAGAAATTAAAGCTTTAGGCTGAAGCAGAACGCTCCGCAGATCAGCACGAACACTTGGCACGGAAGAGAGCGTGGGACACTGCCATGGGACCTGCTAAATCTTTACCTATGAATATGTTCATGATGTATATGGCCGGTGGCGGTGTATCGATTTTTCCAATTATGATGGTTGGAATGATGCTTTTCAGGCCGATGAAGGCTCTGTTTGCCGTCAATTCAACATTTAAACCACTTGAGGTATGTTAAATCATTTATATATACCAGCGGAAAGTTCGCGGCTACGCCGCGACTTCCACTGGCTTCCACTGGCTTTCGTTTAGAAATAATTGTAGGCGTTCTGCTTTTCCACTTGTTAGTAAAACAATTTATTAGCAGATCGTCAAAAACCAAATAAGATTTACATCCCGTGCCGTATCCCTAATACCCTGCGACCTCTTAAATATATGAATGTGAAGCGCTCGGGTGTTCATGACTCCATCCCGAATATCAAAGTAAAAGACCCACGATTTTTTGAGTTATTCAAAAAAACGTCTTGGACAGAGTCACGGAGAGACAGAACTATTCGTTTAATAATAAGTAGATAGTGATGTTCCAAAAAAGTTGGAAAACAATGTCCATAAAAATTGTAGTTTTAATGATATCAAGCTGATTTTTTACATGTTATATACGGACATATCAATTGATATATCTGCAAAATTTTGGCTTTTTTTTTATCAATGTTAAGACGGTTTTGTACAATTTGGGTGTACGGTTCTACAGTATCCCTAGTACCCTGCGACCTCTTAAATATATGAATGTGAAGCGCTCGGATGGTCATGACTCCATCCCGAATATCAAAGTAAAAGACCCACGATCTTTTGAGTTATTCAATGAAACGTCTTGGACAGAGTCACGAGAGACAGAACTATTCGCTTAATAATAAGTAGATAGTGATGTTCCAAAAACGTTGGAAAACAATGTCCATAAAAATTGTAGTTTTAATGATATCAAGCTGATTTTTTACACGTTATATACGGACATGCCAACTGATATTTCAGCAAAATTTTGGCTTTTTTTATCGATTTTAAGACAGTTTTGTACAATTTGGGTGTACGGTTCTGCAGTATCCCTAGTACCCTGCGACCTCTTAAATATATGAATGTGAAGCGCTCGGGTGTTCATGACTCCATCCCGAATATCAAAGTAAAAGACCCACGATCTTTTGAGTTATTCAAAAAAAACGTCTTGGACAGAGTCACAGACAACGACTATTCTATGAATAATGCGTTGATTCATAAGTTTTGATAATTTTCGTGATAAAACGTTGTATTATATAAAAATAAAAGATGCACGAGATTAACAAAACGTAATCGTCATTATTCTCGACGACTTTCCTCCAACGTGTCTCCAGCTTCTGGATGCCTTTTTGTCAGAAAAACGACGACAGAAAGTTAAACAACTCTGTCATCTCGTTTTCACCTCTTTTTAAAATTTTAATTGTTTTCAATTGAGGTGAAAAGATAATGATCGCTAGGAGCTAGGTCGGGGACTTGCAGGGTGCGGAAGAAGTCTACCCGAATCCAATATGTTCGACCTTCGTCCTTCTTAAAACACGTGGTCTAGCATTGTCTTGCTGGAAATAATCAAAAGAAAAGCACCGCGCCCATAATCCTTCATGACCCTGACGGCGCTCATTACTTCCGTAGAGAACTCATTTCTCATGTCCAGTAATAAGTTGATCAAACTTTGTTCGGCGCGGAGTGAAAAGATGAGAAGATACGAGCTCATATCCACAGTATATATATTTTTATAATTCTAAACACTGGGAACATAACTGCCCAGTTTTTCAAACTTTGCTGTTGATTCGAGTCCACGATAAACGTCTTCTTGACTATACCAAAGGCTTGGCCTTTATTATCACTCCTGATCAATCCTTGTTTTTAAAAATGTAGTCAGCATACAGAAATCAATTGTGCAAATATTTAAATCACTATATGAAATAAACAAAATTTTCTAATTTAATTGATTTTCAGAGCCCTGCCACAGGAAACATGCTAATTCACAAACTTGTATTTTGTCTTGGAAATCTTGGAGCTATCGGTCTTGCTATCTATAAAGTACATACAATGGGCCTTTTACCAAATACTCCATCAGATTGGCTGGAATTCATTCCACAACCGGGTCGAGTACAGTACTCCATAATCGACGAAGTCTTTATTTAATTTAGTCCATTTTCCAATACTAGTCATTGTTCATTCCTTTTCATACTCTTGTGTGTTTTGCTTCTTTGATATCAAAGTAATTTATAAAAATACCATTCTCCTTTCCAGAATAAGTTCTGAATTTCGATAAATATCTTACAAATTATATTTTCCACAAATTTAATAATGAGCTAATAATGAACCCCTTCTTTCCAGTGTTTCGTCGATAGCTAAACATTGTCACACCATTCCCCTCACCATGAAATCAGGAATCACTGATAACGTTTGAGGCAAGAAAGAGAAACGCAAAGAATGACAATTCATGTGAATGAGGCCAGGAACAGAACAAATGAAAATGTATCAGTTTAACCACGAGGTCCAGCGTTCAATGGTCACTTAATACCTTAAAAGAACACCGTTATTTCATTGATAAAATGATAATTGTGCTGTGCTGTTGAAATTTGATCGATAGAATTTCCGTAATTGAATATTCTGGAAGAAATCACTAAAATGTTATTCGATTGAAGAAGTTGCCATCATTTGAGTATAACAAGTTATTGAAAATTCTGCGATGACATATCCGCTGAAAATAAATTAGAATACTTGCAGAAATGCTGGCGGAACGACGCCCGATTCGGATTTTTTTGGTATAATTTTTGGTAGAGAAATCTGGAATCTCTGCAAGAAATTGCAGCATCTTAAAACTGGATTATCGTGGCGAAGCTGCTAAAATTCATTGTTCACTAAGCTTCTGAAAATAAAGCTGGAGCTCAAACAATTGCGCATTTCAAAATCTTCAAAGCCATTGGTTACTTTGGAACAATTTTGGTTTTGATTATGCAATTTAAGCAATTTTTTGGAATATATGTACAAATCAAATTTTCAGACTTAAATCGAATAAAAAAGTGAATATAAAATGCATAAATACTTTGCAAAACTATTTAGTTTCGATGAAAAAAATAAGATCCTAAAAACTTCTGAAAACATGTCTACAAAAAGGAAAAGAATCCTGGCTACGGGCTTCAATTGTTTGAAACAAAATTGAGTAAAATGCGGTAAATTGTAGATTTTTGGGAATTTTTTTAATTAATAAAGCTTCCAGAAAACCCAGTTTCGAAATTGACGCTTTAAGGAGTTCTAGCCAAGAATATCGGCTCAAAATCTGTCGACCTGACTGCTTAAAAGCTTCTAGCTCGACGGTCCCAGTTCAGTAGTTATAATAAGGCTTCCATTTGCGCGAAATTTCGGCAGTCTCGTCTCATCTTCGTCTTGAATTCGTCTGATGCAGTGTGTCGACAACTTTTTAATTGCGTAAGACGAGTGCAAGAGGAATTGAAAGGTGAACGAAGACGACTTTTTGTGTTAGTCTTTCGTGGAAGCCTTAAGTTATAACTCATTTAATTTATTGTATAATAAGCCGTATTCAACTCTCCGCAACGTTTTTCTAGTCGCAATATCAATTCTGAAGGAGGCAGATATATGGCGGCCTGGGTTCGCCCGTCTCATAAATATGGTTGGAAGACGCTTGAAGAATACGCTTTAAACAAGGGTTTTATGATTTTTTTTTGTTTTTTTTTGTTTTAAAAATTTTTAATTTGAACATGGCCAACAGACAGAACGTCATGCGGTCTAAATGTTGGGCCCTGCCCGGTGTAGCCCAGCGTTTCAAGTAAGGCTGATTTCGGAATGAACAAAAGTGATCTGAAAACGGTTTTTTTAAACTTCTCTTCACTTTTCTTGAAAAAATATAATTTTCCATTCATTCATAATTAATTATTGAAGGCGTCAACCGAGATAAGCCAGCGCGGAGTTTCTCATCAATATATTGGGTTGAGGAATAAGTTCGTAGAGTTTTTATATTATCTTTTTTTCAAAACAATTTTCTTGTTGTTTGGCAAAGTGTATATATTTATCTGATAGTGCTTTTTCTGCTCTACAAAACAGTGTTTTTGGTTTGTTCTAAAATTTTAATTTTTCATCATTTTTCAGACTTAGAAATGAACTATTCAGGAGGCAAAAATCAACATTTTCGAGATCTGCTCTTCTTCGCTTTTCATCGAAAGCAAAAAGCAGCCGAAGCCGCTCGGGAAATATGCAGTGTGTATGGAGAAGCTGTCTTAGGCGTGTCTACCGCACAAAAATGGTTCGCAAAGTTCAAAAATGGCGACTTTAATCTTGAAGGCACGCCTCGAAGCTGACGACCTGCAGAATTGGACGAAGAGCATCTGAAGGCACTATTGAAGGAAGATGATCGCCAAACAAGTCGTGAATTGGCCGAAAAAATGAACTGTGATCAAAAGACAATCCTTAATCATCTTCATTCGATATTCAAATAAATATTTGTGAAAAAACTCTACGAATTTATTCCTCAACCCAATAGATCAAGGCACAATGTTGTTTAAACTCAAAATAATTTTGATTGAATGAAAAGGGATAAAGAGACGCTGCGAACTCAAGATGACGCTTTTTTAGAGTTTTATAGCTATTTTAAAGGTTCGGTATTTCAATTTATGTAATGGCTATAAAGCTATGAAAGATGGAGTCAAAAATTTAAGATCAAGAATTTTTGTCTTAGAAAAAAAATGCAACTCTAAGCAAATGAACGTACATTGTAGTATTTTGTGAAGTGTCTATCTTTTCCCAAAAAGAACCATAAACACATGCCTTCCCATTCCTCCACTTTTATCGCCCCATAATTTTCCGCATTTTCAAATTCTCTCTCTCTCCATCTCTCGTCCCTCCCATTTCCTTTTCTTCTTAAAAATCAGACCACCATTTTGTATCTCTAACCTTGTGAGACACAGAGTGGCAAAGACGGTATAAAAAGGCAGTGGCGATGACCGTATTTTGTGGCAACTTGTCTACTATTGGGCTCTCGGAGCAACAGATATTTGCTCGCTTTTGTGTATCTTGCTCCTTTGAAACAAGAAGTGAGTGACAGTGGGAGAGAGAGCAAGAGAGCATGTACCAAGTACTTTGTACCCATGTCCACTAAAGCCGAACACAGTCCTTTAAGACAGCCCCGCCCATGCAAAGCAGGCTTCAGTCATTGTTATTCTACTCGTTCTCTCGATTTTATTGAATTGAATCTTTCCATTTTCATTTTACAATCTTCAGGTAAAGATGCCGTCCACCCAAGGAGAAGTCTCATTTTTGGAAGTTGCCACTACAGTTCCTTTCAGTCATGAGCTCTCCAAGAAGCACATCGCACAGACTCAAAACGCAGCCTTCTGGATCTCGATGGCTTACGTTGTAGTCATTTTCGGTATCAAGGCGGTCATGGTTAACCGGAAGGCTTATAATGTGAGTATTTGAACATTTTGGCAGTACATACACGACCATAAGAAGTGATTTTAGCATCGCCCGCTAAAGCAAAAGCTAGTATCAAAGTATGCAATGATTTTTAGCTAACCGGCCCGCTCAACTTCTGGAATGCTGCTCTCGCCATTTTCTCGACTCTTGGATCAATTGCCACCAGCTTTGGGCTTCTCCATGAGTTCATCACTCGCGGTTTCTTCGAGTCCTACATTCATATCGGTGACTTCTACAACGGCCTTTCCGGATTTTTCACATGGCTTTTTGTGCTCTCGAAAATCGCAGAATTCGGAGACACTCTGTTCATTGTTCTCCGCAAGAAGCCACTGATGTTCCTTCATTGGTATCATCACGTTCTCACCATGAACTATGCTTTCATGTCCTTCGAGGCCAACTTGGGATTCAACACTTGGATTACTTGGATGAACTTCTCTGTCCACTCCATCATGTACGGCTACTACATGCTCCGCTCCTTCGGTGTCAAGGTTCCAGCATGGATCGCCAGAAACATTACCACCATGCAAATTCTTCAATTCATCGTCACCCACTTCATCCTCTTCCACGTGGGATACTTGGCTCTCTCTGGACAATCCGTTGATTCCACTCCAGGATACTACTGGTGAGTTTTCGAGAAAATCTAGTCTGGACCTACTTACCAAATGATTCTCAGGTTCTGCCTTCTCATGGAGATCTCTTACGTCGCCCTGTTCGGCAACTTCTACTACCAATCATACATCATGGGAGGTGGCAAGAAGTTCAACGCCGAGAAGAAGGCCGAGTAGATATTGATTGATTGAAACAAAGCTTTTATGAAAAATGCTCGGGTAGAATTAATAGGAAGTAATGAGTCTTCTAATCTGTAATTATGAACGCCTTCATTGAATAATCTCTTTATTGCCTAATTATTTGAATTTCTAATAAATATTTATTCAAATTTTTTCCATTTTTTTTGGCAGATTCCTTCATTATCGTCTGGCTTATTCAGGCGACCCGTGAGACGTGAGACCATTGAGTAATCACATTTCTCATAATTAGCATTTTTGAAAATCATTCCAAAATGATGTTGTAGTCCATGAAGAGCAGCAATTCGTAGGCGTCGCTGAAGCGAAGCTTCGCCGGCTTCAAGTAGTGACTTGCGAAGGCTATGAGGAGCAAATGAGAACGCTCATACGGTTTTCAATTTTCAGCGTTTTCGAAGAAGTTGGGACGGGGCTCTCCTTGAGCGCAAGGTAGGTGTAGGTTGGACGGAGGTTCAGAGTGTTCCACCATTATCTCAGGAGAAACCGTCAAACCTTCTGCCAAAAGAGTTTCTCTTGATTTCCTGAGTTCCAGAGTTACAAAGGAATGTCTAGAATACCCATTCTCTTAATTTTCAGTTCATTGTATGGAGTTCGTCCAGTCGTGGTGCCTTCTGCGGAACAACCCGAAGGCGGCGATGGTCCGTGTGCTCCCACGGCTCTGGTGTCGTCTAACTAACAAGGAAATTCAACCTCAAGCAGAAAATAGCCGACGACTGACCGTGTCCCATTTAGTGTGCACTTCTCCTGCTTATACTTCTCATTTCTTACGCTATTTTAGTTTTCAAAACGAATTTAATTCAGATGATTTTTGAGAATAACAAGGAAAACAACGAGGAAAGCCTGATCATCAGAACGGTTCAATGCAGTTACTCGCGCGAAAAGGTGTGTCTCATTTATTCTCGCTGGCAGCTTTTCAAGGTGTTGCTCCTAGAAATGATCTCGCGTTCTTTTTCTTACCAATATTAATTAGAACTTCTCAATTCCAGATGTTAACATTGAATGACTCTCCGATCTGTATGCTCCGTCCACAATCCTTCCATAGTGTCGTCCAATATCATCCAGAATTGGTCCGCTTGGCTCCATCACCTGACGCTTGCACTGCCAATCTCCACAATTAGTGTCATTGATTTTATTTAAGCGCAAGCCATTCATCGACTCACTCTTCTTATTTTTAGTAATCGCCATAAAGTGCTTTGTGATCGACTTTCTTAGTTTCTCTCCAACTCTTTTCTTATGCAATTTCCTGAAAACGTGACCAACTTTCAAGGAATCACTTGCAATGTTTCTTATCGAATGCGGAATTCCGCATCAGATAAGCAAAGTAGGCTCAACGAACAAAGTATGGAGAAACCCAATAAGAGTGCTCTTAACCCGTAGTATTATAGAGCTCTCGTAGTCAATCAAAGAGCGATAGACTCCTGGCTTTTCAAAGTTTATCATAGTGTTTTGCCAACCTGCGAAACAAGATTTTGCTTTTCTTTTCCTGCCGTTGTATTCTAATCAAAAGCGCTATTTTGAGAATAGTGTTCAAAAATCGGTTTTTAGACGCCTTCAAGTAATTTTTTTTTTCGAATTTCTTCTCTGAAAATCAGTTTTGAAATCTTAAAAATCGATTATTTTAAAACAATTTTTCCAAAACTGGCTTAAATTAAGAAGATGTCAAGCAAATTGTAGATAATTGATTGCTCATTTCTTGCTCATTTCGAGATATGAAACATTCTCAGCACAACTGTCCCACAAGCCTTGGGTAAAACTTGTCCGAAGCAGCTTGTGGTGAACTTGGCTTAGACTTGTGGTAGACTTGTGAACCTTCAAAGTTTGGAATTGAAAAGCTTTTATTCGTTTTTTTTTCATTCAAAAGAAACAGATAAAATTATATTAAAACCTTCTCTGATTTCAGTCCTCGTTGAGACACTTTCCGTCAGTGACACTGTCTCATTTCTATACCAAAAGCGGCAGGCATGAACATTAGGCAGCCAAATTGCTCAGGAAAGCTCCACAAGTCTAGGTTAATCTATGAAGATCTCTATATATGTTGTTTCCCTTGCTCCCCTGTGATATTGCTCATCGCGTTCTCCACTTCCTTCGATATCTTACGATTACCTCTTGCAACATGTTTCAATTTCTTTGTCTTCTACAATATCGCCTAACTTCTGTTCGTCGACATCCATTATCAAATTGTCTCTGCAGTCTGGAAACTCCGCTATTCTCATTTTTCCCCGTTTATTCATAAAACTACCACAGTACCCTCAACTCTCAACTTCTCAATGCTCTTTGTTGCTCTTATCAAAGTTAGAACAGCGCCTGTTTTGTTTTTGTGAATGAGCTCTGCAATTGGAATTAACGAGATCATACATGAGACGTTTCAGTGGAATCAAAAGCAACTTTTAGTATAAATTACAAATATTTCAGAAAACTCGAATTTTAAAGTTATTGTCCACATGAAAATCAGGCATCATGACATCGGAAGATCGTGGCGTGAGAGCTTCTTGAATGACTGATTTTTCTTATCTTTCTCACTTAAACGTTTTTTAATTTTTTTTTTCCAAAATGGGAGGAGATGTTGGTTTTTCTTAGTATAAATACATTATTTTTCCTGATAAAAGCTAGGACTCGTATTATTTTAGGACATCCTCTCACAAAAACCAAGATGGATCAAGTTCTTGGGACCAACTTCACATATGAAGCTGCGAAAGAAGTTGCTCGTGGCCTAGAAGGGTTCTCTGCCAAACTTGCCATTGCATACATCGCGACAATCTTCGGGTTGAAGTATTATATGCAAAACCGGAAAGCATTCGATCTCAGTACGCCGCTTAACATTTGGAATGGCATTCTCTCCACATTCAGTTTGCTTGGCTTCTTATTCATTTTCCCGACACTTCTATCAGTTATCCGGAAAAATGGAGTGAGCTGTAAGTTAAATTAAAGTATTCCACTTTAGATAAATAAATGATTGTTGCAGATTAATAATTTAGGCACTTTAATAATTTACCATACGCCATTTCAAATATCTTATAAGTAAGGCTTCCATTCGGGCGAAATTTCGGCCGTTTCGTTTCATCTTCGTCTTGAATTCGTCTTACATAGTGTGTTGACAACAGACGAACGAAGGCGAATTTTTGTCTTCGTTTTTCGTGGAAGCCTTACCTATAAATATGCACTGAAATTCGGGGAAAAGGGAATGGAATTACCTAGATAAAACCTCCCGCACTTTTTCATAAATTTCTTTTACAAATTTCCCCTTTTTTTCTGAACTTTCTGATTTTTCTAACGATAGGTGGTCATTTTTTATAAGTGAATGATAAAAACTGATTTTAAGTTAAAAAAAACAATTTGTTTTAATGTTCAGTTTTCCAGTTTTAAAAAAAATTATTTAGAAAAAAGTCTAGAAAAAAATATTCGAGAGATTTGTATATAAGCTCCGACACCTTTCCCTGTAAATGATGTATCTAAATTGTGCTCCGACGCCCCCCCCCCTCTTTTTATTCCTAAGTTATTAAAGATTTTAGCTTGCCCTTCTGTGCAATGAAATCCAATAAATAGTGCTAGGATACTGATCGCTGTAAAAGTTTGTAGCGCAGAAACGTTGTAAATTTTTCCGAAAATCGCATTACAATTAATATTTTTCTCCAGATACCTACTCTCACGTGTCTGAGCTCTACACTGACAGCACTTCCGGATATTGGGTCTTCCTTTGGGTACTCTCCAAAATCCCAGAACTTTTGGACACTGTCTTCATTGTTCTTCGTAAAAGGCCGCTTATCTTCATGCATTGGTAAGACAAGCTATAATCTGCTGAAAGATATGAGGAATTGTCGAGGCAAAAATCGGAATAGAACCATTTCAGGTATCATCACGCTTTAACCGGCTTTTATGCTCTCGTTTGCTACCATGAGGACGCTGTTCACATGGTTTGGGTCGTTTGGATGAACTATATCATTCATGCGTTCATGTACGGATACTATCTTTTGAAATCTCTCAAAGTTCCTATTCCACCTTCTGTTGCTCAAGCTATTACGACTTCGCAAATGATTCAATTCGCCATTGCTATTTTCGCTCAACTTCACGTTTCCTATAAATACTACGTCCAGGGGGCCGAGGGATTGGCCTACTCAGCCAGAGGAACCGTCATTGGGTTTTTCATGCTTACAACCTATTTCTATTTGTGGATTCAGTGAGTGCTAGGAAAGGGGAAAGAGTTAGTGAATTTAACTCATTTCATCTTTCAGATTCTATAAAGAACACTACCTCAAGAACGGTGGTAAGAAGTACAACCTGGCAAAAGCTAACGAAGGGACAAAAAAGGCTAACTAAACATTGAGAAACGGGAACAATTTTAACTTATGCGTGTTTTTATTACCAATATAAAATTGAATAAATTTGTAAACATTACAGGGATTATCCTGACAGACGAAAATAAAAATGAAGGAAACCGGAATCGTTGTTATTAAAACAATAGAAAAATAATCTAAATGGCAGATCATTAACATGAGACTGTAAACAGAAATATAACACCGGTCAACAATTTGAGATTAGTTACGAGAAACATTAACAATTCATCAGTTCTTGAGATTCATAAGAAAACTTTTCACAGTTGGACCTTCATCTCCATTTGCTTCTCCCTGAAAACGTTGACTTTCAGTACGTATTGCATCGCCAAGTTGCTCAGGAGTCATAATGCCATGCTGCTTTCGAATATGTGATGTGATCGAGCGTAATGTCAGTCTAAAATTATACGTCTTAAATATAATGCAAATGATTGATCATAAGCGGTTATTGAATTAAATTATAAATTGTAAACTTACTGCGAAGGATCAATTACATCTCCGTTTGCTAACGTCGTTGACGAAGCCACTGCTATTGGAACTATTGTAGGCTCCACCATTGCTGGAATCGGGACAGGGGGAGAAGCAAGTGCTGAACATGTCGGTGACAGAAGTAGCGGGCCTGAGGATATCTTTTCGGCCGTCTCCTCCATTGTCGCCATTGCCGCAGCTACCACTGCCCTACTATTTGCTACCCATGGAACATACTGGCGAGATTTTGGGTTACCAATATTTCGCTCATTAGCATTTGATGAAGTCGGAGATGTTACGATAGGAGCAGTGATTGGAGAATTGATATTTGACTGAATAACATTGCTGAAACTTCTGGGACGGTGTACTTCCAATAGTGGTCCTGACGAAATTGTTCGTTGGACAAATGGAACTACCGTAGTGTTTTGAATAGCCACTGGCGAAGAAGCGCTCCTGAATGGTTGATGCCATTGCCTATGTTTGTACACTGAAAAATAAAATATAATAATGAACCCGACCCAACATTGAAAAAGGTTACAACTAAACATTTAGAGGAAATTTGCAAAGTTGGTCGCAATTTGCAATGTTGATAGCGAGAATACGCGTTTCGATTGCAATACGTGAATTTTCGCTCTCGTGCTTTCGAATTTTCGAATTTCTACGCCATTTTATTTACATTAGTCATTTTTACATTGCTATATAAACACTTTCATGAAACACTTCAATTTTAAAATGTTTTTTTTTAATAGAATCATGGTAGTCTGAATAGTTTTCTTGCAAATAGTATTATATTTAAAAGCTGTCCAATACTTTTAAAAACTTACTCATTTGAACATTGTACGGTATGACCCTCTGGCATACTTCTGTGCTCATCATCATATGCTTCTGATTGGCTATTGCTCTACTAGCAGGTGTCTGGAAGACTTCGCCAGGGCGTCGCTCTGGTGGAACAAACATATTTGACGGTGTAGAAGGATTTCCGGAGCCACATTTATGAGCTGGATTACGATTCAAATTATTAGAATTGTGCGCGTTCCTTTGCAGTAAAGGATGTATAGTGGAAGTTAGCGTTGTTGATTCAGTTCCATTTTTAGCAGACGCTGCTTTAGGACGCATGCCAGTAGGAAAATCTAAAAATGTTTTCAATCACATTTCAATTATTCAATATCAAGCTTACAAGGATGTTTTTGTTGCGAAGAATAATTATGCACATTTCTAGTGGACGTTGCGGTTGTAAGAGGAGGACTAGACGATGTAAGAGCACCAGAGGCGTTCGTTCCATTTAATTGAGAGGACGACACTGCCGGCTGTGACAATGTTTTGACTGGAAATCTTGGCTTCTGAACACTAGGCGCCGCTTGCGGTTTCATTGAATACATCACTCGAGCAGTTTGCCTCACCACTGCTTTTCCAGATGGAACAACGATATTACCGTTCACTGGCGAATGGGCTGAAACAGAAGGCAGAGTTGATAAAGCGGGTGAAATCGATTGAAGTGGAGCTATAGAAGTAGTTGGCATCAGAACATTTTGCTCAATTAATGAGGATGTCTGTTCATGTTTGTGACTTGGTTTTCGTCCCTTTTGAGTTTTCGGAGAAATCAACAATGGGGGATGAGATTTAAGCTCACGACTTCCAGATATATCTGAAAATGGAATATCACGTATTTTCTACAACTATCAAAAAGGGCTCACAATGCTCAATTATTTCTCTAGCGTACTGTTCAGGCGCCACCTCGAACCCTCTGTCCTGCGGAACCCATACATTTTGCCTTCCCTCCGAATCATCATGTTCATCACTGTCTTTCTCTTCGTCAACATGCTCTTCGTCCATTGAATTATGAACATGATCATCCCAACTGTCAGTAGTAATGGACATTTTTTTGGTTGGCGGAGGGACTGAGGCGCGGCTGAAGGCTATTTCATTTTCAGGCATAGGCCGTTTCGAAGCAGAATTGGGCGTTTTTCTAAGTGTAATAGTGACCGATTGTGGACCAATGGTGGCTTTTGGCGGGGTCAACATTATTTTGTTCATATTTTCTTTCTGAACAAGCGTATGGTTTTGAGTTGACCCAAACGGAGATGGTTCAGAAGCTTTGCGAGGAGTTCGTTGAACTTTCTGAGGAGGTGTTGACAATGGTAATTCATCAGACTTTCGTGGTTTTCGTTTCTTTTTTCTTCCGTCTTCTTCATTTATATTGTAAGCCTGAAAAAATGTTTTTTTGTTAATTCAGTATTCAATCTTAAATAAAGGCATACCGAGCTGTTCAAAAATTTATCGACTGCGCGATTGTTTTCAATTTGAACAGTTGAGAGATAATGATTCCGTCCTTTAGTTGTTGTTAGGTCGCATTTCACAGGCTCATTTATGTGAGACGAATAGCGAGAAAACAGCATGTTTCCCGCGTTTTTCAGTTCCTGAGGGTGTCGTTTGACTAGTGACATTAACCTCAATCCGTACAGGCTGTATTTATCAAATGCCCATTTCAATGTTGCTGGCCAATAAGGCCACTCCACATACAAAGGGAACATGATTTGGTTGTAGATATCTACCAAATATCGTCTTGAAACCCATTTGCCGCTTTCATTTTTCCATCCTCTTTCTTTTTCCTTCCATACATCAAAAAACCCATGAATATGACGGCCAATTTTGTGAAATTTAAAGCATTCCTCAGCACTCAAACTATCTGATACAAATCCTGCTTTAACAGGGTTTGCATAAGGTGAACGAATTTCCGAGAAGGCTGCTGTGCATTCGTTATGGGCTTTTTGATAATTTTCAAAAAGGTACCAAGCAAAATCTGGTCGATCTTTACAAAAATATCCTGAAATTAACTACTTTCAAGAATTTGCTACAGCACAAAACTGACCATCATTTTCAATTTTCGGAAAATCAAAGTTAATAATCTGCATGACGTTATCCAATTTGAAACTGATTTGAGTAGACGGAAGATCCTCCTCGTCTCCATAATATTCAACATCACTCATTCCAACTTTTTTGGTTCGTATCTGAACAAATAAAATAAATTTTATTTACAGCGGTTAGCGTACAGCATTGTTGTTCCTAGTAACTGCATACAAGTATTTTTCGAAAGGCCCGTTGAACTTTGTGTCATGACACCCTACGTGATTCCATTGGTGTATTGATCGCAAATTTTCATCTTCTAACGGATTAAACGATCGCTTTTGAGAAGAAGTTTTCTTTTTCGAAATTTGATCATTTAATAAAAATGTACAGGTCAAATTTGAACTTCCAGTTAAACCTTGTTTTTCATCCGATGAATTTCCTTTCGGGGATCTCACCCGTAGAGTCTGGAATTGCTATTAAACTTTTCTAGGATTATGGTAAAAATTAAAAATACTTGAAGAATATTCATCGCTGTTGTATCTACTAGAGTATTTTTATCGAATAATGCGATCCAATTGTCTTTCTCGTAAATGATGCAACTTGCAACCAATTTAAAAAACTCATCAGCATCCGAGCGATTTGTATTCAGAACTGGACGCTTTTTCTGGAAATATTTACAATTGTGGTAGAACAAGCAATTTAAAACTCACATAAAAGGAAAAAAACCGTAACGCTTGGCAGAGGTCTTCAAATGTTGTACCACACAACTTGGTGAGATCATCGAGGTAAGACTGAAAAGATATTAAAATGGCTTCTTTTGGGAAAATTGATTATAACTTAAAATTTTTAAAGGTTTTTAAAATTATAATGAGCATATCAATCTAAAATTAAACTTTTTCTTTGTATTTTTTTGCACTCGTGGATACTGAAAAAAGGAAATTTTCTTTTTTTTTACTTGAAAAAGCTATAACATTACAAAGAAAAGAAATACTTACTCGGTGGGGTTGTAGAAAAACTTTGAAATTGAGCCCTCGTAATGCTCGCACTTCCTGAAGACTTGAATAATTATTGAAGTCTCTTATTATAAGTAGATTTTTATATTAACTCACCGTTTGAAATTCATTTTTCAGTGATTTGCCGCGTTGCCTTGCAGAGCACACTTCCCAGAGCGTTGGTGGTGCATTTATTTGAAAGAATTCTTCAAACGTCTGGCGATTTTCTAGAAGACGTCGTTGGGGAGCTGTTGATGTGGATGGCAGTTGTGGATCGACGCGTGTTACCACGCGAAGTGGCATTTTTGGACTAAAACGCATTACATGAAAATCAAATTATTGAAAGAAAAATTTCACAAAAAAAGTAAGGACATAGAGTAGAAAATAAGTAATTATCTGGCCTAAAACGAAAAGAAATTGGAAAAAAATACCGACATCATATGAGCGGTAAGCAACCGCGCTCTATTGAGCGTTGCAGGAGAAATCGATTTTTAAAAACCTTCCAGTTCTATAGTTTTGCTTTCAGATGATCTTCATGTAGTTAAATGAGTTATAAAAAATTTAAAAATTTAAGCGGTTCATGAAACTTGTTTGATAATGTTTAACTTAAAACAAAAATAAAATATTAGCATCATAGTTCTGGCAAAAAACTTCTCCTTCCGAATGGAATATTTCCCGATTTTTTAGTGAATGAAAATGTTCCGTGTTTAGTTGTTGTTGCTTTTGTTATAAATTTAAGGCTTTAAGTCTGTAAAAGTTTAATTAATTGAAACACCGACCATCTCTTTTCGAAACAATGCAAACAATCTAAATATTATATTACTTTAAAACAAAAGTGATAATGTCTTGAAATTATTGGCATAGCTAACGATGCCAGAAATTCCGCGAGTGTATTGGAAGAGGAAAAGGCAGTGTGGAAGAAAAGGCGGGTAGAAGAAACTGGTGTAGGGGGGACAAGGGAAAACGGCCGAAAGCGAAGAAATAGTATTCCGGGGATGGAGGCGGGAGAATATTAGACAACTAAACTCCTTCAAACACACGCCGCTCCCCAACATAAATTCGGAATGTGTATGCGTTGATCGATACGTTTTCCTTTATTCCTTCAAAATTGTCTTGTTAAAAATGTATATTAGTGCGCCATAATAAATTTCCTTTAAGAAAAGTGGGTAGCACTAGAAGCACGTGCTTCTGAGTCTTTTTAATCGTTCGCTTACAAAATACAGTAAACTCATTTTCAAGAAAGCTGAAGCTGCCTTATAGTTAGTAAATACATATAACAATTTTTATAAACATATGAAAAAAGACAAAATATACTAAAAAGATGTTGTATTAATTATGAAGTATCGTTGTTCGTGAGATTTTAACGATTTTAAAAGCTTGTTAACTACTTGGAAAGCAGTTGAAGCAGTGACAAATGGCCCGAATATGCAATAAAGAGAGAAAAGATCAGTGACCCAAACAAATAGACAATGCTGGGTTCCACGCACAAATATTGTTCGAAGATGTGGATGTCGAGTAGAAAGGGATGAGGAGCGACGCATTTCACACCTGGCCATCCAACGCTCATCCCGAGTTATTAATGGAATTCTAAAAATATAAATTTAGAGATAAAATTAATTTAAATTTCCGACTCAATAAGACAACGTGGTTTCACTCACTTTGAAGCAGACATGCACACTTGTCTTGAAAAATGATTTAAATATAAAAAAGACCAAAGTGACTCGGAATTAGATCCAATTTGCGATATTTGATAAAGATTTGGCATCTTCACAGCCTGAGAAAAATTGGCGAAAAACTTTGAGTTGTTCTCCAACTTTGTCACAATTTGCTGGCGAACTTCTTTCAGCCCATCAAAATGATCTCGCTTTACCGAGAGCAAGACTAAACATGCTGGAATATCTTGTTGCTTATTACACCAAGGATATGATATGTAAGCGTAGAAAAAACCAGTGTCATTGAATCGTGGAAGACAGATTGGGACCCAGTTTTGAGCATCTGTTTTAAGTGAGTTGTCCGAAATCAAGTTGATGATAATGTTCATGTCACGAGGATGGATAACATATTTCTGAAAATGCTAATTATAATGAGATAATGAGTATCTATTAATAAATTTTCTTCTTTACTACACTATTTCTTACATACTTTCAACTTAACAATTGCGGCAATTTGCCTATTTGCAATCATAATTCCAAACAGTGCACCATCTAACTTAGCAGCTCCGAGACAAGAAGCCATAGTCGTTGAAAGGAATTCTCGATCTGATGGATTCATCGGAATAGCAGAAATTGAAGAGTCCACAAGATTGATCGGCGACGCTCTCCACGAAGAAATTGAAGAGTCAATTAAACGATCCGTTCCACGTAAAAGCTTTCGAAGATCATAGTTATCTCCTTTTTTCTTATAAACATTTTCCAGTTGACTTTTTGAGAGTATTGAACAAATTTGTTCAAATAGTACTTCTAATTGTTGGTCTAATTGCTCGGGGTACTTGGAAACTGAAAATTAAAACTCAGAATTCGAGAGTTCACAAACATTTTTTACCAACGCAAAATATCAAGGGAGATTTGTGAAGGAATTGAATGTGGTTATCCCGTGAAGTCATCGTCATCAAACTGTCTCCCCAAGACAGACACCGACTTACAAAGGCGCATATTAAAGCAACAAGACTAACTATTTCACCTTCGTTTCTGTCGTTGCTGAAATTGGAAATCAGGCATATATCAATATAATTTGAGAAATAGTACTAACTTTACGAATATTGGTTTCCCAAACTCGCTAAGAATGAACACCTGAAACAATAACTGATCAAGCTGCTCGAAAATTGCTTCCGAATTTTTGAGATTTTCTTCCACGTCCTCAATATCTCGTTGTGTTACTTTGAAACTAGCTTCACTTCCTGTATCGGCTCCTGTGGCGGTTTCTGATCCACCAGGCACTTCCACCTCCATCACTGCAAAAAAGCCCGATGTTGTTCAAAAATGTCGACGTTATTGGAAAATACAAAAATACTGTGTCGGGTCGGATATACTAAACCATGACAGAAGTTATAGAGTAGTAAAAATAAAGCAGTAAAAAATTTAATTTACATTCCCAAAGATACATACAGAAAAGGCTCATTTCAAAAGCAAATGAAAAACTGAATAAAATAGCCTTACACAGAAAATACAGATAAAATGTTCTATTTAAAAGCAAATAAAAACAGTCACACATGGTTTCATCAGGATTATATGACAACATGAAAGCATAGAAAGGAGGAACATAAAACGTTAATTCATAGGCCGGTACGCTCCATTAATGTTTGGAGATCCCTTTGTAAAATAATATTTTTCGAGAGTGTTTCTTCGAGCATCCTTTGCAGCTTTTTATTCATCTCACGAACATCAGAGTTTCCGGAGTCTTGACCAAGAGTGTTGAGCAGCTTTCGGAACGAAACTGGAAGGATTACTATTTTTAAAAGAAAATACGCCTTGTTAAATACCTTCCAACTTCGGTGGGCTATTTCCAAAAGTATTTTGGGGTTGAAATCCAGAGCCGAGTGGTTTCTCACGGATCAAATTTTCGATAAGTTCTCCTTTCTCGTTTACTTCTCGTCGCAACCTGATGTTTTCCGATTCTAGTTGGAGAATCTTCAAAACGAAAGATTTGAGATAAGAAAGGGGGAACACCACAAGTTCGCAATTAGTTTACACAGACTACACAAGCGCCAAATACTAATTTGCTATCAAATCTTTAGCTGTCTCAACTCTTTTTCTAGCGGTTTACTTTTCCTACTGTTCTTTCGCTACCATTGATATTCGTAGTTTCGCAAAACCTGGTGTTTAACAAGTAGTTTTTTTGGAGTTTTTTGTTGCGGAACATCCAATTGTAAAACGTATTGTGTCGGAAACCACGGTTGCAAAACGTTCGGTTCTGACAGCTCTGACAGCGAAACGCATAAACATATATTAGTAGCTCATTTTTTCGCGTATTCACTCTTTCCAATGTTTCAGCGGGTAAGGCAAATTCAGCATACCGTATCCGTATTTTCCGAGTGGATTTTTTGAAGAGTAGCCAGACGTGTTATCAATTCAACGTTCTCTGATTCAATGGCAGAAAGAGAGGATACACTTTCGTTACCGTCGAAATTCTGAAATAATAGTTTATAAGGATCACGTAAGAGCTGCCGATGATGGGAATTCAGAAGTTTTTCAAGTCAGAAAACATAAAAATTATTTATTTCTTCGAGCCTTAATGAATCGCGACTGAGCACTTTAATAATTTATGTATCACGGAAGTGTAGAAGGCGTGATCTGCCAGTTTAAGTAAACCTGTAAGCTATAAATAGGAAGTCCCAGAGGAAGGAACTGTTAACTATGAAATGGGCACAGACAGCACAGACACTTATGGGGTTATTCATGAAAAGCACGAAAAGCATTTTAATGCAAAAAAAATGCATTTTTTTGCATTAAAATGCAATCGTGAATAACATTAATGTGGCATTTTTTGAATTAAAATGCAATTGTGCTTTTCATGAATAACCCCATTAGCTCTGCATTGCTTATTCTATCACACTATAGGATTTAATAGTCGGTTAGGTTATCTTCTACAGTTCTATTAGTACCACATTCTTGATATCAATTAAAGTTTCTTACGTGACTGCTCTGCCTATCATTTTCCGGTGGAACAACATGCCATCCGGCCCTTTCCTCACTCTTCCTTTCATACGAATCAGCTCGTTTCCTCTCTTCCTTCAGAGTTTTCTGCAACTCTTTCACTAAAGCCACTGACTTCTTCACCGTCAATTTTTTATCTTCTTCGCTAGATTTGAGTTTCTCTTCGAGCTTAGCGATTTTGTCATGAAATTCTTCTTTTTCAACTTCAAAGTTTTTTTTCAGATCGTTCACTTCTAATTGGAATCGTGTCTCGAGAAGAAGTACTCTGTCTTCGAGTAGTTTTTCATGGTTTTTGGCATAACTTTCAGAGTTCTGTTGAAGTTCCGATGTGAGACGTATATTTTCAGATTCTAGAGCTTTCAGTTTATTTTTTATATCCGAAATTTCGCTCTGAGATGCCTCCGCTTGTTGGAGTTTTTCAGCCTGGAGATCAGAAATTTTTCTTGAGATTTCTTCATTGTTTTGATTTTGATCAGTTAGTTTTTGATTTTCAACAATCAGGGTTTCAAGTCTTTGAGTTTTATGAATTAATTCCTTTTGTAATTCTATATTTTCTTCTCTCAATTTCTTGAGTTCTTCTACAACTTCGTTGTTTCTCAGCTGCATCTCGTCAACAATCGTTTGATTTTCTTTTTTAAGTACTTTTATTTCTTCCTTCACTCGCACACATTCTTCGTCTATCATTTTCTTTTCTGTGAAAATTGTTTCCGCTTCTGAAGTCATTGTCAACAGTCGATCTTCCAGCTCGGAGTTTAATGTTTGACAATTTCCCAGTTCTTCTTTCAGAGAAGGAATTGTTTCTAGAAACTAATAGGAATTTCGTAAGACTTTAAGGAAATATGCTTACCTTCACAGAGAACAGCCTTTTCTTCTGATATACGTTTTATCACGTCTTTTAGATTTTGGACTATGGAACATTCATCTTCTTTTTTTGAAGGATCTTTCGAATATGATCTAACTTGATTACTCAATTCCTCATTTTGAGAAGATATCTAAAATTTATGATAATGATAGGGCTCAAAAAAAACAATATACCGTTTTGAGCTCATTTAAAAGTGTTGATTGTTGTAGACGGAATTCTTCTTCCTGAATTTCCAACTTTCGGCGAAGAGCTTCTATTTCTGCTTCGTCTTTTTTTGATGATGATGTTCTGTTTATTAGCTAAAAATAAGAATTTTCAGTAAATAATTATTTTCGAATATTTCTAAATGCCTTGCTTGCAAACTGAAGGGCTTCGTTCTTGGGGGAGTTTTGGTGTTGGGCAGCAGAGTTTTTCTTCCTAATTTCTTCTCTCAACTCGTAATTTTCATTTTTTAGCTGCAAAAGTTGTTCCTGAACAAGTAGAAACTCATCTCTTGACAGACCACCAGACTCGGTTGCCATTCTGGAAATTAAAAATTAATTGCTTGTGCCAACCGCGATCCAACTACATGCGGCTCAATTATCGAAAATTACTGGTTATTTTGAAAACATTTCTGTTTTGAACTGGTTTTCAGGACTATCAATATTTATTAAACTAAAACGGTTTAAAAAATTACTGAAGAAGCCGAAAACGCAAGATCGGTTGCCTGCTTCAAGCGATGTTGCCACTTGTTTGGAAGGAGTAAAATACCATTTTCAGAAAATCTAATCATGAACATTACAAAACAACTCTATGAAGTTTTTAATCAGATTCAGACAAAATCCCTGAAGGCTCTACGTGTATCTTATTGTTCGCGGAAATTTTAGTGATGAATCTTAAAATATGGAATAAAAAGTGGACAAATTCAATGTTTTACGGATATTTCTGAAAAAATACTAAATTTCTTAAAACAATAGAATAGCGAAACTTAAAAACTTTAAAGAATTGCAAATTTTTAAATAGAAAACGTTCGATAAAGCACAGAAACAAAAAATATATTAAACCATCGGTATTCACTGTTTGAAAACATTATCTCAAAGCATTAAAGATTGAAAAGTCTTTACCAGTTGCTGGGATGTAAGCGTTTTCCACCGGTCCGAGAATGGAGAGGTAAATCAAAACAGTGAATCAAAATGCGGAAATTCTATATTTTTTCTGATTGAAAATTAATCGAATCCGCTGAACTTTGGAGACACGATCAAAGCGCGTAGGTGACGAGTTTCTCAGTTCTATTCTATCCCTCCATATTGCATTTAAAAATAAACAAGCGCCACAGAAATTGATCGAGGCAACTGCGGTACATAAACCTTAATTCCACATCTTTGGAATTGTTTTAAAAATAATTAATTCTAAAAAACCGATAATGAATCTTATTTTTCCATATGGAATTGAATTTGCACATTAATGCAATAAGCAATAAAAACAAGCGCAACTGACATCACGACAAAATTATGGCAAAGCGCACAGAAGGCCGTGGCCTCAAAAACAATTTTCTGGACCACGGCCAGCTCCCCCCCCCCACAGAACTTTCAAAATAAAAACACTATTCGTGACCTCAAACAACTAAACTCTACTATCTAATTTTAGTTTCTCATGATTTTTGAGGATTTCCAAACGAATCGAACGTCGGTAAAGCTTTACATATTCCAAATATTTTAACTTAACGCTATTCTTGAATTCAGGGTCCAACACTAATTGGATTCAACGAATCACAAGATGAACACAAGAATACAGTATGTCGCGCACATCCAGAATCGTCAAACCGAATTAAAGAAATCAAAAAAGCGTTGGAAAAAACCAATGTAATCCAAAAATGTCACGTTTTAACTAGTTTTCTAGAGACCGACGATGGAGATCTAGAAGTCACGCACGGCAAAAACATGATCAAAAGCTTGAAAGAATCTGAAAAAAAGACACAAGAAGAGATTAACATGATGTGTGAGAAATATGATTCAGTTTTCATGACAGAGGTTAGTTCTGTGCTGTATTTAAGTGAACATATATTTTTAGAACTCAATAAAAGTGGCGAAAGATGGCGTCGCGTGCGTTCGTGATCTGACGTATAGAATCATGACGAACAATGCCTTTAATGGATTTGCAGTTATCAGACCACCTGGTCATCATGCAGACTCTAACAATGCTTGCGGATTTTGTATATTCAATAATGCTGCACAAGCTGCAGAGGAAGCTTTTTCTATTGGTGCCGAGCGGATACTGATTGTCGATTTGGATGTTCACCATGGGCAAGGAACGCAGAGAATATTCTATGAAGATAAAAGGTCGTAAAATCATGCAAACCGTATTTCAAACAACTTATTTTAGAGTTTTATATTTTTCAATTCATCGACATGAACACGGTACATTTTGGCCTCACCTTCCGGAATCCGATTTCGATCACATCGGCGCAGGCCAAGGACTAGGGTACAATGCCAATGTTGCTCTTAACGAAACTGGTTGCACGGATTCCGATTACTTATCAATACTTTTCCATGTTCTCCTGCCACTTGCCACTCAGTTTGATCCTCACTTTGTGATAATTTCAGCAGGGTTTGACTCACTTCAAGGAGATCCAATAGGGGGAATGTGTTTGACTACCGACGGATATTCTCATCTCATTTATCATTTAAAATCGCTGGCTCAGGGAAGAATGCTAATTGTTTTAGAAGGCGGTTATAATCACCAATTGTCAGCAGTCGCTGTGCAAAAGTGCGTAAAAGTGTTGCTGGGAAGTGCACCGCATCCAGTAGAATTGAGTGAACCGCCAAAAGAAAGGTTATAGAAAAATAAAATAAATAAAAACTTTGATATTTATAGCACATTGCAATCCTGTGTAAGTCTGATTTCTGTTCTTCGACACTATTGGAACTGTTTTGATTATTTTCCTTCTCGAACATCTTTAAGACTTGCCGAGTGGCCCATGTACGTTTAAAAAAATCCGATTTGTATTAGAAATAGCTTTTAAAACGTAACAGTTTTAAATGTATTAATTTTGATTTCAGTATAAACTCGACTGTTCAATTCAATTATGATGCTGCTTCCCGACCTGCAAACACTGGATGTATTGATCAGGATTCACTAGCTTCCTATGAATTTGCTCCATCTGATGAGCTTACTTCAGAAGTCAACGAAACGATAATTTATTTCAACAAGGGAGACGAATCTCATTTCGATTTGGAAGAAGACAATCATCCCGAAAAACCAGCTAGAACAAAATCTATTATGAAAGCAT
The DNA here is from genome assembly GCA_003052745.1 of Caenorhabditis inopinata. Lineage (NCBI taxonomy): Eukaryota > Metazoa > Nematoda > Chromadorea > Rhabditida > Rhabditidae > Caenorhabditis > Caenorhabditis inopinata. Next base: position 19,459,850 of record AP018154.1, read on the forward strand.
TGAGGGATGCTGGGATACTTGAAAAATGTGTGGAAAAAAGCTGTGATAGAATAGCGAGCGATGAAGAAATTCGAATGGTTCATACAAAGAAGATGCTCAGTCATTTAAAATTGACAGAAACGATGAAAGATGAAGAATTGATGGAGGAGTCCGAAGCAAAATTCAACAGCATTTATTTAACAAGGGATACGTTGAAAGTGGCAAGAAAAGCTGTTGGGACGACTTTGCAGGTACGAATTTGATACTGGAAACGTTTCTTTATTATATTTGTTAGACAAGATATCACATTAAAACGAATAATAAATAAGATCCCGCAAGTTCAAAGCCGTAATTCTGTAGGAATTCAATAAGCCCGTCGTTCTGCCTGTTCATGAATTTCTTCCCTTTTCTTTCGCGTTATCATCGCTCCTGTCTCGTGTCACCGCAAACTTAACTCGGAGGTTCTCTGGCAAAAATCCATCAGCAGACAGCAGTCTCATGAATAACATTCCATTAATACCGCCAAAAACGATAGGCCCCACCAAACCAATCAATTCATAATACCAATGAAGGCCTGGAACATTGTAAATAGCCCAGTGTGTCCATAGAAGCTGAGAGACAATACGAAAAATGAAAAAACTGATAATGTTAGAGTAGACAATTATACGGAATACTCCAGGAAATTGAATTGAAAGTCCGCAAATTTGAAGAATTGTTCGAGCGTGTAGAAAAATGCTGGAAACCAAAAATGTGCTAATCCCAAAATAGGAATATTTTTAAAAGTATCGTACCTATTAACCTCCATCAACAATGCCCATCCTGCTGCTAACGTAAACCTTCCCGTGAGTGCCGGGGTCACCAAAGCTGTGCATGTGACGAAATGATGAAGTAGCAGCTCTAGAGTGTAACTCGACCATTCGTACATTAACATGTCAATAGCATCTTGGAAGAAATAGGCAACAGATATCAGCGGAAGCTGTGCAGCAATGGGGTGGTACCATTCAATAACTTCGTGGAATATCTCATGAGGATGGCTAGCCATCAAAATCAGATCACAAGTACCGACAAATACAGCGTGTGCCCAACAAATAGAGAGGTTTTGCAAGCGATATCGTCTAAAATTTAAAATTATACGCTTGCAGATGTAGATGTCATAAATATTAACTCACTTGAATCCTTTGAATTTCAACCAGAAATGAGTTTTTACATACTGTCGCGCCAAACGAAAAAGAAACGAATAAATTATCAATGGAATTATATTATATGGCATTAATATGTTCATAACATTAGGGGCGCTATATTCCGGTAGTGGGGATAATAGGGTTTCCTCCGGCATGTTCCTTTATCTGAGTTAATTTTCTGTATTAATATCGTAGAATCTTCATAAGGAGGTGTACTGACTGAAAAGGTTTGTATCAAATATTTGCCACAGAAATGTGAGAAAGACGTTAGAAAATAATGCCAAGCAAAAACACACGTGTAGTGAAATGAGATGTCACGTTAAAAAGATATATAGGGTGTGATTAGAAATAGAGAAAACACAAGAATAGGACGTAGGAAATGAAAACCATTAGTCATTTGGAAGGACGTGAATTGGATATTCAATTTTTGCACAACGGCTTTCTAGGGTAAGTGGGAGGTTGGCAATGTGCTTCTTATTGTCTTGGAAAAGTGCGCATGGCAACCGACAAACGACAAAACGCATCCACTTATAAGCTTCTGAACTTAGGCATTGAAGCACATCATGGGCACTCTTCCCAACCAGCCTCCTTGACCTCAATTGTAGCCAGCTAAGTTAAGTTAACTGAGCTAATGTGGCCTGCTTTTTCATGATGTCATTCCTTTCGAGTAACTTAGTTTTCGAATCCGTTGAGCGCGAACTTTCTTCTAGCTTAAAAATTGTTAGAGTCATTCCTTATGGTACGCAATGAAAAGTGTCCGGGCGGACTAGACCGGTGCCTTCCAATGAGTATCTTTCTGCACATTAGCCTGTCACTGTCAACAAACTTGGTGACATGTGCCGATGACCAAGCTTCGCGGGGTTTCCAGTTGTCTACAGCAACACATGTGAGCTGCAGCCCTACTGCTCACATGTGTTGCTGGTCAATCTTAACTAGATCAAACTTTATAGTTACTGATTTTCCCTCACACTCAAGACATAGAAAAAATCGCAGCGGTGCATTAGAAAATTCTGTATTAAATTTCCTGGCGTACCCACCGTCTTTGCCGGAAAAGAATTCCTCTCTTGAAATAGGGTTCGTTTAAAAGCCAGAGACGTTTTAAATACGTACGGAAGACAGACCGTTTACCCTTTTATGACCTTAATTTTTCATAGCGCCAAACATTTGTTCATAATCCGTTTTTCATCAGTAGCGAGCAACGTTTGATTTTCAGATAAAATATGGTAATTAAAACCTATTTATGGATCTTGAAAAAGCAACACTGGACTAAAATCTATCAAAACGGTTGTGTGCATTTTTTCCATTTGAACATTAAACTGAAAGTTTCAAAATGCTCCAATTTGAGAGAACACATCTGCTCTCTAGCTCCAAAGTGTCAAAGTAGAAGAAGTTCAATGAACGGGAAAAAAAGAAAATTAATGATCAAAATTACAATAAACCTGTAAAAGTGTGTATGTGAAGAGCCGCCGACTAACTAAGAATAAATACGAATATAACTACAACAATCATTTCCGACTAGATGCAAAGAGAGATGCAAATAGAAGAAGTACAGATAAATGGGCAAGAAAGAGAGAACAGAGTAAAGAAACATGAGTTATTATGCAAACACCGGCAATAAAGAGGAGAGGAAATTTGTTCTGCTTGGAAATAGGTTTCCTTAGATAGGTGAGCTCGCACAGGCATTGTTTGTACAATTTGACACTGAATTGTTAATTATCATCAGGTTTATACAATGCGAAAATTGATTCAAAAAGAGATACTAGCAACGTCTAAAGTTCATTCGCAATATGTAGTGTTTCGGTTTCATAGAGCAACTGAATTTTAAATTAAGCTGAGCACTAGTCGTTTAAAACGAAGCAAATTATACAACCCACGAGTTAACATGCGACGCCGAGGTTTTTCGTTGTTGTCATTTTAAGCAACTTTAGATTCAACATTAGAGAGTTTACTTTCGAATTCTCTCAGCAATGTTTCATGAAATACTACAATAACCAATACATTTGTTTGGAAACGTACAAATTTGTCAAGTACAATGGTTTTCGAGACTGCTTATACAAAAATATGAATTATCTTTTTAGTAGTGAAGACAGTAGCCTTCTTGTATTATTAATCGTGCTCAAACGGTATTTAACACCATTGCACAAAGCTAATAAAATATCAAAATTATGCATTTTCTTCAAATCTTAATATTTTCAGTCAATCGACGATATCTTCGAGAAAAAAGCTGGCCAACGAAATGCTCTTGTCATAGTCAGACCTCCAGGACATCATGCATCCGCATCAAAATCCAGTGGTTTTTGTATTTTCAATAATGTGGCAATTGCGGCAAAAGTACCGAAGCATTTTAAATACATATAATGCAAGACTAGGGTTTGGCCAGATTTTACTTTTTAAAAAATGTGCTGAGCGGTAAAAATACCTATCATCATAATACAAAAGAGGAACACGGCATGGAAATGCTTCACTTTTGTTGAGATAGTTTGATTCATTGAAAATATGTATAATTTAAGCATACAGGTCAATTTTAAGAAGTTTATATTTTTGTTTTCTTTTTGAAAAATAGTGGGTAAGCCTATCCTTGTGCGGTGCACTGTAACTGTATCTCCTAATAACTATTTTATCATCGAAAAAATGACATCAGGACGACCAGTCACGTTGAATTACAGTTCTGTGCTTTTTTTTTCGAAGCTCTCTGAATTCTTTAAACTTATTAAATGTTATTTAATAATAGGCACGCTCAGTACCACCTCATCGCTTACAAGATCATTGGCTAGACACTTGTCCCATTATAAATTGTTAAAATCTCGAGTTTTTTTTGGTTTTCAGTACGCTCAACGACATCACAAGGTGAAGCGAGTACTTATTCTCGATTGGGATGTTCACCATGGAAACGGTACGCAAGAAATTTTCTATGAGGACCGAAACGTGATGTACATGTCAATTCACCGTCATGACAATGGGAACTTTTATCCTGTTGGGGAGCTCAAGAATTTCTCCGATGTAGGAGCAGGTGATGGAGAAGGAATGTCCGTAAATGTGCCGTTCAGTGGAGCAATAATGGGAGATGCTGAGTATCAAATGGCGTTTCAGAGAGTTATTTTGCCAATTGCGTATCAATTCAATCCAGAACTTGTCCTGATTTCTGCTGGATTTGATGCAGCTGTAGATGACCCACTGGGGGAATATAAGGTGGGAGATTAGTAGCCTATTTTTATATCAGACGGCTTATGCTGCCATTCGGAGCGAGTTTTTTACATAAAGGAATGTAACACTTTGTACTTTGAGGCAACTGAAAATTATTGTAATTAGAAGCCACGAGCTTGATTAGGCAATCGCAGAATCTTGTTTAGGCATAATTGGAAACACGCACCGCGTGCGTGTCTTTTATTCTTATTAGGTTAATTAGCATTATGAGGTAGCATGATAGGTTATTTAAACATTATAATCAGAAACATATGGAATGTTCTGGAGTGTTCTACAACTTTCTGGAATGTTTTAAAAACTTTGGAAAACAATGTCTCTTAAAGTTGTAGTTTTGCACATATGAAACTGATTTTTTACATGTAATATTTACAACACACGGATTGCTATATCAGCAAAATTTCGACTGTTTATATCGTTGTTAAGACAGTTTTGTAAATTTTGTGTGCATAGTTGTACAGTATCCTAAGTAACCAGTGATCCTAACGATGTGGCTTCGAAGCGCTTGAATGGCCATGACTCCATCTCGCATATCAAATTAGGAGGCCCACGTTCTTTCGAGTTATTCAAAAAAAAAGTCCTGGACAGACAGAGAGACACACAGGCAGAACTATTAGCTTAGTAATAAGTAGATTTAATCATATATGTCTGGTTTGACTTAACCAGATTGAATCCCTAAACCTCTGAAATGATGAAATTCTGGTGCGAAATTGAAATGTTTCTCACTATGGAGATCGGGCTTCGGCTACGGTTATGAGCAACCCACTTATCCTCGCTCCTCACCACTGTTATAATCATTGTAAAATCGTGGTCGGCTGTACGAAGTGATATATTCATTATTATGAAAAATACATCTTTTTGAAAATTAAAATTCTTTATTGTCGTACTCAAACAAAGGGAACCTGAAATAAACTGTAAGAATAGTACTTCTTGCAAAATGTACCATTGAACCAGTGATCTCACTCTTTCGTCCAGCTGTTTATAAAATTCCTGCTTCACTCGTCCATGATTTCGCGCGTAGTGAGAAGCGAATTTATGTGTATTAGTGATCGACCAACTAAAGTACGATCCTTATAGTGAAATACCAGTGGAAAGTTCGCGGCTACGACGCTGTTCTAGAATTTTCTAAAAGTGTTGCAAACTTTCTGGAGCATTCTGGAATAGTTTGGAATTTTTAGAAAACAATGTCTATTAAAGTTGTAGTTTTGCACATATAAAGCTGATTTTTTACATTTTTATCAAAAAAAGTACGGAACCACTCAGACAGAACTGTTCGCTTAATTTGAAGCAGATGTAACGTCAGACTAGAATTTCGCTAATAAGCTTATTTGCTTAAAATCACCAGTACTTAAAAAGTGCAGTGTTGTATTGCTGATGAAAATTTTAAGGTAACTCCTGAAACATTTGCCCTGATGGCTTATCAGTTATCATCTCTAGCATCTGGGCGGGTTGTCACAATTCTGGAAGGCGGCTACAACTTGACTTCAATATCGAACAGTGCACTGGCAGTCTGTGAAGTTCTTCAATTACGTGCGATGCTACGACGTATACGAAGTGAAAAAGAGCAGTTCGCCACAAAGCCCAAAAAGCTAGAAGCATCTAGTATAAAGTCTCTTCGGGAAGTTTGCGCGGTTCAACAGAAGTACTGGAGTATTCTGAAAGGATTCCAGGTGAGCAATATAAATATATTTCATCACTACTATTGTCCTTGTCCTGAATGTGGGGTTTCTCAAGATTATCCTCGGAAGTGTGCTGAATTCAAATTTACTGAATAAGAATGGGAAATGTTCTGCTGCAACACTGAAGGCTAACAAAAAAGCTGTGACGGATCCTGTAAAAACTGAAAACGATCGATCCTACAATACTCGAAGAACTCGGCGCCATTCCGATGACACATTTAGCGATGTGATAGAGAAGATTCAAAATATGAAACTATGAATTTATATTTACAAAAACCAAGCAGTGTTGTTAAGATCTGAGCTCGTGATTTAAAATACTGTAAACATGTAAATGCGGCAAAGTGAATAAACTTATTAACCCCTTTTATAATATTTCTACAAAAACCGTCAAGTGTTAAAATATCGGTAACTGTCCGGATTTCTTTATTACCTCGTTATTCTCATTTAATTAATATCGGATGCACTTCTATTTGTTTCTCTCTTCAGGTAACCCCTACTGGCATCGGTCTGCTACTCGGAGAGGAATCAATTGAAATTGAAGATCGTCCTACGGTGGGAACATTTGCTTGCACAGAATCTCAACGCGTTGTTGAAAACATGGATTCCGGACCTGCTCACGCCGTTGTCCCACTCTCCTCTTGTCCTCATTTGGTGCAGGTTCAGCCTATACCTGCGGAGAAGATTGATGCTAAAACCACTTGTTCGGAGTGTCAAATTGGAGCCGAAGTGTGGACTTGCCTTACTTGTTACAAGGTTAGAATAACTAACCATTCGGCGTGATGTTATCTCTATTAAAATGCAAGAATAACCTTTTCATATTTATTTTGAACACAAAATAACGTGAATTCTGAAATTGCAGTATAATTGTGGTCGCTTCGTCCATGAACACGCGTTGATGCATTACCAGTCGTCCTGTCATCCAATGGCCCTCTCTATGGCCGATCTTTCCGTTTGGTGCTATCCCTGCGAGTCCTATGTTCACAATCCTATTCTTATTGAATCCAAATCAGCAGCTCATGAAAGCAAATTTGGTCAACGAATGCCTTCCTAAACGCTACCGGTCTTATTTATACTCTTAATGCAAAATGTGCTCATCAATCTGATAATGTTTTTTTTTTGAAAAATAAATGTATTGTGATCACTACAATGGTTGATTTCAGTTCAATTGAAATTTTCTAACAATAATAAGCGAGCTGACGCAGCAGTAGAAAAAGGATGAAACAATGAAGTTTAAGAGACAGTCATGAGCAAGTATTTCGCAAAAGTAAAGTGAAAAAACAGGGATGTGATGAATAGACTTTCGGGGGCCTGGTTTATTGTCCGGGTTCGGCTCAACTAAGTTCTATCAGCGCAGCGCATTAATATAAGAATATTTGAGAGAAGCGGGAGTAGTTTAGTAAACTCGAAGAAGCGAAAATTATAGTAGTTTTCGGTTTCCAGAAACTAAATTAGATTAAATGTATAGGATGCGCATAATTTTCCTTTACAGGGAAATTTTAAAAATACCGTATATGTTCACTTTGAATTGGAAAATGTATAAAATTCATTTTTTTTTAATCAAAAACGGCTTCTCCCTCCGATATCCCGGCTCATATTAGACCAGCAGGTGTGAAACTTGAGCACCGACTAATTTTCAACCCTTATCAAAAATAATGGTTTTCCAGGAAGAAAAAGGGGGGGGCATGAAAAAAGGAAAACGCAATTGCAGAAATGAATTAGAGGAAAAGGTGAGCTGAGCGTAAACGCAAAGTGCAGAAGCACGGCTTTTCGATCGACCGTGTTTTTGTCAGAAAATGTTATTTTAGATGGTCGATTTAATAGAAGAAGCCGAAACAATATGCAAATTTTATTTTTCAAGTTATAAAAGAAGCGGGAAAATCCAATTGAAACATGCGCGACTTTGCGTTTAGGCTCGGACCACTCCCCTCAAATTCGTTCCCACGTTTTCGTTAGAATATCGTTAAAAAAATCTTTTGTACCGTGCGGCATGGAGTTTTTGTTTACTTGAAAGGGTACAAGTTATTTCATTATATTCCTTCAATTTTTAGAATTTCTACGTTTTCTCATATCACCTCGTGTTAATTACAACAATATTAATATACAGCAGAGCCTCTAAGCCTTACTCAACCGACATCCCTGGAATAAAGATGAATATATCATAAATATATATGTATATAGTGATTCCAATAACATCTATTCATCCCATGTGCCGTTAACATCATCTTCATCTTCGTTTTCTTCTTGCTCTGAGAATGAATTTTCGCCATGGAAACCACGGAAACGGTCACGAAGAGCAGCTTCGAAAGATGAGACTGTTCGCTTCTGATGACCAACTGTAGGTAACGGTGAGCCACCGGGTGATCTGGAAATAAATATTCTATTTTGTTCTAAGAGTTTCCATCAATTTAAAGAATCATTTTAATGTTACTCGCCTGACAATTTTCTTCAGCATGCTTCGTCCATTAGCAATATCAGTTAAATATGGGCGACTTGACACGATAATTTCTGCTGGAGGCAAGGATTGCGAAGCAGGCTTTTTTTCTAATGGCTTTTGTGGCGTCGTCATTTCAGCTGATTTACTTTCAGAGAGTGGTGTATTGGAAGAATCTCTTAACAATGATGGAGTTGGAGGAGGAAGTGGAGGTGGAGGTGGAGGAGCCGAACACATAGGAGCAATTTGAGCTGAGACTAAGGAATGTTTGGAACTAGAATAATCTGAAGCAAATCGGTATGAAGACGATGGAGAACAGACTGAAGGCCCTTTGCCTTCATCTTCGGAAACGTCAGAAAAAGAAGAGTTAGATGAGATTTCGACAGAAGCCTTCTGAAAATAAAATTTTAGACCACTTTTTAAAATTTCATAAGTATTTATTAAACGAACCTTATCCGTTTTTACAGCACCTTTCTTAGAACTTGCTCTTGAAGGTCCTCGTTTCGAATCAATGCCTCCTCTTTGAAGAATCATCAATTGTTTCGAGAGCATGGCTAATTTGTTATTAATAGCGGCCATCTGATCTTCTGCCGTCATCACAGTAACACCAGTTTTAGTGCTAGGCATACTCCATCGGTCCACTTCATCCTCATCGAACGTCATGGACATCGGCACATTCAAATTTCGGAAATCACTAAATGCATCTCCATCTTCCTCAAGCAACGGCTTAGGTCTTTCAGGAAGAAACGTCCATTTCTCAGAACGTCTTTTGATAATTCCGTCTTCTAAATCATCAGTGAACAAGACTTCTTCAATATCATTCAATGTATATCTCGGTAGTTTATATGTATCACTCTGATCGCAAATCTCGTTAAATATCACTTTTGCCTCCGTTTTGTATTCTAGCATGCTTTTCGAATTGATTGATTTTGAAAAGATACGAAGAAGAGCCGCACGAATTTGCTGGGTGCCGTCTGCAACTAGGTTTCGCATTCGCCGACCTTTCTCCCGGATTCTGTGGCGCTGAAAACAAATAAAAACAGATTAGTTAAAAATACCTTTATGTGTTTAAAAATTACCGCTATTTCCAACTCATCCATGACTATTTGCATAAGAATTTCGATTCCGGAAGCCGTGTTGACAACGGCGAGTTCATTGTGAAGTAGTTGACGTGCTAATGTGAGCTAGAAATTAGAATTTAAACGAATACACAACGTTTGAACACGAAAAGCTACAAATAAACTTGCAATAGCGGTGCAATTTATGAAAAAATAATTGTATTTTTAGGATACAAAATGTTATGCACTTTAATTTTAAATTTAAATAATAAATTGACTTGACTTACATCCTGCAAAGTTAACCGATCGGCGCCATTTTCATTTATACTGTCATCTTCATAGATTGTCTTTTTGTTCTGCGGACCTGTCACGAGAATAGTGGCTCGTCGTTTTTGCTTATTTACAGGAGTTTCCGCCATTTTTCTGAAAATTCAATATATCTGGTTGCAGAAATTGAATAGATCTTTGAGGTAAAATAGCTTTAAAAGAGTGTTTATCTATACATAACAGCTAAAAACCTCTTATAAATTAAATGGGAACGTTCAAGGAAAAAGCAAATTTGTTGATTTGAAATCCGCGCGATGTCAGTTGGAGCGCTTTTGCAGAGATCACAGTATAACCCAGGGACCCGTACGTTGCAGAGTAGGGCGGAATCCGATTTTGGGAACGCGGGATCCGGAAAACGGAAAACGGAAAAAAAATTTTTTACGGAATCTGGAATCCGGAAAACGGAAAAATATTTTTTCACGGAATCTGGAATCCGGAATACGAAAAAAAAATATTTTTTTTCACAGAATCTGGAATCCGGAAAAGGGAATGTAAAACACGGCGGAATTTGGAATGCGGAATGCGGAAAACGGATTTTTAACCATTAATTTTAACCATTTGATTTCTTATCAAAATCATATGTTTAAACATCGTTTCATTATCCTTGAATTATTTATATATGAATTAAATTCTCGACGAGACGTTATAAAATTATAAATATAAAGTATAAAAAGTCTGTTTCTTTGCACAATATATTGTTCAACGTTTTTTTTTTAATAAATGGTTTTTAAAGTGATTACGACACAATTCTTATTATTAACAACATTACAAAAATCACTATGCATTTGCTCCGCAACTTCTACTTGCACAACATCATGCATTAATTGTTGACTATATTTCAAAATGTATTCACATTCCCATATCAGAACGATTTTTTTTCGCATTTGAAATCTCAAAAAAAAAACTTTTAAGGTTAACTGAAAAGGATAAGTAATAGAATATTTCATTTAAAATGCGATGTAACCGGTCTTGTCAAAGTGCTCCTTAATTTTTCGATTTCGCGTTAACTTTAAATTTTGGAACGAATTTTGGGACGCATTTTTCGATTTGTGGCTGCCACGAAGCTCCTTAAACGGTGATACGACGACAATTTCTCACTATAAAAATCGGAATCAACAGGACGGACAATTCGTACTGCTTTCGTTGCGAGAATTTCCCCTAAAACCAGCAAATATACAATGTTGCACGCTATGTCGCGAATTATTAGTGGTGGTCACGTAATTTCCAAAATAAACAGGTGCCTAATTTAAAAAAAAGACAATTTTCTTAAATTTTTTTAATTAAATAGTAGTATTTTTAATAACTAAATGCATTTTGTAGCATTAGGACTAAAATTGAAGCGCTTGACCTCAAGACCTATGTATTTAGCTGGTCCCGCGACAAATATTCTTTAAAGACGTTCTGGGCGCAAATGTACCAAAGTCGGGGAGTCTTAATGTGGCGCATTAAAATATAATTTGGCTGGTTACTGTTAAAAATATTGCGTTTAAAGGAGAAATCTGCGCAAATAGAATTAAGCGGCTAGAAAATAGTAAATTTACACCAAGTGTTTGCATTGTGGTCACCGCGAAAACAAAATGAGGAGACAGGTGTTCGTTGCGGGACCAGTCAGTTTATTTTTACTTATTTTTTATAATGAGGCAAAAGAAACGAATGAGGGTGTTTAACGAATGAAATGAGTAAAATTATGTGAAAGAATATAAATAAAACGCAAGTATTAAATAATTCTAATACTCATTTTTCAAAAAGCGGCGGTTCGCATTGTGTTAGATTTTCGACACGATGAATCGCGTGTGAAACGAACAGCTCTGAATCACATCGACACTCAACAAATTCAAGGCCGACTGCTGTGCGTCTGATTTCCGCGGAAATCCTTCGAAATGCAAGCTAAGCTCTTGCAAGACGTGAAAGTTGGGATTCTTGCAGGTGATGTGAAGATAAATCATTCAAGATTCCGTGTTGTTTTCAGTTCTGGTGTTCGTCGTAAGGTAAGAAACATTCATGTATAGTTCATTTAAGCAGCTCAATCATAAACGTGTATTTTAGTTTGAATTAAATATTCCTTGGAAAACCAAAAGTGAGCAGTTAATCGTGCTAACTACTTCGAATTCAAGAAGACATCCGAAGAATCTCCCAAGTCACGGACCCACTCAAATATATCAAAAATAAAAAATTAGGATGGGCTGGGCACATTATGCGAAGAATTGACGGAAGATGGACAAAACCGATACAAGAATGGGTTCCTCGAGATTAAAAACGAACTGTCAGACGACCCCCCCCCCCATGAGATGGTCCGATTCACTACGACAAGAAGTCTCAATATGCCGAGGAAATCGACTGACTACTTCATGGACCACCATCGCCCAAGAACGCACGGCATGGTTAGTTGTGATACACGCCCACATGAGCGATAAACGGATCGACTAAGTAACAAAGTAAGTATTTAAGTAACCACTTGGGATGCAGTACTCTGCAGCTATTGATTATTTCGAATCATTTTTCTTTATGCTTTTGTCTTATAATTCCAGAAAACACTAAATAATAGAATTCGCGGAAAAATACGACGATAACTTCCTGAAAAATTATTAAACGCTTAGAGCACGATTGCCACATTCCGAAAAGATTCCTAGGCAAAGATTTAAAAAAACTAATGTCTTAATCTAGCACAGATTCACGTGGTGCCATATATGTGAAGCTATTTCTTCCCTCGCCGTGCTGGTGTCAGAACAAACACTGATTCCAGTGTTTTTCTCATGAATCATCGTCAGCATGGCTTGCCCACAAAGATTTGGCTTCAGAACTGAAATAGCTTTCGCGTTGGGCCGTTTCGCAACTCATTTTACATTTATTATTTTCCTAAATGCTTGATTTAGAAAAGCGCAGTTCAGAAACGCCCATTCTGCAAAAAATTTGATTTAAAAGAATTTAAATCGAGAAATATTTAAATTTAATTAAAGAAAACAACGATTTCCCTTAATTTCGCCTGCGACCTTGCCTATCTTTTTTTTTAATGTTTTTGCCGCACTAATCATTCTCAAGGCGAACTACTGATTCATCCATATCTCTTATGAATATCGTCTTATCGAGTCTCCCAAAAATCCATTGGCAATTTCACGAAAACATTCAGCACCCCCAACCACGAAATGTTCAGTTATCCCGTGTTGTGTAACAATTCTTTCGGTCTCTCGTCTTTCTCCTCAGCGGGCACATACACGTATCTGCCTCGAAATAATGACGAAAGTGGCTATTCTTCTAATTCTCACTGCTGTTTTATCAGTTTCAGCACTCCGTTGCTACGAGGGAACTGTCAAGGGATTGGAGAGCAACGCCCAGACTCCGAAAAAAGTAATTACTTGAATATTGTTGATATATAGCAGTATGAGGGAAATCTTAATTCATATCGTAAATCAGTAGAAAAACAAAATCTTCAAAAAATTGCAGGAATGCGGAGGAATATCGAATTACTGTATTCAGCGTATCGACAAGAAAAATGGAGAAATGAGGTTCGCCTTGTGACTAATTTTTCTTTTCTGTTTGTTTCATGATCGGCTTCTTATATTTGTGTAATCCTTCTGCGGAGAGGACAGTTTGAGAGTTTGACTGTTTGCTCAAATCATTCAAATCATAACCAATGGTCATTTCCGTCCTTTACGTAATCTCGCGTCTTATTCAGTGTTTTCGCGGTCTCGTGAAATTAATTGTATAAGCCATGATTTGAGATGCAACCATATGAATCAAATCCGGTGCTTTCAGACGTGAATGTAGCTCCTGGAGCGATGAGCACAGTATGGAGGAGAAGTGCCCAGTAATCGTATTTGCAATCTGATTCTTGTAATCTTACCTTTTAAGATGTCCGGATGTCACTTTCAAACCAAGGATTCGTCGTTTTGTTGTTGTCAATTCGACGAATGCAATGAGTGGAAGGGAGAGTAAGTGTTTTTCTGTATCGAACCAAATGTCAATTAACCTTTCAGCGGAACCGAGTTTAAGGCAGGAGAGACTTTTGTCCAGAAAGCGGTTCCGAGTGCTCCCAAGCTCAGTGACTTCGTCAACCCTACAGCCGCCACTCGTAAGAATGTTCGTGCGCTTGGAGCAATATAAAATCTTATTACCTTGGATTCCACTGAAATATTTTTGATTAAGCTAATAATTAATCTCTAATGCCTATTATATGTAGTAAAGAAAATTTGTTTACTTCCAGAAAAGTGATCATATCGTTCAAATTCCAACAACATTGGCACCGAACAGAAAGAACGGCATTGTGGAACTCCCTTAACAATTGGAGTATATTTTCAAGCAGTAGGCGAAACAGCTATTTTTGTAGATAATAATGAAGTCTTCTGTAGCCTTGTTAGTCCAAATAAAACATTCATACTTAAAAAATAACGATTATCTCTAAATAAAAAAGAGCAACAGAACTGACACTCGGCTCAATCACCGAGACGACTAAGGGCCGCTTCGTCCCTTTATCCAAAATTCAAGTTATTGCTACAAAATGGTTGCAAATTGTAGATTCTTGCGATCTCAATGAACTTTTAAAAATAATAAATCATTCAGACAGCACAGTTTTGAAAAAGAACAAAAAATTGGCGATTCTGAATACGAGTTGCAAGCTGTTTAACAGACTTAATCACCTAATGGTTGTTAATTAAAACTATTTAAACAAATAAGAAAAAAATTTTTTCAGCTCTGTTATAAATAAACCTTTCTAAAATATCTGCCAATTTTTTTGTAATCAAGTAATTGATTGGGGGGAACTTTTTAAACTTTTGACTTCTATGTCCACATTTTTGTACAAGTGGCTATAGCTCTTCAGTAAATAAACAAATCAATCAAATTGGCGGCGATCCGATGCATCTACCAATTCCATTGCAAACGGAATGATCAATAATCCAGGCAACACCGCTCAGATGCAGCGAACCGCTTTCACAAATATCTTATGCGTCAATAGTTCTTATAATATAGCATTTAATGAAATAAATTCAGTAAAAGCGAATATTTTTAAATTATATAGTTGTTTACGCTGAAGCTAGTCGCCTATTACTTGTAGGCGAGCATCTTTTGCATCGTCGATTTTCTGTAAAAACTACAATAATTAAGTTTATTGAACAAGAAAGGATTAAAATTGAAGCCAACAAGAACAAATCACACACAATAAAAATTTAGAGAAAACTTAAACTCGAGGAAAAAGCAAGAAGAAAACGACAGAAAATAATGCTGAAAAAGTTTAATGGAAAATAACGTTTAAAGAATCATATTATCCAACCGCGAGTACGCGATTTTTCGTTTAAAGGCGCTGTTTTGGTCTCGTCAGGAGATAGTGCGTTTTAACGCGCCAATTTAAAAATTGTAAGAAAGCGCACACACTGCGTTTGTGATTTCTTTTCGAAAATTGAAGCGAATATTGTTATTTTTTCTATATTCTGCTTCGAAAATCTTGTTTTTTAAATTAACACCAATATTCGCTTCAATTTTCGAAAAGAAATCACAAACGCAGTGTGTGCGCTTCCTTACAATTTTTAAATTGACGCGTTAAAACGCACTATCCCTAACGAGACCGAACAGCTTAAACAAAAATACGTATCGCGATATAAAACTTTTGTATTAACTCGCAATAATATACAATAGCAAGCTGTCAAACAGCCGCGCAGTCTCTGCAAAAGCGCTCTATGCGAAGAAGCAGGGGGCGCAGGAGTTTGCGCATAAATATTTTTTTATATTATGATGCGATACTTTTGTCGTATAATTTTTCGTTAATAGCGTTTTAACGCGCAATTAAAAATGTAAGAAGCGCACACACTGCGTATGTGATTTCTTTTCGAAAATTGAAGCGAAATTGAAAAAAAAAAAATTAAAAAACATGATTCGAAGCAAAATAAAATAGAAAAAATAATATTCGCCTCAATTTTCGAAAAGAAATCACAAACGCAGTGTGTGCGCTTCCTTACAATTTTTAAATAGGCGCGTTAAACGCGCTATCCTCTAACGAGACCCAAACCCCGCCTCTATACGACAAACCACGTACTGGCGAACCGATAATAATAAAAATAACCGAGAATCGTCATCAAGTCTGACGCAAAGTGTGCAAATGCGGAAAACCCAATATTTTACGCGCAAATTCCGACCCGCATCGGGCCCGGTCCGGCTTTTTTGCAATAAAGCGCGATTGGAACAGCCGCGGCGAGGTCGGGCCCCAGGTAGTGTTATTTCAGTAGTGTTATTTCTGATGATCGGCGAACCGTACAAAAAATCGTGAAGAAGGATCTTGGTCTTACCAGTTACCGCCTCTCCGACTTCATTTGGATTGATGAGGGATCACTTCCGAACCGGCAAAACCAGCGTCAACTCCTATGAAAAGATGAGTCGAGATCTCCGAAACGTCATCTGGAATTCAACGAGATTTGTTCTCAATCGGTGACGGTGTGGGCTGGATTCGATCATCGATCGGAACGTCTAAATTAACAGTCAGGTATACCAAAAAACCGTTATGGAGGATGTTCTACTTCCGTGGACCACTAGTCACTTTGGCCTGCAACCTGTCATTCTCCTAGGTAGGACTCGGCTCCTTCCCACGGCTCCAAATCCACCAAAAAGGTACTCGATGCTTTTTTTCCAGGATTTTGGAGGAAGGATTTGTGGCCAGCTACGTCGCCGGATCTCAATCCGCTGGTTTATTCCGTCTGGGGATTCTTGGAGCAGAAGGTCATGGCGCTCTCCCATCCGAATCTGAAGTCTCTGAAGAAAGCGTGGCTCAATTGACCAGAGCTACCTGCGGCACCTCGAATCTTTTCCGACTCTTCTGAAGGCGTGCATCGAGGCAAATAAATCAAATTTCGAACATCTTCTCAAATAATTGTAGCTTTTGGTCTACTCTATAAGAAAATAAAATTGATTTTGTTTTAATTACTGTCGTTTCCAAATTTGACTCGAAAGCAAAAGTCTCCATTCTCAAGAGCCACCCTGCATAAGAATTCAATTTAAGCTTATTATTATTATTATAGTTTTTACAGTATTGTTATAGTTTTTATTGTATTGTAGTATGTTTTATTATAGTTTTGAGAGTATTTGTGGTTAGCATACTTACTATTCTTTCGACCTAATTTATCAGTCACACTTCTTTTTGCTCTCATTTGATCAGAAGTTAACAACTGATTAAGATGCTTAAAAACGTGGTTGTCGTCTTCGTGATTCGCTTATCATTTACTTCTTTGAAAAACGTTTCAGACAATTGCCCAGTCCACACACTTTTTGGTACAATACTCTAGACTAGCATGATTCTGAGAGCAGCCTATTTTCCTTTATTATTGATTGGCATTATTGGATTAGCCGTAAATGCAAGTATGTTCTAAAAATTATTGTAAATATTATCTATCCGCGAGGACGTGATCTGTCGTTTAAAGGCGCTGTTTGCGTCTCGTTAGGGGATGGCGCGTTTTAACGCGCCAATTTAAAAATTGTAAGAAAGCGCACACACTGCGTTTGTGTTTTCTTTTCGAAAATTGAAGCGAATATTGGTGTTAATTAAAAAAACATGATTTTCGAAGCAAAATATAGAAAAAATTCCAATATTTGCTTCAATTTTCGAAAAGAAATCACAAACGCAGTGTGTGCGCTTTCTTACAATTTTTAAATTGGCGCGTTAAAACGCGCTATCCCCTAACGAGACCCGAACAGCGCCTTTAAACGAAAGATTACGTCTTCGCGGATAGATAATAATTGTTGTATATAATTTTGAAGGTTTTCAATGCTGAGAATTTTAAATAAAATTCGTGTTTCAGAGTCCTTACCATGTTCCGAAGTGCAAAAAGAATATGGAATAGTGTGCCGTTGCAATTCCACGTATTGCGATTCAATTGAACCTTTAGGTGCAGTTGTTGCTGGCAATGCTGTGGTCTACACTACATCGAAAAAAGGGAAACGAATGTACAGAAGCGAATTGAAACACACATCTTCTACCACCGGTTAGTTCATCTAAGGCTTCAGCTCGTCTTGCATCATTCGTCTTACGCAATAAAAAAGTTGTGAACACACTACACGCTGCGTCAGACGAATTCAAGACGAAATGGATTTTCGGACTTTGAATTTTAAAAAAAGTATAACCATCAATTTGTTGATCATTGAAGTCCGACATCTGAATGAATAATTACCAAAAATTGAAAACATTCAGCTAAAACCAAAGTTTATGTGAATACAACTCAAACTTTCCAATCAATTATGGGATTCGGGGCTGCTTTTACCGATTCTGACGGTATTAATATGAAGATGCTACCCACAGCAATGCAGGATCTCATTATCCACCAATACTTTTCTGAAGATGGTTTGATATAATTTAAAATAAAAAAAATTTATCGTTTTTTGTATCTAGGTCTCGGTTACGTTTTCGGTCGCGTTCCAATGGCTTCCACCGACTTCTCCACTCATGAATACAGCTATGACGACGTGGAGTTTGATTTTGGACTAACAAATTTCAATTTGACTTTAGAAGACTTCGAATACAAAATTCCGTTTATAAAGAAAGCAATGGTGGCATCAGGAAACAAGCTAAAGCTTTTTGCAACTCCATGGAGCTCTCCAGGATGGATGAAAACGTCTGGAAGAATGATCGGAGCAGGAAGACTATTGGGAGATCAAAATGGAAGATATTATACCACGTGGGCGCAGTACTTTGTAAAGTGAGTTTAGTTTGTCGTGTCGATTTTGAAATTGGTCGATTGAATCGAATGCCTTTGGCGGCGCTTTAAAAAACGCAAACTTAATAAAAACGATAAAAAAATATTATCGAATCGAGAATTGAATTGAATTGAATCTATTCAAATCGATTTGCCCGTTCAACAAATCGAATCAAAATTCATAGATTTTTGAACCGACACGACACATTAAGTGAGTTTAATTACACTAATCTTACAATGACGCACTGGTGAATTGACAGTTTTCAAGTGAAATTTTCAAGTAAAAAGGATTCTGTTTAGATTCTTCGAAGCATACCACGCTGAAGGAATTGATTTCTGGTCACTGACTCCACAAAATGAGCCAACCACTGGGATTGATCCATTTTGGAAATGGCAAACACTCTATTTCGACGCTGCTATGGAGCGTAACTTTATAAAGCACTTGCTTGGTCCTGCTCTTGCATCCTCCCCAGTTACAAAGAATCTGAAAATTATGATAAACGATGATCAAAGAGTGAACCTGCCACATTGGCCAAATGTGGTAAGCGTACATATTTTGGGAGAAAATAATCTCCTCTACATTCCTCAGATTCTTACTGACCCAATTGCTGCTCAATACGTTCATGGAATCGCCCTTCACTGGTATGAAGACTTTATTGACCCCGCTTCTGTCATTACAGAAACTCATGAGAAGTTCCCAGACTACTTCCTTCTAGCTACCGAAGCCTGTGCCGGCTATTTCCCGGCTGATGGGCCCAAATTGGGCTCATGGTCTAGAGCAGAGCAATATGCTAATGATTTAATAAAAGATATCGGAAACTGGGTCAGCGGATGGGTCGACTGGAATTACATGCTGGACTTGGAAGGTTTGATCCTCGAATCCCATAAAATACTATTCAATGAGAGCATTGTAGGAGGACCAAATCTCGCGAAAAACTTTGTCGACTCCCCTATCGTCTTGAATGCAACTGCACAAGAGTACTATAAACAGCCAATGTGGTACGTTTTGGCTCAGTTTAGTAAATTTGTGAAGCCCGGAAGTGTTCGAGTTGGAACAACCATTATTGAGAAATCAACTGATGTGGAAGGATTGTCATTCCTTAATGCAGACGGAACGAAAACAGTGGTGCTGTTAAACAAAAACGAGGTGAATATTTTAATTAAGGCTTCCACGAAAAACGAAGACAAAAATTCGTCTTTCGTCTCGTCTTCGTACGCCTTTCAGTTCGTCTTTCATTTGTTTTACGCATTAAATGCAAATATAAATGCAAAACTTACGCAAATCCGACGAATTCAAGACGAGACGGTCTCATATCGTCTTTCGCGGAAACCTTAGTCTCTCTTATTGAAAATTCAGGTTCTTGACTTCAATGTTGCTGTCAGTGACGTCAGTGCTCCAAACGTGATATATGATTTGACAATTCAAGCAAATTCGTTGGTCACCATTGTGTTCAAATAATTGAAATAAAAAAACTCACATTTGAGTTTTACCGAATATTTTGCTCCTTAGCCACACCCCCTCCCGAAGTCATTGTGAAAATATCAAAGTACATACATTTAATATTTCAATTCTTTAAATTTTACTTTACAATTTTTCTAAAATTGTCTATATTTTTCATTTATCCGAATTAGTAAACCTCCCTGAATTCGACTCGCACGACGCTCATAATGCAGCGAGTAATCGCGAATGACTCGTATAAATGATTCACAGGGAGCTATATTTTATTGTGTGAATCTATTGAGAACTTTATAAATGCTCATTGCTCAATTCGTGTTAAGCTCCAAAATCACCGGCAAAATACGGCTTACTAGCTTTTTGCCGACCCACCGTTCCTATTTGACACTAATGGGTTGGTTTATAAATAGCTAATTCCGATTTTTTTTTCTGATTTCATCCATAACTGCGGAAAAAAGATTCAAATGTGGAACGAATTCGATGCACTTTGAACTTTCCTCAAGACGAAATAAGACCGTCTCGTGTCGTCTTCGTCATCGTCTAGAATTTGTCTGACGCAGTGTTAGATATTGTGTTGGTACACATGTATTTTAATTGAGGACGTAAGACGAACGCAAGACGAACTTAAAGACGCCTGACTTGTTTTGTCTTTTGTGGACGCTTTAGTACTACAAAAACTTCATAGGATTACAGCCAAAGTATCACTTTTCGTTAAGGCTTTCACGAAAGTCTTTCAGCTCGTCTTGCATTTGGTTTACTCAATAAACGAAAATATAAATGTAAGACGAACGCAAGACGAACTGAAAGGTGAACGAAGACGAGACGAAAGCATTCCACGAAAGATGCCCCACTTGTTTCGTCTTTGCTCAACCTTTTAATCTAATTTGCCACACTGGCGTAGTTCATGTAGTGGAAGTTCGTTTAGCCCGGATTGAAAATCTTGGATTTTTATCCATCTGTTGAATTTACATACTTACTTACTTAAATTATTTAGTCGATCCGTCTGTCGCTTGTGTGAGCGCAGATCACAGCTAACCATGCCTTGCGATCAGTCATTTTTGATCACGAGGAATCCATTCTTGTATCAGTTTTATCCATATTTCGCCTGTTGAAATTATCTGTTGAATATTCAAAAAAAAAAACAAAAGACTCCATTATTTCATTTAAAGAATGTGAATATTTATTGAGTCAAGACGGTCAATCAAATTATTATTACGAAAATTATATAATACAAAAAATATGAAATGAACCCGTTCAAATCTGAAAAAAACCGAAACTCTGTAATTCGACAAGATCTGAAATTAAAACGTGCTACATGGGTTTAATTGAACTATAGATGAGATCTATCCATGAGATCCAGATCCAATTTTAGAGAAGGAGGCAGCATTCAGACAAACATCCGATCCCGTCACCGAAATGTTACGGAATAGACCACAGCACGCAATGCTTCCATTTCTGAGAAGTTTATTTTAAAAAATCGATTTTTTGAAAAGAAGAAAAAACTGTGATGACGTTCACAAGTTTTGTTAAAGTGAAATGAAGAAACTCACTCCAAGGTTAGTTGCCTCTGTTGTTCGAGAAGTCGCGCCTCATCACTCCAAATCTTCGCATAACAGGGAGCGCTGAATTCACTTTGGAGCATCGTTTGCATGGCGGATACTGTAGCGCAAACACCACCGAGCACGGCAAAAGCTGAATAAAGGAATCACCATTTTCATTTCTCTCTGCTTGCACTTAAGAAGCGACTCAAAAACGAACCCAAAACAAAGATATTTGCAAGCAGCTTGACCTTATCACAATTTTGGAAGATCTCCTTGATTGTGACGTTCTCTTCATTTATCTTATTCTCTCTTTTCCATCTAATCGTGGTTAAGGACAGATTGAAAACAACGGGTAGGACCAGCGCCATCAGCGTTATGGTGGATCCACCGACGAGATCGAGAAGGACTCCGAAGTTTGGAACTGATTCAGCGACGAAGACGACAGAGATCGTAACAAAAGCACGGGCTAAAATACGCTGGCAGCCGAAATCTATGAGAAGAAATTCAATGAAAATTCGAAATTCTAAGTTATCGACGTACCATGCGGAATCTTCAAAACTTCCTCAAACTCTTGATTGAGCGGATTAAAAATTATAGTGAGCGCCAAGGTTACATGAAGACTGATGAGCACATTTACCGCAGTTTGGATGTGAATGTTCTGAAACAGTGATCATGGCATTTTTTAAATATTCGCGCAATTCCACCAAGCATTCTTATAGACTAGTGTGTCGTGTCGATTTCGGAATTGATCGATTGAATCAGTGTGTCGTTTCGAAAAATTTTTTCTCGAAAAATGCGTTTTTCGAAAAATTTTCGAGAATTTCTCGAAAAATGTTTCGGAAATTTCTCGAAAAATCCTCGAAGAATTTTTCGAGAAATCACGAAAAATGATTTCAATGGAAATACGATAAACACCGCGCTTTGCGTTATTTCGGAGTGTCGTTCGAACTAGTTTATTATTATTTTTATCGAAATATTCTTTTTTTCGAGAATTTTCGAAAATTTTCGAGAAATCAACGAGAAACATTTCTCGAGAATTTTTCGGAAAATTTTAGAAAATTTTAGAAAATTTTCGAAACGACACACTGGATTGAATCGAATTGGATCGACAATTTTTGAATCGATTCAATCGATTCAACTTGATTCGAATCGCGATTCGATTTGATTCGAATTTGAATCGATTCGATTCGATAAAATCGAATCAACAAAAATAGTGCAAATGCGCTCTACCGAATAATGCCTTTGGCGGCGGCTTAAAATGTTTTAAACTGTTTTTTAGTGAAAACAAAAACAAAACGTGAAAACTCGTAAAAAAGTGTAAAAAACTCATAATTGCTTTAAAAAACGCAATCTGAATGAAAGCAATAAAAAATACGATTTCAAACCGCCGCCGAAGACATTCGTCGGTAGAGCGCATTAGCACTATTTTTGTTGATTCGATTTTATCGAATCGAATCGAACTGAATCGATTCGCTTCGAATCGAGAATCGAATTGAATCGAATCGATTCAAATCGATTTGCCCGTTCAACAAATCGAATCAAAATAGGTCGATTGTTGAACCGACACGACGCACTATTATAGACATATTATCCATCAGCGGGGACGTGAGCCTTCGTTTAAAGGCGCAACGAATTAAGTGTTTGGGTCTCGTTAGGGGATAGCGCGTTAAATAGCGTTAAATAGCGGATAGTGTGTGCGCTTTCTTACAATTTAACGCGCTATCCCCTATCGAGACCCAAACAGTTAATTCGTTGCGCCTTTAAACGAAGGCTCACGTCCTCGCGGATGGATAATACTTACTTGAATTGATGGGATGATAGAGTCGGTTAAGGAACTTCCATAAACTAGGTATCCGCTCATTGAAACTGGCAAGTAGAAGATGAAAATAATGACGAAGGCAATGGTCACAGATCGAGAGAAATGATGTGGTTTTTTCATGTCATGTTGAATAGTTGGGAAGGCACAATGACCACCGTAAGAGAACATTATCGTACCGAAAGACATCAGCGTTTTCGGGAGGTCAAACGACGGGTAGAAGACAGCCTTGTGGCAAACTTCATAGTCTTTAGCTGATCCGATGATGATCAAAATTACAGAGATTGTAGTGGTAATCATGGCGGCTACCACAGCGTACCAGAAGTCTTTGGGGGATTTTGGAAGGGTTAGTGGGAACACCAGAAGGCCGACGATCAGTATCATGTAGCAGAAGCTGATATGAGTTCCGAAATTCGCATGAAGCAAACTTTCAGCATTTTTCGCAGCGAGAAGGACAAACACTACAGCGGTTCCGAATTGATTAACTTGAAGATTTGCCGAGACGAAATGACTGAAGTTGGAAAAGCGGTTTGTTCAGTCTGTTCGGCCTCTCATTCACTTACGCAAACTTCGGCCCGACAGCTCTGAGTCCCATAGCTGGATAAGGCTTCCGGCAGTGGTCTCGATACTCTGGATACAATTCCTGCAGGATTATCCAATTTTCCGCCAGTAGCCCTCCCGTATAAATACATATTATCGCAGCCAACGAAAGAAGAAATGCGCCCACCAACGCCCCAGTGCTGACGATTGCAGTTGGAAGAGCAATAAGGCCTCCTCCTGCGGTTTCTCCAACTATAAAGAGAGCTGTTATAAAAATTGACATTCCTTTTTCGTTGACGTGCGGGTGATTCATGTCTGAAAATTTTTATTGAGCAACTGGGAAAATCATTTAATAATAAGAGCCGAATAATCAGAATTCTGAATATGTGCAAAAAATAAAAAATATATTTTTAAAAGTCCATTTTGTCTTAAATTTCTAAAATAAAATAAAATAAGAAGTGTTCAAGCCCAAAAGATACCAAAAATATAGGCAAGTCTTGCAAACAGTCTTTACTGTTAACACTGTTCGAATAACTTGTTGCCTCAAGGTTCCTACTGACAGCCGATACTTTTAAAGTTGTTCGCTTTAGTACCAGCATTCAGTTAGGTGGGAGGAGAACATAAAATCAGCGAAACCAATGTATAGTCAAGGGCGTTGATAGTTCAGTAAAATTGCCCATCAACATTGCCCGTTATTATTGAACATTTTCAGCAGAAAAATGAAGATATTGCCACGTGGCTCACTGAAGATGTGAATCCCAATGGTTTGAGCTGAAATAACTCTTCTGAAGCTGTTCCAGGTGTTCCGAGTGGATGCCATAGGAAGACTCATTGAAATTCATAAAACCCTACGAACGAATGGTACATAGTATAAACTTAGACACAAAAATTCGTGGACAAGTTTGTTTCTTTTTTATTAAAAATATTTAAATTTAATTAAAGTATGCTCTAAATAATACAAATATTTTAATTAAGTTTAAATATTTTTAATAAATAAAACAAACTTGTCCACGGAATTTTGTGTCAAAGTTTATCAGAATATAATGCGCGAAACTCCTTAAAAACGACAAGTTCTTTGCGCCATTTCAGCGTTTTCAGCGTCTAAAATAATTCCACATGGATCTAAATGAGTTACTGGAAGGTCTAAGGTATTTATTTTGTCGATTGCGTGGTTGTTCCACTAAAATCGACAATTTTGTGTCCTTATAAATGCGGGCCTACCTATTTTCCCCGCAAAATCCACCGGATCTAACGCCCGAAAATATCTTTATTTTCTTCCATCGTTTTCCCCGTAACTATATACGTTTATCACTTATTCGGCGCTCCAATTCAGCTCAACCTCGCAAAAGGTCGTTTGAATTTATCTGTGAGTAAGATGCGCAGGACCGCGACGCGACACGCGCCTCGCTCTACGGTCGCGGAGACAACGACGCGCCTTTTCGAAATGTTTTGGGACACTCTTCTCTTCCTTTTTTGGCTCATCGACGATGATGGAAGCTCCTTTTTTCCTTTAATTTAAACAAAATTAAACCTTTTTTTATATAATGTTTTTGTTATACTAATCTCGCGCTTTTATTTGTAAAAAGGGTTTTGGCGGAGTCGCGGAACGGTTTCCTCGATTTCGTATAACTTTAAGAGGTTTTAGTCCATGCGCGGCTCCGAATTTTGATCCCTCATATTTTAATAAACGTCTCATGGAAACCGTCTTCCTTTATTTATTGCACTGCTAATCTTCACGCAGGGAACAAGGTGCCGGATGCACTTTGCTCTCGGCGGAACTACAAGGCGGGGTCGACCATTTAGGTTAGTGATACAATAATCGCAAAAAAATAACAGAATTTATGTTAGAGTGGCTCATCTATGTATAGCAAAAATGTAGAATTGGTTGTGAAGATTTTAGACAAAAGGTTTCAGAGCAATTCACGCAGTCTGTAATTCCGATTGCATGTCCTCACAGATGATTCACTGCGACATCGAGAAGCACATTCTGTGCCAGACACTCACTTGATTTTAAAATTGTGAACGGTCAACTTTTGATCTTATTCTACCCAATAATAGTGATTGGACAATTTTTTATATATTAGTTCGGGTTCCACCAAAGACTGAATTTGGGCGGTTGCCGTAAACCAATAAAAATTTAATTTCTTCTTTGAATCTTTTTTATCATTTTCTTTTTGTTTCTTCAGAAATTGGAGTTCAAATTGACATTCGAGTTTCGAATGTTGATTTCTGTAACAAAAAAAAACGACAAGTTTATGACCGACTTGACGGATTACTAGGAAGCAATCGTGTATCACGATGACAGCGATAATAGCATTCTTTAATGAAGATGAAAGGGGAATGGCAATGGCAGGGTGAAATGAACACTGAAAAGAAGTGAGAAAAGTGTAAACCTAGTTATTGTAGCCTATTTCGTTTCGGCCTATACATTTCGGATCAATGCGGGCATACGTCGGCTGGGGAATAGCCTAGTCGCTAAAAAAGACCACAAATTGTAAATCTCAGGGATTTTTATAATAAAAAAATGATTACCAACTGACGAAACTGACATTTTGCTAACACCAGTTGAGTAGCTGGACCAATTTCGGCGGCCCAGCTATTAACAGCTGTAGCGGGATTCAGAGAAATTCCGGATTCCGCCATTTTTTCATTCCGTCTACCGGATTCCAGATTCCGTGGAAAATTTTTTTTCCGTTTTCCGCATTCTGGATTCCACGATATGGCGTTTTTATTCCGTTTTAATGCTTTATTCTCAATTGTTGTGAAAAGTATACATTTTTGAACTCCCGCAAAAATGTTTGCGAACAGAGC
Organism: Caenorhabditis inopinata; assembly: GCA_003052745.1. NCBI lineage: Eukaryota > Metazoa > Nematoda > Chromadorea > Rhabditida > Rhabditidae > Caenorhabditis > Caenorhabditis inopinata. Next base: position 19,486,539 of record AP018154.1, read on the forward strand.
GCATATAAATACATCACTTTTTATTTTTCGAAATTTTTCTCAACAGTTCATGTTTTTTACATTCCGTTTCCGTGAATTCCAGATTCCGTGAAAAACATTTTTTTCCGTTTTCCGGATTCCGAGTTTCCAAAATCCAATTCCGTCCTACTCTGGCGGGATTGCTCTTATCGGATCATGACTCGCTGTAGGCATAATCTTTGAAAGTCTATTTATAAAGCGAGTTGAAAACCTCGAAATACGAAACAATTAAAAACTGAGAAAAAGTATATTTAGCAGGTATCGGTAAGCTAAACAAGGAAGTTGAAACCGTTTCGCATGGTGTGGACAGGCGCCTGTCGCTTATATTTTTCTTGATCGATGAATAAACGAGTGATTTCGAAAGTAAAAACGTCAGAAATTCGCCAAACTATATTCAATAAATAAAATGATTTACAATATTTTACCATTTATAAATATTGTTTTTCGAAATATTTTCGAATATCTATTTTTATTTCTTATTTTCTTCTTTATTTCAATCATACACCCTATTAATTATCCCTCACATTTTTAAAAATCATGAGAGACACCATTCTTTCCATAAATGATATGTAAAGGAAATTCATTCGCAACGGGTTTTATAGTAGATCTTTGAATCTACATTATGTCTTCTGACGCAATCAATGCAGTAATCTAGTTAACTATTAAATATAAAACTAAAGTTGTTTTAATGGGAATTAATCTGATGATAAAAATAGACTTTAAAAAACAAATAAATGATATTAAACGGGCTTATAAAACGATAAAAGACCGTGGAGAGCGCGTCGGCATGCTTGAAAATTCAAGTCCTATCCGATGTCTAATTGACCCGACTGACGCGGAGGCGGTTTTTTGCGTCCATTGCCGTTTCACTAAGATACGATAATCACGTGAAGAAGGCATTATAAAGTTTGTTTCTCACGGGGGCAAATAATAAATGAAGGGGGGGGGGAAGAGTGAAAAGATAAGAAGGCACCCGCAGAATATGCAAGTGCCTTGCTTGTTAGGCAATGAGGGAAATAAATACAGGAAAAGAGGGGGGGGGGGCATAAGGATACTAATTTAACTTATTTGGCACTCTTTTTCAGAAAAAGAAGAGCTTGCATGAGCTTCTAGCTTCTAGATTGTTTTCCTTGCTTTCCTCAAAACTCATTAGTTATACACATAACGAGAAAACGAGAAGAGGCGGGGGGAGGGGGGAAGGGATTCTACAGATGTTGCAGAGAATTTTAGAGGAGATTCTCTAGATTTTTGTTTCAATTCCTTCTTTTTTTGAAAACTTCGCGACGCCACCGCTTTCAGTCCATTCAGCCGGTTGGTCGGTAAAAAAGATGAAGGAGAGTATGTTTGCCTGAAAGTTTAAAATACTGCACCTGTTCTACTAAACACTTTATCAGCGGTGTTCTAAGAAGATCCAGTGATCTAAGGAATTAAAATTTTTCAAGAATTAAACACAATTTTTCATGAAAAGCATGACAAAGTTGTAATTATTCGCCAAAAGTAGCATTATGTAATAGAAGAAATTTATTTTATTGAAATAAAATCCGAAAAACTGATGATTATTATAATTTGAGAAACGAATACATTCTTTTCTAAATTTACAGAAATATTTGAAGTTGTGGAATTGCGCTACAACTTTCTATTTTAATGAAGCAACCAGTAATTTTGAATGACACTGAACTATCTTTTTGGTCGCAATGAGTGATTTATCTTTACAAATTTTTTTTTATTAACACTGTATAAGTGGAAAATTCGCAACTACGCCGCTGTTCTAGAACTTTTTGGAATGTTTTAGAAACAATGTCTACTAAAGCTGTAGTCTTGCACATGTGATACACGTACATCCAGATTACTACATATATTAGCAATATATTGACTGTTTATATCGTTATTAAGACAGTTTTCTAGATTTTGCGTTTATACATAGTTCTACAACATCCCAAGTACCCAGCGACCTCTTAAAGATTTGGTTGCCAAGCGCTAAGGTGGCCATGACTCCATCCCACATAACAATGTAGGAGGCCCACGTTCTTTCAAGTTATTCAAAAAAAACGTCCTGGACAGACAGAGGGACTCACAGACAGAACTATTCGCTTAGTAATAAGTAGATATATTAAAATTTACAGAAACAAGGATTGCCATCCACGATTATAGGTTTTTTTTCTTATTTGGGTAATATAATAGAATAATGATTTACACCCGCCCATGATAGTAAACACAAAAATCGATGTTGTCGGCTTGTCTGCTATTTAGATTCTAACTAGAATGGCGCGCTTTCAATGTAATAATTATGAGAAAAAAAAACATCTAGTCATTTAGTTCTGGTAATGGATTCCATATAGTCGTGACGACATGTATCCTTCTGATCTTTATCATCTAGATGATATGCAGCCCTTTAATATGGTTTTTTGGAATTATTCAAACTAATTGATGGATCCTAAAATAGAATACAGTGGTTTAAGGCTTGAAGCTTTGGAAAATCGGATGTTTCCCGTAGAGCGATAAGCCTAAAACTCATACATTACAACGGCGATGACTTATTTTTCTAAAACTATACTACTGGGAATTTATATTTTATTGATCTACGCGCTCTTATTTTTTATGAATTTCCTTACACCTTATCCTGCATTGCTCTTTCTTTATCTCCTATTATTCATCAAAAAGACAATTTAAATAAAAACTTCTCGGAGTTTAAGCGGCATATTTTTTTAACGGTTACGGGAAAACATACAGCAAATGTCAAACAAGCCAGCGTCAGAAACACGTAACTCCATTGCGTTTGATCCGCTTCATCGGAAACAAAAAATGCCACCAACGCGGGGCCAGAAAACAGCGATATGCATTTTGTGAATTGGATTGCAGATATCACAATTGACGAAAATTGTCTGAAAAATGTTTGTAATATAATAATCGTGAAGGATAACAGAGCGACCTTGCATGTAATGTTCCACATTTGTAAAATCCACCGCTATTGAAGCTGGTAAAGCATTCCAAAATGCCAAGGCAGACGACTGCAGATATGTTGTGTTCTGCAGGAATTCGACTGAAAACAAGAGTACGTTTTGTTCAACAGTAAACACAGCAATATCGTGATAATTACCTGAATATAATAAAAGTAATTCCAACAAATCCAACTGCTAATGTGTTAAATATATGAATTTTCGCCATTTCGGATATGCACCTGAAAAAATATACCGTGCCAACCAGAGATATTATTTTAAGATTACCTCATTTTATCACTCAAAAATGCGCATACGAACCTGAATGGAAGATGTATAGCTAAAATAAGCCCCAGATAGAAACCAATGGCTCGAATCTGAATTTTCCAATTTCATTTTGCATAAATATTATTTATGGAGTACTTACATCGAATTTCAGCACATTTCGGAAGTAGATTGGAGCATATGTAGCTATAAAGATGAGTGTAGAAAGTTCGGCGAACGCGCACAACCAGACAGTTATAACTACTTGGCTAGTGAATATTTTTATGTAGGGAATCTTCATGTCATCTTTGATATGATCTTCTGATTTGTTCCTCTGAATCTTTCCGAGTTCTTTGGCACTGACACTCTTGTGAATACTGGGATCGTCTTTGTAAACAAGCATCCATGTAATAAAGACAAATAGACATGCAGCAGAATGGAAGTAAAAACTCCATTTCCATCCAAGGTGACTCTCACAAATCTGAAAAGAACAAAAACGATAGGTCCCACCGAGATTTGAACTCGGGTCGCAGGATTCAGAGTCCTGAGTGCTAACCACTACACCATGGAACCGATGTGGTAAGGCGAGTGAAAGAAATAGAAATGCAAACACTTCGGTCTCTCCGTTTTACTGATTCCCTCACTCACTACTCCGCTCACACCGTTTGCAATGATGGAAGAGATGCCAGTGAAAGATGTTAGTAGAGCAATAAAAATTGCAGTCTCGTCTAGAGGAGCCCATTTTGAAATTACTATTCCAATTGCAGCAAAGTCAGCTGAATAGGCAACACCCTGAAATACAACTATACATAATGTATTTCATGCAGCTTGAAGAAGAGCAGAATGCTTCAAAAAGGACGGTTTTTTGCGCTTCATTTTAATTACAGTTTTAAATTTTATAATGAATCTTAATATAATACAATACCTTCTATAAAATCTCAAAGTTTAAAATTCACTTGCAAAAATCTCAAGGCAACCAGTAACCATATAGACTGACTAGCTGCCCACGGAGTCAGTCCTGTAGTGATGGCGGAAAGGACACCAGCGGAGAAGAATGCGATTCTGAAGCAAAAAATGTATATTCAAAGTTTGCTAAAATGCATACACCTTGCTCCATATCTCACATAGAGCCAATTAATAGGAAATGTTCCAACCAATGTTCCGAAGGCTACTGCCCATAGAATATGCTTCTTTTCCGTTGTGTTATAGTCATAGAAGCTGGCAATTGTCTGAAAATTTATGCGGCTTTAGAATGCAGGACTTTCATGTATCAGACAATTGTAATTTTTAAAAAAATATTTAATGTCTACTTATTTGAAGTTTTAAAATTGCAAAATAAAAAAATAAAAACAATTTTTAGCTTTTTTTTCTTAATTTTCTATTTCTCACCCCCTTGGCAGCATTGAAGACATTTTATAACAACGGGTCTCTCTTTTTACACTGGAATTTTAAAGTGACGCGTGACAAGGTAGAGAAGAACATAATTCACATATGATCAGTGCGGTGCCAGTATAATCAGTCATTAATTATAATATTGCGACCTTTTTCTATTGTCTATCTCTCTGCTGATTCTACATCGCAATAGAAACATGAAAGCGTGAAAGCGCGAGGTACATGTGCAGACAGAGTTGCGACGTGCCGCAGCGCCAGGCCGAAAGCACGGAAACAAACCTGAATTAAGATTTTTTTTGGAATTTCATTTATGGGGTTATTCATGATGCATTTTAATGCAAAAAATGCCTTTTTTTGTATTAAAATGCAATCGTGAATAAGATTAAAGTGGCATTTTTGCATTAAAATGCATCATGAATAACCCCATTAATTTTTCATTTAAATTGCCGAAATTACAGAAAAATAACGAATACCGTGTAACCAAAGAAGCGGTTAATATCATTTTACAATCAAATAACTGGGAGCCTGGGGAAACTGGTTTTAAAGTAGGTTTCAAATGCGTTACATTTCAATTTTCGCATGAACATTATAGAGGGATAACAGTGATTGCTTTTCAGATAATTAAGAAAAAAGATCAAAGCATTATTCTAGCAAATTAGAAAAAAAATTGAAGTTGTTTCAATGGGAAATAATTTGAAGGTATATATAAACTTTAGAAAACAAATGAGTGATATTCAATGAATTGACTTCACAAAAAGATGAGATCGATCAGGCAATACTGAAGCTAATCGCTGCGTAAATTGAGAAGGAAGTCAGCTGTAGAAAACGAAGCTTCATCGCATAGAGATTCCGAAAACGTACATTGCCGATTTTTATGTCGGAAAACCAAAGAAAAATTGAGATTAAAAATTACAATTTTAAATTTGAATGTTATTTCGGAGCATCGTTATGAAAAGAAATGCGCGAATTCAAAATTACTTATGTTTATCAAAATATTTGTGAGGAAAATAACCGGGCTCTGCCGAAATTGGCTGGAATAAAAAAACTGAATAGATTAAATATCTCAGCACTCTTAAAAATGTATATGAAATATAATATAAACTTTCATGAATATTTCATGAAATCTTTTTTTTAATGTAAAAGGTCAAGCTTTGAAAATCCAGAGTATAAGGTTAGGAATTCAGATGAAATTGCTCCTACACACGTCGCAGACGTTTTAAGACAAAACTTAACACTCATTGATCCGTGGGAATAATTCTCAGCGAACACGTTAAAACGGAACGAGTAGCCAAAATGGAAAGTAAGGCTTCCATGAAAGACGAAATGTGACATTTTCGTCTCGTCTTCATCTTCGTCTTGGATTCGTCTGACTTCCTTTTATATTTTCATTTATTACGTAAGACGAATGTAAGACGAACTGAAAGACGAACGACGAGAGAATGCCGTCTTTTGTCGGCAATTAGAATATACAATGTCTATCTCTGCGTCAGACGAATTCTAGAAGATGACGAAGAAGAGACGAGACGGTCTCATTTCGTCTTTCGCGGATGCCTTAGGTAGTACAACCAAGAGAATAAGCCTTTGAAAAACGAGTATTTGAGATTAAACTGAATAAGGAGAGAACGACATTGCAGAACGCGCCAGGTGAAGGTTCGATTCGAAACAATTTTAAGAAGCAAAAACTTCAAAATGTCTAATCAAAATACGGTTTCAAAATGTTTAATACTTCGTTGGGTACCCTTTTGCATCAATAGCAGCTTGGCAACGGCGTGGCATGGACTCCAAAAGTGCCTTAATGACTGTGATTTGGATGCTCGCCCACGCTGCTTCAAGTTAAGCGAACTTCTGGTTTGCATTGGTGGCCTGGTGACCTTGAAGTTGTCTCACATATAAGCGGAAGTAGAACTGGGCGAAACACAAGAAATAAGACAAATAATTATTTGATTTCTGTAAATCAGCAATCACATTTTTCAACATTGGCTTTGAAACTATATACAGTATCGGCCAAAAAGGTATTCGCAAACAGTTTTTCGAGCATAACTTTTCTGAAACTTCCCGGATCGTTTTGATATTTTGAGACAAAATTTAAAACGGTATAAGAAGTTGATTCAACAACAAGAATAATCAAATTTTCAAAAATTTGAAAAAATATCGAAAAATTTATGAAAATGGCAAAAAACTGTAAAATGGAACTTTGACTTTTGAGATCTAGGAAAGACCGGTAAATGAAAAACTACAATAAAACATGACTAAAATAGTTTTAATACTTCGTTGGGTAGCCTTTGGCGTCGATGACCGCCTGACATCTTCTTGGCATCGAGTCGAGAAGGGTGTCGATAACAGACAGGGGGATGGCCTTCCAGACAGATTGGAGTTGATCGAATTTCTGATTGGCATTCGATGTACGGACCCCTCTAAGTTGTCTCTCGACATGCTCCCAGATGTGTTCGATCGGATTCAAGTCAAGAGAATGATTGGGAAAGTCCAGAAGATCCACGTGGCGGCGTCGGAACCAGTACTTGATGTGCTTCGAGGTGTGTTTCGGGTCGTTATTCTGCTGAAAAACGAACGCCCGGCCCACATTAAACCGTGCCCAGGGTCTCATTGTGTTTTAAAAGATGTCTTCTTACACAAATCAATCCATGATGCCTGTAATTCTTCTCAGGAGGCTGATTGAAGTCCCCGAGAAACGTAGCGTAGCATGGGCCAGAGCTCATCTTCACTGGGGACGCCAGGATTGGGCTAATCACGTGTTCGGTGACGAATCCAAGTATAATCTGTTTGGTACTGACGGTATCAAATGGATTCGCCGTCCGGTTGAATGTCGGTTCAATCCCAGCTACCAGCTCCAAACCGAGGTGGTTTGGAGCTGTTTCTCTGGGACTTCAATCGGCCCCCTGAGAAGAATTACGGGCATCATGGATCGATTTGTGTAAGAAGACATCTTTTAAAACACAATGAGACCCTGGGCACGGTTTAATGTGGGCCGGGCGTTCGTTTTTCAGCAGAATAACGACCCGAAACACACCTCGAAGCACATCAAGGACTGGTTCCGACGCCGCCACGTGGATCTTCTGGACTTGCAGAGTCAATCTTCTGACTTGAATCCGATCGAACACCTCTGGGAGCATGTCGAGAGACAACTCAGAGAGCTCCGTGCATCGAATGCCAATCAGAAATTCGATCAAATCCAATCTGTCTGGAAGGCCATCCCCTTGTCTGTTATCGACATCCTTCTCGACTCGATGCCAAGAAGATGTCAGGCGGTCATCGACGCCAAAGGCTACCCAACGAAGTATTAAAACTGTTTTCATCATGTTTTATTGTAGTTTTTCATTTACCGGTGATTCCTAGATCTCAAAAGTCAAAGTTCCATTTTTCGGTTTTTCGCCATTTTCATAAATTTTTCGATATTTTTTCAAATTTTTGAAAATTTGATTATTCTTGTTGTTGAATCAACTTCTTATACCGTTTTAAATTTTGTCTCAAAATATCAAAACGATCCGGGAAGTTTCAGAAAAGTTATGCTCGAAAAACTGTTTGCGAATACCTTTTTGGCCGATACTGTAGCATTGCGATTTTATGAAACACGATGAATTCAGTCTGAAAGTGAATTCGCTTGTGAGCTTTTCATGTTTCAGCTAATAGGATATGATGAAAAACGAGAGAATCGTTTTCCCGCGGGCACGGTCCCAATTTCAGCATTACCGTGTTCGCTATTGCAGATTTTCAGAAGCGTCGCAACAGAGGCTCGCCAGATTTCTTAAGATTAGTAGACTAGAGTGCGTTAAACCCGCGTTTCATTCCTTTAGAACTGTATATTTTTAGTGGGAAGTTTGCATCATTCCTCAATCCATATAAAACCAACTCACCCCGTTGATGGTTCTGGTTTGACTGAAATCATCCTTCATACAGATGAACGTGAAGTTGATGATAACATAGTTAGCACAAACGGACACCAAACACATAAAACTGATGAAGACAATGACGACTCGGAAGTAGTTACCCCACAATTGAGCCATTCCTTGTCTTAAAATAAGAAAATGAAAGTGAACATCAGTGAGGGTGTGGTGGGGGGGGTATATATGCGCAAAAATAATGTAATAGAGATACAATAAGAAACAACGAATTAGAGAAGTCTAGGGCGCCAAAAACGAGTTTCGTGACGAAATGGCAACCGAGAAATGATAAAGAGAATTAAATTTCGATAATACAAATCGAAAGGAAAGCAGTTATGTCTATTCTTAAATCATAAATAATGGGATAAGAATCGAACTAAAAGCGAGTTACCACACTATCTGTAAACCCACTTTTTTCGCGATTCTCCTTGCTTTTCTTCATCTTTTTCCATTTGTTTAATGGATTTTAAACAGGTATATCACGCAGTTTCATTTCTTTCATTTTCAATTCAAAAAATACGAAGACAATGCAAAAAACTAGGCTTCCAGATAATTACTAACAAAACCAGTACGCCACCAAACATCCTGTGATCATCAGTAGTAACAATACCACCATCACAACAATCGAACCGAAGACGTGGATGAGCATGCCTACCTTAGCAAACTACTCATCTAACGAAATGAGCTAGAACCAGAACTCCACAGAAGAAGACGGCCAGCCTGGGCAGCGTTCAACAACATCAAAAAAACGACCGACGCTCGCACCTGCCACCGAATTCCAGCTCAATTCTTCGACACCATCGTTCCTTCAGCGTTCACTTACGGATTTGAATCTCCCAAGTCACGGACCCACTTAACTAAATCAAAAAGAAAAATCGAATGAACACATTCTGCGAAGAACTGACGGAAGATGGACGAAAAAAGAATGGATTCTTTCTCGAGACCAAAAACTGGTGAACTGTCAAGAGCTGGAGGAACTGAATCACAACGCCATTTCGTAGCTTTTTCTTGTCACGTCTAGAATATCAGTTTTCCTGATGAATACGGTTTACAAGCAAACTAAAAGATCATCGCATCCTTCTACTGAAGTCACACTTCTGCGGAATCATAATTATTAAACCTTCTTAAACATTCATATTTAAATCAATTTTCAAAAAAAAAAACAATTTTATTAAATATGAAATTAAATTAAATATAAGTAGCACGAGGAATAATAATAATAATTATTATTATTAAGGGTAACAAGAGATCAAGTGATAATGGTTAAACCAAGAAAGAAATACGGAGAATTATTTGTTTATTACTGAACCACGTTTCCACACTGCAAAGAGAACAGTCACATTTTAGAGTATGGGTGGAATCTCTGTGATCTGGACCCTTGTCTCAGAGCAGGCCCATTGACGTAAATATATTTGACACATACGACCGGTTTATGCCCTGATCTGTGAAGAGGCTTCTGTTGTGGAGTGGCTCCCATTCCAGGCACGTTTGTCCTTTTTGCGAATATATAGGTTGGCCTGTTTCGAAATATCGATCCTGTGAGCAGGAGAGCATCTGCCACACAATCCACTTCCGCAAATTCGACATATGCGAAGCTGAAAATTAGACTTATTATTGGAAAAATGAGTATGAATCAAGCCTACTTTTTCTGGCGTCTGGTATACTTGTCTTTCGGGATTGTAACGCGTAACACTTGTCCGCATTTTCCGAAAAACTCCTCAATTTCCTTTTCAATCGACTTCCAATCGATATTCCCCACATAAATCGATCGGGAGTCCATTTCCCGTTGATCAGCTTCAGTTGGGGCCATGTACTTTTTAGATGCTTGCTGCACCTCCTTGAGAGCTGAAAGCTCCATCATCTCCTCCTCCAAGATGGACATTTGTTTAGCACAGTATGGTTGTGGAGCCATGATGTGTTTAATTAGAACAGTGTCGTCTGGAAATTAGTAATTGAGGAAGGAGAGCAACATAAAGGATTTGAGGAAGTACTGAAATCTACAAAAAGAAAAATTCCATGTTAATTATAAAACAACTAGAGAGAGCGCAACGCTACGAAAATCAACATCATCGTCATATCGATACCTAGTAAGAAGAATTTAATTTAAAAATTAATCCGACTCCGTTTCTTACACTCCACTATGGGAATTCCGAAACAGAAGCTACGCTTGGACAACGAAGATAAAATATAAATTGAAATGACAACTGTAACAGACTGTAATATTAACAAACGAGGACTCAAATAAATATAAGACCATCACAGACGAAAGGAAATGCTAAGAATTACAAGGGGCAATGTTTAGGGGCTAAAACAGCGTTCTGCGTTCACCGGAATCATCGATTATAAGTACAGGTCATTTTGGGACGATGGGGGGGTACATCTTCACTTTCATTATGTGAAGAGGTCCAGTCTTGTAAATTTAAGAGCCGTTGATAGTTTATACCTAGGAAAATAGAATGTATGGGGTAGATAGACAGACAACATTTCGGGAAGAATGGGGGAGGGTGTATCCTACAGGTAATAGGGAAAGTATACTGTGCTGGATACATTATGTGAAGATGTACCCCCCCCCCCCATCGTCCCAAAATGCCATGTACTTACAATCGATTATTCCGGAGAACGCAGAACGCTGTTTTAGCCCCTAAACATTGCCCCTTGTAATTCTTAGCATTTCAATTCGTCTGTGATGGTCTTATATTTATTTGAGTCCTTGTTTGTTACTATTGCAGTCTGTTACAGTTATCATTTAAATTTGTATTTTATCTTTTTTGTCCAAGTATAGCTCCTATTTCGGAGTTCCACATTGTGGAATTTTCATTGAGATGCACTGTTCCGTCTAATTCATCGAAGTCTAGTTGAACCAGGAAGTGCTGAAAACATAGTTTCCAGAAATGTGAATTGTTCTTACTAGACATCGATATGACGATGATGTTGATTTTTGCAGCGTTGCGCTCTGTCTAGTTGTTCTATAATTAACATGGAATTCTCCTTTTTGTAAATTTCAGTACTTCCTCAAATCCTTTATGTTGCTCTCCTTCCTCAATTACTAATTTCCAGACGACACCGTTCTAATCGAAAACATCATGGCTCCACAACCATACCGTGCTAAACAAATGTCCATCTTGGAGGAGGAGATGATGGAGCTTTCAGCTCTGAAGGAGGTGCAGCAAGCATCAAAAAAATACATGGCGCCAACAGTAACCGAACAACGGGAAATTGACTCCCGATCGATTTATGTGGGAAATATCGATTGGAATTCGACTGAAAAGGAAGTAGAGGAGTTTTTCGGAAAATGCGGGCAAGTGTTACGCGTTACGATCCCCAAGGACAAGTATACCGGACGCCAGAAAAAGTAGGTTTGCTTCTTACTCATTTTTCCAATAATAAGTCTAATTTTCAGCTTCGCATATATCGAATTTGCGGAAGTGGATTGTGTGGCAAATGCTCTCCTGCTCACAGGATCGATATTTCGAAACAGGCCAATCTACGTATCCGCGAAAAGGACAAACGTGCCTGGAATGGGAGCCACGCCACAACAGAAGCCTGTCCACAGATCAGGGCATAAACCGGTCGTATGTGTAAAATATATTTACGTCAATGGGCCTGCTCCGAGACAAGGGTCGAGATCAAAGAGATTCCAGCCATATTCTAAAATGTGACTCATCTCTAGGCAGTGTGCGGACGTGGCAAAGTTATAAATTAATAATTATCCATATTTCTTTCACGGTTTAACCATTATCACTTGATCTCTTGTAACCCTTAATATTAATAATTCCTCGTGCTATTTATTTAATAAAAATGTTTTTTTTTCGAAAATTGATTTAAAATATTAACGTTCAAAAAGCTTTAATAATTATGATCCCGCAGAAATGTGACTTCAGTAAAAGGATGCGACGTTCTTTTAGTTAGCAGGCAAACCGTCTTCATCGGGAAAAAGCATAGCGTTATTCAAACGGGCAGAATCAGTGCAGAGCCGGCACTAGTATTTCATCAACTTGCAAAATCGATGCGAATGATCTATTCCGAATGAGCTGTGCAACAGCCGAAAATTCTGAGCATTGGCGAAGTTTCGAAAATGTAATCCAAAAATAATTTCGAAACCAATGTGAAACTATCGCTATTTGGGAAATAGAATGCAGGGAACTTGGGTATACTAAACTAAATCGTAGAAAATTAAATTATCGGACCTTATATGCCATCCAAAGACTCATTTCTATGTATAAGCCGAAGTTAATGGAACTGTTTTGATTTCCTTGCTCCATATCCTTATTTGAGATCCAGATTGCACGCTTTTTGACGGTCAAACACCTATTGCTTGCTATTATAAAAATATTTCTCTTTCAATATTGTGGATTGCGCATTACGGGATCGGCCTGCAAAGATAAGCTATGCTCAGTTTTTGCAACAGCTTGCCACGTTTCCGTCAGGAGTAAAGAAACTGAGTTATTTCTCTATTTCCCCAAATTTGGAACGTCTTTTGAACACTGAAGTGAGATATAACAAGATGTAATGTGGCCAGTTGTCGGGTCATATACGGTATGTGGCGATACTTCCGTTTGTTTAGGGGCTGTTCAGTTACGCGGTGCGTTCCAACCATTTCTCATCGATTGCTACATTCGAACCGTAAATGAGCGTTGCTCCGCCTTCTCATGACCTAGTTCTAGATGAGTGTCAGCGTGCACAGTCTCCTCTCATTCATTGTCCCTGTTTTCTTCTCAGCTAGTTGGTTACTCTAACTGAACGGTTAAACCATATTGCTCTTTCCCTTTATTTCCTTCATCTGCTCATAATACATTCTTTTTTTTTTGCTTTTTTCAGACTTATCAACGTGCTAAAATGGTTGTTACAATCGCTATCGACGCTCCACTATCCGCAGGAATCCGGAAATCCAAGAATCTTAAGAAAAACACAATTAAGAAGACGTCACAAGTATTCAAAAAGAAGTCTTTTGAAGAGGGCACGTCTTCTGGAACTCGAAAACGTCAAAGTGGAGGTCTGCAGAAAACCGAAAGATTCAACAAAAAATCAATTCCATTGAATGGTAAGAGAGAAACAAAATTTAATATTGTCTCCTACTCTCGATCATTTCAGGCTGCCGCAAAGTGCGAATCAATATATCAAATCTTGCTCCAACAGTGCTCTCAGATGATCTTCGTCAGCTTATTGAAGATTTTCAGCTTCTAAATGTTTCTGTGAATTTCAACGAAAATGGGAAACCCGCGGAAACTGAAGAGATAACTCTCTCCAAACGACACGCCAACCTTCCTGTGGAGAAATTTTCTGGAGTTGCTCTAGACGGAAAGGAAATGAAATGTGCAATTATTGACAGAGCCAACATTTCGAATCGTGTCAAATTCCCAGAAACTTCAAGAAGAATCTCGAATGGAAAAGCAAGAACTCCAAAGAAGCAACAGAAAAGAGCAATGACATCTGCTCAGAAGAAGGGTCCGAGAAAGCACAGGAGAGAGAGTAAACCCAAAAAGACAATCGAAGAGTTGAATGCCGAACTCGACGCCTACATGGCACGTTCTCATTGAATTCTTTTGTTTGTAATTCACTAATATTCGTTTTAATTATTTAATAAATTTGTCTGATAATAGCACTTGTTCATATTTCGAAACCATTCTGTTATTTAATAAAAACAAGGGCTCGTGTAGATTCGGAAACTTCATCAAATATACGAATTTCATTAATATTCTGCTTTCTCTCAAAAATACGAAAATCAATGAAAAGACCACCATTAGCCATGACTCGATGAATGCCTGTTTTAGTGTCGGAGAACAGCTGTACAGTGTGGTCAATATCTATAGGACCCCCCCCTCTAATTGGGGTCTATCCGGAGAACGAAAAGAGATATCAAAAATCTGTAAGCGCCATTCGATTTTAAACACAAAAGTACCCCGGAGCCAAAATTTCATGAAGATACCACTTTCCAGGATTCTGTAACAACAAAAAGGTGCACTGCAAGTGGTCAATATCTATAGGACCTTATTGAAAACTGAAAAGGAATGGCAAGAAAAACTTCAAAACGAACAAAATTTTAATAAATGTTTCTCCTCCATTCTTTTGGATCACTTCAATCAAACGATTCGGCATGCTGGCGACCATATTCTTGAGAACAGCGCTGCTGATGAGGTCCCACTCCGATTTCACAGCTCTTTTTAGATCGTGTACAGTGTTGTACTGACGGCCGTTATGGTACACACGTCGAACCAAGTATCCTCAGACATTCTCAGACAGACAAGACTGACCCACTCAAATATATCAAAAATAAAAAATTAGGATGCGAAGAAGTGATGAAAGATGGACAAACTGATACAAGAATGAGTACCTCGAGATCAAAAACGATCTGTCGGACGACCCCCCATGAGATGGTCCGACTCACTACGAAAAGAAGTCTCAATATATCGAGGAAATCGACTTGGACCACTATCGCCCAAGATCGCAAGGCATGGTTAGCCATTGCCTCCGTGCCCACACAAGCCATTGACGGATCGACTAAGTACGTAAGTAAGTAAGTAAGTGCTGTTTTGTGTTGAAGATTTCCCGAATTCTATGATTATCTCAAGAATCATATTCTCGCAAACATGGAATATCAAAACTATATTTAGAACGATACTAATTTAGTCTAGTGATTGTTTGCAGACGCGCATCGAAAACACAGTGATCAACTAAACGCACCAAATTGTGGAGCATCGTGACTTTGTCCCCCCCCCCCCCTCCCCCCACCGCTACACCAACATATACAGTACACAGTAGTCGGCCAATGAGATCATTTTCCTCTTTTTTTAAATTTAAAAACATCAGAAGTTTCCTTTACTTTCTTAATATGTACAGTACCGTGCAAAGGGTTGTCCACTCTGTGGTTTTCGAGTACCGATATGGAGCCAAAATTTTTACCAGCTGTTTCTAAGAAGGTTTGACGGATTGTGGGCAAATTTCATAAATAAACAACCAAAAGTATTGTTTTGAGCTCATAATGTTTCTGGGAGCAAATCAGATATTTCACTTTTTTCAGAGAAGAGCTAGTAAATAGGAGGTAACTGCGAAAACGTTGCAATGAGCCAGAAAAGTGCTCCAGTTTGGTTTTTTTCGATTAAAAAATTTTTTTTCATCGATTTTTAACATAAAATCTATCGGTTCATTGCGATTTCACCCGGCAAAACGATTTGTAAATGAAGAAATAAGCAATAAAGACAGTTGCCAAATGATCAATGATTAATTGTAAACCCTCGAAAATCGATGGCAACTTGACATCTTCTAGGTTTGTCAGAACAGACTGTGGAATCTGAGTCCATGTAGTCTCAAACGGAGAATTTTACGTCGGCGTTTATAGCATTTCACTTGCTCTCGACGCTCTACAAAACTTGTTCCCACTGACTTTGAGTCCAGCTGAGATGAACTCCCTCCAAGGCCTCACGATCTCCTCGATTGCAGTCAAAGATGATCGGCTTTTTCACAGGTCTTCTTTCAAAGAATTCAGCATCATTTAGGCGACGCCGGATTGTTTCGACGCTTGCCACGGGTGATTTACCGGGGAAAGCGGATTGAGGACTGCGGCGGCATTCAGACAATTGTTGCTACGATGTTTCTATCCTTTAGATGGTTCGAAAAGCAAGTCGCTGAGTGCCTTTTCTACACTGGTTGCTCGTCTTGAGCCTTGCAGCGCTTAAAAAAATTTCCAGCAGTTGCTGCAGAACTGCTCAGCAAAATAGAAGCCTGTCTGATTCAGTCAATACCAAGAAGATGTCGAGCTTTTCGATTCTCGATGGTTTGATACTAAGTACTGATGTATCGGGTTCACTTTTTCTCGACACTGCAAAATTCATTTTCACTGACTGACAAAACCAAACTGACAAAACCAAAAAGAGAAATTATAGTAGCCGCTGTTGTAGTTGTTCTATTTTATGATTTCCCTAAGCTTTATCCCGGTAACTTGCAGTCGTCGGGGTTTTTTTTTTGCATTGGCCCGATGCTTACCAAATGCCGTAAGGTACGCGGTTCCCAGACGATGACGTGCCACCATGTCTACTTTACGGCGTTTGATCTTAATTTGCAGATCACTAAGATCAACAATTTGCGAGATTGATAGAGGAACAATTGTTGAACTTGAGAACATTTATAGAAGAGGCGTTGATGGGTTTGACCGGCCGCCCGTCGTTCTCCATACATTGGCTCCACATAGCCATTCAGAGCCAAACCAAACGATTCATACCGGAAATCGTCGAATAGGACTCACTCGGTGGATCAAGATTGGAAATCTGCTCAAAGAGCAACTTGAGGTCTTCCTCGTGAGCAACTTCTTGTAGCATTAGCATCTGCAAATTCGAAGGTCTTACGTCAATACAGCTTAATAAAAAACCGATCAATTCACAGAGCTCATAACAGGCAACAAGCCAGGATCGAATATTCTGTGGGACGCCCAAAGAAGTCGTTGTAGACGTAACGTGTGAAAACCTTTAACTCCTTGCTCGAGATATTCTCTTATTGACGGGCGGGGAGGGGGGACTTCCTTTAGTTGAAATTATTAGATAATTCTCGAGTTACATGGAACAATTTGAGAATCTGAAATCTCACATCTTAAAGAGATTCAAATTCAGAAATAAACGGAATACTATAAAACTGTAAGCGCTGCTTAAATGCTGATCAAACCATAAAACATATGATGGCCAGCCTTGTCTCTCTCTTTCTCTGTGCATCACTCTCCGATTTGACCATCAGACTACATTGAGCTATTCAAAAGTATTTCAATTTCGGCGACATTTAAGTCTTTCAGATAATGAAATTTCTGTCAGTATGTTCCAATCATTTGCCAGGATTCAATGTTCCCAAAGTGAAACACTAAACTGGCAATCTGAATCTGAAAAAAAAACTATCTGAAAAATAAGAAATGCAGGCTGGTTTTGCGATTTTCTGTATAGCTGTTCGAGTTAGAAAGTTATGCACCTTTAAATTTAGATTCTGGAGAAAATAGACTGTTTGATTTCTTCTAAATTGCAGTTTTTCTTCCGATCTTTCAAGTACATATACATTATTCAATTTTTCATTCATTTATTTTCGATTAGGGAATAATATTGAAATCGATAATAACGATGATTGGCTAATAATCGATAAACCATGGTGAAGAAAATTTGGAAATCCGATTTTTTATGCGATTTTTACCCGTACTATTCTGAATGCGATGAGCTCCAAAATGAAATGGGGGGTTTTTTTTTTTCAGATTTTAATATCATCCTCGTTCTTTGAATACTTCACGGCTGTCTCGTCTTCTGTCCATTTTGCTGGTTTGTCAGTGAAGAAGATGAAGGAGAGGAAGTTTGCCTGTAAGTATTCAGCGTTCGGTAAACTGGAAATCAGAAGAGATGAGCTTACAAGGAATGAGAATCCGGCAAGAGTTATAAACACATGGCACCATTGAGTTTGGTTGGATTCGTCTGTGACGAAGAACGAAACAAGTGCTGGCCCGGAAAACAGCGCGATGCATTTGGTGAATTGGATACAAGATATGACGATCGATGAAAACTGTCTGAAAAATGCGAAACTCGATGGGACTAGGTGGCAGACGCTTACCTAGCATGGAATGTTCCACACTTGTAGAAACCGCCGCTGTTGAAGCTAATGAAACACTCCAAAATAGCCAAGCAGACGACTGCAGAGATGTTGTGCTCAGGTGGGATGAAACTATAAATAGAATCGTGAATAACGGCTGATTAGAAACCACAAACCCGAAGATAATAAAGGAAATTCCGACAAAACCAACGGCCAGCGTGTTGAAGACGTGGATCTTGGCTCGCTCCGATAAGCATCTGAAAGTTTTATTCAAACGACAATGATGCAAGGAAACACGCTGATAACCACGACTCACTTCGTCTTGTCACTCAAGAAGGCGCAGACAAATCGGAACGGTAAGTGGATAGCAATCAGGAGTCCAAGATAGAAGCCAATGATTTTGATCTGAAATTCATTCAGTTCAAGCATCGATTCTATTCCATTGCATTGCTCTTACATCAAATTTCAAGACGCTTCTGAAGTAGATTGGAGCATACGTGGCAATCAGAATCAATGTGGAGAGCTCTGTGAAGGCGCACAACCAGACCGTCAAAATGACAGGACTAGTGAAAATTGCCTTGTACGGTACTTTCATTGCATTTTTGATATGAGCTTCTGACTTGTTTTTCTGAATGCATCCGAGCTCTTTGGTGCTGACGCTCTTATGGTAACTTGGTTCATCTTTGTATATCAAAACCCAAAGAACAAATACGATTCCGCATGCGATCGCGTGGATGTAGAAGCTCCATTTCCAGCCAAGGCTGCTCGCACAGATCTGGAATTACACAACGGTATTACTGAATAGCTTGAGGAAACTACAAACCACTCCACTTGCTCCGTTTGTTACAATTGAGGCGATTGAGGTGAATGATGTGAGAGTTGCGATGAAAATGGCAGTCTCGTCAAGTGGAGCCCATTTCGAGATAACTATTCCAATGGCAGCGAAGTCCGCTGAATAGGCGACACCCTGCAAGTCACGGATTCTCGGAATTCAGAAAAGTGCTCCTTGCAACATACCTGTAAGAATCTTAAAACGAGGAAGATCCACATTGACTGACTCGCCGCCCACGGTGTTAATCCAGTTGTAGCCGCCGAAAGAGCGCCAGCTACGAAAAACGGGAGTCTGGAAATACGATGCGAGGTGTTTCGGCTGATAGGTGAATAGACGAACCTTGCTCCATACTTCACGTATAGAATGTTTATTGGGAATGTTCCGACTATGGTTCCAAAGGCCACCGCCCAAAGAATGTACTTCTTTTCTGACGGAGTGTAGTCGTATGCGCTTTTGACCGTCTGAAAACAAATCTGTTCTGGAAGCGACAACTGTTTTAATATTCGAGAATAGGCAGCAAGCTCGAATAAAGATTCCGCTTCTAAATTCCAACACAGCGCTTCCAGATTCTTTAAACTTACGCCATTATACTCCACAGTCTGGCTCATATCATCTTTCATGCAGATGAATGTGAAATTGATAATAATATAATTGGAGCAAACGGAGACCAAACATAAGAAGCTGATGACGACAATGACGATGCGAAAGTAGTTTCCCCACAGCCGTATCATGGTTTTTTTCTGAAAAGAAAACCGAAGTCATCGGAGAACGCGAGTTGGGAAGGAAGATGAAAAGAAAAAACTTTTTGATTTTTGAAAACAAGTTTATCTTTTTTTTTGCCTAACAATAGGTAGAAATGGCGAGCGAAGTGATGGTACTGATACGGTGTTGTGAGAATTGTTAAGTTTTCTGAAGATGAGAATTCTTATAGAACATTTTTCCATCAAACACACTTCAAACCAAATAAAGAATAAAGAAATAGCGATTTATTAATAAAGAACCGTATCGTTATATTTTGTTTTGCATTAGCGTTCGTTTTTCTGAAATTCCGACATGAACGGCGGCGGAAGAATAAGAAGAATAAGAAAAGTGACCATTCTAGAGTGACGTCTTCAATGAACAATGAGAAATGGATGGATGGATACGGTAGAAGGAGAGCAGCGGAAAAGCAAGAGCAATTCTTTATTTCCAAAAGCAATTTCAGGTTTTCTAGCAGAAATGTAAAAGTTGAAGCTTCGGGAGGTATTCAACTATTTAAAAAGGGAATTTTAAGAATTCTGGAAGCTTGAAGGAAAGAAGCCTAGAAGAAGAGAATTTTCAGATAGGTCTTGTAGTTCGCCATTCTGGCAAGAAGGTCGCTTGATTTATAAACGATTTTTTTGACGCGAAACAAAAGAAGAAAGACTGAAAAATGATGGGGGTGGGGGGATCAAAATTGTGTTTTTTTTAATGCGCTTTTACTCAGAACAACGTGTTCTTTATCGGAGACCTATCGGATTGTGATTTTAAAATACCTAAATAGTAGTTTCGGTTGGAACATAACACGCCTTCCCTACAAAAGTCACATTTGGTCTTGACAGATCTTGCGATCAATAGACAAATGTGTGTGATATTTTAGCCAACCAGTTCACTCCGATCACATTTGATCACAAGGTCGTTTCTTTTTTGAAGAAAGTATTCAGATATGTAGTTCATTTTCATTTTCAGAACAATGAAGCGCAGAATAATGAAAGGCTGGAAGGAAACGGAATGAATTAGTTTTGGCGGCTCTTGTTTCATCGTTCATTCGTTTTTATTCTTTATTCTTTTAAATACAAATTCAAAACCCGCTTCTGGTGCAACAAAACATAGAACAGAGCATTCAATTTGAAGCTGTTGATGGTTCCTCATCGATGACGTCGTTATGGCTGTTCAGAATGCCTTCTGAAACTTCTGGTCGGTGAGTCCGAACTTTATAATCGGAAACCCTGAAAACTCTCTCAGTTAACTAATGATCCGTTCGTTTGCACAGCTCACATCACAATCGCCAGTGGAATGAGCAAGAGGGCAGCACTTATCAGGTAGAGTAGTCCTGGGAAGAACGACAACGTCTTCGGATAGAGATTGTTGTAAATCGAAGTGGCGACGAGCGTTGTGATGCCTTCCAATAACGATATTACAGAGAAGATTTTACCTGGAATATCAAAATATTAGAGTTGGGCTCATGGAGGTCTTCTCTCAAACCTTGCTCCTGCATATCTATAAGTGAAGAAATGAATGCTCGGAATCCGGTGGAAACAAATCGATTGAACATGACAACCACTGAAAGATTGTGTGCTTATAATCTTATGTTGGATCAAGCTCATCGTACTAATTCAATGGCTCTGGCCACTATTTCAGCCCGCTGGATCATCTAGACTTGTAGGCCCACTCTTTGTTAAAGCAGAAGGCTTCTCCTTATCCTTAAGGCGCCGTCAAAGGTGTTTCTATTAGCGTAATCTACTTGCATTTGATTAGCAATCTTGGCAAGACTATTTTAATTGGGTGACTTCCGAAATTCAATTTTAAAATAGAAGAACTCTTCTAGAACGCTTGCACTCCACTGATAGGGGAATATAGGGAAACAATCATTGTTTTGGTCGGCTCAATGCTCATTTTATGAGATAATTTTGCACTTTTATTGCATTTGAAGCGCATCCAATTTCACTAGGCCTTAAAATCTTCATAAGCTTAAAATCTGATTGGATTCTGAAATATGGAATTCGGGAATTTTCAATACAAATAATACTCTTAGCCAGAAATTTGTGCATTTGGTTTCGAAGCACAATTTCATATAGATTTTTGTTAACAAAAGATGTGAGCCCACAAGCTTCCGAAAAGCGCCTCAGGATTCGGCACATCTTTGGAGGACCTCAGAATTACAGAGTGATCATCAAAGGAAGCTGTTTGAAAAGAGCATCTAGGTTTCTTATTTCCCTTATTTCCCTTGTTAGAAAGTTAGAATTTGACGCGGAATTTGAAGAAATTGAGATCCTTCTAGATTCTGAAGGAGGTGCTCCGGATCAAAGGAGTTGCGATGTATACTAGTGGATTGTGAGCTCTGGTGTAAACGAGCTCAGCTCGAAAAGGACTAGCGCTTTGTAGATTTTAGATTTCAGATTCCTTACCGCTTTATTATAAATGTGAAAAAGCAAATTCATTTAAAAAATTGACGCTTTGTGAGCTCGGCAACTCGCCGGGCCTTCTTCACTTTTCGACACTTTTCAGACATCAGTTTTCATTTTAATAAAGTGATATCATCAAACTAGGTTCATGGCGAACAATCCGTTCTCGCGTTAACACATGAACACCTCCAGAAATGTGAATTTTCACGTGAAATCTGTATCACAAAGCGCGTGTAGGGGGAGGAGGAAGGGTTGCCGCATGGAGGTTGCCCCGTGCCACGGAAGGTTTCAACCTTATCTAATCAGTGCATACCAGAAGCGATGATCTGAGAGATAGTCAGATAATAGGCATGCGAGAGAGCGTGTGCGAGGGCGGCTAGCGCCATGATCTTGTGTTTCTAGCTAATCTCACCCACACGCGAATCATTTCCCGTTTTTGAAATTTGTTGTTTTTGTGAGTGATTATACGTGATGATTTACAGGCGCCCCATCGCCGGCCTTGGTTCGTTCGTTTAAGAAATGTGATGTCAGAGCAAGTGAGCATGAAAAGCGCTGAAAATTGGCTCAGAAAACATTGCTGAAACTCGAATTTCTTCCAAAAATCAGAGGTTTTCAGTTGCTCAATGCCTCAAAATCGTGAAGATGGAGAATGGGCTATAAATGGGTGTAGACCAGAAAAGGGCGGAATTCCGGATTCCGCATTTTGTTTTCAGGATTCCGAGTTCCCAAAATCCAATTCCGCCCTATTCTGGTGTAGACCCTATGCACTAGAAAATGAAGATGACTGTCAGAAGTCTTCAGATTCCCACAAAATTTCCACTAACCTGCAATTGAATACGCCATCGCTTCATTCTGCACAAAAGCAAACATGATCAAGGAGATCATCTTGAAGAACAATCCGAGGGTGGCCAACATTCCATCCGACATCAACTTCATGCGCAACAGCGGATAGAGCAGCAGCACCGCTGCCGTAGTGATGCCATAGGAAAGACCCGAGAACCAGCCGTATTTCTTGTCTCCCCATTTCAGCTCATACCTCAGATACGAGTACTGGATGTCTGAGAGGCCGGAGAAGATGAGCATCTCAACGCCGAACGCCAGAAGGTTGAGTACGAGAATGAGGCGGTATGGACGAGACTTGGTGAGTACTCGATAGAACTCACGGACTACCGTAACCAGCTGCTTGCCCGTTGTGGAGATTAGAGCTTCAATGAGAATAATTTAGAATGGTGAAAATCGATGTACTCTGCCATTTCGGGGCTCACTATTCGGAGGGTCATTCATTATCAGAGAAGGGCGGAATTCCGGATTCCGCTGTTTTTTTAATTCCGTCTTCCAGATTCCAGATTCCGTGAAAAAATTTTTTTCCACTTTCTGTTTTCCGGATTCCGAGTTCCCAAAATCCAATTCCGCCGTTTTTTTCATTCCGTCTTCCGGATTTGAGATTTCGTGAAAAAAATTTTGCCCCGTTTTCCGTTTTCCGGATTCCGAGTTCCCAAAATCCAATTCCGCCCTACTCTGCAGAGAAGGGCGGAATTTCGGATTCCGCAGTTTTTTTCATTCCGTCTAACAGAGTTCTAATATTATTTGAGAATTGTCGTGCCAACTCAACTCACAAGTATGCTCATCAGGTCGCACCGGCTCGAACTCAGTCTCCTTGGCGAGGAGCAAAAGATAGACGAGTGCAAGGAGTTGAAGAGCAAGAATAATAAGGAATGTTACAGCGTATCCACATGCTCTGTAAAATGAGTAAAATCTCTTTCTTCACGGCTCTCTTATACCCACTCTCTTATAGTTCCAGACAACGCGAATCCAACGGTTCCACCCAACCCTATGGCTCCTTCAACTGCTGCGATACGGTAGCTGCGATAGCGGAGCATGCTCGTTTTCACTCCATAAGTCAGAGTGGTGGCTGGAAATGTTCATTTCGATGTTGAAATCTGCCGTTGCACATACAGTACTGGCCATAAAGGTATAATATTGTCGAAAAACCATAATATTATACCTTTATGGCCAGTGTACAGCTTACTGTACAGAATGAGCACCGGCAAGAAGAGCAAGCTAACTTATGTATATATCTGAAAGAGCTGACAATGCTTCTGGAACAGGAAAGACTGTGGGCACTGTAGATTTCCATGTTTCTGGCTTGATCTTTCTTCAGAAGCCATGACACAAAATACTCAAAAAATTGAATTTTTTTTCTTGAAAACTTCAAAAATTTCAAAAATTTTCAAATATTTACAACATTAAACATGAAATATCAATAAACAGTCTTGAAAATGGCCTGTTTCCGACGCGCGAATCAACATTTCATGATCACTGTTCTATTGCTAAACAGTAGTTGAGAGATTGTGTTCAAACTGACATATAATTGCGATGAAACCACCACAAAGTCCGAAGATCGCATCGCTGATAAGCAGGAAATAGACCGAAGTGTGAATGAAATACGATTGGAACACGTAGTTTATGGTGCCGAGAATGCAGCCAACATATGGTATGATCAGCGGAATTTTGATGCTCCAGTAGTCGGTGGCTGAAAATTTTGAGCTCGTCGGGTTTCTACAATTAATAGAGGTTTGCTTGTATTATAAATTTCAGTCAAATTGAGAAATCCGCCAGATCTGAAAGATCATGTACAAAATATATATATATAATTCGATTTTTAACTCACATTTATTAATTTTGAGATTGACTAAATGAGCTACTAGAAACTGTGATTCTCTGAAAATGTTTGTCTGAAATCTTCACATCTAAATCTATAATTTTATAGCTGAATACTGCCTTCTGAGGATTCCAGCAACACATATGTCTTAATTTTCGCAGCGGAAATTCAGATTCTCTGAAAATTCTGACTATTTTCAGAGATTTTTCAGCGTTATCAATTTTACTGTCGCAGAAACTTGAAGCTTAAAATCCTGATTATTCTTGCTCCATATAGCTTGAGCCTGTTATTTTAAGATCATAAATTGAAAAATTACTGCAATTTTCAAGTGTCATTTTGACTTTCAGACTATAAAATGGCAAAAAAAAACCAAAAAAGAGCAGTTTGATGAGCACTGTAACTTGTCTCTTAAATTTGCATAAGCGAGCAGGATACGCAAAGTTTGGGCAGCGCTGCTCAAAGAAGGTGCAATGCTAGGAATCTGGTTTCCTAGCTACTGACTTCCGGGCAATCGCAGCCGTTTATTTCTCCATTCTAAGGCTTTAATTTGAACGAAATTTCGTCTTCGTCTTCGTCTAGAATTCGTCTAACTTGCGTTTATTGCGTAAGACGAATGCAAGACGAACTGGAAGACAAATGAAGACTAGCGGCCCCCCCTCTCTCTCAAACCTTGATCATTCCTTGTCCAAACGATGCTCAATATTGTCCAACCCCGCCCCACCGCCTACCAACTAAGCGCAAGAGCCAGTTTTCAGCTTTCTGCCCATTCCTTGCCCAATAATTATTTTTGAGACATTTTATATGACGCTGCTCACTAAAAAAAACATATTTAAACCTCAAAAGAGCTTCAATCTGGAAATTCTGAAATTTTGTATTATTTTCTTCAATTTCTACCCGCCACCACAGCTTGAAATTCAATGTTTAAAAGAGAACGTTTTAGAAAAATTTGTTTGAAATAAATTTCTAATTTTCTAATTTCTTTTTCGCAAAAAAAAACCAAATAAAACCAGTTATTTTAGATTTATTTAAAGCGTTTGCCCATCTCGACTTGCCATCTGAATTTTCAGTTCCAGATAGCTCAATGAAGGGAATGCTACTGGAAAAGTGCGTGTTTCAGTGAAAAAGTTATGGAATTCGAGAGCTCTCAATTCATTGCGCTTGACTGAGATTTTGGAAAACCGGTTTCAACAACGAAATTCTGGTTTTAAGTGTGACGTTTCCTCACAAACATTTTCAGATTATTTCTACTCCAGTTATCTTATTTAGAGTCTGAAAGTTTAGGATTTTCAGCGGAAGCTCCTTTGAAAATTCAATTTATTTTTTCAAATGAAGCCTCTTTCAGGTTCACTTCATTGGTATCTATCAGAGAAGGGCGGAATTCCGGATTCCGGATTCCAGATTCCGTGAAAAAAATTTTATTCCGTATTCCGTTTTCCGGATTCCGAGTTCCCAAAATCCAATTCCGCCCTACTCTGGTATCTATATGATAACCAATCGCTACCGTACTCTGTCGTCTTTTAAAGGCTCACCTGCTCCTAGCAACAAAGTTGTCACCAGTGACGGACAAAGAAGAGTCAGTGAAGAGATGAAGTAGAAGTGATTGGCGGCGCTTTGCACATCTTTGTCGTCGTAATAGGCAGCCACGTCACGACAGAATGTGACATTCTGAAGCAGTGAATTATCATTTTGGGGAAATTCGAGAACTATCGGTTGACGACTATTCGTGAAATGCGAAAAGATAGAACTGTG
Source organism: Caenorhabditis inopinata (assembly GCA_003052745.1). Taxonomy (NCBI): domain Eukaryota; kingdom Metazoa; phylum Nematoda; class Chromadorea; order Rhabditida; family Rhabditidae; genus Caenorhabditis; species Caenorhabditis inopinata. The sequence continues at coordinate 19,512,983 of AP018154.1, forward strand.
ATGTTTTTCAGATTTCTGATGCTAAAGAGGACAGCAAAAAACAGCGTATCGAAGTTTTTTTAAAGATCGATTTGAATAAAAATGCACAGAATGCGGCGCTAGGAATGAAAATAGTCTTACAGCTTTATTCTAAGATCAAACTCAGTAATAAAAGAGCAAAGATTCTGTGATAAAAGTTGTCAAAATGCTTCTATTTCAGCAAAAATCCACACGTCTAGGCGAAACTTTGAATGTTAACAAGCCTAGCACAAATTTACAACAAATCTACGCCAAACTTCGAAAGTTCGCATGTCTTGCACAATTCTGTCACAAATCTAGACCAAACTTTGAAGGTTCAAAAGTCTAGCACAAGTTTATAACAAATCTAGGCCAAACTTCAAAGGTTCACATGTCTAGCACAATTTTACAACAAACCTAGGCCAAATTTTAAGGATTCACGAATCTTGGCCAAATCTTCCACAATTCTGGGCCAAAGTTTGAAGGCTTAAAGCCTACCACAAGTTTATAACAAATCTAGGCCAAACTTCGAATGCTCACATGTCTTGGCCAAGTTTTCCACGATTCTAAGCCAAAATTCAAAGGTTCACAAGCCTAGCACAAGTTTACACCAATTCTAGGCCAAACTTTAAGGGTTCACAAATCTTGGCCAAAAATTCAAAAAATCTAGGCCAAACTTTGAGATTCACAAATCTAGCACAAGTTTACAACAAATTCAGGCCAAACTTCGAAGGCTCACATGTCTTGGTCAAGTTTTCCACAATTCTAGGCCAAACGTTGAAGGATCACAAATCTTGACCAAGTTTTCCATAATTCTAGGCCAAACTTCAAAGGTTCACAAGCCTAGCACAAGTTTACAACAAATTTAGGCTAAACTTTAAAGGTTCACAAATCTAGCACAATTCTAAGCCAAAGTTTAAAGGTTCACAAATCCAGCGCAAGTTTACATCAAATCTTGGCCAAACTTTAAAAGTTCACAAATCTAGCACAATTCTAAGCCAAAGTTTAAAGGTTCACATATCTAGCACAAGCCTTGGCCAAAGTTTGAAGGCTTAAAGCCTAGCACAATTTTACAACAAACATAGGCCAAACTTTAAAGGTTCACAATTCTTGGCCAAGTTTTCAACAATTCTAGGCCAAACTTTGAAGGTTACAGATTGCCAGACAGAAATTTTCAGATTCCTACAAATCCCGAAACACAACCCCCGTCTACAGCCTTTAACCACTTTAAAGAGTGGCAGAGATCATTTCGGCAAGTTGCCGAAAAATTGCCGTTTTGCAGCAAGCTGCACTTTTCAGTTTTGCAAGGCAATTTGCAGAATTCCACCAAAACTTGCACTTCTGCACTTAAGGCAAGTTGCCAAAAGTCATGGCTCACATACCTGCTCGTACTTTTTCAGACACTCCTTTTCGTATATCAGATTCTGGAAAACGGGATAGTTGAGATAGGAGCCAAACATGTACAGAAACAGCGGAATTTCCATTCCCAGCAGTCGAAGATAACGAATCATTTTGCAGCGGAAATGTGATCTAAAACCGATGAATCAGATGACGTATATTGGTTGAGAAGGTGGTTTGGGAATTGAAGGAAAATGAGAAATTCCGCTTAAAATGAAAACAAAGAAAACAGGAATAGTAAAAGAAATTTCTGATGGCTTGTTTATTTCGATGGAAGAATTCAAACCAGACAAAGAGAGATGCGTGTCACGGACAAAACAGACCGGCGGCAAGGAGTGCGAGAGATAGACGGAGACGCAGTGAGAGGAGCAATACAACGGAACAGCAAGACCACAGCCAGGTTAGACGGTTTTTGGTGTTTTCATTAACATGAAATTTCACACGAAAGTGAGATGTGCATTCAAAAGTCTTTAATTCCAACTGTGGCTCTTCGGGTGCCAATGCAATTGCGCTCTGTTGAACAAGGAATGGAACCCTAGCTTTTAGGCGGCTAAAGCGTACTTGCACCTCTGTTTTCTTTTGAAACGGAAATGATTCTTGCAAAATGAAAAGGTTTTTCAATGAAAGCTAACTCATTCGGCTGCAACTTTTGTCCTTGCTAAAAATGTGCGATGCTGATAATTCAACTAGGAGCATGGCCAAATGATAAAAGGAACTTACAGAGAGTACAGACGCAGACGGCAAATGGTCTAGTTAAATGGGGGGGGGGTACGGCAATTAATATTACAGTTCAACTTGTGATCTGCACGTAGATATTTTTAGATATGAAGCCGCAATGTGATCTGTTAATTTATGGATTCTATAGTGCAGCAGGTCTTTCTTTCTTTCTAAAATACACTAAAATGGTAAGAAAATGTGAAAAAAAAAGTAATTAACATTCAGCGATTACTGCGGCCGATGTTTTTCTAGGCTACGAACCGCGACTCCTGCTACCTTCGACCTCTCGTGGTCCTGAGTTTCCAGATCCAGCAATAATCTTCACACATAGTTTCTGTATGAGATGACCTAGAGTTCGGCTTTGGGACGATTGCAAGCTGGCGGCCAAAGAAGGTGCAAACTGCCCAAATCTGGCTCCCTAGCTGCCGATTCCTGGGAAATCGCAGGCGCAGTAGCAATATCTCTAGGAGTTCCCCGCCTTGCCCAACCCACGTCCGACGATGTCCGCTTGAGATTCTCCAGTATTTAAAAATGGCTCGAGACCGCATGGAGTGCATCACAGAGCACTTTTGCAACTGCACTTTTTGGAAAGTCGGAAGTTTGGTTTTTTCAAAAGTTTCATTTTAAATCAGCGAAAGAAGCGTAGGCGACATTCGAGTGACCGCAGAACGAGAGTGAGTCGACTACCGATAAATTGTCAAACAATTTTTCGGGTTATTTCCCGGCTTGTAGACCAAAGGCATCAAAATTCTCACAGCCAAAGTCATTTTTGACCTGCCGATCTCCTTGATCTACATGTTGCAGTTGGCGCCAAGAGCGCGATACTGACGTGTTTATGGACTCAGGGCGGCGCGAAAAAACACAAAGGAGGAAGTTTTGTTTTTGGAAGTTACCGCAGTTTTTATCTTACAACTAATTAAAGGATTTTCCTATTGCTGCTGTGGTTCCTGTTTCTCATACTTTTGCTGGATCTCGACTGGATATGCGCAAGACGCAAGGTATTTCGTCAGACGTTGTTGGGCCTTTTGAAAGACGGTCTTACTTACTTAGATACTTACTTAGACGCCCGTAGTCGGCTGGGAGTCGTCCCAGCGGCGGGCACATGCTTTCCATCGGCTTCGGTCTTGGGCGGCTTGGGCCCAATGTTGTTGGGGAGTGTTGAGTGACTTGAACGCGTCACTCCAGCGTGTGGCGGACTTCCGAGTGTTCTCTTCACGTCCCGTGGGTACCAGAAGGTTGATCTTGTTGTCCAACGATCGTCTTGTCTTCTTACAACATGCCCGGCCCAACGATGTTTTGCTCGTCGGATGTAGGTGACGGCATCTTGGATTCCAGATTGTTGTCGGAGGTCGGCGCTCCTGAGACCTTTGTCGAACTGTTCGCGGCGGTTGGTTCCCAGCAGAGTCCGTTCCAGTGCTCGTTGAGTCCGAGTGATGAGCATATCCGATGTTTTGTTATCTGCCCAAGTCTCGGCTCCGTAGCAAAGTGCTGGTAGGACGGTTGTATCGAAGAGCTGTAAACGGATCTTCTTGTCGCTGACCAGATGTGCTGCTTCTTTGACGATGTTCATCGCGGCCCACGCACATCTTCTTCTGCCAATTTCTGCTTTCAGATCATTGTCCATGGTCTAGTTGCTCGAAAATTGCTTGGACACGATCAGATGGACAGACAGCTTTTTCGGGGGGTACCACTGGCCCGCCTTGTCCAACCCACGCCCGACGAGGTGTCAGATGCTCAAACCGCGTCTGAACGATTTCCATTTTAGATTCTCTAGTATTTAAAAATGGCTCGAGACCGAATGGAGTGCATCACAGAGCACTTTTACAACTGCCCTTTTTGGAAAGTCGGAAGCGTGAAACGCGTTTTTAGCTCGGTGGTTCGTAGACGCTAAAAACTAGAATCAGAAGCAATTGAAGTGACTTCGTTGGAAAATAGCGAATACTCAATGCTTCCATAGTCTAGCGTGGACCGTGGCTCATTGTGAGCTCAATAGAATCTAGAATCTGCTGCGTTTCATTTCATTCATGTTGCTTATCAAGCTTTCACGGGAAACATTGTCACCAGTTTCTTTTCCAGAATTTCGAAAAACATCAGAATTCTATTAACTTCATTGATATCGTCTGGATTCAGAGAATGAACGACTTCAGAACTGTTCGTATTCTTTTGAATCAGTGAAGCTCTGCAGCTATAACCACTATGAAGCGGAACTCACAGAAGCTTTTCAAAGTTAATTATTATCGGCGTAAAAAAGTTCCGACATTTTTTCGAGCCCGCGAAAATCGGGATTTGAATTTAGAGGCTCCGCCCATTTCATCATCAGAGCGCATTTGCTATGCGCGATATATTTTTTGAATTTTTATTTTTTCTTCTGAATTTTCAGAATTAAACTGGATTAAAAGAACGAAATTGTATTAATCGTGAATTTTTTACACGTTTCTTCAAATGTTTAAATATATCAATTTGCGTCATTTATTTTTTTTTCGTTTCTTCTGATAAAAATATATCGCGCATTGCAAATGCGCTCTGATGATGAAATGGGCGGAGCCTCTAAATTCAAATGAAAATAAAAAAACATTTTTGTGAAAGAGTTTTGCTAATTGCTATTCGTGGTTCTTTCCCGGTAACAGCAAAGTTTTTTTTTAATCTTCACAATCAAAAATGAAACAAAAGCTTTTGCCTTTCGCCTTAGCTTTTGCCATGTCAACGCAAGATGGAACGACAATCGCGGACCTTCTGAAGTATGGATCGGCTAAAGTATTGTTAACAGATATTGGACGGATTCATTTCAAACCTCATGACAAGAGGTACATTTTATTTAAAAAACTAGTAATGGCATCATTTCGAAACAGGAATTGGTTCCTGACTCTCGTCGCGGTTGATTTCTCTCTTGAGCATAAAAATGATAAACTCCTCTTCGGTGAACAATGTATACATCTTGTGTTCATCGTTCTTGTAGACACTCAGATCACTCTGAAAGAGAGAGAGAGCGTCGAAGTCAATGAGTTAAATTCTTAAAAAGGTACAAACCGTTCCATCATGAATCAAAAAAAGCGGACCCAGATGAGCATGAAGGTAAGGGTGTGATCCAACATTGAATTTTTCTTTGTCTGGGATCGACTTGAGCATTGTACCACCTTGAGAAGTGATAATTTCGGACAGAAGGGACACTGAAAAATCATAAAAATAATTCGAATTCCGTGCAGCTACAGTAACCCACAGTTTTTGTATTCTTTTATCACAATTGCTGCGTACACTCCATACAGATAGGGAATTGAGGCCTTCGCGATTGCGTTAGACCATGACAGTACCGTATTGTAAAAGACTCGTTTGAACAGTACAGTTTCCACCATATATTCGGTGTCGAACTCTATCGTGGTTTCGTCTAGCAGACAATCGGACATCCATTTCTCCTGCATTATGATTGCTCCTTTGAAAATCCAATAGAGGAGATCAAGGCGGTTAGTTACGAGATATCCATTTTTAGACGTTTTCGCAATGAAATGGGTTGTGATGTCCATTACCTTATCAGAGCTCTAAATTTCACAAATTCGATGGAAGAAGTATTATACAAAACACGGCTATGATAACCACAATTATAGTGAAATCTCATGCAATTTCGTCATTGTTTGCTGTTCTAAAATCGCCAATCGACTTACAATGCCAGGATACTGATCAAGGAAGTTATTCTTCAATGTGTCGTCGATACTCTCATCCGTATAAATGCGGAAACAGCTGACGGGAAATGGCTGAGGAGCAACTAAAACCTCATTAGTTAGTAATACAACGATTTTCGGACGATCCATTACGAGGACTCACTTTTAGGGTATGTTTTAGCGCTATGAAAGGTATAGATCTTATGAATGTTCTTGTACATCTCCTCCTTGAAATTGTCTTGATGTGTCAATGGTATCATTTCCTCGGCGGTTTTGTTCTTGACATTTAACAATGACCTATTAGCTCCATGATTGATGAGATGCTCCACCAGATTGGCAGATCCATTTTCTGTCGCCACGTGGAGAGCAGTATTTCCGGACTCTGAAACTTGGAAATACACAAAATTTTCAATGAAATCGGACGGCTACTATTTGTAAATTATGGTTCTTCGTTTGGTATAGTTTTAAATATTCAACGTTTGTCTTAAAAGTTCTGGATCAATGAGATAATTTCACAGGGAATTATGAATATTCATTTTCTCATTGCCTTGCTCAGAAGCTCGGAAACAAATGCTCATTCAAGTTCCAAAACAATGTTTCTTACTATTGTAAGCATTGACGTATGCTCCACTCTTCAATGCTTTCAACAAATTCTCTTCATCCCCTGAACCAGCAGCTTTCAATAGGAGGTTCACACCATCTTGATTTTCCATAAAAGCCTGAATTTCTTATTTTCATCTAATTTGTGACGATGGGCGGAACAACTCACTGAATACCTCCATAGCTTCTCGCCATCTTCTGCCTTTAAGTAGCGGAGATAAATATTTTTGATGATTAACGTTATTGTAACATTGCCCCATACAAACGCTCATTCCCCAGAGCATTCAATTAACCCCGACATTTAGCAAGGTACAGTTACACTGTAATGTTCCGCCTACTTTATAGAAGAGTGCAGTATAAAAGAGCTCCAGTAGAGCTCTTTTCATTCGTATTCCGGACAACTCATTCTACCAATCCCACAACCCAAAACCAACACTGAACCACTCTACACCAGATTCAATTTGAACACATGGTGCATCGACCGATCGAGGTGAGGACTGTCAACGCTTTTTCTTGTTCTGTCCGTCCTACTCACACACGCTCCACACTCTGAACCAACACTGCTTAACCTGTTTCTATTCTCGTCGTTATTGTTCGCTAAACCTTCTCTGTCATTATGGCCTTTCAATATACTGGAGGATCGGTGACAAAAGCTTTGAAATCTCTGGCCGAAGTCGTAAACACCGCCAATGAGAAACTCTCTTCTTGGAAAGGTCTTGACAATGATGAGCTGAAGATTCAACAAAAGGACATGAAAAATCTTCTGATGATGATAGAAGCGAAGAAAGCTACTCTGGACAAAGCAATGGACAAATTCACGAAGGAGGCAGATGATTTACCAGAAACGGATCAGCAAGCTCTAAACAAGGCCGACGAGATCATCGCAAAAGTGATCAACGCCGTCGACGAGGCCAACACAACAAAGGACTTTTTAGACCTCGAGCTTCTAAGATCCAAAGAAGACCAAAATTGTAGCCCTTCACATCAAGTGACGAATCAAAGGACGTCAACAGAATTCCGAAAGGACTTTCCTAAAGTTCCTAAATTCAAAGGAGAAGTATGGCAATTCGAGAACTTCTGGAATCTCTTTCAAGAGATTCACGGAAACTCGTCGGAAACGGACTTAATAAAGTTCAACTTCCTTCTCAACAGCCTCGAAGGAGAACCGAAGGAACTAATGTCCCGATACAAAATCACGGGCGACAACTACCAAAAGGCGGTAGAACACCTCAAGTCCAAGTACAATAACCGGGAAGAAATAGTCTCGGAATTGACCACTCAACTCCAACGAGACACAGCAAAAACCGGATCTATTACGGATCAGCGAAAACTGTTCGAACGGATTTATATAATCACCGAACAGCTCAAGGACTTCAAAGAAAACATCGAAACGCGCATGTTCAAAGACGAAGTAGTCCAGAAGTTTTCAAAGAAGATCCAGGAAGAAGTTTTCAAGAAGAAACTCGAGATGACACCTGATAAATGGACTCTAGATCAAATACTAAAAGATCTCGAAATCACCATTTCAAAGGAAGAAGAGCTCAACAAACTTCTGAAAAAACCAGATTCCGATTCTCAGGAGATCAAATCCAAATCAAAGAAACCAAATTCTAAGAAAGACTCCACTCTATCTGAAAAACCTAAACCAAAGTGTACCTTCTGCAAGAAAGAAGGTCATTGGGGCAGTGACTGTAAGACGGTCCCAAATCCAAAAGATCGACTCGAAATTCTGAAAGCCGAAGAACGCTGTCAACAATGCACTAGGACTGGACATGCCAAAGAATCTTGCCGAGGAAAGCCATGCTCAAAGTGTGGAAAAAACCATCACTTCTCTGTATGTTTCTCCAAGAAGCAAGAAGCCAGCGAGAAGAAAAATCAAAACACAGAAGAAACAACCAAGAAGGTGCAAACAAAGACGACAGCAACGACGACCAGACATGAGTCACACACTCAAAGAGATGGACGCGACGCTTTCATTCGAACAATCAAGGTTGTTGCGTACAATCCGAAAGAAAAGCTTTGGACTCCAATCTCCGTCATGCTAGACACAGGGGCTGACCAGTCCTACATCACCCAAAGCCTTTTCGAAACTTGGAACCTTCCCGATGAAGGAACCAACACGATCAAACATCGAGTTTTCGGCGCTGCAAATACAGACATCAAGACAACCCAGAAAACATCCATCAAAATACAAATCGGAGAAGAGGAAATAAACATGAATGTTCTTACATCCGCCCACCTAGCTGGAAAAATTCCGAAAAGTTCCTTATCGAAAGAAGATATGGTCCACATCATGAAAAACCACTTATCGATCAACGAAGACGTTTTCGAAAGGACTTCACAACCTCAGGGAATAATAGGATGTGACTACCTTCCCAAGATCCTTACCGGAAAGATAGTTCCTCTCCCCTCACAAGGGAACTGTTTTTAGATAACGTTTGAGAATTTTATGAAAATTGGTACACAGACACTTTCGAGCATGCTGAAAACCATGGCGAACTTATTTTTTGCCTAAAACTCTCCAGATGCTGAATATTCGCATCCGAAGTTTCATCTGAAATTTCATCGCATCTGAAGTTCTCCCCCCATCTCGCGACCTCACTCTTCTCTATGCTTCTATATAATCCATTTCCGGAAGCAGCGGTGGTGTAGTGGCAGTGGGATGGTTTGGAACCCTGGGGGTCGCAAGTTCGAACTCTACTATGGTAAATTTTTTTTGTTTCTTGTAATTTCCTTTTCTAGAGGTCTCCAGAGCACATTGCTCTCGAATGGAACTTGCAGAATGCTGAAACAGGGTATATGAGTTGTGTTTAATTGTTTTTTGATCTCAAAGGCTTCTACTCTAAACTTTAGAAAACAACAGAAATTTATTGAAACATCAAAAATTAACACATATGGTACTTGAAAACGAAGTCCTTGAAGCAAAGATACTTCTCACAATGGATACATCTAATGAACAAAGTATTAGAACATCCGCTTATATCGCAATCTCTGGCCACTCGGCATGGGAAGAGAAGTTGGGATGGAGTTTCGAATGCCGAAGGACGACGAACATCGTATCCAGAAGCATGCCAGGCGTACCTAGCCCAAGATTCCAGCTTCGGAGAGCACATCTGATGCCACACGAGTGAAAGCAGCTGAAATTCAATTATTCAATAATGGGTCTTACCTTCAAGGTTTCATCTCTTGTGTGCATTTTGTAATTTCCGTGAGTGAGCTGGGCGTAGTTGGTTATAGTCTTCACAAATTTTTTGAAGTTTCCGAATATGCCAACATCACATGGTTGGCTGTTTCCAGTGCAGCCGGCCGGAATCGTCAGAATTTTCAGCTTGTTCGATGAAGGCTTGACGGCGTCAATTGCTGCCGTGTCTTTCCAAGTGCTCCAGGCAGGAGTCGACGATCAAAAGAATATCTTTGGGCATAGATCAATCGAAAACCACAAGACTTCCAGATTTGATGCTTTAAAAAGACCTTTCTTGGGAAATCGGCCTTTGGGTTCTTTCAAATTAATGAATAATTTGGGGTGCATTTTTCCGGATGCGGAGATCAAGGGAAGTACAGTGTATGAATGTGTCGTTGAAGAGACACTTCCAACAACACAGTGAATCCTTCTCTATCTGATCGCGAGTCTTGTGTCGAACGGTAGACACAAATCCTTCGAATCATCGTCTCAACATTGAAGACGTTCTTCTGTGGTGATTACATATTCACCATTGTCAATCGACTCTCCTAAATCGATGAGATGAGCAGCAAGTTGGAGATCTTCTTCTGACAGCGGGACCCTCTTCGGATTGCTCTCCAGATCAAGGATATACATAAGAATGCGGCGGAACTTGGTCATCAGTAAATACCGAAACCAAAAAAAAGAGAAATATACGAGAGAACAAGAAAATGGATATAAATAATGAAGAAACTATAAGAAAATCTTATTTTTATACTCATTTGCATGCTGTGTCTCGAAATTTCTGCAAGTTCCATTCGAGAGCAATGTGCTCTAGAGACCTCTAGAAAATGAAATTACAAAAAACAAAAAAAAATTGCATAGTAGGGTTCGAACTGGCGACCCCCGGGTTCCAAACCATCCCACTGCCACTACACCACCGCTGCTTCCGGAAATGGATTATATAGAAGCATAGAGAAGAGTGAGGTCGCGAGATGGGGGGAGAACTTCAGATGCGATGAAATTTCAGATGAAACTTCGGATGCGAATATTCAGCATCTGGAGAGTTTTAGGCAAAAAATAAGTTCGCCATGGTTTTCAGCATGCTCGAAAGTGTCTGTGTACCAATTTTCATAAAATTCTCAAACGTTATCTAAAAACAGTTCCCTTGTCAGGACTTTCTTTGATAGACACTATGACAGGATACACAACGATGGGATCAAGTGAATCCGAGAACAAGAAAGTTGAAGAAAAACATCTCTACATCGTAGTCAAAGACACAGAAACGGATCGCATCCGAACTATGGAAGACGACCAGAAGAGAGACACTCTATTGAAAGCTCCAGATGAGTATCCCGGACCAGTCAAAGAAGAAAAAGCGGACGACGACAAGAAAACGCTGGAATTCTTCAAAAGGACCGTGGAGAAAAGAGGTGAAGGTTACTTCGTCAGACTGCCGTATAAAGAAGAACACCCTCCGTTACCGGACAACTTCGCTATCACATTCAAACGACTCCAAAGCGTCTAGAAACAATTTTCTCATGAAGTGATAGAAATGATGGACAAAATCATTCAAGACCAATTGGAGAAAAACATCCTGGAGGAAGCTTCGCAGGCCAATCAATCAGGACTCATTCATTACAATGGCATCCAACCAGTCATCACTCCCCACAAGAAAACAACAAAGTGTAGAGTAGTGGTAGATGGTTCGGCCTACTTTAAAAACCAACCATCATTGAACGATGTTCTCAAACAAGGTCCCTTGATCCTGACAGAAGTTGTACACCTGTTGATCCGCCTCAGAGCGGGAAAAACAATAATTGTATCGGATGTGGAGAAAGCTTTCTTACAAGTTTTCCTTCACGAAGAGGACAGAGACGTAACCCGCATCCTGTGGCTCAAAGACATCACTATGCCAGTCACAAAGGACAACATAGTAGAACTGAGGTTCACTCGTGTTCTTTTCGGACTGAACGCATCTCCATTCCTTCTTGCAGCTACAATCATGCATCATCTCGAAAAACATCCAAATCAAAGCTTGGCGAAGGAAATCGCTGATGGACTTTACGTGGACAACCTTATCCTGACATTGGATGGTGACCACAAAGCTGCTATCGAACTATATCATCAGCTGAAATCCCTCTTCAAAGAGATGAACATGAACCTGAGAGAATTCCAATCAAATTCCAACGAGTTCTATGAGAACACAGATCCACAAGATAGGGCCGAGGAAAAGTGTATGAAAATACTTGGCATTCCATGGGACTCAGAAAAAGATGAAATCATCACCTTCACAATGATTGAAGAGAACGAAAAGAACACGAGAAGGACGGTATCTAGTGCGGTCGCAAGCACATTCGATCCTCTTGGAATGGTCAGTCCACTGATCTTACCCCTCAAACTTTTTCAAAGAGGACTTTGGAACGAAGCATACCAATGGGACACGCCACTATCCAGAGAAGATGAAGAAAAATGGACAAGACTCATATCAGACTTCAACAAGTTCAGTCACCACTTTCCAAGACATGTCGTAGACAAAACCGGAAAGAACGTACTAGTTACGTTCACAGATGCCAGTAAGGACGCCACATGTTGCTGCATATATATTGCCAACAACATGGGAACCCATCTGCTGTTCAGCAAATCCAAAGTGAGAGTTTCCGAAATCCAATTCCACCCAACTATGAGTTTTAATACTTTATTCTCAATTGTTGTGAAAAGGATACTTTTTTGAACTCCCACAAAAATTTTTGCGAACAGAGCGCATTTACTTCATTTGATTTTCTCACTAATAAATTCCGTTTTCCGCATTCCGAATGAACAGGTGAGCATTTAAAGACGACAGAAGACGGTAGCGATTCGTTATCACATAGATACCAGAGTAGGGCGGAATTGGATTTTGGGAACTCGGAATCCGGAAAACGGAAAAAGGGAAAAAAATGTTTTCACGGAATCTAAAATCCGGAAAACGGAATGAAAAAAACGGCGAAATCCGGAATTCCGCCCTTCTCTGTTGACTATCTCCTTGTCGTCGTCTACTCTTACGCGAAGAGACTTCGGGCATTCATCAAAGCGAAAAGAAGAAGATTCGAAAACTGTTAATGCCATCATTTCTGTTGTTATTTAATAAACATTTTGATTGATTTTCAGAAAAAAATCTTTCAATTTGAAGTTATTACACCGTCTTGAACGCGGCGCTATATTTATGCCCCACCATGTAGTTGTATTGTCCATGACGACGGATGCTGTCAGAAGAGCTTTGCAATCATTTTTTGTTGTTCTTTATTCCGCGGAATTCTTTGATTTTTTTTCTACCAACAAACAGGATAAAGCACGTTTATCGAGAAACCAGGAATGTGGTCTAGAAGGTACGCTGTTTTTCGCTTCTTCTTCTTCGTCTTCCTTCAGAAGTTTGGTTTTAAATCAGCGAAAGAAGCGTAGGCGATATTCGGGAGACCACAGGTTTTCAAATTTTGGATAATTTTCTGAGAGGTGGCGAATCGTAATTAATGGGGGAGGGGGGGGGCGGAGGGAATGGATGGTATGCACTGCATGGTTCGAAAAAGTTATTATGGGAGAATGAATCGAGCGAGGGGGGAAACGAGAGTGAGTCGACTACCGATAAATTGTCAAACAATTAAAGGATTTTCCTATTGCTGCTGTGGTTCCTGTTTCTCATACTTTTGCTGGATCTCGACTGGATATGCGCAAGACGCGAGGTACTCCGTCAGACGTTGTTGGGCCTTTTGAAGACGGTCTAGTTGCTCGAATACTGCTTGGACACGATCAGATGGACAGACAGCTTCTTCGGGGGTTACCACTGGCCTGAAAATCGCAAAATCAATGCTTGAAATTGCTTCTCAGCTAGCTTTAAAAGCTTCTGAAATTGAATAACGTCTCTGGTAAGATTCACTGATTTACGTGCAGAAATAGCATCTGAAACTCTCATGTTTTGCGGTTGCAAAGTAAATGAGAAAGTGAAAACACTCTTATTAATGAAAATGAATTATTCCAGAAGTTGGAAGCCATGAAGGGGGGGGGGGGGGAGGCGGAATAGAATTCTAGAGGCTTCTAGAGAATACCAATTTTCTTCTAATTTATGAATTTTTTGAAACCGAAATGGAAATTTCAACTAAAAAATGATTTTTTTTGCTCATTTTCTATTCTTATAGAATATTTATAAAGAACATTGAATTCAGAATCAAAATTAATGAATTCAGAATTCAGAATTCAGATTTCACTTCAAGAAGAGAGAATCTCCGTGGCCGTTGAAAAAGCACCACCCATGTTTTGGCATAAGTCGGCGAGCACATGTAAATCGCAAAAGAGCACGACCACACATGGCTCTTAAAAATAAATAGAAAAATCGGAAGAGCTGGAGTAAAACAGAGTAAAACAGAGCACGCACTTTGATCATCTTGTACTCATAGTGGAATACATTCAGAATTCATGCTCATCGTGCTGATTTTCGATTTTATTTCCTTCTTTTTCTGCTTCTTATTATAGTTAATTTAAATTGGATTTTCTACCAGTCTGGTCTCAGTAACAAAGAAAAATAATTGGCAAGACAGGTGGAAGTAAGGAACAGTTGATTCTTATGATTTTTGATCTATTAGAGGTAATTTTGAGAAAGTTATGAAGCGTTATTTTTCAGAAGAACTAGAATTCTGACTTATTGATTTAGGTTTGACGGTCTCGCACTTTCAATTACTTTCTGAAAACGTGTAATCTGAAATTACTATTCTGAACGAGAGAGCCACGGAAACCACTCATAATTTTAATTGTTTTATGATGAAAAAATGCTATGGGACATCAGCAAAGATGTAGCACAAGCCTTGGCCAATCTTTAAGGGTTCACAAATCTTGGCCAAATCTTCCACAAATCTATACCAAACTTCGAAGGTTTACATGTCTAGCACAAATTTTCGACAATTCTAGGCCAAACTACAAAGGTTCAAAAATCTAGCACAAGCCAAGGCCAAACTTTAAGGGTTCACAAATCTTGGCCAAATCTTTCACAAATCTAGACCAAACTATGAAGGTTCACATGTCTAGCACAAGTTTTCCACAATTCTAGGCCAAACTACAAAGGTTCAAAAATGTAGCACAAGCCTTGGCCAAACTTTAAGGGTTCACATATCTTGGCCAAATCTTCCACAAATCTAGACCAAACTACAAAGGTTCACATGTCTAGCACAAGCCTAGGCCAAACTTTAAAAGTTCACAAATCTAGCGCAAGTTTACATCAAATCTTGGCCAATCTTTAAAGGTTCACAAATCTAGTACAAGCCTAGGTCAAACTTGAAAGGTTCACTTCAAAGGTTCATGAATTTTTATAGCCCTCTCTCATATATTTTCTAGAAATTCTACCTAGTTTTCTCTGAAAACTTACACAGCCTGTTTGTGAAGCGTAGCTCTCTTTTTGGTCCATTGATCGGTGAAGGTCATCTGACCGACGGTCACACCGAGAAGTGCCACGAAGCAGAGAACGACGTACAGTTGCATGCTTCTGGAAATGATGGAGTTCATATGAAGATGCTAAACAAGATGGATAAGAGAAATGCAAGAACAGAAGTCAGTGTGAATCAGATCTTAAAAACATATTTTGTGAATAGCATTATACTTTTGATTCATCGAAAACAAATCACCTTATCTTTCTGGAAATTCTGAAAAGGCTTCCTACGATTAGTGAGCTTTGTGACGATGCTCTCTGTGCTATAAGCCAGGGAATTGAATCCTTGCAGCTATCCCGTCAAAGCATTACTTTTGTTTAAGAAAGCTCAAAAGTATAATCAAGAGAGCGGAACAAGAAGAGTTCCCTCTCTGTAAAGACAAAGGTCATCGCTGCCAGACCAGAACTCGGACACCCCTCCCCAAGCTCTTCTAACTATTGAACTAGTCACAGTTCGTTGAGCCTCCAGAATTCCATAATTTTTCGTTTTCCTTCCTTCTTATGGTTAGGGTAGAAATCATCGGAAACTTTATTAAGGAGCAAGATTTCAGATCTGAATATCTAATTGTTTGAAAGTTCCAAAAAGTCTGAAAATTTCGAGCCAATAAAGAGCTCAAAGATCAAGAAAATACTTTGAGAACTAAAGCGAAGAAAGATGTCACTGATTAACACACTCCCGAAAAATAAATGTCCATGATCTTTTATTAAAGTGATTTGGGGGTGAGGGTTTTTTGAAGTGAACTGAGTTTACTAGTTTCAGCGCTTTAAAAACTGAAAATACACTGAGATTCAATATTCGAATATTGGCTAATCTTCTTATCTTTCAACACAAAAAGGATTAGATTAGTGGCCGACCTTTCTGCCGCCGACGGCAGCCATGTATATAGCCGAGAGATTAGTTTCAGATTAATGGTAAATATCTTAAACTCTCCAGGATTCCAACTGATAATGAGGCAATGAGAGAGGCAACGAGAGAGCTTAATCCCATGAGGGATGTATTACGGTATCTAATGAGCTGACCTAATTTGTTTACGAGAGCAAAATGAGAGAAATGTCTTGAATGTTCGAGCTCTGATTCGGAAAGAATTTGAATCCCATAGAAATCAATTTCTAATGAGAGGGAGGTTGTCTATCTAAGCTTCGAGAGGGGGGGGGGTTCTGGATGTGTATCGTCTTATTCTTCGTCTTGAATTCGTCTGACGCAGTGCGCTGGCAACTTTTTTATTGCATAAGACTAATGCAAGACGAACTGAAAGACTTCTTCGTCTTTCGTGGAAACCTTAATCTAAGCTTCGAGAGGGGGTCCTGGATGAGTGTAGAAGCTCGACGAAGAATTTTCGACGATAGAGCTCGACGAAAGAGCTCCTGAATGAGTGTAGAAGCTCAACGAAGAACTTAAAATTTGAATTAAAGTTTAGAAAAGCTAATCTTGAAATACTTAAACTCTGAAAATTTTACTTCTAGAATAGCTAAAACCAGCCAAAATAATCCATTTCTCTCTACATGTAACTACGATTTTTAAGAAAACTTTCAGCAGTCATAACTCGGCTCACAATTAAGCTATACGGTCGGTAGCTACTTGATTAGAATCAGCGTGTTTTACACTACAAAAAAGTCTTATAAACCAACCAACTTTTAGTGGAAAGGAACCGCGTAAATGTGGCAAGAAGCCATTCGCTTCTTTTTTGAGACTAACTACGATTTTTAAGGAAACTTTCAGCAGTCACAACTCGGCTCATAATTTAGTTATAAGGTCGGCAGTTCTACAGTTAGAATCAGCGTGTTTTAAACTACAAAAATGTTTTCTGAACCAGTCAACTTTTAGTGGAAAGGGACCGCGTAAATGTGGCAAGAAACCAATCGCTTCTTTTTTGAGACTACCGGGGTTTTCGACTCTTTGAACTCTCTCAACTAGGTCTTTTCAGACTCTTCAATAATATATTGAATACTGGAAACTGTTAGCAAGAAGCAAGAAGAGCACAGCTATGCTCCATACAATTGAGATTATCAGATTTTATGATTTTAGAGAGCTATATTGCTCTATGAGTTATGAGGGCTGAAATCCTCTTGTTGTATTATAAATAGAATTTTAAGTAAAAGTACAACTTCTTCCTGCGAATTCAAATTAAAAATGTTATTTATCCCCCTTAATAAGAAGCCGACATTTACGATGTCTCATTCTCATAAATCAGAAAATAAGAAGAAAATCACGAGAAAATGCATTCCCACGCCTACTTTTTATACTAGAATTCTACAGAGAATTCGTAATTTTACTATCATCGCTTTTTCTTTTTCTTTAATGCAAAATGCTTATTTTGAAGAATTTGAGATAGAATTAAAAATCGGTTGGTTTATCCTCCCTTCCCCCCCCCCCACATCAACGGATTTTATCACGAGAGCCGTAAAGTGCTCCGCGATTATGTGAAACGACATAAAGTAGAAAGTCATTGATACATTGAAATTTAACGATTCTCGTTGAAATTTCACGAGCCATAATCAGCTCTATTGTATTCAACTGATCTATAAGCCTAATTACAGATAAACATTTTCAGCACTCAACATGGGTAATGCATGAGTCAGAAGAGGTGGACAGGTGGAAAGGATGTCGTCGGAAAGCGCAGTGATGAATGGAGCAAATGGGGAAGAAGAAAGAAGAAGTGAAGCCCGGAAGAAGGCGGGGACGAGTGGGGGAGGAGGAGGAGGAGAGAAGAATGGTGGAGCCAGAAGAAAATGGGCGGAGTCTAGGAGGGCACATGAGTGACTTCTCTGCGACTAGCCCTTATCTGCCTTCTTTTCTGATATGGATGGATCAAGATAAATCATTAAATAATTGATAGCATGCTCTTTTGCTATAAGTGGGAAGCATGCACTTGAATATGTGAAGAATGAGCATTAGAGGGAACCTTTAAAAGGAGGAGAGGGGAGGGGGGGGGGGAGAAAGTTAGAGAACTGAAAGGCTGGAATACTTAACAGAATGCAATCTGGAACTCTTCACATGAAAATTCCAGATTGATTTCCAGGTAGCGCCTCCTAAGCTCCAAGGAAATGCTCCTAGATCATAGCCGACGACAGGAGCTCCCAGCGCGGAGCTCTTCATAAATTTATTCAATTACGGTATTTTCAAACGATCTAACACGCAAATTGTAGCATCAAAAGTGGTTTTATTGACAAGAGATCACAAAAAAATCACATGTAATTCATCAGACTCACGCTAGACAGCGGCGTGAAGTGGGCACGGACACACACAGAGCACCCACCTCGTTCTCGCCGAAGATTCGGCGTCTAGCGTGAAGAAGATGAATTAAATATGAATCTGCTCTCCAGGCGGCAAACTCCACGAAGCACACCGTGATCTTCTGCGATTTGTGAGCTTGGTCGAGTGAGAGTTTGGCAGCTTTGAAGGCTCGCATTGAGCCAACCACTAGATCAGGAAGAATGCTCTAATCCATTCTGTGAAATTGAGTTTTGCGCCAATGAGAATTTGTAGTCGTTAAGAAATATTGTTGGGAACAAAATTGTGTTAAATGGAAAATACAATGAGCAGGTGAGTGAGTGCGCTTTTAAAGACGGCTGGCGCGCCTTCAGCGTTGTATTCGCGTCTTAGAGACCCATATCTGAATAAGATAAAGTCAAGGATTCATTAATTGATGGATATTGAAATTCTTGAAACTGCTCTTAAATTCAAATCAATAAATTTCAATGGGTTAAATTCAATTTGCAGCGGTGATATTGTTTCCAGAATTTTCTCAGAAACGCTTCAGAAGTACAACCAAATACTCACTAGCAGCTTGTCCAACATTTCAGATTATGGTAATTTTCTGAACATTTTTTTCTGAAAAATCTAGAATCTTCACTCATATTTTTCACTTTTCACTTAGCCATTCCAGCCAAGCCAGCCAGCCAGCCATTTCGTATTATCGTGAGTACCGCACTGGAAAATATGCGCTTTCAGACAAAAAATGAAGTTTGTGCTGCAAGTGGCTGGCAAAGTGACGGGCAGCATGCCCGCTGTTGGGAAGATAATTGGCTCCTTTTTGGTGCTACATCTAAATGAGCTTGCGAAAAGAAACAGCGAAGGAAAATGAAATTTCTTTGAGGAAATGTTTGGAAAACATAACTTTAAAGAAATGGAGAACTGTTGCGGATGTAATGTGCTCATTTATCTCCACCGCCTAGCTACGCATTCGCCGTCAGTTAAGTGAATCCTCAAAGGAAGCGCCAAAGAATTGTTGACGGCGCTGAGTGGAGGAAATGGGGAAAATGATGGACACGACTTTTGATCTGCTTTATTGATTGATGTATCGTCTCGTCTTATTCTTCGTCTTGAATTGGTCTAACGCAGATGAACTGAAAGACGAACGAAGGCGACTATTTGTCTTCGTCTTTCGTTGAAGCTTCAATCTAAAATTCGAGAGGGGTCCTGGATGAGTGTTGAAGCGCGACGAAGGCAGGCGAAGCATAAAATCTTAAAACTTAGGAAAAGCTAATCTTTAAATAGTTAAACTATGAAATTTTTATTTCTAGAATAGCTAAAATCAGCAAAAATAATCCAGTAATCCATTGCTCAACATTTTGGTTGATTTTCAGAAAAAAAACCTTTCGATTTGAAGTATTTACACCGTCTTGGATGCGGCGCTATATTTATGGCGCATCCTGTACATCGGGTAACTACGATTTTTAAAGACACTTTCAGCAGTCACAACTCGGCTCACAATGCGGTTATACAGTCGGCAGTTTAACAGTTAGAATCAGCGTGTTTTACACTACAAAAAAGTCTTTTGAAGCAGCCAACTTTTAGTGAAAAGGAACCGCGTAAAAATGGCAAGAAGCCATTCGCTCCCTTTTTGAGACTAACTACGATTTTTAAGGGCTCTTTCAACAGGCACAACTCGGCTCATAGTTCACCTATAAGGTCGGCAGTTTAACGGTTAGAATCAGCGTGTTTTACACTACAAAAAAGTCTTTTGAAGCAGCCAACTTTTAGTGAAAAGGAACCGCGTAAAAATGGCAAGAAGCCATTCGCTTCCTTTTTGAGACTATGGAGGTTTTCGACTCTTTAATCCTTCTCAACTAGGACTTTTCAGACGCTTTAATAGTAATTTGAATTCTGAAAACTGTTAGCCAGAAGCAAGAAGAGCACAGCTATGCTCCATACAATTGAGATTATCAGAATTGATTAATGTGCAGCTAGATGCATTTGAAACGGGGATTCATCGTTAGTTTCTAACGAAGAAGACCAAAATAAGGGAAGGACAAAAGAAGAAGACCAAAATAGAGAAAATCAGAAGCATCGAAAGGGCTGACACGGAAGCTAAAATCGTCGGAGATTCTGAAAACTAAGGGAGGCTAGAAATCCGTTGAATACATTCCCAAGACACCCCATTTTTATGCTATTTTTCGCTGTTTTTGCTCTCGCTCTCACACTTATCATTGATTCCCATCGAATTCTAAGTTTAGCTTTTTTTTATTTTTAATTCTCAGCATTTACAACTGCATAATTCTCAATTCTATTCTTAGCCTAACTGCCTTGAATCTCGATGCGTATTAAGGAAATAAAGATCAGAATAGGACTGCAAGTCCTGCTTAAAATAGAAAAAGCGATAAATACGAATGGAAAACGGGATTCTTCTAGAATCCAACAGATTCTAGAAGCGTTCCTTAGCTGTGCATCCGAGTGGAGCCCGACTCGACTGCTCCCATTCGACGTCCATGAGCGCCGGATTCCGAAATCAAAACGCAATAGCTCAATAGAAGACGAAGTGCGGAAGCAGATTGTGATAACCAACTTGTCCTGAGCCGCTTCTAATCTTCTTAGTTTGCGAGCTCAATTCGTCATGTCAAAATACTGGAAGACGTGGCATGCTCTGCTCCGAGGAAATGCGATAAGGATATTCAGACTGATATGATGGCCACTTTGCGATAATTAATACTTTCTTGATATTCAGAAGTCCACGATCATCGTGAAACTTCGCATCAAGATATTTGTGATTTCAGTTCAAGATGAGAGATCAATAAATTTCTCATGTGATTCGCAGATTCACACAGTTTGAAGCAAGAAAATGAGGAAAAGGTCTTTCGTAAAAGAGCAAGTCAAGCTTCGTCTCTAACACGTGAATACGGCTCAATAGCGGCTTCTTTGCGGCACTTGTTTTGAATTGCACATCATTGAAATATGAAATATAGAGAGACCGCTGCTCAGCGGAGAGCATCACGGAAAATGGAATCATCTAATTACTAATGAAGTATTAAAGTTTAAAGTGAAGCCCGTGAGCAAGGCTCTAAAGAGCAGAGCTCTTTGAAAGATTCTAGACGACATCTTGACTGTAATTCTGAACTCTCAGCTAGCATCACCATTCGCGTAGAGCAGCTGTCTAGACTTGAAGGGAATTCCATTCTTATCTGAAATGAGCAAAAAAAGAGATTATTTCGTTCCCTTTCTCCAAGAGAACACATCCAAGAGAACACAACAAGCCCGAGTGCTCCTCCATATCAATCTTTCATTCCAATTTTTGCTCCGAATCGAATAACAGAGTTAAAGGACGCGCGAATTTTTGATGCTTGAAAAGAAGAGAACGAATAGATGAAAACTTGAAACGAAACTGCAAAGAGCACAGATAGTTCCACGTCATTTGGAAAGCGAGAGAGAGAGAGAGAGAGAGAGAGAGAGAAAATTGAATTTCGAAAAGAATAGAATTCCAATCTTTTTTCAATCAACTCTGTTTGTAAAGGTGTATTTTCTACTTACCTCCTCCTCTTCTGGAGCATTGAAGAAATGAATGGAATCTTTTTAGTCGGAGAAAGGAGACGAAAATTGGATAAAGGACACACAGAGTTCTTCCATTTTTCTGAATGGAAATTCGGTGGGAAACTAGGAAAATGACACAGTTTTTCAATGTCCGTTGATTGTTTTTAAAGCCTTTTTCAGCTCAGAAAAAATAAACTGAAGCTGTAATTGGAGCCAGCATCTGAAACTAATCAACTACTGAAAAAAAAGCTCACAGAATTCGAATTCAGGAGCATCTGACTTTTCAGCAGGAAAGAAATTTCAGAGCATGCATGCCTGAGTACTTTGGAAATACTAGTCTAGTTCTAGAATTGTTTAAGCTGAAACGATTCTGGAAATTCAATTCAGAAACCGTTGTTTCTTGTAGTCTATTAGAAGGCTGCTATTCAGTCGATAAATTTGCGAAAATTGAAACGAATTCCGTCTGTTCTGCTGGTGGTTCTTCTGAATTACTGTTGACGCCAAGGTGAGTAATTCCAATTCCAAGTACATATGAAGCCGTTCTGAATCAAGAATTCCAAGAATTCCAGTTTTAAAATAGATTTTTTCGATTCACGGAGAATTTTTTTTCACATAGAAGGAATCACGCTTCGCTTTGATCTTTGATCAAGGAGAGTCTCAGCAAGACTCCAGATGCCTGACAAAAGTATCCGTTTGGCTATAGTTAGTCCTAGATTTGTGCTAGAATTGTGGAAGACTTGGCCTACACTTGTGGCAGTCTTGTTGAGATAGGCAAACTGCCAACGGATTGGTATAGCTCTGTATAGTTAAGCCTGATCACCTGGCCCACCCAGGTTGTGCAAGACTATCCAAAGATCGGGCAACTTGCCCAATATTATTTTGGCTCTTCTATTCTACCTATTTCAACATTTTGAATTTGAATTGTAATCTAAAAGCGTTTTAAAACTGACAGTTCTGCTCTTTAACGCTACATCATTTTTCTGCTTTCGTAGGCCGGCGTTAACAAAAGCAGCGCAGAGCCGGAGCTTCTCTTTGCTGTAATCTCTAAGTGCTCAGTGAATTTATAATTAGATGACATTTAGAATAGAAAACGAGAAGATTATCCAGTAAATTGATAGTTAGTATCGAAGAATTAATGAAAAAAAGAACAGAGTTCACGTGCGGCGGATGGGCACGATGCTTACGTCGGCCCAATGACTGCCTGGCATAGTCAAGCGAATTCAAGTCTGGCGAAGAGGCTGGCCATTCGGAACCGACGATGAATCGAAAGAAGTTGGCTTCAACGACGGTGCCAACATGTTTTGAAGTGGCCAGAATAGGTATGTACTCTCGTTGCCTATCCTCTGTCAACTATTCCAAGATTCCTTCAAACTAGGCATGCTCTTTCAGGTGCTTCAAGGAGCTCAAGTCGCCTCCAGTAAATCAACTCATTTTTTTTCTAAAATGTTGACTCGATCAGCTACATCGTCGACTTGATTCATTTACTTTCAGACAACATAACTGGCATTGTAACTTAGAAGTCTTTCACTCAATCCTCGCATCTTTTGGCGGGCTTCTGACCGAATTCCTCCATAAATTGTGCTCAATTTCTCATGAGCCACTCTGAAATAATTTGTATTATTCAATTTCAGACCGATTTTCCAGCAAACAGATTGCTTTTGTAGTTTTGCTTGCTTTCAGAAATGCCACATGAAATAGCTACAACTGTAGTGTGCTCAAAGCACTATTTCCTGAATTGTGTTATAAGGCTCCAGCCTTT
This sequence comes from Caenorhabditis inopinata, assembly GCA_003052745.1. Classification (NCBI taxonomy): domain Eukaryota; kingdom Metazoa; phylum Nematoda; class Chromadorea; order Rhabditida; family Rhabditidae; genus Caenorhabditis; species Caenorhabditis inopinata. Next base: position 19,536,464 of record AP018154.1, read on the forward strand.
AAACTTTTATTAGGCTTCTGCAGGCTTATCAAGACACTTTAAAGGCCTAAACAAGCCTATTAAAGTGATTTTGAGCGTTGGCAAGCAAGACCTAAATAGGCTTATCAAGGGGGTTTCAAGCTTTTTAATAAATATGATTTTAAGTTTTAAATAGCCTATAAGGGCCCTTTAAGTATTACCAGGCCTGCCAAGAACATTTTGGCCTTACTAGGGAAGTTTGTTAACTCGCCGTGGAGTTTCCATACGAGAAACTATGTGAATCGATAGATTAGAACACGCTGAGTAAGATTCCGTTTTCAGAATTTGCGGAACGCTTCAGCGAACCGAGTTATTTATATCTGAAATTCCGGTAGAGCGCATTTGCAATATTTTTGCTGATTCGATATGATTCGATCAACACGGCAACAATCGAATTGATTCGATTCGAATCAAATCGAATCGAATCGAATCGAATCGATTCGACGTGATTCAATCGCGATTCAAATCAAGTTGAATCGATTGAATCGATTCAAAAATTGTCGATCCAATTCGATTCATTCGATCAATTCCAAAATCGACACGACTCAATAAGCATGCTGCAATTTGATATTAAATGAGCTTTTCGACATTGAGCAATGCCTTGAAATCTTCTGTAACCTCTTCTGCAAAACAAAATTTGAAGCTTTCTCTCCCCACCCCCGATAGATTAGAACACGCTGAGTAAGAACCCGTTTTCAGAATTTGCGGAACGCTTCAGCGAACCGAGTATTTCGATCTAAAATTCCACTGAAATTCCTCCTACTGTTCTTGCCTCTTACCCACTCGGTTCACCACAATAAAAATTGAATGGGACGTCGCGGAGGAACTAAAGATGGTTAACCACAGTAGTCAGTGCTGGAATTTCAGATCAAAATAACTCGGTTCGCTGAAGCGTTCAGCAAATTCTGAAAACGGATTCTTGCTCAGCGTATTCTGATCTATCGATTCACATAGGTCTCGTATGGAAACTCCACGGTGAGTTAACAACTTTTCCTAGTTAGGCTTATGAAGACTTGAAATTTTGCCGTTGCAGAAAAGATTATTTTTGAATATTGACATGAAATAACAATCTGAGAGCAGATTAGCAGAGCAATATGAAGATCTGGCAGAACTGATCCATAATTAGAGTGTCAGGCACTGCTCATGATATCATTCATTTGCTCCGTTATGGCTCTAATAATAAGAGGTATTTTTAGCGATTCTGCAGGAGCTGAATGCTCTTTGAAACTCAGCATTTTCAAGAGAAAAAGGAAATACAAACATAAGCTTTGAAAGACTCACTAATTGAGAATTTTCAATTCTGCGGGAGAAAACACAAAGAAAAAACGAGGATAGGCTTATGAGTGATTTACGATGTGCACATGCGTGTGAATAAACTTCAGAAAATTCTACTGGGAACGACGGAGAATTGCTGAAACTTGGAAGTCGTTGTGGAGGGGGGGGGAGTGAGATTTACCCGGAATTTCTTGAAATTTGGGGGGGGGGAGGGAGGCACGAATCTGAAAATTCATTTTCTAGTAATGTTACTTGATGGAGAGTGCAAATGAAGTCCCAACTAGAAATTTTTAAAGAAAATTATTTATTTATTTAGCATTTTTGAGCATTTCAGAGAATTTCTGAGAGTTTTAGATAATTTTTGACAATTTCCAGAATTTCAGAACATTTTGGAGCACTTTGGAGCACTTTTGAGTACTTTGGAGAATTTTGGAGCATTTTGGAATAATTTGAAGCATTTCAGATAATTTCTGAGAGTTTTAGATAATTTTTGACAATTTCCAAAAATTTCGGAACATTTTGGAGCATTTTGGAGCATTTTGGAGCAATTCTGAGAGTTTTAGATAATTTTTGACAATTTCCAAAAATTTCAGAACATTATGGAGCATTTTGGAGCAATTCTGACTGTTTTAGATAATTTTTGACAATTTCCAAAAATTTCGGAACATTTTGGAGCATTTTGGAGTATTTTTGAGCATTTTAAGAACCTTCTGAGAGTTTTAGATAATTTTTGACAATTTTCAAAAATTTCGGAACATTTTGGAGCATTTTGGAGTATTTTTGAGCATTTTAAGAACCTTCTGAGAGTTTTAGATAATTTTTGACAATTTTCAAAAATTTCGGAACATTTTGGAGCATTTTGGAGTATTTTTGAGCATTTTAAGAACCTTCTGAGAGTTTTAGATAATTTTTGACAATTTTCAAAAATTTCGGAACATTTTGGAGCATTTTGGAGCAATTCTGAGAGTTTTAGATAATCTTTGACAATTTTCAAAAATTTCAGAACATTTTGGAGCATTTTGGAGCAATTCTGACTGTTTTAGACAATTTTTGACAATTTTCAAAAATTTCGGAACATTTTGGAGCATTTTGGAGTATTTTTGAGCATTTTAAAGACCTTCTGAGAGTTTTAGATAATTTTTGACAATTTCCAAAAATTTCGCAGCATTTTTGAGCATTTTGGAGTATTTTGGAGCATTTTAAAGAACTTCTGGGAGTTTTAGATAATTTTTGACAATTTCCAAAAATTTTGGAACATTTTGGAGCATTTTGGAGCATTCTGACGCTACCGTATCAGAAGCAGAGGTCGGGTGCGGAGGACTGAGACAGTTTTGGATATTGAGCAAATTGGCTCCAAACTTCTTAAAGCAGACTGAATTTCAAGTGTCGTTTGGCTATTTCTCCAGACCGATTCGGGTGTCTGGCATGGCAATGAACATTGGGAGCAATATGAAGCAAGGATTGATGCGGAAAAAGTTGTGTTTCCCTGTTTTTTCTTTGGTTTTTTAAGGTGCAAAAAGTCGCAAAAAATGGGGAAAGGAGGGTCTCAATCAGCCACCTTCAATTTGCCTGAAGGTGCGTTCAAGGAGGTCGTTGTCAGTGAACAGCGCTGTCCAAGCGCTGAGCATTTTCCATGCATCCGGCAGCTTCTCTGGCCTTACTGCCCTAACCGGCATTCTGCCCATTTCATGCCCAGAGCAGAAATATGAGCGAGTAGCGTGTTTAGGTGCGGCGCAAATGGTCCGTATTCCATCCAAAGTCATTTTCCGGGCGACGTATGGATCGAATATGGGATGTACCCGTATATTGTCCACGCGCATTTCAGATAAATAAAAAGCTGCAGATTCTTGGATTATTTGTCTCGAAATGTGAAAGGATGACAACAAATTACACGAAAAATGTTTCGACATAGCTAAAGCTGAAAATGTGAATTTGAAGTTTGGACACTGATCGCCATAATCGAAAGTAAAGGTTTTGGAACTTTAAAAACTAAAAATCGGTAAGTACATTAGTTTCCGCTTCTTTCAATTTCGAAATATTGCAAATTTAACGCGATTAGCTATATTTGGAAGCAAGGTTCATGGATTATTAGAAACTAATTCGATTTTCAGACTCGGCTCTTCTTGCAAACTCATATTTTAGGGTCGTGCGCCAAAAAAATTGGAAATTTACGGGTTGTAAGCCCAAAGAAGGCGATAACTGAGACATTTTAGCGCATTTCGTGCACACTCTCTTGACCTCAGATTCTGGCGATGATGCTGCACAGACATCGAGTATATTCTAGATTTTCTAGATTCTAGATGCTTCATTTTCTTTCTGAAATGCACGCAGTTACATTAAAAATAGGCGAGAAACGAAAGAATTAAAGAAATACATACTGAAAATCAGAGAAGGGTGGAATTCCGGATTCTGGATTCCGGATTCCGCCGTTTTTTTCATTCCGTCTTCCGGATTCCAGATTCTGTGAAAAAAGATTGTTTCCATTTTCCGTTTTCCGGATTCCGAGTTCCCAAAATCCAATTCCTCCCTACTCTGAAGAGAACGGCGCAATACCGGATTCCGTCGTTTTTTTCATTCCGTCTTCCGGATTCCAGATTCCGTGAAACAATTTTTTTCCGTTTTCTGTTTTCCGGATTCCGAGTTCCCAAAATCCGATTCCGCCCTGCTCTGCTGAAAACCCCAAAGAACCCACAAGGGCTTCAATCTCGTCTCCATCATGTTCCAGCATGTGTCACTTGCCTGAGATGGACGCGGCTTTTTAGCCATTAGCTCACTTGGCCATGGAGTACCTACCGCCCGGACACTCCTTGTTGCACGCAAAGCTTCAGGACCCCCTTGCTGAACATATCAATATCCGAATTAAAATTTCGAGAGCCGGGTCTAAGTGCTCCTGAATTCCAGATTAGACCACTTCTTCACGAGTGATCTGCTGGACTTGCAGGGTGCGGAATAAATAATAGGATGGGTTTTAAACGTCATAACTTTCGCAAAAAAAGTGGAATCGATATGAAACTTTGACAAAAGTTTACTCAAGCAATATAAAAAGAAATAGAATTAACAATTTTCGAATCTTCTTCCTTCTGCCTTCACCACAGCTCTCAATCTCTTTGGGTAGGATGGCACGCAGGTAGTTGACCTCAAGATCGTCCACTCCTTCAGAAGCGCAATCTTCAGGGCATCTAAACTGGAATAGTTTTTCGTGGAAACCATCTGGGTCAAGTATCCCCCAAACGCCATAGTTCCTGCGGCTTCAAATCCGGCGAAGAAGCAGGAAGTAATGAACTCGGCGGCATTGTTCTTGCACCACTGTTGTCTTGCTTTGGCGCGAAGAGCTGGAGCTGAGCTGAGTCCTGTTGGAAGATCCAATAGATCAGATCATGATTCACTTTCAGCTTTTTTGCAATCTCAGAATTGGAAAATCCCATTCATTCTCTTGCAATCCAGGACTGGGAGTCTATATGGAGATGCAGCCACCATAGACTGAAATTCGGAAAAACTTGAAAAACCTAAACAAAAAAGTACAATAAAACTAAATAAAAATTACTGTGTGCACCAGGCGCGGTGTACCGGCGCCAGACCTCCCGCAAAATCTCATCCTATTATTTATTCCGCACCTTTATTCCACAATTTGGTTAATAAGCGCAAAAAAAGCGAATGTGAAATACTGTTAACTTCCAGATTTTTCAGTTTATTTTTCCGTCGCTTTTACCGAAAACTGAAAAATGATGATTCCAGATTCAATTTCGCTTCTAAAGCGTAGCCAGAGTGCCTTTAGATCATTATATTTCTTCACATTATTCATTATTACTAATCCGAAATAATCCTTATTTCAAAAGTGCATTTTATAGTTATATCACTCATTTTCTTATTAAAAAGATATTGGAATGTCTCAATTCTATTTCTGGAGCTTTTATCAGAATCACCATCACTTTGTGATCTTAGTCCATTAGTAGAGATTCTAAAAATGAGATGGGAAACTCGTTGCCAAAAATAAGTTAATCCCTTCTCATTTCTTCCATTGTCGCCTTCCATTTGTACTCAAAACGGAAAATTGGTTTTGCATTATTCTCTCACGCAATGACACCAAATTGGCATCATAAAGGGACAAGAATAATATAAAATGAGGGGATCTAGAGGCGACATTTGAAAATACGAATTTTGGATATCTGACAAACAAAAAAAGCTTTACTAGTAGGTGGCTTCCGAGGAGAAACGAACCAAAGCCGGGATCCAAAGCACAGCATTTTTTATGAGGAGCAAGCAAAAAGGTGTCTTATGAAACAATAAGAGTTCAAAGAAGAAAAAAGACAAAGAAACGGATGCGCATGAGTGGGCCAATCTGCTTTTGTTGTTCTTCTTAACTATGAATTATTCAATTTGGTTCCCGCCACATTTTGATTTTCTTAAAGTCATGGGTCCACCTGACGAGACCTGGGAAAGCTGTGCTGCATTTCTCAGAAAATTCTTGAGATTTCAAGTCAGTCACAATGAATTCTTAAAGAAACCGTTAAGGTCTTAGATTTTGGCGTTTGGCGGTCCAGCGTCGTCCCGCAACAAGATGGTCCGATGCACTGAAGAAATTGAACATCCCTCGCCGACTACCGGGCGTCCGCGTATCAAAGTAGTAGTAACCACCGTGTCGTTTCGAAAAATGATTTCTCGAAAAATTCTCGAGAAATTTTTCTCGTTGGTTTCTCGAGAATTTTTCGAGAATTTTTGAAATTTTTCGAGAATTTCTCAAAAAAAATTTCGGAAATTTATCGAGAATTTCTCGAAAAATTTCTCGAGAAATCGCGAAAAATGATTTGAATGGAAAAACGAATATTTTTTATCAAAATTTTTTTTCGAGAACTTTTCGAAAAATTTCTCGAAACATTTCCGAAGAATCAACGAGAAAAATTTCTCGAGAAATTTCCGAAAATTCTCAAAAAAAAATTTCGATAAAAAATATTAATAAACTATTATCGCCGTAAAAAAGTTCCGACATTTTTTCGAGCGGGATTTGAATTTAGAGGCTCCGCCCATTTCATCATCAGAGCGCATTTGCTATGCGCGATATATTTTTTGAATTTTTATTTTTTCTTCTGAATTTTCAGAATTAAACTGGATTAAAAGAACGACATTGTATTAATCGTGAATTTTTTTACACGTTTCTTTGAATATTTAAATATATCAATTTGCGTCATTTATTTTTTTTTCGTTTCTTCTGATAAAAATATATCGCGCATAGCAAATGCGCTCTGATGATGAAATGGGCGGAGCCTCTAAATTCGAATCCCGATTTTCGCGGGCTCGAAAAAATGTCGGAGCTTTTTACGGCGATAATATATCTTTATTGTCGGTACTGTATGTGTTTTAAATAAGAGTTGAACCCCTCGGTTGAGGTCTAATGTGGTCTAGTGGTGTGGTGAAGTGATGGAGCCGTCAGAGCCAACTCCAGAAAAGAAAGTCTGGATATCGAGAGGAGCAAGCTGCCCAAAGCTGCCCAAACACTAGACATTTTCGCCAAGAAATCAGAATGGTGCGCATTCTTCCAATTTCATGCGCACTTCCTGCGCTGAACTCTGTGAGAGTATGGAGTTCGGCAAGATGCCGTACAACTTACTAAAAGCTTTTGAGTTGCTTTTGAGTAGCTTTTAACAAGTTGCCTGCTGAAAAAAAGCTGGAAAAATCAGCGCACACATTGTATACGATCCGCGAGCTGCCCATCTCCGCGCAAGCGTCAGATGCCGAACTGCTTTACTCCCTGAACTGAAACATGCGAGGTTTATCCGATGGATCGATAAGAGCTTGTCTTGCACCGCGGGTGGCCAGATGCTCCTTTCAGTATGTTGTTTAAACGAGAGCATCACTTTCCCGAAAGAAAAGAAGCAAGCGGTTACTCAAAACGAAGAGCACATGGTAGGGGGTACCATCGAGAAGACGTTATTTTTCAGCCAGACTGATCAGCTAGCCAACACAAATCTAGATTTCTGGAAAGCGTGATCACCATAGGTAGCTCCGTTCAACATTTTCCAAGACGAGTGGAATTCCAAGACGAGTGGAATATGTTTGGCCTAGACAAATGAAAAGCTTGGCGTGGACGTTGAGCTACGTAATATTCCGTCTAGACGTGTGCATTTTAGCTGAAAAGGAATCGCCAGCCGGGCTGCAACTCCTATTGTGTCGTTCTAATGACAGCGTCACTCATGCGTTTTCTATGAAAGAAAACGGACACCTCGTTTTCTTCTAGACCCGAAAAGAATAATTTGCAGGCCGAGATGTTCTTAGTCCATCATGAATATATTGCACTTTTCAATAGGGAAAAAAAACAGAAATTTAAAGCATATTCAGCTGTTTTCTAGACGGAAATCATTATAAAATGAGTAAGAATCCGCGAAATCTGTTCATAATAAAACACCAAAAATCAAGAAAAGAGGATTCTCTGATGTTTGAGTTGTACGGGAGAAAAGAAAGGAAAATGAAGTTAAGAAATCTCGATGAATCTCGTTGAAATTAATTCTGAGAAAATATGTAACCAAATCTATCATTTCTAGAGAAATTAAATTCTCAACAAGAACCTGAAATCCGAAAAAAAAACTGGAATAACATGGAGCAAAACCAATGAACAGACACAGGTGAAACGCGCGTGATCCATACACGGATGCGATCCGTGTCTTGCCCGTAAATCGCTACAGATGGTGTGGAAACTGGGCGGAATTGGATTTCGGGAACTCGGAATCCGGAATCCGGAAAACGGAATGTAAAAAACGGCGGAATCCGGAACGCGGAATGTGGAAAGCGGAATTTTAACCATTAATGAGGGAATATTTATTCTGAGTCGAAAAATAAAAAATGATGTAAATGCGCTCTGTTCGCAAAAATATTTGCGGGAGTTCAAAAAAGTACACTTTTCACAAAAATTGAGAATAAAATATTAAAACTCATAGTTCTGCGGAATTGGATTTTGGGAATCCGGAAAACGGAAAACGGAAAAAAAATTTTCACAGAATCCGGAAAACGGAAAAAAAAATTTTCACGGAATCTGGAATTCGGAATACGGAATGTAAAAAACAGCGGAATCGGGAATGCGGAATGCGGAAAACGGAATTTTAACCATTAATGAGGGAAACAAGTGATGTAAATGCGCTCTGTTCGCAAAAATTTTTGCGGGAGTTCAAAAAAGTACACTTTTCACAAAAATTGAGAATAAAGTATTAAAACTCATAGTTGGGAGGAACTGGATTTTGGGAATCCGGAAAACGGAAAACGGAAAAAAAATTTCACGGAATCCGGAGTTGGGCGGAATTGGATTTTGGGAACTCGGAATCCGGAAAACGGAAAACGGAAAAAAAATTTTCACGGAAATCGGAAAACGGAAAACGGAAAAAAAATTTTGTTCACGGAATCCGGAATCCGGAAAACGGAATGAAAAAAAATGGCGGAATTCGGAATCAGGAATTCGGAATCCGGAATTCCGCCCCTTCTCTGGTTGGCACCCTCACAGTCCCTTTTGGATACTTGTGGAAACGGATTTTCAGAGAATTTCGTATTTTCAGATATCCAGTAGATTATTCTACACGAGAGACGCCATCGAGCAAATCATTTGATTACTTTTCATCTTCTTTTTTGATAAAAGTTATTGAAAAAAAAATTTTTTAATTTGTTTTTTTTAACCAGTATGTGGCCTAACTTTTTCAAATTGGTGGCTTCAATATTTTTTCTAATTTTTCGAGAAGAAAATCTTCGCATTTTCTGAGAGCATTACGTTACTTACTTAATCGATCCGTCAATCGCTTGATTGGGCGCGGATCACAAATTCCTTGCACTGCACTGTCTGGAAGTCAGTCAGTCAATTTAACAATATTAAATATTAGTGGAAAGGCAGTTAATTACAAAAAAAAACACAAGTGGGGTAACAGTATTTTTGTGTTGCGAGAAAAAGGAAATTATCTTTAAATTTATGAATAATTTTAAATTTTAGGAAAGCAATTTCCGCTGAGTGGCTCCCTAAAAACTCGAAAAACACATTAAATTTCTGAAAATCCTTTTGAAAATTCAAAACGAAACTGATTAGAGCATGATTATGTGCGTTGCTATACGAGTTCTTCGAATTCTGAATCATCCATGTCGCATTGAAAACTCTTATGATGTTACTCAAAACTACAAAAAAGGTGGGAAAAAACGGTTAATAACTCAAAAAAATTAATAGTTTTACAGCTGTAATGAAAACTGGGCGCAATTTCGGCTTTTTTGGAGGTTTTTCTAATTTTTTTGTACAATTGTTTGTTTCACGCGTGGCGCTTACCCGTGGCACGAAAACCACGATTGGATCTGAAAATCCTGAGCACCGCGCCCTTTACTTGCCAACTTCATTCTCCTTCTTTCTTCTATGCATTCTCCACGTTGAAATAATCAAGCACCGGTGGCCGGGGTGGGAAGAGGTAGAGATGGGAATCCGGGGGTCGTGGTTCGGTTCCGCTCCAACGTAAGTCTTTTTTGCTTTTCTCATTTTGCATTTTTTTAAGTTTAATTGGATCATGACAAATAAGGATAGGTTACATTTGAATAAGCGTGGTGCTTTTTAGAAACAAAAATAATCCAAAAAAACCGAAAAACCAAAGGACCCCCCCAACTAAGATATTATCGCCGTAAAAAAGTTCCGACATTTTTTCGAGCCCGCGAAAATCGGGATTTGAATTTCATCATGATATTTAAATTGCCATAGCGCTACCCTTATTCAAATGTATTATCGCCGTAAAAAAGTTCCGACATTTTTTCGAGTCGGGATTTGAATTTAGAGGCTCCGCCCATTCATCATCATTTGAGCGCATTTGCTATGCGAGATATGTTTGTTGAATTTTTATTGTTTCTTCTTCTTTTTCTTCGCAAATTGATATATTTAAACATTCGAAGAAACGTGTAAAAAAATTCACGATTAATACAATTTCGTTATTTTAATCCAGTTTAATTCTGAAAATTCAGAAGAAAAAATAAAAATTCAAAAAATATATCGCGCATAGCAAATGCGCCCTGATGATGAAATGGGCGGAACCTCTAAATTCAAATCCCGATTTTCGCGGGCTCGAAAAAATGTCGGAACTCTTTTACGGTGATAATAGCGTCATTTTCTTTTTGTGCGTATTTTTGTTGTCTGCCAATAAAAGTGTTCTAAAAATTAAGAGTCTGATTTTGAAATCAATTTCCATTTGAAATGAAATTTCCCATTTCGAAAGCGTGGATTAAAATTGGAAACGTGGATTAAAAAATAAAACAGATTTTTTTATATATAAATATATGAGTTTCTTCGAATCGTTCAAAGTAATCTTTCAAATTTTAAAATTCAGCAGAAGAGTGCTCTCCGTGTTTTGCTGTCAATCAAGAATGACGCTCACCTCCTGTGAGATTTTTTTTTGTTAATTCATGAAACTCTGAAGGAAAGAAAATCACGTTTTTCAGATACAGTAATGCTGCTGCCACTTCTTCTAATTGTACCACACGAATATGGGAGATTTGTGCGAGCTGCGAACACTACTCGTAAGTGACTCGTCACTCATTTTTCGCCTATTTCTGCTGTTTTTCTTTTAATTATTTTTCTCATCACAGTACCATCCGCATTGATAAAAATTTTTATGAGCAAAATAGGGAAAGCAACATGCTACTTTTGACTTTAACATTTTATAATATATACTTAAAATAAAACGATATAAATGTGGGTGAACCTATATTTATTTGGAGGACTTTATATACAGAACTGGCCATAAAGAATGCGCGCTCCGCCGTTTTTTTTTGTGCTCCGATTGATCTAAATTTTTCTGACAGTGTTAAAACTGGCCCGTTGGGTGCCCTTTTGGGCGCTAGCTATTATCGCCGTAAAAAAGTTCCGACATTTTTTCGAGCCCGCGAAAATCGGGATTTGAATTTAGAGGCTCCGCCCATTTCATCGTCAGAGCGCATTTGCAATGCGCGATATATTTTTTGAATTTTTATTTTTTCTTCTGACTTTTCAGAACTAAACTGGATTAAAAGAACGGAATTGTATTAATCGTGAATTTTTTACACGTTTTTTCGAATGTTTAAATATATCCATTTATACAGGTCAAAAAATAATACAACAGATGAAGTCTGGCCAGGTGACCGCGGAACCACAAACCATGAAATCGTCAGTTCATACAAATATAGTTAATACCAGAGTTGGGCGGAATAGGATTTGGGGAACTCGGAATCCGGAATCCGGAATACGGAAAAAATATTTTTTCACGGAATCCGGAATCCGGAAAACGGAATGAAAAAAACGGCGGAATCCGGAATTCCGCCCAACTCTGGTTAATACCTGCCACTAGTTTCGTACAAAACTGTTTCAGCATTATCATCGGAATAGTCGTCACTCTGGGAATTATAGTTGTAGCAATTATAGTTGTAATTGCCTTGGTTTGTTGGTGGGTGAAACGTGAGGATCCAGATCTAAAGTTGGACCCGCCACCGGAACGGGGTGAGTTTTCTGAAACTAGGATAAGGTGCAGGAATACAGGATTTCGGTAATTTTACAGAATCGCCCCCCTCCCCCACAGTTATGTTTTCGATTAATTTTGGATGTGGGGGATGATTGTGTGTGGGGGACTATTCTGTGATGTATAAATATCCGAATCGCCCCCCCACCTCTTAATGTGGGGGGGGGGCGATTCCGGAAAAGAGGTAATCTTTCACAATCACCCCCCCCCCATTATATCTTTGTTCTCCCCCACTGGAATGAACCAGAATCGCCCCCCCCCCCACCATTCCCGAGGATATAGGAAACTAGGATAAGGTGCAGGAATACAAGATTTCTTTGTTTCAGTGTACATAGCCCCACATGACCAGTATTACAAGTTCTCATATATGCAGCTACAAGATTGCCGTCTGAAGATCAACTCGCGAGACCCGATAACCGGCAACACTCCACTATTCGATGCAGTTTTGCGAAAAGATTACGTCAAAGTGCGCGAGTTGGTCGAAAACGGTGTCGTGCTCGATGCTGTCTGCGGTGGAGAATCGTTGCGAACTGCACTATTTCAACTGGAATTCCAGAAGAACAAGGAAATGTGCGCATTACTCTTAAAACGCGGTGCCGATCAATTGTTGGTTGATGCCGCTGGAGAAGATTGTGAGACGTGGGCTGATGATAACGGCGTTGGTCAAATTTTCAAAGAATACTATGAGTTGAGACAGAATCATCGATACACTAAGCCTCGCCGTAAGTTAGATTATTGATTTTTTCAACTTACTGAAATTCTAAAATATTGAGGTATCATTCCGGACGAAACGCCGAGAAGTTGGAATGTTTTGGTGTTCGACGGCGGTGAATTCAAAGGATTTAAACACAAAAAACTGCCGCTGAGAATCAAGAAAAGGATCACTTGGGGATATGTAGAAGGAATGAATCTCGACGAGTTCACTCATATTGTAGTACCGTCCAAGTATGTGAGTAAGTCGAGCGAGCTGATGCTCGACGACGAAGATTTGATGACGTTTAAGCTTTACGTATGGTAAGTTTAACAAATTGATCAGTCTCACGCTCAAGCGTTTAGCCGTTCTCGGGGTAGCCGAAAAAACCGGATTTTTTCGGCTGGCATTTTTTATTCATCAAAATGAGTAATATTGCGAATAGTTTTTCGAAAAATGTCTCGAAAAATCAACGAGAAAAATTTTTCGAGAAATTCTCGAAAAATGTCCGAAAATTCTTGAAAAAAAAACAAATGCGATAAAAAATAATAATAAACTAGTTCGAACGACACTCCGAAATAACGCAAAGCGCGTTGTTTATCGTATTTCCATTCAAATCATTTTTCGCGGTTTCTCGAAAAATTTCGAAAATTCTCCAAAAATTCTCGAGAAATCAACGAGAAAAATTTTTAAAAAGCCGACGACGGCTGCCAGCCGTTTTTCACCGGCTTTTTTCGTCTGGCATTTTTTATTCATCAAAATGAGTAATATTGCGAATAGTTTTTCGAAAAATCAACGAGAAACATTTTTCGAGAAATTCTCGAAAAATGTCCGAAAATTCTTGAAAAAAAAACAAATGCGATAAAAAATAATAATAAACTAGTTCGAACGACACTCCGAAATAACGCAAAGCGCGTTGTTTATCGTATTTCCATTCAAATCATTTTTCGCGATTTCTCGAAAAATTTCGAAAATTCTCGAGAAATCAACGAAAAAAATTTTTAAAAAGCCGACGACGGCTGCCAGCCGTTTTTCGCCGGCTTTTTTCGTCTGGCATTTTTTATTCATCAAAATGAGTAATATTGCGAATAGTTTTTCGAAAAATGTCTCGAAAAATCAACGAGAAAGATTTTTCGAGAAATTCTCGAAAAATGTCCGAAAATTCTTGAAAAAAAAACAAATGCGATAAAAAATAATAATAAACTAGTTCGAACGACACTCCGAAATAACGCAAAGCGCGTTGTTTATCGTATTTCCATTCAAATCATTTTTCGCGATTTCTCGAAAAATTTCGAAAATTCTCGAGAAATCAACGAGAAAAATTTTTAAAAAGCCGACGACGGCTGCCAGCCGTTTTTCACCGGCTTTTTTCGGCTGGCATTTTTTATTCATCAAAATGAGTAATATTGCGAATAGTTTTTCGAACAATTTCTCGAAAAATCAACGAGAAACATTTTTCGAGAAATTCTCGAAAAATGTCCGAAAATTCTCGAAAAAAAAACAAATTCGATAAAAAATGATAATAAACTAGTTCGAACGACACTCCGAAATAACGCAAAGCGCGTTGTTTATCGTATTTCCATTCAAATCATTTTTCGCGATTTCTCGAAAAATTTCGAAAATTCTCGAGAAATCAACGAAAAAAATTTTTAAAAAGCCGACGACGGCTGCCAGCCGTTTTTCGCCGGCTTTTTTCGGCTTGCATTTTTTATTCATCAAAATGAGTAATATTGCGAATAGTTTTTCGAAAAATTTCTCGAAAAATCAACGAGAAACATTTTTCGAGAAATTCTCGAAAATTTTCAGAAATTCTCGAAAAATTTCGAAAATTCTCGAAAAAAAAAACAAATGCGATAAAAATTAAATGATTCAATTAAACTTTAAAATCAGATTAACAAAAAAAGTTTTACGTGGAGGGGAACCGAACCCAAAACGCCGAAGAAAAGCCGAAATTTTTCCGCCGTTTTTTCGCGCGGCCGGCTTTTTTTTCCCCAGCCTTGATTGGATCATGACAAATAAGGATACGTTATTATCACCGTAAAAAAAGTTCCGACATTTTTTCGAGCCCGCGAAAATCGGGATTTGAATTTAGAGGCTCCGCCCATTCATCATCATTTGAGCGCATTTGCAATGCGCGATATGTTTGTTGAATTTTTATTGTTTCTTCTTCTTTTTCTTCGCAAATTGATATATTTAAGAAATTGTATTAATCGTGAATTTTTTACACGTTTCTTCGAATGTTTAAATATATCAATTTGCGTCATTTATTTTTTTTTCGTTTCTTCTGATAAAAATATCGCGCATAGCAAATGCGCTGATGAAATGGGCGGAGCCTCTAAATTCAAATCCCGATTTTCGCGGGCTCGAAAAAATGTCGGAACTTTTTTACGGCGATAATAGTTTATTATTATTTTTTATCGAAATTTTTTTTTCGAGAATTTTCGGAAATTTTTCGAAACATTTTTCTCGTTGATTTTTCGAGAAATTTTTCGAGAATTTCTCAAAAAAATTTTCGGAAATTTATCGAGAATTTCTCGAAAAATTTCTCGTGAAATCGCGAAAAATGATTTGAATGGAAATACGATAAACAACGCGCTTTGCGTTATTTCGGAGTCTCGTTCGAACTAGTTTATTATTATTTTTTATCGAATATTTTTTTTCGATTTTCAGCAAAGCCGTGTTGATGAAGAGATACTGGTTGCAAGCGCTTGTGGAATGGAAAGATAGAGCGATGGACGAAGACTATCATTGGTACATGGTGGACACTCGTTATAAAGGAAGATCCCATTATGATGTAATTTACAATATTAAAACGAATTATTATCGAATGGTTCCATGTCTTCTGAAAAATGCGGATATTTGTATTTTACCGTCAACTTCCAAGGATTTTGAAAAAAGTGAGTCCGATCCGATCATCAGTTTGTAGCCGCCAATTCTTAATTTTCAGATCGCAATGAATGGAAGAAGATTATCGAGACGCTTGGTGGTACATATGTGAACGTGACGGATGTCAAGCCGGATAATCCCAAAACGATTACACCATACTGGACAGGAACTCAAGAGTATAAAGACGAGCACGGATTGTCACAGAATCGCTGCTGGATCTTGAAGACGGAAGGTTGTCAGGTGAGTCGGTTTATCCGTATGTCTCTATATTATCGGATCGCGAGTACGTGGTTTGTCGTATAGAGGCGGGGTTTGGGTCTCGTTAGGGGATAGCGCGTTTTAACGCGCCAATTTAAAAATTGTAAGGAAGCGCACACACTGCGTTTGTGATTTCTTTTCGAAAATTGAAGCGAATATTGGAATTTTTTCTATTAATATTTTGCTTCGAAAATCATGTTTTTTTAATTCATTTTTATTGTCAAATTTCGCTTTAATTTTCGAAAAGAAATCACATACGCAGTCTGTGCGCTTCCTTACAATTTTTAAATTGGCGCATTAAAACGCGCTATCCCCTAACGAGACCTAAACCCCACCCTATACGACAAACCACGTACTCGCGATCCAATAATACATGAGCGTAAATCTAGATCAACAGCGAGTGGAGAAAGGATCGCGGCATGTACACCCTTGCCGGCTTCAGATTTCTCACCGAGTCGATTGCGAAGCACAGTATTTTGTCAAAAGATAATATCGTTGAACGTCTGGATTACGAAGGCAGACCAGTCGTGGACTTGTCGTGGTCGTGCTCAGAGCCGCGGAGTAAATTACTGCCTAAGGTTAGAAAAACTCCTGTGATGTCGCCAATGGAAGCTATGAAGGATGCGGAAATGAAGAAGCGTCAACAGGAGATGAAAGAAGAAATTAAGAAGGCCTCTTCCAAGGCGGCTGTAAATCAATAAGCTGCCGAAACATATAAATTATTTTTTAAAAAAGCCATCTCGTTTTCTCATTTAAAATAAAAATATACACAACTGACTTAACAATGATATAAACAGTCAACATTTTGCTGATAATGCACAGGGTGCCGCCATTTAAATAATGCAACGCAAGTTTGCTGGGTGCTGGGACTTAATGAATGACTTACTTCAATGTGAATTCCTTCCGAACAAGATGTCCAAACTCTAACGTAAATAGCCGGCACTATTTGGGAGAATGCAAACGCGCCTTACCGAACTTGCAAAAAAAAGGCGAATTATGAAAATGTTCATTTGGATCGGAAATGAAACGTTTTAGTCACAGAAAAGCCAGATTTAAAAAGAAACTATGAAACTAAGAAACTATGTATTATTATGCATTTTCTGAATTTTTCAAATGCATTTTTCGCGGCTCGATTAGAACATAATTTAGATCCTTATTTTCGGAAATATAGTGATTTTTCGTGGAGCCATTGGAAGATTGCTTTATTTTTCTTATAAAGTTTTTTGTGATTATCATTTGCACATCGAGGTTCAATTTCTCACTGCTTTATTCTTTAATAAATTATTTTTAGAAAAACGTATTATAGTGGAGGACAGACAATCAACGCTTCCAATTCTATTTTGATCCAAAAAAGAATAATTGGACGCTGTTCTACTTGTGCACATGTATTATTGCCGTAAAAAAGTTCCGACATTTTTTCGAGCCCGCGAAAATCGGGATTTGAATTTAGAGGCTCCTTATTTTTTCTTTTGAATTTTCAGAATTAAACTGGATTAAAAGAACGAAATTGTATTAATCGTGAATTTTTTTACACGTTTCTTCGAATGTTTAAATATATCAATTTGCGTCATTTATTTTTTTTTTTCGTTTCTTCTGATATAAATATATCGCGCATAGCAAATGCTCTGATGAAATGGGCGGAGCCTCTAAATTCAAATCCCGACTCGAAAAAATGTCGGAACTTTTTCACGGCGATAATAGTGAACCTTCAATTAACTTTTGGATGTTTTCGTGTATTTTGAGTAACAAGCAATGCAAATGTTCCCCGAATTCTTATTTTACACTTTATCCAGACAATTACGAAATTAAAATTGATTCAGATGAAAATTCCGATTAATTTTGACTACTTTTAATTTTTTTTTTCGGGTTTTGTTGTTATTTTTGAAATAAATTTTTATTTAGGCGCTATGGTAGTTGAGGGGAGTCAATGGTTTTTAGTCATTTTTGGAGCTTAATTTTTTTTTCTGAAAATGTTTGTTGTTATTGTTAAAATATTTGTAAGTTGTTTTTTTCACGCGTGGTGCGCTTCAACGATGAGCAATTTTTGCAATTTTCTTCGATTTTTTAAGGATTTTTTTTTAATTTTTAAATTTTTTTAAAATTTAAATCCCTGCTTTTTTTTTTGCAAGTTCGGTAGGGCGCGTTTGCATTCTCCCAAATAGTGTCGGCTATTTACGTTAGCGTCTTACTTCAATGTGAATTCCTTCCCAACAAGATGTCCAACAAGATATTGTTTGGTTCCTTTTATTGCCAGATTCCAGTGCCCTTCCTTTTCTGAAAATATAGGCAATGGATCATTGGAAAATCAGAAATGGTTTGAAAAAATGAATGAATTAATCGAGATAAAATAGTCCCGAGCAATTCTTACACAAAGCAATGCAAAAGCGCTCTATCGAAGGCGATGAGTTTTTTTCACTAAAAAGACATTTTTATAAAGTTTGGTGAGCATTGGCCCGTATTTTCACGAAATGACACTATATTTTTTTTTAATTTTGAAAAGAAATAAAGAATTTTTGGAGCTTTTTTCTTAATTTTTTTTTGTGAAAATGTTTGTTGTTATTGTTAAAATATTTGTGAAAAATAAAAATATATGTTTTAGAATCATAATTGGAATGAATAGACCTTATAATGGACTTATTTGTTGCAAATGGGATCTTGCAGGTGATTTGAAGAAAATGAAGTTTGAATGCAATAAGTGTGCTTGTCGCTTAGCAGAGAAGGGCGGAATTCCGGATTCCGCGGTTTTTTTTTCCATTTCGTCTTCCGGATTCCAGATTCCGCGATATGGCGTTTTTATTCCGTTTTAATTCTTTATTCTCAATTGTTGTGAAAAGCATACTTTTTTGAACTCTCGCAAACATTTTTGCGAACAGAGCGCATTTACATCATAAATATTCCCTCATTAATGATGAAAATTCCGTTTTCCGCATTCAGCGTTCCGGATTCCGCCGTTTTTACATTCCGTTTTCCGGATTCCAGAGAACAAGAACAAGAAGATAAGAGCCGAACAGTTCGGCTCTTATCTTCTTGCTGGATATGAGTTGAGTAGCTTCTTTGATACTGCTCATGGCAGCCCATGCTGAGCTTCTTCTTCGGCTTATTTCTGCTTTGAGATTGTTGTCCATGGATACCAGTCTTCCCAGATAGATGTATTTGTCGATATATGGAAGGGGGATTCCTCCGACAGTGATGGGATCGGCAGTTTTCTATTTTAACTATTATATTTCTCATGACTTCCATTTTGCTGCGATTCATTTCTAGTCCGATGGCTTTTCCAACTTTGTCTAAGTCATTGGCCATGCTTTGAAGTTCCGCAGAGCTGTGACTTATCAGAACGATATCGTCGGCAAATCGAAGATTGTTGAGGTTTTTGCCATCTATCATTAACCCTTTGTCCTCCCAGTCGAGGTTGATCATCGCGTGTTGTAGAGCGGCAGTTTCGGTTTCGGTTTCGGTGAGATTGTGTCTCCTTTCCGTACCCCTTTGCCGATTGTGACGGTCAACTGCTTGATCTTGGTAGTTGTTCCCATCACGGCATCCGAGACGCTGTGGAATACACAACCAAGTACCGATGAGCAGGACGATAGATGGACAAACCGAATCACCTTCTGGTATCCAAGGGACGTTAAAGCCGTCCCGCAACAAGATGGTCCGATGCACTGAAAAAGTTCAATACTCCCGACGGCAACTGATCCCAAGCCGCACAGGACCGAACCAAATGGAAAGAGACGTGTGCTCGGCGCTGAGAACATCCCCAGCCAACTACCGGGAGTCCAAATATTCAAGTAAGTAAGTAAGTAATATTTTATTAAATGAAATAAATATATATTTCAAAAGACTCTTCGAAACCATTCATCAATTTCATCAAAATGACTACCGGAGCAAAAGGATTCTACTATTCGGAAAAATACGAAAACTTGAATAGAGGCACTTGTATGTAAACGAATACGTCGCCAATATGAATCCGGAGAATCACGTCATGTCAGGGACTGAGTGGAGAAATCTGGGAATTGGACAGGTTAGTATATGGCATTGAATATCTCTAAATAGCAGTGTTTCACCGTGTAGAACTATAAATTCTGAAACTCTCATTTTTCGGTTTTAAAATTTCAAATAAAAATTGCAATTTATCTGAAGCAGTGCAATAAATAGACGGTTGACTTCAGACGCGCTTTATTAATCTCAGTAATGGAACCTTGTTTTTCAGTCTCCAGGAGGGATTCACTATTTGGTTCAAGGGTCCGTGCGACATGTTTTTCTCTTCCGCAGACTAAGAATGCGCAAGCGCCCAGAATCTTGCGCGAAACTCGTGTTACCATACTTACAGTAATTGATGTGCTCTTAAATCCATGAATTCACAAAATTTTAACCACAACATGCTTTCAATTCGGATTTAAATAAGAATTTTTCCGTTTCCCCCCCCCCCGCTAAAAAAGACGGGCGCCCATTAAAAAATGTGAAAATTTCCTTACACATTGTTGACGAAATGTCCAGCATAATACATACCTTCCTTGTTTTCTTGTAGACGGCCATAAATCGAATATGCAAATTCCTGTACACCTCCTCGTTTCGAAAGATGAGCACGAGCGCCAGAACGGTTCGTTCGGGGATCCCACGCGAAACGAGCACACCTCGACGTGTCTGAGCCTCTCAATTCTTGACACTTTGTGTCTTTGCGTTTTCTACCCGATTTCATATTCGCGTTTCCCAATATCGACACATTCTTGTCTATTGCATTCAGTTATTCATCTGACTAATATTTATAAAAGAAACAGTGTTGCCTGTTTCGTGTTCCAATTTCTAGTGCCTCTGTACTAGTCGAAAGAAGCAGAATGGCCATTCTTTGCCTTCTTGCTCTACTTCTATTCAGCTGTGATGTAAGCGGAGCAAAAAGAATAAGCTTCAAGTTAGCTCCATATGATTCAATGGTAGAAAGCATGGAGTTTCACATTGGTAACGTTTTGAAAACCAAAATTTTTCAAGTCGCGTCCACCCCCCCCCCATTCTAAAGTATCTCTAATAAAACAGTTAAAATTCAGTGCCGCTTAAAAGACGGATATCTGGTTGCATACTGAGACAATTTATTGAAAATTTCAGCGTTGTGTGGGAGCATGCTTTTACTTACTTACTTAGTTACTTAATCGATCCGTTGCTCGCTTGTCTTGGCGCGGCTAACCATGTCTCACGATCTTGGCGATGGTTGTCCATGAAGTCTTTTTGTAGTGAGTCGGACCATCTCATGGGGAGTCGTCCGACATCCGATAGTCGTCGTCTTCGGAATTTTTCAATGTTTTTTCTTTCTTTTTTCATTTGTCTATTTTCCAAAAGTTTTTGTTAAAATTAATACTTTTTTTGTATGTAGACGCATGGGAAGACAAATTGGAAAACGTAAATTGACTGAAATTCAAAAAAGAGCCATTTTCAGCGGCCGTAAGAATGGTTTCACGCAGAAAGAATTTCAAGAATATCAAGTCAATTTCTGAAATTCTGGAATGATCAAGGCGAGAGCTCAGTATTCTATCACATTGGAAGATTTTGCGTAGCTAATAATATCGATGACAGGAGCATTCCGAAGGCCTCCACATCCTATATTCGGCTCACCATACTTGCGATCAGACAAAAAGTTTTTGTGAATTCGGCTATGTCGATTGGAGTCTTGAGAAGACGTCCAGTCTTTGAAGACGCCAAAAAACCAGACGGCAAGTGTGAAATGCTCAATATTATCGTTACTGACAGTAGTAATGATGGGAGCATTCAATCCTGGTCTGGCGATCGAGAAGCTACTGTGAACTCCGCTACCACACACTGTCTGTATCCACTAGGAAACTTCTGTTGGATGCGTGCAGTTGGAGTCATGGAAGACGTTCATCTCATTGAATAATCTGGTAGCTAGAGTGAAATGCGTGAAAGAGCGTCTCAACTGGACGTTACAAGACTGAAATCGATCATGCAGTTGAGTTCCTGTAGCTCGGAAATGATGCAACAACGGATTCATAGCCCAAGTGGCGCTGGATATGATTCCTGATAGCCAATTGTAAAGCACGTACATAGGAGGAAACTGTATAGTTTGGAAGCATTCTCAGACAATGACATTGGAAATTCATTTGTTCACATCAAGGATTGTAGATGTTCATTTTTCAAGAACAAAATGAACTTTCGGAATGCTTCAAGAGCCGTCGAGTAAATTCTATGAGTCAGCCAATTCAATGTGCTGCTGCTCTCAATCCGGTGGAGCATCTGGGAAAAACATGCAAGGACGATTTGCTGGTAAAGGAGCTACGAATTCCGACAAAAAGTTGCTCAACAGAAGTTTGAATGGATCCGATTCCAATGTGATGCAGCCATCGTTGGAACATCTCATGGGCGGTCATCCGACAGGTCGTTTTTGGTCTCATTTTCCCGTCAGTTCTTCGAATTATGTATCCTGCGTCACACGGATTCTTTCATCAAGGCTTAGGCAAAGTACAATAGTTTTGTTTGCATTTGGAGGCTTTGGAGCCCAACATTTTTTTTACAATTTTCTGTATATTCTTGGATAAATTGGCTCTGGCAGATCGTGGGTCCTTTGCGACCAATCTCAAATTTATGAAATTCCTGGCGTCGTCATTTCAGCGCCAATTTTTGACGTAGCCAATTGAAAATTAGTCAGAATTCGTCCAATTTGGTAGGAAAAAGGCGCTTTATATGGAAAAGTTATCCTAAAAATAAGCTCAGAACCCTTTAGTGGTACTGTAGCTGTTTTCCAGTGGATTCTGCCCTATTGAGTGTTTTGCAGAGAAGGGCGGAATTCCGGATTCCGGATTCCGCCGTTTTTTTTTATTCCGTCTTCCGGATTCCAGATTCCGTGAAAAAAATGTTTTTCCGTTTTCCGCTTTCCGGATTCCGAGTTCCCAAAATCCAATTCCGCCCTACTCTGGTGTTTTGTAATTAGGCCTGACTAAGCCTGATTTTGGCCAACATTGGCTTAGAATGCAGATCCATAGATCATAGATCAATTGGAATTCTCAGATTTTTCTTTGACGTCAGAGTTAGAGGGCCGCGCCACATCGTCCAACTAACACTCTAAGTACTGGCCAAAAAGGTATTCGCAAACGGTTTTTTGAGAGTAACTTTGCTGAAATTTGAGAGATCGATCTGAAAATTTTACTGCACATGTCGTACACGGTGACGACAAATTGCGTACAAGGAAATTGCATCATTTCCAGAAAGAAACATTTTTTATGGCCACATCGTCTAACTAACACTGTTGCGAGTATATACGAATGCAGAATATTGAAATTGAAGAGCCGAAGGCCTGAACTGAAGAAGACCGAGCCCACCGGCCGGGATCTATCGCATTTGCTCGTATGAAAAATAGAAAGGCATGAGTTTTGCGTTTTGCGAAAGCTTGTTCGACGGCTCATACAGGAAAGTGATTAGCTCCCAACAAATTGAGAAAATACTGAGAAAAACTTCAAAAAAATAGTTCCCTGAAACAGAAAATTGTAGGGTTTCATGATAGAAATAAGAGGAAATAGGTTGCGTCTTTGGTCAAGATAATAGACTGAAAATTGAGAAGCCGAGTTGCTATTTTTGATTTCAGACGCATCTCCCCCTTCTAATGCTTCCTCTCGTTATGGCTTGGCCGTCCGAACGACATCGTCACTCAACATTTTTATATCCGGCAGCACGGGTTGCCCGAAATCGCAGCTCGTCGCTAATTCTGGAAATATAGATTTCGAAATTCCCGAAGACACCTGGAAAAGCGCGGTTGAATGTGGGATGGATAATGGTGTTATTGGAAAGTGCGTTTTATTTAAGACTTCCATTTGCGCGAAATTTTAGCCGTCTGGTCTCGTCTTCGTCTTCGTCTTGAATTCGTCTGACTTGCGTAAGTCTTGGGTTTATTGTGTAAGACGAATGCAAGACGAACTGAAAGACGAACGAACGACGAGAGGAAAGACGACTTTTTGTCTGGCAGCCAATTACAGAATCTATCTGCGCCTGGAGAGTATGAAAAACGAAGCATTAGGAACGGTGGATCTCTACAGAATTCCTCAAACATCCGAAGCCACTGGAATTCTGCAAAATGATGATTCTGGCTATTTCGTTATTTCAGGTAGCTCTGCTTACAGTTAGAGAAAAATCAAGTTCTAAAAATTTCAGATCGCAATTCGTATTCCCGCAAGGTTAAATTGCAAAGTCTTCTAGACAATGTCAAAGTAATAATCACATCTGAAAGCATAGAGAACGCTTTGGAGGTGTACATCACGTTTTGCTCAACTAAAAAAGGGGTGCTCTACACTACATCCTACGCGCCAAGCTTTGAGATTTCGTTGGGAAGCCCTCAAATTGAATCGTATTACGGTATATTTCATCTATTTTATTATTATTCATCCGCGAGAACGTGAGCCTTCGTTTAAAGGCGCAACGAATTAATTGTCGCTATTTAACGCCCTAACGAGACCCAACAGATAATTCGTTGCACCTTTAAAAGAAAGCTCACGTCCTCGCGGATGGATAATACAATGATCAATGCTTTCATATGCCTACTCTTGCGACTCGAGCATTGCCTTCTACGGTAACTCAACGCAGCCAACCGCTCCTTTGATCATACGGTAGAGTCATGAGTGATACATAGGCTCCGGCTTCAATTATCCAGATTATAGACTTGAATCTCGATCTCCTATAAATGGAACGGTGACAGTTCTACTAAACGGTGGCGAGCCATCAATCGAGAGCCACGTGGCAGAGTATGAGACAGGAACGTTCACCCTGAACAGTGGAGAGACCAAGATCACCGAGTTGAAGTATCAGCCGACAATGAGAAATATTCGCGCTTATCTAGACATTGTGTAATTTTCGATTTGCTAACTCATTTTCAGACGATTCTTTCTTTCAGAACCGGAGCCATGGTCGTCTACTTGTCACCTTGCAAAACGGAGAAGAACGACGTCTTCTACTCGAACTTCACAACTGGATCTCATCAAGTTAATATCGATTTGGAGGCAATCATGGAAAATGTGAGAATATTAGAAATTAGTGCACATTTTGAAAGGTGGAAAATCTGGAAAAAAGTTAAAATCTATTTCCCCCCCCCCACCTGTGCTCAAAGAGAGCATTCCAAACGGAAAGTGGGAAGGGATTGGAGCATGTGCTTTGTGGGGGTAGTGGGGGAGCATTTTCTAAAAATACCCGGCTGTTTAATATTCACGACTTCCCCCCCCCCTTTTTGTGCTTGTGGGGGTGGATTCTTGAGCGTAGAAGAGCGTAGAAGTTCGACTTTTTCAGACAACATGCTCCCTTGTCGAAATAGATCCAAATGTAATATACATGCTCATGAAACCGGCAGTGACAACGACGTTCACTCTCTGGATTCCGGGGCAACCTGCCACTTGGCACATCGTCATCACCATCGGACTCATTTTCCTGCTTCTCACCATTTCCAGTTGGTAGATCTGAAAAAGGTCTTGAAAATGAGCACGTTTTTTCAGTGATCATAATCGTTTATTTCGGAAGGAGAAAGACCGGAAAGCTGATCATCAATAATTTTCAATAAGAATCAAGCAATTGAGCACTGAAAACTGCTCATCGAGAAATACTCCTAAGCACTACACACTACACACTAATTTGATTTATTGTATTTCTTATTTAATACAAATTTCTAATAATCATCTCAATTTTAAATAATTTTCTATAAAAATGAAAAATGTCAATTATTTTTCAGAATTCACAGAGAAATTTGTGCAAAGGCAAAGACTAAGGCTTCCATTTGGGCGTCTCGTCTTCGTCTCGTCTCGTCTTCGTCTTCGTCTTTCATCTTCGTCTTTGTATTCGTCTCATCTTCGTCTTCGTCCCATCTTCGTCTTCGCCTCATCTTCGTCTTTCTATCATTTTCGTCTTCGTCTCGTTATCGTCTTCGTCTTCGTCTCATCTTCGTCTTTGTATTCGTCTCATCTTCGTCTTCGTCTCATCTTCGTCTTCGCCTCATCTTCGTCTTCGCCTCATCTTCGTCTTTCTGTCATCTTCGTCTCATCTTCGTCTTCGTCGCGTTTTAATTGAAAAAATCTTCAAATTACTCAAATAATTATTTCAATTTTTCAATTTTTCGTTACTTTCTAATACATAATACGAAAACAAAAAGTCGTCTTTCGTCTCGCCTCTCGTCTCCCCGTCTTTCGTCTCGTCTTCATTCGTCTTTCAATTCGCCAAATTTACGATTTCCTATCTGAAAATTCTGTAATTCCAGCTTTTTCAGTTACTTACTTACTTAGTTAATTAGTCGATCGGTCAATCACGCAGATCACAGCTAACCATGCCTACATGGACCACCTCGTCCAAGATCGCAAGGCATGGTTAGCTGTGATTCGCGCGATTGACGGATCGACTAAGTAAATAAGCTCTTTTTCCTGAAGGACCATCTTTAAAAAGGCTTGAATTCTCTCCCATATCCACGTCATCACTACCAGCTACTTCCAATTCCAACAATTCACATCCCTCTCTCTCTCTCTCTCTCTCTCTCTCTCTCTCTCTCTCTCTCTCTCTCTCTCTCTCTCTCTCTCTCTCTCTTCTCTCTCTCTCTTCTCTCTCTCTCTCTCTCTCTCTCTCTCTCTCTCTCTCTCTCTCTCTCTCTCTCTCTCTCTCTCTCTCTCTCTCTCTCTTCTCTCTTCTCTCTCTTCTCTCTCTCTCTTCTCTCTCTCTCTCTTTTCCATCTCTCTCTCTCTTCTCTCTCTCTCTCTCTCTCTTTTTCTTTATTTTTCCATTTATTTCTCTCTCTCTCTCTCTCTCTCTCTCCTCTCTCTCTCTCTCTCTCTCTCTCTCTCTCCCTTGGCAATTCATCACAATAATTAATCGTGTCATCGGATTTTCGATGTTCTTCTCCTTCGTCTTCCCAACATGGATGGTATGGAAAACACGTAGAGAAAAAAGCGATATTTAGCTGTTGGCCAAAAAAAAAGACCTTGTCATGAAGGCGACGACGCGAGAAATGTCCTCCACGCTTCTACAGATACGTACACACACACACACGCGCAAAATTCCACCAGCCGCAACGAAGTGATCATCATTTTCCGCCCGTTTTTTTTTGCTGGTTTCGCATCGGAATAGTGTCTCCCGAAACGTCCGTGATCTCAATTACAACTCTCTCCCACTCAATCTTCGCTCTTTTAGGTCAAAATATTCGGCGATTTCCCGTTATGTTCAATTCAGTGCAGCGCTTAGATTTCTGTGTTCGGAAATCAACTGAATGGAGAAATATTTCATTGTGATTCCCTTATCAACTAGCACCTGCGTTTCCTGTCATCTTGCCGACAACATCGACACCTCCTTCTGCCGCTTAAAAGGGGGGCGAGAACCGACGGCTCGTTTATCATTTCGCCCAGTTTTCTTTTCGGTGATTATAAAATTACACTGGTTACAGATTCTTCTCTAACATGTCTCTTATTGTACTTGATACTTTGGCCGTTCCAATGAATGCTGGAATGTGTGCCAAACGTCTGAAATCGATTGCAAGTTCCGTTTTGTTATAAAGGGAGACACACAAAATGAAACATCGGTTTTTCAAAATTAACAAGTAGGTATGCCTTCCACGAAAGTCTTTCGTCTAGTTCGTCTTGCATTCGTCTTACATCGTCAATTAAAATACATGTGTACCAACACAATGTCTATCTCTGCGTCAGACGAATTCTAGAAGACAAGACTAGACGGTCTTATTTCGTCTTTCGTGGAAGCTTTAAAAGTCGGCTCTCCGAAAATTGCGAATTGTATATCTCGATATTTGCATTGGCGATCAGAATATCGTCAAGAAGTTGACTCCATGTAGATAATGAGCACACGGCGGGACGGCGTTCAATTTTTTTTTTGAAAACTGAAATTATTTATCGAAAAAAAGCCGATGTGCTGAACCCCTTTAACCAAATAATCCCAATAGACACCGAACTAGAATCTCTGAAAAAGACGTGGGGGCAGCCAGGTCCGATGTCGATTTTGGAGTTTTCGGAATGCTGCTATTCCTCGCATGAATTCATAGAGAAGCCTCCGAGATTTTCAGCGTGCGATCGCTTTCAAATATTCCTTTTATTTCGCAGAAAAATATGGAATGAGCAGTGTAAGGCTTCCACGAAAGACGAAAACAAAAAGTCGTTTTTCGTCTCGCCTTTCGTCTCCCCGTTTTTCGTCTCGTCTTCGTTCGTCTTTCAGTTTGCCAAATTTATGATTTCCTTTCTGAAAATTCCGTAATTCCAGTTTTTCAGTTACTTAGTCAATCCATCAATCGCGCGGATCAGCTCACAGCTAACCATGCCATCATGGACCACCATCCTATCCTTCAAGATCGGAAGGCATGGCTAGCTCGCGCGATTGACGGATCGACTAAGTAACTGAAAAGCTGGAATTACAGAATTTTCAGAGAGGAAATCATAAATTTGGCGAACTGAAAGACGAACGAAAACTAGACGAAAGACGGGGAGACCTAAGTAAGTAACTGAAAACCAGAATATGTTGGAATCGGAGCACTTCGCTGCACTTCAAGCTAAGAGAAGACATCAAGAATCATTCTAAATTTGTACTAACTTGCCTAAAAAACAGAGCAAAACAAATGAATCTCAGCTATTACTCGACGTCTTCTGAATTCGCTCCATCGCAGTGTGTAATGCTCGATTGTAATCATTGTTCCGTCGTGCTTTTCCTCCATAAATCACTCATTCTCTATCAATTTCCGCTGCACTCCACATTGTGAAATGCTCAAAAAACGAAGGAATCGCGTACACAAAATAATAACCAACTTTTACACACGGGGAGCACCACAACACATCTGCTCGATAATCCCAGACAGCACTTTTTATAAAAATTGCACGTTTTTGACTAGTCTAAACCTTCCCCCCCCCCATATGAAGCCAGAAATAGGGCTGAAACAACTCTTCAAGCCTTGACTTGAATTCTTTTTTATAGTAAAGTCCTGTGGAGTGTGTGGGGGGGGGATATTTGAAAAGTGTTCCAGGATCTTCAAAACCTCGTCTAACCCTCCTCTTCCCTATTCTTATTCGTGTCTCTTTTATTGTTATGCAACAATCCCCGTGGAAGCCAGAAGGCGTTTTCAGTCAAACAAACCATTAAATGCACAGCGCAGCTCCCTTCCTTCTCTCTGGAGTCCTATTTCTGGCACCTTTTCGTGGTTTTGATGGAATGACGGCGCCGTCAAAAGGAGGACTGAAATATATGAGCACACATTTTCTTATTTCCTGCCAATCTTTTGCTTTATTAGATTGATGAAATGCATATAGATATGCATATTAACCCATTCTTGGGTTTTCTAAGATCGCAGAGTCCAGGCTGAAACTGATAGCTTCCTTCAAAATCTAAAATGATGTTCACCAAAAGCGGCGAATTGTAAATCTCGCTGTCTTATAGTAAAAGTGTAAATGTAACTTCATTGAGTAGATTAGCATCTGAAGGACGGGCAGGCAGACGGATGGACAGGCAGAGAGACGGGTGGACGGATAGGTTAAGTATAAAAGGTGGGAGGATCTGGACGGCTACCCAATGGATCCTACATCAACACTATTTGAGCATACAGCTATCATTGCACTTACCCTCCTGGAACTCCTCGAGATCTTCAAGATTTTCAGCCTGCAGCCGCTTTCAATCATTCCTTTTTATTTCGCAGAAAGATATGGAATAGCCCGTGATCTACCCGGAACTGCCCAGAATGAAAGTGTGAAAATATGTCTATCTGAAAACTCATTTTGGGAAATTCAAAGTGATTTGGTCATTTTTAATCAGCGCCCTATATAGCAGTAAGGTTTCCACTCACTTGGGCGAAATTTCGGTCGTCTCGCCTCATCTTCGTCTTCTTCTCGTCTTGAATTCGTCTGACGCAGTGGGTTGACAACTTATATTGCGTAAGACGAACGAAGATGACTTCTTGTCTTCCTCTTTCGTGGACGCCCTATATGACAGTAAGGCTTCCACTCACTTGGGTGACATTTCGGCCGCCTCGCCTCATCTTCGTCTTCCTCTCGTCTTGAATTTGTCTGACGCAGTGGGTTGACAACTTATATTACGTAAGACGAATTCAAGACGAACGAAGATGACTTTTTGTCTTCCTCTTTTGTGGACGCTCTATATGGCAGTAAGGCTTCCACTCACTTGGGCGAAATTTCGGCCGTCTCCCTCATCTTCGTCTTCCTCTCGTCTTAAATTTGTCTGACGCGGTGTGCTGACAACTTTTTTACTGCGTAAGACGAATGCAAGACGAACGAAGATGACTTCTTTTCTTCCTCTTTCGTGGACGCCCTATATGACAGTAAGGCTTCCACTCACTTGGGCGAAATTTCGGCCGTCTCGCCTCATCTTTGTCTTCGTCTCGTCTTGAATTCGTCTGACGCAGTGGCTTGACAACTTATATTGCGTAAGACGAATGCAAGACGAACTGAAAGACGAACTGAAAGACGACTTTTTGTCTCCCTCTTTCGTGGAAGCCTTCTATGGCAGAATTCCTTGTTTCAACTCTTTTGCGTGCTCTGATCTCTGAAATTCATGCTGGCGATCCTATCGAAATGGGTTTTCACGGGCCAGCTCTCATATCCTTCTTCATGATCAATATTAGAGCTCCAAAAAAGCTGCCAAAATTGTAGATCTTCATGTATTTCATGATTTCCCAATTAGTATAGAGCTATAAAACTTGTAGACACATCGGTAAAAGCCGATAAACTTCGGACCGATCGATCAATGGCCAAAGCTGTATCTCCTTTGTTTTATAATCATATTGTCATAATATTTAGCTACTTATAACGGTTTATAGAACTCAAGGCCTTTTTTGAGCTACAATTTCTATTTTCCACAAATTCCAATTCCAGTGGGTCCGAGGACGAGCCATAATGCAAGTTTGCAATTGAGCGCACTTACTGACTCAGTGCATTCTTAAAAAGCAAGAATCAATCGCCAGACTGTGCATTTTCGTCGTGTAAAACCTGAGTTGCTGCTCGGTGAAATTACGAAAATCCAAAAAAGGAATCCTAATTACCAAAGTGTTTTTAAAAATGCACTGAGTCAGTAAGTGCGCTCAATTGCAAACTTGCATTATGGCTCGTCCTCGAACCCACTGGAATTGGAATTTGTGGAAAATTATTCCAATGCCAAACACCGTAATCCCAGACGATTATCATCAATTTTTGACGAAAAATGGAAGGAAAGTGTTCCATTAAAACTAATTTCGAGATAAAAAGCTTTGAAAACTTACCATCGTGCTATGCGATCCTGCCGAGACCTGAGCCTTACCATTTAACAAGATGGATTACGGTATATATATATACAGAATTATTTTCAGTATTCTGGAAGCTGTCTGGAATCTGGAAGCTAGAATTACAGACTCTATTTTTATTGTTTCTCTGCACAATTAAACGATGTATTACTCTGCTATTTTTGGTAGTTGAAAAAGCAATTTACTATTGCCTAAACAAGGTGTCATCGCCTTCTTTCTCTTACCTCTTGTCCTTCTTCAATGTATTGTCTTCCTGACGTCATATCGAAGGTCAGCGCGCACCAAAAGGCACACCTGTTCACTTGTTGGAAACAGTGTTGATGCAGCACACCACACAGCGACAGCGGTGGCCAAAACGCGGATTACGAATCAAAACTGTAGGAGGCAAACGGCACGCGTGCCGTCGTTGAGTGTACCATCTGATTTCCGGAGAGGCTTGCTTCCTCGCTTGCCGTGTCGATTGTTTCACCCAATCGATCTTCCTGGCTGCCAATAAACTTGTCGTAATACACACAACTGACACAATTCCGTGGTGTCATTCCGAGGAGAGGGGGGGGGGGCAGGGAATATTGAGGATAGCTGAGCGAGACAAATGGAATCAGCAGATATGATAGGTGGCCATGCGAATGAGTGCGCGTGTGCCGGGATGCCGGCACCTTAGCATTATCTTTGACGTTGATCAGTATGTCGAGTCGAGAGCTGCTTACGGCGACTTCATCGTGAAGATCGTCGCGGCTACACCATGCCTAGTGTGTCGTGTCGATTCAACAATCGATCAATTTTGATTCGATTCGATTCGATAAAATCGAATCAACAAAAATAGTGCAAATGCGCTCTACCAATCAATGTCTTCGGCGGCGGTTCGCTTTCATTCAGATTGTAAGATTTTAAGCCGCCGCCAAAGGCATTGTTCGGTAAAGCGCATTTGCATTGCTTTTGCTGATTCGATATGATTCGATCAACTCGGCAACAATCGAATTGATTCGATTCGAATCAAATCAAATCGATTCGGTTCAATTCAATTTTAAAATCGAATTGAATCGAATCGATTCGAAGTGATTCAATCGCGATTCGAATCAGGTTGAATCGATTGAATCGATTCAAAAATTGTCGATCCAATTCGATTCAATCGATCAATTCCGTATGGTGGAAACTATAATACCATTTTTGTCATTCGAGGTTTGTTGCAATTTGACATTAAGCATTATGAAGCTTTTCGACATTGAGCAATGCCTTGAAATCTTCTGTAACCTCTTCTGCAAAACAAAATTTGAAGCTCTCTTCCCCTCTCCCCCCCCCCCCCGATAGATTAGAAAACGCTGAGAAAGAATCCGTTTTCCGAATTTGCTGAGCGCTTCAGCGAAGCGAGTTATTTCAATCTGAAATTCCAGCATTGACCACTGTCCGTCAATTGCGCGGATCACGGCTAACCATGCCTTCATGGACCATATTAAACATTATAGAGTGAGCAACGCTTTGAAATCTTCTGTAACCTCTTCTGCAAAACAAAATTTGAAGCTTCCCTCTTCCCCCCCCCCCCTTCTAGAAGCAGTGCTTGTGCCACTCAGCCATACTAGGAACCTAGTCGTGACACCAAACCGACTAGCCATTCGTGACTCACAATTTTTGCACAACTCCGACCCATTTTCCACTATTTTTTCTATCTCTCTCTTTCTCTCTCTCTTCGAACTAATGACATCACCATGATATTCTGCCACCCCTTCCTTCACTGGTGTACACATTCGTTGACCGTATTGGCAACTAGCCAAGGTCTCGCTGAGGAGAAGAGGGACACAGGGTCAGTGGAAGAGATGTGTGTGTATGTGTGTGTGTGTGTGTGTGTGCGCCCCCCCCCCCCCTATCCCCCATCCAACCTCTTCCCCTTCTCCAGCACGTTGTCTCTCTTGCGCTGCCCGGTTACACACACCAATCACCATCGGTTCCCTCTCTTACCCTCCTCCATTTCTCTGCTTCGTTCGGGTTCTCATGGAGAATAAGAAGAGCAGGAGGCGGAGAGCGAAGATGCTCCGTGACTCTGTCGAAAAGTGAATAATATTGGTGTTGTGCGTCTCATTTAGACCGCTGTTTATTCCTTTTTCATCGTCGCCACCCCCCGAAGTTTTGTTGACAGTTTCTGGATTGTTCTATTTGATAGAAATTCGATGTGTTTTTTCTTTTGATAGTTGTTTCGTTTTAGACATTTTTGTAGCCTTTGCTCTTGATCATTTCCAAAAAATAAATGCTTTTAATAGTTTGAGACATCCACTGGATGTGCTTATTTAGTGTCTGATAGCCAAGCTTCTGCGACCTGAAGTCCCATTCCCATTGCTCTCGGAGTCGCTTCTAATTTTTCTAATTTTTTCCCTCGAAATTCCGTTCAAATTCAAAGTTCAAGAAAGAATTGCATTTCTTCCCGAATTTCCAGCTTGGGGAATTTTCGGTTTCTAGAAGATTCTTTGCGCAATTATCCCCAATTTCTTTTGGCTAATGTGAGCATTTTCTGTAGGAAAATTTCGAAAATTTGCGCCTATTCCTGTGATTTCCCCCGGCTTCTACTCTCCTTATTCTAGAAAAAAAGTGCGCCGATTTGTCAGGTATCTCTTTTAAGAGACACTAGATGAAGAATAGAAACCGAAACGTTTACATCCAATTATCGACTGATGATTTATACATAATTGTCCATCCCCAAAGTCCTCTTTCTCATCCTTCATTTTCCAATTCCAATTCGATTCGTATTTCAATGTATATTCCGCTTTCTTGCCCGTCTTCCGTGTTTGATTCGACTCGACGACCAAAAAAACATTCGGTCTTCCCCCCCCCCCCCGCTTTTCTTTATCGCCGAACTCCAAAACAATTGTTGTTGGCGACTTCATATTCAAATGAAATGCTCAGCGTTAGGCCAAAAATAGTGTGCACTTTTGAGAGGAGCAGTCGCATATCAGGGAACACGAATTAGCATTACGGAGGAGACCGAGGACGAGGAGGACGTACTCGCAGATGGCAGATGTTTGGTACGACGCTTCTCCTCTCTCTCTCCCTCCCTCCGTCAGTGTCGTGCGTATTTGTGTGAGCATATATAGGTCCCCTTATGCTTTCATTCTTCGAGGGTTGCTATTCAACTCCACTATTTATGGAAAAGAGCCCTGGTTCAACAACGACTAGTTTGGCATACTGGATTCCAGAAGAAAATAGCTTTTTCGAAAGTCTGAAAGCAGTACGCGCGATTATTACAAGAACCATTTCTCTCATTTTTCTTCTTTCGTCTTGAATTCGTCTGACGCAGTGTATTGACAAATTTCTTTATTGCGTAAGACGAATGAAAGACGACTTTTTGTCTTCGTCTTTCGTGGAAGCCTTACTTCTCGTAACGTAAGCACCATAATTATAGTGATAAAAGTATTGCGGAGCAAACATTTTCTAATAACTTGGTTACGTACAAGTGGTGTTTGCCACTGTCACTATCACGTCGAACTGCCAGAATTGGTACGAACCCTGCAGGAAAATAGACGCGATGGATGCACGTAGCATGCACTGGGGATTCAAGAATTTTGTTGTTGGTGGGATAGAATGCGAAATAGAACCACACATCTTCCCTCCCCCCCCCCCTTTTTTTTAATTAGAAAAATAACAAAGGAAAATGCGGAAATCAATTTTTTCAATGGTTAGCGATATAGTTAACAATATTTGGGGCGCTTTGAGTCGGCTGGTTCTTGAATTCCAGCTCGAAGTTGGCCAGGTGTCTGGCGGCGTCGTACTGCTCTCCCCAGATGCTCCCGGTCGGATTCAAATCCGGAAAACAAGCCACTTTTTCGAGTTGAACCAGCCCTTGTACGAACCACATGGATGCCTTTTGACGCGACAGCTCAGTTTGAAAGGTGCTCCTGGCTCCGAAGGGTCGGCGAAGAACACGATTTAAAACGTTTGAAATACTTTAAAATTATCCGATTTGGCCATTCAGCAAGCTTCAAAGATTCAATTTGAGGAGTCAACAGTGCAGCGCGCTTACTCATCGACTAACAATAAGAAATACGTGGGATTCGTCCGATTCTCCGTTAGTTTCGTATTGATTAGAATGGTTTGGAGTGGTTCACAACCTTTTGAAAGCATTTTTCGTGTTATTCCGACTATTTCTTGTACATAATCCACGTTTTATGATTTTCTGGTGTTGTGCCAATCATTTTCGAGAAATCGCTTTCAAAAATGACTTTTCCGAAATAATTTTGAATGCTGATTCCGATTTTCTTCACCCCACGCCTCCCTGATTAATGTAGACTTCTACTCCATTAAAGTTCCGGAATGGTCTTATCATTTCTGCAATTTTTAATTTTATTCATAAATGCTCGTTTCGGACAGAATACGTCTGATGAATCAATGAATTTAACTTCACAAATTCCATAAAATTTCATTCGAAAATCGGCGTAGCCCCATTTGGAAATATGTGACGATTGTAGCACCAAACTACAAAGTTCAAGCAGCATCCATTGATCAAACTGAAACTGATCAGAATGAACGATGCGAACCGCTATCACGCTTTTCTCCAATTTGAATGCTTCGTTGTATTTTCGCACATAATTATTTCAGAACTCGCCGAGTTGTTATAGAGTGAAGACGAAATGACTTCACGTATTATTTAATCTAGTCGGCGCTGAAATTGCTTTTTGAGCTTTGTTTGCTAGCAGTCGTCGATGAATTTTGATAAAATATCAAATATTTTCTAGAGGAAATATGCTGACAATATCAGAAGTGAATTGGTATTTACAGTTTTCAAATGCCGCTCACGTCAATAAGGCGTAGCGGTGATCGTCAATTTTTTGTTGAGCACCAAAACCGTCACTGTTTATTTTTATTAGAAAAATCGTCTTCATAACGAGTAAAAATGAGCATAATAATTAAAGCTAACATTTTTTAAAAACCGCTAAACTTTCAAATTTAATTTTTATATTTAAAATCAAGCCCAAACTACCTGGTTTCGAGCCTTAGCCTCAATATTATCCGTGCTACAACTCTGAGCTTTAAGAAAAGCATCTCTGGAAGGGCATTGTCGTATGCATGGGAAGTTATTCAGCGTGAAGGCCGTGCGAAAATGTACCGGGCAGAACGTTTCTTCCGACAAAAAGCATTGAGCGAAACATTTCCTAAAAAGTGAACAGATACAATTTCGAATGTATTAAAGTTTCCAGTTTTTCATAACTTCGGCCTTGAAAATGTTGGGAAAACACACGATCAACTTCCTGTGCAATTGGAGATGCTGCAAACCACTGACAAATTACTCCTCGAACCAATAGGCATTTGCCGTGCGAAATAGAAGCAAAGGCAACATAGCCTTTGCGTATTTTAGAGCCTCACCAAAAAAACAACTTTTTAAACAATTTCGGAGCATTTAAGTGCCCTTTTCAAGCTTTCAAAGCGAACATTTTACCCTTGAAAAATGATTCTTTTCTAATTTGTTTTTTTTTTTCATTTCACAAAAAAAAAGAAAAGAAGAAAAACCATTTTCCGCCTCCGATGGTTAGTTTTCACTGATCAGCTTCCAGATTTTTGTTTTTAGTTCGTAGTTTTCACTACATCTGCCAGTTACTTCGCTTTGTTCATGACTTCATATTCGTTTTCACCTCCTTTTATCATGTTCCCTGTTCAGTTTCTCTTTCCATATCAGTATCAAACCGTACATGTTCTTTTTTTTGCCATTTTTCTCGCTTTCTTTTACTCCTCTTTTTCAGTACCTTTTGAAAGGCAGTAGAATCGTCAGCATTTTCAAAAATTCAAGGTCGTAAGGAGGACTGTTTTTATTGAGACGCAGACGTCCCTACCGCATCGCAGTGTTGTCTTCATTTTCTTTTAATTTTTCACGCGTTGCTTCCAGGAACGATTCAATGTGAGCGATTGGGACGAACTTATTGGAGGCGCAATCCCTAACTGGCCGCTAATTGCTGAAAAATAAAAAGGAAGAGCGTGCGAGAAGACATAGAGAACTTGGAAGGAGTTCGATGCGGAGAGTGCATTGGAGGTTTAGGATGAGATAAGAAAGGTCGTATCGCAGAAAATTGCAAGTCGACGCCTGAAAACCACAGATTATATCTTTAGTTTTTTTTTAAATTATACCTTGGGCTACGTTCACAAGTTAACAGTGATTGCACGTGCAAGTAGTGCGATCAGCTGGTGGTAATTAACTCGAATACGTCTGCAAAGTGCATTGTGTATTTCTCCAGAGTTTTACTCCGCTTATATCGCAAATCTACTAAAATATTCTCTTTTCCCATCGTCCTGCCAGAAGCTTCCTGATGTAGCTCACCGACAAAGCCTTCCTGGATGCTGTCGCCAGTTAATACTTCCTTATGCTATCATGAGCTACATTAGTCTAGGGAAAACCTTGCGAAATGATTTCCATATTCGAAATCGAAGTGTGATGTGAGAACAATTCACACATAAATAATTGAAAGATCAGGAGGCCATCTCACAACGTAACTATTGGGCAAACTACAGCTGAATCAACATATATCTCCTTGCCTATCGGCAGCTTTAAGTACAGTATTTTTTTTATTGTTTGAGAAAATCATTATTTGATATTTTCGGAAAGAAACCAAACATGACCGGCAGAAATGTGCTATTTCACTTGGATGTATTCCATAATATTCGTTGAATACCTCGAAAAATTGCTCACATGACATCATTATTTTTCTCCTCTATCATCCTCTTCCACTTCCACAATAATTCTTTTCCACCCAATAGTCGATCTTTTCGCTATTCCATTCCACCACAAAACATCTCGTCCGGCGATTCTCCATTTTTTTTTGTTTCTCAACACACGGCATTCGCCATCTCCTTCGTCTTCTTATTCCTCTTCTGCTTTTTCCTTTTTTCTGCTCATAAAAGCAATGTCGTCGTGTCGGTAGAGTAGACAAGAGTCACGGAAAGCTTGAGCATGGAGCCTTTCCTCCTTCAAAAACAGAAAAAGAGAAGATGGAAGAGCGGAGGAGGCCCGCGCCGAAAAATAATAATTCCACTTCTTCAGCTCCATCTTTCTTTTCATTCCGATGTATTCCAAGCACTTTTTAGCTTTTTTTTTCGAAGAGCCTCGTTTCGTTTTGACGAAGGCACTGCTCCAATGAAGAAGAAAGATTGTTACAGACAGAGATGTGCAGAGAGCATTTCGGCGTCCCAATGTTTTCGACGGGGGCCGCGTGTCCCGGTTTTGATGCCTTTGCTGCCTGGATGACTGCCCCTCGTCCCTCTTCCTCTCACTATCCTTCTCTCTCTCTCTCTCTCTCTACGGCTTTGAGGCTCTAACTTTTTTGTGTAGTCTCTTTTTCAACCATTCCATTCCGAGACTCCTTGATTCAAACCTTTCTCTCCTTCTCCATGTGCGTTTACGTCATTCATACTGTAGAACACCGAGGTTTTGTTAGTTGGCATGTTGCAATGCATTTTGGAGCTCAACAAGTGGCTGAGAACTGCTGTAAGAAATTACTGTAGTCGAACACTTTTAGACATTTCAGAGATGAGCATCTTTTTAGAGATAACAAGCTCGATGGGTTTGTGAATCTGTGAATGGCTATATCTTCCAGGCTTGGATTTCGGAAAGATTTTTCGTTTAGATTACAAGAACCCACATTTCCACCAATTGAAAGCTAGCATTGGCTTTCATCTGGGTTTTTAAGCACGACTTAGTGAATTCATCTTCTTTAATACGCCATCTCTGTTCTTCAAATATTATTTATCTCTTGCCCCCTCATGTTTTCTACTATATACAACTATTATCCCATGCCTCCCCCCCCCCCCTAAGGCATTCAAAAAGTAAAAGTCGTGTTACATTCACTTATATCTACCTACTTATTTCCTTCTTCCGCGACGCCCTTGGCGCCCCGTACACCTTGTCTCACCGACGTCTCTTTATCTCCAACACTGTCTAAATGATCGGACTATTTGCTTGTTGGCGCACGAGCGCCCCAGAAGACGACCCATCTCTACA
Organism: Caenorhabditis inopinata; assembly: GCA_003052745.1. Classification (NCBI taxonomy): domain Eukaryota; kingdom Metazoa; phylum Nematoda; class Chromadorea; order Rhabditida; family Rhabditidae; genus Caenorhabditis; species Caenorhabditis inopinata. Next base: position 19,575,289 of record AP018154.1, read on the forward strand.
CCACTTGGCGTTTTGCCAATTCAAGGTCGCTCTGATCGGCCGTCTCCTCAATCTATGTTATCTTTTCGAAAATGGTGGTCACAGGAATCTGTTTACGAAGTGGTTGGAGTTGTGGGTGGAGACTTTAGGGCGAAAAAAATTGAGATGGCGAAATGCGACCAACTAGCAGGTGAGAATGAAGACGTCAAGTGGCGGATTCGGCCAGCGATTCGGGTTCGCTTCATTGCTTTCCTAATAATTTCTTAATTTCTAAATTAAGAAGCAAGATCTATCCTAATACTCTTCTGAATTCCTATGTCCTTTTTCGTTTATTTTAAATACGACAACTATTTCTATCAGATTTCTATTATTAGTTAATGCGCTTCACCAGAATACACTAAAGCCTGATGAGAACTGAAAATGTATGCTCCAGAGAAATTCGGATCCGAAGCATTTTTATTTGAACTGTAAAATACCGTACTCTATTTTCAGCTGAGCAGATCGTGGCGGAAACGTCATAACTGTTCTATAGATTATAAGAAATCAATCTAGTATCATCATCGGAACACAATAAAAATGCACTCTTTTTAAATGTACACGTCAGTACATCTATTTTCTTGTTTTATCTTTTTCCCTCTCTTCCCCCACCTCCACTTTTCTCTATCACTTTCCGTTTTTTTTTCCTTCAGTTCGTTCAGCACCGGTCTCTGCCAGGCACACGCACCTGGTCATTCCCTCTCCATTTCTTCCCTTACTCTCTCAATTTCTCACCCACCTATCATCATCAATTTTTATTTGAAAACATTGAAATCGTTGTTTTTCTAATTTATTTTTTGTTGCAAGCTGAAAAGGACACTCGTTTTTTTAGGAAATCAACAAAAGGTCACAGTAAATGAAAGCAACGGCAAAGTGAGCTGTGAGGAATAATAAAATATTAACGGTAAGATTTTTTATCGCTGAAATAGAATTTGACTTGCCTCCCCGACTGCTGCCGAATTTTTTCACACATTTTTATCACTATGCAGGCAATTATGATTCTTGTCATTGAAATTGGCAATTTAATTATATCGTTTTCGCATACTTCCACACATTTCAGAAAAATGACTTCGAGCGCATCGTCTTCTCCTTCTTTTGAGGAAATCAAGAGCCCTTCTGCTGACGCAGACGCCACTCCGAAAGCTTCGCCATTGTCGACGCCGTCCGGAGTTGCTAAGGATGAAGAACAAGATGACGCGGACCGAACATTGACGATGCCATCCACCAGTCAAGGGCACCAGGTGAGTAGATATATTAACGTTTCTAAAAATTATAAATTTAAACTGTTTTTGCTATAAAGAGCCGAATTAAAAACTTCCTACCGAGGCACGTTCGTTCGTAGCACGTTCGCTGCCGAGATTTTTAGAAATCTGAAAATCCGATCTTTATTCTGACGATGAATTTTAATACCGTAAACACTGTATTATAGCGCTACCTGGTATTTAGATATATCACGTCACTCCTAGCCTTACTCTCCCCAAATTTCGACGAAACTTGGAACACCATGGCGGAATAATAAAATAATTATAGTAATGTAAATAAATTTAAAAATTATTTAGAATTGAATTTTTCAGTAATCAAGCATAGAAATGCGCAAAACCCATAGAGAAGTGATAATCTGCTTCATCTAATATAGTTCATCTAATATCTAATAGTAAGCTGAATCAGCTAATCAGAGAAGGAAGAGTCGAGAGGGGATGTGAATGTCCAAGGCAATACCGGAAATCAGGCCAGTTTAGGCTAATTATTTTATGACTGGAATTGAAGTTTTTACTGAATGGCTCAATAAAAAGTTGAATAAGAGCAAATTTTAGAGAAAATTAAGTTAACGCGGTGCTTCGCGAAGAAATGTCATCTGGCGAATGAAAAAAATTATCCCAGCTTTTCTACACGCAGTTTAATTAAATGGCTTTGATTCGGGGGAAGAAAAGAATGACTCGTTATGCTACTCTGGAACCCTTCCCTATTCAGAACAGGACAAAAAGGAGATATTCCAATCAAGATTAAAAATAATAATTGAATAAAGCGTCGTTACGTAACTTTTAAGAACTTTTGCTTGAAGCATATCGGAAAACAATTAGCAGTCTGATGCAGCACTAAAATTTGGACCATTCTTGATAACCAGGCAGCAAGGAGCACCTAATAGCACCGCATTTCGTCAGAAGAATATAGAATTATGACTGTGGAACAAATAATTGACAAACGAATAACGAATAGCAGGAATTGAAGCCATTAGAAGTTGGGCCGCCTATTTTATTGATTATGTTTTTGAATTATATATATATATATATATATATATAATGAAACGATTAGAGATTTTTATCGATCCATAATGTATAGTTTGAAAAATTACAAGTATGTGTTGAGCAATCAGGACATCTTACCTAGGTGGTTCACGTTGTGTTAGTTAGGTGCCGACACAATCAATCATGTTCTATACGAAACACTCTGTACGGCAGACTATGTCTCACAAGTGACTAATTGCATCGACACTCCCTAAGCACAAAGCGGGCATTACGTTTTAGAAGTTCGGGAATAATGTTTTTTTTAGTTATGAAGGTAGGAAATTTTATCGTTCGAAAACTGGTCTCTGGGATCTTCAGTTGATTTTGCGTAGAACATTGGGCAGGCGGTGTATGATTTCTAAACGATAGAATTGACGAGAGCTCTGTTAAACTTTTTTATCGCTTTAAAAATTAGCAGTTAGAGGTCGAAATTAGCATACTTACATTTTCCGTCCTAAAATTTTCAGTTTATTTTCTATTCTCGTACTGATTCCATCTCTATTGCTGAAAACGCTCTTACAATGGGTGTCGTAAACTAAAAACACGAAAAAGAAAACGATATTCAGTGCAAAAGACGGGTATCATGAGCTAGTGGTTTTGGCAACTATCCTTGTAGTCAACTTAGAAAGCGAAAACCCGGATCAAGAGATTGCGCACTACAAATTATAAATGGTAGGATAGATAGTGGCCATTTGACTCTACGATTTCTGGCTTGGTAACTAGAATCAACTTAAATTTGAACTTGTACCTGATAACAGAAATTGTTTAATTAAAAGAAGATAGGAAGAAAAAATAATGAATTGCCGCTTGAAGCAGTCGAAAAATCGTGTAGCACGAAATACACATGCATCGCTATAAAATACCATTATTTCGACAACAAATACTTGCAAAATTAACGAGACAGCACGCGCTCTAGAGAGGAACCGAGAAGATGAAAGCAATTTCTTGCGCTTTTTCAGAGTATGGTGCCGTGTCACCATTTTTTTGGAGCCCCGAAAACTGGTCTCTTTATAAGTTCGCCGAGTTTCATTATGAAAAATTATGCGAGCATTCCGAGCTTATTCTAAATAAATTGTCGAGCTTAGGGACTATCAATGCAATTGTGCTCTGTTGAATAACCCATAGTTCTTTAATTTTTTGAATATTTAGCTTACGCAAGCCTTTATTCTGAATTTCCTGCTGATATTTTTTCATACTTCGAACCAGACCGTTTATCTTGGTTGGACCATGAAACCTGAATATTTCTTAGATATTTTTAAAACCTGAATATTCCTAAAATTTTTTACCTATGTACGCAACAGACCACATTTGCATTGGAGCGGAAAAAAAATTCGGTTGGCTGTCTTCTGCCTCCTCAATTTACCGAGTAAAAATGACAAAAAAAGGTTGGCCCGACTTTCGCGCCAAAAATATATTTTTTCTAATATTTCGAATTACATTTTTCAGTCTTCCCCTACCAACAATCATTCCGTACCGTCCAGTCAACAAGAAGCGTATTCAGTGAGAAGAATCGAAACGCCGCCTGGAGCAGTTGAGCAAGAATATTATTATTTTACGTAAGTTTCCGATTTCCTTGAAAAAAAACCTGCGCGCTTCGAGCTCGAGCGAGGCAAGAGAAAACGGGAACGCGAAAACTGTTCCCGATGGCTTTTATTTATTTTTGAGCTGAATATCATTTTCAAATGTTGTATTACGGACTAGCTGTTCTCAACATTTTGCTCCGGAATGAAACCTAGTATATGAAACAATTTTTAAATAAAACTGTAAGCAGTATTTTTGAGATATAAAAGTTAAAAGTTAATTAGTGTCTTACCAGATTTTATTATAAAAATTATATAAAAAGTGTATTTAAAGATTTATTTATTTATGATTAGATATCACGAACAAATTATTTATGAAAGGAATTACCAAATTCTGCAGCATTTGGTAATTCATCAAAAAATGTTGTTTAGGAAAATATATTTCCAGATTTATACGTTCTCATCTATGACACTTTCGAAAATTCGCTAAATTTCATGTACTTGTTATTAATTAACTTGTTAAAAATTTACGGTATTGCATCCGTTTTCGTTCTATAATTACAGAATCTGAAAATAATTCTTTAAAATCGTACATTTACAATGCAATTGATACAGAAATTTATAGAAATACCATACTTTTTTAGAACTGATATGGCAAATCAAGCGGCGCTGGATATTGAAAAAGAAAAAGAAAAATTTGATTCCCTGATTACTTGGTACAAATTACAACGTGAAGACGTACCGGCTCTTGGAACGAGCTCGGTCAGCAACTCGGCAGCACCATCTTACGTCAGTGATAAGGGATCAACGACTCCGATGTCTTCTCAGCCATCTTCACATCAAAGTGGAACAAGCAGCACAAATGGAGCCCACAGTGGACATAACGGATTCAATTATAGTCCGGTAAGATCATTAAACTATAAGAATATATCTCTTATTTGAATCAGTATCCGTTTCAGTTTGGTCTTGATAATAATCCAACATCCAATGACCCAATGCAATGCATGAGTTCACCTGTTGATTTGGACGAAATTTGTCCGACGTTAGAAGATTTCATATCTGGACCGTCCACTTCCGCAACTTCATCATCCTTAATGGCTAACTCTGTTCCTTCAACATCTTCTGCGTCAAAAGTGACTCAGAATAATCAACAGCAGCAAAATCCAACTAAACACATAACTGATACTAATTTATTGATGTTGAATCCACCATCGAACTCCTATGTTTCGCACCATCATCCCAGCCCATTAAACCCTCTCAGCCTCAACCAACAAATGACAGCAACCTTTCCATCGACGTCAGATTCGAACCCACCTTCAAATTCCTCATTAAAAAGAAGAGCGACATCTTCTGCTGAGGATTATTCTCAAGAAACAGCAAAGCAAGCGAAACTTGATGCACCTTCTGGGTTAGAGAACGAACAGGGTCCTATGCGAAGGTTGGAAATGATGGCAAATGCTCAGAACTTTCGAACTGGAAACACCATCAATGAGGTTGTGGAGGCAAGCAAAAAGTGAGCTATTTTTAATGTACAACATGGTATTGATTTTTATTAAACATAGAAAATCACATAACCAAAAACATCTTGTTTAATTCGTATAATATTGATGTTTCAGAGACGAGCGCGCTCTCAAAATGGAAAAGCTCGAAGGAATTGAAAAGTCTGTTGAAGAAGAAATGGCTCAACAGGCTCGCGAAGCCCATATGAAGCGAATGCAGCAGACAACCAGTACTGTCGCTGGTGGCGTTCCCCCTGCATACCCTTCTCCCGGACAGTATCCTGGAGCGATTCATCCCGGAATGGCTTATCCAGGAATGCCTGTAATGCCTCCACATCCTGGCATGCCCATGATGCCTCCAGGTGCTCCGTTTTCTGCAGGTGCCAGCTACCCTACAATGGGAGGACCCTTCCCACCACATCCGTATGGGCCTCCCATTTATCCAGGAATAACTCCTGGCGGGTATCCGATGTCGGCGCCAGGAAAAATGCCATTTGGATCACCTACGTTTTCATCGAATGCCAATTCTCCAGCAGCAATGGCTGCAATGCATCAAGGAAGAATTCCACCTGGTGGACCACCAATGCCACCACATCCGAGTATGATGACCCCCCAACAACATCAACATTTCATGCAAATGCAACAACAAGCTCACATAGCTCAATTTCATGCACACCAAAAAGCTGCTGCTGCTGCGGCAGCCGCTGCAGGGATGTCACCGAATATGGCTGCTCGTGCGTCTCCGTCATCTTCTCCGTTCCCTCAGTTTCCTCCAAATCAGCAGCAAATGTATCATATGATGATGATGAGAGCCATGCAGTCACAGGGACAATTTCCACCTGGTATGCCTGGAGCGCCCGGTCATATAGGAATGCCTGGTATGCCAAATGGAATGCCAGGAATTCCACAAGTAATGCCCGGAATGCCGGGAATGCCACCTCAGCCTGCAGGTCCACCAAATCCTCAGAGTAAGTGGAAATGATCAACATCCTCTAAAATTATAAATTCCATCTCTTTTTAGATCCCGCCCTATTGGTTGCCGGAAATCGAGTGGGCTATGCAGATTCTACACCACAGCATGGAATGGGTGGTTCCCAAATGTGGCAGTTGACACCTCACTATCCGCCACCATTCCCAAGCACATTCGCAATGCCAGGGAACGGAGGTCCTTCTGGTGCTGGACCTTCAACACCAAGATAGTCTCGCTGATTAGTCTTATTCTTGTTACATGTTTTTGGCCTACTGATTCACCTTTTTCATGAAACCTGTAAAATGGCGCTCTCCTTAATTTAATTTTTACCGGATAGTTTTCTCCTCCGCTTTATTTGTTTCATTTAATTGGGCGTTCTAGACTTGCCCAAGAAAAACTATTCTCAATAGATTGAGAAGACGACACTTTTAGATTCGAATCTTGGAGAAACACTGATTTTCCCGATCGCCTCCAACACTACCAAAACCCTCACCATTGATCTTTACCGGTATCAAGTTCTCTCCCCTTCTTACTCAAACGTTCTTATAAGCAACTTGAGCTTCCTATGTACCTTCTCATCTCCACCACCCTCCCTCCCCCCGTTTTACTTCATTTTTCCTTTCTTGATGTATTATTCATAACGTTTCCCCCATTTCCTTACTTATACTGACACATACAACCTCGGTTTGCTGAAAAATCACTGATTTTATTCAATAGATTTTGGTTTTTTTTCATTTTAAAAATCTATAAATTTAATTAAACTCTATTTTTTAATTCAACCAGTAAAAATGCAAAAAATGAGGGATTTCGCAATTAGTTTTGGGGAAGAGAGAGAGATCACAGAAAAATTAGTTGGAATATTCCTTGTTCAGAGCTCGTCCAATAATAAGACGGCGAACTTCGCTGGTTCCGGCTCCAATCTCATACAGCTTGGCGTCACGAAGAAGTCTTCCGGCTGGATAGTCATTGATGTAACCATTTCCACCGAGAATTTGAATAGCATCAAGACAGACTTGTGTGCACTTTTCAGCAACATAAAGGATGACCCCAGCGCAATCTTTGTTGGACACATTACCCTTATCAGCAGCCTTAGCGACCATGTAAAGGTAGGAGCGGGAGGCGTTGAGGGTGGTGTACATATCGGCGAGTTTTCCTTGAAGGAGCTAAAAAAGACTTTAATCGGTTGATTCAAGTTTATTCAAAATCATGATTTGCATTCCTGACAAAATGGGAGAACTGGATAATTATAGAAGCTCAGAATCAGCGAGATTAAATTTCAGAAGTTTAATTAATCAGTTTTAAACAGTAACAACGGATAGACTTTTCTTATTCACACTACATGCGGGGCCTGGTCAATCCCATTTTTATCTCCATCTGTAAAATCTGTAAAAATCTCTATCATCTGTCTTCTTTCGGCATAAAACGGACGAAACTCGTGTGAAATTGGTGAAAATTCCGGCGATACCATATTAAAGATGTTGCTCCAATTTTCACGAAAAAATATGACGTTTTGTTCATTCGGTTTTTTTATTTAACCGAGCAGGATTTGTGCATGCATTTCTAGTTTTTTTAAATTCAAAATTGAATTAAAATGTTTAAAAAATGTTACCTGGAAAGTTCCAATTTTCTGTCCGAAAGCAGTTCTTTGATGAGCGTAGTCGAATGCAATATCACAGGCAGCTTGCATAAGTCCCAATGGCCCTCCTGATAACACCAATCTTTCGTAATCCAAACCCGTCATAAGAACGTATACTCCCTTTCCCACTCCTCCCATTACTTGGCTTTCATGGATTTCGCAATTATCAAAGACTAATTCGCAAGTATTGGATCCACGCATTCCGAGTTTGTCGAGTTTTGGAGATTGAGTGAATCCTGGAGTATTCTTTTCTACGAGGAAGCATGTTATTCCATGTTGGTGCTTCGAAGGATCAGTCTTTGCGTAAACGACAAGGACATCTGCGTCTGGTCCGTTTGTGATCCAGAATTTGGTTCCATTTAAAACATATTTATCACCTTTCTTCTCAGCGCGCAGCTTCATGCTAACAACGTCCGAACCGGCTTGAGCCTCAGACATGGCGAGAGCTCCAATGTGCTCTCCGGAGATAAGCTAAAACTATAATTGGGTTATTTCATTTGGTATTCAGTAATTACTTTCGGCAGATATTTGTTCTTCTGCTCCGCAGATCCGTTTCGTACGATCTGGTTGACACAAAGGTTTGAGTGAGCGCCGTAAGACAAAGCAATTCCTCCAGCAGCACGAGACAATTCCTCCATTGCGATAACATGGGAGAAATAGTTCATGGCAGAGCCACCGTATTCAACTGGAAGAATACAGTTAAAAACCGGATTTAAAATATTTTCTAACTTGGAGCAGTTATTCCAAGAAGCCCTTGATCTCCAAGTTTTTTCCAGAATGGTCTTAGTTGATCCCATCCGTTGTCCTTGTCAATCTTGTCAGCGAAAGGAGCGAGCTCCTTGTCGGAAAATTGACGAATCGATTGGCGTAGCTGGAAAGTGAAAAATATGAAACGGAAAGTAGGGGTTTCCATTATTGTTTAACACATATCCACTTATCACTACTTTTAGTAACTCCACATTTAAAGACCAATAAACTTACAGCAATCTCTTCTTCATTCAAACCGAACATAGAGTCATCGATGGGATAGGCGGAGAAGAGACGCATAGGCCCAGCCTGAAGTGCTCGTCCGACAAAGCATTTTGAGAGGAATTTTGATGCTAACACGGACATTTCTGTAGCCAAGAAATTGAGCGAAGTGGAGGCGGCTCTGGAGAACTACTATTTTGTTGAAAATGAGAAGACCGAAAAGAGCAGACGGAAAATTTTCCAGAAAAAAGTGGCTATCTTCTAAGTCAGATCTTTACGTGCAGTAATTGGGAAACTAAATAGCAGAAAATGCATTGTTGTTCATTTCTCATTTTTTTTGTCTTTTTGCCAGGAGAAAAAAGCAGAATACTACTCAAGCAAGTATACTTCTAATAGAGGAACTATAGAAAACCAGAGCCACAAGGATGACTGTTTGCCAACGGAGGAGCAGGAGCAGCCAACACGTGGAGTTATAGGAGAAAATAAGTAAGCACTAACTAACAAAGAGAAAACGAGAACGAAAGATTTTCCACACGAGGTGTCTCGCTTCTTTTCATTTCAAATGGTGACTAGAGAAGACTCAGAGGCTGATCAGTGATCATATAGAGGTTCGATCACAAATATAAATTGGCTTTCAGCGGTTTCTAGGAAATTTTAGGACAATTCAAGGCCTTTCTAAAATACCATTTTGCAGCAAAAAATGACTGAAATGTACACAAAGGAAGAGCTTAGACCACCAGAAATTATTTGTTTGGTGTGATTTTTTTTCAGCTTTGCAATTCTTAAATACAACATAAACTTCTAATCTTTAGTCATTTACCCTGTCTAGACATCACTTTTGTTATGGTAAAATTTCAATTGTGAGGATTGCGACAAGTAAATTCAAACTGTTTCGGCAAGACTAAAAATTAACTGAGCATATCTGTCTCTCTAAGGAAGGAAGATAAGGAAGAAATAAACATTCAAAGACGATAAGGAAGAAATAAGGAAAAAACTTGTTAATGAGAAGATATTCATACCCATAAGTGGGAGAAAGAATCAACCAACTATTTAGGAATAAATTAGAACATGGAAGAGCCGTTGAGATACCATAACATTCTAATTAATAAGTGCTATAAAAATATTTATTCTAGAACTTTTATTTGCGGTCGTCGTAAGACACGGCCACTTTTATTTTGCAGACGCCTTTCTCTTGTTTTCAAGGGAATTCATTTTTCAACTGTGGCACGTAGAAATTGAAAGAGGGCGTATATCGCTGCACCCACAGAACGCATACACCGGTGTCAAAGAAGTACTAAATATCCTGACAAACTTTTGATTCAGTCAGCTTCTAAATACGACTATGCAAAAATTATTTATTTTAATAATTCAAAGTTGAAAGTTTCGGACTTCAGGTTGCCCGTTGCAACTTTCAAGAGCTGCCAATTTTTTTAAATACAAGGCGTTCCAGAAACTGACAGCAAGAAATCAGTCGTCGAAACAGAAAGAAATATAAATGAGGCTCATAGGACAGCCTTTTTCGTTAATTTAACTTCACTATAAATGAAGAACAACCACCACATGGAAAATAAAATTGGTCCATTTTTTCAAATAGAAATATGACGAAAAAGTGACTAGAAGCATGTTATGAGAGTAAGAATACGCACATGGTAATGAAAAGAAACTGTTTGATTGATGAAAGAATAGAGTGCGATAATTGAAAATTATGAAGCAGATAAACATATAATTAAAATCCGTAGTTTTTAGTTTTCTGGCTGAACAGGTGGCTCTTGTTCTCGAATCGAAGATTTCTTCTTGTAGGTTTCTCTAGCAATTTGTCTCTGAAGTTTTGTAAGTCTGTCAAGCAATTCATCAAGTTTCTGAAATTAGAAATATACTTCGGATTTGCAAAATATAATAATAATACCTGGTGGGTGTTATTTACTCGAATACTGGAATCGCTTAGTTTCCCAGCATATGGCAGAAGGTCCACTGGTTGTTTGTATTCACTCAGGTCTCGAAGATACTGCAAATTTCCTAAATTTCTTGGAAGGGCGATTATTGAATTTGTTAAGGGGAGTGGAGACACTAGTGAGAACTTTTGGCGTCGCAAATTTAAGATATTTACCGGGATTTCGGTCAAGTTTCACGATGCGTATGATAAGACCCGGAAATTGTCTAATTATATTCCGAAATTTCAATATCTGACTGGAATTATCTAAACAGTCAGTTTCGATAATTTATATTTTATATAATTCAACTAAAAGTGTGCCGTCTGGTGGGCCGGAAATCGTCCCGGCTTGAGCTCCACCGATGTTTTTCAATTCTGCTACTGATTTGTGGCAGATCGTGTATTTCAAACTGCATCAATACCTTTTGTAGAGAAAAAAAATATTTTTGTATATTTTCATCATTCGCATTACATATGTTTTATGTAAACCAATAACCAAAAATCAGTTGAATTTAGAAAAAAAAAATGAACCATCTAGTAATTTTTGCGTGAAGACCTTGAAAGGCTTTAGAAGTGCAAACCGTTTTAAGGACAATTCCAAAATATAATCTTATTTACTTATAAGCAAAGTATCAATTTATAATTAGGATAGAGTACTGTTTTTACAGTTCATTTTGGCAGAAGTACACGTTCTCAAGAAAAAAATCATTCAAAGTCATAGATTTCTAAATTTTTGATCTCGGCGGGATATTCAGTATTAGCCCAATTGTTTGTATTATTTGAAAGGTATTTTATGAACTTACTTCAGCCATAGTTTCACAATCAGAATTTAGTTTCTTCTGGGAGGCCTGTGTAGCTCGAATTTGCTGCTCTAATTTAGTAACAGACGTTGAAAGAGTGCCAAGCAACAAGTCACCAGAATTAATCGATACTTCACCACCAGCACTTGACGACATCATTACTGCTGAGATGAAGGCAGTTTATGTTAGGAAAGGAGTGAATAAAATAAGGTAAAAAAAAAGAGCGAACAAATAAAGCAGCTGCAGCAGAAAAGCCGATTAAAAAAAGCCGATTAAAGGGTCTCTTTAAAGTGAATTTTGGCTCAACAGCAACACTCGCATAATAATTTCAGAGAAAACGCGTTTTGCCCGAAAACGATCCTACCTGTTAATTCGCGGACAATGAATTACATGATTTGTCAAAATAAACTGTTAGAAAGGTCTAATTTTAAAAAAATAAACATCAGGTAGTATAAACTAATCGCCATATTGCACCTAATGCATTTAGGACGCAATCTGCACCTAATGCATTTAGGACGATTTTGTAAAACTTTTGTTCTAAATGTTAACTAGTTTATTAAATTAAATCAAAATTGATTATTTTAATTTAAAACAAAGCAAAAGTTACGTTAATTACTTATAATGGGCCGGACAGGTAGAAAAATCGGTTGGTGTGCCATCATTGGCAGCTACTAATACTACATAGTGATTTCTCATTTCCTCGCCCTTGTAACTTTGAAAGACACGAGCTTTATGAGTTAAAGTCTAATCTAGGTATTTGGTTGAGTTGAAAATCTAGGTATTTACCTATTAGTTATAAATTTCATAAAAAACTGCGATTTTACTATGTTTTCCAATTTACTTTTTAATCCCATTTCATTTTACCCAAAAAACATTTTTTTCGAAAAAACTGTTTTCGGGAAAAAATGGAAAATCTCTGACGGGCTCGGGCTGAACTTAGATTTTGAAGACTGAAGACAGAACCTAACTTTCTACTGGTTCAACAGGGGACATAGCTGGTTTTTATGGTATTAACCAATTGATCCATTTCGTTACAAGCAGCTTGGCGACATATTGGGGACTTTCTGTGCAAACACTGTGACGCAATATTGCAGTCCGCGTTTTATTCGAATTCTGCAGGCCAGGCCTTGCATATTCTTCCCAGAAGTTGTTATTGATTCGAAGATTCTTCATCTATCGATCAAGATACGATTTTCATTTGCTTATTATGTCAATGATTTTTCCTTATTTGCACTTACTCAATTATTTATTTTTGTAACCGCCATTTGCCCTTTTCTACTTAAATAGTCTCATTTTCAGTGAAGGAAAAATATGTACGCTGACGAGGTTGAGAAAGAAAAACGAACCTACAAAAAAAGGTCAGTCTGCGTTTTAATATATTTAAACAAATGATTTCTGTGTTGTAGCTTTTCAAATTCACGTGCGTCTGGAATTGATGGAAAATGGAAGCGTGATATGTTCCAGACAGCCAACCGAGCCCCAAAGGCCAGCTACGTCACCAATAAACGACCGGCAAGCTTTATAAGCAAAGCCGCTGCGGCTGCCGCCGGCGGAGTTGTCACTAGAAACATAACCACGGCGTCTATCCGGGGAAGAACAGCTCCAGCCGTTGTCAGAGAAGTGCAGACCGGACCATCGACTCTTTTCATCAGTAACTTGGCATCCACTGTAACACAGGTATGAAGAAAATCTAGTATTTATCTTAAAAGTCGAATCATGTTTACCCTTGAGATTAATTTTTTGCCTTTTCAGGAAGACCTAGAAGAACTTTTTGAGCAATATGAGCCTGAGGTTGTTCAGCTACACTTCGATTCGAACGGAGGTAGTCTTGGAACAGCTGACCTTGTTGTTCCACAAGCGCAAGTTGCTGTGATTCAGAAAGCGTTAGAAGGCGTTCTGTTGGACGGGCAACAAATTGAGGTTCTCGAAACAAACCCAGCCAAGCAGGTTTCAGTATTCGATCGCATCAAAAAAGTACGTTTTTTCCAAAGTTTTGGGATTCGATAAATTGAAAAAATCAAAAATGAAAAGAAAAGAAACGTTTGCATTTTACGGCTACATTGCAATTATTTTATTCCATATGAGCCAAATCTAAAAAACGAGGTGGCGTGAGCGATGGTTCTGAAACGCCTAAGCTAGTAACGAAACGTCTATTTGCGAATTTCTGTTTTCTTATCATCTGAATTCCGAATGTTGAAAAAAATTAAACTTGTAAAACTGTTTAAACTTGTTTTCTTCTAACAGATATTGATAGCTGACACGACACGCTAGAAAGCATTACAATTTTATTATTTAGGTCAATCGTTCCAACAATTTCAAGCCGAAGATGCGCGTCGTCGTCAGAGAGAAAGATACCCGATTTGTGAAGAGAGGAGGTCGTGGAGAATTCTGAATGCAAAGCTATTTATAGTCATACTCTACTTGTAATCGTGTTGATAATAACAACACATTTTATTCAATATGAGACTTGACTTCTTCTTTATTCATTTTCCATTTCGAAATGCCCGTTTTGTTTTATAAAACCCATTTCTTCAGCTCATCTGTTAACCTTATCTTCCTACTGTTATGTTCCATAATTTCATGTTTTTCTGTCTTCAAATGTTTCGTCACAGATAATAAAACAGATGCTTCAGAATTAGTTATTGTTCATTTTAAGGCTTCCACGATGGATGAAATAAGACCTTCTCGTCTAGAATTCGTCTGACGCAGTGATAGACATTGTGTTGGTACACATGTATTTTAATTGACGATGTAAGGCGAATGCAAGACGAACGAAGCCGAGACGAAAGCATTCCACGAAATACGCCCGACTTGTTTCGTCTTTCTTGGAAGCCTTAGCTCATTTATCATATTCTTTTTTCTAAACGAGATATTTAATTCGGAAGGAAAACATTTTTCAGAACGTGTGACCGTTAGAAAAAGGTCTACTCTGCCACACGGAGTCCGCAAGCCCCACTGACGCTGTTACCCGAAGATCCCGGTATGCACCGGCTAGCTGTTCATTTCAGTTTTTTCTTTATTTTTTTCCTAATTTGTTCTAATTCCCTATTGTAGAAAATGGAGTTGACAAGTTGTGATATTCGAACTAATTTTCGTACTTGACAATTAACAATACCCCACGCGTCAAGAATATTTGCTAACTAGTTTTGCGCTATTTTCAATCTGTCATTCTCGACTTATAGGCCACGTCTAAGCCCAGCCAGGTACAATACACCATGATCTATCATTTATTAGGTTGAAGATTGTGAAGATTCTGTTTGAGTGAAACAAAGAAAAAAGAAAGCAGCGAGTGGGATTGAGTTTGGAAAACTAGAAAAGAAAAATTGAGAATCAGTGTAATCAATTACACGACTAGAGGCAGTGGTAAAATATAGAAGACAATAAAGTTAAGATCGATTAATAAGTGTTGCTTCAATGGAACTTTAAAAGAATGAAGGGTAGAAACACCGTTTTAATTGAAGAATATTTTTTGATTAAGGAAGCGAAAACAACGAAAATGATGGCACGTGGAATTAACTTTTGAGAATTCTGAATAAAGAACTGCGAAGAGAAATTTGTAAGAAAATAGGACAAATACTATAGGCTTTAGCAAAGGGAAATCACGGATGATTTCATGGAAAACATTTGTAAGTTCTCGACAACTAATTCTCATCTTTAAAAAAATGAATTTCTCATCAGAGCAAGTTCGCAGAATTCTTACACGCCACGGCATGAAAAACCGAAGTATCATAGCGATCTTAGCTATGTCAGGATTTTTATACTTATTAGGCAAGTTTTCACAACGCCCCTTTCAGCCTTATTATTGATTACATTAAATTTTCTCAAAAGCTATTCAACTCCATTTAATAAAAATGCTGTTAGTCCCTCTTTTAGCTTTAATGGTTGAACTTGTTGATGACGAGCAGAACGATGGCGATGACAGTTGCCGGAACGAAAGAGGAACACGTGGAACACCTGCAAAATGGAACGGAATGAATAAGGGTGTAATTAGTCGGAGAGGTGAAGTGAGCACAATAAGCAAGCTACTTCCGGAGGAGTGTGCTAATTATTTTCCTTTCGACAGATTGTTTCTCTTTAGAGTCTCTTAGAAACTGCATAAGAGTCTTGAACGGCAAGTAACGCGTGGGAGCTCATAAAATAGCAAACGAAAATGGCTTTCGCAAAATGATAAATGTCATTTGGAAACACGTCGAAGTATAAAGAAAACTTACGTGACAAGCCCTTTGGGGCATCTCTTGTCGCAGAGCTCTCCGTGCCACCTATCTTCACACTTGCATTTCCCGGCGATCAGCTGTCCTTTGTTCAAGCACGACTTGACGATGTCGCAGTTTTCTCCAGTGTAGTGATTTCCGCAGATGCAGTGGTCTCCATTGTTACGGTATCTGTGCTGTTGAGTAGGGATGGTCTTTCTCCAACAGGCAAGACGTTCGCAGAAGCGTCCATCCCACGGAGGCGGACAGATGCACTCTATCTCCTTCTTTCCGACAGCAATGGTTCCGTTGTGGTGACACATGTGTGGAGTGCATCTGAAACTTTTGTTAAATTGAAGAGAGATTTCAATCAACGTTGTAGAACAAGAGTTAAAGCTTTTTTTTAAACATTAGATAATTATTTTGATTTCATTCCCGTCATTTTTGTTGTTAATGAGCAGCTAAAATTATGAAACTAAATAAAAACGAGGCCAACAATTTTTTAATGCAAATATCACGACATCCGGACTTTAAATTAAAAAAACCGAGATTAGTGAAGCCAAGTTTAAATGATAGCTAAAAAAACACAGTGTTGAAATAGAATTGATAAATTCGCGAAGCCGATATTCGCCTTATCAGCTTAGCGATTTCTACGGGGAAATATTGGGCGTCATTTGTTTAAAGCGCAATTTTGGCGGAGTTTTCGTCCCGGAAAAGTTTAAGTGACCGGACACTTTTTCGCGATTTCGTGGTATTTGAAATAGCACAGCGCCCGAAAATAGTGATCATGCCAAAGATCGCACTTTGACGCCAAACTTGAGCTTGATTCAGCGCTTCAAATAGCTCTACAGCGATTCGATTCTCTCAGTATGGTGCGCAGTGGTGGGGGTTAGAATGTGTTTGAAGTTTGATGAATGATTTACTGTCCCATGTTCCAAGCCATTGTAACAACCTCAAAACTCAGTAGCAAAGTCGCGAAAAAAAGTCCTTCTTTCCCTGCAACTAAGCCGTTTCACTAGTATAAATTTCAGAGGGATTATTTTCTGATGCAAACTTGTTAAATAAGCCTACGCAGGAGGTTTCATCCAAAGCCTTATTGTAAACGTGCTCTATCGCACACGCATATTGCCACAGTGGCAAATTTTTTTTATTCAATTTTGGGGCTAATTATCATATTTCATTGATTATACAGTGTTAACTACTCTATTTCAAAGTTTTTATTCACCCAAAATAAAAAAAATAATGCAAACCAAAAATAAATTCGAAACAAAATATTTCTGCAAAGTCAGATGGTTTTAAATATTTGCTTAGAGATTTTTAACAGAAATGGCGAAGAAAATTTGGAGAAACCCACTCTTACAGCCTTTTCGCTACAATTCCGCCACAGTTTGCACTAAAAGTTTCTCAAAAAGGAATTCAAAACGTCCCTAAACGAAGAATGACTGTCGCAACAGTTGTCCTCCACTGTTTCTACCGATGTTCAACCGTTAGAAATTGAATTATTAAGTATTCTGAGTGTCTATTATCGCATTGCTTTTCTATTCAGAAATCGCTATCGTAGTTTTTGCCGCACGAAACTGTTCGATGTAGTCGGAAGCCTCAAGTTGAAAACTAAATTAAAAAAAAAAACTAATAAATTCCCGTTTTTGTCTACATATACATTTATTCTATACCACGAGCCGAGGATATATTCCTTACGACACATTTTAATGAGTTTCTGCAATATTCAATATAGAAAAATATATACGCATAAAAATCGCGTGGAAATTTCGTCCCATGCTTGACAAAATCCTTTTGCAATTCCAATAAAATATTTTCAGCTTCCTGAATGTTTGATTTCATCTTTTTTCAATTTCATTGATTTTGTTTCCCTATTATTCTGCAACTTCCTTCTCTCGCTTCATGAAATTGCCGCATATCCCTCAGACTTCATTCTTCACCTTTATGCTATTTTTGTGGAAACAAAAAGAGAGAAGGGCAAGTCGCCGCCATATCCGGGATATGCCTTCGGCTTCCTTTGCTTCTCTTCCTCCCCTCACCACAACTACCTATTCCTATCCCTGCCTCTCCTCCGAAATCTGTACATGTTGTATGATCACCGCTATAAATCCCGTTCGGTTTGACTAGATTATTCGTACACATACAGGCTAAAGAATGAAATGATAATTAGCAGATATTTTTCGGAAGATCAAAGAAGAGAACTGCGAAAAAGGGGGAGAATAGGCGGTAAACGCCTTTTAAGAAAGTATTCCGTGTTTTTTAAGCTGATGAAAATGAAAGAACTGGAAACTAGCAGGAGATCCCGCTTGAAAGTGAAAGTCTTACTTAACTTGAAAAGCTCGCCGAGATCTTTTCCCTGTATTTCATTTTGAAAAAATGCGGTGATCCGGATCAATCCGTATTTCAAGCCTGCTTAACACTATTTTATCAAGAATAGAAGGGTGCCTCCAATTTCTGATTTCATTGTAGAGTTGATTTTCTATTATTAAAGATTACTTATCAAAAAACAACGCTAAAAAGTATTTAGGAAAATAGAAAAAATCAGGGAAAAAGTCCTGTTTGAAAATGTGTTAAGACAAGTTATCGGACTTTAAATACATTCGGTGTCCCCAAAAACAAGAATAAGCGCGCATTTCTTTTGAGGAATTTAAAATAATTGAAATAAAACTTTACTTTAAAAATTTGGAAAATTGGTTGCGTCTTTTGCATTTAAACTTTTAGATTATTATAAAACTGTCGTAATTTTAATCTAAATTGTCGTAATTTGAAAAGTAGTTGAGAGCTATATTCCGAATTTCATTCCCTCCCGCTCTGATTTTAACGTGTTAAATTACTTCGCGACCCACTTCAATTTCCATCATCGTGCATACCATCACCATCACCACCACCTGGCTCTAGTCAATGGCAGCTGTCAAAACGAATTGTGTCATTTTTTCCCTTTTTCGACTGTTCTCGACGGTTTTTCATTTTTCACACTAGTTCACTAAGGTTTGCTAGAGGGCAGAACAATTGAAAGCGGATTACGCAACACGCACGCGTTCCCACCAGAATCGTTCATGTCAGCGAAAGAAGCACTTACGAAGTCCCGAAGAGAGTTTCCCCGACGCCGCATCCGTTGAATTCGTTGCAAATAGGTCCTGAAAATCGAGAGCCGTAAAAATAGGCGATAAATAACTATATCTTAAGATGAACACATCTGGATAATGGCGAAAAACATTAAAACTTTTCCAGTTTTTCTGCCGGAAGTTTATTTGGTTTTTCTGAGCTTAGACTTTGTAAAAGACTTACGAAATGTTTCGGAATATGAGAGAAAAAGTTAAAAATAAATTTCAGGAAGTTTCTTTTGATGAAAAATGAAGATCTAATTCTTAAATCTAAAGAAAATATAAATTGAAAATAAGCGAAAAAAAAACAATGAAATTTCGAAAATTGAATAGACGCATTTCCGAAAGGTTTTATGTGGAGCAACTCGCTCAAGAAGAGCATAATCACGGAATTATGGAGTCATTGAGCGGATTGTTTTTGCTCAATGGCTCTAGGTTTTCGTATGACTAAAAGAACAGCATACCCTTCCAGTTATCATCGCACGAGCATTTTCCATTTTTCACCGAAGCGTGAACTCTGAGCACTTTGCACTTGTACTCCTCATAGTCCGGATTCGTGACTTCCTGCTTCCATCGGTCGCACTCTTCCAATCCACCGTCCATGATTCCCAGCCCGAAGTAGGTGTCGTCTCCGCATGAACCAATCGGGATGTCACTGAAAACTGATACGCGTTTTAACAGCAGAGGCTTGAAGTTATGTGATGTGGAAACATATTTTACTATTATTTTCTTCTAGCTTCAGTCAAATTGAAGGATTCGTCAAGCATCGTGATGCTATTCAAATTGCATACATTTTTGAATGGATGCTCCAATCTATGATTAACAGTGGAGATAGACATGCCTCCCTCTTCCTTGTACTGTCCATCAAAGTAAGTATTTAGTCAGTAAGTCTGTGTTGATACATACACACACACACTCTGGTGCTTGAGCTGAGGATGAACTCGTGTCGATGACACTTAACGACTCCATCATACCTAACCGTCAGACCAGTTGCTAGTGGATGGGAGAATGGCCATAATATTTGGATAAGAAAGCGAGAGCAAAATCGCCAAAGAGTAAAGAAAGAAGCGAGGTGGTCGGGGGGGGGGGGGGGCGCGAGAGATCATTTGAGGTCACAACACAAATAATTGTGAACCGGCGTCCTTTGGATTAAACTCAAATCTATCCACTGTCAGAACTCTGTCACTCTCTTCAACATCCTTCAAGTTTCGGACATGGGGCGTTCCAGACGTTTTGGTATTTTTGCACATTTGTAAAAAAAGTAAAAGAGTTTCACTGGACGGCTTCAACTAGGCTACTGATCTTACGGTCTCCTCTTTCTACAACTTACTTAATTGGATCCTTGGACGCCCGGTAGCCGGCTGGGGATTTTTTTAGCTCTCAGATTCTGGTTTCTACTACTACTACTACTACCAGTTTCTCATATGACATCAATCAAGGAGAGTTTTCCAACGTAAACCGTCATTCTCGGCCAGCACTTACTTGTTTGTTCTTCTCTATCTTTTTTGCTCCCAACCATTGCCCCTCATCGTCAGTTTTTTTCCCGATACAACACCAACGAATTGATGCAATTTTAGGAGAGAGCGTCGCAACATCACATTGCGCACTCCTCGCTTCTCCGTCTCTTCGGCGGCGAGTACGCACTCAAAAAAGAAGAAAAAACGCTTGTTTGCTTATGTTGCTCCACTAGCCGCACCACGCCAAATTGGTGACGACGTTGTGTTGTTGTCCCCTGACCCGAGGCGCGGTTGGGCGTCTGCCAATTTCACGTGATGCCAGATGGATAAATAGATAAATAGTGTTGGCGCTTCTTTAATTTCTTCAATTTCCGGGGGGAAAAGTGGTGAAACTTTCTTAGGTTCGTCGAAAAAAAACGGACATTGGACGAGATGGAAAGAAGAGAGCAATTTCCATGATGAAGAAGCCGCAGCAATGGACAGTAATGGAAACAAGACCTCTGCTACTAGTTTCCAGACATGGAAAACTGAAGTTGAGCAAGAATTCAAAGGATCCATTTCAGCGGTCCATACCAGCTATTCATCTGACTGCGAGTACGTGGTTCTGCGAATGCATCGAAACCATTCACTACTATTTTTCCAGATTTTCATCCAATTTTAATAGCACTTTGAAAAGGTTGGACTCAAACCGGATATTCAATATTTGGCTGAGTATCTCCCAAAAGCGACTGGCAGTGAAATCTGAGAAGTTGTCAGTAGAGATGTAGAGATCACTTCAGAATAAGATGTGGCACGGGACTATGGAAGAAAAAAACGCAACTTTTCAGACTCAAAAAGCCTAAAATGAGCACTATAACTTCAACATGATTTCAGCTGGAACCTCTCATTTCTCGTTTCCCCTCTTTTCAAATTCTGACGCTTTCCATCTTCAGACAGTTGCATGCATTCTTAAAGAAAATGTGGGCCAGCTGTGCTGCCAGCTCTCCGCAGCATTCAAAGCTTTCAAAATTGGTTCAATTCGTTGTTTCTCTGAAGCTTTTCCTACAGTATCAAAGCTAAAACTCTGTTTTCAATTTCCCTTTCTATAATAGTTCTGCTCAAACTGCTCAAAAATTAATAATCAGAGAAATGGAAGAAAGATGAAACTAAGAAACAATGAAGACGCCGTCGGATGGATTTTAAGATTTACAGGATTCGCAGACGTTTCAGAATAGCGTCGTTCAGGAAGGTATAATATTTCTTAAACTCGAGAATCAGCCGCACTGGTTCAATGGGCTCACCGTGGTGCTCTGTGGAATTTTAAGACAAAGGAGCTGAGCCGATGACAGTGGATATCATAACGGTCAACAGTAAGAGTTCTTCGGCTTTTGATCAGAGTAGGGCGGAATTGGATTTTGGAAACTCGGAATCCGGAAAACGGAAAAAAGTTTTTTTCGCGGAAGCCGGAATTCCGCCCTTCCCTGATAAAAACGCCATATCGCGGAATCCGGAATGCGGAAAACGGAAAAAATATTTTTTCACGGAATCTGGAATCCGGAAGACGGAATGAAAAAACGGCGAAACATGGAATCCGGAATGCGGAATTCCGCCCTTCTCAGCTTTTGACCCGCGTATGCGAAAAACAATACTACAGTATGCTATAATACCCGGAATTTCATTAAAAAAGGATTCTCTAAGCCACGACTCACCCGAGTTTGACCAGAAGATTTCCATGAGTGTCCTTTATTTTGGGTCGCTCGGCGCTCACCATTGACACTCCAATGGTGAGGAGCACGGTGAGAAGTGCTCCAGTCGCTTTCATATTTCGATGTTGACAACCCTCAGAAGACGTGCGATTCTGAAATTATCTCCAAAATGTGCCAAATCCAAATAAAACATGATACATATATATTGAAATTTGTTGAAGAAGAGGGCGGAGAAATAGAGACGGAATGTTGTGAGGGTAACCGACGAAAAGTGGGCGGGACGAAGGCGATAGGTGGAAGGGGTCGAGACGCAGAGAAGACATGGAAACAGAACATTTTCTCTCTTTTCTCTTTTCTATATCTATCAGGCATCTTGCGCAGATAGAGAGAGAGAGAGAGAGAGAGAGGGAGAGAGAGAGAAATGAAACTGCGGCTTTGGCCTCTATACCCTCGGACACTCACTAGTGAGCATCGATTTTCAGACAAGGAAAAGCTCATACATCATAATAGAGGTCTTAAAACGCATTGCTTCCTTTCTTGTTGTTGTTTACCAGTTTTTGTTTTTGGAAGAAAACGGGAATTGAGCTATGGAATTTTTCTTTGGGAAATTGAAGCAACCGAATAATAATTTGTTGGCTAATAAATGAACAAGACTCCACAAGTCCCCAACAAGCCCTCCCCCACAATTCTATGCCAAAATTTGAAGGTTCAGCAGTGTTGGCCAATTTTCCACAAATCTAGACCAAGTTTCCTACAAATCTAGGCGAAGTCTCCCACAAATCTAGACAAACTTTTCCACAAATCTAGACAAACATTTCAACAATTCTAGACCAAGTTTCCCACCAATCTAGACAAACTTTTCCACAAATCTAGACCAAGTTTAGCGCAAATCAACACCAACTTTTTTACGAATCTAGACCAAACATTGAAAGCTCACAAATCTTAGCCACATTTCCCACAAATATAGGCCGAGCTTTCCGCTAATTTAAGTAAAAATTTGACAGCTTACGAAGTCAAGTTTCCCGCAAATCTAGACCAACGTTTCAACAAATCTAGGCCAAGCATTGAAAGCTCACAAGTCATGGCCAAGTTTCCAACAAATCTAGACCAAGTTTCTCACAAATCTAGACCAAGTCTCCTACAAATATAGAGCAACCTTTCCAAAAATCTAGACCAATTTTTCCACAAACCTAGGCCAAGCATTGACAGCTCATAAGCCTTGGCCACATTTCCCACGAATATAGGCCGAGCTTTAAAGTAATTTAAGCCAAAAGTTGACGGCTCACGAATTCAAATTTCCCGCAAATCTAGACCAACTTTTCCACAAATCTCGGCCAAACATTGAAAGCTCACAAGTCTTGGCCAAGTTTTCAAAAAATCTAGACCAAGTTTTCTACAAATCTAAGTCAAGTCTCCCACAAATCTAGACCAAGTCTCCCACAAATCTAGACCAACCTTTCCACAAATCTAGACCAAGTTTTCAACAAATCTAGACCAAGCTTTCTACAAATCTAAGTCAAGTCTCCCACAAATCTAGAGCAACGCTTCCACAAATCTAGACAAACTTTTCAACAAAGCTAGACCAAATTTCCCGCAAATCTAAAGCAACCTTTCCACAAATCTAACTATAAGCTAAACATTAAAAGCTCACAAGTCTTGGCCAAGTTTTACACAAATCTACACTATGTTTTCCACAAGTTTTACCCAAGTTTTACCAAAGAATGGTGCTAGACTTGTGGAGTTTTATCTAGAAGCAACAGATGATCATCCAGATGTATAACAGCGTTCCACTGCCTAGTACAACAGATGCGCGAAAAGGGATACTGTAAACATTCTGAATTTCAGGTATTTTGCATTCCGTTTAAGATTTCGATTTCGCATTTCCTCTAAGCTGCTGTAACACCTATTAATGCCATTGAACAACGTTGAAAATGGAACAGATGCCTTGCAGCGTTACCCGGAAGAATATCACAGATATGTACAATGAACGCAGCTGGAAACATCTCTTTTTCTTTTGGAAAAGTTGCGGACCTACTGGGTCAGGTGCTCCCCCCAAAAAATCGAGGCGCCTTGAGTTTCAAGGCCGTTGAGTGAGGGCGTGTAAACATGTTACTCCCATCCCGGAACAACTCTGCCATTCAAGGTCAGACTTTAGGGGGATTACAAGGGTTGGTCAGCCTTCTAGTTCGTCTCGGAAACGTGCTTCATGAAATTCACAGCGAACCAACTTAAGGGAAAGCTGCCTCTGTTTTATCACAAATCGAAAATCTCAAATAGCTCTGTGAAGTGAACGGTCGGCTTCTTGTGCAATGGCTTCACATTTACACTTTTATTAAGAAAAATGAGCCAAGATCTGCAATTTGCGGCTTTGCAAAACCAGAAATTTGCAATTTTCGTTTTAAATGTTATGCACCGGCTCGCGTGGGCTCGTTTCGGCTCTTATAGCAAGTTCAGACAAAGCACTCTACAATAATCAAAGCTTCTGCGTTCTCAAATGTCTATTGCCTTCAGAAGCCGTGAGAAATGAGCATAGAAAACACTGCTCATTCGTGGTTTGGACTTTTGACTTCAACAATTTCAGATTTCCAACTATTTCAGCAAGTTTTTCAGAGCGATACAATGAAACACTCATGAAGCTGATTGTTGTCAGAAGAGTTAATCCTTTAAATATGGAAATCAGGAGGGTGTGGCTCAAGACGTCACGTTCAAGCCGTTTCGAGTGAAGCACAAGTTTTATGGGGTATAGTTTCACAGGAAATTCGTTTTTGCTTCCAGCAGAAATGGGATTTTCAGTCAAATTAATCAAAAGATCTTTTAATTCGAATCAGTGTATTCGTTTCGAAAAATGATTTCTCGAAAAATGCGTTTTTCGAAAAATTTCCGAAAAATTCTCGAGAAATTTTTCTCATTGATTTCTTGAGAATTTTCGAAATTTTCGAAAAATTTCCGAAAATTTTCTTGAGAAATCGCGAAAAATTATTTGAATGGAAATACGATAAACAACGCGCTTTGCGTTATTTCAGAGTGTCGTTCGAACTTCGAACTAGTTTATTATTTTTTTAATCGAATTTTTTTTTCGAGAATTTTCGAAATTTTTCGGAAATTTCACGAGAAATTCTTCGGAAATTTCTCGAGAAATTCTCTAAAAATTTTTCTCGTTGATTTTTCGGAAATTTTTTGAAAAATTTCCGAAAAATTTCTCGGGAAATCGCGAAAAATCATTTTAATGGAAATACGTTAAACAATGCGCTTTGCGTTATTTCAGAGTGTCGTTCGAACTAGTTTATTATTATTTTTTATCGAAATTTTTTTCTCGTTGATTTTTCGGAAATTTTTCGAGAAATTTCGATAAATTCTCGAAAAATTTCTCGAAATGCTTTCGAAACGACGCACTGATTCGAAATATATCAAATTTAGTTTTCAGAAAACAATTAAAATAATAATTTCAGATAAAATCATAATATTTAAAGATACAGAAGACCAGAAGGACGCTGATGAAAAGTGATACAAATATATATTTTTAAATATATATTTTAAAATGAAAATCATTAAAATGAAGAGCACAAAACAGAAAAAAAAGGGGAAAAAGGAATTAGAAATGTGCCATACTCGTGTCTCTGATAGCTGGAATACAAAGCGCCAGAGCATTCTACTGAGCCGTTGAGCCAAAAATAAGACAGGTGTCAAGTGAAACCCTCTTCTCACTCTCTCTCTCTCTCTCTCTCCCCATCTCTTTTGCTTTACCTTCTAAGCAGGTATATTTCTTAATGCGATAGCAAGAGTTGAGCTTAGTTGCGGTTTCGGCTATTCTGCTCTCTGGAAGGCTGCCAATTATGAATGAAACGTGGTGGCTGGCAGGTGGCGTTCAGGGCTCGATGAGCCGGTATAATGCCTGTGAAGAGATGAGGAGACACATGTACATATTATTTGGGTTGTACACGTTTAGGCGTCGAGTATGATGAAGAGGAGAAAGAAGAAGAGGAGGAGGAGGTGGCGCATTCGTGATGAACAGAAGGCGAGAGGTCTATGGAATTGATTATGAGAAACAAGATTGTTCACCTAAAGTATTGTGAATCATCGGATTCAACTCGGAACGTATTTCCAATAGGAAGATGGGTTGAAGGCAGTGAAAAATGAAATTGCGATTTAACCCATTTCAACCAGAGAAGGGCGGAATTCCGTCTTCCGGAATCTAGATTCCGTGAAAAATGTTTTTTTTCCGTTTTCCGTTTTCCGTTTTCCGGATTCCGAGTTCACAAAATAAAATTCCGCACTACTCTGCAGAGAAGGGCGGAATTCCGGATTCCAGATTCCGTGAAAAGAATTTTTTCCGTTTTCCGTTTTCCGGATTCCGAGTTCCCAAAATCCAATTCCGCCCTACTCTGATTTTAACCACAAATACCATGTCCATCTGGCGACATAGTCAAAGCGTAAAATGGGCAAATCGCGCAGCCGTTTGGCTTGAACAACTGACAGCAGTTCCCCATTGCGATGGGCAGGCATTGGGCAGGCTGCCACTTCTTGTTGCCGCAGCTTGCCGGTTTCCATTGAACTATATGAGATCAGGACGCAAAGCAATGAGAAGATCAGATCAGATGCTTTAAAAGTGATCAAAGACTAACATCCACCACCAGATGTGCCTAATAGTCATTTTCAGCGCTGCTGGTGTAGTTATAGTCTTTTTTTCTTCAGAACCAGGTGTCGATTTCATCAACAGCTATTATACAATCTGCTAGCGACTTTTCTCTCACATATTTTATTGCAGTAACAGTGGAATGATCAGAAGTTTACGCGACTTGCGAGGCCCTATCTTGCTTCTCTCCAAGGCCAATAAATAAGCTGAGATTGGTAGGCAATGCGCGGTGACTCGTGACGATGTGATGGCTCATAAACTATCTGAGTTTCTGAGCTTTGTTTTTTTTAGTTAAGGATAGTTAGAAGCCGGTCCGCGGCTTTAAATCTGGGTGAAAGATGGGCGGAATGCAGGGAAAAGTTTATTAGAAGGAAGAGAGAAAACAAGAATTTGAGTTTGAATTTGAATTTGACAAAGATTCTGCAAAATATCGCCAATAGTAGATCAAAAAGCACAGCTAACATATTTTGATCTATCTAGCACTAGCTGGAAGAATTTCGATTCGCGGAACGCCTAATATATACAGTACCGGCCATAAAGGTATTAATTAGCTCTTTGCGTGCTCAACGCGACGCCAAATTCTTTGAACTTTTGCAATTTTCGCTGCTCACAGTCTTTCAGATGCGTTTTCAGCTCTCTCTGATTACATTTCCTAAAACTCCCCATCCCGCAATGCTCTTCTTACCGGTGCTCATTCTCCATACACGTGCCGGCCATAAAGGTATGAATATAATACCTTTATGGCCGGTACTGTACCTCTAATGAGTTATTTGACAAAATGCCATGAACCAAAACAAAAAAGTCATCTTGACGACACCTGGAGGTGCTACGAGTGTTGCGCAATCGCTGTGCTCCTCCTCCTCCTCCTCCTTCGTCGGTTTCGCGAATCGGTTTCCGGTTCACCAACCGCATTTTCACGAGGCAGCGTACACCTCAGCTACACGCCTTTTTTCTTCTACTTTTCAAATATCCGCCGGTTTTTAATTGTTCCGATGTTAACCAGGCCGTCTTTGGCAAGTAGCAAAACAGCAAAATGTGGGAATTGGTGTAGTCTGTGAGACTGTTGAATTATGGGAAATCCATTGAGAGAGGAAATTCGAATGAGAAGTGAAATAGCTTAAAAATGGTGGAAACGGTGGAAAAATTCCGATTTTTTGTAGAACAGTGTGAAGAGGGAAATGTTGCCTTGTCCTTGGCGGAAATGCGTACAATTTCTGGTGTTTTGTTGCAAAATTTGTCGAGTTTCTTAGAGAGAAAGAGTAAAAGAGACGCATACAATAGTGGCTGGCTTTCGGCAAGTTGCCGTTGTTGTGCTTCAATTTGCGCGTTTTTCACACCAAATTGCCAGCCAAACTCGCGGCTTCTCGCAGAAAATAGCCAGCTTCACGGCATGCTGCCGTACGCTTGCCCGAAGCTTTATGACTTGTTGTGAAATAGTTTTCCACGCTGCTTCGCACTAATTAAAATAGATGGGATGGAAAGAAGACGCAATTACATTTGTACAGCGCATATTGGAAATATAATAAAGTGGTCTTCTATTAGAGGTGAATTGCATGTTACAATCCGGTACCTTTTAAAGAGCGTTAGTTAGTCATTTTCAACTTTTTCAAAGTAAAAGTCTTTCAGAAGATGAAAACCACCGTTTTCTTTAAGCCTTTCACTAATCTACACCCCCCCCCCCCCCTACAAAAGAGCATGCCACGTGATGCATAAAGAGTTTCAGAGTTTCACAGTTTCACATCGAACTGAGCGAATCCCGTCAAGAATCGGTAAACTTCAGAAGCAGGTCACGAACAAGAATTCTGAAAGGAACGGAAGTGGTTAGTGTCAGAAGAGAGGGAAGAGGGGGGGGGAGGGACCAGCACGCGGAATAGTGAGCTCGCTTTGGGCTTATTATAATTTCCATTATTGCACTGCTGCTGACAACCGGATGTCTCCTATGGTAACAAAGAGGAGAAGGGAAAGAACTCTCACCGGCCATTAACATTTGAAAGTGAGAGGGCGAAATGAGGAGAATGGAAAGGTTGAGGAGAGACGGTACCTGCCTGGCCTTTTCCCATTGAATGCGTAGTGCTGGTATTATCAGTGAGAACAATTGAAAGAGAACTTGGACAGTTTTTAAATGAAAAAGTCGGTTTGCCCTTCATTCCAAAACGCAATCGCAGAGGATTCAATGGGGGGAAACTCGGTTTGCTGGAGCGTGTCTTTTTCTTCATTTTCGCAGAGCTTTTGAATATTCAAAGTGTTCTACGTTTTCACAGAAGATGGACATCGAAACTACAAGAGGCACGCATTCTTTATAATGCCGCGTTCAACGTTGATTTCCACTGGAATATTTCGAAACAAAAATGGAGTTCGATATTTAATACAAAGGTGTACGGTATATGCTAAAGGCGCATAGCGCATTTAAATAGATTTTTGAGAGGATTCTTTTTTATGCCGCGTTCAAAGTTGATTTCCAGGAGAAATTTCCTGAAAAAATGCTGTCTAAAGCTGCCATTTTTCCAGATTTTCCGGAAACTATAGCAACGATTGTTACCGTAGTTTGCCTCTTCCCTTCGAGACCACCGACCGTCGCAATTTTTTCAAGTTTTTAAACTTTTTTTCGCTATATTTGGCTGATGGATTCTGACAGAGAAATCGTTGAAGATCTCGAAAAAAGAGGGAAACTACGGTAACACTCGTTGCGACAGTTACCGGAAAATCTGGAAAAAAATGGCAGCGTTTTTCCTGGAAATTTCTCCTAGAAATCAACTTTGAACGCGGCATAATTGATCCAAAATCTCGTTGCGCGCCCTTCTAGCCGCTTGAGATCAGAGTATCCGAAAGAGATAATGGAAAACCGTGTAGCTGACGAGCCGAAGCTCGTTAGAAGTGCTCACTTATAAAAGCCAAGTAAGCTATTGAAATGAGCATATCGAACTGGGGCGTCTATTCCCCTTTCGACACTTACTGCCGCTCCTTCTCTTTTCCTCATTTCTAATACCTAAATTACGAGGGAATATGGCAGGAATTCGATTAACTCCTCCTCCTCCTCTCCCCCCCCCCCTCCCTTCTCTTCTTCTGCTAGTATGGAAACACGAAAGATTCAATTTGAAATGTGAACATTTTGGGTGGCGAAGTGGGAGGGAAGAGCAGACCGACCGGAAGGAGTAGCACTTCCGAGAGGCGAGAATAGCGAAAACTGGTAGAAAATGGTGAAATATTGAAGAAGAACGAAGAGTTGGTTGGGAGTTGAACGTCAAAAAATTGAGATTTGCACGCTGGCGCGGAAACGGGGCGAAATAAATAAGAAAATGATCACACTCCCTTGATTTCCGCTAAAGCTTCGAAAGACGAAGACAAACAGTCGTCTTCGTTCGTCTTTCAGTTCGTCTTGCGTTGGGAGCACACTGCGTCAGACGAATTCAAGACGAAGATGAGACGAAACGGCAGACCCATTTAAAATTCTTCAATTAATGCGCCGATACATATGTCTTATCACACTTCTCCCATGGCTTCCCTTCTTCATTTTTTACTATTGCAGAGGGCTTCAAATTGTGAAATGTTCCAGCTTGTTCTGAAAATGAGGAATAGCAAGATTTGAGCAATAATGTTCCTTGTCAATATGAAAGCCGAAGACAAAAAGTCGTCTTCATTCGTCTTTCAGTTCGTCTTGCATTCTTCTTACGCAATAAAAACGTCGTCAACACACTGCGTCAGATGAATTTATATCGCCCAAATGGAAGCCTCTCAATTTTCATTTATGACCCGGGAGACGGCAACGTAGTTTTTTTGAATTTTCAAATTAGAAATGTCGTTGTGGACAGAAAAGGAAATGAATTACGGATAAATGGGGAAAACGGACAGAATGTGAAAATTATTAAACAAAAATGATGATAAGCATTATTAATACTCTCTGCACCATTTGAAATAAAAAAATGGGCCGAGACCAGAGAGCTTTGCTGAAATTTTCGAAAAAAAAAGTGTAAGAAATTAATGAAAATTGCCGAAAAATCGGAATAAACGCTTTTCGTTATTAAAAAAAATAAATAATTTATAAAGAAGGTTGAACGATGGAAACTGAGACGTCACAGATTAGAAGAATCCCACTACTTCACAAGCAAAGAACGGATAATCTTTTCGCTCAATGTGGATCAGTTTCTTTTTCGTTTTTGAGAATTTTTTTTTCAATTTTATTCCCCAGCGAAACGTATAGAAATTGCGGTATACAGCTAGTTGCGTTCTATGGCGTCATCGTTGCTTACATCCAATTTTTTTTTTTGAGATTTGTCTGGAATTGCATTATTCTTTTATTCTGAACATTATCATTCGTGATTCAACACAGAACATACATTTCGTCATGTTATAAATAGTAAAATTTTCAAAGAATTTGTTAGTCGTTCAGTAGAGCGCGTTTGCATTAACAGCTTCTCAAAAACATTGTATTCCAGAAAATATGCTTCAATATTTGATCTACACTACAGTGCTCCACATAATTTTACGTTCACCCCCAAAAATTTCAAAATTTCGATTTTCTGTAATTCCTAATTATTTATCACATATAATATGAAAATATCTTTAAAAAATACAATTATGGGTCTTGGAGCGAAAATTAAATACAACTGAGCAATCGCGAAATTCGAAATTTTTCGAAAAATGGGTATTTTTTTATCCACATAATGATACGTTCACTTTCATTTTTTGTCGTTTTTTGAACTTTAAACTTGGTTCTAATCTGTTTACTTATCGTTTTTCTGGTTTCAGAAGACATGCCGAAAGGTAAATCTTTAAGCGAATATGAGAACAGTTTTACAGTCTTACAGTTTTGAGAAAGTGAACGTATTATTTTGTGGAAAATTTTTTACCCTTTTTTCATAAAATTTTGGTTTTTTTCTGATGTGTGAATTTTAAGTGTATTTTAAGTTTTTATCATGAAACATCTACTAAAAGCCCATATTTCTTCAATAGAAAGCATTTTGGTTGAAAATCCAGTTTTCGAGATTTCGAACATTTTTGGGGTGAACGTAAAATTATGTGGAGCACTGTATTTGCAGAATTTTCAAAATTTTGAATTTTACGTCATTTTTTGAAATAAAAACTCAAATGGAAAAAGCTATAAAAAATAATATACAAATAGGAAAACTCGAAAACCAATGCAGACTACTCCAACTTCTTACTCCAACTAACAGGCTGAGGAAGTGGCCCCCCGCCTGATGCCTCGCTGTGTTTTTCTTCCCTCAACCCCTCCGCTTTAAGAAGATCAATCTCGAGTAACTACCTCGGACCGCTGTTTCAGTTTATTAAAATTGACCTTCCTTGATGAGGGCGCCAGCCAAAGCGCTAGAATTTTTAAATAAAACTGTGTTCTTTTTTTTAACTAAATGCGCTCTTTCATTATGATAGAAAACTTTAAATGAAAGTATTCTGTTATATTATTTAATACTAGCGGAAAGTTCGCGGCTACGCCGCGACTTCCACTGGCTTCCACTGGCTTTCGTTTAGAAATAATTGTAGGCGTTCAATTTTTCCACTTGTTTCAATGATTTCAATGTCTTTTAACACGATTGGGTAATATCGAAGTTGCTCTTTTTCCGCTGAAAAATCCATTTTTGTATATCATAGCACTGCATGTTTATGCAACTTAAGTTAAAATATTAGCGATAAACTTTACGGCAAAGACGTTGTAAAATTGAATAATTCAGAATATATCGAAATTCCAAATAAAAAGTCTGGAAAGCTCATTCTACGCGCTCTTCCGTTCCGCGCATGTCGCGTACGCTTCGCGGAAGAAACATATTCACTTAATAGCCAGGTACGGGTTTCTTTAAAAAAAAACGAAAGAGAAATTCTTTGAAACACGCTATTTGCGGTTTAGTACCGCAATGCATACATTTCTTAAAACAATCTCCAATAATATCAGATAACAATCGCATTCCCATACCTTATCTTGGACCGTAACCATAACATTGCTTCTAAATCTAAAAAAGATGTTAATCTCAAAAAGAGACCTTCTTCGGAGGGACCTTTCTTCTATTTTTCGCCGACCATCTGCCACCTGCTTGTCTATGAACTACTTGCGTCATCAAACGGAAATTTGGTAGCAGAAATTAGGTTAATTAGAATGAAGAGGGCCGAAAAAAGAAAAAGGAAACGAGTATGTGTTTGTGCTCGTTTGTTTGTCTATGTGCATTGATTTGGGATTTGGGGATGAGGGTGAATCATTTTGCAAAAAAGGGCTGAAGATTCGGAAGAGTTAAACCTGACGACTATTTTAATAATACAAGACGTGGCAAATATTTATTGATAAAATAATAAAATTTAGGAAAGGAGAGAAAAAAAAAGAAAAAATGTGGTAGAATAAAAAACAACGGATTAAAAAAAATTTAAACTGAAATCTTTGATTCTGTAGGAGCCTACTTTACATGTTTCATTTTCGAAATTCATTTTTTCGGGTTTCTGAAACAAATGGGCAACGCCGCGAAGAGCTACGCATCTAAGTCCCGTAAAAATTGGGTGTTCAAATCACATTTTAAGCTTCTCAACGCGGTATTCTATAGTCAAAAAAGTTTGGATTGAAAAGACTTGGTTGATCCATAAGTTCCGGTCATTTATCATGCGTCTTTCGTGCTACCTGTTCAATCTTGCGATCTCAAACTGAAACAGTTGTTATTTTATCAGTTGGCTGTGGGATTTAGTGTGATAAACACAAGCGGCTTCATTCGTTTCTTCCCTGACACGTTCCCTGAACCTATGCCTGAGCTATAACCGAACCATTTCTTTAAAATCAACTGCATAATCTGAATGTTGTCCTGGTTCTGTTTTTATCTCGTTGAAAATGTGCAGATTCAGGATACCAAGGTGGATTACAAGTCAGACTGCGAATGAAGGTGGAGACTGACCCTTTCCAAACCACCTATGAGTTATCAAAGGTCCTTTTATATAGTTAAACAGCAATTTCTCGCGACCTCGGAACAATCGGAAAGGTTCAAACATTGGGCCGTTATGTTTCCCACGTTCAGACTTAAAGAAAATTGGAAACCCAGGTTGACATGAGCGCGTGTCTTCTCACCCTCCGCAGCACGTACGAATGGTTACATCAAATCAGTACTGGTGATGAGAAACGGGTTCTCTACGGCTAAAGTGAGCGCCTTGCCAACTTATGTGCTAAACAAAAAGTTCACAATCAAAAGATGATTATGATCAACTTGATAGAAAAATTTCACTCAAAAGCGAGTTCAGTGTTGTTCAACTTCCCGTCGTCGTCATTCTGACAGGAAGGCATCCACAAATTGGTTATGCATTGGCAAACGGTCATCGAGAAGAATGGCGATTACGTTTAGTTTATCTCATTTCTTTTACCTCAAAAATAACCGGAATTTAGGAATCAACAACCTAATGGAACCATATGGGTCAGCCATTTCCAAATATTGTAGACAAACCGGAATTTCTTGTCCCATTTGTTTTGGTCATGTCAGTGGCGCTTTCGATTTCAAGGTGCTCCAGCTCGTGTTGCGGAATATACTTGATGTTTAAATTGTGAAAGATTAAAAGAAAAGGAAATCCGTTACCAATCTTTCGAAGTTTGCTGCGCACATTTTCCAAAATAATACATTGTTCTATCTGGTGAAGTTTCCAAAAAGCTCTCGAATAACTAATGCTGAGAAAAAAAAACATTTTCGAGAGTTGAAATTGCTTTTTTTTATTTTCTTCTCTTTTCTGCGATAATCTTTCCTCAAAAAACACGACACACTTCAGCGCCGACTCGTCAAAACTTGGCACCGAAAACGAGGGAGCATTCGTTCGTTTTTGTTGCCATTCGGAATCCTCTAGAGAGTCGTTGATGAGAAGAAGCACGGACTCAATGAGCTCCAAAGTTTTCATCCGTGGTTTCGCCCTCTGTTTTTATTAGCTTTTTTGAACAAAAAAAACGAATGAAAAGAGAGAGAGCGCCTAATTGAAAAAGCTCGGAATATTTTAGAAGGATACTGGCATAAATAAAATGGAAAAAGAACGAACCAAAAATAAAATAGGGATTGGTTTTGACACGAACAAGCTCGAGGAACAGGAAAAATTGTTTTGTTTCCGTCATCTCAAGGCTTGATCGATTGGCTCACTCGAAACAAAAATTCAAGGAAAAAAGACCGGGTATGAGGAAGAAAGGAAAGAAAAATGGGACACATGGACTTCCTTTGTCTTGACAAATTCTATTTTCACAACGCTCTGCTACAACATTGAGAAATTTCCTGATTAAGAAATGCATCCATGAACTATTCAGTTCTGACTTTATTTCTACTTGTTTTCCATTTTTCTTTCTATTTTTCATCTATTGCAGCACGGTGATGCTCGTCTGGAACAAATCAGACCATGTTTCGCGAGCTACAAAGACTGTTCAGCATTTCTGGAATGAAATAAGGAAAAAAAAACAATTTTACTGAATTTTATTGGCAATGCAAAAATTAGCACCTATACGTTCATCCCCATAATCACGATTAATATAGAAAAAAGAATAGATTGTAAATTTCTAAAAGGCTTTCATTTTTTTAAGAGTATGAATCTTTGAGACACACGGAAGCGAGAGAAATGGGTAGAATGATGGAGAGCTGGGGAAAAGTGGGCGGAGTATTTTGT
Organism: Caenorhabditis inopinata; assembly: GCA_003052745.1. Classification (NCBI taxonomy): domain Eukaryota; kingdom Metazoa; phylum Nematoda; class Chromadorea; order Rhabditida; family Rhabditidae; genus Caenorhabditis; species Caenorhabditis inopinata. The sequence goes on from AP018154.1 coordinate 19,610,592, forward strand.
TTCAAACAGTTACACTGCTTCTACTGAGCTCACTTCCCCCGTTTACGTACCACGCAATCCAACGATTTCTCCCGTTTTCGCGTGACCTACAAATTTCATGTACTCTCATGTGAAAAGCGCACCGATACTAAAATTATATTTTTGAGAACTTTTCTGCTTTATTACGCAAACGTTCTTTGAAGACGGCTGACAAATGACTTGAGAAGCACCTGCAAATGTTCAGAAACAAATTTCCAAGAAGTCAATAAACGATTCATGGCAGCACAGATAGGAAGGAGCGTTCCTGATGTTAAAAATTCAAAAGAAAGGAGTAAGCTAATTTCGAATTTCGATTTTAGTACAATCATGTCATCCAGAAAGTTCATTTGAAATTTAAAATAATCAATAGACTCAAGGATACGTAGCTGTCCGTTCATAATCAACACTTATTATTCTTTAATAAACCACGAGACGTTTGCGTCAAAAAGTGAAGCACAACGAGAAACAATTCATTTTTAGTTTCGGCAGAACAAATGCAAGCAATATATATGTTAAACATAGACAAAATAACTCGGAGAAAGTGTGAGATGACCAATTATAAAGAAAATTTGGAATAGGATAGTGTTAGTTTACTTATTTAACAAGAAACAGATTATTTAGATACATTGTCGATCGTTGAAAATAACGGTTTTTACTACTATTCAGAATTTAACTTTACTCGTAATCATCTAATTCATTCATTTTAAGATAGGTAATCAGATCGGAAACTGGAGGAATTCCATCTTTCAGTGGGACCATATCTTTTTCAACATCAAACTCTACAATTTCGATTGGCTTTTCCACGATTAATACACGTCGGTTTATGCATTTCACAGTCTGCTCCAGTTCAATGTACTGAAATAAAAATTATTCGTTATTGTTATATTTTTGTAACCTTAATCCTGCCAGAAAGGCTCGAAGCACTGGAATTGTTCGAATATGTGATCCTTAACTGTACATGGCGTTTTCCTTGAATGGAGCACGAGATCGAGCCAGAAGATGCTATCATTCGTCCTTGAGAATCCAATTCTGGCTCCAGCTCGCCGTATTCGGTGCAATTTGTCGTCTTGAGCCGATGATACGTTTGCTTAATTCGTCGCTGTTTCTTATAATACTAAAATGATACACTCACCTTACTACCTCGCAGCTCGATTAGGCTAGCAGTAACAAGACAATCAGTCAGCTGGAATCCACTGTTTTCCAGAACCATATCTTCCAGAAGACGAAATAACACACGAAAAGGCATTTCTTCTGTCGTTTGAATAGCGAAACGGGCAACGCATTGACCAGTTTCCTTCGGCTCAGAAAGAAGAGAAGTCTGAAAGGTAACGCGTTTAACGAAAATAAATTTGAAAACTAACTAGTATAAGACCGGGAAGGTCTTCGATTAATAATTTCCGACATTGCATAGAGAAATAAAAGGGACGATTATTCGGGTGGAGCATCACATACTCAACAAGCGCTTTTTCCGATTCTCTTGTCGTGTGGAACCATCTTTGCGAATAATAATCAAATGTTTCATTCCACAAGGATGACGCTGGTTTTTTCTTAAGATTTTGAAGAACTTTGACAGCTTCATCACGAATTAATGGGACGCAGGGCTTCTTGGCAACTAGTTTCGGTGTTTCATTGATACGATGAACGGATCGATAGTTTTCTTCTTCAACAAGCTCAACGTCTTCTCCCTCTCCATAGATTACAATATCTTCATTTCGAGGGTTGCGTCGAGGAAGGAGCGTTGAGCAACCTGCCCTGACTGTTTCTAGATGCTGTTCTTCGGCATTTTCTGGGCGGTGTATATAAGGGGTGACGGCCATTTCACGGAGTTCTGAGCGTGAGATAGACGACATTCTGAAAAATATCACTAGATAAAAGCGCCAAGCACAAATGAATATTCAAACAAAATTATAAAAAATTAAACTGAACAGTTTCCGTCAGTCGATTTGCCCGATTTGAAAGCGGCGGAAATTCCGTAGCAAATAGGTTGGAATTTATAGGATGGGAGGTGTCTAATATCGGATAAAGATAGTGTTATAAAGCGGATAAAATATAAAGATAATGTTAACATTTGGTTTGGAAAAATAAACTGCGAAATGAATTAACTTAAAGAAATATTTTTCGAGAAATGCGCGATTAAAAAAATTATTCATTCGAATTTTGATGTATGCACAGTATAAAAATTTGGTATAATAAAAGCTATTGTGGGATTTTGTCGCATTTACTCAAAGACTGTCCACAAAAGGTAAGTTGGAGTAGTTTAGATCTTCGCAGGGATTGCTTCTCTGATAGCCCTCGTTCGGTTCAACAAGGACTATCGGCAGGGGTAAATGAAAATGAGAGAGAGTGAGAGAACCCAGAAGGTTCGATGGACCACACGAAAATGTTTCGCGCCAATAAAAAAATTACCTCAATTAAGCTGATTAACAATTATTATCGATCATTATTCAGATAAAATGTGAGTATATTCTTTATCTAGTAATATCAAATATTGTGTCTCAAAAATTTCAAAAATTTTTATAAAATCAGTCCGAAAAGTTCCGCTTCTAATTGAAAATTGGTATTCCTTCTTATACACCGGGTCGTATTTCACAGATTTGTCTGAAATTTGTGCAACTACTAAAAATGTTTAGTGAGATCAAAGTTTAGATAGATGTTTCTCGAGAAAACGATCGAAATCCGACAAATTTAGCATATTATTCCTTTTTTTTCCAAATAAACGTTGCACTTTTTTGGCTATAACTTGTTTCATATTAGAATTATTCGATAATCAAAATTAAAAAAAAGTAAAGCTCGTGATTTTCCGTTCTTAAGTCAAATTAAATAGTTCTACCGAAATTTGGAAACTGCTCCTGTCCCCTAGCCTCTCATATCCCTTCTTGACAACTTCACCTAGTTCCTTCATTTGCAGAGCCGCCGCGCATCACTCGGCAGAAATCCTTGGAGAATCTTCTTCTAACATCAAATTCCCTACCTTAATTGGAACCAACCTGTGATTGTCATTTTTTACGATTAATTTGTTTCGGGCTCGCGCATGATTTGTACTGAGTCTGATAGGAAGGAAATTTGCGCAAAGTTTACAAACATTTTCAAATTGTGGATTTCCAGAAAAATTACTGAAGCTATAAAACGTTCTCATTGTCAGACAAATTGTCTTTTGCCCAATTGGAAATCTGGATTCTGAGAAGGAATTTTAATTATATATTGATTTTAATTAGAAATAGGCACTTGCAATACTGCTAGTCTCTTTGGGTAAGAGTCGACGACGGCACGGAGGTTGTCAACGTCTAATGCAGCTGCCAGAGCGATCTTCAGGGCTCCCAAATTTGAATATTTTTTCGTGGATACTTGCTGTGTCAAATATCCCTACAGAGCAAGATCCATTGGATTGAGGTTAGGGCTCGAAGCTGGCCACTAATCCATAGTGATAAAATCGGGGAAATTGACTTTGCATCACTGCTGAGTGAGTTTTGCGGTTTGAGCGGCGCTTCATCCTGCTGGTATGTCCAATCGCCACCCACGAAGTGGGATTTGGAACACGGCAACACTTCCGCCTCAAGAATCTTCTCGATATACTATTCCCTGTTGACTTTGGCTTCATCATCAACAAAAACCAGTGGTTCCGCCAAATACCATGTGAGACGTTTTATTTAGAATTTTTCCACTCTTGCCGGAATTTTCATAGTCGACAGCTAAAATCCGGTTGTTTTGGCCGTTCTTATTCGCTTCTACAGTAAACAATTTCTCATCTGTGAACAGCGTATTTAGACGTTGACTACCTCCGTGCAGTCGTCGAATCTTACCCGAAGAGACTTCAGGCAGTCATCACAGCTAGTGTGTCGTATCGATTTTGGAGTTGATCGATTGAATCGAATTAAATCGACAATTTTTGAATCGATTCAATCGATTCAACATGATTCGAATCGCGATTGAATAAAAATCGAATCGATTCGATTCGATTCGATTTTATAATTGAATCGATTCGATTCAATTCGATTCGATTCGATTCGATTCAATTCGATTCAATTCGATTAAAATCGATAAAATCGAATCAACAAAAATAATGCAAAAATAAAGAAAAAAATTTTTTTTTCACGGAATCCGGAATCTGGAAAAAATTTTTTTTCCAAAAAACCGGATCCGGAAAACGGAAAAAAAAATTTTTTCCGGAATCCGGAATCCGGAAAAAAAATTTTTTTTTCCGGAAAACCGGATCCGGAAAACGGAAAAATTTTTTATTCGCGGAATCCGGAATCCGGAAAAAAAATTTTTTTCCCGAAAAACCGGATCCGGAAAACGGAAAAAAATTTTTTTCCGGAATCCGGAATCCGGAAAAAAAAATTTTTTTTCCGTTTTCCGGATCCGGTTTTTCGGAAAAAAAATTTTTTCCAGATTCCGGATTCCGTGAAAAAAAAATTTTTTTTTCCGGAAAACCGGATCCGGAAAACGGAAAAAATTTTTTATTCGCGGAATCCGGAATCCGGAAAAAAAATTTTTTTCCGAAAAACCGGATCCGGAAAACGGAAAAAAAATTTTTCCGGAATCCGGAATCCGGAAAACGGAAAAAAAATTTTTTCGCGGAATCCGGAATCCGGAAAAATTTTTTTTCGCGGAATCCGGAAAACGGAAAAAATTTTTTTTAAATTCGATTTTATCGAATCGAATTGAATCGAATCGAAAATCGAATCGAATCGAATCGAATCGAATCGAATCGAATCGAATCGAATCGAATCGAATCGAATCGAATCGAATAGAATCGATTCAAATCGATTCCTTCGCGAAATCGAATCGATTCAAATCGATTTGCCCGTTCAACAAATCGAATCAAAATTGATCGATTGTTGAATCGATACGACACACTAATCACAGCCAAAAGAGGAAGATTCGAAAACTGTTAATTCTATAATTTGCTATTGCTGTTTAATAAACATTTTGATTTTGATTTTCAGAAAAAAATCTCTCGATTTGAAGTTATTACACCTTTTTGAATGCGGTGCTATATTTATTCCCCACCCCTTAAAAAAAGTTATGAATATTTTATTATTTATTTCCGATTAGCGAGCTGACGAATCTGATCGGAAACTCTGCGGTGGCTTCTTCAACTTCATCGGGACCCTGATGTTCTTCAATTGATCCGATTGATTTCTAAAAACAATTTATTATTTCCCTTCATTTATGAAATTTATTCCTCATCAAAAAGCGACCAGAATATTTTCGCTTCCGTGTTAGAAAACAGAATTTATCGATTTTTCTTGCATTACCATGAAAGACGAACGAAGACATGTCGAAAAACGAGGAGACGAACGACGAGAGGAAAGACGACTTTTGGTCTTCGTCTTCTGTTATATTTCATTATATATAAACTTGAATATTCTTGATAATAAAGTTAGCAGCATTTCTGGAACTATTTTTTTCTGAACTAGCGTGAACTGACCTCTTGTGAATATCAATTTTCGAATAAAATAGCGTTCTGCTTCAGTTTTCAATTTTACGGAGTCAATTATGGCATCTATAAAGCAGGAAAAGTAAGTTTTAACGCTCATATCAGTTATTAGTGGAAGTGTGAATACTCCAACAGAAGCGTAGTCGGAGTAAGGAGTAAGGCTTCCACGAAAGACGGAAGCAAAAAGTTCGTCTTTCAGTTCGGCTTGCGTTCGTCTTACGCAATACATAGCGTCAGACGAATTCAAGACGAAGAAACAGACGAAACGGCCGAAATTTCGCCCAAATAAAAGCCTTAGTCTGGAACTTAAACATCATAAACAAACAATTGTCTTGCAGAACTCCCACACAAACAGTCAAGGAAGTTTTAAAGCAAAGTGCAAGTTATCAAAAATATCGGGTCAGTGGGTTTCCAAGCCTCCGCTTTCGTTTCATAGGAGTCATCTTTGCTATATATAATTTGTGTATAAGTGTGTGTGTGTGGGCGTTATAATATTCTCTGTGGATATTATGAAATAGCTTTTTTAGATGAAAAATTATTATTTTTGACGTTCAGACAAGTTCACAACAAAAGTGAAAACGACGAAAAAAAAAGAAAAACGGATAAAAGAAGAAATATTTTATTTTCCGAAACTTTTTTTGAAATTGGGAATTTTTGCAGTCAAGTACTCTATCTATAATGTTGTCATAATTCCACAAATAACATATATTCTTGTGCTTTTTTCTTTCATTCCAGAACCTCGTTTGAAACGAAAAAATCTTGTTTTTTTCGTTTTTTTGAGAATCTTTGAACAAAATCTTTGAGAACCTGACTCTAAAGTTCTCGGGTAGTTAAAAATCCAATGGTGAAAAATAGCCAAAAATCTAGGAGTAGACATTCATCATTGGCCGAGGAATGATGGGGAATGAAGAGGGAATGAGAGCGATGCTCAGGATTTTCAGATCGAATAGTGGTTTTTCGTGCCACGGGTAAGCACCACACGTGAAAAAAAAACTCACAAATATTTCCTAAAACCTCCAAAAATGACTAAAGGCCATTGGACCCCCCCCCCCCAACTAAGATAGCGACCGAGCTAGAGTCTGGCGCATTTTGCGTGCATTTGACGTACATTTTATCAGTATGAAGCGAAGTAGCAAATGCCAACCTTCGAGTCTTTTTTTTCAGACCGAATTCAAGCCAGCTTACAAGCATTTCCTGTCATGTGTTGGATTAGAAGAAAAGGTTTATATCATTAGTTAAACGAAAATATAATAGTAAAAATGGAAATTTAAAGGACTGGACGCTCAGCCGACCGCGGGCCAACCTCTTCTGCAATAATCTTCACCAACAGCTAATAGCAATGATTCCACTGGTTCTTCATTGCAATTCTTCTGAAAATTGAATATTCTGTTATTTTAGATTGGTGACACGAAATTCCTCACTGATATCAACCCCTCTTTCTGTGCAGCGGTAGAAATGGAGCGAGACTTTTACGGACAAATGAAGACTGCATTGAAGGTGCTCAATGATTTTTACACGAATGGTTTTGAAGAGAAGGCCAAGGAATTGGAAGCGTTGGGCGCTGAACTGGAGAACCTCAAGAAGGCGCAATCCTTAAATCCGGAGCAGAGGGAGTTGAAAGATACAGATATGAAACGATTCCAAGAGTTGCTTATATTGGTTAGTGAAAACCAGAGTAGGGCGGAATTGGATTTTGGGAACTCGGAATCCGGAAAACGGAAAACGGAAAAAAAATATTTTTTCACGGAATCTGGAATACGGAATGCGGAAAATGGAATTTTAACCATTAATGAGGGAATATTTATGATGTAAATGCGCTCTGTTCGCAAAAATTTTTGCGTGAGTTCAAAGAAGTATACTTTTCACAACAATTGAGAATAAAGAATTAAAACGGAACAAAAACGACGCAATCTTAGTTGGGGGGGGGGGTCAACTCGTTTTTAGTCATTTTTGGAGGTTAAAAAAAAATTTTTTTTCGGAAAATGTTATGAGATATACAAACAATTGTACAAAAAAAAATTTTTTTTAACCTCCAAAAATCACTAAAACTAGTGGACCCCCCCCCAACTAAGATTGCCCCATAAAAACGCCATATCGCGGAATCCGGAATGCGGAAAACGGAAATTTTTTTTTCACGGAATCTGGAATCTGCAAAACGGAAAAATTTTTTTCACAGAATCTGGAATCCGGAAGACGGAATGAAAAAAACGGCGGAATCCGGAATTCCGCCCTTCTCTGGTGAAAACCATACGTTATACCATAGAAAAGGCGCTAGGGAATGGAGAAAATATTGATTGAATAGATGAGAGAAAAGGCGTTTTAAATGCCACGTTTAAAGTTGATTTCCAAGAGAAATTTCTTGGAAAAACGCTGCCATTTTTTCTAGATTTTCCGGAAACTGTCTCAACGAGTGTTACCGTAGTTTGCCTCTTCCCTTCGAGATCTTCAACAATTTCTCCGTCGGAATCCATAATTTGAGAAGAAATATTCAGAAAAAAAGCCGAATATAGCGAAAAAAAAGTTTAAAAACTTGAAAAAATTGCGTAAATCGTGCGACGGTCGGTGGTCTCGAAGGGAAGAGGCAAACTACGGTAACACTCGTTGCGACAGTTTCCGAAAAATCTGGAAAAAATGGCAGCGTTTTTCCAGGAAATTTCTCCTGGAAATCAACTTTAAACGCGGCATAAAAGCAAAACCAAAAAGATATGTGCATTACGCGCGGTAGCTGCCTACTGTCTGCCCAATGGCTGAGCCCAATGGTCCAGATGATCAAATTGCCATGCTCTGCAAATATTACGGTCGTCAAAAAAGTTGTGCTCTCTGCCATCTGTAAATACGCATTCCAGATCAAGAATATGTGCGCTGCAGAAATCGGAAAAGTGCAGGCTGATCATTTGGAAGCTTTGCGTCAGGCCACTGATGTCTACCAGAAAAAGAACGAACAATGGAGTCGCGTACTTACGTTCTTCTCCACTCTGAAGCCTATGGTAATGATTAAGACAAGAAGAGTGGATCAAGAGAAGGAGGACGAAGAGGAAAGACGAGTTTTGAGTTCAATGGACAAAGTTGAGCAATTGGGTGATGGTGAAAAAGATCTTTGATGAGCACACAACAAGGAAATTGATTAGAAAAATGCATGCTTTAATTATTTTGCTTTTTCGTATTGTAATAAATCATTTTTATTTATAATTCATTTTTATAATTAAAATATTATTATTAATATTAAAAATAAAATATTAAAAATAATAAAAATTAAAAATTAAAAATAATTATTATAAGTTTTATTATTTGTAATTTGTCGTTTTTTGTGAAAATGTTATGAAAATTTGTGAAAAATCTCGGGAGCCGACTCCCAAGATTCATCAACTACGACGATGTACAACTCGTTCAAACGTTTAAAGTTCACAAGTCTAGCACAATTTTCGTACAATTCAAGACAGGTTGAAGCAATGAACAGTCGATTTTTAATCGATTTTAATTAATTTTGGGAAGGGTATGAAGCACTTCAACTGATTGTGAAGCGTCATTCTTCTTCTGAATTTTCTGAAGAACTATAAATTTGACTTCTTTTTGAAGAAGAAGTCTAGCACAAATCTCTCACAATTGTAGGCCAAAGATTGAAGAATTCGAAGTCTAGCACAATTATCTTTCAATTCTAGGCCGAAGATTGAAGATTCACAAGTCTAGCACAAATTTATCACAATTCTAGGCCAAACTCTGAAAGTTTACAAGTCGAGCACAACTTTCTCACAATTCTAGACCAAACTTTGAAGGTTCACAAGTCTAGCACAAATCTATCACAATTCTAGACCAAACTCTGAAGGTTCACAAATCTAGCACAAATTTCTCACAATTGTAAGACAAAGCTTGAAGATTCACAAGTTTAGCACAAATCTTTCACAATTGTAGGACAAACTCTGAAGATTCACAAGTCTAGCACAACTTTCTCACAATTCTAGATCAAACTCTGAAGGATCACAGTTCTAGTACAAATCTCTCACAATTCTAGACCAAACTCTGAAGGTTCACAAATCTAGCACAACTTTCTCACAATTCTAGATCAAACTCTGAAGGATCACAATTCTAGCACAACTTTCTCACAATTCTAGATCAAACTCTGAAGGAACACAGTTCTTGTACAAATCTCTCACAATTCTAGATCAAACTCTGAAGGATCACAGTTCTAGCACAATTCTCTCACAATTCTAGATCAAACTCTGAAGGAACACAGTTCTTGTACAAATCTCTCACAATTCTAGATCAAACTCTGAAGGATCACAGTTCTAGCACAATTCTCTCACAATTCTAGACCAAACTCTGAAGGATCACAATTCTAGCACAATTCTCTCACAATTCTAGATCTAACTCTGAAGGAACACAGTTCTTGTACAAATCTCTCACAATTCTAGATCAAGCTCTGAAGGATCACAATTCTAGCACAAATCTCTCACAATTCTAGATCAAACTCTGAAGGATCACAGTTCTAGCACAATTCTCTCACAATTCTAGACCAAACTCTGAAGGTTCACAAGTCTAGCACAACTTTCTCACAATTCTAGATCAAACTCTGAAGGATCACAGTTCTAGCACAAATCTATCACAATTCTAGGCCAAACTCTGAAGGTTTACAAGACGAGCACAAATCTCTCACAATTGTAGGCCAAACGATTTGTCCAAACGATTTGAAACGATGTTTGTTTTCTCTATCAATATGTATGTAGGCGAGCCAGTCTTCAGGCATAAGGTGTATCGAGCCTTGAAACTTCTCTTACTCCTAATATTTTGACGTGAAAATCAGAAAAAAGAACAATTTTACTCTGAATTAGTAGCAAAAAAGAAACAAAAATATACACGTTCAACGAGGAAGAATATTAGTGGAAATCACTGGAGGAACATTGACGATCTGATCGATTTCGCATTGGTTTTGACAATCGTTCGAGGAGTTCCATCGACGTTCCCGCTTCATCTGTAGAACGTCAATTCACCAAAATTATGAAGTAAAAGTGAAACTTGCTGTTCAACCTCCGTGGAGGCCAAATTCTAGGTTTTGCAATTTCAGATTGATACAATTTCAGATTTTTTCTACTGTTTAAAGGGGGTTTTTGAGATTCCCAAAGATGCCAATATGTAGTATATTTTACTTTGTTCACAGACTATGCCGACTTCTGTAGGCTCTACAAAAAAGAAGGTTTTTCAGTTGAAAAAGTCGATTTTTGAAATCGTGTAAATCAGTTAGAAGACGTCGAAATGTTTTGAAATTTTTTGTGTAAAATTTTCGCTCTTAAAACTGCATTTTGTTAGTTGACAACTTTTTTCTAGATTTTCAGACAAGACTGATATAGCTCAATGAAGTGAGCACCCCTTTCAAATACTCATTTCCTTCATTATCATTGAGCTACAGCGCTCTTGCTTCGTGATTTAGAAACAAGTTGTCAACTACAAAAATATAGTTTTAAGAGTGAAAATTTTCCATAAAAGCGCTCAGATGAATTCAATTTTAGCTAACTGAGTTATCCGATCTCAAATTTGTCTATTTTCCTCTAAACTGCTTCTTTTGTATAGCTTACTGTGAGGTACTGTAGGTTGGGTTCTAGAAAGAGCCTGTGAGCAAATGAAACTTAAAAATTGAGAAACTCGATTAAAAATTCTTGAAACAGCCCAGCCGATCAAAGCTGAAATTTTAGCTCTCTGAAACTCAAAACAAAACTGTAACAATGAATATACCATTCTAAAAGCTGATTTTAACGAAAAAATGCTGAAACTACATTCTTCTAGTTGACAACGTTTTTCTAGAGGCTCAGGCAAAACTGGTAGAGCTCAATAAAATGAGCACAACAGAAAAAAGTGCACAATTTCAGTACGAAACGCGTGAAGTTAGGGCTGTCTCCTCTTCATTGGGATATAGCAGTCTTGCCCTTGCCTGAAACTGTAAATATATAAGTTTCCAGCTGCAAAACTGTAGTTTCAGTTGTGAAGAATGCGCACGGGACTTTTTAGAGGTTTTTAACTATTTCCAGCTAATCCATACAATCTCATAGAACTGGCCATAAAGGTATTATATTATGGTTTTTCGGCCATATAATACCTTTATGGCCGGTAATGTATATCATTGTTTATTAAGGGTAAGGCTTCCATTTCGGCGAAATTTCGGCCGTCTTCTCTCGTCTTCGTCTTCGTCTTGAATTCGTCTAGCTTCTTTTGACAACTTCTTTATAGCGTAAGACGAATGCAAGACGATTTTTTGTCTTCGTCTTTACGCCTATATGGAACGAATCAATCTGATTTTTTTTACAGTTTCTTCATCAGCTAAGAACATTTGGATTTGTGAAGCTAATGTATACCGGAGTAATTTGAAAAAGAACGGAAAGAATAAGAACCGTAAATCGTCATTTTTGCCTATATGAGACGAAATGCGATTCGTAGATGTATCGTAGTCAATCAACAATCACAGATGACAATTCGGCTACACTATATGAGAAGATCAGGGGATCATATGGCATACAGAAGATCCAGGTGTGATTCAAATAACGCGTCGGCATATAGGGAATGCTACATGCGTCAAGCTCTCAAGAATTTCAGTTTTTACTGATCTGCAGTGGCTTTTATCTGCGGAATTTAGTGTCGCGCGGACAAAGTGCGGGCCATATACATCCGGTTTCAGCATTCAGCATTTCAGTTTCCCACTAGTAGCCTCCCTTTTTGAATATTTTTCTTCAAGATACTGTAGCCACCGGCTAGCCATCAGAGTAGGGCGGAATTAGATTTTGGGAACTCGAAACCCGGAAAACGGAAAACGGAACAAATTTTTTTTCACGGAATCTGCAATCCGAAAGACAGAATGAAAGAAAAAATCGGCGGAATCCGGAATTCCGCCCTTCTCTGCTAGCCAGTAGAGCAAAACAAATTAACAAATTAACTTACAGAATCCGCCAAATTTTTGGGTCTCTGCCAACATCGTCTGACTTGACGCGACAAACGACGATACTCTTCGTTGTATTTTGTCTGGAATTTAAGAGATGGAAAAGTGAGAAGAACGAAACTTGAAGAATCACGTTCCATATATCAATGTAAATTCTTGAAGACCACATTTTCAGTGGAAATTTTCAAACTACGGACCGTACTTTCAAACGGGCTTTCAAACCGTAGGATATAAAGACTCGTTTCATGGAATACAGGGGTTTCAAAAATATTTTTTTCAAACCCTCAGCTTTTCAGATATTCATTACAGGACGCGCCAAAAGTATGGAAGCACTTTCAAAGCAATATTAGGTCTCGCAAAATGACCCGTTTCAAAGGCGAAATTTCGGCAGTTTCGTCTCGTCTTCATCTTCGTCTTGAATTCGTCTGACGCAGAGATAGACATTGTGTTGGTACAAATGTATTTTAATTGACGAAGTAAGACGAATGCAAGACGAACTGAAAGACGAACGAAGACGAGACGAAAGGATTGGACATTCTCTTTTATTATGCAGAATAAGGCTTTCATTTAGGCAAAATTTCGGCCGTCTTTTTCTGTCTTCATCTTCGTCTTGAATTCGTCTGACGCAGTGTGTTGACAACTTTTTTATTGCGTAAGACGAATGCAAGACGTCTCGACTTTTTGTCTTCGTCTTTCGTGGAAGCCTTACTCGTATCTACAAGAAAATTCAAAAATGCTTTATAGAAACCTTTCTAAAAATGAAATTATCAAAGTTGTTCGACGCGGTTTCCTTAGTTCTTCACGACATCCATGAGTCTCTTCGGAAGCGCCTCTTCTGTGGCGCGGAGGTATTCTAGGGGGATAATTTGGTCCATTCTGCTTCCAAACTTTTCTTCAACGACGAAAAATTGTGATGTGGGCGTGCTTGGATCACTTTTTGCGGAATAGTCAAGCGGATTCAAGTCTGGCGCGAAGAGGCTGGCGCCATGAATCGAAAGAAGTTGGCCGTGCACCATGCTTCAACGATGATGGCTGTGTTAGCGGCAGAAGAATCCTCTTGAAAAGTCCAGATTTGGCTTCCAAAATGGGATTTTGTCCACTTCAAAATCTCTTCCAACTAGTACTCTTTGTTGGTTTTCACCCCCCCCCCCGGATCAACGAAAATGAGAAGCATCTTGGCATCAGATGACTTGTTGAGGATGTGAAGCTCTGTCCCACCGAGCTCAATCGTCGTGGGAAGAACTCGATGGCCCCACCGTAAAGAGTTTCTCATCGGTGAACGTCATCTTCAGCTGCCCATCTAGGCGCGTGCCAGAAAGTCGAATGGAGGTCGCACCATTTAGCTGAAACTTGAGCAAATGATCTAAAACTTGGGGAAATAGTTAAAAACATATAAATAAACAAAATTTTGAAAAATGTACGCGCCGAAAATGCGTCAGTGTCTCGCTCTATGGCGCGAAACTTCATCCCGGGTAATTGCGCCCAACCCTGTAGAGTTAGCCACCATATCTGTAGAAATCCACCTAGAGATTTGAAAATTTTGGAAAAAAGGTGATTAAAACGAGCTGAAAATAATGCAAATAAAATTGTTGCACGAAAAATGCGCCAACGCCCACCATACTTTTGACGCGCAACCTGTGCATTGTCGTCTAGTAGCTTACATTGTAGAGCCCATAGATGATGGGATTCAGGCACGAGTTGCTCATCGCGAGCCAATGAGAAAAGAAGAACGCCAAATTGATATACTTCCATCCGTTGATTTCCGGTTTGAGCTCATTGAGCAGCAGATACGTCTCCAATGGGAACCAGCACAGCGAGAAACAGGCGACAACAATGATGAGTGTACGCATGAGCTGCGATAATTGAGTGTTTGGAGGGACCATTGAAGCCATTGGTATCTACATTCGGATGAACGTAGGATTAGTATGTTAGAAATAGAAATGAGTAGAAGAATACATCACGAGGGCGGGGTTAGTGAACAGCAAAACGGGGACGGCGTGGTGCAAGGAAGTGAGAAAGCATATATTTTCAGATCAATTCCAGGTCAAATCATTCTTAAAACTTAGTGATTTGGTGTAATGATTTCACTCAAATACAGCGGCAGCTGCACAGAATTCAAAAAAGAGTTTTAAAAAGTGTTTATATCACTTGCTATCCACCATTGACGCATTCTATGAGATGTGCGTTGAAAATGGGGTGACATCACATGCTTGAAATGATTTTTTAATTCTACTTTTCTGTAATTTCCAGCACCCCCCCCCCAATTTTGGATTCCAAAAAGATAGTGAACACTTAAGCTGATTTCCATACTAAAAATGACAACTTTTCCGTTGCAAAAATGAAGCATTTTAGCATAGTTATTATAGCTTCATATAGCTTTGACATCAGAAATTTTCAGAAGCGAAGTTTCATCTTTAAGTTGCAAAGAGAATGAATAAAAATGGTAATGTTGTCTGATCAACCCCCCCCCCCCCTATACTTCTTGAATTCTTGAAGCATTGTGAAATTGCTTGCAATTAAGAAGACCTGTTTTGGGTTCTAGAGCTTGAATTTCAGATTTCATCGGCAGTGTTCACAGACTCTCTCGATTTTTATACTTTCTTGCTCAGAACCCAACATACCGTACCACCTAGTAAGCTGTACAAAAGGAGGTAGTTCAGTGGAAAATAGACAAATTTGAGATTGGATAGTTACTCAGTTACTTATTGTTAGTTAAAGATGAATTGTGCTGAGCGTTTTTGTGGAAAATCTTCACACTTAAAAATACATTTTTGTAGTCGGCTTCATTCTTCTGCCGCGTCTGGTATGACCGCTGTAGAAGAACGAATAGCGCTGTTTTTCCAGTGGCGTCACTCCTATACTCATTGTCAGCAAAACTACACAAGTCTCGCGCAAGTTTTGGGTAAACTTTGGCTTGAATTTGTGGAAATCTTGGCCAAGATTTGTGAACTTTTAAAGATTGGTCTAGAATTGTGGAAAACTTGTGTTAGATTTGTGAACCTTCAAAGATTGGTCTAGAATTGTGAAAATCTTGTATTAGATTTGTGAACCTTCAAAGATTGGTCTAGAATTGGGGAAAACTTGGCCAAGACTTGTGAATCTTTAAAGATTGGTCTAGAATTGTGGAAATCTTGTGTTAGATTTGTGAACTTTTAAAGATTGCCCTAGAATTGTGGAAATCTTGTGTTACATTTGTGAACTTTTAAAGTTTGGTCTAGAATTGTGAAAATCTTGGCCAAGATCTGTGAACTTTTAAAGATTGGTCTAGAATTGTGGAAAACTTGTTTCAGATTTGTGAACTTTTAAAGATTGGTCTAGAATTGTGGAAAACTTGGCCAAGATCTGTGAACTTTTAAAGATTGGTCTAGAATTGTGGAAAACTTGGCCAAGATTTGTGAATCTTCAAAGATTGGTCTAGAGATGTGGAAAACTTGGCCAAGACTTGTGAACTTTTAAAGATTGGCCTAGAATTGTGGAAATCTTGTGTTAGATTTGTGAACTTTTAAAGATTGCCCTAGAATTGTGGAAATCTTGTGTTACATTTGTGAACTTTTAAAGTTTGGTCTAGAATTGTGAAAATCTTGGCCAAGATCTGTGAACTTTTAAAGATTGGTCTAGAATTGTGGAAAACTTGGCCAAGATTTGTGAATCTTCAAAGATTGGTCTAGAGATGTGGAAAACTTGGCCAAGACTTGTGAACTTTTAAAGATTGGCCTAGAATTGTGGAAATCTTGTGTTAGATTTGTGAACTTTTAAAGATTGCCCTAGAATTGTGGAAATCTTGTGTTACATTTGTGAACTTTTAAAGTTTGGTCTAGAATTGTGAAAATCTTGGCCAAGATCTGTGAACTTTTAAAGATTGGTCTAGAATTGTGGAAAATTTGGCCAAGATTTGTGAATCTTCAAAGATTGGTCTAGAGATGTGGAAAACTTGGCCAAGACTTGTGAACTTTTAAAGATTGGCCTAGAATTGTGGAAATCTTGTGTTAGATTTGTGAACTTTTAAAGATTGCCCTAGAATTGTGGAAATCTTGTGTTACATTTGTGAACTTTTAAAGTTTGGTCTAGAATTGTGAAAATCTTGGCCAAGATCTGTGAACTTTTAAAGATTGCCCTAGAATTGTGGAAATCTTGTGTTACATTTGTGAACTTTTAAAGATTGGTCTAGAATTGTGGAAAACTTGGCCAAGATCTGTGAACTTTTAAAGATTGGTCTAGAATTGTGGAAAACTTGGCCAAGATTTGTGAATCTTCAAAGATTGGTCTAGAGATGTGGAAAACTTGGCCAAGACTTGTGAACTTTTAAAGATTGGCCTAGAATTGTGGAAATCTTGTGTTAGATTTGTGAACTTTTAAAGATTGCCCTAGAATTGTGGAAATCTTGTGTTACATTTGTGAACTTTTAAAGTTTGGTCTAGAATTGTGAAAATCTTGGCCAAGATCTGTGAACTTTTAAAGATTGGTCTAGAATTGTGGAAAACTTGGCCAAGATTTGTGAATCTTCAAAGATTGGTCTAGAGATGTGGAAAACTTGGCCAAGACTTGTGAACTTTTAAAGATTGGCCTAGAATTGTGGAAATCTTGTGTTAGATTTGTGAACTTTTAAAGATTGCCCTAGAATTGTGGAAATCTTGTGTTACATTTGTGAACTTTTAAAGTTTGGTCTAGAATTGTGGAAATCTTGGCCAAGATTTGTGAATCTTTAAAGAGTAGTCTAGAATTGTGGAAAATTTGGCCAAGATTTGTGAACCTTTAAAGATTGGTCTAGAATTGTGAAAATCTTGTGTTACATTTGTGAACTTTTAAAGATTGGTCTAGAATTGTGGAAAACTTGGCCAAGACTTGTGAATCTTTAAAGATTGGTCTAGAATTGTGGAAAACTTGGCCAAGACTTGTGAATCTTTAAAGATTGGTCTAGAATTGTGGAAAACTTGTTTTAGATTTGTGAACCTTTAAAGATTGGTCTAGAATTGTGGAAAACTTGGTTAAGACTTGTTAACTTGTAATGATTGGCCTAGAATTGTGGAAAACTTGGTTAAGACTTGTTAACTTGTAATGATTGGCCTAGAATTGTGACAGATTTGTGCTAGACTTGTTAACTCATATTTTAGTCATAGAGAGCTGCGGGGATTGGGGGGGGCACTGGAATTCACTATTCTTTTCTTACTCAGCTACTTTCGTTTAAAGAATAAAGAAAATCTGAAATTCGCAAAGACGAATCTTAAGCATTGGCTCACCTTCTGGTTAGCCAATTTTGTTTCATCCATTTCCACTCTTGATTTACTTAAAGTCCATATTTTAACGGCAATCATTGTGTATGCTGTGTCTAGAATAATCATTGGTACGAAATACTGAATGATGACGAGGTAGACATTGTAGATCTTCCACCACCCGGCGTCCGGATACACGGGAAGACACTGAAATCAAGTTCGAAAAAGAATTGCTTTTCCATCAGAGATGATCTGACCTGAATAATCGAAGAGCTGCTATCTTCATGGAACTCGTACGTGTTGTGAAACAATCCATGTGGCAACGACACGACGACCGACATGATCCAGATAAGGAGCACGCACCGTTTTGCGGATTTCGGACTCATTTGCGAGCATTTTGAGAAGAACATTGTGCGGAACTCGTGGACAGCTGACGTGACCAAAGTGAACACGGAGACGGTCAGCGCCACAGTTTCCACGTAGGGCACTATTCGGCAGAGTGGACGAGGCAGAAACCATTCCTAGCAGATGGAGAGATTGGTAATGGTCATAAAGTAGGCGGTTTTTTGGGTTTCTAATCATTCGTTTTCTTTTCTTTCCTATTTAATGAATATACAGTTCTGGCCAAAAAGGTATTAATAATCAGTAATCAGTTTTTTCAAGATTATTTGGCTCACAGGTGAAGTGCGGTCATGAAATTGCTACGGAATGTGTAAAACACAGTTACGCAAATATGCAGATTAAAAAATTGCATCATTTTTGAGACATTTTTGAACATTTCATTTTTTCATGATTTTTGTAAATTGTTGTTACAGGGTGCGGAATAAATAATAGGATGAGATTTTGCGGGAGATCTGGCGCCAGTACACCGCGCTTGGCGCATACAGTGACTTTAATTTATCTTTATTACACCTTTTTGTTCATGTTTTTCAAGTTTTTCCTTAATTTTTTCCGAATTTCAGTCAATGGTGGCTGCATCTCCGTAGAGACTCCCGATCCTGAATTGCAAGAGAATGGGATTGCCCAATTCTGAGATTGCAAAAAAGCTGAAAGTGCATCATTCTTTGGTCTACTGCAGTTTATATGCCTTGAAGATTGCGCTTCTGATGACCGGCGATGATCTTGACGTCAACTACCCTCGTGTCGTCGTCGATTCCTACCCGAAGAGGTTGAGAGCTGTGGTGAAGGTGAAAGGAGGAAGATTTAAAACAAAAAGTAGTTTTTCTTCTCGTTTTTCGCCTCCTCGTCTTTCACCTCGTCTTCGTTCGTCTTTCAGTTCGTCTTGCATTTGTCTTACGCAATAACCAAATACAATGTTTATCTCTGCGTCAGACGAATTCAAGACGAAGACGAAGACGAGAAAAGACGACCGGAATTTCGCCTGTTCCGTAATCATTTTTTGTTATCACCCTCATTCATTCTTTAATAAAGATGCCTTTTCGCTAGAGAATTTAGAAACTAGGTTTCTTTCCCATTCATCTGAAAGTTGCCATTGTCAGTTGAAAGCACAGAGCTCAAGTTCAGCAAAGTATGTACTTTGGAGTCCCCAAGTGCTGCACTTGTTGCTCCGCATATGAAATGAGCATGTTTTCCAGCCTTTGCACGCTCATTTCTGGAATTTCTGGAGTGGAGTTTCAGGTTCAAAGCTCGCGTTTGGGGTGGCGGGAATAACCACAACGCTATCCTTCATTGAAGACCGTACAGAATTGCTTAAACGATGAGCTCAAGCAGTTTTGCAGAAAGAGAGCCAAGCTCATTCAGAAGGCTGGAGCAACAATAGCAGCGTAAGCTTCTTGAATAGCTGTTGCTCATCGTGGCTTGTGGCATGGAGTCAAATGCATGCTGCACTATTTGGAGACCGTCAAACCGAGCTGCTAACGTTTTTAAGATTAAGACGTAAATTCTTCGCGGTAACTCAAAGAGCTAGAGTTAAAGCTAGGCTCTGATGCCACATTCCTTAACTTCTGTAAGGAACCGAAGGCTAAATGGATAGAAGTTTCCATAGAAGTTGCCTGGCCATTGGCGGGTCTTGTCCACAGCCCAGACATGCCCGTCTCCTTGAAATGAATGTTTCTTGTGCCCCCTAGCTTCTCAGACACTTCACATCTAATTGAATTCCGTGAGTCGAGCAGGAAAATGTCAAAACAAGCAGTTTTCCCCGAAAATATGAGACGTTTGCAGCATTTTTTCATTGAGAAAAGGAAAGGTCATTTTTTTCTATTTTCTTATTTCTGAATTTTCGAATTCATCGAAATTAAAGATAAGTCATTAGATCGAAGCGCATTTTTCATTATTCGGGATTCGAGGAAACAGAATTTTGAAAACAGATGGATTGAGGAAAAACATACTTGAAAAAGAGCCGCTTGAAACTTGAAGGGAATCGCGAAAATTCCAGTGAACAGATCAGCAAATCCGAGGTTCAAAATGAAGTAGGTGGTGATTGAGCGGACTCTGAAAATATGAATACGATGGATCCTAGCATGAGACGAGCTTGCTCTCTTCAAAATCAAGAGTCGATTTCATACGAGAAATCAATAAATCGCTGGATCGATAAGTGCTTCGAGCTCGATCACTTTTCGGTCTTTTTAAAAAGTCTAATATTGTATAAATGATTGGATTCTTATTTTGATTCACCGAATTCATCAATTTGCAATTTTTTCTGGCAATAAACACAATTGTGCCTGATAAAATCGTACAATCTGAATGAAAGCGATAAAAATACGATTTCAAACCGCCGCCAAAGGCTTGATCGGTAGAGCGCATTTGCACAATTGTTGTTTATTCGATTTGTTGAATCGAACTGAATCGAACTGAATCGATTCAACATAGATTCGCTTCGAATCGATTCGATTCGATTCAAGTATCGATCCAATTCGAATCGAATCGATTCAAATCGATTTGCCCGTTCAACAAATCGAATCAAAATTGACAACACGACACACTAATACGGAGTATGATTTGAGAAAAAAAACGGCTTAATATATGGACATTCATTTTTTCTTTTTTTTTTTCAAATTTCGGCCGTCTCGTCTCGTCTTCTTCTTCGTCTCGAATTCGTCTCACGCATCGTGTTTACAACTTTTTATTGCGTAAGACGAATGCAAGACGAACTGAAAGTCTTCTTCGTCTTTCGTGGGAGCCTTAATGCAGAACCTTGAAATTAAGAAGGTTTCTTCCCTCCCACTTCATCTCTCCAATAGATCCCTTCAGCTGAAAGCCTGTTTGGCGCCATATGAGCGCGTACTGACGCAATTCCGGAGCACATTTTTTAAAACATTTTTTATAAATTTTTTTTTCATTTTTAATGTAATCGGCTATATTCCAGAGAAATGGTGATACCTAGCTTACACGGTTCTTCGAATATACAACTATTCCAGCAAGGAGTTAGAGAGCAAAACGACTGAAAGCGCCACCAATACAGTCTCGGAATTGGATTTTGGGAACTCGGAATCCGGAAGACAGAATGAAAAAAAATTTTTCACGGTATCCGGAATTCCGCCCTTCACTGCAGAGTAGGGCGAACTTGGATTTTGTGAACTCGGAATCCGGAAAACGGAAAAAAAAAATTTTTTCACGGAATCTGGAATCCGGAAAACGAAATGAAAAAAACGGCGGAGTCCGGAATTCCGCCCTTCTCTGGCCTGCACCACTATCAAACTCTTCGAAGAGCTCCGAACAACTACTGCTGATCGTGCTGACAGAGGAAGCAAACCCTTCGAAGATCAAGACAGTTTGAGAGAGAATCCAGAGAAATGCTCACAGGAGCATCGTGAATCCCATCTCTATCTATTGATTCATTTCTATTGATTTTTTGATAATTCCAGAGCGCCCTGTACAAATCGAATTGAGCACAATCCCAGACGGTGATGAATGACGCCAAAACGCAATATCAGAATTCCGAATTTTCCATTGAAAGTTTATTAAAACTTCAGACTTCAGGCTATACACACTTTCTACAGATTCCAGGATTCCAGTGATCCCGAATCGCCGCTTCACTGTTCTGCACGTAGCTCGCCCCCATAACCTCAGCAAACACTTGTTCAACTGATAGCTTATTCCGGCGAAACTCAACCGGAAACTGAATATTTTTGTGAGAAACACCAAACGAGAAAGAAGCGTGAGAAGCAACGTGCCTAACCAGCTTTCGTTCCTGCTCTTGCTCCTTAGCTTCCTGAGCCAACTAAGGAACAAGCTAGGACAGGCAACGGGCGGAATACTGGAGCATTTAATACAGCTCCACGCTTATGGAAGCTTTGGGTGGGTGGGTAGGGAAGAAGGATCCTGATCTCAGAAGTCACCGTGAATCAGTATTAAATGCTCAGAATCTGGAGCAGATGGACGCCAGTAGAATCCTTAAAGGATCATGCGACAAACCCGCCGGCGATCATGTACCACATATGATGGGATCTGCGATTGCTGGCTCACGCATTCCGACGTCCCCGTATAGGATTCATGGAGGGGATAAGGGTGACCGTAAACAATCGGCGCGCATTTTAACTAAGCGGATCTCATCAAAATTAGAATTCAGGCTTCAAGCTTCAGGCTTCAGACCAATTGAGGAGCTTTTGCAAAAAAGCAATTCTAAAATAAGAGAAAACGGAAAACGGAAAACAAATTTTTCACGGAATCCGGAAAACGGAAAACAGAAAACTTTTTTCACGAAATCTGGAATCCGGAAGACGGAATGAAAAAAACCGCGGAATCCGGAATTCCGCCTTTCTCTGATAAAAACGCCATATCGCGGAATCCGGAATGCGGAAAACGAATAAAATACTTTTTCACGGAATCTGGAATCCGGAAGACGGAAAAAAATTGTTTTCCCGGAATCTGGAATGCGGAAAACGGAAAAACTTTTTTCACGGAATCTGGAATCCGGAAGACGGAATGAAAAAAACCGCGGAATACGCAATCCGGAATTCCGCCCTTCTCTGATAAAAACGCCATATTGCGGAAACCGGAATGCGGAAAACGGAAACAAATTTTTTTCACGGAATCTGGAATGCGGAAAACGGAACAAAAATTTTTTCACGGAATCTGGATTCCGGAAGACGGCGGAATCCGGAATCCCGCCCTTCTCTGTCCTACACGCTGCCACAATAATCAAATGTACTTCGCAACGACACTCCGCCGAACGGGGCGCGCGTTCTTTAACAAAAACGTGGCGGGAATTTTTCGAAAAACATATTTCTTGAGGATTTTTTTAGAGAGATCTCTCGCTAGTTTTTCAGTGTTAAAATTGGTTTGGACTTGTTTTTTTTTCTTTTTTTTCTCTGTCATTTCTGTAAATTTTTGTTACTCACCGATTTAATTATTACAGGGTGCGCCAAAAGTATGGTAACACATTCAAAGTGATGTAACTTTCGCAAAACGACTCGTATCAACATGAAAATTTAACAATAGTTTATTGAATACTTTCTAATAATGATATTATCAAAGTTGCTCGATGCGGTTGCCTTTGTTCCTCACAACATCCATGAGTCTCTTCGGGAACGCCTCTACCGTGGCACGGAGGTATTCTGGTGATAGTTTGGCCCATTCTACTTCCAATCTTTTCTTCAACGACTCCAAATTGCGATGAGGACGTGCTTGGACTCTCGATCGAAGAATTCCCCATACCGAATAGTCGAACGGATTGAGATCTGGGGATGAGGCTGGCCATTTAGAACTAGCTATGAAACGCGGAAAATTGGCTGAACACCAGGCCTGTATGATCTTTGCTTTGTGAGCCGGAGCAAAATCCTGTTGAAATGTTCAAACCTGGTTTCCAAAATGGGATTTTGTCCATGAAAGCACATGCATCTTCAAAATTTCCTCCAAATAATATTTTTTGTTGATTTCACTTCAGGATCCACAAAAATGAGCGGCAGAAGTAATGGCTCCAAAAACCATTACTTGCTGTCGATGGGAAGCTCTGTTGATGGCTCTACCGTGTAGAGCGTGCTCTACTCTATGATTCTGGAGGTTGAATTCGGCTTCGATAGTGAAAAATTTTTCGGCAGTGAACAGAATACTAAAATGTTCATTGGGCGCGTGCCAGCAAGGAGAGCTTTGCACTTCTTCATCCGGGCCTTCTTGTTCCTTTCCGATAGAATCGCAGCTTTTCGAACACGATATGGGGTCCTCCCGAGGTCTCTTTTTACAATCCTTCTGAACGAAGAATGACTGATTCTGAGCTCTGTGCTCAACTTTCGCATGCTTCGGTGGGAATTTCGACGAATTCGTTCTCTGACGACCTTGATTTTTTCCGGAGTGATCGAAGTGCAGGGTCTTCCGCTTTTTGGACGGTCCTTGAGTGTGTTCAACTCCTCAAAACGTTTAATGGTTCTCCAAGCCGTTGTGCGTGAAATTCCAAGAGCTTTTCCGATGCTACTTGGGCCCATTCCCCCTTGGCCATCTCGACGATGGTACCTCGATGGACAGAAACAGCCACCATACCTGTGAAAAAAAACATAGAGACTTGAAAATATGGAAATATAGTAATAAAGACATGCTGAAAATAATGAAAATAAATTTAGTGCACGAAAAGTACGCCCGCGCCCGCCAGCTTGCGCGAAACATGTGTTACCATACTTTTGGCGCACCCTGTATATTTTTTAAATCTAATATTCCAAAGCTATTATCGCCGTAAAAAAGTTCCGACATTTTTTCGAGCCCGCGAAAATCGGGATTTGAATTTAGAGGCTCCGCCCATTTCATCGTCAGAGCGCATTTGCTATGCGCGATATATTTTTTGAATTTTTATTTTTTCTTCTGAATTTTCAGAATTAAACTAGATTAAAAGAACGAAATTGTATTAATCGTGAATTTTTTTACACGTTTCTTCGAATGTTTAAATATATCAATTTGCGTCATTTATTATTTTTTTTTCGTTTCTTTTGATAAAAATATATCGCGCATAGCAAATGCGCTCTGATGATGAAATGGGCGGAGCCTCTAAATTCAAATCCCCATTTTCGCGGGCTCGAAAAAATGTCGGAACTTTTTTACGGCGATAATATTTTGGAATAAAGTTCTTCCTTGACTTGTGTATTTTTCTTTTTCTTTTTTATTGTTGAACCCAA
Source organism: Caenorhabditis inopinata (assembly GCA_003052745.1). NCBI lineage: Eukaryota > Metazoa > Nematoda > Chromadorea > Rhabditida > Rhabditidae > Caenorhabditis > Caenorhabditis inopinata. Next base: position 19,635,240 of record AP018154.1, read on the forward strand.
TACCCCGTAAATTACGTGAGCGCATTACCTTAACTTGAAAAGAGTGATGTAAAGAACCAGAAGATTTCCAACGACCGCCATGAAAGCAATGATTGCATACAGCATACACCATATTATCTGAAAATAAAATGTTTCACTTCTGAAGATTAACGCTACTTTGATGCAAATTCTAGAGCAGAATTTCTTTGGGATTCTAGAAAGTCAAAGTTGGGTTAAGGAGTACTTTTGCAGAATCCTGTACCCTGTAGCTAGCTTATTTCAGAAGACCTTGAATCTGAAAATAATTGGAACGTGGAAGTGAAATTCTTAAAGCGGAATTTTTCATTTGAATTCAAATTCTGTTCGCTACGCAATTTTCTTTTATTTCAACATTCACCACACAGCCCAAACTCTGGGCATCTTGCCCACTAGCTGCCAAATCACCGCGCTGCGCATTCGACCAAAAATGTGATGGTCTTCTTTCTGATTTTCAGAATCTCTTCCTCATTTTGTAATTTTGCGATTGCATTCCACGCGACGGCGACGAACATTAATGCTGAATTCCGGAGAATCCTTATGTAAAATGGAAAATCAAATGAAATTGAAATGTGGAGCATAAAATTTGATTATTCGAACGGATTCATTAATTCAGCATTTTTCAATTCGCAAATGCTCTCCGGAGACTGTAAAGAATAAGCAAAAAGAGCTGTTCGTAGCTCCAGAATCCTTCCAAATTTTTAATAAAAATAAATATTTCAAAAAAAATTTTATTAAAAAGCTCACGATTTCTCTAACAGAATCTGAATGTGAAAGAAGAAGAAATGTTCCAAAAACGGAACAAACATTTTTCACGGAATCCGGAATACGGAATGCGGAATGCGGAATCCCTCCCTTCTCTGCAGAGTAGGCCGGAATTGGATTTTGGGAACTCGGAATCCGGAAAGCGGAAAACGGAAAACAATATTTATTCACGGAATCTGGAATCCGGAATACGGAATGTAAAAAACGACAGAATCCGGAATGCGGAATGCGGAAAAGGGAATTTTAACCATTAATGAGTGAATCAAATGATGTAAATGCGCTCTGTTCGCAAAAAGTTTTGCCGGAGTTCAAAAAAGTATACTTTTCACAACAATGGAGAATAAAGTATTAAAACTCATAGTTGGGCGGAATCCGGAAAACGGAAAACGGAAAACCTTTTTTTTCACGGAATCTGGAATCCGAAAGACGGAATGAAAAAAACGGCAGAGTTCGGAATGCGGAATGCGGAATCCGGAATTGCGCCCTTCTGTGCAGAGTAGGGCGGAATTGGATTTTGGAAACTCGGAAACCGGAAAACGGAAAACCTTTTTTTTCACGGAATCTGGAATCCGAAAGACGGAATGAAAAAAACTGCGGAATCCGGAATTCCGCCCTTCTCTGTGCAGAATGCGCGTCAGGCGTAAGACAGCTTTTGCTCTTTCCTTTCTCAGTTACACAGTTTCTGTGTGGTTTTGCACTGAAAAAGCGAGTCTGGAAGGCTTGGGAGGCTTCATATTTGTAAAAAGTATAGTTAGAAGAACACCGAAGCACAAGAAGCTCTCTTAAAATCCTCTTAAAACAGATTTTTGAATCTTAAAAAGATCTAAAAGAGCTCGTTTTCCCTTCTATTTTTTTCAATATAATTCGTTGCTTATTTTTCCAGAAAATTATTGATTTTCTTTTGAAATAATTAGCAGAAAACAATTTTTTTTAAAAGACAGAATCTTGGATTCTTCGAATTCATGATTTTCAGCTCTTTTTCTCTGTAGCCGTGCTAGCAGAAGCGTGATGAAACACCTACCAGCTCAATAGGCGACAATTCATAGAAGTCTGAGTCATCAGATGCTGCTGAATCGCTGGCTTCTTGCAGAAACTGTGTAGCTGCTGCGCTTGCTGTTGATGTAGTCGTAGATGCGAGAATCGACGAGGTGCCAGAGATGACTGTGGTGACGTTCATCGGCAGCGAATGATGGTGTCTTCTGCGACTTCTTCTAGTCCTTCTTCTGTGTTACGTCTTCACCAAAAAAATGGGCGGAGCTTAGCGGAGAACTCGGCGGCCAGAGTTGCCGCAGAGGGAGAGCGAGCGAGAGAGCAATTAGAGGGAAAAAAGTCCGAAAAAACCGCACGAAAGCCGTGGAACGGGCGACGACTGAACGGCCTGTTTATAATATTTCCCTACCTCCCGTAGCGATGTCCGCTTCCACAAAGACATGACAATCTGATTAGAACAATGGAAATATGTACCCCGACCGACTTAAAACAGTTAAAACGACGGAATTCTAGCAGAAAGAAAGAGCACAAAACTGGGGGGGGGGAAGTGGGGGCGGGACGTCAGGAATTCAGGAAAAGAGCTATATAACTCATAGGAAATGGAGGAGAACGACGTCGCATTTTGGAGAGAAGAAGACGGGCGAAGAAGAAGAGCCAAAAGAAGGGGAATAGGTGACGGATGCCTTCATTTTTTCGTTCAGGATTCATTTTATTAATCTTAAGAGTTCCCTGAAATAATGACAGGAAGCCTCTTGAATTGTTCTCTGTAACTGCATGCTGGAAGCTGGAATCTGGAATCTAGAATCTGGAATCCAGCTAGCATGAATTCAGATGAACAATTAGAATGATGCACTTCAGAATTCAACTGTCGTCTGCTATAACAATGTGACTGTAATTAGGCTAGAAATCAGAAGCTGTATATTCTATTCAAAAGAGAATTTGAAAATCACAGTTTTCAACTTTTGAGCGCATTTATAAATAAGCCTACAGTAGCTGCCAATTTCAGTTTTTTTCAGCTCAAAAACTCCGACTTTAGGCATTTCGAAAATGCTAGAGAGAATTCTATAAATTTCAGTAGTTAACCACGAGAGATTAATCACATAATCCAGCGCATGGTGTGGTTATGAAATGGCAAAATGCGCGGGAGTGAGCTTCGGCAAATAGGGAGCAGCCTGCCCGTGGCAGTCAGCAGGTTCTTGAGCTCTAGGAGTTCTACTTCTTTAGGATACTTAGTCGATGCGTTATTCGCTTGTTTGCGATCTTGGGTGATGGTGGTCCATGAACTATGCCGGACTTTAACAGTTAAGGGCAATTTTCAGCGATCTCCTTATTGCGAGAGCTGCAAATTTGAGAGCGATACAAGAATCCCGCTGGAATTTAGTAGAATTCACTTGAAAATGTCTGGAATAATCAAACAGATTCCGACTTTTTGGTGACAACTAACAAAAGTAAGGCTTCCACGAAAGACGAAGAAGACTTCTAGTTCGTCTTGCATTCGTCTTACGCAATAAAAAAGTTATCAACAAACTACGCTGCGCGTCAGACGAATTCAAGACGAATAAGAAGCGAGAAGGTCCAAACTTTGCACAAATGGAAGCCTTATTGCCATGTCAAAGTGAACACATTGTACAACACATTGCGTCAGACGAATTCAAGACGAAGAAGAAGACGAGACAAAGACGAACGAAGTTTCGCACAAATGGAAACCTAAATGGAAATCTTGAAAAGTTGTGCTCTTTTCCTTTTGTGCCTGCGAGCAACTGGAGCCCTAAAAAACGTTTCGTGGCATGTATGCTTATAATTATTCTCATTTTTCACATCTTGAACCTGATTTTCAAAGAAATGCGTTCCTATAGAAGAGCACTGCCTCAAACCTAGTCACTAGAGAAACTAGATTTGGGTTGAAGATTCCAGACTCCAGACAACTTCCAGACAGATGATTTGAAAGCTGTGGAAGGAAAACAAGGTTAACTCTCTGCTGATTTTCAGATGAGACTCCCGAAAAAAGTGCTCTAACGTCGAATAACTAGCCACGGTTCAACTACTCACTAAAAATTGGCTGCGAGGTCGCGGAGGAACTAAAGAGAGAGAAAGAGATCGTGGCAGTCAGCGCTGGAATTTCAGACCGAAATAACTCGCTTCGCTGAAGCGTTCAGCAAATTCTGAAAGCGTATTCTTTCTCAGCGTGGACTAATCTATCGATTCACAGAAACTCCATTGTGAATCTACAACCTTTCCTTCTAAGTTCCCTGCTACATCAGGCGTGGAATAGTCTGAAATCAAGAGAGCCGACCAATCCGATATACAAGTGAATAGTGCAATGTGCAGGGTATTCGCTGAGAGCATTGGATGGAGCAGCTCCCCAGAATATGACTCAATGAGCACCAAAAAACCTACCGTAGTGAACTCTTCTATAGATGAGTTCAGACGAAGAGTTAGAAGACGTTAGCTCCAAAATGTGATATTTTAGGTATTAATCCTTTTTTGAATCTTCTGAATAAATCGCACATTTTCCCATAATTTCAGCAGATCTTTCACCATTTTAGCCAGCTATACAATGTGTGCTATTTCTGTGGTATTCCGAGTATTCATGGAGCGCTGGTTGCTATTTTTGAGCGTGAAACAAGATTCTATTTTATAAAAAAAACTTAAATAATTCAATACGTTCCCAACGCCGACTCCATTTAAAAGAAAACACTGCAAAAAACGGGTCAACGGGATAAACTCATTCGCTTTTTCTATTAGGAGCCCTTTTTTCTCTCCATTACTCTGCCGAATTAACTTGGATTTCGGCACGTTTTTCTCCTCCTAATGCCGCGTAAAATTGGCGAGTTTCGAATTCGTTTAGACTTAACCAGGTCCCCCCCCCCCTGGGGGAAAACGATTCGGAAATGATTAAAGATGACAAGAAGCGAGAAAAAAAAACGAGGGGGTAGGCTGAAAGTCCGACTGAAATTCCAGTTTCAATCGAGTTTTTGCGATTGTGCATTGCAGAGCACAATGTACACAAGAAATGGGACAGACCACGCCCCTTCGCTTGAATTTTCAATTTATTTGAGAAATATTCTTGGATCTTCCAATCAATCAATATTTCAGTTTTTGAATTCTGAAATATGGATGTAAAATAATTAGAAACAAGTAGAATTCAGTGGAAATGAGCAGACGTTGAGAAGCAAGCCACAGGTGAAAACGGATGTGGACCGGTTTGAGCCGAGAGGCGCACTTAGGCAAAACATACCTGGGCAGCTAGCGCATGAAAAGACGGGCAGGGTTTGGACACTTTGCCCATTACAGGAGAGCACTGCCATGAACTACACATTTCAGAATGACAACTTGCGAGTGTCACGCCGTCGAGAGAATTATAGTAATATCTATAAAAATTTAGAATCCCACCACAATAGGCAGGAAAAATGCAATTTTCCCGAATGTGATTGCTCTATTTCAGCACATTTCTTTATGAGAATACCCCTTTCAAACTGCTTTGGGCGAAATTTCGGCCGTCTCGTCTTGAATTCGTCTGACACAGTGTGTTGACAACTTTTCTATTATGTAAGACGAATGCAAGACGAGCTGAAAGTCTTAATTTCCAGGACTTGATGAACTTGATTTTCCGTTTCCGATTTCTGTCTAAAACGAATTAAAAATGGAACTTTCAGAAAACATTGTCTCTTTTGAATTTTTGAATTTTCCGGGAGCAAATTGAGCTTTTATTAATCTTCACGGAGCTCGAGGTGTCTATCCGGGAGAGTGGTTGAGAGCTCCAATTGACCCCACCCAGCTCGGTTTTCGCTCCACGAGAATCAAACTTGTATGTTCTAGACTCTTCTCATAGATTTTCGAAACTTCAAGCAATTCGAGCAACACAAAACTGGTGTCTGATACGCGCGTTCACTCCCCCGAGGAGGCTCAAAAACCAATGCGCAGCAGCACATTAACCCGAATGTAAGCAGGTTTTCAGTTAATGAGGAAAACGCTTCCAGAAGGACCAATGTAATGAATCTGTTTCCTCATTGTAAACCACATCTGTGTTTGCAGTTCTTCTCGTTTCTTTATGACTGCTCACATGGTTTTCGTCGGCGGTTTATGACGTGGATAATGGCGAAAAGGCGAGTGGTAGAAAAAGACGACGGAACGGACGTTGGGAAGGGGATTCATTAGAGAAACTGAAATAAGAAAGAAAAAACAAAAAACGAAACGTGGACGAGCATTTTAAAAAACGGGAAATGCAAGAGGGAGAGAGGAAGAGGACAGTGCAGTGCACATTCGAAAATCTACCATTTCAAAAAATGCGAATAAAATTCTTGGAAAAAACTCTAAAAATCAAGAATGGAGAAAGCAAAGGATACAAGTTGAAACGTACCATAAGAGTTGATATTTTGGACATTTTGAGAATGAGGAAAAAGTGACTTCGTTGAAACAGAAAACATTCGATTTAAATATTAAAAGAAAACATTAAAAGTGGAGCGAAACAATGTGCAACCCGTCGGCGAAAAACATGGTTTTGATGGTGTTTTGTTCAATTTAAACAATTGAGAAACAGTGCAGCTATTGCGGTTATTGTGCAGTCATCACAACTCCTCTGTAAGGTCCTTGCATTTTGAGGTACTGTATCACAAGCGACGGCCCTCCGGCGGTAATTTCTGGAGGAATTTGGGAGAGCGGCGAGTTTTCGATCGACATGATCTCCAGAGACTGACACAGTGCCAGTTCGAACGGAAGATTGTGAAGCGACGAGTTGTCATTGAGATAGAGGGATTTCAGCGAGTCCAGGTGACCTGAAAAATGAAGAGATTTGTGATTTTGGTTATTCCCCGTAAGAACCCTGCTGTTTTGTTGAAATAGCTCAATATGAAAAAGTGAAACCGCAAATCCGGCTGAAAAAGTTTTCAGAAAGACTATAGTATTCTGAAATCTTTTTCGCAAAAAACACCATACCGTCCTACACATTTCTACAAATTTCGCAACGACAGTACGTCGAACGAGTTTTTCGTTCTTTAGCAAAAACGAGTGAGATTTTTTGAATCTGTTTTCAGCCTAGAGGTTTTCTCTTCGACTGAAATTTTATATCTGGCCCTAAAATCGCTTTCGGAACTCGCACAGTCACTATTTTCTTCACTGAACTGAATCGTTTATCATATTCAATTTATCTTGGGATTATTGAAAACCTATACGGACCAGCCATACTCGATGGAATCTTCACCCAAATACAATTCACTGGTGTTATTCAAGCTTACTCCCGCTCAATTTAAGCAATAGTCTTCCCGGTATCACCGCCGACGCAATCAATAGCTACGGTCTCATCAAAGTACGCAACAATACACTCGCAGTTTACCTTGTACTAGCAGTTGCACCCCAAGACGTCAATCCCCACCAACAGAACACCACATCACACCGTATCAGGAAGGAAACCTCCCTCTGGCCGAGGATCTCACACCATCCATTTCTGTTAGATCTCAGTTTTTTGAGTTTTCTCTTTCCGACGTCATTCTCGCAGCGCTCCTCGTCAACGGATGTGGCACTCGGATAATTGAACACAGTAATTAGTTTCTCTGGATTTCAGATAATGTCCCAGATGCGCCAGCATTTCGCTGTCCCAGCGCCCGAATTATTTTTAAAATGTTAACATTATATGGTCGCTCTTGTAATTTTATCCCGAGAACTAAATGCTTTCGTTTACCTATTTATTTCTTTATATTTCCGACATTCTTAAAATGTCCATTTAATAGAGTACGAAAAACGTTAGAAGAAGCCCAGCCAGCCAAGAAAGCAGGATCCCGTCGATCATTCTCAGCAATCGATCACATGCACTCAGTACAACTCTTGCTCGAGATTGGCCGTGAGTACGAAATCCCGCTCCCACAGACCAGTTGAGGTACCCATCACAAGAGGTGTCAGACACGGTGAACCATGGCAGGATGCAAACAAAACTAGTGTTGAGAAACACGTACACCACCAAACACGCGGTGATCATCAGAAATAACACCACCATCATAACAATCGAAAAAGTGGATGAGTAAGTCTAACTTGGCAACCTATTCAAATCACGAAATGAGTTGGAACCAGAACTCCACAGAAGAAGATTAAAGAAGGTTAATAAGAATGACATTCACGGAAGAAAGTCGGCGATTCTTACACCGCCAAGACATCCTAAAAACCTCCCAAGTCATGGGCCCAACTTAAACATCACCAAAAAGAACAAAATTAGGATAGATCGGAAACGCGAAGAACCGGCAGAAACTGGGCGAAACTAATAAAAAGATGTATAAATATGTCTAGTAAATCAGCTAATCACTTCAGGACCACAAGCGGCCAAGATCGCAAGGCGATCCTAGCCCACACAGGCGAATAATGGATTGACTAAGAATCTTACGTAAGCAACCCAAAAACCCGCATCTACGTGGGCAACCTTGATATCAAATTTTAAAGAATGAGCATAAGATTTATAGAGGTCCACTTCTACATGATTTTCTTCTAATGCACTCGTGGATTTATTATGGCACCAATACCAAATAATAGAAACGAGAAGATGCGACAGAAAAAAGGGAAAATGAACCCACCGATTTCCTCAGGGATCGATGTCAAATTGTTCTCTCCAAGCCGCAAATCTTGAAGGGAGCATAGGTTTCCAATGGATCTGGGTAATGTCCCAATTTTATTTGATTGGATCCACAATTTGGTTAGATGCTGCAGGAAGCCAATCTCTGTTGGTATCGTCTCTAATTCATTTTCTTCGAGATCCAGCTCGCGGAGTTTTTTGAGATTTCCGATCTGATTGGGCAGTTTTTTAAGCTGATTATTAGAAAGCACCAAGATTTCCAAGTTAACGAGTTTCTCGATGTCTTCGGGGAGAATTTTTAGCTGATTGGTGGAAAGATTCAATTCGGTTATTGACGTCCAGGAACCCATATCTGAAATTAATCGCTTATTTATTACTTATCGCCAATAATATTGCTCATCAATCTTACCCAGAGGCAACGAGACCAGCTCATTCTCCTTCAAATTAAGCTTTGTTAATCTAGGGGCTTTTGAGAAAATGCCTATTGGAATCTTCGATATCAGATTATGCTCCATGTTTATCGTCACAGTAGACACAAATTGTTGAGGTCCGCCGGCCGGGAACGCAGTCAATTCGTTTCGAGAAAGATTGACCGTGTGAATTTTCGGGAGCATTGTGAGCAGATTAGGCTGAAATTTGTTTCATTACAGCGCAGATGGGAAAAATATATTAAACATTTCTGGCTATATTTCTTGATGTCTTCAACCTTTTTTGTTGATAATTGTACATATATGCCCCTTCCCCACACTACCATTTAATTTATGCTTCATCAAGTAGCCCTCTTACAATATTTTTCAGAATAGCAAAAAATTACTTCGAAAATAAGCAAAAGAATAAACTAGGTTCATAAAAAGAAGGGAATGACAGCGATCTTCACCGGATCATTATTGACTTGATTATGAGCTGGTGAAGATATTCCTTCGTACGACTGTCAATGCGAAACAAATATGTTCTCAAGAACTAAGGAATTCAGAATCAAAAATGTGTAATTGTTAATTGATTTTAAATTTGTAAATAAAAATTGGGTTGATTTCCCGATAACTTTGACAATTTTGTGAGCCGGCCTCTTAAAATGTATTAAAGACTGGTCTCTCATTTTTGAGAGGTTTATAGGTACCTGGAATACTTGAGTCGAAAAATATATTTTTTTAATTACTAAATGTTCTGATTTTTTGACTTGATTACGTGTCTGCGACACCCTTTCGCAGAACCCTTCACATACCTTTTTAGCAGATTTATTCATTGCAGTCAGGCACATTTTTGAAGTCAGGAATACTTTTCGAAAATAAATGTTCAAACTCACTGGCAACAATTGCAAATGGTTGCTCTCCACAATAAATTCTTCGAGTTGTTGGCAACTTTCGAGTTCGCTCGGAATACACCTGATTTTATTATATCGAATTCCGATTCGAACAAGATTCACTAGTTTTCCTATTGAGCACGGTAGTTCGGACAGATCGTTGTGTTGGAGATCCAGCTGGGTTAGGGAGTGGCATTCTCCGATTTCTGGAAGAGTTCAGTTTTCTATGAACAAACTTGAAAGATTCTGAATTTTTTAAATAGTTGTCGACGAGCCCTTTTTCATTAGATTTTCGCCTCTACGGCGTCCATCGTGAATATGGTAAAATATACAAAAATTGTTGCTTTTTACGTCATGAATCACATTTGGATCGATTAGATTTGGATTTGGATCATGAATATTGTAAAATACACAACAATTATTTCGTTTTTTACGTTATAAAACAAATTTGGATTGGGTAAATTTGGATTTGGATCATCAAAATTGTAAAATACACAAAAATTATTTTGTTTTTCAAGTTATAGAACAAATTTGGATAGAATTCATCTATCCAAATTCGAAAATTTGAATAAAGAATTTGAAAATTGAAAAATACGACCGCCGTCAGTAGAGTGGCCGGATTGGGCCCGGCGACAACTAGGAAACTTTCAGCGGCACTCACCGTCGGGGACCCGTGTTAAATGATTATACGAAACGAGGCACACCACCAAAGAAGTCAGCTTTCCGATTGCAGACGGCAACTCTCGAATCTTGTTTTCTCGAACATCCAACATTTTTAATTTGATCAAATTTCCAATTTGCTCGTCTACTGCCACAATTCGGTTGTACCTCAGCCATAATGTTTCGAGTGATGTGATTTTGTAGATTACTGATGGAACCTGGAAAGCATTTTATGAAAAATCCAATGGATTTGGCCGTTATTCGAAAATATATAATATGTGCAATCACGGTACGTAAAGTTGCAGAAATTGCATTGAACATGACGAAATTAAATTATAAAAATTCTGCAGCCAAGTTAAATACGTGTTGAGTTTCTATTCTGTTCATAAAAATTGTTTAGCATGCTTTTTCATAAAAATTTTTTTAAAAATTTAAGCTCGTCAATAGACTTACCTAGATAAGTAATGCTCGAGACAAAATAAAACTAAATTTCTACTTGTGTTGAGAAATCATTATTTTCCAATAGATATTACTAATACCACGCCCATTCGATGAATAGAAGACATGTGCTTAAAACTAACCTCTGTCAACCTGTTATGCCTTAAATCCAACGTCTCCAAAGATTCCAGCGAGGCGAGTGAGTCCGGTAGAGAGGTAAGCGCATTTTCAGAAAGTCCCAGTTTTTTCAGATTGACCAGTTGCCCGATTTCGGTTGGCAGACATGTCAGCTTGTTCTGAAAATGAAAAGCTATGGTTAGCAGCTCTCGTATTTTGTGTCCTGTTCTCTGTGAAGCCTTCAAAATCGTCCTAATGGAAAACTGATGTTTTACGTCTACCGTACACGATAAACCATTTCAAAACCAGTTTCCGCAACACAAGAGTAACGATAAACAAAATTTTGGACGCATGTTTTGCGATAATTTATTTTAAGTTAGAAATGATAACAAAACGATTCAGTGATAAGAGTTTAATCAGATTGTTGGTATTATTGCAAATTTTCGATTTCGAAAAGTTACAAAATATGAAATCAAATAGTTTCAAATAATTTTTTTTGAGAATTTTCTTTAATTAAAGCATTATAATCAAGTTTTAATTTATTTCAGGAAAGACATTGAGCAATCGGATGCTATCACACATTATTGATAGAAACTCGTGCCCTTCCATTTATCAGAAACTTGAAATTATGTTATGAAATCCCGGATATCAGTGCAGAAAATTGTTCTACATTTGTGTCTACCTTTCAACGAACCTTGTACAAAAAGAGCTCGGTTAGTTGCGTGAGTTCTTTGATCGGCGAAGGGATACTTGTGATTCCAATCGAACTCAAGTCCAATCTTTGATCCTGCGCCTCTTTACATTTGTGAAATTCTTTGAGGAGGTCCTGAAAATGTGTAAATTTAATCAAGTGGAAATAGAAAACTGATTGGTTCGGGAAATAAAAAATAAAAACTATTTTGATTTTCTATTTCCTCAGTCTTGTTTTCCAAACATGCGATTTCTCGGGTACAGATTTATATAGTTTTTACACCAACGCATTCTTAGTTTTGAATAACCTTGCCAATTTAAACTACCTTTCTTGGCTTATCGAAACTTCCTCCTCCGCTTCCACCAACGGAATTGGAGCCCTTTTCACTTAACGAATGTCTGGCTTTGTTTCTGGCAAAGTTCGAGAGTCTCCCAACGATTCCGCCGGGACTTTTGGAGCGAGACGTCTCCTTGGCCGGCCGGAATTCGAACTCTTTCGACGTTTCCATTCGCGTCGCCTTCAGACACAGTGCCAACGCGTCCGGTAGTCTGGCCGATGAGACGCTCTTGCTACTGCCTGAGTGCGCGTGATCCAGGGCCTGATAGAAAGTACAGGAATTGCCGGAATAATTGAAGCGGTGACGATGGAGGAATTCAGCGACGCATGTGAAATTGATGATGACACCGTCAGAAACGAGTGATAAGGGAAGGACGGACGATTGATTGATTGAAATCAGTAGTCAGAGAAAATGAAGAAGATGACGACTATGTGCTTGTGTAGAATTGGGAATGGAAATGGAAATGTGTCAACTGATAAGGATGGGCAGGAAATGACCAAACCGAGAGATTCCGAAACTCACCAGACGCAGAGGCAGAGAGGAAATTGAGGAGAGCTCACTGCGGGAAAGAGCCTGATGCGTCTTCGAGAGAGAAAGAGAAAAGAGCCTCCAGAATTTATTTCATGTGGTTGGTGTGATGTGTAAATGAGTCGTGGAAAGGCTAGGGGATATTTAGAAATGAGAGAAGAACGAGGAAGAAGAAGCAGAAGCTCCAGGCGATAAAATTGTCTCATCCGAAACGATTGAATAGAGAGAAAAACTGGACAGAAAGAGAGAGAGAGAGAGAGACATAGAGAAACAGAAAATCAGAGTTGAAATTTTCTAAAATTTTCTCTTTTTTGTTTAACATTGAGGATTAAGATCTCCTCATCGCCTCAAAATCAGGATCAGTTGGGGAAAATTGTTTTAAAAATGAAAACTCTACTGTTTTCCATTTTTTAGGTAAAGAAACCAAAGAAAGCGAAATGTAGTTAAAATCCCGAAAGCTATGCACAATCCTTCTCTACAACGAATTATTATATATAAATTTTTCAGATCGTTTCGCTAAGGAAATTGAGCATTCAAGACTTCCGAACTGATTTTCAGAATCATCGACTGAATATGAGCTCTGGAATAACGGAAGGACAGCTTCATATTCATGTATGTTTGAAGCGCATTCGAAGGCGATACAAAACCGTGTGAAGTGAGATAAAATACTTTTTTCAGCTCTCTCAAACTCTCAACACCAACACTAAACGAGGAAGGAAGTGGGATCGACTCAACAAAACTCAAAAAAGACTAAAATCAAGTCTAGACTTGTGAGAAAATTCTGCTAGGCTTACGCACTTTCAAAGTTTTGCCTAGACACGTCGAGTTTTTCTGAGAAGCTTGAATAAATGGGCTCTAGAAACGTTTTGTTTATTCTTTTGTTCAAAAGTTAGCTCGTTTTTCCGATTTTCGTCAGTGGTTATGTGAATTTGAGATCTCATACATCTCATAAATTCATTCATATAAAAGTAAAGACGTCAAGTAAACGACAAAACCGGGCGGAGCACGGGCTGCCTCATCACTTTCTTCGCAATCGAAATGATTTCTCGGAAAAGATCGTAAGTCGTGGATTTTCCATTATTTCATGAAATGTTTGTTTTTTTTAGAACACACGAAGAGCGGACAGCGGGCCAAAAGGGATGTCAGTCCGGTCACTTTGTTGGTTCGGATTCAAAGCTGAATGTTTATAAATAGAACTTTCAGAGGAACATGATTTTTCTGTGTTTTAAAAGGTTATGAGTCGGTGAAATAGAGAGAAGAAGCCGTGCTCTTAAACTAGAAAAACTACTTGAATAAGTGCAGTTAGATATTTCCTTATTTTTGACGCTTTTTTAAATTCATTTTTACCTGGAAGAGCTCATTCAAAAGTGCCTACGTTCAATTGAAAATAACTTTGAAATTGAATTCAAAAAAAGAAAACCTATTCTTTGGACAGGCTAGAATAATAGCATGTCCTCTCTAGAAACGTCTGAAAACGCCATCGTCCAAAATAAAAACTGTTAGACACAAAAACTGAGAAGAAATGTTGCCTATTACACCCTTCCAACTCGCACAAGAATACGCAGCGCGAGATGGCATGGTGGGGGAGCGAAAGACGTATCGAAAAGGGATGAGTCACCAGGGAAATACCCAACATATTGATCTTGCCGAAATGGACGGATAAATGGAGATAGATCAATAGTTTGTGGAAGCAACAAGATTGAAGGAAACAAAAATCAATGACGAATGACGTATTTTAGAAATTAGATTAGTGCCCGCTTGAAATCAGACAGTTCAAACGGACAGGATCACAACTGTCTCTTGTACTATTCTTCGCGTCTGTACCATCACAGAAAAAAACAAACCGACTGTCACAAGTTTTGATAGAGGAGACACACTGACTAAAACACCGTCTGGGAATGCGGCATAAGATAATGAAAGTGACAAATGATCTATTTTTAGAATAGAATTCCAGGGAAAAACTGCAAAATGACGTATTGTGGTCTCTGGGAAATTCAGATTTATACTAACTTCAAGTCATAAATGCAAAAAAAAATTAATGCCGAGGAATGAGAGAGTTTCGAAATAGTTTTGCGTGGTACGTTTGCGTCTATTTTCGGATTTTTTTTTCAGTTTTTGGAAATCTCATGATGTGATTTATTGACTAAATCATAAAAAAACAGGACACTACACGAGACCAGTCTGGGTATGGAGTGTAGAAACAGGCAGAAGGAAGTAGTAATGGATTCCTACAGAAGACAGAAGTCTAGATTTCTAGCAAGGTGAGCGGTATTGGAAATACAGTAAAAAACATGCACCAAGCGAGTTTTTTCTTATTTTTTCTTCCAAATGCTCGCAACTATGTATTTATCAAAGAGCTATCAAACACCGCTAAGGAAGAGCTCAATGATGTTGCTCACGTGAGTGCTCGAAGAAAAAAAAAGACAAAAAAGTCGCAACACCGATCTTGCTGTAATCTTGCTAGCAAAGAACTACAACGTGCTTCCAGTAGGATTTCTGCTATCGTTTTGAACAAATCAAGTGAGCTTCGGAGAAGAAGCCGTTAAACAGTCAGGCTGGCAGATTCCGAGCACACGTCTTCGGTCTGGCAACTCTAATCTTTACCGAAAGTATAATAAAATCAAAATGTATTCTCTGAAATATTACCGAAGAGCTCCAGAAATTACCACATTTTTTCCAGATATAGCTTTAGTTTTGAAGAAATTGTAAGCCAGTGGTCGGCTCCTTTTAGCAAGGAAAGTTTGAAATGAATCTTCGGGGGGGGGGAACCAATGATTTTTGTTAGAAATGGGCTCTCCCATGTATTTGAGATCACTTAAACTAGATATCACTCAAATGCGACAATTGCCCACATATCTCAGCGGAGAGAGTGGGCAACGAAAGCGCAGCAGTTTGGCGGCAGGCGGTAATCGGCAACTAGTGGGCCAGATGCCCAGACAGACATTGGACAGTTTGCTCCAGCTTTGCGCATCCAATGTGAGTGCTAAAACGAAACAGCGTATACAGTAGGAACTACACAAAAAATACTTTGAAATTGCCGTTTGAATGAAAATTTAAGGAATTTTGTCAACTGGATATCCCTCAATTGTGACGATTGCCCACATAGAGAATCGGCGTGAAATGGGCAGAATGCGCGGCAGCTTGGCGGCAGGCGGTAATCGGCAACTAGTGAGCCAGATGCCCAGACAGACATTGGGCAGTTTGATCCAGCTTTGCGCATCCAATGGCAACTGGCATTTTTGCGGTGACTGACCTGCTACTGGGGCAGTTTGTGCCTGCTTTGCCCTCCGGCTGCCAAAACGCTGTACGCTTGGTCTTTAAGCTATGTGGGTGATATGGGAACTTTTTACATTCTGTAATTCTAGTTCGGGAGAACAGAGTGCAACAATGAATCCTCTATTAGACTAGCAAGGGTTCCTTTGGATTTATTACAAAAAATCTAAAGATTTTTTAGATTAAAAGTTCTCAAAATAGAAAAGAAAACTTTAGCAGAATGCTGGATCAATGGATGGGCTGAAAATGAGTATTCTGAAATTACAGTCAAGATAATTTCATAGGTCATCTGAATCTTCCGAATCTGCTTCAATTCAAGGGAATTGATTAAAAAAGAAACAATTTCGAAGCTTGCTTGACGACACACAACATTTTGGTGACAGTGCGGGGGGCAATTTGGGTTGACCGGATTAAACAGACTACCCGAGACATTGTTCGGATCGGGGAGACGCAGAAGAACAGAGAACGACAGATTGCGACGGTGGGGGGGGGTGGGGTGTCCATGCCATCAGTAGTCGAAACGAGAGGAAGGACTACTAAGAATGGAAAAGGGGGTGGGGGGGGGGGAGAGAAATGAAAGAAATTGTTTTTCTCATGTTTTCAAGGCGACGAAATGATATGGGCTGGATGAAATGAGGTAGGCGAACTGGTGAAAAACGGAGGGCGCAGACTGTGTGGTCACAAAAATGCGCTTCGCATTTCTCACCGATTTTTAGACGACGTTGTTTAATTGGATTTCAGCTAATTTTCACTCACAGAATGCAGTGACCAGCGTGTGAGCATCGCAACCCTAAGGCGGGCGCCAAATGCCCAAATTCTCTTCTAAGACTTCCACGAAAGACGAAGACCAAAACTCGTCTTTCCTCTTGTCATTCGACTCGCCTTTGTTCGTCTATCAGTTCGTCTTGCATTCGTCATACGGAATGAACGCAAGTCAGACGAATTCAAAACGAAGACGTCATCTTTCCTCTCGTCGTTCGTCTCCTCGTCTTTCGACTCGTCTTTGTTCGTCTTTCAGTTCGTCTTTCATTCGTCATATGGAATAAACGCAAGTCAGACAAATTCAAGACGAAGACGAAGACGAGGCGGTCATATTTCATCACAACATTCGTAACAACAATATAAATGTGAAAGTATTGAAAAGACTGCCAGAAGTTCCTGTAACACTCGGCTACAGTTGACTCATACGGGCCGTTTTCAACATAAATTTTCAAAATGAAGGCCTAGTTCCCGCACCACGCAAGACTTACGCAAGTCAGACGAATTCAAGACGAAGACGAGACGAGACGGTCATATTTCGTCTTTCGTGGAAGTCCCATCAGCTGCCCATCAGTGTGTCGTTTCGAAAGCATTTCGAAAAATGTTTCGAGAAATTTCCGAAAATTTTCGAAAAATTCTCGAAAAAAAACATTTTTGATAACAAAATAATAATAAACTAGTTCGAACGACACTCCGAAATAACGCAAAGCGCGTTGTTTATCGTATTTCCATTCAAATCATTTTTCGCGATTCCTCGAGTAATCAACGAGAAACATTTCTCGAGAATTTTTCGGAAATTTTTCGAAAAACGCATTTTTCGAGAAATCATTTTTCGAAACGACACACTAGCTGCTCATCTACGCGAAGGTTCCAAAATTCAAGGGAGCAGCATTCGCGCTCTGCTGGCTCCTCGATGACGTCATATACAGTAAAGCGGTTGGGCTTCCGGGAAAACAGAAATATACAATTTTTTTAAGAACTAGCTGATAAGATATGTATAAGGCGCAAGTCTTGAATTTTCCTCTGAACTTGGCATCTTCACTGCTTCACTGCCCGAGGTGACAAGTGAAATCAAGAACTAGAGTTCTTTTGTTTTCTAACCAACGAACAAACGATGAAAATAAGAAAATTGTTATATAGAAATGATGATCACGATCATACCACAATGGCGTCTGAATTAGAACGATTCAGCTCCATTTTTAAAGTGTAGAAACGAAGGAAACCCCACCCTCCCCTCCTTCCAAAAAAGACGGATCATCGTCATCAAAAAGAAAGGGACGACTCATGGGAAGGACGGAAGAAAAAAAAAGGAGAAACTCAAAGTTAGTACAACATTTTGATGTCTCTTTCCTCCATACGTCCCGCCCCTCTTGTCGAGGTTGAGTAGGAAGCCAGAATAAACTCGAAGAAGAAGAAGAAGAAGACGTTGAAAAGTGGAGAAGAAGCAGTGAGACAAGGGCTATTCTTTGTGAAGAGTGCGAGACGCGGAGCACACAACGGGTCCGCTCTCCTCTCGTTTCCCAATCAAATTCTCATCTCTGCCCCATTGTCAACTTGTTTTGTTTTCTTTTCGGATTCTTTTTTCTTCTACTCCGATGTGCTTCAAAAGTTCATTCGGAACTTCTCTTTTCTCACTTTTTCATCTCGGAGAAAACGACGCGAAAAGCTATTAGACACAACCAGATTTGGGAGATATTTGCCACTTTTTCAGCAGGAAATATTGTTGAAAATAATGGGAAATGCTCTTGGAAAAATGTTTGTTTTACCAGTGAAACTGAGCGCTCAGAGAGTGCATGCACTTGGCAGAGTGAGAGAGTGAGCACGTTTGGCTCTGTTTTTAGAGAAGCTTGTTTGAATAACCGATTGGAGCCGCGACGGGAATCGGCTGGAATTTACAACGGTTAAAGTATCAACAGGGTTGTGGACACGTGATCGGTTGGCAATGATTGTACAGTCTCTCACAAGTCTAGGCCAAACTATGAAGGTGCACAAGTCTAGCACAATTCTCTCACAATTCTAAGCCAAAGTTTGAAGATTCACAAGTCTAGCACAATTCTTTCACAATTCTAGGCCAAAGATTGAAGAATCACAAGACTAGCACAAATCTCTCACAATTCTAGGCCAAAGTTTGAAGATTCACAAGTCTAGCACAATTCTTTCACAATTCTAGGCCGAAGTTTGAAGATTCACAAGTCTAGCACAATTCTTTCACAATTCTAGGCTGAAGTTTGAAGATTAACAAGTCTAGCACAATTCTTTCACAATTTTAAGCCAAAGTTTGAATATTCACAAAGCAAGCACAATTCTTTCACAATTCTAGACCAAAGTTTGAAGATTCACAAGGCAAGCACAATTCTTTCACAATTCTCTCACAATTATAGACGAAACTTTGAAACAAGTCAAGCACAATTCTTTCACAATTCTAGGCCAAAGTTTGAAGATTCACAAGTCTAGCACAATTTTTTCACAATTCTCTCACAATTCTAAGCCAAAATTTGAAGATTCACAAGTCGAGCACAATTCTCTCACAATTCTAGACCAAAGCTAGAAGGTGCACAAGTCTAGCACAATTCTTTCACAATTCTAGGCCAAAGTTTGAAGATTCACAAGTCTAGCACAATTCTCTCACAATTCTAGGCCAAAGTTTGAATATTCACAAGTCTAGCTCAATTCTCTCTCAATTCTAAGCCAAAATTTGAAGATTCACAAGTTTTACCCAAGACTTGTCCAAAACTTGTGGCAAACTTGGCCATGGCTTGTGAACCTTTAAAATGGCCAACGTTTTTCCACAACCACCAGACCAGAACTCTCTTCAAAATCGCTGAAAACACGAAGAGCTATAAATCTGTAAGCAGTGGACGTGCCAGAAGGATGCCAACTAGCAAGATGGAATGCTCTTATTGTAGAATGCACTAAACAGTTGTTGAGATGATCAAACAACCGCCGGCAATAAGATGGGCAGCCGCTAGTGGAGCAGATGAGCAGCGTTTGAGCGTGGCTCTGGAAATACGCGAGCTATACAGCTCTCACAAGAGAGCTGCTACCTTCAAAGTCACATGAATTTTAATGATTTTAAAGAGCGTTCTCTTCTCTACACATCGCTTCTGTTAACTTGTGCTCTTTTTGGCGCTATCTTAGTTGGGGGGGGGGAGCGTCCAATGGATTTTCGACTTTTTCGGATTATTTTTGTTTCTGAAAATTTTATTAGACATACTCGAGGAAGACAACAGAAATATGCGCAAAAAATGATTAAAAAAAGAAAAAGTGACAAGAGGCCCGGATATTTCTTGGCGATTTCGGTTCATAAATCGTAATTTCTCTTCATCGTGATATTGAAAATGCCATAGCGCTACCCTTATTCAAATTTAATTTATTAATTTTTGTAATGATCCAATTAAATTTAAAAAAAAGCAAAATCAGAAAAGCCAAAAAAATGATAAAGGCGGAACCGAACCCGCACACCCCGGACTCCCATCCATCTCTCTTCACACGTAAACCGCAGTTTGCGAACAGTTGCTAAAAAAAAGGCATATTTGCGAATAGTCGCTCAAAAGTTGCTGGATAACGCCCGAATTTGCAAACAGTTGTCCAACAGTCGCGGAGTTATTAAAAATTGGAGAATGGTTCGCGAATTTTTGAACAATCGTTCCTCAATTGTTCCGCAACCTTTCAATAATCGACAAAATCGCATAAGAATTGTCAAATAATTGTCGAAACGTTGTTCAACACACCTCGAATTTGTGAATGATTGTTGAATAGTTGCTCAGTTGGCTCAAAATCGCCAGAAAAAAGCGATTGCCAAATCGTTTTTAAAAAAATCACTGAAATTTTATTCTTGATTTTTTTTCCAATTTTATTGCATTCCACTATTATTTCTAGAACAGATGACTCGGTCAAACAGAAGACTGTTTCCACGCTTAGTTCAAAAGGAATTGACCGCTGCAACCGGGAACAGGCACCATTTGCATGCTTCGGCGGAGACATACGACTTGCCGCATGAGGCTCCAGATGACGATGTCGATTTAGAAACGATCAGTACGAATGAACCCACTAGTGAAAGTATTAAGAAACTATGCGTTTAAATGGATTGTTTAGATTTGGTTTCGAAATTGCGAAAAGTGAGCAATGAGTTGTTGTGCTTTCTGGGAGCCTCCTGCTTAGCAAGAAGCACCGACGCCGATTTCTAACAATATGGGCCGTCCTGGCAACACTTATGGATTCAACTTGCTCACACGCTGCCGACGGTACAATGGTCTAGTTCATGAAAAGTTGACAGAGGAGAACGAATTGATACCAATCAGTTCAATCAGAGGTCTCGGCTCGTCTTTGTGCAACGGTAGCGACACTTACTATCTACAAGTTAATGGTGCTTGCGTACACCACTAGAAATCTGCTACGAACCTGCAATAAAGTGCCATTTTTCACTGTTACGGGTCAGCTTACTCATCAAAGAAGTAATTTAATTCTTCTCGTTATCTGAGTTCTTGAATCCTTGGACAACTGTTCAACAATCGTTCAGCTACTGTTCAACAACTACTGAGCAATCACTCAGTAACTGCCCAGTGATTTCAAACAAGAATTTTTGAATCTGCACTTGTTCCTTTGCCTATTTATTTATTTCTTCCTATCTTTATGTTTTGAAACTGCTTCATCCCTCTGAATACATAATTTTTAAGCCGAACGGCTTCTATTTTTTTGGCCTTGTCGTCCCGAATTGCTTAAATGTTCTCCAAAACCAGAAAGGTGAGCGACGGCATGAAATGACAAGTCAATTTGATTTTCAGCGCATTCTCGTCAAGCATCAGCAAGTAGGAGAGAACGGTCATCAGAACCCCTCTGACCAAAGTACCGACGAAAAGGTATTAATTTCGGAGTTCGAAATTTATCTTGCAGAGGAAGAAACAATCTTCGTCGAATGGTGGCCAGTGGAACGCGCCAGGAGTGATGAAGGCCGGGCTCGCAATCGATGATTCGAAGTGGTCACTTCCGGCTCTGTCGGCATTCTTTAAGGGCACGGTTCGAAACCTAATGTATGTCACTTACAGTAGTGGACATTAAATTGAAATTCTATCATTGCAGCAACCGTGAGCGTCACAAAGTCCCTACAAAAATCGAACACAAGATTACAGAGTTCTCCGCGAAACTATCTTCGTTAGTTTTTTCCCCAAACGTGCAATCTTGAAAAAGTATATTTTTCAGCGATCCACACTTCCAACGTGATTTGCCTATCATTGGCAACGTTTTCGTTCAAGAAGAGGAAGAAGAAGTGCGCACCGAGAGATTCTCAATAGCCGACCAAGCACATTTTTCCAGAAGAGGACGATGAAAACGAGGAATTTATCATTGACTGATCCTCTTTTTTATTCTTACAATTTATTGTTGATGTTGTCATTACCTTTGATCTCTTAATACATGTTTTGTTTTTCTTTTGATAAGTCAGTACATAGAAGCAACAACTGAACAGTTGCTGAATGGTTGGGGAAGAACAAATTGGTGAATGACAACTGAACAATTGCTGAATAAATACTAAACAGACACCCAAGACTGCATTTACCGAATAGTCGACAATTCGTTGGCGAATGATCAGCAATCAGTTGTCCAATTTATTCGACAACTGATTGTTCCCGACTTAGCAATTATTGCCCAACTGATTGCTTACCATTCACAAACTGCGGTTTACGTGTGTTCCCAACTCGACCACCGCTGCACAATTAGTTGTGGGTGGAAAACGCATATAGGAATGATGGGAAGGAAGAGGCGAGTAAAGGGCGCGGTGCTCAGGATTTTCAGATCGAATCGCGGTTTTCGTGCCACGGGTAAGCGCCACGCGTGAAAAAAAAAACTCACAATTATTTTAACAGTAATAACAAACAATTTTGCAAAAAAAAATTAGAAAAACCTCCAAAAATGACCTAAAATCCATTGGACCCTCCACCCCCCCCCCCCCAACTAAGATAGCGCCCTCTTTTTGAAGAGAAAACCAAGCAAAGTTAATGTGCTTTTTAACTGAAAGAAAGGCAAATAAGGCTATTTTATTGAGAGCTACTGGATATTTCTTTCAGATTCTGCGGCGAAATCTATGCTCCACACCTGCCCACCTACTCTGCGTGAACTCGGCTCGGCATCAGAAATTGAGGACTATAAACGTGAAATTAGAGATTTGTGTTCGACGCTACTCGCCTATCAAACTATGTAAAAATGAAAAAAAAATAAATAAATTCACGTGCTTTTGAAAAATTCCATTTCCCGTCGTGATTCCTCAAATCCAATCAAAATGAGGAGAGTGAGAGAGAGAAAGCATGGAACGGAAAATAGCCCTTTTTATATGAAAATGAAGAAAAAAAAAACTTACCGCTTTAAAAATCCAATTTCATGACAATATATTTAGAAAATTGGAAATTCTCGAACCACCGTTTAAAAAAAAGGAAAAGGTCAAACGATTAACACTTAATGAGATAACTGGCGAAATTGGAAAATTGTATGAGCGACGCATTTAGACGGAGAAGAGGGGGGGGGGGGGGTTGGTTGGAAGAAGAAGAGAAAACGGAATAAAAAGAGATATAATTCTCAGTTTCGTTCTTAAAATGTGTGGTGTGCGTTAGTAATTCGATATTTATTGCATTGCCCTGAGTGCCGACGGCGTGGCAACAAGTGGTCTTCTACTTTTCAAAGGCTGCAATTTCAGAGTTCACGTTGAAACAATGAGTGTCGGTAGACAACGGCAAAGAAGAAGTGGGCGAAAGAAGCTGAGAGGAAATGAGAGATATTTTGAAGGCCGTCCAACCGTTCTGCCCGCCGGACATCCGACTCGCATAAAACAGAATCAGAATGATAAGACAGCGATTTGGAGACAATCGAATAAAGAACTAAAGAACGTACCAAAATAAAAACGTTTCTAATTGCACTTCCGCCAAATCACTATTAGAAGGGCATGTCTGACTTTATGGAATCCCCAAAGACTTCTTCTACATCTATAATTTATTAGAAATTCCTTGCGAAACAGAAGAAAAATGGTAGCTGCTTTCACTGAAATACAGAGTGCTCTGTTTCATAGTGATTTCCTTCTCCGATTCTCTCAATTAAAGCTTTTACGAAAGACGAAGACAAAAAGTCGTCTTGCATTCGTCTTATTGTCAACACACTGCGTCAGACGAATTCAAGACGAAGACGAAAATGAAGACGAGAGGAGACGGCCGAAATTTCGCAATAAACAGATATACAGTACCGGACATTAAGGTATAGAGAAACCCTAATTTAATACCTTTATGGCCGGTACGTGTATCTACAGTGCTCCACATAATCTTACGTTCACCCCCAAAAATCTCAAAATTTAGATTTTCTGTAAATAATTCCTAATTATTTATCATATATGATATGAAAGTACCTTTGAAAAATACATCTGTGGGTCCTGGAGCGAAAATAAAATAAAACTAAGCAATCGAGAAATTCGACATTTTTCGAAAAATGGGTGTTTTTTTCCACATAATGATACGTTCACTTATATTTTTTGTGGTTTTTGAACTTTAAATTTGGTTCTAATTTGATTATTTATCGTTTTTCTTCTTTTAGAAGATATGTCAACGTCAAGTTCAAAGAATTTGGCGTGGCGTTAAGCACGCAAAAAGCTAATTACAGTACCGGCCATAAAGGTATTATGTTGTCGAAAAACCATAATATAATATAATTTTAGGTTGAACACAAAGTTATTGCGTTTTTTTTTGTTGCTTACTTTTGTGAAAGATTTTTGAATAAAATGTTTGGTTATCTGTGGTCGTGTTATATATCATTTTAAAGAGCGTAATTTGGTCTATCTACTCGTTTTCTTGATTTTTTCTTGAAATAATTATGTCACTTTTTATAGCACTTCAAAAAAGCGTGGATAAAAGGCAAATTCGAACGATTTTCTTGTTTCAGTGAGTTCGTCGTTTCCAGAAACCCGGACTTTTACGCTACCGGCATAAGGAAACTTGTTTCTCGTTGGCGAAAATGTATTGATTCTGATGGTTTTTATTTCGATTAATAAATTTGATTTAAAAAAAAATTATGGTCATTTGAAGTTCAAGGTTAAAAAACGCAATAACTTTGTGTTCAACCTAATACCTTTATGGCCGGCACTGTATCAATGTTTTGAGGGCAGATGTAGAGCTCAGAACGCAGAAGGGCCGGGCCACACACGTGTCGCGCACTTTCAGTTTCACATGATTCTTAAAGGGATTAATCAAAAAGGTTGAAGATTAGATTTTTGAGAATAAAACATTCAAATGACGAAACTGCACAAATGATGGGGGGAAACTAGTGCGAGTAAACTGGCCGGGAGAGGAGCCACCACGGCGAGAACGACAAATTGACGAGCTTCGCGAGGATCGGATTTCGCCCCCAAAACTGGCAAAAAGAAAAGTTCTGCCGCCGCTCAAAAAGTTTACTTGTTTTCTATTTTCGGATGGCTCATCCAAACACTTGCAAGAACTTGTCGCATAAAAAATGGTGGAACTTTTTCGAAACTTTTGGAAACAGAATAGTGAAGAAGATGAAGGGAAAACATGTGAAAAAGAGCAATAAGGAAGTCAGCTCGCCTTCTGAAATTGTGAAGCGCTTCATTTTGAGAAATGGAATATATTCAAATATTTTATGTTTTATATCAATATTTTTAATATATTTTTGAGTATTTTTTAAATCAAAATATTACTTTTTTCGGAATAATAATTTGGCTGGAAGTCACTGGGTAGCTATGCTTTTTAGAGTTTCAAAAATTTCTATTTTTTCTTTAAATATCGTGAAAAATTTCAGCTCCACAACTAAGGCTTCCAGGAAAGACGAAATATGACCGTCTTGCCTTCGTCTCAGTCTTGAATTCATCTCACTTGCGTTTATTCCGTATGACGAATGCAAGACGAACTGAAAGACGAAGGAAGACGAGTCGAAAGACGAGGAGACGAACGACGAGAGAATAGACGAGTTTTGACCTTCGTCTTTCAGTGGAAGGCTTATCCGCTACTCCCAACTTCAACAAAAAGAAAATCTGAAAGTGCTTCAAAAATCTCAACTCTTCGACAACATCGTTCTCCCCGCGCTCATATACGGATCTGAAGATCAAGAATCGACAAAAGATGGACTAGAACTGATACAAGAATGGATTTCCTGCCGGAGGACCCCTCAATGAACCCCTCAAGGATCTCAAGGATCCTGGATCGCAAGGATCCTTGGCGATGGTGGTTGGGCCCACAGAAGCGAAAAACGGATCGACTAATTGTCTTAAATTTCAAGAATCTGTGACAACTCAATTAGAGACCGTCTCTTTTTCCACAACTCCCAACTTCACTGAAAAAAAACTGAAAGTGTTGAAGTTGGAGCAAGTAGCGAGCCAGCTCTGAAAACCTCGAAAAAAACTGGAAATTTTCAGAATCATGGTTTCAGTTGAATATCAAAATATAATGCAAAGACTACAATGATATTTACAGACGATCAGACTTTGTATGAGCTCTTCGTTTTCCAGTAAATTTTTCTTAAGAAGCTCGAATTTCAGGAGCAAAAGATAGATATAAAGCAGCTGATGTCGATGAAATCTCAGGAGGATGAACACTATTATAAGATAGAAAATCAACTGAAGTTCGTTGTTTTCCGATAAAAAATGTATTTTCCCTTTCCGTCTCCCTTTGAACTGATAGTGGCGTCATCTGCGACGCGTACACTTTGTAATAGTACACAAATAGAGGAAATATGAAAAGTATCAGTATCTTTAGCATCACCATTTCTTCTCTCATTTCACTGTTCGCCTCTTCTATTATTATTATTATTATTTAAGTCTGAGGTGTTCCTGGCGGGCTTGTGATCTGAGCCGAGCCGAGCCGAGCCAAGAAGAACCGGGCATTAGAATTGGAATTATTTCTAGGGAAACAACGCATTCAGTGGGTTTTAGTTTGGCGAGTTCTAGGAATTAGTTACAGTTTTGAAAAAGCAAAGGAATCACCCGGCTGTCTAAAAGCTTCACGAAGCGTAGATCTGCAATTTCCGACATGTTTCGAGCCATAATATTGGCTTTCAAGAAAGTTATGAGCTCGGCTCATAGTCCCAAGTGAGGATGAGCAATGAGCAAGAATCTGACTCCAATTAATCTAAACGTCCATTAGTACATCGAACTGAATTATCTCTATCTTCTTAATGAATAATGTGATGAGGTGGGTAAAGAAAAAGAGCCGGCGAGGGGCTGAACAATATGTGCAGAGAAACGACGACGAGTCATGTGTCATTTGTGCTTTTCAATGAGCTCTTCGTCGGCTGCAGAATAAAAGTAAGGAAAGTGGATAAGAGGAGCGACGAAAAACACACTTGGCTCCATTATTCTTCATTGATTTTTCGATGAAATTCTCGTATCAGAATGCTTGAAGTTGGAAGAAAAGAAGAAAGAAATGAAGGAAGATAGTATTGGTTACAGATTGATGCTGTAATTTGTGTTTACCTCGTAGACGATTTCGGACGAGATAGTTGGAGGTCAAGGTACAAGCCAATCGAAAAGAAAACAGATCCGCTGGAGATGGAGCATCTCATCAGCAACTTGGGAGCTCACAGATTTTGTTTACTAACCGAAAAGCAATTAGGCTTTCTGCTAACAGTTATAGCGAGGGAAAGTTGCACTTTTGCAGAGAAAAAGAGAAAGAGAGAAAAAAAAAGGTTATCCAGTTTTGGTGAGACGTGACACATATATAAATAATTGCAAAAGGAGAAGAAATAAAAAATTCTCTGGAGACTTGGAACGCACACACTCTGTGGCGGTAGCGGTGAGACATCTGAACAAGCCAGCCAGAAGGCTGATTGATTAGGTGAAAAAGAAGGAGGGATGAAGGAGAGCAACGACGGGGAAATGGAAAAATGGTGTGCGGAATAGAGAGAAGAGGGCGAATTGATTGAGATTGATGGAATGGAAGTTCATGAAAAGCTCGAACTATTAGCGTTCCGCGAGTTTTCTTAGTGTCTCTTCGTCGTGTCAATAGTGGATCCAAGAGGTCTTAGTGGAAAGTGAATCGCTTTGGCACAGTTTTGATCATCTTTTGTGCTACCTGCGGACTATACTTTCGCCAAAAAAAAAACTAAAAATGAATGAATGTTGCTTTGTCGTTGAACATTGAAGATTCACGAGCCTAGCACAATTCTCTCACAATTCCAGGCCAAAGTTTGAAGATTCACAAGTCTAGCACAATTCTCTCACAATTCCAGGCCAAAGTTTGAAGATTCACAAGTTTTACCCAACACTTGTCCAAAACTTGTGGCAAACTTTTAAAAAAATCTAGCACAATTCTGTCACAAATCTTGACCAAACTTTGAATGTTCACAAATCTGGACCAAACTTTGAACATTCACAAGTATAGGCCAAGTTTTCCACAATTCTAGGCCAAACTTTGAACATTCACAAGTATAGGCCAAGTTTTCCACAATTCTAGGTCAAACTTTGAAAATTCACGAGTATAGGCCAAGTTTTCCACAATTCTAGGCCAAACTTTGAACATTCACAAGTATAGGCCAAGTTTTCCACAATTCTAGGCCAAACTTTGAACATTCACAAGTATAGGCCAAGTTGTGCTAGACTTGTAAACCTTCAAAGTAAGGCTTCCACGAAAGACGAAGACAAAAACTCGTCTTCAAAAGTCGACGCGCCTTCGTTCGTCTTTCATACGTCTTACGCATTAAAAAAGTTGTGAACACACTGTGTAAGACGAATTCAAGACGAAGAAGAAGACGAGAAGAGACGGCCGAAATTTCGCCCAAATGGAAGCCTTACTTCAAAGTTTTAGTCCCCTCTAAATCAAAAATTTCCACTACAAACTACAATCATAGGCTTGCATAGAAAATGGAAGTGCTCCTAAAAGACGAGACTCGAACGCTCTTTACTCCCTTTAAGACCACAGAAGATTAGAAGAGAATCAACTGCAGAAAGACTTCTAAAATTTGAAAACTCTTATATTAAAGAGGGTTTTTGGTTCTAGATAACTTTTGGGTTATCACTGCTGCATCGGAGTGAAAAAAAACCTTTAATATGCATTTTGAGGGCAAAATCTGACTTCTTAAAATAAGAATCCACGAAAACTTTCATTTTTTATGTTCACCTAGCTAAGACTTCCAGTAAAGACGAAATAAGACCGCCTCGTCTCGTCTTTGTCTTCGTCTTGAATTCGTCTGACGCAGAGATAGACATGCACAATGTTTTATTGCGTAAGACGAATGCAAGATGAATTGAAAGACGAACGAAGACGAGACGAAAGATTGTAGTTTGTAGTGGAAATTTTTGATTTAGAAGGGACAAAACTCTGAAGTAAGGCTTCCATTTGGGCGAAATTTCGGCAGTCTTCGTCTCGTCTTCTTCTTCGTCTTGAATTCGTCTGACACTGTGTTGGCAACTTTTTTATTGCGTAAGACGAATGCAAGACGAACGAAGGGGCCTCGACTTTTAAAGACGACTTTTTGTTTTTGTCTTTCGTGGAAGCTTCAGCCAATACGAGTTCTGTCCACTCGTTTTGAGTCACCTCTGTTAGAAATGCACAGTTTTTAGGAAAGACAGTTTAAGAAAAAGAAGGCCTCAACACATTCGAAAAGTGGTATTCGTTGGTTTTTCAATAACTGATCAATAACACGATCACTTTTCGAAAGATCAAAATATCTTTTAAGGTTTTGCGGAATAAAATAGCATGTTCCTTTGAAATAAATCACATTGGAACGATCCCGTCTCGCAACTGTTTCCATCTGAGCAATGTTCCTTGAAACTCTATAGTGACGGAAGCAGGTTGACCACCCCCCCCCCGATCGATTAAAATGGATTTGAACTCACTTTTCTATCGTTTTCATCATTCTAATATAACTTTTATGAAAACAGCGAATAAAACTAACCTTTTCTGCATTATTCTTGGTATGCCTTATGTTCTTCTGCCTCAGGAAGAAGGCCCTATCTCGGTCAGTGGCGATCACGGAAACACGCTTCGTCGCCGATACTCCGGCACTCGTTGTTGATGACGTCTCCCGTTTCTGGAATGCGGAAAACATTCGAATATGAAGAAAAGCGTGAGCGTTTCTGTGCTTCTAAATATATATGAGAAAAGCTACTATCCGGCTCGTTTACCGCGCTCTCCTCCAACTCATTAAGCTGCGTTGGAAAGTCGGCCACGGCCATCTCACTCAAATTGCTTTTTTCCACTAGTTGTTGGTCTGTTTCTCGGGATAAATACAATATTTTTCTCTAATTTTCTAATTTTTTTTGCTAGTTTCAGATGAAAACCGATTCATTGCTGAAAACTGAGCTCCTTCGTGCTTTCTGCTCATTTTGGCAGAATTCTTGGTTTAAAATTGAAGGATTTCGCTGTTTTCTTGCCATTTTATCAATTTCAAATTTCAATAAAAACCCCCCCCCCTCACCATTTAAATATGCCCCCCCCCACTATAGCAAGATGACCTCCTAGGTGGGGGGCTATTCTAGCTACCATACAGTGGGGGATCGGAATGAAATCTGTCGGGGGGGGGGGGGGAGGCTAATTGAAAAATTTCCAGGTATTTCAATATCAACGGTGGGGGGATATATTATATTCCAATTAACCCCCCCCCCCACTGATATCATTCCAATTAGGCCACCCTTCTTCGAATTTTCCCAAATTTCGGGGGGTTATCCGGGTAGTGGGGGGGGGGGTATATTGAAAATTTCTCTCAGTATTTTCAGCCATTTATCCAATTTTATGTAAGCTTCTTTTCGCTTTTCATTCGCTTCACAATATTGCATTTACTCGAGACAATTCCGGCATGAGTACTACTACATCGATGTCTCCGTGCAGAGATCATCCGCTCTCACTTCAGCACATATGCCATTTTTAGAAGCAGAGTGCCGAACGGGGCCTAGAATTTGGAAACAAGGCATGGCCGAGAGGGCCGTGGTTGATATTCCGATGCGCCGGCCCTCAACATTTTTCATTGGTGCAGTAGAGCGAGGTAAGCATGTACTTCATTTTGTTACTATTATCTTCAGAACTAATTGGGCCTTCTCCCTAAACGGTTTGATCGTACGTACATACCAGAGAAAGGCGGAATTCCGGATTCCGCCGTTTTTTTCATTCCCTCTTCCGGATTCCAGATTCCGTGAAAAAAATTTTCTTCCGTTTTCCGTTTTCCGGATTCCGAGTTCCCAAAATCCAATTCCGCCCTACTCTGGTGCATACATGCCGCTTTACCTGAGCGCCGACACTTAATATCCACCCCCCCCCCCATCGACTATGTGCAGTACACCGGCCATAAAGGTATGATATTAGGTTTTTCGACAAATTCATACCTTTTTGGCCGGCACTGTAACTAGCTCTTTGCAATTCTCGCTGCCCACAGTCTTTCTTGCTCCAGGTGCATTTTCAGCTCTTTCTGATTACATTGCCTAAAAGTCCCTATCCTGCAATTCTCTTCTTCTTGCCGGTGCTCATTCTACATACAGTACACCGGCCATAAAGGTATGAATATAATACCTTTATGGTCGGCACTGTACATTACCGCTCAAAAAGTATGAACTTTTGCTTTTTTGAAAACTTCTCGAAGCATACACACCGAAAATTTCAGCAAATTTCAGAGTTTTTGCGTAATAGACTTTCAAGTGAATTCATAGCAATAGAAAAAGCACTCAAGTAACAAGAGTCATTTCTAGAAAATCGGTATACGTAGATTGACTGGAATCCTGCAAAACGTCATTTTCAGCTGCCGAAAGAATGGGTTGACGCTGAAGGAACTGGAATATCAAGTTCACCTCTCAACATTTTCTGAATTTTTGAAACTCTAGAAGGATAAATATGAGCGATCAGTGTTCTATCGGATATCGGAAGACTACGCGTTACTAATATCCCCGATGCTAGGAGTATTCTGAAGACATCCGCATTCTAACCTCGTCTAACACCGTCTGCGATCAGGTTTTGTAAGTTCTAACATCGATTGGGTGCAGCTGGAGTCATGGGTCATGGGGCTAACGTCCTGACCTTGAAGACGTCAAGGAATCAGTA
The DNA here is from genome assembly GCA_003052745.1 of Caenorhabditis inopinata. Classification (NCBI taxonomy): domain Eukaryota; kingdom Metazoa; phylum Nematoda; class Chromadorea; order Rhabditida; family Rhabditidae; genus Caenorhabditis; species Caenorhabditis inopinata. The sequence goes on from AP018154.1 coordinate 19,666,677, forward strand.
AAAGTTATGAAGTTAGAGAGAGAACGCCTCAGTTGAACTAGACAAGATTGGAAATCGATGAAGCTGTCGGAGAAAGTGATAGAATTCAGTGAGTTCCTAATCCAGCTGGCACCAGATACTGTACTGGCCAAAAAGGTATTCGCAAAACTTTTTTGAAACTTCCCGGATCGATTTGATATTTTAAGACAATATTTAAAACGGTAAAAGAAATTGATTCAATAACAAGAATAGTCAATTTTTCGAAAATTTGAAAAAAAATCGAAAAAATTATGAAAATGGCAAAAAACCGAAAAATGGAACTTTGACTTGTGAGATCTAGGAATGACCGGTAAATGAAAAATAACAATAAAACATGATTAAAATAGTTTTAATACTTTGTTGGGTAGCATTTTTCGGTTTTTTGCCATTTTCATAAATTTTTCGATTTTTTTCAAATTTTCGAAAAATTGACTATTCTTGTTGTTGAATCAGTGTCTTTTACCGTTTTAAACGTTGTCTTAAAATATCAGATCGATCCGGGAAGTTTCAGAAAAGTTATGCTCGAAAAACTGTTTGCGAATACCTTGTTGGCCAGTACTGTATGATCACCGATACCAATTCTCTGTGAAACACGGAGAGTGAAGTCTATGATTTTGGGAGGCTTCTCAAGAAATGTCTTAGGATCCCTTCATCACGCCGTCAGCAATATGGGCAGATGTGCCTACAAGACATCCTGGAATCTCAAATGATGTCGTATTTGAGATTCCAAAATCTAAAACATCGGTCCCTTTTTGCCAAGGCTTTAAGATTTTAATTTTTCCAAAAATAAATTGAGATTTAAAACTGATTTTACAGAGTGGCTGATAAATAGTGTTACGCAACTTTGCGTGGATTCTGGCGCATGAGCACAAGTCGCTACCGAATCAATTTTATTTTTTATTGATTATTACATATTTATTACTAGGTTTTTCAATTTTCTGGTTGCAACTTCCATTTTTAAGGTGATGACGGCTGCTTCACCCCATCGTGGTTCTATTATGCAGCAGGGTGTGTCGAATTGGGAGATCGTTAAGCGGGTCGCTGTTACGCACTGGCCAAGGCAAGCAGCTCATCGACATGGGGAGAGCTACACTGGTGAAAAGGCCAAGAATTCCAAAGAAAAATTATTCATAATCGTGGTTTTCTGGATCCAAAATCCTATTTCTTCAGCAATTTTATATAATATTTCTTCTTAAAGTTGCCAATTTTTAAATAATCACATGAAAATTAGCCAAAACTTGTGAAATGTGCTAAAAAAATATAGCTGAAAATTGAAAATCGATAGCAGTTCAGTTCACTAGGAAAAGTTATCTTTAATAAACCAAAAGTTCATAACCTTTTGAGCGATACTACACGTCAGAGAAGGGCGGAATTCCGGATTCCGCCGTTTTTTTCATTCCGTTTTCCGGATTCCAGATTCCGTGAAAAAACATTTTTCCGTTTTCCGTTTTCCGGATTCCGAGTTCCCGAAATCCAATTCCGCCCAACTATGAGTTCTAATACTTTATTCTCAATCGTTGTGAATAGTATACTTTTTTGAACTCCCGCAAAAATTTTTGCGAACAGAGCGCATTTACATCACTTGATTCCCTCATTAATGGTTAAAATTCCGTTTTCCGCATTCCGCATTCCGGATTCCGTGAAAAAATATTTTTTTCCGTATTCCGGATTCCAGATTCCGTGAAAAAATATTTTTTCCGTATTCCGGATTTTAGATTCCGTGAAAAAACTTTTTTATTCCGTTTTCAGGATTCCAGATTCCGTGAAAAAACTTTTTTTCCGTTTTCCGTTTTCCGAATTCCGGATTCCGAGTTCCCAAAATCCAATTCCGCCCTACTCTACACTACACGCTGAGTTCTACCGTATTCTGTGCGCCTTTGAACTGGCTCGAAAATGCGTTTTCTTGATGTCTAAACTTATGAAAAAATACCAAAAATCAACTGAAAACCACCCAGAAAACCAAAAAAACTGTAGAGCTCAGCAAGTTAAACCAGCGAAACGCCGTTTCCTCAAAGCAATGGTCCCGCAACGAATTGTGATTTCCGAAGCGGCGATGCTCCTTTTCCGCTGCTGATTCACGATCAGTTCAACTTGCCGAGAACGCGGAGTACTGTAGCTCTCATTTTAAACAGTTTTCGTGGATAACTCTTTTTTTTTCTTTCTTTTTTATTTATTTTATTTTATTTAAATTCACATATAATTGCGGTAGCTATAATAACGCGTATTATCTTATTTCCCATTTTTTTTTTGCACTTTTTTTATTGAAAAAAACTCCATAAATATGAAATTTCAGCCGGAGTTCTGCTGGAGTCCCTCACCTGTTTAACGAGACAAAATCCCAGCTTTTGAAGTAAACGCATTTCGACCGCTCGCCTTTAAACAGAAGGCAAGTCTCCATAAAAGGGCAGTGAGAGCAAGAGAAGTGAAGAAAAAACTGGCGAAATTGCCGACAGGCAGGGACCTCGGGAAAAGTGTGTTTGTTCGTGGGAGTTCAGGAAAAATGCGGAGGAAAAAAAGGAAGAGCGAGCGAGAGGAGAAAGCGGAAGAGTGAAAACGAGGAAGTTCGGCGGGGGGAATGTGGCGAAAAAGGGGAAAGGCGGCCTGAGAAGACAAAGTGACAGTGGATTAAAAGGTACTAATCATGCGAAATGTACAATGAGATGACGGATGAGTGGCGACGTGAAGGCTCAAATAGAAGCCAATAGTCAAATGGGGAATATGGGTGATGATGGATTGTCAGATTTTGCAGACTACTCACGTTCAAAAAAACACTTAAAACCATGAAGAACGGCTAGAAAACTGTGAAATCGGGGGCTCTTCATATTTGGTGGACACCAGAGAAAAGCGGAATTCCGCATTCCGCATTCCGCATTCCGGATTCCGCCGTTCTTTTTATTCCGTCTTCCGGATTCCAGATTCTGTGAAAAAATTTTTTCCCGTTTTCCGGATTCCAGATTCCGTGAAAAAAACATTTTTTACGTTTTCCGCATTCCGGATTCTGCGATATGGCGTTTTTATTCCATTTAAATTCTTTATTCTCAATTGTTGTAAAAATGGTTGAAATTAATGGCTAAAATTCCGTTTTCCGCATTCCGCATACCGGACTCCGCCGTTTTTTTCATTCCGTTTTCCGAAATCCAGATTTCGTGAAAAAATACTTTTTCCGTCTTCCGGATTCCAGATTCCGTGAAAAAATACTTTTTCCGTCTTCCGGATTCCAGATTCCGTGAAAAAAATACTTTTTCCGTCTTCCGGATTTAAGATTCCGTGAAAAAATACTTTTTCCGTCTTCCGGATTCCAGATTCCGTGAAAAAATACTTTTTCCGTTTTCCGAATTCCAGATTCCATGAAAAAATTTTTTCCCGTTTTCCGGATTCCAGATTCCGTGAAAAAAACATTTTTTTTACGTTTTCCGGATTCCAGATTCCGTGAAAAAAACATTTTTCCCGTTTTCCGGATTCCAGATTCCGTGAAAAAATATTATTTCCGTTTTCCGCATTCCGGATTCCGCGATATGGCGTTTTTATTCCGTTTTAATTCTTTATTCTAAATTGTTGTGAAAATGGTTCAAATTAATGCCTAAAATTCCGTTTTCCGCATTTCGCATTCCGGATTCCGCCGTTATTTTCATTCCGTCTTCCGGATTCCAGATTCCGTGAAAAATTTTTTTTTCAGTTTTCCGGATTCCAGATTCCGTGAAAAATTTTTTTTTCAGTTTTCCGGATTCCAGATTCCGCGAAAAAAATATTATTTCCGTATTCCGGATTCCAGATTCCGTGAAAAAAAATTTCAGTTTTCCGGAATCCAGATTCCGTGAAAAAATTTTTTTCCGTTTTCCGCATTCCGGATTCCACGGTATGGCGTTTTTATTCCGTTTTAGTTCTTTATTCTCAATTGTTGTGAAAATGGTTCTAATTAATGCCTAAAATTCCGTTTCCCGCATTCCGGATTCCGCCGTTATTTTCATTCCGTGAAAAAATATTATTTCCGTATTCCGGATTCCAGATTCCGTGAAAAAATATCTTTTCAGTTTCCCGGATTCCAGATTCCGAGTTCCCAAAATCCAATTCCGCCCTACTCAGATGGACACCTTCCAGCAAAGACAGTGCCCACGCGATTCTATTGTGACCGGTTTCCCCTCAAAAGTGGAATCGTATCATCCTGTGGTCTTATAATTAAGGGGCTTAGCAGCGATTTTCGCTGGAGAAATCCCCCTTAATTATTCCTTTATCCCGTATCGTATCCTCATTTTTTTCTCCAATTTTCTCCACTTCAGTTACATCGTACTCCTCAATTAAAATCGTTTCAGATGATTTGATGTTCCCGCCGTTACCATGGAGACTTGACTTCGTTGGCATCAAAGAGGAATTCCGTCCGATTGAGCAGTAATCGGCAAGGAGCTCATTAGCGTCTATCGCAGATTACCAGCCAGCAAAGTTGCGTCATGCTTGACACCAGAGTAGGGCGGAATTGGATTTTGGGAACTCGGAATCCCGAAAACGGAAAAAAAATTTTTCACGGAATCCGGAATCCGGAAAACGGAATGAAAAAACCGCGGAATCCGGAATTCCGCCTTTCCCTGCTTGACACTGTAGGAAGACTATTTTCCGGAATGCCACTTGGTGGTCCTCTATCTTGAACTACCAACTCTACGCAAAGTGCTCAGAGGCGGCTCTAATCTTCGTTCATATCTTGGCGAACATCAGAGTAGAGCGGAACTCGGAATCGAAAAGTTTGGGAACTCGGAATCCGGAAAACGGAATGAAAAAACGGCGGAATCCGGAATTCCGCCCTTCTCTAGCGAACATGTCAATGAGCACCGTGCTGCTCTATTGCACCGTCTATTCGCACTTTGTGAGGAGTGTTAACAGTGAGGAGTTCCGAGCCGACTTGTTTCTAGATTCTCCGGAGTCCCGGTCACTTTGTTGGATTTGCTTCAAAACAGGGGCAGAGTGAACATTAGCCCCCTCCCCCCTCAATTGGAAAAATAAGCCCCCCATATAGAAAAGTAGCCCCCTCCCCCAATCGAAAAAGATAATCCCCCGCTGAGCCATATGAACCATAATTTTGAACCTGGTATCCTAGGCAGTGGTTTGGGGGGGGGGGGGCGCTAGTTTGAGGGGGGGGGAGTTTATGTTCACTGACTTCAGCCCCCCCCCCCCTACATAGCGAAACTGCCCCCCATGCACAAACCGTGAATTTAAATCCCCCTAGATTCCCAAAAATGTACTACGGTGGGGGACCAAACATTATCTTTGGGGAGCTCAACTCCACCTTGGGGGGGGATCAATAACACTTTTGGGGGGGGGGGGGCATTTAATTCGGGGGGTACAATGATTCGGGGGTACCAAGTTCATGACAGTAAATCTATTTTTGAGTCATTTTTCAGATCTCAAAGCAAAAATCGTGTTCCGGAGTTCAATATGAGTACTGACTCATCCAATTCTTTGTCTCCCCAAGTACCACGAACTGCAAAAAGACAAAAGAAGCGTCCCCGAATCCCGAATACTTGGTACCCCCGAATCGTTTGTACCCCGTTGTACCCCCCAATCTTTGTACCCCCCGAATTAAATGCCGTGGGGGGGGGTTAAATGTGTGTGGGGGGCTCATGTTCACTATTGCCCAAAACAGAATTTTCCTTTCCAAGAACTAGAATTTGAAGAAAGTTATAACCCGACTGTCTGTCCCGAGACTGTCCCCGGATCACTGGTACGGGAAGCCGAGGAAAAGCAGTGGAATTCTGGCGATCTCTCACCGTCCTGAACAGTTATAGCTGTGCTCACTATCAGCTCACATTCTTTCTCTCTAACGAAAATTTTGATTGGAGCAATCGATTTTGAAAGTCCGTAAAAGAAGTAGGACCCAAACATTTTTGGAGGTCATCCCATTTATAATTAAAGAGATTGGGTGGCTCTTCTGACTTCTTTGTCTGGAAAAGCTAGGTACATCTAGAATAGCTGAAAGCCGTTCGTTGTCTGGAAACTATTTGAGCGGTTTTTTTTCATGATGACAGTTCAAAGCAAAATGTGACAAGAAGCGGTACGAGTTGGGAAACTGTTGAGGAAGATAGTGACACTTCACAGCTTGTAATGTTCATGATGAGTCCTACAGGGAAGCTTCAGAATCTTTGTATTATCCATCCGCGAGGACGTGAGACTTTGTTTAAAGGCGCAACGAATGAACTGCTCGGGTCTCGTTAGGGGATAGCGCGTTAAATTGTAAGAAAACAATTTAACAATTTAAGAAAACAATTTTTCTTACAATTTAACGCGCTATCTCCTAACGAGACCCAAACAGTTCATTCGTTGCGCCTTTAAACGAAGTCTCACGTCCTCGCGAATGGATAATAGGAATTTGTGAAATTATGAGAAGAGCTCATCGACTACGACACTTATTAGAAGTGCTTTTAAAAGTCTTAAAATGTGAAATGAAAGCTGATAATTCCAGCAGAAAATTGCGAAAAGCTGGCAAGAAAACATGACGCGTTCATCATGTTTTCGTATTGCAAATGGACGTTTTTGTCTCTTTCCGCTTCTTCTCCTTCTGCTTTCTTCCATCCTGCTCCTCCTTCTCAGCGATCTAGATGCAACTCTGCTCCGGTCAGGTCACCGAATAAAACGAAAGGAGAGAGAGAGAGAGAGGGAGAGACAGTTCCTCATTTTGCCAGAAGGCGTGCTAACTTCAAAAGAGATTTCTTAATAGTTCGATAGTGAAGAAGGAATAAAGATTTAGAGCATCTCTTAAAATGAACTGAAAATGCTGAAAATCATTAAAAAAATAGGAGATGAGGACAAAAAAGGCAGAATTTAATTTCAGAATAATTATTTTTTAATTCTCAACGCACGAACATGGAAAGAAGTGGATATTTTCTCAATAAGGAGCATCCGAGGCGTCTTTGATTTAAGGGCCGCATGCCCAACATAGGCGAAAGTTGTCCCACCTGCCGTCCATCGTCCAAGCTGCTCTGTGAGCTACACGCCCATTCCATCTTGCGCAGAGTTATGGGCGAAATTTCCGCCGTCTTGCCTTGAATTCGTCTGACTTGCGTAAGACAAATGCAAGACGAACGAAAAGAGGAAAGACGACTTTTTGTCTTAATCTTTCGTGGAAGCCTTAATGCGAAAATCAACAATTTGGAGGGAGGATGGGTGGGGTGAGGTCGGGAGGAGATTCAACTTTGCTCAATGGGACAACTAATTATGCACAAAGTGTGCATTGCTCTTTGCGCAATTGAGCAATAGGCATTATTAAAAATGTCATATTGCTATTCGAGAATAAGAAAATAGTCCTAAAAAAAGATATTTCGAAAATTCGTCGTACACTTTTTTCTCGGATAATCATAGTTGTTTTGCTGTTTTCTTTATTTTTTATAGCATATTATTTTGATTGTTTTATAAGAGCTTGAATAGAAATATAGATAAATATACAAAAATTTTGATCAGTAATCATCAAAAAATTCTGTGAAATAGCCGAAAATAATCAAATAACGGGTTCATTTGTAGTATCAAAGTTCTTGTTTTGCGTTGATGTATTTTCTATTTTGGGATTAGGACAACATATTTTTGAATTTTGTGATCAGAAAGCTCACAAATCTATTTGCAAATTGAAACAAAAATCTTTTTTTTTTCTTCGAAGATTTTCAAAAAAGCAGGTACGCGGAGAAAGCGGAAATTTCTGCCCCGGTTGTCAGCAGTGATTAAAGCTTTCTGCATGATGTAACGTGCAGCAATGTGCCGGTTCCCACCGCGGCTTACTGTTTATTGCATAAGTGCCAGAGAAGGGCGGAATTCCGGTTTCCGGATTCCACATTCCGGATTCCGCCGTTTTTTTCATTCCGTTTTCCGGATTCCAGATTCCATGAAAAAAATTTTTCCGTTTTCCGTTTTGCGGATTCCGAGTTCCCAAAATCCAATTCCTCCCTACTCTGATAAGTGCTCAGCAAGTTACCGAATTCTTGCCAAACCACAATTCGCTGTTCCGGCTTCAAGCATTCTCCCCCCCCCCTCCCATCACATTTAAAAGGCCCTGAACTGACTTATCGATTGCTGGTTAAAATTATTGATTTTGAAGCTGCGATCGATAAAATATCTTTCACTGAAATACTACTACAGGACAGAGAAGGGCGGAATTCCGGATTCCAGATTCCGTAAAAAATTTTTTTCTCAAATCCAATTCCACCCTACTCTGCAGAAAAGGGCGGATTTCCGGCTTCCGCATTCCGGATTCCGCCGTTTTTTTCATTCCGTCCGTCCAGATTCCGTGAAAAATTTTTTCCGGATTCCGAGTTCCCAAAATCCAATTCCGCCCTACTCTGATAAGTGCTCAGCAAGTTACCGAATTCTTGCCAAACCACAATTCGCTGTTCCGGCTTCAAGCATTCTCCCCCCCCCCTCCCATCACATTTAAAAGGCCCTGAACTGACTTATCGATTGCTGGTTAAAATTATTGATTTTGAAGCTGCGATCGATAAAATATCTTTCACTGAAATACTACTACAGGACAGAGAAGGGCGGAATTCCGGATTCCAGATTCCGTAAAAAATTTTTTTCTCAAATCCAATTCCACCCTACTCTGCAGAAAAGGGCGGATTTCCGGCTTCCGCATTCCGGATTCCGCCGTTTTTTTCATTCCGTCCGTCCAGATTCCGTGAAAAATTTTTTGCGGATTCCGAGTTCTCAAAATCCAATCCCTCCCTACTCTGATAAGTGCTCAGCAAGTTACCGAATTCTTGCCAAACCACAATTCACTGTTCCGGCTTCAAGCATTCCCCCCCCCCTCCCATCACATTTAAAAGGCCCTCAACCGACTTATCGATTGCTGGTTAAAATTATTGATTTTGAAGCTGCGATCGATAAAATATCTTTCACTGAAATACTACTACAGGACAGAGAAGGGCGGAATTCCGGATTCCGGATTCCGCGGTTTTTTCATTCCGTTTTAAGGATTCCAGATTCCGTGAAAACAATTTTTTCCGTTTTCCGGATCCCGAGTTCCCAAAATCCAATTCCACTCTACTCTGATAAGTGCTCAGCAAGTTACCGAATTCTTGCCAAACCACAATTCACTGTTCCGGCTTCAAGCATTCCCCCCCCCCTCCCATCACATTTAAAAGGCCCTGAACTGACTTATCGATTGCTGGTTAAAATTATTGATTGTGAAGCGGCGAATGATAAAATATCTTTGACTTAAATACTACTACCGGACAGAGAAGGGCGGAATTCCGGATTCCGCCGTTTTTTTCATTCCGTCTTCCGTATTCCAGATTCCGTGAAAATTTTTTTTTCCGTTTTCCGGATTCCGAGTTCCCAAAATCCAATTCCGCCCTACTCTGCTACCGGACGTAGATAATCAAAAAAGGTCGGAAACTACTACGGTAGCTCATTATTTAAAGGATCAGATGTGCGCGTTGTGTAGAGTTAAGATGGAATTTATTATGATGACAGTTTCCTGGCAACTCAGGTACTTTACACTAATCATGGATCTGCTTAACTATAATAATTACAATAAAAAATCAACATCGTATCATTTTGGCTAAAGCTTCTCGTCTCATCTCGTCTTCGTCTTGGATTCGTCTGACGCAGAGATAGGCATTGAGTTGGTACACATGCGCAACTTTTTAAACTTTTATTGCGTAAGACGAATGCAAGACGAATGCAAGACGAAGGACGAGTTTTTGTCTTCGTCTTTAGTGGAAGCCTTAATTTTGGCGGTCAAGAGTGTTGAGGATTGGAAGACATGTTATTGAATTGCATACATATGTACATATTACAGTCGGAATCATCGCTTTTTTGTTTTCAATCATCCTTTCGGTGTGTTTCGATGACTCATAAGGTGCCGAATAATGTTGTTTTCCCCCCCCCCCCCCCCCCCAACCGCAATGTTGGTTTTCCCAAATAAATTCTTAAAGGAGGCGTATTCTTCAAGTTGTTCAAGAGTTTACGGCTGCACAACAATTGAAGATTCCATCAAAATATGCACATAGCTCTTCGATTCACTATTGGTAGAAGTCCTGCAAAAGGCTAAGAGACTGCAGCTCCAGAATCCCCCAGGTTTCAGCCACTGACGTTCATTATGAAAGTTGACATACAGGATTCACTTCTCATCTTCAGAAATCAAATTGAAAAGTCATGTAGTCGTTCTTCTTTATGACAAAAGAGAAGCTGCTGCATCTGATGTTGGGAGGTCGACAGCACATGGCGTACCCAAATCGGCTGTTTCCAGGAGAATCCGAGAAGGTGGAGAACCCGATTGATAGTACTTTGAGTGTTCAAGCTTGCTTGCAAGACACCTACTCGACTAAAGGGGGTCCTATTTCACCAGTGCTACTAGCACGTCTTCATCAACGTCCGTTATATGGAGAATCTTTGAATTCCACCTCCCCTCTCGTGGACTTTTGGAACTAACGAGCTACTGTAACAGTGCCAGCACCGATCCGATCCACCGCAGCTTGTCTCATCGGAGAGCCAGAACATCGGAGAGCAAGAGCTCATACAAAAGTAGCAGGCGGACTTGCTCTCGAGTTAGTTGAACCTTTGAAGCGGACATTGAGCAGTGAATTTGGGAGAACATAGCTACTACGTAGCCCTTCAATTGCTCTCAAAATGGATTGTTCTAGATGCTTCTAGTGGTATCATTGAGAATCATTTAGACTCAACCAGAGAAGGGAGGAATTCCGGATTCCGCATTCCGGATTCCAGATTCCGTGAAAAAATTTGTTTTCCGTTTTCCGTTTTCCGGATTCCGAGTTCCCAAAATCCAATTCCACTCTACTCTGATAAGTGCTCAGCAAGTTACCGAATTCTTGCCAAACCACAATTCACTGAGTTGGGCACTCCGGCGTTCCCCTGCCAAATTTTAGTCGAAAGCTGGGTATGAGGGGGGGGGGGGTGTTGAGCAAGGAACGAATGAGCCCTGAGCGAACTCTAAGAAAACGTCTGGCTATTAGCTATTTTCCCATTCGAAGCTTATTGGCGGTCTGACTCACTTGATTCCGCTGTTTCATTAGCTCTTTGTTAGCTGCTCATTTTCCAACATTTACTTGTTTGGGCCTTTTCGCAACCGGCAGTTTCAAAGTGGCCTATTGCATAACGCCCTTTGAAAAGACCAGAAAAGTCAATGACAGCGAAATACTGACTACACAAGTGATACTAGAGCACAAAGCTACCTGCACTTCTAGTTGTTTGAAAACTGGAAGCTTCGCGCTCCAAACGCCCAAGATTTCATAAATTATAAATTAATGCACATTTCCTTCCAGCCATTAAGCATCTGAAAATGTGACAGAATGCAAGCTAATGGGAAAGAATTGAAAATTGGGGATGAGCAAAGATCAAGAAGAAGTCAAAAGACTAGAAGGGTAACCATAGAAGATCAAGAAGAAATCATCAGTGGTATAATAGTTCTCTTTTTCATAATAACATTTCTTTAAATAAAATGTGAATAAACCTCAAAAAGCCAAAAAAGCCGGATAACCAGCATCTGAAATTAAAGGTGTCTGATTGATTGTTTGATTTTTATAAAAGACCAAAAGAATATTTATATATATTCTCCAAGTAATACATGAAAAAACGGAAAAAAATGGGAAAAAGAGGTGGGAAAAAAAAGACTCTTTTCCCTATTTTAAGATGCTTGTTTCCTCATTTTCACTTAATTTCGCTATAACCGCATTTCATAAAAGAGTGGGCACGCTTTGTCGCGTACGTTAAATTTATTGTTTCATTCAGAATTTATAATGGGACTAAAAATAGTGAAAAGAGCACTTGAAATGTGGAAATGATATCGCTTACTGCTCGGCTTCTACGCTGCTTTAGGTGAATTTGCTCTCCGGAACAAAACTCATTTCAGAGTGAAAGCTTTTTTTCTGAAAATAGAATGAAAATCCGCGAGTTTTGAATGGATTTGCTCCGATTTGCTCTGATAACTATTGAGAGAATTAGAGTTTTGAACTTGGACCGATGAAGCATCCGGATCAGGGGCATAAGTTCGTAATTTTCAAATAAATTAGTCCGTTTCCGCTCAACCATGCTAAAAATGTCCAGAATAACGGGAAGCATCTACTGTAGTGATGAAGTCGAAAGGGGTTGCATAGGCCAACTAGCTCAATGAAATCTGAATTCCAGAGAACAGTGACTAGCATCAGACGCGCTTTCAACAGTGCGCAGATCAGAGAAGGGCGGAATTCCGGATTCCGGATTCCACCTTTTTTTCATTCCGTTTACCGGATTCCAGATTCCGTGAAAAAAATTTTTTATCCGTTTTCCGGATTCCGAGTTCCCAAAATTCAATTCCGCCCAACTATGAGTTTTAATACTTTATTCTCAATTATTGTGAAAAGTATACTTTTTTGAACTCCCGCAAAAATTTTTGCGAACAGAGCGCATTTACATCATTTGATTCCCTCATTAATGGTTAAAATTCCGCTTTCCGCATTCCGCATTCCGAATTCCGCCGTTTTTTACATTCCGGTTTCTGGAATCCGAGTTCCCTAAATCCAATTCCGCCCTACTCTGGCGCAGATGATACGAAACTTATGCCGCACGCTTTCACGATGCTTCCAAAATGCTCTTTCCTGAATTTTTCCAGACGCCCCACCCTGGAGCATTGTTGCGAGCAGTGAGACACAGAATTTAGCTCATTCAGTTGACCGCATTAATACCAACGAAAATGATAAATATTATAATGGATTAGAAACCGGAAATTGGGAAATGATATCGAATATTCACGTTATCTATACTTTCACGCATTCCCCCGGAACTTACCGCTAACGACTTCATTAGAATAGGGGAAATTCAGGCGAGTTGTTCAAAAGAATCCGCTGGAGTCGCAGTCGGCGAAATATGAAAAATGTGAGCAGCAAAAATTGGCTCCGATTTGGCGTTTGTTAAAAGTTGAACAAGATAGAGAAGAGATAGAAACACGAATATTCCAATAGCAAAAGACATTATGGAAATGAGATGAGAATTGATTTTTGAAACTTTGTTGATCTTTAAAAATGATTCAAAATAGCGATTGGGAACAGTGGAATTCCTAGAAGCATGTGGGTTTTATAGTTGGATTACTGTATTCTGCGCTATGGTCGTTTCCCCTCGTAAATTATGAAATAGAAAACTAAGGATTCCACGAAAGACAAAGACAAAAAGTTGTCTTCGTTCGGGGGTATGTGAAATCGGAACAAAATGAGAATAGAACTCGTAGAAAATCGGAGCATGATGAAAATAAAATTGTTAAAAAAGAAAACTGTATTGAATTGGAACTGATAGGGAATTAGAACTGTTTTAAAGTAAAACCGCATTGGAAGCGGAACTGCATGGAATTGGAACTCTGTTCAATGGGGCGCGTTTGCTCTCAAGAGTACTTTTCTCAGCGATAAATCAACTAAAAATACTCTTGTAAAACAAACGCGCTCCATTGAACAGAGTTCCGATTCCATACAGTTCCGCTTCCATGCGGTTTTACTTTAAAACAGTTCTGATTCCCTATCAGTTTCAATTCAATACAGTTTTATTTTCATCGTGCTCCGATTTCCTACGAGTTCTATTCTAATTTTATTCCGATTTCACATACCCTCCTTCGTTCATCTTTCAGTTCGTCTTGCATTCTTCATACGCAATAAAAAAGTTGCCAACACACTGCTGCGTCAGACGAATTCAAGACGAAGACGAAAGCCTTATACAAATCTTGTATGCAATTCGGACTATTCACTGACCTCTATCAAATCCGGCAGACTTCCGTTCCCGCCCTTCCCCCGACCGCGCAACGCAATCGACTGCAAATGAACAGGATCCTGGTCTCGGCAAGGCGCTGCGCCATGTTGCAGTGAAAACCGTCGTCGTGCAGAATCAATCGAAGCCGCTATTCGCCCTCGTCGTTTCGTAGGACCACTACTGCCCGCCGAGCTCGGAGCGGATGACGAGTCGCCAACGTTCTCGACATCGATCGAGAATCTTCGCAGGAATGAAGTGACTGACATGAGATGATTTCAGTTATAACTTGTTTTAAAATCTTGAAAAAAGAGAATGTTAGGAGTGAATCGGTAATGCAGAAATGAGAGATTACGACGAATAATGCAAATTCAAAGAAAAAAAAATGTAATTAGTAATTTTAGATTGCATCGTTAAAAGCTTCGCGATGCATGCTACTCTCGTCTTTCTTCTAAATAGTGCTTATTTAGAAATCACATGGGAAAGAGGCGTCTCTCAATATAGAAAAATGCCAATAGAAATCTGGAACACGAAGAGAACTCGCAATTAGCGTCTGACTACTCAGAGCTTCGAATTCTTCACGCATTCACTGTCGGGAAAAGGGAAAGAATTTCTCGGAAATCAATTGGTAATCGATCAGGGGCAAATAGGAAAAAATCACGAATTTCGAATGAAAAAAAAAGAAAAATTCTGGTTTTCAGTGAGTCGTTTCGAAAAATGATTTCTCGAAAAATTTTCAAAACATTTTTACGAAAAATATCTCGAGAATTTTTCGAGAATTTCTCGAAAAAATGTTCGGTAATTTCTCAAGAATTTCTCGAAAAATTCTCGAGAAATCGCGAAAAATGATTTGAATGGAAATACGATAAACAACGCGATTTGCGTTGTTTCGGAGTGGCGTTTGAACTAGTTTATTATTATTTTTTTATCGAAATTTTCTTTTAAAAATCGCGTTTTTCTCGAATTCTCGAAAAATTCTCGAAAAATGAAGTGTTCGATAAAAAATTTCACGTGAAGTTTTCGGAAAATTTTCTCGAAATGCTTTCGAAACGACACACTACTCTCGATATAGAAAAATGCCAATAGAAATCTGGAACACGAAGAGAACTCGCAATTAGCGTCTTGAATTCTTCACGCATTCCCCGTCGGGAAAAGGGAAAGGATTTCAAGAAAATCAATTGGTAATCGATCAGGGGCAAATAGGAAAAAATCACGAATTTCGAATGAAAAAAAAAAGAAAAATTCTGGTTTTCAGTGTGTCGTTTCGAAAAATGATTTCTCGAAAAATTTTCAAAACATTTTTACGAAAAATATCTCGAGAATTTTTCGAGAATTTCTCGAAAAAATGTTCGGTAATTTCTCAAGAATTTCTCGAAAAATTCTCGAGAAATCGCGAAAAATGATTTGAATGGAAATACGATAAACAACGCGAGTTGCGTTGTTTCGGAGTGTCGTTCGAACTAGTTTATTATTATTTTTTTTTTATCAAAATTTTCTTTTAAAAATCGCGTTTTTCTCGAATTCTCGAAAAACGAGGTGTTCGATAAAAATTTCACGTGAAATTTTCGGAAAATTTTCTCGAAATGCTTTCGAAACGACACACTACTCTCGATATAGAAAAATGCCAATAGAAATCTGGAACACTAAGAGAACTCGCAATTAGCGTCTTGAATTCTTCACGCATTCACCGTCGGGAAAAGGGAAAGGATTTCAAGAAAATCAATTGGTAATCGATTAGGGGCAAATAGGAAAAAATCACAACATATTTCGGAAGAAAACAGAAGAAAAATTATGGTTTTTATAGTTTTTGCTTAAAATCGTTGAAAATTGACCATTTTTACTATCATAGTTTGACACAGTTGTCTCACGTAAGGCTTCCACGAACGGCGAAATAAGACCGTCTCGCCTCGTCTTCGTCTTGGATTCCTCTGACGCAGAGATAGATATACACAACTTTTTTATTGTGTAAGACGAATGCAAGACGAACTGAAAGACGACCTTTTGTTTTCGTCTTTCGTGGAAGCCTTAATCGCAAGTATTCTTCGTCAAAAATAAGCCACCTGAGCTAGTCTGGTGAGGCATAACAACTTTTAAACATTAAAAAGTGCATCGCGACGAGACTGAAAGTTGTATCTGCTAATCTGATATGAATTCTGGATAAATCCGGATAGACTCTGCTTTGGATTAAGATACTTATTTATTATTGATTATTATTTGGAACCTTTCAAAATAGATTTACAATAAACAGCGAGGGGAAATCGATCAGAAATCTAGAAAATCAACGGCAAATTCGAGTTTTTTGATGCGAAAGCTGATTTCATTTTTTGCTTAATTTGGGAATTTCCAACAAAATATTTGAAAATTATATTGAGTTGAAAACTGATCCCCGAAAGAGAAAGAGAGCACACATTTTTGGAGCCCGCACCAATTTTAAATAAGGCGGAAGCGAGGAAAGACCACCCCCCACCCCTTGTGTGAATTCCAGAGGCCCCGATGTTCGATGAATCTGAGGCCTCGAGGATTAAATTTTTGTAGCCCGCTGCTTATTTTGAAGCGGCGTAGGGCTGCATAACAACTAAATTGCTCCCAAAAAAAATCAAATAGATTGTTTACTATAATAGCTCGAAAGTCATGAAAAAGAAGAGGAAAATAGAGCGTCATCCCTGTTAATCCCGAGAGAAATTCTCAGGATTGGGTTGTACTCCGCTTTTTCGAGAACTCGAGAGCCACGTGGCTTCTCATAAGTCGATTTGCGGAAATATGAGCCGCGGCGCGATAGAAAACGAAAAATGTCTCGGCGCGATTTGTATACTAAACGAGGATTTTCCTACTAACACTTTTTTGATCCACTTCTGACCCGCTTTCCATGTTTTCGCGAGCAGATGCTATCAAAGAGGCACACTGCCAGATGCCAGATACCCCCAAAAGGTTTAGCGATTCATATTGGAAACCTAATACAGAATCTACAGTCTCTGGTTTATGTCTGGAAAAGACTTCCAAATTTCAAAGATTTCCTACTGAAATATGAGTTTTTTTCTGCATTCTGCAGAGCGCATTTCATTGAAATCTGGCAGTCTTTCATCAGAATCTAGACAAAGGTTGTCAACAAGATATGGCGAGACAAAAAAATTTTTAGACAAAAATCTTCAGAGAATTTCCACGTTTACTGACACTGACATCATTGCTAACGCTTTCTCGTGACTTCCCTTTAAGCTCGCTTGCCAAAGCAGACAGAAAAGAGCAAGATGCCAGACAAATCAGCCTTTGTCTGTCATGAATGCCCTGACGGCGCCATCGTCGGCTCCTCCGCTGGGAAGTGTCAGTGTAAGAAAGTGACTAACGTCGATATCAACAAAAACGTACACAATCTCAAGCAATAGCTGTATTAATTTAAATATCCATTTTTTGCGTATTTTACAGCACGAACTGTCTTATTAGCTTTCGTTAAGCGAAATAAATAAAACTAGAGACGATAAGAAGAAATAAGAAGAAAATCGGTGAGAATACGAGGTGCGACATTTTCTTAAGCTTTTGAAGATTATAGAAAAATTCGCAAAAAAACTTTAAATTCTAACTTAAAATCAATTATCAGGATTTTAATGGACCACAGGTACTTTCGACTACGGAGAATTCCGTACGCATTGTGGCGGAAATCAGCGGAAATTTCTGGAAATCAGGATATTTCGATTGGAAAATCGCCAAAATTCTCCGTAGTCGAAAGAACCTGTGGTCGAATTTTTAGAAAAAGTTAAGGAGATTTCTATTCGAGGTTCCCTAGTAAGATGAGAATTTTTGAATTTTTGGCATCAGCAAGTTTTAGTGAAAAACCTCTTATTTCTAATTATAATTTTTCGAATTTTTCGAATTTTTTTACTTGTTTTGATTATCTGAAAGTTAATAAAACCCAAACAGCGCCTTTAAACGAAAAATCACGTACTCGCGGATAGATAATACGTAAAGGAAATATCTCCTAACGGCTAAACAAATTATAGGTAATTTTATTAACTTTCAGATAGTCAAAACAAGTAAAAAAATTCGAAAATATAAGTAAAAATTATAAGTAGAAATAAGAGGTTTTTCACTAAAACTTGCTGATGCCAAACATTCAAAAATTCTCATCTTACTAGGGAACCTCGAATAGAAATCTCCTTAACTTTTTCTAAAAATTCGACCACAGGCTCTTTCGACTACGGAGAATTCCCGATTTCCAGAAATTTCCGCTGATTTCCGCCACAATGTGTGCGGAATTCTCCGTAGTCGAAAGTACCTGTGGTCCGTGTTAGGACACTAAAATCCTGATAATTGATTTTAAGTTAGAATTTTACCTATAATTTGTTTAGCCGTTAGGAGATATTTCCTTTACGTATTATCTATCCGCGAGTACGTGATTTTTCGTTTAAAGGCGCTGTTTGGGTCTCGTTATAGCGCGTTTTAACGCGCCAATTTAAAAATTGTAAGAAAGCGCACAAACTGCGTTTGTGATTTATTCAGTTTAATAAACAGTTTAAGAAATTTGACAATAAAAATTAATTTAAAAAACATGATTTTCGAAACAAAATGTAGAAAAAGAAAAAATTCCAATATTCGCTTCAATTTTCGAAAAGAAATCACAAACACAGTGTGTGCGCTTTCTTACAATTTTTAAATTAGCGCGTTAAAACGCGCTATTCCCTAACGAGACCCAAACAGCGCCTTTAAACGAAAAATCACGTCCTCGCGGATGGATAATATAACTAATAGAAAAAGTGGCTGTTTCCGGGAATCCTTCTCAGCTCGACAGGCCGATCCTCGCAAGATTGAAAGACTGGTCACAAGGGGAAAATGATGGTTACATGGTTGGAAGAGCGATCTCAAGGGAGAACCACTGATTCCAAACAAAAAAAATAAGAAAAATGAAGACTTGCTTCAAAATTTTGAGTTGGCTCTATAATACAGAAGACTGGTCTCAATAATTCGAGCAAAGTCTCAAGGAAAACTACGAATAAAATAAGAATAGACACCTTACAAGGGATTCATTTTCAAGCACAAAGATTCTTAGAAATGGGCACCCGGCGCTCTGTGATGAATGCCTTTTCAGAAAACAAATTTGTTTTCTTGGAATTTCGGCAATTAGGTAATGTGCGGATATCATAGAAAACCCTATCAACAACAAATTCAATTTATTAAGAATTCCAAGACTGTCTTTGAAAAGGGTAAATAGGAGAAAAGCAGCGGAAAAAGTGACTTTACCCCCTTTCCTTCGTTTGAAAAATTTTTCGACGTTTTTTCTAAACGAAATATGAAAATTTGAAATTTTTATTTAGCTGTTTCGCTTGAATGGCTAAGAGTGTAAATTCATGGCATACAAGTCAATAACTTTCTGAAAATCCTGTTATAGTTCATTCTTAGCGATATTTTTTCAGATAACAACATTACGCGCGAGCTTTATTTATTTTTTAAGTAAATTTTATGATTTTATCATTATTTCTTTGTTTTCTTATTTAATTTGAAATTTTATTATGAAATAGCTGCAAGGATATTTTTTTAATTGGTTTAAACGAGGCGGCCGAAGTCACATTTCCCGCGAAAGTTCTTCTTATTTTCAATTAGTGCAGTAGAGCGAACTAAAGCACCGATTCATTTTCCTTACAATTATGGGGTGATTCATGAAACGCACGAAGATCATTTTAATGCAACAAAATGCACTTTTTTGCATTAAAATGCAATCGTGAATAACATTAAAGTGGAATTTTTGCATTAAAATGCAATTGTGCTTTTCATGAATAACCCCATTAATAAAGAGCTCAATTTGAATGCTATACTTCTTCCCTACAGCGCATTTATTTTTTTATATTTAAAAGCAAATTTAATTTATATAGGATCAGCTAAAATTAATAAGACCTAAAAATATAATATATCGGCGATATTTTAGTTTTTCGTGAGGGGAGTTGCCCATTTAAGGCTTCCACGAAAGACGAAGACAAAAAGTCGATTTGTCTTCGTTCGCCTTTCACTTTGTCTTGCATTCGTCTTACGCAATAAAAAAGATTTTTCAAGACGAAGATGAGAAGAGAAGGCCGAAATTTCGCCCAAATATAAGGCTTTGGTAAATTTTGGTAATTTCTTCAATGTTTACTTGTTTTTTGCTACTGTTTGCGAATTTTTAAGTTAGTTTCTACTCGTGAAACTTGCTCGTCGCGCGAATGCCACAATGTCACGATAGCAGCTAAATACTTCGTTTATTATCTCCTTTTTCAAAAATGAAGTCTTGCAGGTGATTCGTCGAAAATGAAATTTGAGCGCGTGCTTGCCGATCTGCTGCAGTATCATGCAAATTCGGATATCTCAAAGGCATTTTCTTTCATAGACTGTGGGCGATATAAAGAAAAATGTCTTGCTCAGTCTTCTGTACCCAACGCACATCGAAATCGAAGAAAGCACCACATCTCAGTGATTCAAAGACGTTTTCAATGAAAATGGAAAAGGTGGAAAAAGCCGTTCAAATCGACGAGACGATCATTTTTCTCGTTTTTTTTAATTAAAAATATCCTACAAATCGCGCTAAACCAGTGAACTACCCCCACTCAGAATTCTTCTGTAATATGGGATCAGTATTTCTTTTGGTTACCCTTTCAAAAAAATTAGAAATAGCCACCCCGCAGAAAAAAACGGTGAATCATATTTGTTAAGAAACACAGAATATGTATCAAAGAAAATGCAATCTAAAAATAGAAATATTTCTTTTTTCATAAATATAGCAAATAAAAAAATGTTCAACATTCTTAATGTTTTATTTTGAAAGTGAGCAATGCTAGCTGAAAAAAGCGGATAAAATATTATAAATTACAAGCCGCTACTCTGTAAAATTGATAGAACAGGGTTTAAAAATAGGCGTCATTAAATTTCGAAATTACATATGATAATAACCGTTTCCGAAATGGCATCACTTTTAACTGAATATTATTGAAAATGCGGCAATTTTTTTAAAAATATTTCTCAAAACTCTAGTGAAGGCCTTCGCACTTGTTGCCGTACCGTTATCTAGGTTATTTCCAAATCTGGAATATTCCTTTTTTATCCTTTTCAACTTTGCGTATTCTAAAAAATGTTTTGAAATGAAGGAAAATGTGTGCTGATTGCGACAATAATCAAACTAATGATTGAAAGTTTTTATAATAAAAGTCGAAGGGTTGAAAGCATGAAACCGAAACATGAAAAAACGGGTGTAGAATGAATTGCGCTGCCGCTTGCACCTCGATGCTCCGCCCACTCTTCTACCGATTCCATTTCAACCCCTTTCTCTCGTTTTCTTAGCGTCTTGCTTTTAATTTTCTAAAAAAAAAGAAAAAATGCGCCCTTCTTACACATTTGAACAGCATATTGCTCGCTTTCAGTCTTTATAATGTCATTCTACTAAAATATTGCTGAAAAACTAGATTCGATTGAAAGGCGCTTCACCTGAAAACACGTTATGAATAAGGAAAGAAGCCAAAAAACGGGAAAACACTGAAATGTGTAACCAGAACCTTTTGCCCCTGCTCCTCCTATACCTCTATCAAGAGAAGAAACGGATGGATTAAGGAGCAGTCGACAACGACGGGACGAGGTGTGTTGGTGGACACGTGAGAGGATAATGAAGAGCAATGACAGAAGGAAAACGGAGAAGTGTGAGCAGCCCCACGTTTTCTTATTCGACGACTACTCTTCTTGTTTCCATTTTCTGCGCGTCTCCAACGGTGAATGCGAAAAAGAAAACACTCCCCCTTCCGTTGAGAACTCTCCTCAACTTGTGCAATCTCTTTCGGTGTCTGGAATTGAAGGAAACTAAAAAGGAAAATTTGAAGAAAACAGAAAAGGAAGACCAAGGTAAATAAGCTTCATTTAAGATCCTAGGAACACAAAAAATGATGGAGGAAAATAAAATTGTATCAAAATAAAAACAGAAGAGAGCGTGAGATTCATTTAAATCGAATAATAATCACTTTTCCGCTTAAATTTTTGAATTCTACAGAAAAAAAATTAAAAAATAAAAAATATATAAATTTTGGAATGAAACCTCCTAGTGGTTTTTCAAAGCTTTGAACCAGGTCGAAGTGCTAGAATCCAACCAGACAGTGTTTTTCAGATCATTGAACGGCTAAAATTTAACTGAAGCTTTTCAATTGGTAAATAAATATTTTGATATTATTTACCAATTTTGATATTAGTTTTTTATATTTTTTAATAATAAAATATGGCATTATTGGT
Source organism: Caenorhabditis inopinata (assembly GCA_003052745.1). Lineage (NCBI taxonomy): Eukaryota > Metazoa > Nematoda > Chromadorea > Rhabditida > Rhabditidae > Caenorhabditis > Caenorhabditis inopinata. Next base: position 19,688,619 of record AP018154.1, read on the forward strand.
TCAAGTATCCTAGCCTTTCTCTTTTTTATCACGATATAAAAGTTTACAATCTCGAGTCAAAATAAAAGTAGGCACAAGGAAACGATGGAAAAGAAAAAAGTTAATGAGAAAAAGATGAGCGATGACGAAGATCCAATATTGCAAAAGTTGGAAGAGCAGCAAGTTGTGCAACTTGTGAACCGATGACCCATATCGCTGATTTCGACACATCCTGGCTCACAGATTCCACTACAAGACCTTTCAAACATATAGATATCAGTGGAAGAATCCGATGAGAAAAGGGACCACACCTGAAAATGAGGATGAGGGATTATTATCATTAATCATTGGTAGAATCTAGTACCAAAAAAAACGGCGTAAGGCCATTTGTGCACTAATTTAGTGCAAGAACTAGCTTTCTGAATAGCACGAGTAGGCCCATAACTGTGGGGAAGCAGTCCGTGCACTAAAACATCTAAAATACCTTCTATTATTTATTTGAAGCTATGGTTGGTCAGAACTGGCCCCGATTAGAACTCCCCCCAAAACTGAGCTGCCACTGAATAGAACTGCGCCGCCGCCTAACTGGTGAGAATGGAAGAAAAAAGAAAACTTTTGATGCTTTTTTATTAAATGTTTTCTAATAATTTATGCAAAGCGATTACTTTTGAGCAATGCATCCGAGCTCTATTCTATGAGTTTTACTCGCGATCTTTATTCGCAAATTTTAGTTCTATTTAGGCGCAAGCATTTGACTGGAAAGAACTCGTCCTAAAAACCATGCGTCAAACCGAAAAAAAAATGCAAAAAGCCGGCACTCTTCGCCTTTTTATACGATTTCGCAAATCTGTGCCTGTAAAATTGCTGCAAACCTATCAGTTTATTTTTTTCCTTTTTCGTATTCTTCTTCTTTAACTTTTTATTCGGACTCCCAAATTGCCCAGAAAAAATGCATGAGCTTGAAAAGTTTTAAAAATATCCTCCAACGATATATTGATTAAATTCACTTAATTTCTAAATTAAAATTCAGTAAGTCGCGATTCAAAGCAGTTGTGCACATATTTCAAAGAATGCAAAAAAATACATTTTACTGCACCCATTAATCAGAAAATGATTTTTTGGCGACTCTTAGGATCTTATGAGGTTATTCATGATGCATTTTTATGCAAAAAATGCCACTTTAATCTTATTCACGATACCATTTTAATTGAAAAAAATGCATCTTAGTTCAGTGCTATGTTCAGTTAAAATGCAAGGTGGTGTCGGATACCGTCACCGAGAAAGTCTATGCGCCTTTAATGTGTCGATTTACGACGCCCTCAATTTTTTAGAGAGGAACTCCTATTGTGCGAAAAATTCACATTTTCGGAAAAAAAATTTAAATTAATTTGATAAAAATAATATTTTACAGCCAAAAATGAACGATGAGGAGGCGAAAAAGCGTAAAATTACTATGGCAATGGTGAAAAAATAGTAAAATTATTTATTTGAAAGCCAAAAATAAATTAAAGGCGCACAGACTTTCTCGGTGACGGTATCCGACATCACCTTGCATTTTAACCGAGCATAGCACTGAACTAAGATGCATTTCTTTCAATTAAAATGGTATCGTGAATAAGGTTAAAGTGGCATTTTTTGCATAAAAATGCACCATGAATAACCCCATTAAAATTTTCCATATTTGTTACCAAGCGTACACTTCCGAAGCGGTCTAAATTTGCCAAAAAAAATTTGATTTCTTGCTAAAATTCTTTAAAAATGCCAAACAGGATAATAAAGATTTTTTAAACATTCCTATAAAATTAGATGTTTTCGTGATCAATTGAAGGCATCCAGATCGAGAAAATTTGGAGATTTCCATGATGTTCACTTATTACCCGTTTATTTAAATTGTTTTAAACATATTTATATACCAAACGAGCTAAAACAAATGAAAAAATTATCTATTAAGCCATAGGTCCGTAGGTCTTGTGTCTGTTTCACCAGAAACCATGTTCTCCAAACTCATAAACGTGAATTGGCGAAAATTTCGTGAGAAATCGAATAAAAAGGTGCAATCACAAGTTAACGAAACGAAAATATTAATATTCAAAGGTACGTCCATCTCATTTGTGAATTAATTGTAACTCCCTTTTGCTGTGAAACATTTTACTGGATGTTCAGTGTATCTAATAAATTTCTTCTCGTGAATAGAATATTAATGAGATTTTCGGATTCGTTTACGTTTCAAAATAAAGCTTCCACGAAAGACGAGGACAAAAAGTCGTTTTTCATTTTGTTTTTCGTCTCGTATTTGTTCGTTTTTCAGTTCGTGTTGCATTCGCCATATGCAAAAAAAAATGATGACAACAAATACTCAGCGAAAAAAAAAAAAAAAACCAAAATGAAAGCCTTATTTAAAAATTACTGTTTTCTGTAATCCTTAAAAGTTGAAATTGATTGATGCCCCATTTTACCCACCTGACACTCTCCCTTCTCACAGTCAACCCATCCAGCACTTCGAGCATTATAGAAGCACTGCGAATTTGTTGTTTCACCGTAACAAGAATAGCACAGATGGGCAGTACAAGTTATTGGAAAAAATAGAGAAATAAGACGGATGGTCATCTGAATGGCTCTGTAGGGGTGAAACAATCCGAGTAGAGACGGAAAAGAGGAAAGAGCTCAACAAGTGACACAAATTGGAAACGGCAAGAAGGAGTATCGAATATAAATCTTCATGTCTTTTTTATTTTAACAAAAAACTACACAAAAAACATTGAACCTAAATGGGACCTCAATTAACTTTTCTTTCCAACCCAATGTTTTCTGTGGAAGGTATCATCAGCATAATCTTGTGTTGGAAGTCGTTTCATTTGACGGTATGGTTGTTTTCCTAGATCCGGTTGAGGGAACAGTTTTTGAATTTTGTTGAATTGAGCGCTTGTCATTGACTGTCTGCTTTCACTGCCACTTTCTCCAAGAGTTCCCTGAAAATTGTGATGTAAGCCTGGAAGAATGTAATGATTTTCCAATGGAAGTTCAGCTACGAGAAATAACTGATAGCTTTCCTCGGTATACGTTGGATTAATAGCTTTATTCTAGAGTGCTTATAGACTTGATCTTATGAGCACATCTAATTTCTAATGGTAAATTTAATGAGTCGGTAATTGCTACATGAAGCAAACTAGTGTCTAAAATGCAGTGATAGGAAAATTATTATGAAATGATGCGCAAGGACGAAATTGCTGTTAATTACGCTTGACAAAAAGTTATTTTACACTTTATGATTCTAACTTTATGACAGCCAGGAACGGCTATCTTTAGAACAACCTAGCTCAGACGAAATTTATGTTACATGTGATTGACGAAATTTTTTAAAAATAACTGCTTGATTAAACTCGGAATTACTGTAAAAAACGCAGAAAATTAAGCAACAGAATAGGCACACTTCACTATTAGACAATTGGGGGATACTAGATTTCAATTATTTAATTTCTTCGCATCCTTCGATTGTATTTCAGTTTATATTATTAATAAAGTTGGATAAACATGATGTTAAAAATATCTAATTACAGCTGAAGGCTACGTAGAACAGCACAGGAGGCGTTAACGTGATGTAAGTAGCGAAATGCACAGCAATCATCACTAAAGAAAATAGCCTGCAATCTAACAGCATATATTATAAAAGTTACGGAAACACCTATTGTGCTACCCATACAGTTAAAAGGGTGGATGCAGATTTCTAGTTTCTTATTGAACGTAAGGTGCTTGTGATTTTTCAAAAAACGCGAATTTGATAGCGTATGATAGAGTTTCTTACTTTTTTAGCAGCTTCCTGATACGCGGCAGCTTCTTTTGCTCCTTGATGCACACAATCCATATAAACAGTGTGCTGTTTAGCACATGGAACATCATCGAATTCCCATTTTTTCAGACATCCGAAAAGTGCTTGCAATTCCTGAGTACATGAGGAACCTGAAAACCGTGATGTATCTGTTTCTGATTTTTTGGGACATTGCAAGTAAAATGATTTGCTTTAGCAGTTTGAAAATGTTTCGCTTATTGTTAAAACTCACTGGCAGCTCTCGGTTTTTGCCCTGCTTGAACACGATTCTTCGAGGCAAGCGGCAAAATTTCGGAGAACACTGTTATTTTTGGATATATTGATCTTCCACGTGCTAGCGCTTTTTCCTTTAGTAAGGGTGAAGAAAATATCATTCTGAAAGTTACGAATTCGGTGAAAAAAAATTAGCATCAGGTAAATCAAGGGAAAAATGATGTTGTCCGAGAGGAGTTCACAAGAAGCATGACAATGGAGCATACTTGCACCCCCATTAAAAATTCATAGTACCATTTCAATGCTCTTCCAGTATTTTCATGCTCTCGTGAATTTTTAAAAACTGATATTTCTTAATTACCTAAATAGACTCATTACACGTCTCTTTAAATATTTTATTATTTTTTTTAATATTTAAATATTATTTCTAACGCCACGCTAGCTGAGAGTAAAGCTTCCACGAAAGACGAAGACAAAAAGTCGTCTTCTTTCGTCTTTCAGTTCATCTTGCATTCGTCTTAAGCTATAAAAAAGTTGTCAGCACTCTGCGTCAGACGAATTCAAGACGAAGATGAGACGAGACGGCCGAAATTTCGCCCAAATGGAAGCCATAGCTGAGAGAATGTGTCCTTGAGATATCCGACTTTGGATTGCACTACAGTAGATCGGCAAGCACGCTTATCGCACTCAAATTTCTTTTTTTTTAATCACCTACAAGATCATATTTTCGAAAAAAAGTTTTGTCATCGTGGCACTACGTACTCCACGAGCATCTCGAAAAAAAACTTAAAAATACGTAAGAAATAACAATAAATAAGTAAAAATTGAAAACACCACCAAAATTTATCGAAAATGCAGAAAAACCAGCACTCTCCCAACCCCCAACCCCTACTAAGATAGCGCCAATGAAAATTTCGCAATTAATAAAAAAATATTGCAGCATGGCTGAACAGGAAAAGACAGCATCTGTACCTGCACAACCGCTTACCGCTGAAGAACGTCGGCAGCGTCGTCTTGCCAAAATATTAGGTAATCCAGAAGAACGAATTAATCGAATTTTGAATAATGGTGCTGATGGCAATGGAAAGCGACACGCGCCAGCAATAGAGGGAGGAGAAGGATATAATATTTTGCCGAGTGAGTTGCATATTCAATTAAAAAAATTCTCTATTAAACAGCAAAAAGGAGAAAAGAAAATCATCAAAATCTTGTTTCAAAACTGCCTCGTAAAAATATCTGTATCGAACGTGCGAACACACTAATTTTCAGATTCGAGCGCAACAAGCAATGCAGTCCTTACTACGGAAGACGTTGACCCATTGGCCAATTTCCCCGGGGTTTCAGCAGATTTTGCACAATTCACTCAGTTCCCTGGAGCCAGTATTAACACTCTCAACCCAAATCGAGGACCTCCACCACCTCTAGTCAAAGGGATCAATGTACCACTTGTAGCTGTGATCTTCGGTTTACTCTCTCGCGCCATTATGCTTTTCTCTGGACCTATAAATATTGGAATTCTCTGGGCGATCTTATACGTGTCACTAGTGTCCCGATACTCCGCTGCTGGCCTCAACAATCAAACGCGGAATGAACTCGCCGCATTGTTTCGTGCAATTGGAGAAAATAATGTTTTTGAAAAAATCAGTTAGTTTTTGATGTACTTTCACTAAATAGTGGACACATTTCCAGTGAACGCCGGTTTCAAGATCATCGAATTCATCCAAACAACAGTTACCTTCGCTGCCAGCTTTCTCCTCGCCGACATGATGTTTGAACTGTATGATTTTTCTGCTGATTATCAGCTCGTTTTCTAATGAATGTTTGTATTGAGTGATCAAAACTGTAAATAAATAAATAAATAAAAAACCAATTAAACAGGAAAAAGAAAAATATACGAAAATAATTTATTCATTTAAGTAAATTTAAACTTCTATTAAATGCTGTATACATCAGTATTCTGCAATATGGTTGTTTCTCATAACGCCAGTTATTGAGAACTGGAAAAAAGTAAGAAGAAAACCTATCAATGAGATTGGCTTAATATTTTTTTGCTTAAATTATCAATTAGAAAAGTGACTAACTATTCGCAAACTGATTGTCCGCTTCATTTTGGATAATTATGTAATTAATCAAGAAGAATATTGGAAAGAATCTTAATTTTCATATCCATATAGAGAATGGAAAGTGCATATTCAGAAAAATAACCATATTGTTATATAAATTCATTATTCAGCACTGTAGATGTTCTATAAAAACTCTAAAATTATTTCTCAAAATACAATTTTATTTTACTTTTAAAGTGTCCCTTTTTTGTATAGAAATAAATACCAAAAAGAAAATTCAATCCAATTCAAATACTTTCTTGCAAGAACAGTTAAAACGCATTTATTATCGCCGTAAAAAAGTTCCGACATTTTTTCGAGCCCGCGAAAATCGGATTTGAATTTAGAGGCTCCTTATTTTTTCTTCTGAATTTTCAGAATTGAACTGGATTAAAAGAACAAAATTGTATTAATCGTGAATTTTTTTACACGTTTCTTCGAATGTTTAAATATATCAATTTGCGTCATTTATTTTTTTTTTCGTTTCTTCTGATAAAAATATATCGCGCATAGCAAATGCGCTGATGAAATGGGCGGAGCCTCTACATTCAAATCCCGATTTTCGCGGGCTCGAAAAAATGTCGGAACTTTTTTACGGCGATAATAGAATGCTCCATAGTTTCCTGTACTACTGTCTTATTTTTCTTCCTTTTTTCGATATTTTTTCGTTAAAAATTGTTATTTCGAGCATGCATATACCTTTCTTACCGTAATGGCGAGAGATGAGCCACTTTCAGAATATGAAATAGGAAAAATTCAAGCAAGTTGGGGGGTTGATCTTTCCCATTGTCAAATCTCTATCGATTTTATTACTAACTATTTCAAAGGTCCAGTAAATTACAAAAAAACGAGACGGTTCATGTAAATGATTTAACGTGTATGAGAAAATTTGCATACCATCATCAGGGATGAAAAAAGAATCAATTGCGACGGCTCTGATGGTTTTCGTTGCTATTGGCACGACGTCAGTAAAGAAAATATACGCTTTTCTCGTGGAATTTTCGATTTGGGCCGGTTTTTTTAAATATATATATATATACAGTACCGGCCAAAAAGATATTCGCAAACAGTTTTTCGAGCATAACTTTTCTGAAACTTCCCGGATCGTTTTGATATTTTGAGACAAAATTTAAAACGGTATAAGAAGTTGATTCAACAACAAGAATAATCAAATTTTCAAAAATTTGAAAAAATATCGAAAAATTTATGAAAATGGCAAAAAACTGTAAAATGGAACTTTGACTTTTGAGATCTAGGAAAGACCGGTAAATGAAAAACTACAATAAAACATGACTAAAATAGTTGTAATACTTCGTTGGGTAGCCTTTGGCGTCGATGACCGCCTGACATCTTCTTGGCATCGAGTCGAGAAGGGTGTCGATAACAGACAGGGGGATGGCCTTCCAGACAGATTGGAGTTGATCGAATTTCTGATTGGCATTCGATGTACGGACCCCTCTAAGTTGTCTCTCGACATGCTCCCAGATGTGTTCGATCGGATTCAAGTCAAGAGAATGATTGGGAAAGTCCAGAAGATCCACGTGGCGGCGTCGGAACCAGTCCTTGATGTGCTTCGAGGTGTGTTTCGGGTCGTTATTCTGCTGAAAAACGAACGCCCGGCCCACATTAAACCGTGCCCAGGGTCTCATTGTGTTTTAAAAGATGTCTTCTTACACAAATCAATCCATGATGCCTGTAATTCTTCTCAGGAGGCTGATTGAAGTCCCCGAGAAACGTAGCGTAGCATGGGCCAGAGCTCATCTTCACTGGGGACGCCAGGATTGGGCTAATCACGTGTTCGGTGACGAATCCAAGTATAATCTGTTTGGTACTGACGGTATCAAATGGATTCGCCGTCCGGTTGAATGTCGGTTCAATCCCAGCTACCAGCTCCAAACCGAGGTGGTTTGGAGCTGTTTCTCTGGGACTTCAATCGGCCCCTGAGAAGAATTACGGGCATCATGGATCGACTTGTGTAAGAAGACATCTTTTAAAACACAATGAGACCCTGGGCACGGTTTAATGTGGGCCGGGCGTTCGTTTTTCAGCAGAATAACGACCCGAAACACACCTCGAAGCACATCAAGGACTGGTTCCGACGCCGCCACGTGGATCTTCTGGACTTTCCCAATCATTCTCTTGACTTGAATCCGATCGAACACATCTGGGAGCATGTCGAGAGACAACTTAGAGGGGTCCGTACATCGAATGCCAATCAGAAATTCGATCAACTCCAATCTGTCTGGAAGGCCATCCCCCTGTCTGTTATCGACACCCTTCTCGACTCGATGCCAAGAAGATGTCAGGCGGTCATCGACGCCAAAGGCTACCCAACGAAGTATTAAAACTATTTTAGTCATGTTTTATTGTAGTTTTTCATTTACCGGTCTTTCCTAGATCTCAAAAGTCAAAGTTCCATTTTACAGTTTTTTGCCATTTTCATAAATTTTTCGATATTTTTTCAAATTTTTGAAAATTTGATTATTCTTGTTGTTGAATCAACTTCTTATACCGTTTTAAATTGTGTCTCAAAATATCAAAACGATCCGGGAAGTTTCAGAAAAGTTATGCTCGAAAAACTGTTTGCGAATATCTTTTTGGCCGATACTGTATATATATATATTATTAATATACTATACAGTAATAAATGGATATTTAAGAAAGAAGTTTTCTCCATTTCCCATCTCTGTGACCACAATTAAGCCTTCACTCCTCCCCTCTTTGTACGGGAGGTGGAGAGCCGTGGCTAAATTTTACAGACACGGAGCCTAGAGTCCACTGAGCCACTGAGTCCCTGTGCGCGGGGTGGGACGGCGAGTCCGAATGTTAAATATTAACTGAAAATTATTAGAAAACTAAGATATCTTTATTCCAGAGCAGTACATCGAATAAAAAATGGATCATATTAAACCAGCGCTACGACGGAGCCACTGTTCATCATTCTGAAAACGACTTTTTAAAGAAAATTATTAATTTTCGGGTGTTCACCTTCAGTCGGTGGTTTCATTGTTGATCCCGGGAGACTACTTGTTGCTTTCTGATTGAACTTCTTGATTCTTGCAATTATTTCATCCGTATTGCTGCCAGGATTCAATTTTGCTTTGATGAGCCAGTTGGTAGCCAAATACAATGAAACGTACTGAGGAAATGAGTCGACAGACTGTGGACGTTGTTCTCTAATTGTGCGAACGATTTCACTGATCTGAAAAAGGCAATTTCCGCTATCCTCAAGCAGTTTCTCTAAATTAAAAGGTTCCATGAGATGAGCACACCTTTGGCTCTTTTCCTTTTGTCAGTTGATCGACCACGACAGCCAAAGTGAGAAGCGCTGCGTTTCGACCAGCTCCATTGACAGAAGCAATGATTGTTGGCGAAAATCCATGTTCGTTCTTCGCAATTTGTTGAGCTGCTCTGATCTGACCGCTAAAGCGATCGGGTCCCGACAAGGGCTTCCAATAAGTGTGCAAATAGACACTGCACATGACCGAGTTAGAGCATCCTTCTGGAAGAAGTTCAACAACATACATGTCAGGCTTCGATGGATCCTTCTTCTCGACCTTGCGAGTATTGATGAAAAACCCATTGGCATAGAGATAGGCACCCGATTGCTGAGAGAACAGCTGATCCATAGACGAATTTTTGAGCTCATCCGATCTCGCAATAATATGCACTGATTGGCATTGCTCATGGAACACTACTCTCCAAAACTCTTCCACAGCATCTACTATCTCGCACTGCGGCAACTGTACAAGATAGACCATTGGAGAAAACTGAAATCAGCGCATGTTGTCAAATATACCATGAGTTATACTCATTTGACAAGTTGAAAGTACCTTGACGCTCCTTAGAGTTTTGCCCTCAAAACTAGAGCATCAAGTCTTTCTTATTTTACTAAAACTTTCCCGTATTATACAATAATTACATCAACAACAACTCCATTCCCTTTCCGTTGTAAAAACCTTTATTTAAATTCCCGCGTGCGCACCTGCACTAGCGCCGCGTGCGCGTCGCGTGTCAAAACAACATATTCGAAATTCATGGCGATGTGTTAGTCAGTCTGTTTTTAAGTTAGGCCGCTGACTTTTTGACTTTTTACAGAGATTTACTGCGGTTTCAACATTCCCTTACAATTAGAACTTCCCTGAATATCGAGTCGTTTGTTTCCAGAAGAAACAACGCCCAACATTCGCCGAAGAATTCCCCTAGATTCTTCAATGCCTCAGCGCACCCTTTTCTGTGGTTTTTCCCCCTTTGCAACTTCTCGAAGATTCCAACAACGCCCGCCTTGGGGGATTTTTCCACACATCTTTTGATAATAATTTTGCATAAATATTTTTGTCCATTTATTTATTATTTTGCTCGAATAAATGGATTCTTTAGCACATACCGTTTTATGTTACTAGCACCGCTTATCACTTACGCGTTTCCGTTGTTCTCCCGAATGCGTTACATTCGCATTCCGTCGGCAAAGCCACGAGGCTTCCGACCCTCTATTTTCTGTGACTTCTCCGCAGCTCATAGCTCTCGTATTTCAGTCAACTTACATTGGGTACGTTAATCTTGGAGCCGTTGATATAATCGCTTTTACACATTTGAACAATCACGCGATTATCGTCGTAGCACTTGTAATCCGTATTCCGATTGCGTGAAGCATGAGCCGACCAGAATTGACACCGCTCTACTTGAACTGTGATCTTCTGGATCTCATCGTATTCGTCTTTCATGTTAACAGAGTTCAGAGATTTCGAGAACTTGCTCGCCGCATCCTCGCCCGACCATTTTTCCTTTTTCTTCTGTTTATCTTTTTCTTTTTCTTCTCCAATTGTCTTTTCATACGCTGTGTTCATAGTAGACTTGCTCTTCTTTACACCGCCGATTAGTGATCCGCCGTCCGATTTGGCAGCCTTCTTATCAACACTCGCCTTACTCTGATTCTTTTTCGGAGGAGCTGCTTTTGGCTTCGCGGTTTTCTCTTCGACTTCTCTCGTTCCTCTGCGTTTATTGTTGGTTGGCTTTGTATTCGCTGACTTTTTAACCCCTTGAGTTTTGTTTCTGAAATTGAACTCCGTTTTCGGCGCTTTTTCGACTTTTTTTTGAGGATTTAGTGATTTTTTTTGTTCAATTGCTTGTTGTTATTGTTAAAATATTTGTAAGTTTTTTTTTTCACGCGGGGCGCTTACTCGTGGCGCGAAAACTACGATTCGATCTGAAAATCCGGAGCTCCGCGCCCCTTCCTTCCCTTTCTTTCTTTCCGACGCGCGGAAAAATATGCAGCAGTGGTCAAGGTGGGAAGAGGGAGGAATGGGAGTCTTCGAAGTGTAGGTTCGGTTCCGCTCCACTGCAATTTTTTTCCTTTTCTGATTTTGCTCTCTTTTTTAAGTTTTACTCGTCTAGTATTTAAAGTATTTAAATAGTCTAGTATTACTCGAATTTATCTGATAACATTTTCAGAAAAAAAACAATTTTTTCATAGGTTTTAGCTCAATATTCTCAGCGATGTCTACCGGTGAAACAGCGGAGGAATGCTGTTAGAGAATCCATCAAAATGCCTTCAAAGCAGCTTCCATCTTGCAGCTGCTTCGTGAGACTCTCCACGCCTCATCGCCGATCCCTCCTGTTTCACAGGTAGATTTACAGTCACTTACGTCATTTTGAAATCTATCTCAAAGATCTTTTTTCATCCACGAGTATACTGGAAGCAGAATGATCGAAAGTTTTTGAGATTACGATTACACGCAACGTTTTGAAATAAAAGAACTGAAGTTTCGACGGAAATTCAATTGGAGTTTTCTTGAAAAACGTGTAATAATACTGATTTATTTCATTGAAAGCTGAATTCTCTTAAATTTTATAGAAATGATCAAATCAAAGAATATTCTGGAACTGCTTCATTTTTCAGAATTTCAAGTTTTCATGCACTGAGAAATAACTGATTTTGGTGTAAAACTTTTATGATTATCAACGCACGGAGACATCAGGGGACTTCTGAATTGTCAAAATGCCCGTTTCGGACAATCCTGCTGAAACATTTGAATAGGAAGAAGACGCAGTTACCGTAAAAACTCAAATAGTGTTGCATGCAATACTATTGTTCAAGCTTGTCTCCGCGAGGCAATACTATTAGGGGCGCAAATCAATAAGGGGTGCAATACTATTGTTCAAAAGCTATTTTTCTCGTTGTTTTTTCCTGTCGACTTCTCAAAACAATAAGAATTTATTACGATTTTCAAAAAAAGTTTCAGTCCGAAATGGCAAGTCTTTCAGTAAGAAAACGGCAAGAGTTCCAATCAAAAAACAACACAATTTTGAAAAAAATCGAAGCAAAAAGCAAACAAAAATTATGAAATAATATCAATGTCGAATTCGTCTTAATCTTCACTTTCTTCGTTTTCTTCGCCTTGTAAGTCAATGTCACCAATGCGATCGACAACTGAACCTAAAAACAATGACTGGACAGCTTCTTCGCTTTTTCGTTTCATCAGTTCCAATCCCAATGCCTTCGTCTTTGAAACAATGAATCTTGCAATCTTCGGATCGGTCCATAGCATTCTTCAACCCACATCCGGTGAAAGATTATTTGATCAAAGATTCTGATAGCTGTTTCCAAGCGTCCAAAATCCATTGTAGGTAAATTTCCATTGTGGAGGAGGACGCATGTTTCCTGAGTCTGTGTACGACTTGACTCCATGAATCATCCATCTCTCATACTTTTAAACAGACTAAACAAACACATCTGATGCCTATAATTGAAATTCTGTTGGAATGCTAGAAATTCAACGTCTACGTCTTGAATGAATTTAGTGGTTCCTCCAGGAATCACAGCCATATCAACACGTAGGATTTACATCACTTTCTTGGTGTCCGAAAAACATTTAAAAATTCAAAATTCATATAATCAAACAAAAAAAAGAAGAAACAATTAAAAAATGATGAAATAAGAAAAAATAACAAATCTAAATTGGTTTGATCTCTTTTCACTATTGAAACGCGTATGGGTGGTTTACAGTTCTCAAACCTCAATCTTCGATTTTAAAAAATCTGTCGTGGCGCCGATTGTGTCATCACAAAGGGGCAGGACAATTAGGGAGGCAATACTATAAGGGGCGCAAATCAATTAGGGGTGCAAATCTATTAGAGGTTTTACGGTAACTGCATATATGCTGAGCTTGAGCTATACTTGTTGAAAAGGGGATCCTCTAATAGAAGGTTAAAGAGTTGCTCACAGTGTGTGTTTTCGATCCCGGTTCGGTGAATTTATCGATTCTTAGTTCCGAAAAAAGAACTGATTAAGTACCGATTAAAAATCAGTACTTTGGAATCGAAAAAAATCGATTAATAATCGAAACGATTCTTTACCGATTCTTTTTTGATTCTAAGTCATCGAACAAGAATCGGTTAAAGAATCGAAATTTTAAAGAATCGATACCACATTTTTCGATTATTTTTCGATTCTTTACCGATTCCGGCTAAACCACTCACACAAGCGTAATTTCGGAGTGTCGTTGCTCGCTTTAAAACCGCGAAAAAATGCCTTTTGAAACAAAAAACGAAAAGGCAAATAAAAAAATATCTTTGAAAGCGAGCAACGACACTCCGAAGTTACGCTTGAGTGAGTGGTTTAGCGGGAATCGGTAAAGAATCGAAACTCGAAAGAATCGATTATTTTTAACCGGAATCGTTTCGATTCTTTACCGATTTTACCCAAGAATCGATATGGTAAAATCGAAAGACACACACTGGTTGCTCATAGTTGTTGTTGGCCACCCAATCCCCCACTTTCAAGTGGTTTTATGGTGCTGGCTCAAGTTCACGCTAGAAGCCGTAAAGTGTACTGAACCGCACATCACGGTCAGCGCAAATGTGATGAATTAAATCTAGTTTTTCCTGAGCCACTGCCACATTGCACACCGAGCTCTGTGGCTTGTCAGTTCGATTCAGTGAGACTATACGAACAATGTCGGGGAGCGTGGTGAGCCCAGTATTGGCTCGACGACCGCAAGAGGAGAGCTTCATCAATTATTATGTAATGGGACATGGAAAGTACCATTTTCCGGATTTCAGTGTTTGGAACTAGTTTTACGGTATCCTGGAAGCTCCTCCTACTGTCATAATTGTTGCATTCCATACATGCATTAGTTGATCTACCTAGTTTCGATCTACCCCAAGCATCGCTTAGTCCCGCTTATTGATCCATTTCTATTGTCGTCATGCGCGACAGAGTTGGGCGGAATCGGATTTTGGGAACTCGGAATCCGGAAAATGGAAAACGGAAAAAAGATTTTCACGGAATCTGGAATCCGGAATCCGGAAATCCGCCCTTCTCTGATGCGCGCATAAGAGATCGCGTTATCACCACTATTTACAGGGTGCGGAATAAATAATAGGATGAGATTTTGCGGCAGGTCTGGCGCCGGTACACCGCTCCCACACCGTGATTTTTCTTTGTGACTCGCTTCCAACGTCTTGGGACAAGCCTAGATGTGGTCGTCGCTCTACTGTTACGACTCCTGAAGCTTCGATGATTCGCAGAAATGCAGCAATGTGCATGAGAACGATGTCTAATGAGATGGATATGAGTGAAAAGTCTATGAGAAGAATCATCAAAAACAAGCTTTTTCGAATCCAAAAGGCTGCAGTGGCGGAATCTGTGCAAACGGCAAAACTCCGCTCATTTTTGTGAATCCTGGAGTCCAAGTGAACCAAATTTATTACAGAGAACGCATTTTGGTGGCTGTTGTATTTCCCTGGACCAGGAATCACTTTGATGTAAAATTCCTGGTTCTTCCAACAGGACTAAGCTCCAGCTCATCGCGCCAAAACAGCGCAACAATGGTGCAAGAAAAATTTCCCCGAGTTCATCGCTTCTGCAGAATGACCTGCTTCTTCGTCGGATTTGAATCTAATGGACTATGCCGTTTGGGGGATACTCGACCAAGATGGTTTCCACGAAAATCTCAGGTTGGGAGCCCTAAAGATTGCGCTTCTGAAGGCCTGGGACGATCTTGACGTCAACTACCTGAGTGCAGTGCTCGACTCCTACCCGAAGAGATTGAGAGCTGTGGTGAAGGGGAAAGGAAGAAGATTCGAAAATTGTTAATTTTATTTGTTTTTACATTGTTTGAGTAAACTTTTATCCAAATTTCATATTGATTCCACATTTTTTGCAAAAGTTATGGCGTTTCAAACCCATCTTATTATTTATGCCGCATCCTGTAAGACTATAATTCTCTGATTCCGGCGGCTTATTTATGTTCTTGTATGCTTTCCTAACTTTATTCTGAAAATAAATTTATCTATTATTCCTCTGTTGCGTTCTAGCGTCTTTTTGGAATATGATTAGTTTATTGCTGCGGTAGCAATTAGACAGTAGAACAATAGAATTAAAGAGAATATAGGGAATATAGAATAATATAGTCGTGGGCAGAGACGTGATGATAAATAATAATGAACTAAGGTACTCCTAAAACTGAGGGTATATATAGGATAATTCTTAGGCGGGACAGAAGGGATACATACGAAGGGGGGAAACGCGACAAACGTATTTTGGCGGGGGTCACGGGTAGGTCAATACGTTACACGTTGTTTATACGACTGTCGTCGTAACATCTCCCTCGATGAGCTGAAGCCTTACTGGTAAGACTTGTACCGTGGATCCACATTCAATCGAGTTGGTGCTTTGGTGTTTCTTGCTGAACGACGGAGCTGTTGTTGTGCGGATGGTGCTGTTGTCAACCCAGAAGATGCAGCTGCTGAAGTTGAGGGCGACGGTGCGACTGGTGCAGATGATACCAATGTTGGAACCGATTCATGTTGGAACCGAGGGGGGAAACGCGACAAACGTATTTTGGCGGGGGTCACGGGTAGGTCAATACGTTACACGTTGTTTATACGACTGTCGTCGTAACATCCTCGAATTTCAAAATAACGAAAGACAGAACAATAATCCAGCGCAGGGAGCATGGGAGAGCAAGCATGGAAACACTGAGCGCTTTGTCGGAAATGGCCAGAAATTGTGCTGGCTTTGGGCTGACTTTGGACAGCGGTTCCCTTAAATTATGTGAGTGGATAAAGTAGATAAACATTCTGAAAATTTGCCAACGTTGCGTACACTCACGTGAAATGACATGGATCGGATTTTTATTTATACTGCGTTGTTGTCCAAACATTCACTTTTTCTTGGAAAAAACCAAAAATGCGCAAGGTTTCTGCTGTTTTCTGTATTCTTAACTTGTTTCTGGTCACCGCTCAAAACAGCACAATAGATGAATTCGAAATCTTTAAAATGATGTACGAAGCGCAATACAAATTTCGGAGAGGTGAGTGAGTTGCAGTGTGTCGTTTCGAAAAATGCGTTTTTCGAAAAATTTCTGAAAAATTCTCGAGAAATTTTCGAAAATTTCTAGAGAAATCGCGAAAAATGATTTGAATGGTAATACGATAAACAGCGCGTTGCGTTATTTCGGAGTGTTATTATTATTATTTTTTATTTTTTTTTATCGAAATTTTTTTTCGAAAAATTCTTGAAAAATTCTCGAGAAATCAACGAGAAACATTTCTCGAAATGCTTTCGAAACGACACATTGGTGAGTTGTAAGGAAACGGAGCAGACGTGAAACTGAGTATTTTAAAGCAAAGTTTGCGAAGGTTAGGAGAGATTTCGAAGTGGATTGGGAAAAATGCGATGATGAATATGTATCGCCAGGTGAGAGACGGAAGATTATTTTTGCGCTCCGTTCTTTTCTCCGCCACTCCATTGTTTGCAGCATGTTGTCTGTGGTCTGAGAAGAGGAAATTCGGAAGGACGACGTCTCGTTGTGTTAACATAAAAGGAGATGTGATTCTGGAAAACGACATTGATGCGAAATATTTTCAGGTACGCATTCAAAGGCACGCTCTTATATGGAAATGTTTCGATATCTCTCCCCTAGAATTCTTATATATTTTGGAAAAAAATATTATCCATCCGCGAAGACGTGATTTTTTGTTTAAAGGCGCTGTTTGGGTCTCGTTAGGGGATAGCGCGTTAAATTGTAAGAAAACAATTTTTCTTACAATTTAATGCACTATCCCCTAACGAGACCCAAACAGCGCCTTTAAACAAAAAATCACGTCCTCGCGGATGGATAATAGCCCTCTAGCCTACTAGTTAATTTCCGGCGCTATCTTAGTTGGGGGGGGGGGGTCAATTGCTTTTTGACTTTTTTGGAGGTTTTAGTGATTTTTTTTGTTCGATATGAAACTTGGGCAGAAGACAAATCCGGAAAAAATTAAAGAAAAACTTGAAATAAATAAAAGTTACTGTATGCGCGGGGCGTGATGTACCGGCGCCCAGTAATTTATTCCACACCCTCTAAGCACTTGTTAGATTCACGCGTAACATTTTCAAAGTTTCTAGAGTCTTCTCGACATCCAAAATATCCAGGGAAGTCTTGTTTTGAGAAACACGACACTCATTGCATTTGGCCTTCCGGAACTTTTGAAAATTGGCTTCTCTGGGGCAATTTTTTTAATTTTCTAAAAATTAAGAAAAATATTTTATTTTATCTATTTGAGTACATATAGAACATAAAATAACTTTATCACAGTCTCCCGAGACGCGATATTAACAGATTGGCATTTTCTCAACTTGCGAGAACTGAAAGTGTTTATATTTTGATAATTTCTAGATTTATATTGAGAGCTCGTGTACATGCTCAGTTATATTATATATGCAACATTTCAAGACCTTCAATTTAATCTAATAACCACTCAGATATCTGAAAAATGAACAAAGTTGTGACCGATCCAAGTGAGGATACCCAATTTTCAAAAACTGATTTCATGAACCTGAAAATGGTGGTTCACTAGTCTGCCGGAGTACTTTTTATTCCCAAAATATTTAAGAATTCTAGGAGGGGGGGAATGGGGTCAAAACACTTCCTTGTTAGATTCTCGTTTAATATTTTCAAAGTTTCTAGAGTCTTCTCGACATCCAAAATATCCAGGGAAGTCTTGTTTTGAGAAACACGACACTCATTGCATTTGGCCTTCCGGAACTTTTGAAAATTGGCTTCTCTGGGCCAATGAGCACGAATCGTACGGAAGCGACGTTGATAATTGAGAATAACGTCTACTTGAGTCGATTGAAGCTTCGAAAAATTGAGAGAATTGTGAAGCATGAGGTTTATCATTTTCCGTAATTATGAATTTGATGCCGCGTTCAAAGTTGATTTCCAGAAGAAATTTCCTGGAAAAACGCTGCCATTTTTTTCCAGTTTTTCCGAACGAATTTGTATTGTTTTCGTCTTTTCCCATTACGTCTTCAACGATTTCTCCATCAGCATTCATTATTTTAGGCAAAATATTCAGAAATAACAGCCAAATATAGCAAAAAAAAAGTTTTAAAAACCTGATAAAAATGCGTTAAAAAGAGCCGTAAATCGTGCGACGGTCGGTGGTCTCGAAGGGAAGAGACAAACTGAAAATTTCTCCTGGAAAAATGCTGTAAAAAGCTGCCATTTTTTTCAGATTTTCCGGAAATTGTCGCAATGAGTGTTACCGTAGTTTGCCTCTTCCCTTCGAGACCACCGACCGTCGCACGATTTACGCAATTTTTTCAAGTTTTTTTTAAACTTTTCTTCGCTATATTCGCCTATTTTTTCTGAATATTTCGCCACAAATAATGGATTCTGACGGAGAAATTGTTGAAGACGTGATAAGAAAAGACGAAAACAAAAAAAAAATCGATACTCCAGATAATCCAAAGTTTTCAAGTAATAAGTATGAAACTTTTAAGATGGTCAGAAATAATTCTTTCTGTTTTAAATTGCTTAATTCAGCTTAATTACTTGTCGGTTTAAGGAGAAATATTCAGAAAAAACAGCCGAATAAAGCGAAAAAAAGTTTAAAAAATTACGTAAATCGTGCGACTTTTGGTGGTCTCGAAGGGAAGAGGCAAACTATGGTAACAATCGTTGCGACAGTTTCCAGAAAATCTGGAAAAACCGGCAGCGTTTTTCCAGGAAATTTCTCCTGGAAATCAACTTTGAACGCGGCATGAAAAAATCTCGTAAAAGCCCTTTCTCATCGCATGGAGCACTCGAAAGTAGCTCGACGCGAGAGGAGCAGATTTTTGTAGAATATTTGTAATTGTTTCAGTCTCAAAAATATATAAAAATTAGCGAAAATCCACGACTACTCATTGACGTAAAACAGTACGGAATATTACAAAGAGCTACTTCTCATAGTGATGATCTGAAAGATTTTAAACCACCGACTGGTATGTCTTAACTTTATTATTTCTTTTATTTAACCGAAATATTTTATCCATGTCAACTTTCAGATCGATACGTTCGATCACTTTGGATTGAACTATGGCCCTATTTTCTTTTCGGTGTTATGATAATCGTTGTGTTCACTCATCATTTCATAATGTTGGAAGTCAACGAGAGTCGAGTGATGGTATTCCTTCGAATTCGGAAAACTTTTCTGAAATTTTGTGCACAAAAATGTCAAATGCGACTTATGGATCTTAACATGTGCTCTCTTGAGCAGGTCTTAAGAGTCTTGACTCAAGAGTCAAGAGTTGTCAACTGGCTTTTAATTACGGAGACAACTTTGAGATGTAAAAACTTGTAAAGTAAAAAAGCGAAAAAGCTGAAAATCAACAGATAATTGTTAACGCTTTTTTCTAAAGGTTTCTGTTTTAGAGAAAAGAGCAAGAAATGGTGGAGTGTATGAATAATATGAGAGATGCCACGTTGGCTTCAGAAGTTTTGTAGGTCTACATAAAGTGAAATTTGTTGAAATGATATGAGTTTTCAGAATCCAAACGCCGAGCGATATTACGCTAGAGGTGAGCTTACCTCTAACACATTTCGGTTTGTATGCGTTCTGAAAATCTTAATTTCAGTTCGACAAAGATGTCCTTCACTTGTGCACTGATCAGGCTGAATTGAAGAAACAGATTGAGAAGCTGTTGAATGCGGATATGAAGGCGTTCAAGGACACGTTCTTATCGGAAGAATTTTCAGCCAGGGAGGATAACTTCAACTTTTGAATTGACGATGGTTTTATGTTGAAAAAACTAATTTATTGGTCATTTCTAATAATAACTGTAATATTGATAATGAATTCGAAACGGTATCTAGTTTTTGAGAAAGTTTTGAAACAAAAGCTTCAGACGCTCCTTTGGAACAGCTTCCATTTTTTTAGACAAGAGAAAAGTCAAAATGGAAAATGAAGCCATTTGAGCCCGCAATATACTCCAAAATGTTCGACGCCCTAGCCTAAACCGGTTGCCGGCAGATATGTCGTCTTAGTAACGCTAACTATTTGTACATCTGATTGCTTCAAAATAGTTCAGTATGCGCTGGGCTTGGGCATGACTAAATGTGTTATTTGTGTTACCTTCTAGTTATTTTCATTTCAGAATCCAGAATTCTAGTTTTTATAATAAAAAATAAGGAAAAATGGCTTATTCTTAAATGAAATGCCTGCCGTAGCTGTGAAAGATTTGTCAATTTGTACTACACGGAACTCCACATAATTATACGACACTCCTAATAATTCCGGAAAACTCGAAAACTAGTGACGATAGAAAGCTTGAGTCCTTTGAGAAAATAAAAAAAATTGAAACGAGTTAGGAGGACCAGAAAGGAAGGAAATATTGAAATAATCGACGAAAATTTAAAAAAAAATCCACATAATACGCCAGACCCTTGAAAATGAATGAAACATTGAAAAATAAAAACATCAAATGAAATTGAATAATCGATGGATCGACGTCGACCACTACTGCGGGTTTTTTTATTCACAAGAATCTATAAAAAAGGTAAAAATCGATTAAGGGACTTCACAAATCCACAATCAGACGGATATCCTGTAAGACTATAATTCTCGGATTCCGGCGGCTTACTTATGTTCTTGTATGCTTTCCTAAGTTTATTCTGAAAGTAAATTTATCTATTATTCCTCGAATTTCAAAATAACGAAAAACTGAACAATAATCCAGCGCAGGGAGCATGGGAGAGCAAGCATGGAAACACTGAGCGCTTTGTCGGAAATGGGAAGATGCAATTGCACAGTTTGCGCTGGCTTTAGGCTATCTTTGGACAGCTGGGTCCTTAAATTGTGTGAGTGGTTAAAGTGGATAAAGATTCTGAAAATTTGCCAACGTTGCGTGCGCTCACGTGACCAGTGAAATGACGTGGATCGCATTTTGATTTATACTGCGATGTAGTCCAAATGTTCATTATTTCTTGAAAAATACCAAAAATGAGCAAGGTTTCTACTGTTTTCTGTATTCTTAATTTGTTTCTGGTCACCGCTCAAAACAGCGCATTAACTGGAATCAATGAGAGCATCTTTAAAATGATGTACGAAGCGCAATACAAATTTCGGAAAGGTGAGTGAGTTTTAAGGAAACGGAGCAGACCTGAAACTGGGTATTTTAAAGCAAAGTTTGAGAAGGTTACGAGAGATTTCGACGTGGATTGGGAAAAATGCGATGATGAATATGTATCGCCAGGTGAGAGAC
This sequence comes from Caenorhabditis inopinata, assembly GCA_003052745.1. Classification (NCBI taxonomy): domain Eukaryota; kingdom Metazoa; phylum Nematoda; class Chromadorea; order Rhabditida; family Rhabditidae; genus Caenorhabditis; species Caenorhabditis inopinata. Next base: position 19,710,256 of record AP018154.1, read on the forward strand.
GGAAGATTATTTTTGCGCTCCGTTCTTTTCTCCGCCACTCCATTGTTTGCAGCATGTTGTCTGTGGTCTGAGAAGAGGAAATTCGGACGGACGACGTCTCGTTGTGTTAACATAAAAGGAGATGTGATTCTGGAAAACGACATTGATGCGAAATATTTTCAGGTGCGTATTCAACGGCACGCTCTTATATGGAAATGTTTCGATATGTCTCCCCTAGAATTCTTATATATTTTGGAAATAAATAGCACTCTAGCAGACTAGTGAATTTCCGGCGCTATCTTTGTTGGGGGGGGGGGGGTCAATGGTTGGTCGCCTTTTTTGGAGGTTTTAATGAATTTTTTTGTTCAATTGTTTGTGTAAGTTTTTTTTTCGCGCGTGGCGCTTACTCATGGCGCGAAAACTATGATTCGATCTGAAAATTCGGAGCTCCGCGTCCTTTCCTCGCCCCCTTCCTGGAAATCTTGGAAGTGAGGGTTCGGTTCCGCTACAAAGAAACCCTTTTTTGCATTTCTGATTTTGCTTTTTTAAAAATAAAAATTAAATTTGAATAAGAATTTACATCTTTGCAGCCGCCCGATTTTCAGTTTCATAGTCTTTAGAAATAAGTTTTTTGAAAATTGGGTATCCTCAATTGGATCGGTCACAACTTTGTTCATTTTTAAGATATCTAAGTGGTTATTAGCTTAAATTGAAGATCCTGAAACGTTACACAAATAAATCAAAAAATCCACAAAAGAATCCACAAAAAAGAAAAAATAATAATAATTCAAAGGGCGATCTGAGCCTATTGACGATCAGAGGTGGCTAATTCGCCACTTATAGATAGAATTTTTAGAAAATTTTCTAAAAATTAAGAATAATATTTCAATTTATCTATTTGAGTACACATAGAACATAGAATACCTTGATCACAGTCTCCCGACACTCGATATTCACGGAATGGCATTTTCTCAACTTGAGAGAACAGAGAGTCTCTATATTTTGATAATTTCTAAATTTATATCGAGAGCTCGCGTACATGCTCAGTTATAATATATATGCAAAGTTTCAAGACCTTTAATTTAAGCTAAGAACCACTCAGGTATTTGAAAAATGAAACAAGTTGTGGTCGATCCAACGAGGATACCCAATTTTCAAAAACTGATATCTAGAAAGTGTGAATCTGAAAATGAGGGTTCACTGGTCTGCCGGAGTGTTATATATTCTCAAAATATCTAAGAATTCTAAAGAAGGGAGAAGAAGATATCGAAGCACTTCTTTGTTTCAAGTTTTTGAACCAAAATTCTTGAAATAGCATCAAAGCCGAAACGTCGGATTATTACAGGATGCGGCATAAATAATAGGATGGGTTTAAAACGTCGTAAATTTTGCAAAAAAAGTGGAATCGATATGAAACTTGGGCAGAAGACAAATCCGGAAAAAATTAAAGAAAAACTTGAAATAAATAAAAGTTACTGTATGCGCGGGGCGTGATGTACCGGCGCCCAGTAATTTATTCCACACCCTCTAAGCACTTCCTTGTTAGATTCACGCGTAACATTTTCAAAGTTTCTAGAGTCTTCTCGACATCCAAAATATCCAGGGAAGTCTTGTTCTGAGAAACACGACACTCATTGCATTTGGCCTTCCGGAACTTTTGAAAATTGGCTTCTCTGGGGCAATTTTTTTTAATTTTCTAAAAATTAAGAAAAATATTTTATTTTATCTATTTGAGTACATATAGAACATAAAATAACTTTATCACAGTCTCCCGAGACGCGATATTAACAGATTGGCATTTTCTCAACTTGTGAGAACTGACAGTGTTTATATTTTGATAATTTCTAGATTTATATTGAGAGCTCGTGTATATGCTTTATTATATTATATATGCAACATTTCAAGACCTTCAATTTAAGCTAAGAACCACTCAGGTATTTGAAAAATGAACCAAGTTGTGGTCGATCCAAGTGAGGATACCCAATTTTCAAAAACTGATTTCTAAAAACTGTGAAACTGAAAATGAGGGTTCACTAGTCTGCCGGAGTACTTTTTATTCCCAAAATATTTAAGAATTCTAGGAGGGGGGGATGGGTCAAAACACTTCCTTGTTAGATTCTCGTTTAATATTTTCAAAGTTTCTAGAGTCTTCTCGACATCCAAAATATCCAGGGAAGTCTTGTTTTGAGAAACACGACACTCATTGCATTTGGCCTTCCGGAACTTTTGAAAATTGGCTTCTCTGGACCAATGAGCACGAATCGTACGGAAGCGACGTTGATAATTGAGAATAACGTCTACTTGAGTCGATTGAAGCTTCGAAAAATTGAGAGAATTGTGAAGCATGAGGTTTATCATTTTCCGTAATTATGAATTTGATGCCGCGTTCAAAGTTGATTTCCAGAAGAAATTTCCTGGAAAAATGCTGTCCAAAACTGCCCTTTTTTCCAGATTTTCCGGATGATCGATTTTTGACGAATTTGTATTGTTTTCGTCTTTTCCCATCACATCACGATTTCTCCATCAGCATTCATTATTTTAGGCGAAATATTCAGAAATAACAGTCAAATATAGCGGAAAAAAGTTTTAAAAACCTGATAAAATTGCGTTAAAAAGAGCCGTAAATCGTGCGACGGTCGGTGGTCTCGAAGGGAAAAGGCAAACTGGAAATTTCTGAGAAGTTGTTGAAGACGTGATGGGAAAAGACGAAAACAATAAAAATTCGTCAAAAATCGATAATCCGGATAATCCAAAATTTTCTATTAATAAGTATGAAACTTTTAAGAAGTTCAGAAATAATTCTTTCTGTTTTAAATTGCTTAAGTCAGCTTGATTCGGCTCAAGAAGAAATATTCAGAAATAACAGCTGAATATAGCAAAAAAAACGTTAAAATTTTTGAAAAATTGCGTTAAAAAAGAGCCGTAAATCGTGCGACACACGGTCGGTGGTCTCAAAGGGAAGAGGCAAACTACGGTAAAACTCGTTGCGACAGTTTCCGGAAAATCTGGGAAAAAATGGCAGCTTTGGACTGCGTTTTTCCAGAAAATTCCACCTGGAAATCAACTTTGAACGCGGCATGAAGAAATCTCGTAAAAGCCCTTTCTCATCGCATGGAGCACTCGAAAGTAGCTCGACGCGAGAGGAGCAGATTTTTGTAGAATATTTGTAATTGTTTCAGTCTCAAAAATATATAAAAATTAGCGAAAATCCACGACTACTCATTGACGTAAAACAGTACGGAATATTCCAAAGAGCTACTTCTCATAGTGATGATCTGAACGATTTTAAACCACCGACTGGTATGTCTTAACTTCATTATTTCTTTCATTTAACCGAAATATTTTATCCATGTCAACTTTCAGATCGATACGTTCGATCACTTTGGATTGAATTATGGCCCTATTTTCTTTTCGGTGTTATGATAATCATTGTGTTCACTCATCATTTCATAATGCTGGAAGTCAACGAGAGTCGAGTGATGGTATTCCTTCGAATTCGTAAAACTTTTCTGAAATTTTGTGCACAAAAAAGTCAAATGCGACTCATAGAGCTTAACATGTGCTCTCTTGAGCAGGTCTTAAGAGTCTTGACTCAAGAGTCAAGAGTTGTCAACTGGCTTTTGATTACGGAGACAACTTTTTGATGTAAAAACTGGTGAAGTAATAAAGCGAAAAAGCTGAAAATCAACAGATTATTTTTACCGTTTTTTTCTAAAGGTTTCTGTTTTAGAGAAAAGAGCAAGAAATGGTGGAGTGTATGAGTAATATGAGAGATGCCACGTTGGCTTCAGAACTTTTGTAGGTCTACATAAAGTGAAATTTGTTGAAATGATAAGAGTTTTCAGAATCCAAACGCCGAGCGATGTTACGCTAGAGGTGAGAGCTTGCCTCTAACACATTTTGGTTTGTATGCGTTCTGAAAATCTTAATTTCAGTTCGACAAAGATGTCCTTCACTTGTGCACTGATCAGGCTGAATTGAAGAAACAGATTGAGAAGCTGTTGAATGCGGATTTGAAGGCGTTCAAGGACACGTTCTTATCGGAAGAATTTTCAGCCAGGGAGGATAACTTCAACTTTTGAATTGACGATGGTTTTATGTTGAAAATGCCAATTTATTGGTCATTTCTAATAATAAATGTAATATTGATAATGAATCCGAAACGGCATCTAGTTTTTGAGAAATTTTGAAACAAAAGCAAAAAGCATTGGGTGCTTCTTCGGAACGGCTTCCATCTTTTATTATAGACAATAGAAAAGTCAACATTGAAAATGAAGCCATTTGAGCCCGCAATATACTCCAAAATGTTCGACGCACAAGCCTAAACCGGTTGCCGACAGATATGTCGTCTAAGTAACGCTAACTATACATCTAATCGCTTCAAAATAGTTCAGTATGCGCTGGGCTTGGGCTTGACTATGTGTGTTATTTTTGTTACCTTCTAGTTATTTTCATTTCAGAATCCAAAATTCTAGTTTTTATAATTAAGATTTGTCAATATGTACTACACGGAGCTCCACATAATCATACGACACTCCTAACAATTCCGGAAAACTCGAAAACGAGTAAGAAAAATTGAAAAAAAACTAGTTAAGGCAAGAAAAGAAGGAAATATTGAAATAATCGACGAAAAATTCAAAAAAGAATCCACATAATACGCCAGACTATTAAAAATGAATGAAAATTTGAAAAATAAAAACATCAAATGAAGTTGAATAATCGATGGATCGCCGTCGACCACTACTGCGGGTTTTTTAATGTAAAAATCGATTAAGGGACTTCACAAATCCACAATCAGTCGGATGCGCGCGAAAGAAATCTACGACGAAGAGCACATTTTTCGAGCGTCTCAAATCTCTCAGAACTATTGTCTCTGAGCATTCGTTTTTTTTTCGAGTCCAGTTTTCTGAAATAGACAATAATTTTCCAGAATGTTAATTCGAAAAACAACACAAAATTAAAGAATTGTGGTGTATGATTAGGTGGATTGAAAAAAAAATCATATTTTCTTCGTTTCTTCTGGGGTTATTCATGATGCATTTTAATGCAAAAAATGCCACTTTAATCTTATTCGCGATTGCATTTTAATACAAAAAAAAGGCATTTTTTGCATTAAAATGCTTTTCATGAATAACCCCATTCATGTTTGAATCTTTTTCGTTGGAAGTTCTACTCATGAGCAATACAAATTGATGAAAATTACGTATTTTAAGGTTTTTTTGAAAAAGTACTTACTTGCATAAAGCCGTAAAATCTTGGGGAGACGTCCTTGAATGTTCCAACAGAACGGTGCTTCTGCTCACACTGCGAAACTCAGTCAACAGTGCTGCGAGTCCAGGTTCCATCAAGAAGGAATGTCCAGACCATCCTCGCCATGGAAATCGATACCAGGAGCTTTCTAAATAAGTTTCATAATAATAATTAATTGAGGAACTAACGACGCCTGCAAATTTCCGCATTCCAGATCTTTTGTGAGCCTCTCCAACAGCTTCCCTGGAAGGTAAATGACGCTAATACTTTTGAAATCAGGGTGGCTTCATTCCCTGTGGCCCTGTGGTAAATGCGGCGCTATATTTATTTCCCATCCTGTACCTTAATAACAAAATTAAAGCCGCCTTTAGTTAGCTTAGTCGTTTTGCAAAAAAAAAACGAATTCTCATATTTTTTTTCAAAAATAATGTGCATACTCCATAGAAATAGAAGAAAATAATAATGACGTCCGTTCAAAAGAGCATCGTCATCAAACGAAGGTTTGCTACTCCGCGCAATTTCGGAATATTCGCCATGCTCAATTTTGCGGAACGCCAGTTTTTGCACGCCTTCCGTTATCGTCATACTATGCTTCTGCGATCTGGTTGAGCATTGAGCAGCTTCTTGCATTCTTCCTAATTGTTCTGATGCCGTTGAGCTCAGTGCTTCCATTCTTTTTTGCGTTGCTCCGTTATGTGGTAAGTTTTTGGAAAAAAAACATACAATATCCATTGCGTGCTTTTAAACTTTCTATTAGAAAATGCGAATTTACAGAAATCGGAAACAAAAATGATTCTAGTTTGGGGTGAGCCAGCTTCAAGTGATGACTCGATAGTGAACAGCACTCTTTCCTGGAATGAGTGCATCCGGAGTTGCTACGTTTCGCAGAGTTGCATAGTGGGTACACCTTTAATTTCTGAAATGGAAGCACAATTGTTCTCCTTTAGATGGCATGGCAATCGGATAACGCTTGCCATATGTACAATTACGATTTCATCAGCACAGTAGCACAGACAAGGGCCGAACACGGATCTATAGTAGCGTGGAAAGTAGATGCACCGGCAGGCCAGTGCCCAGTTGGAACAAATGCTCCCATATTCAACAAGCCGAATGCAACGGTACGACGGAGGGGAAATCAATGCTTCCTCCTTCACCTTATAGTATTTCAGGGGACTCTTTTCGTTGACGAAGATCCATCCTATTTTCCGATGTATATACATTATAGTATTTATTCAGTGAACGGCACATGGAAAGTTTCTTTTAGTGGTGAGAGAGCTGAAAATCTGCAGTGGAATATCGTCTTCCTTTTTTTGCAGCAAACGTCAGTTGTAGAACTATATTCACCGATATTATCAATCATCCAGATGGGACTGGATTGTGTATAAGTGTAAGATACTGAACAATACCTGTAGAGTATTAGACACCATTTGAACAGGCATTGTATACGGAGAATGACGAAAGTTTCGACTATAATTCTTCGGTCATATTGTGCAAGAACGAAACTGGATACCTAGCTGGCCTCGTTTATCCGGAAGATTTCGCATGGTCCAGAAGTATCTGTTGACAGGAAAAATTTTATAAAATCTATATTTATCAGGTCGGGCTTCGTTGCTTCAGCCTAAAATGGTGACACCTGATGTTTATGCACGAATTGATGGAATCAGAACACCGGCTTGCAGGTCTACACCTTCAACAGCTTTGTGCATGTCACCTAAGGTAAGCTTCAGTACTTGAGTTTCTAATAAATTATTTCTAAGGGATTCACATTCACTGGTCCTCCGCCACCCCATTTCAATAACTACAACTGGGTTACAAATGCTTCTGCGATGGCTACTCCTGATGACAATTGTCTTGTAATGGTGATCAAGGGAAACAATACGCCTCAAGTAGACGTGCAAAGGTGAGGATTTCTCTGAAAATCAACAAAAGAGCCTTACTTTTAGCTGCTCTTTTGGTTGGGCGAAACTTCTAATACCGAGGATGTTTTTCTGCTCAACTGAAGCTTGGAAGCTGGAAATCGCTTATTATAATTGAGTAGATTTTTGGTAAACTAACCCGTCTGATTTGATCTACATTGCATTAAAACTTTTAAACTTCGTATAGCTTGTAATTCATCTTAAATTATTTAAAACTCAGTTCAGGCCGAATATTTCTCAACGCCTGTAGCAGAAGTTCTTGTCGGGAAGTTGACTACTTTTTTTCTGGAAAATCCGATTTTTTTCGCTCCACATCTGGTTGCAAGCGTATCGATTGATCTTGTTGATTGATCGGTTCAGACCTCTAGCGATTTGTCTTCTTTGCGAGAGGCCTTCAGCTATTTTCGTATAAACTTGACAGCTCTGAGGAGATTTTTCTCAGTAATACCTGTAAATTGACAAGAATTTCAATTAAAAAGTTAAAATTGTAACTCAAAAAGAGTTTTAAAAAAGAGGAATTATATGGATCAGATTACAGCTAAAATTCTAAGAGAAAAATGACGCTATATTTATTCCCCATCCTGTAAATTATTTTTATGCAGCAAAAAAATAGGAAAAATGTTGCAGTGTTGCATGTTCATAGGTCCGTCCCTATTTTGAACTATCGGCTCAAAATTTCAAATCGATTGTTAGAAAATCTGGTTCATAGCTAGCAATTACACATGTGTTTGAAATTTAAAGACAGCGTCTGAAAATATACTCGAATTAAGAGAAAATCTTTTAAAAATGAGCCATTTTGTAACTAGTGCAGGTTAAATCAATTATAAAACAAAATACTAATACATCATAAATGCATTTTGTTTGCGTTGGGTGGTCTTGTACTCAAACTCTTGCTCTAACATGCTCAATTCGGAAAGGGATTGCTTCTTTGAGCTCTTGAGCACTTCCTTCCAGGGGAATAAATCTGACGAACCAACTCACCCCACGCGTTTTCCACAGCATTCAAGTTTGAAAATTAGGCTGATTATGCCAGAGCAAATATGGAACTGACGCTGCTTGAAACGGCAGCAAAATAGCGCAGATTTGTTCAGGATGGCCAAGGATCCTGGTAATCAAGTGACTTCATACTGCAATTCACAGAAGCCAACTTCAGATATCCAGCATAGGAGAAGACGCCTCACACAATGGGATTGCTCCGTGTGCCTAGACGAAGTCTAGTGTACTTTGTGAGCGTCGGTGATGCTTCGAGCTGGACGCATGACTGTTTTTTGATGTCGAGATCATTCTTCAGAATCCTGCAAACGGTCCACTTACTCACTACAAAATACGGTTCATGATTGATGCCGTTACCAGTCATCATTATGTTAGCAGCGACGCGGACGACAGCTCGCTTGCCGTTTTCGAGCTGGGCCGGCCTTCTTTCGCTGTTTCTTCCAGCTGGGATTCGAGACAAAGTGATTGATTCAATTATGCTATCGTTTTTTATTATTTTCGATTACACGATTTATCCATTCAGGGCATTGACCAAGGCTTTTTCAGTTTCTCTTAGAAGAGCGGCATCAGCAATTGCTAAACAGGAAAATAAATCAGTAAAACAAAATGAGGAATACAACTAAAACAAAAACAGTGCCCACAGTAATCTTAAAGGCACATAGCATAAATTATAGTTTTAGGTCTCATCCAGAGATCTTAATTTCACTAACAAGTAAAATGTAAAATGCTGGGATGACCCTAGCTCATTTCTCGAAATTTCCCTATAGTAACTTCTCAGATACCATCTTAAAAATTGACTCCCACGTGTAATTTTTTGCGCTGAATACGATTTTTTAGCAATCAAGTTGAGATTTTAGGCGGATGTCGCATGGTAGTCCAAAATAAGTGTGAACTACAAGCCATTCAACGCATCGTGGTAAATAGAGCAATTTATTTTTTTAAGCCAGAAAATGTTACACTTTTGATTTATTGATATTTTCGTTTAATAATAAAGGCTCATCATAATTCTAACTTGCTGTTCGTGTTATCTGATTTGTGAAATGTGGTGTTCTTGAGACATGCTGATAGGTAAGCACATCATTCATTTTTTTTTTATAAATCTTTCATGAAAATTCATCGACGTGAGCTCGATGAATTTTCATGTCAGTGGTCAGAATCAGATGAGTCATCGCACACTTCATCTTCTTGCAAGCTGCCCATATAATTGTGCAACCAAGATTCTCGGCAAGCTCATTGAGTGTTGGTGATCGCTTGATCTCCCCTCACTTTTTCTATTCTCTCTATATCTCAAGTCTCCTCAAATCGCTTGTTCTCTCTGCTACATGTCTACTTTCCTACTGCCAAACGATGGAGAGGTCAGCCATGGGTAGAAGAGTGGAAACTGAAATAGTGGGTGATCTGAAGAGATGCAAGAGACGGAGCATCTGCCGATCGGATGAGGAGGGAGACGAGGAGGAGAACGAAAAAAGGGTCAAAGAAGTAGAGAAGACGAGTTGGAAGAAAGTGAGAGAGTGTCTTCCCCACAGAAAGGGACCTTTGGGGCAAGAACACGAGAAGAAGGGAGAATGGCGGTCCGTGTTTGTTTTATTGGGAAGGCAAATTGACCCTCAGATAACTCTCCCTAGTCGCGTCGTTCGTTCTCGGTGGGACAGTGCACGGGCAAATATACTTTCTTGCTCTTTAGGCTATTTCTCTGTTTCTATGGGGGCTCTCCCCAAACTCTGTGCCCTATTATCACTTGATAATGATGATTCGATTGTTTACGAGAGCGGAACAAGTTGTACAAACTTATGGAACCGTTCGCAGTCTGCTGCTCTTGTGCAAGAGGACAATTTGAAAGATTGAGCTCGGAGAGCACTTCATTTTCCATTCACCTGACTCACCTATTACAGACTGATTTTTACTCAAGATTTATCACATATTCAGTTGATGAAGCTCCTTGAAAAATCGTGCCATCTTTATTTTTAAGTCTTCCGTCTTAACATTCTAAAAAAAAGTTCGTGAATTCTCTATTTTTCTGAATAAAATGAAGGCGGTGTCTGTAAATTCTGATTTCTGTGCTTACCATAATACCAAAAAAAAAAATCGATTGCTGTGCCCTGCGATTTTTTGGTACTATCACCACTTTCAGACTTATAGCTCGCGCCAAAGTTTTTCTCGGTTTTTATAGAATTCACACCGCAATCTAATTTTCAGCGTATCGAAATTATAGATTTTCAGCTGAAAAGAGCCAAGCAGGTAGGTAGGAATCTGAAAATGGATAGCGCTATTCTTGTATGTACTGCGTTTCTAAGACAACGTTCAGCACCTTTCATCTGATTTTTCTCTGGCGGCCTTCTCCAGATTCCTTGAAAAAACTTGTCGAACTGTACATCGATGTCCTTTCCAGAATTCTTCAAAATATTTCGTTCCCTTTCATGATTTCAATTCCGAGTAACCTTGATGATTATGATAATGATTCGCGACCACTGATAATGAACGCCTTCGCTGCATCACCCCTCTATATCTCTCTAATCCTATCCAGCGGTCACACTGTTTCTTGTGGTGCCTGTGTAGTGTTCGCCCCCCCCCCCCCATTCTTCGTTGTTTCCAATCTTCTGCCACTGGAGACGGCGATGAAAGTGTACTACAGTCCGTGTGTCTCCGTTCTGCATCGTTTCTCGACTCTGTTGCAATAAGAGAGCGTCGTGGCTCACAATCAGCTAACAGCTGCATAACAGACACACTGATGTCAGTGACGTCGTCATTTCGGTGGGATTTATGGCATCTATAAATGTTGAAATTTGCGTTTCGGTCTTGAAGACTCCAAGTGCTCCTTCTGTTTGATTCTCACATTTTTCTATTACTTATTGAGATTTTCAGACGCTGTTTGATTCTGAATTCATCTCTAATAAGCTTCAGATTATCACATTACTTCCTACCGTAATATATTGGTTGCTCTTATGATTCTGTAGCTCACTCCCCCCCCCCCTGAAAGCATCAAAAGCTTTGTGTCGAATTCACATCAAGCTATCTTAACTATTCCGCACTCCGGCTTTATTATTTTCAGAAAGTCTAAATCCAGCTTTTATTATTGAAATTTTTGAAGTCACTGTGAATTTAATAATGAATTCTGGTAAATTACAGAATAATTGAACCGTCGTCTTCCCTCTTTTATTGCTATGGCTGGCCGAAATTCGGCTGAAATTTCGTTTAGAAGGAACAATTCGCTCTTTTTCTGTTCCGTCTGATAGAGAATACCACTTCTCTCTCTCTCTCTTTCTTTCTCTCTCTCTCTCTCTCTCTCTCTCTCTCTTTGTCTCTCTCTTTTTCTCTCTCTCTGTCTCTCTCATCTCTCGCTTCTTTCGGACTATGAACCCATGGATATAAGAAGGAGGAAATGCTTCGTGGATCCTCTTGAAAGGATCCCAAGTTCCACTAAATTAAAATTCCAATCCTTATGATCTTTAGTGAATCTGTAAATATTGGCAGCATAGTTTCCATTCATCTAAAAAAAAGTCTGAAATTTCCTCTGAAATAGGACGGCCTAATATTCCGGGCGACAAGGTGTGTTTTTTCTTTGAATGAGGGAGCACTGTGAAGGAAATGAAGCTCCGGCTAGCCGAAAACAACGGCGTAATTTCGAGATCTTTTTCAGGTATTATGATTTTCAAAATTTTCTAATTTTCAAAAATATTTGCTTCATTTTCCCGGTTTTCCGAGCCTTGTTGTGCAAAATTTTCCTGTATTTCACCGTAAAATTAAGATGTCTTGGGTGCCATGCGCAATTCCTTACCGCTAACACGTGCTCCCCAGCTGTGTCGTCTTTGAATACAGACGACATGAATCTAAACCATCCCGCTTCTTCTTCTTCTTCTTCTTCTTTTTCTTCTTCTTCTGCTCCTTCTCCGTCTCATCCTCCTTCTCTGATTGTGCACTTACGCCCTCTCCGATCCAATACGACATTTGTTGCACACCGATTCAATAAAAAATTTGTTGGTGTTGTCGTCCCCCCTTTGCTCTGTCTCTTCTTGTGAGCGTCTTGGAGGAGCTGGGGTGGAAGCAGAGACTCATTTATATCTGTGCCTCTTTGGCCTGGTCGAGGTCAACTCCCACCGAGCACTAGGATTCCTGACTTTCAATTTAGATGTGTTGAAAACTGAAATCACTTTTTTTCAGCTTTTGGAAGCTTTTTTTCTTTTTTTTTAAAGAATCTTCCAGGTTTCATACTGCCAGACATGTGCCTTCTTTGGTCAATGTGGTAGTTTTCACTGTCAAAAGCTTGTAAAATGGTCTAAAAATGCTGTATAGATCATTTTAAGCATCTTTCAGTGAAAATTAGAACATATGCTTCTACCGTAATGAATCTGAAGCACCTTTTCGGACTTAAAAATGAGCTGGAAACGTGTTTTTCTGTCTTTCATTTTCAGGCCTTCTAACGCTCCTTTTTCAGTTCACTTTCCAGTTTGCTTTCTTCCTTTAAAAGCACTGATCTCTTTTTTGTTCCAAAATTCCCTTTAACCGCCGATGTTTCCAGATCCAGGTGAATCCCATCTCCTCAAACCCGTAAAACCAAGCACGTCACCGCTTCATTCCCAAAATGTTGCGACCGCCGTCTCGGCAAGGGCTCCTGCTATTGCTACTCTTCATCACATCTTATGCCCAACAACCAGGAGCACTGCAACAAAATGAAGACAGGTGTCAAGATCGTTCTTGCTACCCCATCACCGGAAACTTGCTCATCGGAAGGAAAAGCCAACTGAAGGCCACGTCGACTTGCGGATCGCAGGGTCGCCAACGCTTCTGCATCGTTTCCCATTTGGAAGAGCAGACGAAATGTTTTTACTGTGACTCGCGGACCGAATGGAAGCCGCAGAGGGAGCCGTACCGGCTGAGTCATCGGTGAGTTTTTAGTGAGCCAAAAAAAAACGACGTTTGAGAGGAGAAAGATTGGTGGGAATAGGTGTAATAATGCGATAAAGGGAGAATTGAAAGTGAGGGAGACTAACAATTGATTAATCGAGAATCGCCACCAACATGCACTCTTTTCGCCCGATCAACGGATTTTGATCAGAGTGAAATAGAAAAAACGATCCGTTGCACTTCAAGATTCGGGAAGAGCATTGAATGATGCAGCTGAAAATCTGAAATTATTCCAGAATCGAGAATGTGGTCACTGAAGTGATGGACGATAAGAATCGAAACTGGTGGCAATCCGAGAACGGTATGCAGAATGTCACAATCCAACTCAACTTGGAAGCGGAATTCCATTTCACACATCTTATCATGACGTTCAAATCGTTCCGCCCAGCTGCTATGATCATCGAGAGGTCCGCCGACTTCGGAAAGACCTGGCAAGTGTATCGATATTTTGCCTATGACTGCGACAGCAGCTTCCCTGGAATTCCGGAAGGTCCACCCAAGAAGCACACTGACGTCATTTGCACGTCTCAGTATTCTGATGTCGCTCCGTCAACGGGAGGAGAAATAGTCTACAAGGTTATCTCTCCACATATCGTCACGGAGAATCCATATGCTGATGAAATTGCCACCTTGCTGAAGATCACCAACTTGAGGTTCAATTTCACGAAGCTACACACTCTTGGAGACGATTTATTAGACTACAGGTAATTATTACAGCTTCAATTTCCTCTTTTTTAGGAATATAATGCGCAGTTTATTTAAAATTCAACGTCGTTTTGAGCTTTCTTAAAACCATGAGGCAATGGAAATCAAAGAATCCAATTTCTGACTTTTCATCTCGAAGCGCTTAGTGCATTTTTCCTTTTTCAGACCAGAAATCGACGAGAAATACTACTATGCTATCTACGAGATCGTCGTTCGTGGATCCTGCTCTTGCTACGGTCACGCTTCGAGATGTATTCCAATTGACCCGCATATCAGTCCAAATACCGTAATGGAGAGAGCAGACATTGTGCATGGGCGTTGCGAATGCATGCACAATACCGAGGGGTTGAATTGCGAGAAATGCAAAGCCTTCTACAATGATTTGCCATGGCGGCCAGCCATCGGAGATGAGAAGAACGAGTGTCGGCAGTGCAACTGTAATAGGCATGCTTTGAGATGCCACTTCGACAGAGCCGTCTATGAAGCAAGCGGTAAGTGCTTAAAGCATAGGCAGATTAGTGTTAATGGGAATCGTTCTCATAGGATTCGTGTCCGGAGGAGTGTGTGACGACTGTATGCACAACACCCAAGGAAAGAATTGTGAGCAGTGCAAGCCCTTCTTCTATCGTGACCCGAGAAGAACCATTGATGATCCACATGTCTGCCTTCCATGTGAATGCGACAAGGCTGGATCTCAGAATAAGGTAAGTTAATCGCTGAGACGTTTTGATCAGGAACATAAAATTTGCAGGGGATCTGCGAAGGAGAAGAGGACGCAGAGCGCGGGCTCGTCGCCGGTAAATGCTACTGTAAGACAAACGTCGATGGAAATCGCTGTGATCGGTGTAAAAATGGGTACTGGAATCTCACTGAATCAAACGTCGATGGATGCGTTGCATGCACTTGCAACCTTCTCGGAACCTATAACAACGAAGGATGTGATAAGTACACTGGAATGTGCACATGCAAGAGACTGGTCACCGGAGAAAACTGCGATCAGTGCCTCCCGGAGCATTACGGGCTTTCGGAACATGTTGATGGATGCAAGGCTTGTGACTGTGATATCGGAGGAGCCTATGACAACTCGTGCGATATTACTACCGGGCAATGCAAATGCAGAGAAGGGTTCAGTGGAAGAAGGTTAGTTCAATAAATTAGTGTTAAACATGTAGACGTCGCCAGAGAAACCGAGAAACTGATTTCAGATGCGAAACTGCGGATTCCTCCTTTTATTGTGCCGACATCACCAATTATGTCTATGAAGCAGAGACGGCGAATCTCACTCGAGGAGAAGTCAAAACTCGCGAGTGGCCATCTCAGCCTCATGAGCAAACTTGGACGGGAGAAGGATTCGCTCAAGTTGTTGAAGGATCTATTATCACTGTGTACCCCATCGTGGAAGTCTCTCATAAATACAATGTTATCATTCGTCACGATGGCGCACGCGACCCAGTTGGGTGGGAGAATGTGCAAATCACTGTTGTCCGTCCAGAATCTGAAGGAGATGGGTCGTGCTCTGACGCTCCACCATCTGATGACTTTTTGATTGCCAGAATATATCCAGGATCCAGATATATTGAAGTGCAACCTCCAATCTGCCTGGAAGCCGGAGTTAAATACGAGCTGAGAGTTCAGTTCAACGAGAAGCGCACCAACTCTCATCCGCAGGAACGTGCTGCTGCTAACCTTCTCATTGATTCCATTCTTCTTGCACCGCCAACTTCTGAACTTCACATCTTCAAAGGATCGTCAAGAGCTCAGCAGCATCTCACTGAATATAACCGCTATCAGTGTAGGCATCTTGCTCTTTCTCTCACACTTTACAAGGATCAACGCAACGATGTCTGCAAAAATTACGTGTGCCCAGTTGCCGCTGCTCTTCTAAATAAGACGAGTGAATGTAACTGCGATGCAACTGGATCGGTGTCTGGTATCTGCAGTGTTCATGGAGGACAATGTGAATGCAAAGCAAATGTTGTCGGAAGAAGATGCGATCAATGTGCGATTGGAACTTATGGATTCGGACCAACCGGATGCAAGAAATGCGATTGTGACGCTGTCGGATCACTCGGCAACGACTGTGACAAGCAATCAGGGCAGTGCGTCTGCAGAGAAAAAGGAATCTATGGAAGACAATGTAATCAGTGCCAACCTGGATTCTGGGGATTCCCAGAGTGCCGTACCTGCCAGTGTAACGATCATGCTAACATTTGCGATCAATCCACTGGAGCTTGCATTGAATGCCGTGACCTTACCACAGGACACTATTGTGACAGATGTCAAGATGGATATTATGGAGATCCAAGACTTGGAGTGGGTATTCCATGTAAGCCGTGCCCGTGTCCGGGAGGGCCAACCAGCGGATATCAGCATGCTGATACTTGTTATCTCAGAAATTCTGGAAATAATACACAAGATATTGTTTGCAATTGCAAGTGAGTTTCCAGCCTATAAAAGAGTAGAAGCATCTTTACCTTCAGAAAAAAGTGTTCAGGAATTCTATAAATCGAAATTTTCAGATCTGGATATCAAGGTGAACGATGCGGTGAATGCACCCAGAACCATTGGGGATCACCACGCGAAGTCGGCGGATCTTGTGAACGGTGCGACTGCAATGGAAACATTGATATGTCGGTGGAAGGAAGCTGTGATGCAGCCACTGGAGAATGCCTCAAATGTCTTCATCATACCGAAGGAGCTCAATGTGAACACTGCGTTGACGGGTATTATGGCGATGCGAAGCTGAAGACTTGTCAAAGGTAATATGATTTTTAAAATTCCGCCTCTCAATATAAAACATTCTTCTAGATGTGTTTGCAATGAGCTCGGAACCAACTCGACAAAAGGAGCCTGCGACCGTGTTTCCGGACAATGCCCGTGCCACGATAATATCGTTGGAATGCAGTGCGATCAGTGCGCAGAAAACCACTTTAACCTTGCAAGTGGAGTTGGATGTGAAGCGTGCGGATGCGATCCCAACGGAGTTGTCTCCAACCACATTGGCGAACCACATCTTCAATGTAACATCTTCGATGGGCAATGCCAATGTAAGTCTGGTCGTGGAGGTAGAAAGTGCGATCAATGCGAGGACTTGTATTGGGGAGATCCAACAACTCCTGATGGGTGCCACAGATGTGAATGTAATCCAACTGGCTCGAGAAGCCTTCAGTGTCACAGAAACAATGGAACTTGTGAATGCCAATCTGGAAGTGGTGGAGCCCTTTGCAACGAATGCGCCAGAGGATACACGGGACAATGGCCGTACTGTAATCCATGTGGAGAGTGCTTCCATCAATGGGATAACATTATACAGAAACTGCGAAAGCAAGTGCACACTCTTATCGATACTGCCAACAACATTGAAGACACTGGAGTTGCTTCTGCGTATGATGGTGATTTCGAGAAAATGGAAGAGACATTGAAAGAGACCAAAAAGATGCTGGCAGATGCGAACATTTCCAAGGAGGACATCGAAGAAATGAGCAAAAAATTGGCTCTTTTGAGAAAACAAGTGATTGCGGGAAGAGAAAAATTGGGAGCCATCGAGACAAGAAACTCGAACATCACACAGGCCGTTGACTTTGCTCAGAAAGATTTGGAGCACTTGCAGAAAGAGGCTGACAGAGTTACGAAGGCCACAGTCGAGCTGGAAGATAAGGCGAGCAGAATTAAAGAGGCTGATGTGCTTGGAGCATTCAACATTACTAGAGAATCAGGAGCAAAATCAATGGATGCACAAAGGAAAACGGATGCTGCTATTGGAAAGCTTGCTGCCGCAGAAAGCCAAGCTCTCCGAGCCAGTGAACTCTTGGAAAAGAATAAAAATGACTTTGAGAAGCAGTTCCTTGAAAACGAAGTTGCTCTTAATGAAGCTGAAACTCTTTTGGGTGGTCTTGAAGCTTATCTCCCCCGTCTCAACGAGCAGGTATGCGGTGCTTCCAGTGCTCCTTGTGATGCTCTCTGTGGAGGGCCAGGCTCATGTGGTTTCTGTGGCGGTCAATCCTGTATGGAAGGAGCTGTAAGCAAAGCCAACCAGGCAAAGAGCTTTGCCACAGAAGCAGACACCAGACTTGACGAAAAACAGAAGGAAGCTGAGGAAGTGTTGGCTATTGTTAGAGATGTTCTCACGGAAACCACCAGAGCTAAGGCTCAAGCAGAAAAGGCTTATGAAGTTGCAAAGAACACTGCTCAAAGAGCAAATTCTTCGAGAGCTGGGCTTGATAAGATCTCCGAAGAAATTGGAGAATTTTTGAATGCTCAACGAAGCAGTCCAGAACAAATTCGAAACTTGGCGGAGGAAGTTCTTGCCAAGAAAATTAGTCTGACGCCTGACCAGATCACGGATTTGACTGGGAAGATCAAGGAGTCCCTCGCAAAAATCAATAATATCGATGAAATTTTGAATGAGACCAGAGGAAATAAAAGCATTGCTGCTAATTTGGAAGCTAGAGTGAGTCAAATTTGAATTTGCAGTGAATTAGCGCCATTTTCAAAAACAAATTCAATCTTTCAGGCCGTTCAAGCTAACAAAGAAGCCGAAGGACTGCAGAAAGCCATGGAAGAGATCCGCGAGGCTCTTCAAATAGCTAATCAAGCCTACAATAACGTAACCACAGTCCTAGAGGAAATCGAAACAATGCGAGCACAAGCTCGTGAGCTCATCGACAAGGACCGCAACGCGACTGCTTCCGTCGAGGAGAAGGCTCAGAATGCCAACTCCACATTGACGGATTTGGAGAATGTTATGAGTGGAGTGAAGGTGGAATATCTTCAGATTTCGGAATCTGCTAAGAACGCGCTGTCAACCGTAGATGCTGCATTGTCCGCCGCTACGAATGCCGAGCAGAAGAACAAACAGATTCAGGTAAGAGACATTAGCATCACAGCCAGCTAGTAATAATCACATTTCTCGTTTAGTCCGACATTGATCGTGCCAGCGAATTGCTTGAAAAGCGAATGGAAGGCAACGTGGCACCTCAACAGAGAGCCGAGAAGTTGAGAGAAAGAGCAGCGAAGTTGCTCTATCAGGCGCAGAGACACAATGATGATATTGACAGTGAGTTACTAGTCAAAATAGCTGGAACCTCACATATATTTTTTAGATTTATCGAAAGATTCGACTGAAATGCGATTGGATGACTACGAGGCAATTTTAGCGGACTTGAATGCACGTTTGGAGCGAGTAACCCGTGACATCCACGAGAAAACAGACTTCCATGCAACATGCGGATAATCAATGGATATTTGTTAGATGTTTCACATTTTACTATTCTCTGAAGCTGCCAAGAAGCCTCAATTCTCATTTATATAAGCCTTCCCCATCCCGCTTTTTGACTTTTTGAAAACGGTTGTAATCTTCTTATTTCGCGTTAAATTTAAACAATTATCGCTTTTTTCCTTCATGTTTTTGTTCCTTTTTTAGTTCAAAATTCCCTAATAATTTATGATTTTTCCTTCCTTCCGAACCTTGCTTAATGTTAAATGTATCTCAAAACAATATAACTTTCATCAATTATTCTTGAAAAGTGCCTTTGTGAACTGAATTGCTATTTTAACTATGAATTACAAATATAACAATTCACAGTTTCCTTGCCTGTTGCTGCTTTTCATTAGCAATATTATAAAAAGAACAACGTCTTATTTTTTCTGGTCGGTATCAATTATAAATTATAATTAATTTTGAAAAAATAGTTATAAGCTGGGGTTATGCATGACGAATCCATCATGGTTGTTCCGATTTTTATATGAAAAACGCTATTTTCAAATTTCTGATAATGGAATGAGATTTAAATCTTCGCCAAAAACCAAAAAAATGCTAGGTAAATAACTGACGTATTTCTCCTACCCGCACCTGGATTGGCGCATTTCTCGTGTGTGTTTACTCTCACTTTTTCGTCTAGAGTTACGCCTTTCACTTTTATCGATAACCTTTCGTCTAAAGTTTTCACAAATATCATGTTTTTTTATTTCCACTAACACTATTGCTGATTCTTCTTACATTTCGTCTGACAAAATAGTTTCAATAATTCGTTATTTATAAAACGGTGTTACTCACTCAAGTTTTTTGCAGATGAAACACTCGCACCTTTACGAGCTGCAACCTGACCCCTATGATTTCACGCAACGAAAAACATGCCGAATATGTGTTTTTAAAGATGTCAAAAATGCTGTCTGTTTGAAAATTATTTAAAATGAGTAAATGTGTATCTCTGATGTTTTTGCAGGCGGAACTTTCGCAACTGCTGAAAGAAGGTAAAATTGATGCCGCATTGATTCGCGCTGAATTCGTAAGTGTTTAAGAAATTTTATGACCACAACAAAAAAAACTTAAGTTCAGGTACTAGAACCGTTTGTACTCCTAGCTGCTGCTAACCGAGCTGTACACCAATCTGCTCATAATCAGATGAGCTGCCGAAGTCTTGCAGCCGAGTTCATCTATTCGCTCTCTCCGAGCCGGAATGTAAATTTTTTCTTGAAAGTTTTTAAAAATTAGTTGTTAAAAAATCAACTCTTAGCAAATACGTAACGAATTCTTATTAGCTGATGTTTCAGATAAAAGATTCACTCGTTACCTTTGGAATTGCCGAAAACTCTAAGGTTATCATCGCAGCAATATTTGATGACAAAACTGGCAGTGAAATGAAAAAGCTAGCCAAAAAAATTAAAGGGACCCCAGAACCGCTCATGACCGCGTTACCTAAATACGCAGATGTCCACAGGATCAAGCAGATTTATCAAGTCGGAAATCCAGCTTTCGCCGAAGAGGGACTTTCCGACCACATCGTTTCGAGAATGGTTTCGAAAGATTTTATATCCTAACCTTGTAATAATAATTCTCCTAATTTGATGACCAAAGTTTCCTGCCCTAACGCTTTCCAATCAAAGTAGTTTTTTCTTTCATTTCGATTCTAATTCTTCTGTTTCGTCAGAGCGTTTTCAAGAGGTTTTTAAAGGAATTTTTCTTATGGGACTGTCTTAAACAATATCTCCAAATCTGCAGTAAACCACGAGGACAACTTCAATTAAGTTAATATTCCTCGAGTGGTACACGTACCGGGCTTGACTTGGATAGTTTTTCCTTAAAAGTCGCACGTAAATCACGATTGAAAACGCTCTGGGGGAATAGCACCTGCGCCAAAGTTGCTTTTCACTATCATCTTCACTACGAACCGATTTCCTGAGTACTGAGAATCCGGAAAAATTAGAAATATTTTCTAAGATTCTTCGTGCTTACCCTCTCCCGCCTGTGCCGCGAACATCTCAATTACTGCCTTACCCCGAGACCAACCTTCTATTAATCAAAAATACCAAATTCTGTATAGTTTTCGTTTACTTCTCTGTTAGTTGTAATAAAAAAAACGTTATTTTTATAGTTTAAAAAGTATGTAAAATGTTTCGATTGAATCGATTAATTTGCTTGAAAAGTCGCTGTGACTTTTGACGCTTTCAATGCATTTGTTCCCGTTCGAGTAGTCCTCATATTTAGGATTCCTGAACCATCTCCCTACTGAGAGCTAAAAGCGAGTCTACGTAAGCGAAGCAGCCATTTCAGTGGTTTTACTTGGTCAGTTTTTATTAAATTTTCTCACTATTTTTTATCGTCTACTGCATTAAGGAGTTAGCATTATTTTGAAAAAAATGCGAGTAAAACAACATTTAGATGATAGTTAGACATTTCTTACTATTTTTATATGAACAAAACTTTCCGATAAGCGTTGTTCCACAACATCAAAATTAAAAATTCGCACAACGTTCTGAAGGACTTTCAATACAACAACGCTACATTCGTAAATTTATCACGTTCAAAGTTGTGAAAAGAAAACAATTTATAAAGTCCTTTTTAAGAATTTTAATTAAATATGAGCTCTCCATGCACTACCTACATAGCATCTAACTGCCTTTTATAAGTTCGAAAGCTGTTTTCTGAAAATCCAACAAATTCTCACCATTTGCATCTGCCCTGTTTATGCTTTCTTACTTCGCTCGTTTCCCTTTAAAAACATCTAAAAACCATAAGCAGTAGCAGTGAGTGAAAGCAGTAGCAAGAGACGAAATAAAATTTATAATATTTGACCATTTAGTCAGGCTTTACGAAATGCGTCGCGAAATGAATCTGAATTGTGGAAGAAGTGATTGGCTATCAGAAGCTGGTGGGGAAATAGATGGCTGGCGTTCTCCACCAAAATTATCATGGGATTGAGAAATACTATTGAGAATGTTCGTGAAACCCGTCAACATGAATGTAACCAAAACGACCGGCGGCAAAGCGTTCAACGATGACCTTAGTGGAATTCATTATGAACATCATGTAGCCAGAACGCTGACTACTGAGTGTGTATGATATTCATGCGCTTTAATTATAAAATGTTTTCTTGTATAATTAATTTCTTTTTCGTTTCTATCTTTATTGTTGAAAATCATTAACGCTCTTACCAATTTTCTACTCTCACTACTCACTCGCTTAGCGGTGTTAGATTTAGATGTTCTTAAACATAAGTGATTATGGGAGCATCCCCCCCCCCCTTGAGGAAGAAGTCTATGAAGAAAAGTGGCTTCTTGTTAAGCCTTAATCAAAAAGAAAAGTCAGTATTACAAACTCGTAAAAGAAAATTTACGGCATAGCTAAGCTTTGAATATTTCGTAAACGTCGAAAATGAGAAAATAGAAAGCATGTGCTAATGGATGTGATTCATTTCCGGTTTTTCGTGTTTGTTTCATTTTCCAGACCCCTCCCACTTCGATATGTAGGGAAAAAAAACAATATTTTTATTTAAAAAAGTATAGTTATAGTTCAAAAAAGTGTGTTTTTCGATAAGAAGAGCTCGTATATACAAACGAAGTCGTCGTGTTATTTAATTCAGTTAGGGTCTGAAAACAAGCGATAGAATGATAAGAATTCCTGCTGTTGAATAGTTCAGACCGTTGCTCGAGTTACACAAATTGTCGCTGCAACAGCAGTTCTTTTCGTCTCCTGGACCCCGACAGCCGTCTTCCTGAAAAGACTAGATGTAGAGAAAACATCATTTTTTAATTTTCTGAATAATCAAAGTGATTTTTAATAAGTTTTGGCCATCAAAATCAAACGATTAAAAGGTAGATAATACGCAAGATTTTATTAATATTTTCTCATTACTAGTAGTTTTTGATATTTTTCATGATTGTAGAATAAATTTATCGAGAAATGCTTCAAATCAAGCATAGTGTTACATTATTGTTCTCAATTCGCTAAAAACTTACAAAGCATTTCCCGATTTCTCCACAACTTTTTGTAATAGTGTAGCTGTCATCTCCTTTCTTATGTCGTTTCACATAGCTATTGAAGCAATACTCGGCATCGTTGCATTGAGCTGAAATTTTTAGACTAATAACTACAACTTACCGCGAATGAAAGCATTTTATTCTGGAGTCACACGATATTAGTTTTTAAAAAATCTATGGTAAATAATACACTGTTACTCTTCTTTACTTGCTCTCAAGCTTTATACAATAATAAATTGGCTATGTATTGTCGGACTATTTTTTCGTCGATATTAGACAAGAGAAATAATTTTTTTGTATTTTCATCAATCATATTCTCCGACTAACTAAAATTATTTTTGTTTAATTAATAAAAAATCTGTGATCATCTGTCAGCGATTTTGAATGAAAATATGGTTGAATCTCTATATATGAAGTAGATAGTCGTTTAGAAACTGCGCGCTCGAAAATTAGCAGAGCCGCTGATTTAACGATTTCTCAATTCCAAATGTCGAAGAAAAACCGTCAAAAATGCATTGTTAACATTTCTAGCAACTACGGTCAGAACATGTAAATCTTATAGTTTATTTTTAATTAAATAGTTTTAAAAAACATGATGTAAAAATCGTCTTGAATAACTACAACAAAATTTCGAAACATTTACCTGATTGGTATGGACCTCCAATTTCAGTTGGCAATCTTCTACCGTTCGAAATAGTTTCCTGTCCAACCCAACATTGGATGGCTGCCAATGCTGTTGGAACTATAATACAAAATATTGCTAGAAGTAGAAAAGTGATTTGAGTCATTTTTACTAGTATTCGCGAGATTCAGTGATTTGCTTTTATACTTTCCACACCACTCCTCTAACTTCTTCCAGTAAGTACTAAGTACCGATACCAGTTCATCACCATGTGAAAATAGTAAGAAATTTGAGTAGAGTGGTAGGTAGGTTATTTCCGAATGATGCCTAGCAAAAAACGATGTAAATATTCGAATGTTTGCTATAGTGGCGAGGAGAGAGAGTTTATTCCCAACAAATATTTGCAACTTTACTTCTTGTGCTAGCTGTTTGTTGTATGAAGTGGTATAGAAGTTGTTTTGCCGGAAAAAGCCTGAAACGCAAAGAAGAATTTGTGAAACGTTGAAAAATAAGTCTTGCAGATGTTATTTCGCAATAATCAACTGCTACTTCGCCTCTCTCGGTACGCAACTTTTCCAAACTGTTCAATATCATCTTCACCTTTAGTTTCACCCATAAATTCGAGTATTGCAAATGACGAACGATTTGTGAAGGCTGTTGCCGAGCGATTGGCTCAATGTCAGGCTGGGAATGTTAATGGTACATAAAAGAAATCTATTATCTTCGCGAAGTCATTTAATTTGCCCTTTTTAGCTTCACCTGAGCAAATCAGTTACTGGGAATCGATTTCTAAACAGGCATACATCGTTTCTGAAACACGATCCGAGCTCTCGCAGTTGCGATCCATCATCCGTGATCCCAATGAGACAGAAGAAATGAAAAAGTTAGCCGAAATCGACGCACAGTCAATTGAAGAAACGCTTGCCACCGAACTACAGGAGTTGGCTGTCCGAATTGTTCCACTCACAGATTTAGACGTTCTATCAAAGTGCCAGATTGAATTAAGCAGTGGAGCTGGAGGACAAGAAGCTATGCTGTTCACTGGACAACTTTTAAATATGTACCAGAAGTTGGCGGCTAGTAACTTGTGGAAATGGGATCCATTGCAGGTAACGAATATAATCCAATAAAATATACTCCTTGTTCATTTTCAGGTGGACAATGTTCCTCTGGGTGGTGTTCGAAGCGCTCTCATTGCTGTTTCCGGGGAAAATGTTTACGCAAAAATGAGATTCGAAGCCGGTGTCCACCGTGTCCAACGTGTTCCTATAAATGATTCTCGAATGCATACAAGTACGGCCAGTGTCTCTGTTCTTCCCGAGCCGGAAGAAGTGTCGGTGTTAGTTCCAAGTGATTCGGTGAAAATTGAAGCAATGCGAGCTTCTGGCCCTGGTGGTCAAAACGTCAATAAGCGATCAACTGCAGTCCGCATGACACACAAAGAGACTGGGATTGCAGTGCATTGTATGGATGAACGGTTTCAACATTTAAATATTCAGGTATTTGGATTGACAATCCGAAAACTGCGTAGTTTTTTTTTCGACTTTCAGATCGCCTATAAACGGCTTGCCGCCATTTTAATGCAGAGACAAGTTGATTCGATGCAGGAAAAGTTTGTCTCAAAACGAAAACTTCAAGTTGGATCAAAAGCCCGTGCCGAGAAAATCCGAACATACAACTTCCAACATGACAGAGTCACAGATCACCGAATTCAGATGGCAATCAATGGGGTTGAAGGTTTCCTATCTGCTGGCGAGGCGCTTCACGCTATGATTTCACGACTTCAACAGCAACATATGGATGATAGATTAGGTTATATAATTGAAAATTGTATTTTGGAGTAGGTAAAAATTATATTTATAACTTTTTTTGTTTATTTTAATTAAAATAACTGATCGAAATCCAAATACATTCAATAATTAAAAGCTATATTACTCTGGGTTCGCGATGCATTCTTCCAATTCTTCGAAACAATTCTATCAAGACGTTTTGGCTTTCCTTAACCTGAAAAAACATTATAGATACGGTCAGCAGAAGTCATTTTTTAAGATTGACGTTTGGCAATTTCTCAAAGTATTAAGCTGTAAACCCACATTGACCAATGAAACAATGTGCGCAAAGCATTTATCTTTCGGCACTTTAGTTGTGAATTGAGATCTGTAGAATGATCTGGCACTGTCAGCAGTGTCCAAATGATTCGCCAACTTTTTAAAGTCGAAGCCTGCCGAGTGATCGTTAAATGTGTCGGCTTTGTTAAAAAGAAGTAGCCAGTAAACTTTGGCGAGAACTTTGTTATTTACAAGTGATTGGAAGATTGACACAGTCTTGTTTTCCAAATAACCTTTCTGGAATGAGCAAAATTATGGCGTCTATGAAAATTACAAAATCACATTATAAAAGGCTGGGTCACAGAGCTCACTGAGATCAATTACGAAAACTACAAGTCTTGGATCCTCAAAGTGTTCTGCCCATTTCTGCCTCCATAAATGGTGCCCTGGCATTTCCAGAAGTCTGAAACAGGGTAATGTATTAACTGGTTTGCTCAATGAAACTGATCAGCTTACTCAAATTTATAACCATGACACGTGACATTTTCCCTGTTTAACCCACACGTTTGCGAATACGACATCATGATATCTTGTTCAGTAGGAACAAAGTCAGGACTCATGAAATCCTCAGCGCGTGTTATCAAGAAGTTGTAGTTCTGAGGTAAAGGAAGAACTCTCTGCCGCATTCGGCATAACTCAAAAAGTCCAGAATCTCGAAGATCTCGGATGGCTTCAACTATTTTTGGTGGAAACACTTCTCGATGACGATACTCATCAATTTGTTGAAACCGCTGTTTCTGAAGTATGAAAACCTATTATTTACAAAAAGATTATAATGCTCACGTGTTCGTCGCTGACAGCAATTTCCATATTTATACACACATTTTTCAGTTCTCGATAGACCTGAAAAAAAAACTGGAGCCAATTTTCATGCAGGATCGTGTAGGCCAGAAATAGAAAATACTGAATAATCTCAGAACACGATGGAAATGCATTTTAAACTCACATTCAGTAGATTTAACTGGACACAATAGAGATAATAATCTCGTCGCAGACAGATATTTTTGTTGTGGTTTTTTCTGCAATTCTTAAATTGAGTTGACGGGGACTTATAGTTCATCTATGACTTGAACAGAGCCAAAATTATGCGAATACTTTTATCAGAAGGTCCTAGAAAACCCCAATTCTGAATCGAGATCTCGAGGCATTCCCTCATCTCGGCTCACCAAACTTTTATTTTTTAATGGAAAATGATTTTAGAAGTGGCTAATTGCTCTTTAATCGATAAAATAATAACAATATAAATTTTTGGGCTAGCAAAAGCAAGAAAGCACTTATTAATACCTTATTGATTTTAAAATGTATTAAATGTTGATAATTTTTTTTTGTATTTCGCTGGAATATGTTTCTCAAACTTACACCATTTGTCTCATGAACGATGTTTTTCCGGCACCCATACATCCTAAAACAACAGTTCGTATAGGTCCTCTCTCCACAGAACTTGCCGATCCCATTTCAACAAATCTGAAACTTGGGAGTATTTCAAAATGCTGAATTTGCAGTCACAAACTGAAGCAAAACAGAACTTACGAACAGGGTGGGCAAAAGTACTGGTAACTGAGAATCTGCGTCAAATTAAAAATTTTTTAAATCAAAATAACTAGAAACAAATTAAAATAAAATAAGATATAACACCTGTGGAGGTACTCCGTAGAGATTTTGCTTCGAGCAGTGACCTCCAAATTTCTGTGAGGACGTGTTTGAACCTATGCCTGAAGAGTTCCTCATACCAAATATTCCATTGGATTCATATTCATCAATTCAATTCAGAAACTTGGTCGGGCGCCACTTCTGTGCTCTTTTGAGCAAAATCGCCATCCTGTTATATCGAAAATTTAATTCCCAAGTAATACGAAGACAAGGGAAGGGCAGCAATCTTCAGAATCTCGTTTAGATGATATTGCTGACTCACTTTTACACCAGGTTCTACGAAAACCAGTGGTGTTTTTCACTCATGATTTGCAGAAGAGCAGCAGCTCTGTGAAAGAGTCTGCCCTTTCAGATAGTTTCATACGGATTATGAGGTAACTCACGATGATTTTGGGGATTAACGTCCGCCTCCAGAGTGAAGAATTTGGCATCCGTGAAGAGGGTATAGTCAGGAACATTGAAATGCCTTGCATATTTGGAACCACTTTAACACGCTCCGGGGTGATAGAATGTCTCGGATGATCGCTTCTCGGTCAATCAATAATGCTTCCATGCTGTTTCAAATGATCAATGGCTCTCTAGAAGGTAACTTTGTGGATTCCACACGCCAAACGAATCTTACGCGGGCTTTAGGTCACAGCATCGAAGGAGTTGCTAATACTGCGAAAATAAACGTATAATTTTAAGAGGCAATTAATAAAAAAACGGGTAAAAAAACAAAGCACGAAAAGTGCGTCAGTGATCGTTAGCTTGCCGCAAAGTTGTGTTACAGTACTTTTGCCCATTTTGCAAATCGCAAAAACCAAAGAATACCCTTACCTTTCCTTCTCTTTCGAAATCTACGGCTGCTTTCTACTGAAAAAATTTTAATTAAAAGGAAACAACTTATTATTTCGAAATTAACAATAAGAAATAAAAATTTAAAAAAAAACATATCCGAGTGGGGTTAGAACTTCTTACAAAATCAAACTTCATTCTCGAAAATGGTTTCAAATTGTAGATCCTGGAAGTGGAAGGTTCTACAAATTTATAAGAAATATTGAAACATTCTGGCAATACAGCTCTAAAACAGAGCAAATAAAGCCGGCGCACCGGCCTGAAATCTCTATGCTTCATCTCCAATATCCATTCGTCGCCGTCAGGTTTCCTGTGAGACACCGCGCTCAGAAAAAGAGGAAATGAGATGTCTAAAAATGTAGAAAACCCATGAAAAAGAGAGATAAATTCTGCTGACTTCGAGTTTAGAATTTGTGGGGATGGAGGTATCACTTTCTTGTAATCTTACGACTAACTAATTATTAAACCCTTCTCCCGTCGTCGCTAGGGACAGCAATTAGATACGAGGCTTCATAAATCTTGATATAATGATTACTAACTAGACTACTGGCAGTTTGTCGAATAGGAAATGTAAATAGGAAAATAGCTGAAATCGGGGCAGAGAAGCTTTGTTACTAACAAGCGCGTAAGCGCGTCGGGTACTTGCAGAATTGCTTTTCAACTTGAATAGTTCTTTCGGCAACAATGTCTAAGAAGAAGACTTTCTTAATAATTTTGTTTTTCAGCTTCCACTGCTTACAGATTTAGAGCCCGTTTCACGCTTTCCGAACGAATTTTGGTGAGTTGAAAGGAGTTGCTAGAAGCTCTTGAGAATAAGAAAATCAGTGACTGGATTACTGTCGATTATAACAGCTCACAAAGGGGACATGACGCTGATGCAGCCTCATCGTTTAAGAAAGGCTCGTGGCAGACAAGGGAACACGCTGGAAATAGATTCTCATCTCCGCGCGTTGATTACCCAGTAGCCCAGTCACTCACTGCAATGAATTGTACTAAATGAGGATCAAAGAGCATTTCAAAGTTTCTAATATCACAAATCACCTAGGAGACATGTTGCTCATAGGGCAGAATCGAAATACCGCAGTCTATTCATCTTTTCATTTTTGTCATTTGAAAACGAGAATGTCTGCATTCTAATAAGCTCCTCATTGATTTTTCCAGAGCATATTTCTCGCTAACCAGCTCTGGAAGCATTCAAAAAAAAAACAGCAGACACAAATCATTTGCCGTCTGAAGTTTCGTAAAAAAGTAATTTTCTAGCATATGAAATGCTGAGCTCCATACAGCAGCGGCTTGTTCCAGAAAATAATTTGCCGAATGAGCAAGTTGCTCAATCTTTCGACAGAATCATGTGACTTCTGGCGAGATGGCTCGCGGCTTTGAAGTTATGAAGACACTGAAACCTTCGCCTGAAATTAGGCAACACTAAAAACAGCGATTTTAAGGAAAACTTCAACGGGAATACGTTTCAGCCAAGAATTCTCAGATTCCTTTGCATTTTTTTAGCTTTATTTTTGGGAAGACTCTGGAAAGAGACATCTGAAAAAAAAAGACAGTAAGACTGAGAGCCGGAAAAGAACAAAGTCTGAAACAACGGAATTCTCGTTAGCTCAGATCACCTGATGGCCAGTCATATTATAGAAGCCATCCGAGAAACCCGAGAAACAGACAGCCATGAGAAATGAGCCAAGGTGCAAATATAATACTAATCGTAGTTTGAGTGTCTTGGCAATGGGTAAAGCCGCAATCTAATCTACCTCGGTGCAATTGAAAAGGGAAACTCAAAGAATATGAAATCAAGAAGAGATGGAAACGAGGAGAGGATCAGACACCGGAATTGGAGGGGCAAACGATGGAGATTAGAAGTCAGTGAGAATTGGAAGAGATCAAACAAAGTCAAGCTAGAGGAACTAAGATCTTAAGGATCCGATTGCGAAATTCTTCGTTTCAGATGGAAACCCTTTTCAGATGTGAAGTGAAGCGTTGCAAATCACAGACGCGCTTGGTTTCCATGAGGGATTTAGTGGTGAGTAACTGGAAATTTTCAGATTACTTAGAATTCAATGGTTTCATGGGAAACTCTGTCGAAATAACACGAAATTCTTCTGAAATTATGAAAATTTCAGCTTCAAATATTCAAATATCTAGAAGGTTTTCCGAGTGCTTAAACAGTTTTCTGAAAATGAAAGTATCCATTTATCAATGACATTCGTCTGTCGGGCTCTAACCCTTCAACTTTCCATTGAAACACTTCTAGATATTCAGCTGAAATTTCAGAAGAATTTGGTGTTATTTCGGCAAAGTTTCCCATGAGTCCTGGTTAGTTTCAACTAGTGGCAGCTGGATCTAAATCCGGCTGAATCCATAATCTCAGCCAGATTCTGGAGTCTATCGCTGGGCTCCGTTTTCTCCGTTATTGACGTGCAAATATTAAAAAAGAAAACCGAAGTATTAATTCGAAAAACAAGTAATGCTTCTCGCTTCTCGCCTCGCTGTGTGCTACGCCGATTCTGAACTTTGCCCTATTTGAACTGCGCTGCCTGATTCGAACATAACTCTCTCTGCTTTGCTTGCCTATTTCCTTGTTTCCTGAAGCAAATTAATTTTTATATTCTGTGTTTTCAACGCGATATTAATAGCTGAAAATCGCAATTCTAGACTGCTGCATGAGCGAGTAAAAAGCGGATTATGCCATCGATCGGAGCTGCGGCAATATCGATATGGCACATCTCAAAATTGATGAATTCGACATGAGAGCACACAGAAAAATGGCTCAGGCTCTATCAAAACCAAAGGGTTAAAAGACAGGAACATTCCTTTTGAGTTACAGAAAGAATCAGAGCTGAAATTGAACTGGAAGCTCGAAAAAAAGCAGTAAATTTAAAATATAATTTGTTAAAAATAAACATAATCTTTGATGGACAAATGAATTCCCAAAGGATCAGTGTTTCTCAATATTTGTGTGCGAATAAAAGGAATTCGGAAATTGATGTCTAGACGTTATTTGAGTGTGAATTATGAGAGAAATAAGCTAGAAGAAAATGAAAAAAAAAACAGAGAAATCATTGAAGAGCGGGGGGGGGGGGGAGAGGGAGAACAACTTTCTTCAAATCACCTTGGCAACGAGAGAGCTAGGAGAGGGTATTAAGTTGCATACTTCTTTCAAATCAAAGAAAAAATAAATAAATATAATTGACAAGCATATCCGAAAGCTTTTCAATTATAAAAGCAATTGGGAATTTGACATTTCTTTTTGTGTTCTGCATACTACGAAGCGTTGAATTTACAGCACAAATGCACATTTTCGAGTGGGCTCTGTTTGCTGGCGGCTGAAAAGGGCTCTATGCTGTAAGTGGTCATTATTTCGACTTATTGTCCAGTTTTTCATTAGAGCTGAAAGGCAGACGATTTGTTTGCTCGAATTGCTTGGAGCAGCCTTCTTTGAACCAGGCCATAAAGGTATGATATTATGTAGAATGAGCACCGGCAAGAAGAAGAGCATTGCGGAATGGTGATTTTTAGGCAATTTAATCAGAAGCAGGTAACTTATATGTCTGAAAGAGCTGAAAATGCAACTGTTTTTCGAATGGGAGCCATAATATAATACCTTTATGGCCGGCACTGTACCTCCTTGGATTTTCATGAGCTGGAATGTGTATTCGTGCTATAGAATTCGGGTGGCTCCCGTCCAACTCATGGTTGCACCATTGTTGCCCTGTTTGCCAATTGCAATGTTGCACTTTAGACGAAAGACAAAATAAGACCGTCTCGTCTCGTCTTCGTCATTGTCTAGAATTCGTCTGACGCAGAGATAGACATTGTGTTGGTACACATGCATTTTAATTGACGACGCAAGACGAACGAAGACGAGCTGAAAGACGATCGGCTTGTTTCGTCTTTCGTGGAAGCCTTACTTTAGAATTTGGCTTCTGGCTGTGTAAGCCAGTATGTCTGGAAACTGGCAGAATGCCCTAGCAGCGTTGCAGTTAGGGATGTTCGCCCCGGCTTTGTGCAACAGTTCACCGGTTTTTTAAAAGGAACTAGGATTACGGCTGCTGGAAATTTAATGGAAATTAGGATTCATTTTCCCTTTTTTTTTCATTTTTTTGTGAATACTTGCATCCAGAATTCAAAAGACAAGAATTCTGCCTTTTGAATTCTGAATGCAAGTACAGTGCGTTTCACATTTATACGATCCCCCCTGTTTAAGACTGTAATCCCCTAATCACGCTGTTACAGTCCTAAACAGGGGCGACCGTATAAATGTGAAACGCACTGTACTTGCATTCAGAATTCAAAAGACCGGATTCTGCTCACTCTGTTCTAATAACATTCGTTATAACAAGGATCACTTCACTTCATTTGCTTCACCGATGTGCATCACATGGCATAACACAGCTCAGGGCTGTGTGCACTCGCACTGATTAGATGCTCCAACTCAACTGATCGAAAAGTCAAATGAGATATGCTTTTAATTGGATAGAATCATAGAAAAAAAGAGCAAAAAAAAAGCAGAAAAAAACAGAGATTATTTAAAAGAACATCAAGGAGAAAGGTTGCTCTTCTAACTGATGCGTGAGCAGAGCTTGTTAGAGTTAGAAATCTCTTCGCTTCGGCATGTGAAGCTAATATTTGATTTCAGCGTTGGCCATAACTTTAAGTGAAGGTCTTGGCGTCAATGATCAATTTTAACTGGCGGGGAGCAATAAGTAATTGGAATTAATGATATGCGAATTCGAGGAATTCTGTTGGACTTCTGTAAGTGGACTTCTGAGTGGATTCAGAATACATTGCGATTCTTCGAATGTAGAAAAAGCTTCCAAGGAAACGATTTCTCGCAGTAGAAGTCTTCTGTGACAGTTGTATTGGTTGGTAAATGTTCCCCGTGAGCCTGTTATTGCATGCTCCACGAGATGCACAAAAGTATGTACCATTTTCGGGTGTAACTCTCCTCATGGAGTAGGAACTTCAGAATCCCCAGGATTCAGCCACTGACGTCCATTATGGAAGCTGACAGAGAGTGTCCACTTCTCATCCCCAGGAATCAAATTGGAATGCCATATCGTCGTTTTTTTTTGTGCCAGAAGAGAAGCTGCAACATCTACAGTACCGGCCATAAAGGTATTATATTCATACCTTTATGGCCGGTACGTGTATGCATAACCGGTAAGAAGAAGAGCATTGCAGGATGGGGATTTTTAGACAATGTAATCTGAAAGAGCTGAAAGTGCACATGGAGCAAGAAGACAGTGGGCAGCGAAAATTGCAAATGCTCAAAGAATTTCGTGTGGCGTTGAGCATGCAAAGAGCTAGTTACAGTGCCGGCCATAAAGGTATTATTATATTGTCGAAAAACCATAATATAAAACCTTTATGGCCGGTACTGTACCATTGGATGGCCGACAAAATCTGGGGTACCCAGATCGGCTGTTTGAAGGAGAATATCAAAAATGAATGATTACCCGAGTGCACAAATAAGATATACAGTGTGGATTTTAATTATGCCGCGTTCAAAGTTGATTTCCAGGAGAAATTTCCTGGAAAAACGCTGTCCAAAGCTGCCATTTTTTTCCAGATTTTCCGGAAGCTGTCGCAACGAGTGTTACCATAGTTTGTCTCTTCCCTTCGAGACCACCGACCGTCGCACGATTTACGGCTCTTTTTTAACGCAATTTTTTACAAGTTTTTAAAACTTTTTTTTTCGCTATATTTGGCTCTTTTTTTTGCATTTTTCGCTTCAAATAATGGATTCTGAGGGAGAAATCGTTGAAGACGTGATGGGAAAAGACGAAAAGAATACGAATTCGTCAAAAATCGATCATCCGGAAAAGCTGGAAAAAATTATGGAGACAAAATTTTTACGCAATGGTGTTGGCGCATGTTTGGTTTATCAATCATTGCTTTTTTGATTTACTGATTTATTGATTCATGTCTTCCGTTTTTGTCAATTTTCAACTAGATTCGTTGAATTTGTGAGTAATGCTGGCCGAGTACCGAGCACCGCGCCGCAATTGTTGAACTCCGCAAGAAGGCCTATTTCTCCTTTTGCAAAATGTCCCGTATTCCTCCATTTTTCGATGAATTCCAAAAGATTTCCACGAGTGAATCGGCGACGAAGAATATGGGGAGTAACCAACTTGTCCACTAAAATTGGCTACCCGTTGCCGCCCAACCCTGCTCCTCAACACGACAGGACAGTGGTGCTTCCCCCACATATAGTTTCTCGACTAGTGACAATCGCGTGATAAGCTCCGTGGCTTCCGCCTCCGCAAAGCTTCTGCCTCTTTTTGCCATCATATCGAGACGATCACAGGCCAGAGAAAGAGCACTGGAGCGAGGAGAGCGCAGCCGGATTCTCGCGCAGATCGGCCGAGCTATGAGATTGTAGTCAAACATTTCAGTGGAGCCGCTAGCGTAAAACGACAACTCTCGAGTACGTTTGTCTTTCATTTCATCTCTCGCATCGATTATTATTTCAGACTAAACAGTAGCAATCCGGATACGTGATGTAGGCGAAACTCACGGGCTCATAAATTTCTCCAGAACTTGAATCACTGCTCTTAAAAGTGCGCCAATTGTAGAAAAGTGAAATGTGAATTGAATCATAGATATAAGCGGGCTGGAAATCCTTAAATATGTAATATCTGGCGGCCACTGCTTCAATGCTGTCAGCTACTAGCTCTTCTACTGATTCTGCTCCAAAACTGGATTATCTGAAAGACTTTCTGTTTTCATAACATCATAAAACTCACCGAAACCTCGAATATGCATTCATTTCCAAACAATATTTTTAATTGTTACAAGAGTTCAAAGTCGGCCCGTGTGGCAGTCCTGTTCGTCTTGTTCGCGAATAAGACAGTGTCTCTTAGTGGTGTCTCTTTTCCAGGATATCTAATAGCATTCCTATGTCTCAGAGCACAGGAATGCACCTTATCGTTCGTCATCGGTCTTTGGTAAGTCGGAGGAACCCTTACTTGGGTTCACAAACCTGTTGGAAACTCGGAATTCTTAAGAATGGTGCCACCAGAGTCCAATTTAGCGGATGCTTTCATATTCGGTGTACACTGATGAGAAGTCAACGCTTTCAGAATGTGGCATGTAAGGCATCCACGAAAGACGAAGGCAAAAAGTCGTCTTAAATTTGTCTTACGCAATAAAAAAGTTGTCAATACACTGTGTCAGACGAACTCAAGACGAAGACGAAAATTCGCCTTTTTTAAAAATTTTTTTTCATTTTTAAGTATCTTGGCACCTCACATTTCTCACACCAAAACTGTTTCCAGTCCCTTGTTTCAACGAGCAACACGCCGAAGATATTCTCGAGAGCGCGATCTCTCCCTCTCTCTCTCTCATTCTTTCCGCCTCCCAATGATTCTCTCATGCCTCACCTGCACCCATTCTCTCGCGGTGATACTGTAGTTGAAGAGGGGGTGTTGCGAAGCGTCCTTCCAAACTCCGGGAGCTCCTTTCGCAAATATCCGTCTGGAGTCTCCTCGATTGGCATGATCCTTCAAAGCCACACACTTTCCAGGGAAACGCGGCGGAAGGGGCAATTCACTTTTTCCCGGCGAGTCCTCGCAATTTCTTTTTCATTTTCTTCATGTTTGTCTCAGCGAAAACTGTTTGTTACTTTTATCCTTTACTTGATAACTTGCTGAGTTTTGTACTGAAAAGTCCTGATTCTCCGTGCCGTCTCTTTCTTTCAGTTTTCTGAATCTATTTTCATTTATTTTCAGAAATTAGACATGAGTGACATCGACGCCGATGAGGTGAGTTGTTTTCCAGCATAACTGAAAACATAGAAATTTCTGAAATTTTGATTGAAAGTTAAAAGTTAACAAAATTTAAATTAATGGGTTCTAAGTAAGAGTTACAGCCATTTCCACTTCATATGGACGCAGAAGTAAGTTTTGTAAAACTGAAAATACCTTTTAATTTGTTCTTTGTTTCATATATAAATCAAGTTTTCGTTTTATTTTAAATTTCTTTTTTTTTTGTTTATTTTTAGTTTCGAAATCTATGTAAAAAGCTGAATAAAATTGGCTAAATTCCGAATTGTGAATTGTGAATTTGTAGTTTTCATTTCAGTTTTCCAGTGCAATAAATTATGTTTAATTCTTTATCAAAAAGAGTTTTCCGTTTTTCAACATTTTCCTTTCTAGGCGCGTAAACTGGCGGAGCGCGAGCGCAAGAAGGAAGAGGTGCGTAAGCGTCTCGAGGAGGCTTCCAGAATGAAGAAGGCTAAGAAGGGATTCTTGACACCGGAGAGAAAGAAGAAGCTTCGCAAACTGCTTATGATGAAGGCCGCCGAGGATTTGAAACAGCAGCAAATGCTCAAAGAGCAGGAGAGGCAGCGTATACTTCAGGAGAGAATCATCCCGTTGCCTGATTTGGATAATGAGGGTAAGCTAGCATTGCCAACTTCGTAAATATGATATTTGGCTGCATTACAACACTGCGCTTGGTATTCCAACATCTAAAAAAGCCAGTTTCGAATTAAAATTTGGGTTATTGAACAAGCCACTAGAAATCTATAAATCTTCGGCTATTGCATCACATAGCTGTAGAATAGAAATGTCAATAAATTCTGTATCCATTTTCAGATGACCTCGAAGCAATTTACGATGATATTCGCGAGAGGCTCATTGAGCTCGAATCCGAGAACTACGACGTCAGTTACGTCGTTCGTCAAAAGGATTTCGAAATCAACGAATTGACAATTGCTGTGAATGATCTCCGCGGAAAATTGTAAGTTTCGAGTTCTGTAAATTGCAGTTATATTTTCCTAAACGAAGAAAACGGAAGGTTCCAGCTTAAAAAGGGGTGTGCATTTGAGCCAAATAGATAAATCAAATGCTCAACTTTTTATTTTTTTTTCTTTGAAACAACGGAGCATTCAATTTTGAATGCACTCGCTTAAACCCAGTGTACCAGTCGACAACACCCCGAGAAATTTTTGCCTATATTTCCGAAAATATTTTTTCAATAAAAAGTCCACCTGCATTCGATATCGATTAGTGGAAATTTGGCGTTTCATTTTTGTTTCTTAAAGCAGTCTTTTCATGAATTAATCCACAACATTTTCCTCTACTTTTTTAACTGTTAACTTTGCCGATTTGATTTTTCTGCATTCTCCGGGAAATACTTTGTTTCCCTTTATAGCATTGAGGCCATTTCCATTTCTTCTAGAGATCTTCTCGGACAGTTTAATTTTTCTAGTTGACACATTTTCTCTGACGACTGTACCCTGAAGCGAAAGTCGGTTAAAACTGCTTTCAAATACAGTGCATTGCCGGAAAATGATCGGTGCAAACTGTTGAAATCGGTGGATCTTAAAAGAAAATTTGTAACTCTCGAAGAACTTACCTAATTGTCTGATTGTTCTATTATTTACACACGTTCAGAGAACTTACCGAGGTTCACAATTCGCAACCTTTCTTAGCAATAATGGCGTTGAGCCGGCACGTGCTCGTAGCCCGACCTGGCTTAGATCACAATACATTGCCCTCTAGCCCCCGCTCATCCAAGTGTTGTGTGGGCGCACACGCGGTGCGGTGTTTGCAGAGATAACGTCGTTAACGACGGCATTTATGCTTTCCACGTTTTTCAATGAAACACCCTCATTTTATTTAACAGAACAATTATTAAATTGTAAGAAAAATTGTTTTCTTAAATTGTTAAATTGTTTTCTTACAATTTACGCGCTATCCCCTAACGAGATCCAAACAGCGCTTTTAAACGAAAGATCACGTCCTCGAGGATGGATAATAGAAATGACGGATTCATAGAAAATGAAGTATTTCGTTAACTACGATAAAAAGCTTTCAGATTATAAAAAATACCGAAAAGTGAACCCTCCCAAAAAAATCGCTAGAAATTTCTATCCATAAAAAACCCAAACCGCCCAAGACCGAAACCGATGGAAAACATGTGCCCGCCGCTGGGATGACTCCCAGCCGACTACGGGTGTCTAAGTATCTAAGTATCTAAGTAAGTATAAAAAATTAGCTGAAAAGAGATAAAACGTGATAAAGCCGCAAGGAGTGTTAGTGTTGGGGAGGACGAGTGAGGTCGATCCTCTCTTCGCCACACGAAAGGCGTACTCGAAATTCTAACAGTTCTCAATGCAATCTTCTTGAGAAATGCGAATTTAAATTAAAAAATGTCTTTAAAAAAAGATAAAAACTTGCTCAATTTTAATATTTGATCACTTCTTATACTCCTCTCATTGGAATGATGCATTTATTCAGCCCGAGCCGGAGAATTAACGATTTCTTATCTTTTTCTTGTGAAAAACTTTATAAAATAGTGGTTTTCTGCTAGATTAAGTAAACGCGGGTGATAAAATTTAATAGATAGAATAAGTTTCAACAACGTCTACTTAACTGTCTACTCTTACAGCGTGAAACCAACGTTGAAGAAGGTCTCGAAGACCGAAGGAAAGTTCGACAAGCTCAAGAAAAAGGAGGCAACCAAGGTCGATTTCCGTGCTCAGCTCAAGGTAGTCGACAAGAACGAATTCGCTCTCGATGAGGAGGACAATGAGAAGAAGGAGAAAGCCGCCTGGGCAAAATAATTTCGAATGGCAAAAACTGCAATGAATATTTTCTTCTGCTTATGAACATTCTGACACCGGACAGTGAATGTCAATGTGGACATCTTTTTTTTTCGTTTCAAATCTTCTTTTGAAGATTTAAAGAACTATTTTTTTACTCTTTGCACTTATCCCGAAATTTTCCGTCCGCTATAAATTCTCCGATTCTTCTCCTTATCCCGCGCTTCCTGTATGTTCTGACTTTGCTTCTTTTTTTGTAGTTCTTGGGAAAAAATGAACAAAAAAAGTAGTCTGTTTGAAGGCAAGAAAAACTTTATATTGTTAAAACTTCTTTATAAAAAAATATTTAATAATTGGAAATTGGAAATAATGAAAAATATACTCGATTGAACAGTGATTTGTGAAAAGGGGGAAAATCACGAACTAAAAAATCAACGTGGTTAAAGTATGAAGAGAGGTTCAGAAAAAATGTTGTGGGCATGCTAATTGATGAAATGATATCAATGAGATGAATGGCGCAAATAACAATAAATGCATTTTATGAGCCTAAAATTCTACACCAGGATCTTCGAGATCCGGAGCAGGTGGTTCTTCTGCCTGCTCTATCATCCGTTCTCTCTCCAATCTTCTAAGCTCTAGCCACTCTTTCTTCAAATCCAGGTACTTTTTTAAGGATAAAACTTGAATATCTTCAAAAAACCTGCGAACTTGCCCTCCTGGGATGTATTTTCGCAGTTTTCTGCTCATCTTCTTCCTCCTTCGATTTCTCTTCTTTCGGACAAGCACTCCATTTACGTACTTCTCAATATATTCTTTTCTTTTAGGTGGTTTTCTAGTTTTACTTTTCTTTTTTTTGTGATGATGATTCTTTTTGTTACGAGAACGTTGGATGTTGATATAGTATGGAAGAGGAACGGTTTGTTCGTCAGATGTAGACGGTTCCTCGGTTTCAGGTGAAGTCGGGGGAGGAGCGCGACCACTAGCAGAAGATGAATTCGCTGTTTCAGGAGGAAAGGCGGAGTACTAAATAATATACATTGATAGCATTTGGAAGGAAAAAAAATTTAGGAACTAGAAGTATAAAACGTACAATTTTAAGAAGTTGAGCTTTTCTGATCCCTTTTCGTTGTTGTACAATGCCGGCTTTCCGAAGACAAACGTATTCTCGTAGTTTTAGTTCGGCAAATCTTCGCATCAATCTTCTTAACCTCAAATACATTGGCCATGGTCTTCGCTTTCGTCGCATTTTCAGAAACCGAATTTCCCTTATCAGTTTTGTCATATAAAGATTAGCAAACGGGCGGGTCTGACAATAGAATTCTTGAGGCACAAAAGGGGGCGCAAGATCATCCTCATCACCAGGAGTCAATAGATCTGGACAATTAATACTGTCCTCCTCCATGTCTGCTGGCCTTTGGAGTTGTACTTCTAGTTTCCGCTTTTCTTTTAGTTTCTCATGTTGAATTGAGGGGTCATTGACGACAAAATCACGAATCATCTCGGCCGCAGAATCGGGATCGACGAAACGGATGAAACCAAAAGGCTTGGGACGAGAACCAACATCAATGAGAGGCTTCTTTTTTGGAGGAATTCGATGGATATGACGATGAGCAGGATGCCCTGTTAGAATATGTATGGCTAATGGTTGTTGTAGTGACTTTCAGGAGTAGCCTATAATTCCCGCTATTTCGATTGATCACACTTTATTCTTTCCCGGATATTCAAAAAAATAATGTTTTGCATGACTTTAGGCTTATTTTGTAGACGTGATTAAGAAATTCTTACCAGGCGGTTTCTTTTTTCGATGATGCTTGGGCCGAATCATCCGACAACCTTTTTTAGCAATTCTTAATTCCGCCACTGTTCCATAGCAACTCGCTAATCGCATTAGCTGTTCTTCACAGCATCCCTCTGGCAGATTATCAACATAAACTGTAGCAACTTCTTTATCATAAGACGGCCAGTATTTTAAATATAGTCCCTGGAATGGTTCATCTTCTTCGATTACAAAAATAGTAGTGAAATTTGACAGTGATTTCATAAGTGCATCGTTGAGGAAGTGGGTCTGTAAAAAAGTAAAGAAGTAAAAAAAAGGAGAAAATAAAACCTGAATACATTTTTGACGAAATTTGAAATTTTCAACTGCCGGAGAATTTGTCGGAGTGGAGCTCCTGAAAATTAATTTGTGCAGTCCCAATAGTGATCCCAAGTCTTAAAAGTACTTACTAGGAGTTCCACAGGAATCTATATCAGTAAAGAGATGGGAAATGAACGGGATACCTGGAGCTTCAACGAGTGCTCTTTCCAGCTGAAAAACTCGATGTACTAACATCATACTTCACGTCCCAAAAATTTGATACTCACAGTTCTAGCGACTTTCTGACGAAGGTCTTTTGTTCGTCGTCTTCTTTTCTTCAGAACATTCGTCCTCTTTCTCTTTTTATGTAGAAACTTTTTACGAAGCTTCAAGGTTAACTTATCTTTCCTGTTCTTATATGTCTCCTTTTTAGAACCTAGCACCAAAAAAACATAAAAATTCAAAAATTTCAGGCACTTTCATAACTTACGAAGCTTCTTGTCAATCGTCTCTTTTCTTGAAGATCGTGGAGCTCTCGTAGCTCTCTGAACCTTCCGTGTGCTTTGAGTTCTCGCAGTCTTTGGAGTCTTTGAAGTCTTCGGAGCTTGACCTGCCGATCGTCTAGATTTCTTCGCGGGAGTTCCATCAGATTCGGAGGTTCTTTTGCGTTTTCGTTTTTGATTGTTTGGCATAATTCAGCCTGGAACCGGCCAATAATCAATAAAATTATTAGTTAGTCTTGAATCGAAAAATATTGTTTTCGAAAAGGCGCCATTGTTAACAGCCTGGTGCAATCGCGCTATGATTGTCCGCAGAATGGCGTCATTTCGAGTGTCAACACGTGTTGATTTACGGCATAGATAAAACATTTTCAGTCATTTTTTACCAAGGTAAATCGTGGAATGTCATTTAGAGGAGGTCACATGCGAGGTTAGATTTTCACCTAAAAAATACTAAACACTAAAATATTCGAAATGATATATTTTCAGCTCCAAACGAAGATTCAAACTATTTGGAGCGACACAATGATGACTTAGTAAACGGATTATCATCAAAAGTTGCCGCTTTAAAGCGGGTAAGAGTTTAATTTTTTTGGCATTACATTTTCAACTAGAAACAGTAGAATTGCGAAATAACGCAAAGTATAACAAAATGACAATGCTTTATTGCTGAAGGAAATGTTTTTCCTCTAAACGCTTCTCATAAGACATAATTATAACAAAATGTTATCAAATATATATAAAAGTTCATTATTGGTAAAAGCGGCTGAAAACTATTTTTTTCAAACATTTGTTCTGAACATTTTATAAAACACTTTAAAAATGTAGTTAATGCCGGTCGAAAAATGCAAAAAAAAAACAAAAAACGATCAAACATTTTTCAAATTATACATGCTGGGACGGGGCAGGCTGTAAAAATGTTTTATTTAAAATAATTTGTTCAAAAACGTAGTTTTAATTGAAGTGTATGGACCACGTTTTTCCATGTTTCTTTAGAATTATTGGGAAACAAAAAATAATTTCTCCGGAAACCGTCATTTCAATTGAATAGCTATCTGTTTTCATCGGCTTAAAATAGCCGCAATGACAGTCGAAAGCTAGCAATACCTATATGAACTTATTCGCCTCCTGAGAAAGTTGGTGAACTTAAAAAATACTTAATTTCCTAGTATATTCGATTTATATGAAAGCCCATGTTTGAAAAAGCTGGTAAGCGAAATCTCAGAGTAAAATAAATAATAAGTCGGAAGATTCGAAACGATTTGTTAGCGCATGAAACGCAAATAAACATTTATATCTTAAAAAAAACATCATGCTTTTCAAATATGTATACATATACTAATGATAGTGAATGCAGATACTATCCAAGATAAATTAAATTTTGTTTTTTAGTTTTCTTTTATAAGAAAACTTCTGGCTTATCTGGGTAAAACGAGGTTGTCAGAAATCATTTAACCTCAAAAAACAATCTTGCAGGTGACTATTGCTATTGGTGATGATGTTCGTGAGCAAAATCGTCTTCTCAATGAAATGGACAATGATTTCGATTCTTCAAAAGGCCTTTTACAATCCACAATGCGTCGCCTTGGTCTTGTGAGTCGAGCTGGTGGGAAGAACATGTTATGCTATCTTATTTTATTTGCTCTGTTTGTTTTCTTCGTTGTCTACTGCTTGTCCCGTTAAAACTAATTCGAGCGTTCGGATAATTTATTTTTGTACTTTCTCTTTATTGAATTCATTTCGAGAAAACTAACTGTGATTAATTTATTGCGACGTTTTGCTTCCCATCCCCGATGAAGAAAATGTTTAATTAAAATGTACATCTTTATATATTAATTTTAAACCCTATTATTGCTGTGCTGCTGTTTTGAAACTTTTGGCAAAATTGGCAGTGCTTGAAGAATTGGAAAAGCTTGCAATAACCGTTGAAATACTTCTGGGAAGGTGTACGCATCCGATGACTGAACTAATCCCAATGGTTTATCAGATAGTTGTGATGAGTCAGGGGAGATGATGCTTGACTCCGACGGCAGGCTGATCATATCACGGAAGCCACGTTGTTCACGAGTGGCCCCTGAAACTTGGAAAATGTATCGCTTCACCGCCTATATATTAACCTGGTACTGTATTATCCAAAAATGTAGCGATTGTTCCTCCTACCAACATTTTGATGTTTAGGAGCATATTTAGAATGTTGTCCAGCTCAACGTGACCAGTATTGACCGGATGCTTCTCAAAATGAAGTGGAACGATGAGTCCGAGAAGAAGCGAGAGTCCCATGATGGATAAATTACGACATAGTTTGAGATCAACCATCTAAATAAGCATAATTTTTCGAAAATTTCGAAAGCCTATTGATAAAATTTCTACCTGTAAATTACTTAATGCTACACCACCAATCATTGATATCCCCATTGTCAGAATTCCCCCAACAAGAGCATTAGGGATAGATGCGAGAATCGCAGCAAACTTTGAGAAAAGTCCTAATAGAATCAATATAAAACCGGCGAATTGCATTGTAGTTCTGCTAGCAACTTTTGTAATATGAATGAGCGCAATATTTTCAGCATAAGTCGTTACTCCACTGCTTACACCAGTGATTGCTGCGATCATGCTACCCACACCTGAAAACAAAACGATCTGTGGATTAGCACACATTTTGTGAATAAAAAATTACCTTCTATCGCAATAGCTCTA
Organism: Caenorhabditis inopinata; assembly: GCA_003052745.1. Taxonomy (NCBI): domain Eukaryota; kingdom Metazoa; phylum Nematoda; class Chromadorea; order Rhabditida; family Rhabditidae; genus Caenorhabditis; species Caenorhabditis inopinata. The sequence goes on from AP018154.1 coordinate 19,754,305, forward strand.
TTTATTGCGTCTTTTGGTGGAGGTTTTTGCTGACTTGTTCTTGCCAGCAGTTCGTAGCTTCCAATATTCTCTATTATTGATGCGAACACAGAAGCAACGTAACCGAAAAATATTCCAGCACTAATCTTCGGGAATCCGAAAGGCACTGAATATCATGGACATTTCTAAATATTTTTACGACTCTGCTTACAAGGTAACGGGACTTGAAACCACGGGGATCCTTTCAAAACCATCATTGTTAAATTGTTATCTGTTCGCGCGGCGCCATTATATGGCTCTAAGTCAGTTATTGTCATCACAAAGCAAATGAACCACACAAGAAGCATGCTTAGTAAATACTGTAATACAATATATAAAAAAAAGTATTATCTATCCGCGAGTATGTGATTTTTCTTTTAAAGGCGCTGTTTGGGTCTCGTTAGGGGATAGCGCGTTTTAACGCGCCAATTTAAACACTGTAAGAAAGCGCACATACTGCGTATGTGATTTCTTTTCGAAAATTGAAGCGAATATTGGAATTTTTTCTATTTATATTTTGCTTCGAAAATCATGTTTTTTTAATTGACATTTCCAATATTCGCTTCAATTTTCGAAAAGAAATCACAAACGCAGTGTGTGCGCTTTCTTACAATTTTTAAATTAGCCCGTTAAAACGAGCTATCCCCTAACGAGACCCAAACACCGCCTCTACACGCAATATCACGTACTCGCGGATAGATAATATGTAATTCGAAAAAAAATACTCACGGGAAACTGCCCGAAGAGTCGAATTTTTGTTGACACTATTTGCTTCTTTTTTGTGCTATAATAGTAGACTGGGAGCTTTGTATTCTCTAAGTAGACAGCCATCAGAACAACGACTAGAAGCATACTGGAGATATAAAGTGGTCTCGAGAATACTGTACAATCACTTACACCAGCGAAATCCAGTGTAGCGATAATTTTTCTTCAATTGTTGGAACTATGGAGCTAGTGAGCAAGAGCATCAATGGAACGATCGTGATTGGTCCAATCAAATTGGAGAGGTGACCAGCGATACCAGTCATTCCAACTAGAATGAAAACGAGGCAGGCGAGAAGAAGGCTCCCTTGAATCTAGAATCTTTTGAATGTGCTCGTTTTACGATCAATTTTTCATATCGATACTCACCTCTCTCAGTCTGTCCATCCAGAACTCGGGAGGAACATTATCATTTTCGGCATATGGGCATATATTTTGAGCTTTATAAGCCAGCAATGGAGGTAGGAATGACATGGCTGGTCCATGGAGAACAGATAACCTAGAAAATGTGAATTTCAAAAATGATTTTGACTATTGGTTTTTTGATGCAAAAATGATACCTCAAACCAAAAGTAGTCTGTAATATTGTCGCAATTCCACAAGAAACGAACGTGGCGGATATCAGTTGAACCCGTAATTGAATTGCTGCTGCTCCAGCACATACACTATTTGATATTAAAAATGGATAAACAAGAAGGCCGGATATACAGAGCATTGCTTGCTGAAAAGGTAATCCGAATTTTTAAATGAAAAAATTAGAGGAATAAATCGCCATTTCAGCTCGCTCTACTGCACGTTTCGAAAATCGGCAGCACCGTTGCGGTAAATGTGACTTCGGTGAATCGTTTTCCTCCAATATTCCTCCAATATTTCCTCATTCTTTTTTGTTTTTTTTTTAATTAAAACTTTTTCTAATTTTTTGGTGTTTGCTCGTGAGACTAAAATTAAGAAATTAATGCGTACAACTCGATAACTGCTGAAAACCCTGCTTACAAGCCATTTTCGTTTATTCTAACAATATGCAAAGTGTTCTCTTATTTTAAAGTGACGTTTTATTAAAAAGACGTCAGGAAATATTTTAAAAATTGGTTTTAAACAAAATGACCGAAATCGCATTTCCCTCGACGGTTCTCCTTATTTTCAACTATTGTTGGAAAACATTATTCACGTTCTGTCCGATATCCTATGTAGTCACTTCAAAATTTGTTTTAATGATCAGAAAACCGCAAGAATAAACGAAGTTTTATTGTTTTCTATTGATCCTAATCACTAAATTTCCGAATTACTAAATGCATTGTTAACCAGTTTTTTGTTTTGTTGTTTTACGAGAAAGTGAACTGAAATCAGTCCGTCTCGAGATGACCGCCAATTAAAAAATATTAAAATAGTCTCGCATGTACAGCGATATTTAGGATATTTAGCAATGATATTTTGGATTATCACAACTCGGTTCTTCGTTGCTCTCAGAAGTGTATATTTAGCAATTTTTGAAGTGAGATATGCTCACTGGTTCTGTAGAAATTCGGCTGTGGTTGCTTAAGAGCATTCAATCCACTGTACAATTACTGTTTTGAAGCAGCTTTGCGATCTTTTTCGAATAATCTTGATCTTAAAGTAAATTGTAAACAGAAATGTACATGTCGGTTCATTTCGGTCTCGTCCCGTGTCATGTCTGTACACACGTTCACTTAGGAAAAGTTAAAGTTCGTAACTAACAGATTCTCTTGATTTCTTAGCCACTTGTGCTTGAATTTTAGAAAACCTCGTAAAAGTGATTTCGAGATGAAGCAGTTCGAAAATCTTATTTACAATGCTGAAAATTGTACTCTAAGTCTCAACAGATGGGGCTTAAAAAGCTCACTGTTTGAAAAAAACTCCTCACCTGAAACCCGAATCCCAAAACTTCCTTTGCGCTAGGTACATCGTTAACCCCTAGATGAAGGAGCGCAGACATTTATCTGAATTTTTAAAGATTTTCAATAATATGAGACCACAAAATCTGCATACGGAGTTTGATATACATGTAATGGGTTTTCGTATTCACACTGATTCTATATTCTTAACTCAAGACAATATCAAGATAACATTTATCTAGGCTTTTGCCGGCAGATTAGGATGATCTAAACACGGTCGGTATCATAAAAACGGAGAAGGTAATCAAGGAAAATCGCAGTAGTTGAGTTGAACACCGCTATCCTCAAACCCAAGAAGGCTTATTCAAGGAGACACTCAAATATTTGAGATCAAAGAAGACTTCTAAAAGGTCAGAAAATCTCTGAAAATTGATGAGGCAGACGTGATGTAAAGCGAAAGGTGAAAATGAAAACTAGAAATGATTGGCAAGACGTGGGAAACAAATTTATTAAATTCAACTGATGACGCCTCCTTCTTCTCCCGCCACCACTTTAAATATGTACTAACGCTGACACTGATAATGATGATTTGGTGATGATGATGAACGTACGTACACGAGAAAACAGAAAAAAGGAGAGAAGACAATAAGTTACAACGTTTTCTTGAGTAATTGGAAACACACTGGAAAATGGTAAAAAAGACGAAAAGCGCTCAAGGACGCAACTGATTGTTCTCGCCTAGCTAATGTTCCAAGGTGAATACCGAAGAGGTTATTCGTTAGAGATCGTGTATTTTGTCGCTGTTTTTATAGGGAATGCGTTTGAAATGAGATTTATGGTCAGGTAGTAGTTCATTCCGCACGAGATTTACGTTAATTTTCCTAGGTACTCGCGAGATTTTTCATTCAAAAACCCGCTGATTGGTCTTTTTTCTTAAATTATATCTACATGCTGCTCGTCTATTCAACTTATTTATTATTTTTTTATTTTGTCACTTTTTTTTGAGCTGAAATGTTCAAACTTGTGAAGAATATTCGCAAAGAAGGCAAATCTCTGTGCATAAACTTTCAAGCTCGATCTTAAAACGTAAATACGCTTTAAAAATTATCTCCAATATTCTTTATTAATTATTAATTTTTCTGTTTCCATGAAAAATATTTCCAGATTTCAATCCAAAACAGGAAATGCGAGCTCATGAAACTAACAATAAGGCTTCCACGAAAGACGAAGGCAAAAAGTCGTCTTTCAGTTCGTGTTGCATTCGTCTCACGCAATAAAAAAGTTGTCAACATACTGCGTCAGACAGGCGAAGAAGAAGACGAGACGAAGACGAAGATGAGACGAGAAGGCCCAAATGTAAGTCTAACACGAAACGAATAATTCTAAAGGAGATTTTCGTCCCCAGTGCGATTATCAGCCTACCTGTGGCGTCTCAGTCGTTCCAGTCATAGTGTTATGTGTTTTCTGGGGGGTTTTCATATTTTTTATTGTTTTGGCTTGCACAGTTTTCTTAATTTGCAATTTTTTTTATTCTGGAGTCTTCTATCCGCAGCTGTCGCCCTCTCGGATAAAGGTAACGGTGCACCAATTAACAGGAACTGTAATTGTGTGAAAGCTGTGGAACTGTAGAGTTTTTAATTTTTATTTAAAACACGAATCGGAAATTATTTACTTTTGGACAATTTTGTTTTTTAACTTGTCTATAATGAAGAAAATAAGAAAATAAAATTTTTATTCGGGATGCATCCAGTGCAGAAAAAAGCACATTATGAATTTTTGAAATATAAAATGCACTTTCAACTGGCTTCAAAGATTAATGGAACGTGAAGCGTTCAGACGTCACTAAGAGCATTGCAAGGTTTCTGAGCTGCTAAGTGTACTTTTGAGTATATTTTTATTAATTTTTCAGAAAGCCACTATGGGTCTTTCATCAAGAGGCGTTTTTCAGCATGAAATTCCGAAATGAACACGGATCATTGGCGCCATGATTATGCTTAAGGTTATTGGACTACTCATGCACTCATACATGTACCACAGAAGGTACTTCGCTCGTCTCTTCAAGCATTACTAGCTTCTGAAAGTAAGTGTGCAATTTGTGAACCCGTAAATCTATTTAAAGAAGACGTGACAACATGAGAAGTTAAAATGAGACCGTGCATAGAAGATCGTTTGAATAGTGAGCAAACGAGCAGAATAAAAAAGGCCGATTTCCAATTTTAAAAATAAATTATTGTCGGACACTGGTTTTCGATTCGGAATTTCAAAACGAATATGATCTCTTGAATTTTCTGGTATTTCTTTAAAAAGATTTAGCCTAAGCAATGGTTTGTCGCACTTTAATTCCCAATCCGCTTATTTTGAATGAAACACGGAACAATGTTATATGCAAATGACAGCCGCACAATGAGGAAATAAAATATAATCCGCCGGAGAACAACGGTCAAACGGAATATGGCGTAGTACAAAATGTGTCAACGTTTTAAATAAAAACGAAGAACATATCGCCCTTTAAAAATGGTAATTTCTAACCGAAAACTGATGTTGGCCCGCTTGATTTTTAGTGCCTTTTGTTGTCACTTTTAATGAAATCAGATCGATTCATTGTGAACCAGTAATCATTGTACCTGAAGCGATACATTCAGAAACTCGATGCATTGTGTCGAAATAATAAAAAAAGAAACCAAAAGAACATTGAAAATGATTGAATTCCCCACTAATTCTGCAGAATCGCGCGCTCAAACATCATATATTAATGATGTTCAGAACCGCCTTCACTCAAAATAAATTGTTTTCAAATCAATTAGGTTGTATTCTGATTGCTCAGATTATCATATCAGCAAGTTTATAACAGAACTCCATCTATAACGACAAGCGATCACTAAATACTCTTCAAATTTGTTCTATAAAAATAGTAAATGTCCGTGGTGACTCAATCGGTTTCAGTTAATATTTTTTCAGTAGTTTCTTCCTTATTTGCATATTTGTGATCCAGGCCGACCACGGGGTGTGTCATGTATTTTGAAACAGAAATCATAAAATGGCCAGTTCAATAACACCGACCGAAATTTCATCAGCCCTGCGGGGCGGGTTCATCAGGTTTAGGTTAATTTTTTTTAAATCAGGTTTAGCAGCTTCTAGTTTAATTGCCGCTTGGCTCATGTTGGGCTTAGTGGGAATAGTGGGTGCGCGAAATCTGACATACTTAGTGAAAAAATAATTTTTTAAAATGATTTTTTCCTAGAGTTCCACATAATCTTACGTTCACTCCCAGAAATCTCAAATTTTAGATTTTCTGTAAATAATTCCTAATTATTTATCATATATGATATGGAAATACCTTTAAAAAATAAAATTATAGATCCTGGAACGAAAATAAAATAAAACCGAGCAATCGAGAAATTCGAAATTTTTCGAAAAATGGGTGTTTCTTTTCCACATAATGATACGTTCACTTTTATTTTTTGACATCCTTGACATAAACATCATCGAACATGTCTGGGGATACATGGTACGGAAAATCTACGAAGGAAACAAAATTTATGCGGATTTTCCATCCCTCGAAAAAGCTATCATTGATGCATGGCTAAAAGTGGACCAACAGCTGCTCGACAATCGTTTATTAATAATCATTTGTCTGTTCTTTTCTGTTTTTTTTAGTTCTGAGCAAGTGAACGTATAATTTTGTGGAAAACTTCAAAAACGTTTTTTATAAATTTTTGGTTTTTTCCTGATGTGTGAATGTTAAGCTTATTTTAAGTTTCTACCATGAAACACCTACTAAAAGCCCATATTTCTTCAATAGAAAGCATTTTGGTTGAAAAGCCAGTTCTCGAGTTTTCGAAAATTTTTGGGGTGAATGTAAGACTATGTGGAGCACTGTAGTGCCGTGACTCACAAATGGTCATAGAAATGAAACGACAAATAAACTCTCCTATTTAATTTAAAAACTTTTATTTTTCGTTTTTTTTAATAGATGAATCGGTGATAATAAGGGACTCTTTGAAGACAACACATCAAATCAGTACTTGCAATCGAGGTTATTCGACTGCGGGCCAGATCTACTCTCTTAAAAATGGAAAAAAATTTAACTGTGAGCATTATTTCGAGCTATTTCGATTCAAACCAAAATTTACCGTAGGCATTATGTGGACGAAAAAAATTTTTAATTTAATAATTATATTAAAAATAATCGAATTATTGGCTAACTGGCTGCAAAAGTCAGTTTTTTAAAAAATATTCTACTAGGATTCACTCTACATATTTTGGCTGCACATGTTTGCGAAATGTCCCGTTTAATTTTGATATCATGTTTCAAATAAGACTTGGATGCAAAAATACTTAGTTTAGTTCTCATGTGGCCTCCACGGCAATTACAACTTCACCTTTATTTTTGGAATAGCCGGAGTTCCAAGATCAGTCATTTGTTAAGATGAGGGTGAGATTACCAAGGAAGCAGATCTGAAAATGCAGCTTGAAACATGAAGAAAATGAAATGTAATTGCACAATTCATATTTCCATCACTATTCAGTTCTCGGTTTTTTGAAAAGGCCCTGTAACTCTGCACATAGGCTTCACCAAGACCCAACTAATAACAATAGGAATCCTTCGCAATCAATGACGAAATATTTGTTTTCAAAAATGCATCTTTCGACAGTTTTTTTCTTTATTCCTAATGATTAGTTTATGAGGAATTTGTGGATGATTAAAGACAAACACGGTTTCGAAATAACCATTTTGGCTGTGTCACGTTTCTGTTCTCTCTTCTCTATCACGTATATCTCAGTGCCGTAGTGTGTCTCTTAGCAGTATAAAAAGAAATGAAATTGCGCAGAGTTAGAGTACCTTTTCAAATAATGCTAACTTTCCATCATCTGTTGTTGACTGTTTATTTATTTGTCCCTTCTCTAACCAGAGAAATCAAAGTATTCAACAAGTGTCCGTTTCCAACATGGCCTGGAATTCAGGGGCCCGGAAATCCTGCCGGGGGAGGATTTAAATTGAATGCCGGCGAGACTAAAAGCGTTTTTGTAGACGATGGATGGGCAGCTGGAAGAATTTGGCCGAGAACTGAATGTGATGGAAATATGAATTGTGCTACTGGAAGCTGTGGTGTAAGTGACTTTACCAATTATATTTCATTTTCTGCATATTTCAAGCTGCATTTTCAGCCTCGCGTTCAGTGTAATGGAGCTGGCGGTGAGCCACCAGCAAGTCTTGCTGAATTTACTCTTCGTGGAGCAGGTGGACTTGACTTTTATGACGTTTCTCTGGTTGATGGATATAATATTCCTGTTTTGATTGACGTTATCGGAGGACAAGGAAGTTGCAAAAGAGCGGGCGGATGTTTCAAGAACATTAATGATATCTGCCCTGACGATCTCGCTGTGAAGCGCCGTACGAAAAAGTAGAAACTATATTGGAGTTTCAATTTGAGCACTTTTCAGATGGTAGAACTGTTGCTTGTAAATCAGGATGCTTGGCTTACAACACCCATCGGGAATGTTGTCGAGAAGCATTTGGAACTCCAGATAAATGTAAACAAACTAGGACAGCAAAGCTTTTCAAGGATGCTTGTCCGGGCGCGTATTCCTATGCTTACGATGATGCAACATCTACATTCACTTGTAAAAACGCTAATTACATTGTTCAATTCTGCTAATATCCGTTTCTTTGACCTTTCTTCCAAATAAACATTATTTTTTTAAAATCATAGTTGTCGCTGACAGTTCGACTCATTTAATTATTAGTTTGATTCATAAGTCCTGACGGATTTTCAGTTGAAAAGTTTATTGTGTAACTGATCGAAGCTCTATCAGCTAAATTATATATACTGGCCATGATTATCAATAACCGTCTGCCAACGGTTCACCAACTTGCGAGTGCCGCCCTGCGAAAACGCCAGGGGCTGGGACTTAAAGAATGACTTCAACTCATTTTCGATAACCTTCAGAGTTGTGAATTTCTTCCCAATAAGATGCCGTTCGAGATGATTGAAAAGATGATAATCAGAGGGTGCTAAATCCGGGCTATACGGTGGGTGTGGCCAAACAGTCCAGCCATATCGTATTATAGTATTATCGTGCTGAAAATAGACCACGACGTTTCTTCCTCGAGTAAGCTCTACATGTAGTCTCAGTTTTCGAAGCTGACGAGTGTAGACATCGACTGTTATAGTAGTACTATCAAGAAGAATTTCCCAAAGCTCTTCACCACGAACAGACCACCTAAATTGGAGTCTTCTCGTGAAGTGAGTAGCTCGTTGGGAATTAAATTTGTGAATAGTATCGCAGTTCCATGTCAGTCGGCGTTTCAACCTCAAACTTGGGTAATTAAACCATTTATTTTCATAATAAGAAAAAAGAAAAAAAATTAAAGATAATCGTAAAATACAAAAACGAAACTAACGAAAATGCAGTATAGTGGGGAAAAAGCGATAGTCATTTCTCAGTGATGCTAACACTGGAAATGATACGAATTGTGTTGTCGATAGAGTTACGTTCAACCTCCCATGAAACAGAAAGACAGCTGTCTCCATCAAATTTCCACAAAAAAAAAACAAAAAATCAACTTGAAAAATCTGTCAGCACTTATGAATCAACCCTATAATATTATTTCTTCCTGCTTTTGAAACGGAGGCGGTATTGTTTTCGGTGTTTTAAACTTGAAAGCAGAAAATCAGTTTTTAAAATGTATTAGAAAAGCTTCGCAAAACTGTTTTAAAAATTCCTTGTGAGAAACAGATATAATAGCTTACTTTTGCACTTGCCAGTTTGTGACAGGATTTAGGACTATTATTGGAGCCGACGATGTGTTTATTATACATTCCTAATTTATTAATAAAATTTAATTTTATTCACTAAATATTGCGCAAATAAATCATGTAAGCTGAAGGATTCCCAGAATAATATTGATAAAAAGAAATTTGCGCGTCAGTTGTGGTGTATTACGGTACACACCACACCATTGTGCAACATCGTTTTTCTCTTCCATCGTAGTTGTCACCGGCAGCGACTCGATCTGTGCTCCTTAGTAGACCCACCTACTTCTTGACAAATGACCGGTCTTGGAACTCCGGCTATCCCTAAAATAAAGGTGAAATTGTAATTTTTTGAGTATCAAATAACAAATGAAAATGACATTAGCTTGAAACACGCCATCATCGTAGAGTGGGTTGGCAATCACCGCCCCAGTGGTTCAATGAATTTAGTTGCATTTTAGTTCGCCGGACTAAAGTAAATTCGAAATGCATAAATTTAAATTTTTTAAAAATTATTTTACAAGTAAGTAAATTCTATAACAGAGCATAGAAAGCACCGAAACAATAATCTCCAATAGTCAATCGCCCACATTTGCTGATTTCAGAAGTTTATCAGAAAGTGAGTAAAAATCAAATTATTACTTTTAATTTTTTCAATTTTCAGATGAAACCAACTGGAATTTTTTAAAATGTCAACAACGAACACAGGCATTAAAGTTGCCTAATGCTCAAAAAAGGCCGCAGGTTAAGCAAGTAATATAGAAATTTTCAAAATGTTTATTTTACAGCCTGGACCATCAATACCGCTTACAAACTTTGATATTCACACTACCAAAAAGCTGCGAGAGGATTCGATTCCATTAAAAAAGCGGATTGCCCTTCTCAGTGATTATGGCTGGGAGATCCAAGAAAATGAAAAGCGGATTAAAACTATTCGAAGTTCGAATATTGACATTTATGAGGTAAATGCTAGAGAGGCATGCAGGAATAGCTGTATTTCCGTCATAACTCAAAATTACAGATGTACCACATGCTTTGCAAGTCGACTTCTCTTATTCCAGTCCCCCACACTCTTCTCCTAGACGACAGCGAAGTTCCGGATTCAAAAAAACATGACCAAGTTTGCAGGTTTATCACTGATGGAACAACTCATGTTTATTTTTCTTTGAATTAGGAATTTCAGTATCGACGACCGAAAGCAAACACTGCTAAATTTATTCTCCCGCCGGTTTAGTCTCAAAGTGTCTTCTGAGACCCTTCACTTGGGAGCTGCTCTATTAGACAAGTGCCTTGATGTAATGATAGTAAACAAAGAGACGCTAAAAGAATTGGCAGCAGTTACGCTTGTTATTGCGAGGTAAAAGGATTTCGAGTCGGAAAAGCCTGAATTGCGTTTCAGTAAATTTGAAGACGTTAACTGTTTGACCATCGGCAGCGTAGTTGACATCGATTTGATTAGAAACAAATCCGTTTCGATGGTATACCGTCTAAATTATTTTGAATTTAACACATGTTTCAGATAGCTTCCCTCGAACGCTTCGTTCTCGCTTCGTTATCATTCAGAGTCACCATACCGACCCCACTCCATTTTGCTACCTATATGCTGGTTTATTTGTCTGGTTCCCCAGCGATTATCAATCTCACCTATGTAAGTTTTATTCCAAATTATCGGAAAAATCCAATTTCAGTACTTGTTGGAGCTGTCTCTTCTCTTTGTTCACAACCGGCTCTTTGCTTCTGATGTTGTCGCTAACGCAGCCACGTGTCTAGCCTTTGCCATAGAGCCAAACGTTTGTGATTTTCTGGTACCTTCTTGTCTTCTGAATATTTTTTCATCTCACTCCTTGAGCACTCTACCAATTCTCCAACAATTCTTCGTGAAACTGAAAAAAGACTTTGTGGCCTGACTGGAACATGCAACGAGGAGCTGCGAAACCAAAAAAAGGAAGTGATGATGACACTAACTGACCTATTTCTAGTGGTAAACAATCAAAACTGAAAAGAAAAACATTTTTCTAACTGAAAATAAATTTTTCAGGCTTCTGAAACACACCACGACATCTTTCGTGAATACTGCACAACCAGGCGGCACAATGTTGCTCTTCGTAGGATCGATCCGAATCTGCTTTCAATACTTCGTAGCGATTTGCTTTGAAAAATCAATTAAAGAAATCGCATGTAATTAAAGCGGACGTTCGTTATTCGCTAATACGAATAATTCAAAAAGTAATCTGTGCTTATTTAATGGAATTATTCACTTAAGAAAACAGTCCAGTAAGACATTTTCATGCCATTTTTTTTTGTTATTTACAGGAGCATTTAAAAAAATTAAGAATGTATCGTAATATATTTTAAAGTGCAGTGCAGTTTGATTTGTTTCGGGATAATAAAACGAATAAATTAAATGCGTCTTTAAGCCTCGCAAATTATTTTTTAACTTTAATCGCTACGCGAAAAATCAAAAAACAAACTTCTTCAGGCTATACTACTTTCTGCGTTTTTTTTCTTAAATTTTCATATTTATATTTGAACAATCATTAGCCAATAGTTACAAATTACAAATAATTCGTTAATATTATTCCAATATCAAGCTTAAAGGTTATCTTGTTCAAAAGTTCCACACAAAGTTGCATTTGAATTATTCCGACCCGAAACATTTAAATTGAATTTTAAGATTTTAAGGAATTATATAAAATTCTTCTTTTTGCTCTTTTTGAATAATGAAATAAGCAGGGTGAAATATCGTTTTTATTGTTCGTTTTTTTGAGTGAATAATTCCAGTTTAACGGTTGAATGCTATTGTTAATAGCAAACAATAACAGGGTGCGGGGTCTGCAAATGTACTCCATTTATTGTTGGAACTTAGTTAAAGGTTATATTTTTGACGACTATTTTGAAAAATTTTTCGACTCTACAAAAAAAGGTGGAATTCACTGTTTCATTTGAACGACTCAGTGTAACACTGTTTCAAGAACTTTCAATACCTTCACTATTTTTCCTGATAAGTTCCAGTTTGCTTCCTTTAAATGTGTGATAAAATTCAAAATAAAATTCAAACGGTAGGGCTTGTGCCATCCGGCATTCTGGCTCTATGCATCTCTTTTTAATTTGTTTTTGTCTTTATTGTACTAGAAACGAAATTTCATCGGTTTCTTACAAAAATTGTAGATAATTAATGAAATAACGGAAAAGCAGATATATTATCTATCCGCGTGATTTTTCGTTTAAAGGCGCTGTTTGGGTCTCGCTAGGGGATGGCGCGTTTTAACGCGCCAATTTAAAAATTGTAAGAAAGCGCAGACACTGCGTTTGTGATTTCTTTTCGAAAATTGAAGCGAATATTGATGCTAATTAAAAAAAACATGATTTTCGAAGCAAAATATAGAAAAAATTCCAATATTCGCTTCAATTTTCGAAAAGAAATCACAAATACAGTGGGTGCGCTTTCTTACAATTTTTAAGTTGGCGCGTTAAAACGCGCTATCCCCTAACGAGACCCAAACAGCGCCTTTAAACGAAAAATCACGTACTCGCGGATGGATAATATATTTTTTTGAATATTCGCTTGCTCTCGGTGTCAGTCACTGCGCATTAAATTTGGACCAAAACCAACAAAATATTGGAGCGCATTTGGACACCCCCCCCATCACGGACACCCTTTGAAAAATATCATTATTTATTTAGTAAAGGAATATTGCCGGAATATTTTTTATCGACAACAGTGCTTGCGTACTTGTGTGTTGCGAGACACCCTTGGGCGCCTGTTGAAAAATTGAAGTTCGCCTGCCTCGCTCCGCTTAAATTACGTAAACACTGGTCTCGAAAAAGCTTTGTTTTGGCAATATTTCCATAATAATTTTTTTGTCTTCTGACTATTTGTGATTTTATATATGCTTATATATGCGATTATTGCATCCAGCAAATTCTGAAATATAGAATTTTCCAGTTTTATCGTAAAACAATAATTATTTTCTATTTTTCCAATACCTGCACTACCTAATGAACTATCGAAATTTCGGTCATTACGAAAATTTTGAGAATTTCCGAGAACTGATTTTCTTTCATAGTAATATACTGCTTTTCTTTATGGAGTTCTCTTTATCAATTTCTTTTCCCATTAAACAGTTTTATTCGTAATACTCGTTATTAATCTAATTAGATAAAAGATCAATCGAATTGTAGTAAATTTCGGTATCCACTTAACCCAGATTTGGTCGAAATTAACCTTTAAGGATTGAAATCCGATCGCGCGACAGTGTGAGTGATTTAGAGGAGCATAGCCAACGCCCTCAGATCAGATTTGTGGTGACCCATGAAGTAATTATATGATTTAGTATTTGAGATTTGTATTCCGTAATATCTCTCGCTACCTTCTTAAGACTCTTTCGTTGATATGTGGCATTTACTTGGCGAGTGCTGTTAAAATCGTTGTCGCCTTTTTCGACAGCTTCTCGGCATTCTTGAGACAATGACTAGAAATTTCTGCCCGATCTGCCTGTGAACCGCCGTTTGGTTAGAAAGAGTTACTTGCGAAATTCTGTTGGATGAGTGTTTGGAAGGCCATGCTATTTCTTTGTTTCGTAAATTCTTGTGTTTACCGGTAAGATTTTGATAGTCTTGGTCAGTGTCTGTATTTGAATCCACTATGACTGTGAAATCATTCGGGTCCCACTGTATCTTTGGAAACTTTCTTCACTTGATCTGCTCGTATCTTGCTATACTGGTATTGATGTTCAGACATCTAGTGTACTATTCGTGGTTTCTTTCCTTTTTTCCGAATAGTAGACGATCGGTACTCCGAGATTAGATCGCCTCTCGGCTTTCTACTTTACCGTATCAGACACAGATGTCGAGTGCGGAGAATCGACGCGAATCGGTCTGCTATTTGCAGCAATTTTTGGTACCCCTAAAATGATGCGCAGAGAGTATTGGGCGTACCCTCCCAACCGGCATGACACGGTGTGTCCTGCAATACTCGGTGCGTTGAAAAGTTCATACTTCAGGGATTATATGGTTATCATAAAAGGATTATGCGAAGAAAAACTCTTTATGAATTCTCGAAAATTTATGAATGTTTGGTAATGGTAATATTTTCGTAATAACATCGTTTTTCCATCAATGAGCACTATTCTCTGACTCCGATTTCGATAAGGTCGTTGATTTCACTCATAGTGGGATTTTCATTAACAAGAGCAGTTGCCTTTTCCAGTCCAAACATTGGCTGGAGAGCATCAATAAGAGCACTTCGAAATGATGAAATCCTGCGGTTCTCTCCATTTTCTCTTCCATCCCTGTTCTCCTCGCCAACACGATAAATTGAATGTTTGTGTCCTATTCTAGCTGGTTTGCTATTAGTTTCCAGAGCAATCGGTTGCGGAGGTGCCACGTAATCCGGAAGAAATGGGTCATTAAAATGATAAGGACTTTGATAGACCCGAGAAGAAGACGAACATTGTTTTTGATTGTTGAATATGTCACGAAGATTTGGGGTTTCAGTCGAATTTATGTTAAGTTCACGAGCACGATTGCAAAGATCTATCATGGAGTCTGAAAAAATAGCTGAAATCCACATATGCAATTCGACACTTACTTTTACCAATTATTCTTGCCAGTTTGCTCATAATAACAACTTGATCAGATGCTAGCAATTGGAAGCCTATGCAATTTGCGTCATCTTCATTTCGGCGAACTTCATCAGCCTGAAACATTATTTCGGCTCTAATAGAATAAGCGGTTTTAATTAAAAACTAGTATTTCATTAAATCCTCAAAAATTTGAGCTTGTGCCTATAGAAAACGCATACCGCTAGAACCAATCTGACGGAATCACAGATTTTCAGCTCATGCTCCGGTGTGAATGACGGGCTGATGAGAGAGTTTGTGACTCGATCAATGAGTTCTGTATATTTTTGACCAAGAATGCCATACTTTTTCCTACTTCCTACGATACAACCATCATTATTCTGAGCCCACGTGGCGATTGTTTTGGAGAGCAGTACTGTAGAGGATGGGTTGAAGCATGCTGTAAATAACTAAAGGGCGTTTCAGCTAATGGATATGTGAGGTAATTCTCTTCGGAAAACTTTAAAATTTACTAGAATCCTCAAAAACAATCAATTCCAATTTGGCTAAAAGACTCAATTCGTGGGGATCCGAACATTTTTGAGCGAAATCACGAAGATTGGTGGGCAGAAAAACGATTGCCTGGAAAAAAGGAGCATTAATTAATGTTCTTCATCAAAAACTCACCGAATGCCCTCTCAATATGAAATACCAAAGGGTCATGCTGATGGCTCTCATGTTGAAAATTGACTTATCCACCGGGAACATATCGGAGTTCTTCCTAATCATATGGTTCATCCTGGAAAGAAGAAAAATGTGCAATATCAGATCAATTTCAAAACCTCAGATATGGAAGAAAGACTGGAATTTTAGAAAACATATCGAAATTTTAAAGTGGGGAAAGACGGCGCATGGGTAACACAACCCTGAAATATTTGCAATCGAAGCAGTGAATTTCAAAAATGGCGCCAGTTCAGAAAGTGTGCTCACCACGAGCCGATTCAATGCATATTTGAAAAATCAAAGATGGTTTAAGATTAATCTAAAATGTTGGCTGTTTGATAATTTGTCTGTAAAAAAGCCAACGGAAACTTCGGTTAAATATATTATAGAATTAAACAATTTTTGACGTTGAGGTTAGTCACGAAAGTGGCGAAAAATTAGATAATGTGGAAAGTGGGTAAAGCGTTTGAAATTTTAACGAATTAGTCTAAAACTAAAATAAAAATCGCAGTGATAATCGGGCTTTCGGAATATTACAACCGTCTGAGCGGGTGGCACAAAAATCAGAGTCAGCCACCTCCGAAATCACCGCGAAAACAGCTATAGCGACGTACGCAATAGTATTTATATATTTATTTCGAATTTTAAGCATTCTCTCGGATATTTGTATTATTACTTATTATTTTTTAAACATAATTTTAGGTTAGTGCTTTGATTTACAGTTTTTCGTAGCGATTGTTGCGAAGAATAAAAAATTAGAAATAATTTTTTTGCCTTAATATTACCGCCATCTGCACAGCGGTTGTTGTGTGCTGATTACTGATCGATAACGTTTACCGATTTATATTTCTTAAATTAAGAAGAAACAAATTAAAAATTATGAAAATCTCGTAGAAAATTAAATTTTAAGCTGTTTTCGCGGTTGCATACGTGACTTACTCCGCTTTTTTTAGGCCATCACTGTCGCTAGCCCAGGGAGCGGTTTAAGTTTTAAAGATTTCCGGCATTTTCAACAAGTTTTCAAACTCTTTTACTCTGAAGTCGAGCTTAAATGTTAGCTAGAGTTTTTGGCTATACTCCTCAACTATTTATGCCAGCTGAGCCGCATTCCACATTTTTTCAGTGCTTCTCACTTCGCCATTTTGGTAAATATTCCCATCGTGCATTGCCGGTTTAATATAATAATTCTTGAATGGTCACGTGCGAGCCGAACCGTAATATTTCAAAAATTACATCAGATTTTTTTTGAAATCTGCATTGAATGTGATCAACACAACTTCTGCGTTAACATGTTTAACATAGGCGCAGTTTAAAATCCTTATAATCTGAAGATATTATTAAAATCACCTAATTTTCGAAATTATTTTGTTCGTGTGCCACTAACATTGACGCCATTCGTTTTAGTGGTGGTCTCCCCCCCCCCCCCAGACCTAATGTAAAATTAACTTGCTTCGTGATTGAGCCCGTTTCCCCTTTAAGCACCTATTAGAGACATCCGTTCCATCAATGCAAATTGGCCTCAGGTAGTCTGTATTTTTCCTTCTTTCCATGCTATTTGTCTGCTCATCGTACAACAATGAGAATCTGCATTTGGCCTCTTCCTGAAGTCATGACGCCTTAAATCATTGCACATTCTAAAACCTCACTTCTGACAAATTGTTCAAGTTTAGATGTATTCGATAGGTCTCTTCGAATTCGTCTGGCTCATAATCCATTGTTAGTAATGATGACAGATTGTTGCTTTCAGAACATATTGTACGCTGTAAACTGGCAAAGCTACGTTGACATTAAGGAAAATGGAGCGTGTTACGTTACGTTTATTCACTTACAGCCCTCATTTTTTAGCACCTTTTCCGCCTTTTCTGATTTTTTGGCGAAATTCGGCCGATCAGAAATTTCGTACTTTTAATTTCCTTTCATTCTTAGGATTCCTTGAGGCATAAAACGACCTACATGAGATGATCCGACTCACTGGACCACCATCGGCCAAGATCGGAACGGATAACTATCTGTGATCCGCGCCCACATAATCGAATAAAGTATCGACTGAGTAACCGAAGTAAGTAGTTCAAATTAGATTTTCGCAATTTTTGATAAAATTTGTTTTGAATTTAAATGTCTTTTTTTTTGCAGAGAAATGAGGAAAATAATTTTGAAATTTAAATTTTCAAAATTTTTATAATAAATATAAATTATAATAAAAAATAAACAATAATATTCGCTTTAATAGAATTTATTAGTAAAGTCTGAAATCGAAATGAAGATATAAACATGTAGATACGAATTTATTTTGGAGCCAACGTGAGACTTTCGAGCGGAAAGCACATACGCGACAGTTCACAGCGCCAAGTTGAGAACGTTTTCTTGTGGTTGTTCTAAAGTAGAAAAATAAAAATAGAAGATAAAAGTAAAATTTACACATAAAAAACAGAGACAAAGGTAATTTAATAATGCAGCGCCCTTTTTATAAGGCTGAAAAGGGGTGGAGACATTGTTGCATGGGTCTCTAAAAATATCTACTGTAATATTTCCAGTAGAAACAATTTGTAACTTTTGTTGTGTGATTAATAATTTTTAACAAATTAAAAAAATCTAAAAGAGATTAAACTGTGCAATATGATAAAAAAAAGGGGGAGGAATAAGTTGATTTGCGGAATATTTTAATAAAAGTGTTTAAGTGGTTAATGGTCCAATAAACAGGTTAAAATATTGTAATATATGGTTTATCAAAAAAAAACCCGCGAAATCGGGTTCATTTCGAAAGAAATATTAAAAGATTCACCGCAATCATCTGACCTTCTCTTTCCGGCATCCAAAATGCACACGGTACCCGCATCCGGAGACACCTCCCGAGAAATCGAACGGCACTCTTCAATATAACGGCAATACCCTTACCTTTTTTTGAACATTGTTTTGTATTTCAAGGCACATATTTACAAAACTATCTAAAATTGTTCATTTCAGAAATTTCAATAACCATGTCGATAGCTGTCATCGTCGATAATACCAAACGGCGGAAAATCTGGAAATATGAAAAAGATGGCATGCATCTGACGGTAACGACTTCAAGAGAAAAGTGATTTCATGCATAATTTTTAAGCATCGAATGTATTTTGAATGAATCATGCACTCTGATCTGAAGTTGAAGATTGATGACCCAAAAGCTAACACCGCTGGGGGAAACATGTGTGTACCGGGGGACGAACACTTATTTGGACGGAATCAGCCGCGCCTGGAGTCAGCTATCACAATCACAATCAGAATTCGTTGTACAGTCACTCAGAAGATGTGGAGTTGTGCCAAGAGTCAATGACAAGGATGAAGAGCTCCTTTCAATATCCTGACAAGGGAGGTGAGCTCCCAGAAGGCTTGGCGACGGCGATGTTTGTGCTCTGATAAAGGACGAGATGCGGTCGGACAAGATGCAGTGCTACTTCTAAGGTATTCTAAAAACTTCTCGTAGCAATTTAAATCTTTGAAGAATGAAAGCGGCCTACAATGTAATATGTGATGACGTTCTAACAAAGGTTTCTCGAGACGCTAACTTCCAATTTGTTTTTTGGGGAAGGGAAGCTTGTGGAAGCTGAACACGATTATAATAAAATACGCCAGGAGAACCCGGCTCCTCTCTGATGATTTTCAATCGTTGGCAAAGCTGGCATTCTGGAGTCAAATTTCAAACACTTCAATTTTCCTTATCATTTCTATTCGTTTTTGTTCAAGTAATAAAACAACCACATGAAAACTAAAATCTATAGTCTCTCTTTCAAGTTTTATAGGATTTTAATACTCAATCCAGATGCGGAGTGGGGGGGGGGTGGGGGGGGGGAGAGAACCTAGTCAAAAGCGGGGAAAACCAATGAATTTTATGACTCTTTGCCTGAGAAATTGGCGAGGAATATAAAATGCAGCAGCAGCAGCAGCGACGGCCTGATTTTTGACTAGCGTTGCGAAATTGGGAGAAAACCTTCAAATTAACAAGAGAAAAGGGTAAGAGTAGATCGGTATGAATTCTCGAATTGCCTTTATTACCCCCCCCCCCCCCCCGAAGTGCACTGCAAGTTCCAGGACTCCTTTTCTCTACTAGAACCCAACAACAAATACGACAACCTTGGTGCAATAATTCTTTTTTAATCCTTTTCGATATATTATGTTGTACATCTTACATCTTTTGTTTCAAATAACCCTTCCCTCCCCCACCATCTAAGTAGGAATACACATGTTCCAAAGGAAACATGGAAAACGAAAAAGGGATTAGCGGGGGGGGGGGGGAATATACAGTACCGGCCATAAAGGTATCATATTATGGTTTTTCGACCATATCTCATTCGATATAGAACGAATCAATCTGATTTTTTCACAGTTTGTTCATGAAGCAACATTTTATCAGTTAAAAACATTTGGATTTGTGAGACTAATTCGAAATTGAGTAATTTGAAAAAGAACGAAAACAGCAAAAACCCATATTTCTTCAATGAAACTTCGTGCTCTTAGAAATTGTTCTATCTGCGAGATTACAATATTTTGTGGGAAAACCATTTGCATCAATTACTGTTTGGCATCTGCGGCGCATGGAATCGATGATTGTGTAAATGGTTGATTGGGGAATCTTCTTCCACTCCTCCTCGAGAAGTTTGTACTTCTCGTCGATGTTTGAAGCAGTTTTACCGGTCAATCTCTTTTTAAATTCTTCCCATAGGTGCTCAATGATGTTCTGGTCCGAGCTTCGACTCAGCCAATCCAAAAGAGTGACACGGCGGCGGTTGAACCAGTTGCGCACGTGATGAGAACGATGCTTGGGATCATTAACCTGCTGATACACAAAGGCACGGCCTACGCTAGAAAGTGCTCAGGGTCTCATGGTGTTCTCTAAAATATTCTCATATCCGTAGCGGACGAGATTACCGTCGGTGCGCTTGAGAAAACCCATTCCCGTGGCGGAAAAGCAACCCCAAACCATCTGGTTCAGAAGTCATCTTCATTGGACCCGCCAGGACTGGTCCACTATTGTCTGGTCGGACGAAAGCAAGTGCAACTTGTTTGGAAGTGACGGTGTGAAGTGGATTCGTCGTCCTACCGGCATTCGCTACGTCCCCAAGTATCAACTGCCAACCATAAAGCACGGTGACGGTTCCTGCGTTGTTTGGGGCGGCTTCTCCGCCACGGGAATGGGTCCTCTCGAGTGCATCGTCGGTAATCTCGATCGCTATGGATATGAGGATGTTTTGGAGAACACCATGAGACTGGGCACTTTCTAGCGTAGGCCGTACCTTTCTGTACCAGCAAGATAATGATCCCAAGCATCGTTCTCAACACGTGCGCAACTGGTTCAACCGCCGCCGTGTCACTCTTTTGGATTGGCTGAATCAATGCTCGGGCCAGAACATCATTGAGCATCTATGGGAGGAATTTGAAAAGAGATTGACCGGTAAAACTGCTTCAAACATCGACAAGAAGTTCAAATTTCTCCAGGAGGAGTGGAAGAAGATTCTCCAATCAACCATCGACACAATGATCGATTATATGCTCAGTATATGCCAGGCAGTAATTGGTACAGATAATTTTCCCCCAAAATATTGAAATCTCGCAGATAGAACAATTTCTAAGAGCACGAAGTTTCATTGAAGAAATATCGGTTTTTGTTGTTTTCGTTCTTTTTCAAATTACTCAATTATGAATTAGTCTCACAAATCCAAATGTTCTTAACTGAAACATTGTTGCTTCATGAACAAACTGTGAAAAAATCAGATTGATTCGTTCTATATCGAATGAGATATGGTCGAAAAACCATAATATGATACCTTTATGGCCGGTACTGTATGAGGAATAGGGGGGGGGCTTTTGTTGCATGATTGGGAGATGGACGTATTTCGGAAAAAAATGATGAAGTAGCTGCGAAGGTTTTGGATATTTTCTGTTGTTGCTCAATAGCTGGCAGAGCAGTCTTGCCAATTACAGAATGATGATTCTGAGCCAACTTGCAGAGAGCTCTTAAAATGGCAAAACTAATTTACGGCAATGAACGCGACCAAGGTTAGAAAGTGATGAAACACTTTTCTCTCGCTCCACAATACCAAAACCACTTGTAGACGCTGATCGGAGCTAACTAGTATTGGCGATCTTGAATCAGTTGATTTCCTCGACACATTGAGGATTTTTTCCGCAGTGAGTCGGACCGTCTCATGGTGGGAGGGGGGGGTGTCGTCAGAGATCGACGAAACAATGAAAAATCGAGAGGGGCGTGGACTCCTCTTAGAATAATTAATTTTATGTGGTGTCTTGTTCCATTGAAGTGCTAGGCTCATTTGTGGGTCATTTGACTTATGTAGTCAGACTGCCGTGTTTTCCATGGCCGAGTTTCCGACATTTTGACGCGCCACATCCCTTTTCATTTTGAAATTTTGAATCGATTTAGAACAGCGGATCGAACTTTTAGTATTCACCATTCCAGTTACCTATTATAGTAGTATAGGAAGGAGGGATTATAATACCATTTTTGACTTTTCAGTCATTTCAACACATTTTCATTCTCTGACAGCAGAGAATCACCTCATTTACAAAACTTTTTTCGTAAAAAGCGTGAAATGAGGCAATTTTAAGAGCACTAAAAAGTGCTTATTTTCAATAATTTTTCTGCATTTTCGATCAATTTTTTGCTTGGATGTTGATTTTATTTTCTATTTCTCATTTTCATGCTTAAATACTCAAAAAATGTTTAATTTTCACACTTTTTAGAAAATCAGTGGATGTCGATGGATGTCGATTTCTTTTAAAAAGTGGTATTAAGATAAAGATAAAAAATAACGGAAATAAATTATATTTTCACAATATATGAAGCCTCTATTTAGTGTAGATCTCGAAAAGTTTTTTAATGTTTTAGAAATCAAAAACTTTTGTGGAATGTTGATGAGAGAATTAACGAATCTTCATTTAAATAAAATCCCATAATATACGTACAACATTCATTGATTAACAAGCTTGAACGTCTCATTTTCCCAGTCGACGACAATTGATAGCTTCAAACGTCGCATCGCATCAGCACCAAGGATATTGACTTCTGCGAAGTGGGCTTTGGAGACTTGGCATTCAATTTTAGTCCTTTGATCCTGAACATTTGAAATTAAACAGTAAATTCTATGAAAAAGAAAACAAACCTGTATAGAGAGACTGTAGAGAGTGTGTGTGACATTTCCCATACCTATAAGAGCTTCCAACGACTTCGAAGACAGGCAAGTAAATGGGGATCCAGTGTTCACGAGAAACCAGACATTGACGGCTCTTGAATTCGTTCTTCCTGTTTTTATTATTGCAAATAAGTTTTTTACTATTGCAAATAACCATACCAACACGTTGACAAATCAGCGGAATCATGTATCGAAGATTTCGACCATGAATTCGACCACACACTGGAAACGGAGTCGAAGAAAACGATCCGGCGGACAAGTGCTCAACGGCGTTGTCGTGACCGATCTGAAAAAACACAAATATTAGGTACAATAGTAAAAAATTCATCTTACCTCTACAAGTTCTTCGTTATTAATATCCGATACCAAAACATCAAATTCATCGTACGGGAGAGCGAGCTTCTGCCACGACTCATCTGACGACGAACTCTAAAAAGACAAATCAATTTAGAAACACATAAATTTATGCTTAACTTGTTGTGTTCGCTCATGTTGACCGACTAATTGCTTGATGACTGCTGAAAATTGAGAATGAATAGAGAAAAAATCGTGGTATAAAGTGCATTAATATTCAAATTATTTCAGCATTATGTAAATAAAAGAACAACAAATATTTCCTAAAATACAACAAGCATGAATAGAGGAAGAATGTGATGATGGCGTCTCTCGCTTTCCTCTGCGTCTCTGCCTTCCACTTTAGCCCAACGCGTTTGCGTGTTGCGTCGCGTGTGTCTAGTTCAACTGGGGCAAATGTGTGATTGTAATTATTTAAATAATCTAGTTTGATTCTTCAAACGCTTATAACCTTAACTCTATTATCCTTGACTTCAACTACATTCTCTGAAAGAATGAGGCAATAACATTTAGTACTTTGAGCAATGTTTTTACCAAAGGAAGCTTTTATTGTAACATCTGGTCGAGATGCAATAATTCTATCATTCTGTTTAGATACATCAAATACTAGAAGTGGATAATTATAATAATAAACGAAGTAATGTGTGATATATTTAATGAACACTCCAGTCTTCTTGAAACCCTAATAAGAGATAATCCTAGGAGATACATTCAAATACAGTTAAATCATTCTGCAATTAAGGTTAAAGTTTTTTCTTCCGAAGATAAAGATTCATTGGGAATAGTTCAAGTAACATTCTGTAAAGAAATTGATGAAGATCAAATTGAGTTTATTGATCTTACTCATTTTGATGGATTCAAGACAAGTATAGCTCTTACTCAAGGACAAATTCCTATTAAAATACGATCCCTTGGAGACAAAATTTGGTATTACTCACAAAAAGGAATAGTTTCAGATAAAATTATATTGCATCCAGAATTTCATCCAAGAAAAGATGAAATAACAAATATTAAAAGCTTCACTGACTTCAATTTAGATTTCTTGGATGATAAAGTAATCTTTCATGAGCACATTCTTATGGATACTAAGACCAATATTGAGGAAGAATTAATTAATGAGATGCGTGAAAAAGCTGATGTATCCATTGATCTACACTCAAATAGTCAAGATGGAATGATTCCTCATGAAATATTAGATGAAGTTTCCAGCATCTTTGAGAAGTATTACATCAAGATATGGAGGATTTATGTAACTATTGGTGTTAGTCTCTTTTACATCTTTATTGTTAGATCTTTTTGGATAGTTCTTTCTCCTAAAACATTCTTTAATTCCAGAAAGGCTAAAGGTTCTGGGAGTGTTCGATTCTTTGATAGAAAACATAAACGAGGAAATAAAGACTATGAAGGTGTTGAACTGCAAGAAACAAGCACTTCTAGACCTTTTGAATTGGTAAGCCATCCTTCTATAAGATCCCTTGTTGTAGATTAGTCATTACCCAAGTAGTTCATTGCTTCATTTACTTTTTTATCTTTACCTTTATAAAATAAATTTCCTAAATAAATAAATAAAGGTATAATGAGATTCTTTAATTCTGGAGAAAACTCAAAATATGTTATTGTTAGTCCGAAAGAAAAAGATAAAATAGAATTAATTGAATTTATAGGCACTTCTGAAGAAAATAAGAAGAAGCAAGATGATAAAAAAGAAGAATCTGCAAGCCTTCACTTAAGGGAAAAAAAATAGGTGGAACTATACATCAAATACAATCTAATAATACCAACAAATTGAATAAAAAGAATGCAGCCTTTCTCAAAGTTTTGAAAAGTGGATCAGGATTCAAGAGGATTTAAGGTGTAATTCAATATAAAGGTCACACTTGTTAAAGTCAATGAGATTATTATTTTCATCTACTAACTTCAAAGTTAAAACATTACAATTATTAACACTTCTATGATAAATCAAATTTATCGGTTCAAATTTTATATTTTTACTTCTTTCATTCTGGGAAGCCTTCAGATCTTCTACTTCAAACTTACAAATAATGTTACCTTGTCTTTCGTCAATGAAGGTATCGCAAATAAGATTGCAGGATAAATAAACAAAAGGTTTATCATTATTTTCGTTCCTAACTAAAATTCCATCAATTATTTTTATTTCATTGTTTTGTATTTCAAGGCACAGATTTACAAAGCTATCTAAAATTGTTCATTTCAGAAATTTCAATAACCATGTCGATAGCTGTCATCGTCGATAATACCAAACGGCGGAAAATCTGGAAAAATGAAAAAGATGGCATGCATCTGACGGTAACGACTTCAAGAGAAAAGTGATTTCATGCATAATTTTTAAGCATCGAATGTATTTTGAATGCATCATGCACTCTGATCTGAAGTTGACGATTGATGACCCAAAAGCTAACACCGCTGGGGGAAACATGTGGGCACGGGGGGACGAACACTTATTTGGACGGAATCAGCCGTGTCTGGAGTCAGCTATCACAATCACAATCAGAATTCGTTGTACAGTCACTCAGAAGATGTGGAGTTGTGCCAAGAGTCAATGACAAGGATGAAGAGCTCCTTTCAATATCCTGACAAGGGAGGTGAGCTCCCAGAAGGCTTGGCGACGGCGATATTTGTGTTCTGATGAAAGACGAGATGCGGTCGGACTAGAATACAGTGCTAATTCGAAGGTATTCTAAAAACTACTCGTAGAAATTTAAATCTTTGAACAATGAAAGCCGCCTGCAAAGTAATATGTCATGACGTTCTAACAAAGGTTTCTCGGGACGCTAACTTCCATTTTTTTTGATGATGCTGAACAAATTGGGGAAGCTGAACACGATTATAATAAAAGACGCCAGGAGAACCCGGCTCCTCTCTGATGATTTTCAATCGTTGGCAAAGCTGGCATTCTGGAGTCAAATTTCAAACACTTCAATTTTCGTTATCATTTCTATTCGTTTTTGTTCAAGTAATAAAACAACCACATGAAAACTAAAATCTATAGTCTCTCTTTCAAGTTTTATAGGATTTTAATACTCAATCCAGATGCGGAGTGGGGGGTGGGGAGGGGGGAGGGGGAGAGAACCTAGTCAAAAGCGGGGAAAACCAATGAATTTTATGACTCTTTGCCTGAGAAATTGGCGAGGAATATAAAGTGCAGCAGCAGCAGCAGCAGCGACGGCCTGATTTTTGACTAGCGTTGCGAAATTGGGAGAAAACCTTCAAATTAACAAGAGAAAAGGGTAAGAGTAGATCGGTATGAATTCTCGAATTGCCTTTATTACCCCCCTGAAGTGCACTGCATTACCAGGACTCCTTTTCTCTACTAGAACCCAACAACAAATACGACAACCTTGGTGCAATAATTCTTTTTTAATCCTTTTCGATATATTATTATGTTGTACATCTTACATCTTTTGTTTCAAATAACCCTTCCCTCCCCCACCATCTAAGTAGGAATACACATGTTCCAAAGGAAACATGGAAAACGAAAAAGGGATTAGCGGGGGGGGGGGGGAATACATGAGGAATAGAGGGGGGGGGGAGGCTTTTGTTGCATGATTGGGAGATAGACGTATTTCGGAAAAAAATGATGAAGTAGCTGCGAAGGTTTTGGATATTTTCTGTTGTTGCTCGATCGCTTGCAGAGCAGTCTTGCCAATTACAGAATGATGATTCTGAGCCAAAGTGCAGAGAGCTCTTAAAATGGAAAAAAAACTAATTTACGGCAATGAACGCGACCAAGGTTGGAAAGTGATGAAACACTTTTCTCTCGCTGAGAAAATGGAATGCTCGCTCTACAATACTAAAGCCACTTGTAGGCGCTGATCGGAGCTAACTAGTATTGGCGATTTTTCTTTAATGTGTCGAGGAAATCAACTGACTAAAATCAGTTGATTTCCTCGACACATTGAGGATTTTTTCCGCAGTGAGTCGGACCATCTCATGGTGGGAGAGGGGGGGGGGGGTGGTTCGTCAGAGATCGACGAAACAATGAAAAATCGAGAGGAGCGTGGATTCCTCTTAGAATAATTAATTTTATGTGGTGTCTTGTTCCAGTGAAGTGCTAGGCTCATTTGTGGGTCATTTGACTTATGTAGTGAGACTGCCGTGTTTTCCATGGCCGAGTTTCCGACATTTTGACGCGCCACATCCCTTTTTTTTTTGACATTTTGAATCGATTTAGAACAGCGGATCGAAATTTTAGTTTGCACCATTCCAGTTACCTAAAAGCCCAACGCGGCAAATTCGCTCCGCAGGCGGGAAATGCTTCCAGATAATTGACATTTTGGAAACAGATTCTTGACTATTTTAAGTGGTTGTTCTAGAAATCCAAACTCAAAATGAACAGTTTTATTTGGCCGCCGGTAAAAGAACAAATTTACATCAGACTAGAAGTCGTATTGCTGATATTTCAAAATTTTTTCTCTTGATAACCCTCATTTAATAATAGCCTCGCAGAACTCGTCGAGATCTGCAATTTACGACATTTCTCTAACAAAAACATTCATTTTGAGAAGGCGTAGTCGCCGAACCAAATTTACGCAAGCCTGAATGCATGAAGTCCTCAAAAAATTGTCCGCAGCTCCCCAGTATTCTTCAACACTCTTTTCAGACTTTTCCATGGAAAAGAAAAACACAGTTTCGGAGGGAAACGCTAGTGTAGGCGTGGATTAATCTCCGTCTCCCTCTCCGAGAAGCACTCGTTTTTAATGCTGTCTTTCTCTTTCAAAAGAAACAAAACACTATTGGTGGATGGAAGTGGTGTGAGCATTATTCTGATGAGGTTAGCCTTCTTTCTTATTATCCATCCGCGAGGACGTGATTTTTCGTTCAAAGGCGCTGTTTGGGTCTCGTTAGGGGATACCGCGTTTTAACGCGCCAATTTAAAATTGTAAGAAAGCGCACACACTGCGTTTGTGATTTATTCAGTTTAAGAAATTTGACAATAAAAATTAATTTGAAAAAAAAAAGATTTTCGAAGTAAAATATAGAAAAAATTCCAATATTCGCTTCAATTTTCGAAAAGAAATCACAAACGCAGTGTGTGCGCTTTCTTGCAATTTTTAAATTAGCGCGTTAAAACGCGCTATCCCCTAACGAGACCCAAACAGCGCCCTTCAACGAAAAATCACGTCCTCGCGGATGGATAATATTTTTCCAATTCTCCTAAAACTTCTAATAGAGAGATTCGAAATTTCTTGAACAGAATGTCTATATGATCAGATAGAATGTGAAAAAGAACAAATATTATAATCCGAAATCAGGCGGGGGGGGGGGCGGTGTCCTTGAAGCACAGTAATTCCCGCAAATTCTAGAATGAATTTCTTGATTTTGTTTCATTTCCAACAAGGGAAAACTGTTCCTGTTTACCTCATTTTCGCCCATTTCCTTCCTCCCTCCACCCATATCCTCCCATTTTGCTCTCATATTTTTTGTTCTCTTCCAGTTTTTTGCTCTCAGAGCTTTAAAAAGGCCTCTGAGCGCGAGAGCTGGATTGATGACCTCTTTCCTCTTCAATTCGTACTACCTATTCCATCATTTCTCGAGATATTGAGAGGTTCTAACCGAACGAAATGGGGTGTTATCGATCATTTCTACCTTCGAATTTCAGACCGCAATGAATCAGTCTGTTGGTCCTCAAATGAATCGTTGCTCCTTCTTTAAACAAGGAAAACAAACAATAGAAGTGACCCTAGGTTTTCTGGAAAAAAAGCGGAGAGCGGGTGTAAATGTGAATGATGAATGAATTGGACTCCCAATAGCAGATCTATCCCATTTCTCTCATTTCGCAAATGCTCTGTTTGCAGAGATTCTAGTATTCGCTCTGAAATCGTTCAAACGTTTATTTTCGAAATCTGGAAATGCGTTGGTCAAAGGCCTTGATATTTAATCCGATTATTAGGAAAATGTTTCAATTTCTCTTGAAATTGACTGAAATAATATAGTGGATGCCTTCCTATGAATTTTCCATGCTTTCCGGCACATCCATCCATTTCTGAATGCTTATCGGATTCTCCTTTTTTGCAAACTATGCGGTAGCAAGTCGCCAGATAACCGCGAGCACTTTAGCATATGGAACAAACGCGATTAAAAGAAGTGCATGGTCTATTGGAAGGAAAGAAACACATGTGATATGGTAGAATTTGATTCACCTTAGTTAAGACAAAAAGTCGTCTTTCCTCTCGTCGTTCGTCTTTCATTTCGTCTTGCATTCGTCTTACGCAATAACCGTAAGTATAAACGCAAGACATACCCAAGTCAGACGAATTCAAGACTAAGACGGTCTCCTCTTCTTCGTTCGTCTTTCATTTTGTCTTGCATTCGTCTTACGCAATAAACGGAAGTATAAACGCAAGACTTACCCAAGTCAGACGAATTCAAGACTAAGACGAAAACGAGACGAGACATCCGAAATTTTGCCAAAATGGAGGCCTTAATTTAGTTTCCACATCAGCTTTTCGTCCAACGTTTCGTAACAGGTTCTTTGAAAAGACAAACGACATCGAGGGGATGGGACCCTGATCCTATATTTTCTAGCCACCAACCCAGACCAGCAGAGTGTCAAACTGTTACGAAAAGTTGGACGTAAAGGTAATGAGGATCAAATTAGGATAAAATATGCCCTCTTGTCAGTGGTGTACCTGATTGTGGACAAACTGACTGTCAAAGCCAATAGAGTATCTAATGAGTACTAACAAAGCTAGAGTGTACCAAATTGTACCACACTGCAACTGTTTTTTCTAAGGCTTCCACAAAAGACGACACAAATCGGTCGTCTTTCGTGGAATCCTTTCGTCTCGTCATCGTCCGTCTTTCGGTTTGTCTTACGTCGTCAAACTCAAGACAAGCTTAAGACGAAGACGAGAGGAGATGAGACGATCTTATTTCGTCTTTCGTGGAAGCCTTATTTTTTCCGTTTCAAATTGGCACTCCTTTTGATCGCGTTTGGTCTTTTTTTGAAATCATCATTGTTCAATTTTTTCCGCAAGTGATGCGAAAGATTTCAAGTGAGCAAAGAAACGTTCTCCAAGTCTGTCCTCTCAACGTTACTTATGTAGCTTTTCACAAACTTTTAGTGCTCATTTGACTCTCTATTGGCCTTGACAGTCATTTTATCCGCTATAGGGTACACATCTGACTTGTGGACAACATTTGATCCATATTTGGTCAACATTTGCTTTCCATCCTACTTTTCGTAGCAATTTAACTCTCCGCCGGTTTATGGTAGCGGTATAAAGCCGAGTTTAAAGTGTGCATGGCTAGGAAATATAGGGTCAGGGCCCCTTTTCATATAACATTTTTCGTTGACTAACGCAAAATACTAGGAGAACAAATTGTTACAAAAAGTTGGACGAAGAGCTGATGTGGATCAAATTTGGACCAAATGCTGCCCACTAGTCAGAGGTGCCCCTGATTGTAGGTAAACTGACTGTCAAAGCCAATAGAGTGTCTAATGCTACTCTCTTAGTTACTTAATCGATCCGTCAATCACTTATGTGAGCGCGGATCACAGCTAACCATGCCTTGCGATAGGGCTGAGGCAGTTTTGTGTACCTTTACTCTAATATGGCCTGCTGCTAAGCCAAAGTTAGAGCTATCGGGTCGCAGAGCATATTGGGCGCTACCTCCAACCCGATATTACACGTATACCCATTAGCCAACTGAAACTCTGCCGGGGTGCCGAGTATGAGTGTCTAATGAGTACTAACAAAGCCAGAGTGAACCAAATTGCACCATATTGGTTCCCTTTTTTCGTTCCATATTGATCACTTTTGGTCACTATTTGAAACGCTAGGAACGTCTTATGGCGAATCAAAAATAAAGATAACGACGAATCTTCAAACGACCAACATGGAACAGTGTTTGAACAAATTGAGAAGCTGAGATATTCCGAAATTACGGTAGAATGCTTTGAGTGCCTTCATTGAGAAGTATGGCTCATTTTGCACTTTTTTCGATGAAATTCCTTCTGAATAACTCTGGAAATCGTTTAAAGCTAATGTTCTGGCATCTGTAAACTTCTTCCGTAGTTTCAGATGAAATTCTCTCATTTGGCGTCCCTTGTCAATTGTCAAACACAACTCGCTTCATTCACAAGCTCTATCCCTTATTGTGGATGCACTCCAGTTCAATGCTCTCTGGATTAGTGGGTAGTCTTCTATGAGTTGGGGCGACCTTCCGAAACGGAAATGAGCGCGAAGAGCTAGGAGCCCATCTATGCTTACTGAATTTCTCTCTAATTCTGTACTTTTGTAAATCCACGTCATCTCAGCTGGTGTTTTCAGAGAATTTGAGCATTCTTATAATCGAAAACTGGAATTGAAATTGACCTCTCCTAGCCTGTTTCGTTGTTCTCCTTTTAACAAAATTTAATTAATCTCTCTCCGAGTCTTTCCCTCAGCCCCTTGTGTGTGTGTGTGTTGCCCACTCGTGACCGTCCATTTCAACCTCTTTTCCATTTCTCGTTTTCGTGTTTGGCGCGACTCACACCAAAAAAGTGCTTCTTTTTACTCGCTTTCATTCATATTTCTAAGAAAGAGAGAAATGGGGGAAACGAGGGGACCGTGGAAAGAGGCAGGAAGCAGCAGGAGCATAAAACGAGTAATATGCATTGAAATGGGTGGGTGCCACCAAATGTGCTCGAATGGTGAGCTCGGGTAGGCTCGCAACACTTTAATAATCTGTAGAAACATAGAAATTTTCAGATAGAACTCATAAAACTATTTGCGTTTTAAGATGAATGAATGGAAACCAATAATTTATAGCATTTCAATTTTTGACTTTAATTCCAGCTATGCTCTCCTATAATCATCGTGGCGATTATAGGATATGAGCGCAGCTGTACCCAGTCTGTTGCACTAATAGATGTGGTGCCCAATAAAAATTGTGATTTACTTTATCCAAAATGTATTCTGATACCGTAATACCCAACTAGCATGACTTCCTGATGCCAGTCTAGAGAAGATAACAGAATCACAGGTATTCTTTGTTTTTAGTGCTCAGACCGTTTACAGCTTATAAATTTGAAGTTAATTAATTTTTAGCACGTTTCTTTGATTTTCGGCTTGGAGAAATGCAGCCTTCGACCTTTTCTTATGAGTTCACCTGTATTTTAGATTAAAAATTCGGCGAATAAAACAGTTAGTTGAGTGGATGGCTGTTAGAAAGAACTAAGAAAATTATGAGTTTCAATGAGAAATTCTAGAGCTCTACTCCATTTTCTTGAAGGATTCCTCAATTATGCAAAATAATGTAGGCCACCGATATTGATTGATGTGCTTCGAAGATCTCCACAAATTAGTGCTGAAATTCTTGTTTTTTTCTGAATCGTTTTTCTTCACAAAATTTTTATACCATTACTTTTCTCAGAAACTATGAAAGGCAACACAGATTGAGATTTTCGCCCGGGTTTTCACAATTTTTTTTGCACACAGTTTCTATGTTTATTAACTTTTCAGACGTCAAGTGCCTTGAATTCTCAATTTAAATGGGTAAGAACTCCACAAATAATAAAGTGAAGGAATCAAATAACTATATTATCTACTCGAGTAAATAAGATTTAACAAGAGATCGAGGGGTTTCCAGCCTAGGACCCATATTCACGAACAGATATTATCGATTAGTGTGCTAGTGAAGGAACCGCGCTGGTTTAAAATAGATTTCCATTTATTTCTCCAGGTGGATTTCAGACTTTATCAAGAAATTTTATAAAATTGAATTGTTTTTTCTTTATTATAAATTAAAATAGATCGAAATCCTGCGAATTTACGCGAAAATTTTTGAGATACTGGGGAAACTTGGCAATGTTGGCACCGATTTCATATAAAATCATGATAGCCAAATTTCATAATTATTTTCCTCATTTCTCTGCAAAAAACATTTGAATTTAAAATAAATTTTATCAAAAATTGCGAAAATCGAATTTGAATTACTTACTTCGGATACTTTATTCGATTACGTGGTCGCGGATCACAGCTAGTTATCCGTGCCGTTCTTGGCCGATGGTGTCGGATCATCTCATGGAGGTCGTTTTTTGTCTCGAGGAATTCTAAGAAAAGATGGAAGTATGCTACAAAAATTTTTCGAAGAATTATTGTTGGATGGAAGAACGCTATGATTAAAAAAAAACAAAACAAATTGTCTAGTAAAAATCGAGTGTTAACAGTTATAAAGTATATCGGAAAAGAGACAAACTACATTTTTTAAAATTTAACACAATTTTCTTTAAGGAAAATTTGAAAAAATACGGACAAACAATTAATAATGCGAATATTAATTAATTTTTCAGTTAGAAAAGAATATTATTAAAAAGTACGGAGTAAACGCGCTCAGATGCAAAAAATGAGCGGAGCTTCAAGATCTTATTGGAAGTTCATATTTTGAACTATCACTGCTTCGAGCAGGCAGCGCGTTCAATGGCGCGCGATTGCACATTTCTAATTTTATCTTTTTCTTGATTGATTTGACAAATTAATGTTTTAATCGACATTTTTTTCGAGAATTTATTAACAAAATGCATTTAAAGCCAATGAAAAAAAACTACCTAAATAAGGGTATAGTTCAAGTATAACGCAATCCAGATTCCGTGAAGCTCAGAATCGCCATACCACCATTTTAATCAAGCAACACTCATTTTCTCCGATTTTTTGAAAATTTGTTTTGAATTTCTAGTACTTTCAGGTCCTCTCTCTATTAGTTGATGATCTAAGCATTCCGTTCTTGTTTTCCCGCCACTCATTTGCCAAAAAATCGGGAATTTTCTATTTTTTTTTTCTGAATGGATTCGACAAAAACATGTGACTGCTTGTTCTATTTGCTTTCCTTTTCCCATATCTTGAATTTGTACGAACTAGAATGCTTTATTTATTACAATTATACGACTAAGACATCGGTGTGCTCGGCTACATTTTTCGATAATATTTCTTCTGCAAGCAAAATAATGAAAATGATTTTTATAGTTGTACACGCACACATACACCTCATTCGGTATTCATTCGTAGTTTTCTGTGCAGACCGTGGAATCCCTTTTTGCTTTAATTTTGATGATTTTGCCGATTCTCTTGGAAAGCGTGCACATCACAACTCAGGTAATTTTTGGCACATGTGCCCCAGGTTGGGGCGCGGTTGCCGGTGCTACGCAGTAAGCGTTCACGTTGAAAAAGCTTACCGCGTAGCACCGGCAACCGCGCCCCAACATGGGGCACATGTGCCAAAAATTACCTGAGAAATAACTTTCAATAGCTGACAAACGGTATTAACCAGAGAAGGGCGGAATTCCGGATTCCGCCGGTTTTTTCATACCGTCTTCCGGATTCCAGATTCCGTGAAAAAAATTTTTCCTCGTTTTCCGTTTTCCGTATTCTGAGTTCCCAAAATCCAATTCCGCCCTACTCTGGTATTAACATGAAACAGTGAGCTTCAGGGCGAAACGGTCTATTGCATTCGCTCAGATTGTTAGGAATGGTCAGCTACGGCGGCGAAACTCTTTTCTCTTTGCTAGAACAATAAACGCTCGGAGATGCGCACCTAGTGGTAAGGCTTTCACGAAAGACGAAACAAGTCGGTCGTCTTTCGTGGAATCCTTTCGTCTCGCCTTCGTTCGTCTTTCAGTTCGTCTTGCATTCGTCTTACGTCGTCAATTGAAATCTCTGCGTCAGACGAATTCTAGACGATGAGGAAGACGAGACGATACGGTCTTATTTCGTCTTTCGTGGAACCCTTACTCTAGTGGATCAGGCGCTTATCGTTTCGACAGATTGTGCCTCCGTTGGGCAGCACTTAACGATATTCCGATATTCCGATGCGAGCGTATTCTCAAAAAAAGAAAAGATTGCAGCACGCTTCACAAGCCCGTGTCAGATTTCTTTTTCATCTGAAATTATAGCTTATGCATGTTTACTCATTTTCCAGTATTTCAGAAGGTGCCGGGCAATTGAAGCTTTCTAGTCATTCCAGCCATGCTTCTTGTCTTTCAGTTTAACTTTTTTCTTTATCCATCCGTCCGCAAAAATTGAAGAGTCTTTCACACTTCTCAGCATTCCTTGTACTCAATACTCAATTCTTGCCTAATTGGACCTATAGTCACTTTGAATATGAGGCGAAGGAGGAAGGAGAAGGTGACACATTGGTAGACATTTGATACTCTTTTTCATTCGTTATGTGATGGCGACATGCGTCTGAAATGATTTTTAGCGGATATTACATCTTGTAATGACGTATATAGGGAGGGTGTAAGCTTAACATGAGAAGGCTCGGTTTCACATTTTTAGTTATTCCGATGAAAATAAATCTGAAAATAAGCAAAAAATAAGCAAGAAAATAACAACGTCAATCAATTTTATAATAATTATTGTGAAAATTCTGTTTTCTAGACACCTCCGCCCCCCCCCCCCCCCCCCGAGAAAAACTCCATTCTTCTACTATTGCTTTGCTCCGCCGAACTTGTGGAACATAACCTTTAAATTCATTGTAAGGAGAATAACCTCGGCTGTCAAGAACCAAAAAACGAAGGTGCACACACTTACCAGGCGCCAGACTTGACGACACCTCAGCGAAACACTTATGCTGGCATTTGTATGCATGAGAACTGGGTTATTAGAGTGTCGAATGTTGAATACCATTTGAAATGTCTCTCTGGCCAGAAACTCTAGGGGGGGGGGGGGTTAGAACAGACGCGAAAATAGCGAAAAAAAATCAAATAAAATCAAAAAGATTAGAATTTCTACCGTTTTTTTCCGTTTCTATGCTCCTTCTCCCCATGTGTAACACTCCCAACTCGTAGACCTTTCGCACCTTTTCCCACGTGGATCCATTTCTCTCATTCTCCAGAAACCGAAAGGTTTCTTGACGCCCCTTCTACTTACCTCTTCTTTGTTTCTAGAGCTGATGTTTCCATCTTTTCCTCTCGGTTTTCTTTTACTAGAGGAAAAGCGGCGTGCGGCTCTCGGCTCCGCCCCTCTGTGGAGCTCTCAAGACGAAACGAAGAGAAGACGAGGGGCGGGGTGATTTGCTCATGATTATCGATGAGAAGAAAGGGAGGGAAAACGACGCATCATCTGTTTTTATATATTCCTAGTTTTCATTCATCGTGTTATTTCTTGATTTGCATCGTTTTTGAGCTCATCTACTCTGCTCTTTCTAGGTGTCTAGGTGTCCCGCATGTTTCGCTTTGGTCCGATTCTTTTCTTGTTTCCGCCGATTATATCTATCATCTTTTGCACTTTTATATGAATTCCAAACACCGCATATTTCAGATATTTATAATAGTCGTGGAGCTTTTAAATAACTTTTCCATTTTTTAATTTTCAGCGCTATGTAGAAGCTTTAAGACTTTCAGTGCAATCTCTATTGGAAACGTCACATTTCCAAGTCTAACATATGTTCATTTATTATATTTAAAATTAGCGCTTGAAGAAATTAAATGAAAACTTAAAAAGCTGAAATAGATTTCAGATTGATTTGATAAAGTGCAGGAGCCCTTGTCTAAATACTTGAAAGAATTCCCATTCTTCGCGCTTTTCTATTGTGATTGACCAAAGAGTCTAACAAGCAAGTCCAGAACAAAAACGAGCAAAGCCAAAAGATTAATAAAAAAATTGCTCACAGTGGCCACCTCCTCCTTATAACAATAATAATTATAATGACTTTCACGTTTTTCACCACTTCGCGTTTCTACACTTTGTATCCTACAAAAAAAATTTCAAAGACCCTCGGCGGCTTCTACTTTTTTTTTCTTCTTCTTCGCCTTCTTCTTCTTGTCTCATATTCTGGACTTCCCTTCTTCCTTCTCAACCCACTTTTTGCATTCTTTGAGGCGCGAGAAGAGGGAGTTTCCAAAGAAGTCCTCGCCCCTCCCCCCCCCCCCACCAAATGATGAAATAAAGAAGAGCCTCCGGAAAATTGCTAATTGTTCTACGTATCTAGGAGCAAGCCAGTTTAGGAAGGAGGGCTGAAAATGCTTAAATTGTGAAACCCGGTTCCAACTCTCTTCAGAGCAAAAATACTCGTTTCAAAATGGTTGGAAATAGAAGAACTCGGAGAGCTCTATGAAGTTAGAGTCCGACGTTAACTGTAGGCGCCAACTAACACTTAACGCCTTCTGGCGCATTTGCTCTTTCGTCAAAAAATGATCTGAGATCGATCTGAAATTTACAGTTTTTCTAATAGCGGAATGAATTTAATATGGATTCCAACACATGCCAATTCATTAATCCTTAGGCTCGGCACTTCTCTGCTTAATGCTCAGAATTACCGTAATCCGCCTCTGTCTTGAAACAGATATTATCCATCCGCGAGGACGTGAGACTTCGTTTAAAGGCGCAACGAATTAACTGGTCTCGTTAGGGGATAACGCGTTAAATAGCGTTAAATAGCGACAGTTAATTCGTTGCGCCTTTAAACGAAGGCTCACGTCCTCGCGGATGGAAAATAGCTACTTCGGCAAATGACATCATAAATGTGTTACGAGCCGATCCGAGACGACCAGGTCTTGGAGTGATTTTGAAGCTGAATTTTTATTCGGCCCGACCGGTTGAGAGCTCCTAGACCGTTGCTCCCTTCTTGCTCTTCTTCTAGCAATACTTGAAAGCTTGAAGAGCTTCTGCCTCGGGCTCGGAGCACAAGCATGCGTGACATGACCACTAACTTGTTCATTGCCGATATTAAAACTCGAAAGATACCAAAAAAACAAACAAATTGGGAAAAGAGCTCTTGTTGTTGTTTGGGCTCTCCATTTCTTCCTTCTGCTCGCCTCTTCATCTTTATCATACAATTCTTTGAGAAATTGCGACGTCGAAATTCGAAAATTTAATCCTAATTTCTCCTGTTGACCAGGGGAATTTCAAATTCCTTTTTTCCCCTCTTCCACCCGCATATCTTTGATGAGTGCTCTGCACCTCGTAACAACACCCTTCCTCCCTTCGTCTTGCATTTCGTGCTCATTATTTATTTATTTTTTTGCTATTTGAATATCATTTTTGCAGTGCATCTAATACAAACCACCAATTTTCAGTGGATTCTCCCAGTTTTTCATATTTTCCGCTCCCCTCCCACTCCACCCCCCCCCCCCATCTACCAAGTTGCACAATTCTGCTAAATCTGTGGGAAGTGTATCGTTGAGACATGTCCTATCGACTCGGATAGGAACACAATATGAGCACGGTGGAAAAGCAATGCGTGTGCTCCGAATGATGACGTCATCTCTTCTACTGCTAGTCTCCCTCCATCCTCCGCGTGCGCAAGCCTACAGTACCACTTTTTCTCGGCTCGAGCCGTCCTCTACTCGTCTGATTCTAGGCTCGTCCTCGTCTACATCTCCTCAAAAATGCTATAGTTGCATGTCGAGGTATTACGGTGCAACGTGGCAATTCGCCGGCTACTCAAGAATATACCAGGAGCCGCGAGCCTTCACAGATCACTGCCGGTGAGTTTCTGCGGATGGTTGAAACGACGCGAGACGAATTTTCAGGGATCCTCAAGCTCGTGGAGCAGACGTTCCGCTATCGTTTTGCGAAGAAAAAGCAAATTGTGTCACAATGATCGAGGAGCTGAAAATCGGTAATTTTCGTTTTCTGGATTTACTAGAAGCATCCGAATATCAGTGTTGTACGGACCGCGCCTGCTCTGAAATTGAAATCTGAAACACCCAACAACCCATGGCCACTGTTTAAACGAGACTGCGGCACAGCACGGCACTTTCGAAGTTGATCTCCAGGAAAAATTTCCTGGAAAAACGCTGCCCAAAGCTGCCATTTTTTCCAGATTTTCCGGACACTGTCGCAACGAGTGTTACCGTAGTTTGCCTCTTCCCTTCGAGACCACCGACCGTCGCACGATTTACGGCTTTTTTTTAACGCAATTATTACGATGGGATCGTCTTTTCCCATCACGTCTTCAACGATTTCTCCGTCAGAATCCATTACTTGAGGCGAAATATTCAGAACAAATAGCTGAATATAGCGAAAAAAACGTTAAAAAAGAGCCGTAAATCATGCGACGACGGTCGGTGGTCTCGAAGGGAAGAGGCAAACTACGGTAGCACTCGTTGCGACAGTTTTCGGAAAATCTGGAAAAAATGACAGCTTTGGACCAGTGTGTCGTTTCGAAAAATGCGTTTTTCGAAAAATTTTTACAAAAAATTTCTCGAGAAATCGCGAAAAATAATTTGAATGGAAATACGATAAACAACGCGCTTTGCATTATTTCGGAGTGTAGTTCGAACTAGTTTATTACTATTTTTCATCGATATTCTCTTTTAAAAATCGCGTTTTTCTCGAATTTTCGAAAAATTGTCGAAAAATGAGGTGTTCGATAAAAAATTTCACGAGTCATTTTTTTGGAAATTTTTCGAGAATATTTCGGAACATTTTTTCGAAATGCTTCCGAAACGACACACTGCTTTGGACAGCGTTTTTCCAGGAAATTCCTCCTGGAAATCAACTTTGAACGCGCCAAAAGATGCTCTTGCTCATTTACAATTTTGATGTTCTGACAGAACGACATTGCTATTTCTCATCTAATGATGGTGCTTAGCACGGCAAGCCATCTAGGAGCATGCAGTCCCTTTCAAAATGTTGAGCGCCAAGGTTCGGCGCTTCTTGAGCTTCTTGACTTTGAGATTTTGCTCTGACGGTATGCAGGATTTGATGCAGAAAGTCAAGGCCTCCTGGTCTTCGGTTTGGGAATTCTGCTGCCTGCTTCCACGACGTTTCCACTGTTCGTAGTCGCAGACATAGCGGAAATAGCGGGCGCATTGTTTTTTTTTCACACTGCTACTGATTGCGGTGGCAATGGTCATCAACTGTGTCAAAAATGTTCGGGAAATGTGTCAATCATCAAATGACAGCTGATACCTCTCGCATGACCTTACTTTTCTGAAAACGAGGCGAGAAAGAGAAGCGTCTTTCTTCGAAAGAGCACGAAATAAGGGGCAGGCAGGCGGGCCCGGGGGGGGGGGGGGCGGAGGGGGGGGGGGTGTACACTCAAATTGGCTGGATCTCTCATTCAAAAATGAAATTTCCGCCGGAGAAACGAAATGCCTCATCGCAGATCGTAGCACGAATAGGGCAAAAAGAAGAATGTTTCAGGAACCGGTGCGCGTGGATACATTCGGGGATGCTGGGGATCCGTACTGCTGTTTGGATTCAATAGGACTGGTGAGTGTTTACTGCTGAAATTATGAATTCTTAAATTGAAATATAATCCGATGGCTTTGTAGTAGGGAAAAAAACAAATAAATAAAAATAGCGAAGAACTATGCGGGAGGATATGCAAAACAATTCTAAATGTTGCTCATCGAGCCCCGAAACAGGCTGACTATACGCGGCTCTTAACTTCCCGCAAGACCACAATTATTTCTCTAAAGCAATCGATCGAAAATTGAAGTTTTTGGTTTATTTTCTTTAAAAAAAAACTCTCGAATTGTGCCTAGCTACAGTACTGGCCATAAAGGTATGATATCATAGTTTTTTGACCATATTTCATCTGTACTTGGGTACGAGAATTCCAGATTGGACTCTAACGTCAAGATTACTACTTCCCCGGTTGCATCACTTAAAAAGATTTAATCAAAGAAAATTTCGACAGAAACAATATTCGAAAAAAGACGAAAAAATGGTGATTAGGAAATGTGGTGTGCATTGGGGCGCCTTGTTTCCAAATTGCATCATTATTGTTGTGCTACCGTGTCAGCTGGCACTACAACCTCCCTGAAAGTTTCAGGAAGATTGATCGGCGTTTCAGGTAGTTCTGGTTGAAAATCCACAATATATACCTTTATGGCCAGTACTGTAAATGTACAGCTAAATGGCAGAGTAGGGCGGAATTGGATGTTGGGAACTCGGAATCCGGAAAACGGAAAACGGAAAAACATTTTTTCACGGAATCTGGAATCCGGAAGACGGAATGAAAAAAACGGCGGAATCCGGAATTCCGCCCTTCTCTGCTAAATTGTCACAAAGGTAGAAGCTGTTGACTGCAGAAACCGTGATATTTGAATTTTTTATTCATTTTATATATTCATTAATCTCATAAAGATTCACAATTTAAAGTTTTTTAAAAGCCATTTTACTTTTAAATTTAAAGAAATGTATAGTCCGGACCGAATCAAAAATATGAAAAAAAATAATTTAAAAGCTCCAAAGCTAGAATTTGTTCGAAATCATAACTTGATATTACACTTTTCAAAGATTCAGATGAGCATAAAAGCTGGAAAAAATCTTCTAATTAAAGATCTCTTCGAGTTATTTAAAGTTGATACTTTTGATCAAGAGGCTCACACAAACGCGCTCATCAGGATCATGATCGGCGCTCACACAAGCGACCGACGGATCGACTATGTCACTTGACAACTTACTTAGCTACTTACTTACTGAATAAGTAAATAAGTAAATTGTCAAGAGGCACAAACACGAAAGACGAAATGAGACCGTCTCGTCTCGTCGTTGTCTTCGTCTTGGATTCGTCTGACGCAGTGTGTTGACAACTTTTTTATTGCGTAAGACGAATACAAGACGAACGATGAGAGGAAAGACGACTTTTTGTCTTCGTTTTTCGTGGAAGCCCTAGTTTTCAGCATGATTAGAAGGAGGCTCTGAGAACATCATGGTTGGTGGCTTGCTTGCCGAATTTTGGCCCACCGTGAGCTCTGTGATGATTCTCGCGTATGCTCCCAGTGTGTTTTATAACATTAAGTTGAAAAAATCAGACCAAGTCGATCAGGTTCACCGTGGACACTGTAAAGTCGGCAGTGTTAAGGCTTCCTCGAAAGACGAAATAAGACCGTTTCGTCTGGTCTTCTTCTTCGTCTCGAATTCGTCTTACGCAAGTCAGACGAATGGAAGACGAACGAAAACGAGGAGACCATAGACGACTTTTTGTTTTCGTCTTTCGTGGAAGCCTTAGACACATAATAGCCGGCCTGCACGGATTTTGGTTATATGTCAAATAGATTATTGAAATGGACCGAGATCTAAACACTTTTAATGTTATTTCTCATTTTTGCTTAGCGAATTCTGGTGTTCGGTGCTTTGCTCCTTTAGACGGAACATGAGCCCGAGAGTCGATATTCATTAGTCCTACTATGCCTCATTTTCAAATAAAAGGAGAGCTAATTCGTTTTTTTTGAGCACTTTAAGTCACCGTTGGCGTCTTGAGCACGTTCCAGTTTCAATTTCCCGTCTGACCGATTCCTGAAATGCCGCATGAGAGAACAAAGAGCTCGTCCTGTTCTGTCGCGTGTCTTTCCTGACGCATTACTAATGACCACTTTTGCTTCTAGAGGCGTTAGCGTGAGAAATTATTATCTGCTAGTCACTCTACTCACTCACACCAAAAGGCTCATTTCTCCCTCCCCCCCCCCCCGTCTTCTACTTGTGACTCTTCCTGCCTCCTTATGAGCAACGGCGAAACGTGTGTGGGAAACAAAAGTATCACATAAGCACAACGAGGGCTCGATTTCCACTTCTCAGGAAATTAGTAGCCTTCTAGAGCTAACTTTTTGAGGGAGCTGACTCGGTGGCACAGTTACGAATTGAAACTTGGACGCTGGATTTTCAGAAAAATTGATTTTCTTATATTGAAAATTCACAGTATTGTCTGTATTCGCAAAATGCTCAATGCTATCGGCGCAAGGGTGATTGCAGGCTTAAATCTCTGAAAATTGGGAGTTTTTTTTTCAAATTTTGCTCTTTCTTCTGATGCATTTTACAACTAAAAAAAGTGTTTTATTCCTCAAGTAAAATATATTTTAATAATTCAAATTAAATACGTGTTTTTAGTATTCTTAAAGGTATTCCATTCGGTAATTTGAAGCTATTTTTTCAATTTTTGGCGAACATTCAAAGTTTTTAGTCGTTTAGTCGTCCTAGTTATCAGAAAATATGTTATTATTTCTAGACTCTGCTCTCTCCGCTTGTTTTTCATCTTAAAGTGATCTGGTTCTCACCAAAAGTTTTGCGTAGGCTCACTAGCTCTCACTCACGTTAGGCTCTTGGTCCTTCTACCAAAACCTAGCCAAAACGTTCGTCAAACTCTGGCAAATTCAAGTTTGAAACGGGTATTCAATATTCAGTGAAAAATTGCAAGTACCTGCAGCTTCCGATCAGAAGCCGACCTTAGAGCAACTTCGGATTTTGGTAGCGCAGGCTAACTAAGACTGAAACACCACCAGATAAGCAGTGAAAATAGGAATAGCACAATGATCGGATGAAACCATCCCTCTGAAACCTGAAGACGTGTAGATACTGTAACAGGGGGAATTCATGGGGAATTGCGCATAGGCTTACTGATGTTACCGGAAGTCCACCAGATTCCGAGATTCTGTAAGGCCGGCCACTTCAGAAAAGAAAATCACGAAGCTACAGTAGTTGAACTTTGGATATGACAACCGTAATACCACACTACAAGCCACAAATCGTTTTGGCATTTTGTGGATTATGCTGCACACCGGAATCTCGTGCATACGACTCATGGATCCATATGGAATAGCCTTCACAGGATGTCCATCTAGGCGTGCACCCGCGTTGGGATATACACAACTCCAGGCTTTTCCGGTCTCCCTGGTTAGACTCCACGCGGCTTGACCTAGGACCAAAATGCTAAAATAGTTGGCACGTCTCCTAGTTATAGGAATCACAGAAACGAAGAGGGGAAAGTCAGCTGAAATCAGCAATAAACCGAATTCTCTGCTGGATCACTCCGGTTTTGGAGGTGGAAACGGCAAAATATAGCCGTGAATCTCTGAAGAAAAGGTAGCTTGTGACGGATTTCAGAAAACTTTTTAGTGTTCCCAGGAAAGATAGAAATCCTGCACACCCTACGCTATGTGTAAGAGTTTTATTTCCAAAAATTTTTCAGAAAAATCTAGAAATCGCAATGATTAATAGTTCTGAAACTGGCACGACTGCTCACGAATTTCAGAGCGCTCAATTCATTTCTCTTACAGGTACGGTTGGTGCTCTGGCTGAGCACTCGTTCTGCCATACATTCAATTTGACGCAGCTCGTTAGCGGTGGCCGGCCGGAAGAGTCGTCTATCAAGTGAGTTGATCCGAGTAGTGAATAGTGGGGTGGGGGGAGGCACTTGAAATCCGACGGGCACATGTGTGCCTACTGATAGATGAAGTATCATTAATTATCGTCTATGACAGAGTACACGTGTCCACTGAGAAATGAGGATAAAGGGAGGGGGGGGGGGCGCCTCCCACATGCCATTAGTGAAT
Source organism: Caenorhabditis inopinata (assembly GCA_003052745.1). Lineage (NCBI taxonomy): Eukaryota > Metazoa > Nematoda > Chromadorea > Rhabditida > Rhabditidae > Caenorhabditis > Caenorhabditis inopinata. Next base: position 19,798,744 of record AP018154.1, read on the forward strand.
TGTTTGCTGATGCGATGATGCGATGATGCGATTTTTGACATATAAAATTGAGTGTAAAAATATTGGATTCAATTGTTGAAACGGGAAAATGTATAGTGGATGAGACGTAGTCACCAGTGGAATACAATTCTCATGTATTCTGAATTGAGACGTCTAGAAAATGGACAAAATCAGAACAGAAATTTGGAATACATAGGACACTTTTAGTTCTGTGCACCCGTCCCATCAATGCACATTTGCACAGATAGTCTATGTTTTCCAACTATTCATATGTCTTATTCACTTTCAGCATTTTTTCATATCTCGGAAAAACTCCACAATTTTAGCACAAACCTCCCACAAGTCTTGGCCTAACTTTAAAGGTTCACAGGCCTTGGAAAAGTTTTCCGCAATTCTAGGCCAAACTTTAAAGGTTCAAGGTTCTTGGCCACGTTTTGCACAAGTCCTGGCCAAATTTTCCACAATTCTAGGGCAAATTCGGAAGGTTCACGATTCTTAGACAAATTTTCCGCAACTTTAGGCCTAACTTCGAAGTTTCACAAGTTTTGGACAAATTTGCCGCAATTCTAGGCCAAACTGTAAAGGTTCACAAGTCTTTGCCAAGTTTTGCACAAGTCTTCACCAAATTTTCTGCAATTCTAAGGCAAACTCTTAAGGTTCACAAGTCTTGAGCAAATTTGCCGCAATTCTAGAACAAATTTTAAAGATTCTCTATTCTTGACCAAATTTTCCGCAATTTTAAGGCAAACTTTTAATGTTCACAATTTTTGGGCAAATTTGCCGCAATTCTAGAACAAATTTTAAAGATTCTCAATTCTTGACCAAATTTTCCGCAATTCTGAGGCAAACTTTTAAGGTTCACAATTTTTGGGCAAATTCGCCGCAATTCTAGAACAAACATTAGAGATTCTCAATTCTTGACCAAATTTTCCGCAATTTTAAGGCAAACTTTTAATGTTCACAATTTTTGGGTAAATTTGCCGCAATTCTAGAACAAATTTTAAATATTCTCAATTCTTGACCAAATTTTCCGCAATTTTAAGGCAAACTTTTAATGTTCACAATTTTTGGACAAATTTGCCGCAATTCTAGAACAAATTTTAAAGATTCTCAATTCTTGACCAAATTTTCCGCAATTTTAAGGCAAACTTTTAAGGTTCACAATTCTTGGGCAAATTTGCCGCAATTCTAGAACAAATTTTAAATATTCTCAATTCTTGACCAAATTTTCCGCAATTTTAAGGCAAACTTTTAATGTTCACAATTTTTGGGCAAATTTGCCGCAATTCTAGAACAAATTTTAAAGATTTTCAATTCTTGACCAAATTTTCCGCAATTTTTAGGCAAACTTTTAAGGTTCACAATTCTTGGGCAAATTTGCCGCAATTCTAGAACAAATTTTAAAGATTCTCAATTCTTGACCAAATTTTCCGCAATTTTAAGGCAAACTTTTAATGTTCACAATTTTTGGGCAAATTTGCCGCAATTCTAGAACAAATTTTAAAGATTTTCAATTCTTGACCAAATTTTCCGCAATTTTTAGGCAAACTTTTAAGGTTCACAATTTTTGGGCAAATTTGCCGCAATTCTAGAACAAACATTAAAGATTCTCAATTCTTGACCAAATTTTCCGCAATTTTAAGGCAAACTTTTAAGGTTCACAATTCTTGGGCAAATTTGCCGCAATTCTAGGCCAATCTTTAAAGGTTCACAAGTCTTGACCAAATTTTCCGCAATTTTTAGGCAAACTTTTAAGGTTCACAATTTTTGGGCAAATTTGCCGCAATTCTAGAACAAATTTTAAAGATTTTCAATTCTTGACCAAATTTTCCGCAATTTTTAGGCAAACTTTTAAGGTTCACAATTTTTGGGCAAATTTGCCGCAATTCTAGAACAAATTTTAAAGATTCTCAATTCTTGACCAAATTTTCCGCAATTTTAAGGCAAACTTTTAAGGTTCACAATTTTTGGGCAAATTTGCCGCAATTCTAGAAAAAATTTTAAATATTCTCAATTCTTGACCAAATTTTCCGCAATTTTTAGGCAAACTTTTAATGTTCACAATTTTTGGACAAATTTGCCGCAATTCTAGAACAAATTTTAAATATTCTCAATTCTTGACCAAATTTTCCGCAATTTTAAGGCAAACTTTTAATGTTCACAATTTTTGGGCAAATTTGCCGCAATTCTAGAAAAAATTTTAAATATTCTCAATTCTTGACCAAATTTTCCGCAATTTTTAGGCAAACTTTTAATGTTCACAATTTTTGGGCAAATTTGCCGCAATTCTAGAAAAAAATTTTAAATATTCTCAATTCTTGACCAAATTTTCCGCAATTTTAAGGCAAACTTTTAATGTTCACAATTTTTGGGCAAATTTGCCGCAATTCTAGAACAAATTTTAAATATTCTCAATTCTTGACCAAATTTTCCGCAATTTTTAGGCAAACTTTTAATGTTCACAATTTTTGGGCAAATTTGCCGCAATTCTAGAAAAAAATTTTAAATATTCTCAATTCTTGACCAAATTTTCCGCAATTTTTAGGCAAACTTTTAAGGTTCACAATTCTTGGGCAAATTTGCCGCAATTCTAGAACAAATTTTAAATATTCTCAATTCTTGACCAAATTTTCCGCAATTTTAAGGCAAACTTTTAATGTTCACAATTTTTGGGCAAATTTGCCGCAATTCTAGAAAAAATTTTAAATATTCTCAATTCTTGACCAAATTTTCCGCAATTTTTAGGCAAACTTTTAATGTTCACAATTTTTGGGCAAATTTGCCGCAATTCTAGAAAAAAATTTTAAATATTCTCAATTCTTGACCAAATTTTCCGCAATTTTAAGGCAAACTTTTAATGTTCACAATTTTTGGGCAAATTTGCCGCAATTCTAGAACAAATTTTAAAGATTCTCAATTCTTGGCCAAGTTTTCCACAATTCTAGGCCAAACTTTAAAGATTCACAATTCTTGGCTAAATTTTCCACAATTCTAAGCCAAACTTTAAAGATTCACAATTCTTGGCCAAGTTTTCCACAATTCTAGGCCAAACTTTAAAGGTTCACAATTCTTGGGCAAATTTGCCGCAATTCTAGAACAAACATTAAAGATTCTCAATTCTTGACCAAATTTTCCGCAATTTTAAGGCAAACTTTTAAGTTTCACAATTTTTGGGCAAATTTGCCGCAATTCTAGAACAAATTTTAAAGATTCTCAATTCTTGACCAAATTTTCCGCAATTTTAAGGCAAACTTTTAAGTTTCACAATTTTTGGGCAAATTTGCCGCAATTCTAGAACAAATTTTAAAGATTCTCAATTCTTGACCAAATTTTCCGCAATTTTAAGGCAAACTTTTAATGTTCACAATTTTTGGGCAAATTTGCCGCAATTCTAGAACAAATTTTAAAGATTCTCAATTCTTGACCAAATTTTCCGCAATTTTAAGGCAAACTTTTAATTTTCACAATTCTTGGGCAAATTTGCCGCAATTCTAGAACAAATTTTAAAGATTCTCAATTCTTGACCAAATTTTCCGCAATTTTAAGGCAAACTTTTAAGTTTCACAATTCTTGGGCAAATTTGCCGCAATTCTAGAACAAATTTTAAAGATTCTCAATTCTTGACCAAATTTTCCGCAATTTTAAGGCAAACTTTTAAGTTTCACAATTCTTGGGCAAATTTGCCGCAATTCTAGGCCAATCTTTAAAGGTTCACAAGTCTTGACCAAATTTTCCGCAATTTTAAGGCAAACTTTTAAGGTTCACAATTCTTGGGCAAATTTGCCGCAATTCTAGAACAAACATTAAAGATTCTCAATTCTTGACCAAATTTTCCGCAATTTTAAGGCAAACTTTTAATGTTCACAATTTTTGGGCAAATTTGCCGCAATTCTAGAACAAATTTTAAATATTCTCAATTCTTGACCAAATTTTCCGCAATTTTTAGGCAAACTTTTAATGTTCACAATTTTTGGACAAATTTGCCGCAATTCTAGAACAAATTTTAAATATTCTCAATTCTTGACCAAATTTTCCGCAATTTTAAGGCAAACTTTTAATGTTCACAATTTTTGGGCAAATTTGCCGCAATTCTAGAAAAAATTTTAAATATTCTCAATTCTTGACCAAATTTTCCGCAATTTTTAGGCAAACTTTTAATGTTCACAATTTTTGGGCAAATTTGCCGCAATTCTAGAAAAAAATTTTAAATATTCTCAATTCTTGACCAAATTTTCCGCAATTTTAAGGCAAACTTTTAATGTTCACAATTTTTGGGCAAATTTGCCGCAATTCTAGAACAAATTTTAAATATTCTCAATTCTTGACCAAATTTTCCGCAATTTTTAGGCAAACTTTTAATGTTCACAATTTTTGGGCAAATTTGCCGCAATTCTAGAAAAAAATTTTAAATATTCTCAATTCTTGACCAAATTTTCCGCAATTTTTAGGCAAACTTTTAAGGTTCACAATTCTTGGGCAAATTTGCCGCAATTCTAGAACAAATTTTAAATATTCTCAATTCTTGACCAAATTTTCCGCAATTTTAAGGCAAACTTTTAATGTTCACAATTTTTGGGCAAATTTGCCGCAATTCTAGAAAAAATTTTAAATATTCTCAATTCTTGACCAAATTTTCCGCAATTTTTAGGCAAACTTTTAAGGTTCACAATTCTTGGGCAAATTTGCCGCAATTCTAGAACAAACATTAAAGATTCTCAATTCTTGACCAAATTTTCCGCAATTTTAAGGCAAACTTTTAATGTTCACAATTTTTGGGCAAATTTGCCGCAATTCTAGAAAAAATTTTAAATATTCTCAATTCTTGACCAAATTTTCCGCAATTTTTAGGCAAACTTTTAATGTTCACAATTTTTGGGCAAATTTGCCGCAATTCTAGAACAAATTTTAAATATTCTCAATTCTTGACCAAATTTTCCGCAATTTTTAGGCAAACTTTTAAGGTTCACAATTTTTGGGCCAATTTGCCGCAATTCTAGAACAAATTTTAAATATTCTCAATTCTTGACCAAATTTTCCGCAATTTTAAGGCAAACTTTTAAGGTTCACAATTTTTGGGCAAATTTGCCGCAATTCTAGAAAAAAATTTTAAATATTCTCAATTCTTGACCAAATTTTCCGCAATTTTAAGGCAAACTTTTAATGTTCACAATTTTTGGGCAAATTTGCCGCAATTCTAGAAAAAATTTTAAAGATTCTCAATTCTTGACAAAATTTTCCGCAATTTTAGGCCTAACTTCGAAGTTTCACAAGTTTTGGACAAATTTGCCGCAATTCTAGGCCAAACTTTAAAGATTCTCAATTCTTGACCAAATTTTCCGCAATTCTGAGGCAAACTTTTAAGGTTCACAATTCTTGGGCAAATTTGCCGCAATTCTAGAACAAATTTTAAAGATTCTCAATTCTTGACCAAATTTTCCGCAATTTTAAGGCAAACTTTTAAGTTTCACAATTTTTGGGCAAATTTGCCGCAATTCTAGAACAAATTTTAAAGATTCTCAATTCTTGACCAAATTTTCCGCAATTTTAAGGCAAACTTTTAATGTTCACAATTTTTGGGCAAATTTGCCGCAATTCTAGAACAAATTTTAAAGATTCTCAATTCTTGACCAAATTTTCCGCAATTTTAAGGCAAACTTTTAAGTTTCACAATTCTTGGGCAAATTTGCCGCAATTCTAGAACAAATTTTAAAGATTCTCAATTCTTGACCAAATTTTCCGCAATTTTAAGGCAAACTTTTAAGTTTCACAATTCTTGGGCAAATTTGCCGCAATTCTAGAACAAATTTTAAAGATTCTCAATTCTTGACCAAATTTTCCGCAATTTTAAGGCAAACTTTTAAGTTTCACAATTTTTGGGCAAATTTGCCGCAATTCTAGAACAAATTTTAAAGATTCTCAATTCTTGACCAAATTTTCCGCAATTTTAAGGCAAACTTTTAATGTTCACAATTTTTGGGCAAATTTGCCGCAATTCTAGAACAAATTTTAAAGATTCTCAATTCTTGACCAAATTTTCCGCAATTTTAAGGCAAACTTTTAAGTTTCACAATTCTTGGGCAAATTTGCCGCAATTCTAGAACAAATTTTAAAGATTCTCAATTCTTGACCAAATTTTCCGCAATTTTAAGGCAAACTTTTAAGTTTCACAATTCTTGGGCAAATTTGCCGCAATTCTAGAACAAATTTTAAAGATTCTCAATTCTTGACCAAATTTTCCGCAATTTTAAGGCAAACTTTTAAGTTTCACAATTCTTGGGCAAATTTGCCGCAATTCTAGGCCAATCTTTAAAGGTTCACAAGTCTTGACCAAATTTTCCGCAATTTTAAGGCAAACTTTTAAGGTTCACAATTCTTGGGCAAATTTGCCGCAATTCTAGAACAAACATTAAAGATTCTCAATTCTTGACCAAATTTTCCGCAATTTTAAGGCAAACTTTTAAGGTTCACAATTTTTGGGCAAATTTGCCGCAATTCTAGAACAAATTTTAAAGATTCTCAATTCTTGACCAAATTTTCCGCAATTTTAAGGCAAACTTTTAATGTTCACAATTTTTGGGCAAATTTGCCGCAATTCTAGAACAAATTTTAAAGATTTTCAATTCTTGACCAAATTTTCCCCAATTTTAAGGCAAACTTTTAATGTTCACAATTTTTGGACAAATTTGCCGCAATTCTAGAACAAATTTTAAATATTCTCAATTCTTGACCAAATTTTCCGCAATTTTAAGGCAAACTTTTAAGTTTCACAATTCTTGGGCAAATTTGCCGCAATTCTAGGCCAATCTTTAAAGGTTCACAAGTCTTGACCAAATTTTCCGCAATTTTAAGGCAAACTTTTAAGGTTCACAATTTTTGGGCAAATTTGCCGCAATTCTAGAACAAATTTTAAAGATTTTCAATTCTTGACCAAATTTTCCGCAATTTTAAGGCAAACTTTTAATGTTCACAATTTTTGGGCAAATTTGCCGCAATTCTAGGCCAATCTTTAAAGGTTCACAAGTCTTGACCAAATTTTCCGCAATTTTAAGGCAAACTTTTAAGGTTCACAATTTTTGGGCAAATTTGCCGCAATTCTAGAACAAATTTTAAAGATTTTCAATTCTTGACCAAATTTTCCGCAATTTTAAGGCAAGCTTTTAAGGTTCACAATTTTTGGGCAAATTCGCCGCAATTCTAGAACAAATTTTAAAGATTCTCAATTCTTGACCAAATTTTCCGCAATTTTAAGGCAAACTTTTAATGTTCACAATTTTTGGGCAAATTTGCCGCAATTCTAGAACAAATTTTAAAGATTTTCAATTCTTGACCAAATTTTCCGCAATTTTAAGGCAAACTTTTAATGTTCACAATTTTTGGGCAAATTTGCCGCAATTCTAGGCCAATCTTTAAAGGTTCACAAGTCTTGACCAAATTTTCCGCAATTTTAAGGCAAACTTTTAAGGTTCACAATTTTTGGGCAAATTTGCCGCAATTCTAGAACAAATTTTAAAGATTTTCAATTCTTGACCAAATTTTCCGCAATTTTAAGGCAAACTTTTAATGTTCACAATTTTTGGGCAAATTTGCCGCAATTCTAGGCCAATCTTTAAAGGTTCACAAGTCTTGACCAAATTTTCCGCAATTTTAAGGCAAACTTTTAAGGTTCACAATTTTTGGGCAAATTTGCCGCAATTCTAGAACAAATTTTAAAGATTTTCAATTCTTGACCAAATTTTCCGCAATTTTAAGGCAAACTTTTAAGGTTCACAATTTTTGGGCAAATTCGCCGCAATTCTAGAACAAATTTTAAAAATTCTCAATTCTTGACCAAATTTTCCGCAATTTTAAGGCAAACTTTTAATGTTCACAATTTTTGGGCAAATTTGCCGCAATTCTAGAACAAATTTTAAAGATTTTCAATTCTTGACCAAATTTTCCGCAATTTTAAGGCAAACTTTTAATGTTCACAATTTTTGGGCAAATTTGCCGCAATTCTAGGCCAATCTTTAAAGGTTCACAAGTCTTGACCAAATTTTCCGCAATTTTAAGGCAAACTTTTAAGGTTCACAATTTTTGGGCAAATTTGCCGCAATTCTAGAACAAATTTTAAAGATTTTCAATTCTTGACCAAATTTTCCGCAATTTTAAGGCAAACTTTTAAGGTTCACAATTTTTGGACAAATTTGCCGCAATTCTAGAACAAATTTTAAATATTCTCAATTCTTGACCAAATTTTCCGCAATTTTAAGGCAAACTTTTAATGTTCACAATTTTTGGGCAAATTTGCCGCAATTCTAGAACAAATTTTAAAGATTCTCAATTCTTGACCAAATTTTCCGCAATTTTAAGGCAAACTTTTAAGTTTCACAATTCTTGGGCAAATTTGCCGCAATTCTAGGCCAATCTTTAAAGGTTCACAAGTCTTGACCAAATTTTCCGCAATTTTAAGGCAAACTTTTAAGGTTCACAATTTTTGGGCAAATTTGCCGCAATTCTAGAACAAATTTTAAAGATTTTCAATTCTTGACCAAATTTTCCGCAATTTTTAGGCAAACTTTTAAGGTTCACAATTTTTGGGCAAATTTGCCGCAATTCTAGAACAAATTTTAAAGATTTTCAATTCTTGACCAAATTTTCCGCAATTTTTAGGCAAACTTTTAAGGTTCACAATTTTTGGGCAAATTTGCCGCAATTCTAGAACAAATTTTAAAGATTCTCAATTCTTGACCAAATTTTCCGCAATTTTTAGGCAAACTTTTAAGGTTCACAATTTTTGGGCAAATTTGCCGCAATTCTAGAACAAATTTTAAAGATTCTCAATTCTTGACCAAATTTTCCGCAATTTTTAGGCAAACTTTTAAGGTTCACAATTTTTGGGCAAATTTGCCGCAATTCTAGAACAAATTTTAAAGATTCTCAATTCTTGACCAAATTTTCCGCAATTTTAAGGCAAACTCTTAAGTTTCACAATTCTTGGGCAAATTCGCCGCAATTCTAGGCTAATCTTTAAAGGTTCACAATTCTTAGCCAAGTTTTGCACAAGTCTAGGCCTAACTTCAAAGTTTTATACTTCTTGGCTAAGTTTTCCCCAATTCTAGGTCAAACTTTAAAAATTCACAATTCTTGGCCAAGTTTTCCACAATTCTAAGCCAAACTTTAAAGATTCACAAATCTAGCACAATTCTGTCACAAATCTAGACCAAACTTTAAAGGTTCACAATTCTTAGCCAAGTTTTGCACAAATCTGCCGCAAGTCTAGGCCAAGTTCACAACAAGTTTAGGACAAGTTTTACTCAATAATTTTGTGAGATTTGTGGAGCTTTGCTGAAATACTTCTGTTTTCCAGCGAGTTCCTTCGGAAAAATTTTTTTTATTTCCAAATTTGTCTACTTATCGTAAGATAATTAGAGATTTGAACTCAATGGAATAAGGGCAGATTATTTTTTCAGAAATTGAGCAATGCTGTAAAGTGGCAAAGCACAGTTAGCATTGAGGAAATTTGGAGTGCGTTGCGTGAAGGTATTCACTTACAACCCCCCCCCCCCCTCCTTCATTTAAAACACTTTTTCAAATAATTGTGATTATTTCGGTGTATCCGTCGCTCACTGATCCTTCAATATTCCAGCGTTTGCTCGTGTCGTGGATCCCTTTGCAATGGCTCTACAATCAATTCTTCGATCCTTCGGTTCCAACGTTTTAATGTCTTACTTGCCGTTCTCATTGTGATCTTTATGTCACTCAGTTTTTGAAATTTCAAATGTCTTTTAATTCGCTAAAAGACCAATTAGAACCACCTTCTCGAAACCCGGTACTTTGTCTTTCCTTCAACGTCTTTTTCATTGAATTTCACACTTTTTATGAACATTTTTCGATCAGAAAACTAACGAAAATTAATGTGAAATTTCATTTAATTCACAGAATTTCGATCACAAATCCGCATATCTGTACATGAGACTCGACTCCTTCTCCTTGCGTGGCAGTGGCTCCACGTTCACCTTCGGGCAGCACGCACAACAGCAGAATAGAAGTGGAACAGCGCGACGGTACGGCGGAAGGAACACCATTGTGATGATGACCATCCACGTCGGACGGTAGAAATTGACCATTGATATCAAGATGGTGCAGATTAGATGCACCTAGAAAATAGGAATTCTGAGAAAAATAGAGAGAGAGAGAGATGATCGTCCAGTTCAAGCCAAACGCAGTTCCATTTTTTGGTGATTCCACGAAAGACGAAATAAGACCGTCTCGTCTTCGTCTTCGTCTTCGTCTTGAATTCGTCTGACTTCGGTAAGTCTTACGTTTATTGCGTAAAACGAATGCAAGACGATCTGAAAGACGAACGAAGACGAGACGAAAGACGACTTTTTGTTTTTGTCTTTCGTAGAAGCCATTGCTAATTGTTTTCTTTTTCGTTTTTTTTTGTAGTTTCCCATATTCAAAAATAAAAATGAGAAGAATTTGTTTTCCTTTTCACCCTATTCTCATAAGGAAAAGAATGGGAAACGAATATGGCCGCCAGACACTTTTCTAGGCCATGGAGCTGAAAATTGCTGAAAATTCGCTCCACTGTATTACCGTAAAACCTCTAATATTCTTGCACCTCAAATTGCCTTGCGACCCTAATAGTATTGCTCTCAAAAAGGCTCAACGAACAATAGTGTTGCATGCAAGTCTATTTCAGTTTTTACGGTAAATAACAGGCAGCAGCACCAGTGTGTCGTCTCGAAAGCATTTCTCGAAAATGTTTCGAGAAATTTCCGAAAAATTTTTCGAGAAATTCTCGAAAAAAAACATTTTTGATAAAAAATAATAATAAACTAGTTCGAACGACACTCCGAAATAACGCAAAGCGCGTTGTTTATCGTAGTTCCATTCAAATCATTTTTCGCGATTCCTCGAGAAATCAACGAGAAAAATTTCTCGAGAATTTTTCGGAAATTTTTCGAAAAACGCATTTTTCGAGAAATCATTTTTCGAAACGGCACACTGAGCAGCACGACTGTCGTGGCCGAGTTTATGGCATTCGAACTGCGGCCCTTTCGACAGTTTATTCTTTGAATCGTTTTAGTACGGGGGAGTCATTCATTTTTTTTCCTATTATTGCTCATTTTCTAAATAAGTTCCATCCTACTGTAGCAACCAGATGGCCTAGGAAACGCGGAGCAAGCTTCCTGACGGCCACAGTGTTCTCTATTCTTTTTCCCTTCATGAGCACATAGTAGTAAAAAGAGAAACAACTCGTTTTTGTGCACAATATCCAACGGCAGCTTGCCGAAACTGGCTCACGTGGGAAGGCTCATAATATATTATATTTTTCCAAAATACAATGTAATCTTCGGAAAAAAAAATGATTTGTAGGATTCTGACCGCTTTATAATAAGTGTAGCTGTAAACCCATAGAGCAAACTAACATCTGAACCAGTGTGTCGTTTCGAAAGCATTTCGAGAAATTTTTTCGAAAAATTCTCGAGAAATGTTTCTCGTTGATTTCTCGAAAATTTTCTCGAAAAATTTCCGAAAAATTAACGAGAAAAATTTTTCGAGGATTTTTCGAGAAATTTCCGAAAAATTTTTCGAGAAATTCTCGAGAAATTTCGAAAATTCTCAAAAAAAAGAACATTTCGATAAAAAATAATAATAAACTAGTTCGAACGACACTCCGAAATAACGCAAAGCGCGGTGTTTATCGTATTTCCATTCAAATCATTTTTCGTGATTTCTCGAAAAATTCTTCGAGGATTTTTCGAGAAATTCTCGAGAAATTTCGAAAATTCTCGAAAAAAAGAACATTTCGATAAAAAATAATATTAAACTAGTTCGAACGACACTCCGAAATAACGCAAAGCGCGGTGTTTATCGTATTTTCATTCAAATCATTTTTCGTGATTTCTCGAAAAATTCTTCGAGGATTTTTCGAGAAATTTCCGAAAAATTTTTCGAGAAATTCTCGAGAAATTTCGAAAATTCTCGAAAAAAAGAACATTTCGATAAAAAATAATAATAAACTAGTTCGAACGACACTCCGAAATAACGCAAAGCGCGGTGTTTATCGTATTTCCATTCAAATCATTTTTCGTGATTTCTCGAAAAATTCTTCGAGGATTTTTCGAGAAATTCTCGAGAAATTTCGAAAATTCTCGAAAAAAAGAACATTTCGATAAAAAATAATAATAAACTAGTTCGAACGACACTCCGAAATAACGCAAAGCGCGGTGTTTATCGTATTTCCATTCAAATCATTTTTTGTGATTTCTCGAAAAATTCTTCGAGGATTTTTTGAGAAATTCTCGAGAAATTTCGAAAATTCTCGAAAAAAAGAACATTTCGATAAAAAATAATAATAAACTAGTTCGAACGACACTCCGAAATAACGCAAAGCGCGGTGTTTATCGTATTTCCATTCAAATCATTTTTCGTGATTTCTCGAAAAATTCTTCGAGGATTTTTCGAGAAATTTCCGAAAAATTTTCGAACAATTCTCGAGAAATTTTTCGTAAAAATTTTTCGGAGATTTTTCGAAAAACGCATTTTTCGAGAAATAATTTTTCGAAACGACACACTGATCTGAACAGAAGCCGATCTGCTGCTTCTGTATTTCAAACTGCATCAGCTCGCCGAGCATCGACTTTCACTATAAAGAAAGTAATGCGCATGCCCGTGTTCGGCCCGGGGCGCCCGCGCCCCACAATGCAATTCTGCTTTGTCGCAACTCACAACTTTTGCTCCACTATTTGCTGCTGGATGAATTTGGAAAATATAGAATATCGATTCGATTACAGACGGAATCAATGTGAAAAACGGAATAATAATGTAGGCCAGTGTCCATGACAATCGGCTTCTGGCATCTCGAATTTGCATGTCGACTGAGGTTGCAGCCTCCACCGGAAGTTCTCGTGACACCACAACGAACGACTGAAAGCTTTTGTTCAATGGGTCAGTCGCTTCGAATTCTTACAATGAAGATTTGTATGAAGATTGCAACGAAGCAGATGAGAGTGACAACTCTTGAAGTGGCAGCGAGAATTTGCAAAATGACTGCGCCGTTAAGAGTTGCCACGTAGTTCAGAATGCACACGAAGAATGGAACAATTTGCATTATGAGACATATCATGCTGAAATTCAGAATCACCGACCATACGTCTGATTTCTTTCAATGGATACTTACTTGGTTGGAAATGCATTGATTCTGTCCCCGGGTAATGTTGCAATTCTACAGCAATAAAGAAGAAGGGGCAACATTACTAACGTGTTGATCGATACATAATCATTGATTATTCCGACGAGCTCGTCAGTCCAGTAGATATACGAGCTGTAGAAAAAAATTTATTACAGGGTCATAGAAACTATTAAGAAACTGTTGTGATAACAAAAACAATTCTCTCACAAATCTAGACCAAACTTTGAAGGTTCACAAATCTAGCACAATTCTGTCACAAATCTAGACCAAACTTTGAAGATTCGCAAATCTAGCACAAATCTAACACAAATCTAGACCAAACTTTGAAGGTTCGCAAATCTAGCACAATTCTCTCACAAATCTAGACCAAACTTTGAAGGTTCGCAAATCTAGCACAATTCTCTCACAAATCTAGACCAAACTTTGAAGGTTCACAAGTCTTGGCCAATTCTCTCACAAGTCTAGACCAAACTTTGAAGGTCCACAAATCTAGAATAAATTCTGTCACAAATCTAGACCAAACTTTGAATGATCACAAATCTAGTACAATTCTGTCACAAATTTAGACCAAACTTTGAAGTTTCATAAGACTAGCACAAGCCTCTCACAAATCTAGACCAAACTTTGAAGATTTGCAAATCTAGCACAATTCTGTCACAAATCTAGACCAAACTTTCAAGGTTCACAAATCTATAACAATTATGTCACAAATCTAGACCAAACTTTGAAGGTTCGGAAATCTAACAAAAGTCTCTCACAAATCTAGACCAAACTTTGAAGGTTCGCAAATCTAGCACAATTCTCTCACAAATCTAGACCAAACTTTGAAGGTTCACAAATCTAGCACAAGTCTATCACAAATCTAGACCAATTCTGTCACAAATCTAGACCAAACTTTGAATTTTCACAAATCTAGCACAATTCTCTCACAAATCTAGACCAAACTTTGAAGGTTCGCAAATCTAGACCAAACTTTGAAGGTTCGGAAATCTAACAAAAGTCTCTCACAAATCTAGACCAATTCTGTCACAAATCTATACCAAACTTTGAAGGTTCACAAATCTAGAACAAGTCTCTCACAAATCTAGACCAAACTTTGAATGTTCACAAATTTAGCACAATTCTCTCACAAATCTAGACCAAACTTTGAAGTTTCACAAATCTAGCACAATTCTGTCACAAATCGAGCACAATTCGCTCACAAATCTCACAAGTTTTCCCAAGACTTGTGAGAAACAAAAGTGGTACGAGAACGTTGTGAACTACAAAAGTGAAAATCTATTTCTGTAGAATACACTGAGAATTTTGCTTTTGAAATAATCAATGAGTATTAGATACAGTGCTGGCCATAAAGAATGCGCGCGAGTTTTTTTTTTGGGATAACATTGCTGAAAACCGATATTTTGCTGTGAAAACTCTACGGTAGTTGCGGGACACCCTCACGGCAACTTGCAGAAAATGAAATTCTATTATTGCTACAATTGCAAACCAGAAGTTCGCTTAACTTGAAGCAGCATGGGCGAGCATCCCAACCACAGTCATTAAGGCACTTTTGGAGTCCATGCCACGCCGTTGCCAAGCTGTTATCGATGCAGTGGGGTACCCAACGAAGTATTAGATATTTTGAAGTTTTGGCTTCCTAGCATTGTTTTTAAAAGTTTCAAAAAAGTGCATTTTTAACAATTTTCTCAAATTTTGTATTTTTTCCAAAACTATTTATATTTACGAGCTGCAACTTACTGAATACATTGCTCGCGCCAGTTTTAACACTGCCAAAAAAATTTAGACCGATCGGAGCAGTTTCAGCAAAGTTATCCCAAAAAAACGCCAACGCGCATTCTTTATGGCCAGCACTGTATTATGGAAATTACCAGAGTAGGGCGGAATTTGATTTTAGGAAATTCGGAATCCGGAATCCGGAAAACGGAAAAAAAATTTTTTTACAGAATCTGGAATTCGGAAAACGGAAAAAAAATTTTTAACGGAATCTGGAATCCGGAAAACGGAATGTAAAAAAACGGCGAAATTTGGAATGCGGAATGCGGAAGACGGAATTTTAACCATTAATGAGGAATCAAATGATGTAAATGCGCTCTGTTCGCAAAAATTTTTGCGGGAGTTCAAAAAAGTATACTTTTCACAACAATTGAGAATAAAGTATTAAAACTCATAGTTGGACGGAATAGGATTCTGGGAACTCGGAATCCGGAAAACGGAAAACAGAAAAACAATTTTTCACGTAATCCGGAAAACGGGAAACGGAAAAAATTTGGAATCTGGAATCCGAAAAACGGAATGAAAAAAACGGCGGAATTCGGAATGAAAAATCCGGAATCCGGAATTCCGCCCTTCTCTGGAAATTACCCAAAACTGGCGAAGCTCAACTGAAACAATGATATTTCAGTGTGGTTACTGTATCTTGGCGAATAATTATTATCGCCGTAAAAAAGTTCCGACATTTTTTCGAGCCCGCGAAAATCGGGATTTGAATTTAGAGGCTCCGCCCATTTCATCATCAGAGCGCATTTGCTATGCGCGATATATTTTTTGAATTTTTATTTTTTCTTCTGAATTTTCAGAATTAAATAGGATTAAAAGAACGAAATTGTATTAATCGTGAATTTTTTTACACGTTTCTTCGAATATTTAAATATATCAATTTGCGTCATTTATTATTTTTTTTTTCGTTTCTTCTGATAAAAATATATCGCGCATAGCAAATGCGCTCTGATGATGAAATGGGCGGAGCCTCTAAATTCAAATCCCGATTTTCGCGGGCTCGAAAAAATGTCGGAACTTTTTTACGGCGATAATATTTAAATTAATACTTAGTAGTTTAAAGGGGAAGAAAGAAAAGAAAAACTGACGCTTTGAATTCGTTGGATTGAGTCGGCGACTGAGTGAACATCTCCTTATAATAGGCAATTTCAATGTAGATTGTGAACAGCTCCGAAACAGCAATTGGAATGAAAATAGTGTTTGTGATACTTCTCATGTAATCCTTCTCCATTTTCAAGCCAAGAAGCATTATGAGAACTGCTATCGCCACTCTGCCCAGCATCATCCCAAGCGAAACGATCTTTTTGGGAGTGAAATATTGATCTGAAAGCTGTGAAGCGCAAGCTTGATGAGCAAGTTCCGTTCTACTACTCACCGCAAAAAAAGGCGGTGCATAATGGATAAGTTCTTGAATTGGATCTCTTCGTTGTGACTTCGGTGTCATAAAAATCAATTTCGGATTGATCCGACAAGATTGAGAAAGCTGTCGAAGATATAAAACTTGACATTGCTTTTTCTGAAAGAATTTTTTTTATCAGAGTGGATGGACAATAGATATGACCGGCAAAAGTGTCAAGAATAATGAGGGTTTTCTGGAAAAAATTGCTTTTTAAAGTTTGGTCTTGATTTGTGATAGATTTGTGCTATATTTGTGCAGGATGTTTGAGCTTTCAAAGATTGGTCTAGATTTGTGAGAGATTTGTGCTATATTTTTGTAGGATTTTTGAACTTTCAAAGTTTGGCCTAGATTTGTGCAGTAATTGTGAACCTTCACAATTTGGCCTAGATTTGTAAAAGATTTGTGCTATATTTGTGCAGGATGTTTGAGCTTTCAAAGATTGGCCTAGATTTGTGAAAGATTTGTGCTATATTTTTGTAGGATGCTTGAACTTTCAAAGATTGGTCTAGATTTGTGCAGGAATTGTGAACCTTCACAGTTTGGCCTAGATTTGTGAAAGATTTGTGCTATATTTGTGCAGGATGTTTGAGCTTTCAAAGATTGGTCTAGATTTGTGCTAGAATTGTGAACCTTCACAGTTTGACCTAGATTTGTGAAAGATTTGTGCAGGATTTTTTAACTTTCTAAGTTTAAAAACAGGTTACTCCAGTTGCTTATTAAATATATAAATGAGCATGGGCATTTTGCCCACCGGCTGCCGTTTCACTGCTCCTTCTACCCTGAATTATGTGAGGAGAATTGAGGGCTCTCTTAAGCTCTAGATCAATGGGATTTGACACTTTTTGAATTCAATTACCTGTCGGTATCCCAAGAATGCGAAGGATCTACGATAATGCTGAACGAGCTGAAAAAACAGCTAAAAATAGTGCGAAAATTTGAGAGATTATCTAGTGAAAATGGAGAAAAATGGATCTAAAGGCTGCTAGAACGATAGCTAAAAGTATCGAGGTCTGGAAGATTATTTTAAGAATCAACACTTGCAAAACTAATTTTCAGAATTACAGAGATATGTATTCTCATGAGCATCATTTTCAGACTGTCTAGAATGTCTAGAATGTCACGGAATCTGGAATCCGGAAGACGGAATGAAAAAAACGGCGGAATCCGGAATTCCGCCCTTCTCTGCCCCATACCATTGCCCTGTATTTTAATCGCGAAAATGGTACTTTTGTTCTTTTTTTTAGTCGTGGAGTGTGGAGTTTACTATGGCCCCCCACAGACTTAATGGGGGCCAATAGTGAGCTGTTGGGCGAGGGGGGGGGAGGGGTGGATGTGATGGATCTAACCGGCAACCGTCCATACAAGCGATTGACGGATCGACTAAGTAACTACATATGTAAGTAAGGGAGACCTAAGCTGGAAATGCTCCTGATCAGTTTGAAAATCAAGACTTCGTATGCAGTGCGACACCACGACATTTTTCAGAAGACGTGACGTGACAATCGAATTTCAGACGTACATATTTCTATTGAAAAAACATGGTCTTCCTCTTCAAATATTTCTTTTAAAAAAAATTTTTCTTCGAGCTCATTGGAGCGGCTATAAGAGGGTAGTTTAAAATAATTTTAAATAAAAAAAAATTGAAGACTGCTCTGAGCTCTGAGCTATCTCCTGTATATCAAAAAAGCTGGAATTGCTCCAGAATTCTCACGAAAAATGGATTGAATTTTTGTTGAAAGAAATTGCTCAGAATCTACCTACAAAAAAAATCCTGCCAGAGCTCAAACACTTGACAAAACAAATTATATATAATTATATAAAAAAGTGAGCAACAGCAACAGCTGCCGAGAATTCCAGGTGCGCTTGGCTTGGAATCCGATTACACGTCAAAGTTAGAACAACCTCTGAGCGTTACCATAGGCAACAGGCTGCAAGAAAAAGAAATTCGGAAATCGAACCGATCTTCTCACGTTAAAGATCACAAAAAATACATTAACTGAAAAAGAAGGAATCATCGATGAAGCCTAGGTTGCTTGAAGGACTCATCGGAGCATTTGGTACATGGGAAAAGAGCTGAAATTGCTCAAGCTGAAATTCTAGCTTTTTATTGAATCAAACTGGATTCAGAAATAAAGATAAAATAAAGCAGAATTCTCTGAAACGGATATTGGATTCCAAGCTAGCAAAAAGTGATTTCCGGAACTCGGCGCGCCTGAAAATAATGAAAAAATGTTTATAGATTCTAAAATATAATAAAACAAAGTTATAAAAATTGAATTAGCGAAGGGGGGGGGCACCGAGCACACCACGCTTGATTAGATCTGAGAGTGTGGTGGGAAGGAGCAGCGAACTGAGAAACACATTGATATCTACCAACTATTCTCTTTGTACTCGAATAATCGAGTACCACGTATTCCTTTTACGTCTAAGTCTCTCACCCCTCAAGGTGCATTCCCTCCCCCATCGTGGATATCTCGCCCCGCTTTATGAAAACCGTACTGCACATCACACAGTTGTTTACGTTGCAGTTTTTCCCCGCGACTTTTCTCCGTTCCGTTTCCTAGTTTATTTCTAACATTTGTTTCTAAGATTTTGTATCTTAATTGTTCCTTACTCTTTTATCTCTTTGTTCTCTCCCGTTATATTATTCGGTTTAATTACCCAAGTTTGAGATTGACTCCATCGTCATCGTCTTGAGGATTGCTGCCCTTTTGAAGCGAACAAGAACTCCCGCACCCAGTCAATCGCCCAGAAACCCATCGTGCTGTTGGAACGAAAAGGTAATTTCCAACAATTGGTGACCCAGGCAGGGATTCGTCGATATCCGGTCAGTTCCTAATTTTTTTATCGATTAGTTTTCGAAGTTTCGAATTTTCCTGGTGAGTTTTCGAAGTTTCGATTAGTTCCGAAGGTTTTCGAGTTCCCGATTTGTTGCGAAATTTTTTTTTCGAGTCGGTTCTATTGGGGAACGCGATATTTAGGATTATATTTAGTATAATATATTCCTATTTCATTATATATTATTTAGTTACAATTATATTTAGTGATACCTTTATATTTATAGTTATATTTTTATATTTGTATTTACATATTTATTTTTGTAATTATACAATTATAATTAAAATTTCTAGACATTTATCCGGCACGTCCCCACGAGATATTTAGAGTGCGAGTTAATATGAGTGGAAGAATCCGAACTCAACTTGGACTGTCCAAGAAGAGATTGAAGGATGCCTTCGATAGAATCGCAGAACTATCCACGGTAGCAGATTTACAAAAGGACGTACCCGAAGAAATCTTCAACGAGATCGTCGACATTTGCGACTTAGCGGACATTCTTCGTGTGGAACGAGAGAGGATTTTCAGATTGGACCTACAGTGGCATACCCTTTCCGCTTCCGCTGCGGAGGAGAAAGTAACGATGAGCGACTACAAACGTAGACTTGGAGATTATATGGAGGAAATTCGACCAGTTACCGAAAAAATCAGCCACCTTGAGCAACTATACAACTCTGCTCGTGACGTTCACCAATTAAAGACTAAAACGACAGAGGAGTATCCTGTTTTTAATCTACCGGCAATGATCGAAAGGGAATCAAATATTGCCGATACCAATTCTGTCGCACCGGCATTGGGCACAACGGTGGACAGAACATCAATCGTGGGTAATTCATCAGGCAACGCCCCAGGAGGCGCCATGATTAGTGCAATGGGCACTACATCGAATTATCCAGAAGATATGGGACACACTACCGCGCCAAATACATCGAATCTATTATACAACGGTAACGGAATGAACATGCTGCCTGGTTACAATGTGAGTCCTTTTCAAATAACATTGCCGAGCATCAAACTACCGACCTTCAATGGAGACTATCTCCAATTTGCATCGTTCATAGATATTTTCAATACGCTCATCGGCCAACAACCTATGAATGACTTGGCCAAGTTTCACTACCTTGTTTCGTGTTTAGAAGGAGAAGCTCGTACGCTTATCGAATTTCTTCCAATGACTGAAAACAACTACCCTATCGCTCTCCATATTCTTAGAGACAATTATGGAAATACGTTCAGGACTCGACAACATCTTATGAGACAAATACAAGATTTGCCTTCTGTCGCATTCACGAAGAATACAAAGGACATACTCAATTTCTGGACAAAGGCAACTGTTGCTTTAAATCAACTGAAGAATATATCACCAGAATGTGATAACATGATCACAGCAGATCTTTTGATTCGCAAACTTCCTCGCTCCTACATTTCGAAATTAGTTGGAAATGATAAATCCATGGAATATACCGCTTCACAACTTCTGGAGTCCGTCCACCGTTTCATTCAAACAGACCAACTTATCTCGACAGTCTTCGATCATGCCACAAAGGAAGAGAGATATGATGAGATACCACAGACCACGATGGCCATACAATCACATTATACATCTTACCGACAAACGGGCCAACCTCAACAAAACCGGCTGCATAGCACTAGAACTCCAATCCAACAGGAAAATTTTATGCCACGGACACCATGCGCTTTCTGTGTTTCCCAGGTGCAGTTTCATCGTCATCATGAATGTCCTACCTACAAGACGGCCAATGAAAGACAAGAACGAGCCCGTCAATTGAAACTTTGTTTTAAATGTTTGAAAATGCACGATAACTTCCGGTCCTGCACTCGAATCCCAAAATGCAGGAAGTGCCAAGGCACTCACCAAACCAGCTTCTGCAAAACCAATGTCGATGGAGCTCAACAGATACAGGGATATACCCCACGTTTTTCATCTAGTGATTTTGAGCGCCAAAGGTCTACAGGACAGAGTTCCTCACAATACCAGCATAGACCGAATCCAGTACAGACCACCTTCAACAATGCTCACAACACACAGAACACAGTGAATAGAAGACCTTACGACCTTCCTCACAGGAACGGAACCACCAATGCCGTAGTAACTGAAGACTACGTATCGGAAGACACAACCGCCACTGTCGTCGCCGATTCTATTCAACTCCACGTTGCAGAAGAAATGGTGGATGAAACCGAGGAGATCATAGAAGGGAATTCGACTATTCCAATCCCAGCAGAGACAAAAACGATTTCTCCGCCGGTAGCCATGATGACGACCCAAGTGCATATAGACGACAAGGATGGAAATCCCGTGCTCGCAACCATTTTCTTCGACAGTGGCTCTGATCGCAGTTTCATCTCGAAGGCTCTGCTCAGTAAACTGCATCTACCAGTTGATTCAGAACAACAACTCAACTTACATACATTCGGCAACAACGAGAGCACAAGAATATCTACCAAGAACTTCATGGTCCACTTCAATTTAAACGGGAGAAAACTACGCATCAAACTCACCGAAATTCCGATCATCACTACTACGATCAATTTCGTACAACTATCCGATACCGCTGGGCCACGTTTGTTACAGTCGCATTATCTCCCGTTACCTCGCGTACAAGTTCGTCCTGACATCCTCATTGGACTAGATCAGATGTCACGTTTGCTTGGAGAAACATCTTGCCAATTATTACCAAACGGTATGACTCTGCATCACACAGATTGTGGAGTCATCGTCACAGGAAGAGAAACGCAAGACTACAGTCCTTCGGACGTAGAACCGTTTCGCCGTTTATCCCACATTTTTTTGTCCCTGCACAGTAATAATGAATTGGGAGACCCTCGTATTGATGTGAATGAAGAACACGAAGCTTTGCGAGAATTGATAGAACGTTTTTGGACTCTCGACAATTCGGAAGGGGCTATATCTGCCACGAGCACGGATGAAAAGGACGCTTACAAATTCTTTGAAGAAACAACCACTCGAGAAGCTGACGGAAGATATACCGTTCGTTGGCCGTATCGGGACTTTGCTGACCGACTGTCCGACAATCGATTTTTGGCCTTCAACCGTCTTCAATCAACCATGAAACGACTTTCGAAAGACAACCAATTAGCCAAGCAGTACCAAGACATAATGTTAGATCAATTGGATCGAGGTTTCGTCGAATTTGTCAATGACGAGAAGCAATCTGATGGTAACATTATTCATTATCTTTCACATCATCCAATTTTCAAAATGTCCTCCAAATCGACCAAAGTTCGCATCGTTTTCGATGCTTCAGCACATCACAAGAATTCAAAAAGTCTTAATGATGTTCTCTACACTGGTATGTCGCTCCTACCGATGATTCCAGGAGTACTTATTCGAATTCGCTGTCCCAAAATTTTGATCTCGGGAGATATTGAAAAGGCCTTTTTGCAACTTGGATTACATCTTCACGACAGAGATGCCTGTCGTTTCCTTTGGCTATTTCCTGGAGAATCGTTACCTCGCTGTCTCCGTTTCAAAAGAGTTCCATTCGGAGTAAAGACTAGTCCTTACCTTCTCAATGCTACAATCAAACATCACCTCGAACAACATGGCTCCGATATGTCACGACGGATCCTTCGTAACGTTTACGTGGATAACATTTTTATCGGCGTTTCATCTCCTGAAGAAGGTCAACGTTCTTACAAGGAATCAAAATCCATTTTCCAAGAAGCCCAAATGCGACTCACACAATATTTTTCTAATTCGGCCAAATTAAATTACTACATGAACAAAGAAGAAGGAGTACAAACTGAAGATGAGGAACAGAAAATCCTTGGAATTGATTGGAACACTCACTCTGATAAACTACGATTGAAACTACCGAAACCGATTTCCGAACAGCTCACGAAGCGCAGGATACTTAAATCTATTGCAACGGCCTATGACCCGATTGGACTGTTGGCACCAATTATTCTTCTCGGTAAACTATTCTTCCAAAAACTTTGGCTTCGAACTATGGACTGGGACTCGCCTTTGACAGCTTCTGAAATGACAGAATGGCTTTCCATCGAGAAAAAATGGGCCGGAGACCCTGTTTTGATCCATCGGACTTATTTCAAAACACCGATCATGCCACATGATGTGTTTCAACTCCACATTTTTTCTGATGCCAGTGCTACTGCTTATGGAGCAGTGGCTTATTTGCGACGTCTCTCGAGCACCATTAATGAAGCAGTGGTCGTTGCTTCTAAATCTCGAGTCTCCCTATTAAGAAGAAATACTCAATTCCACAATTGGAACTACTCGGTTTGGAGAAAGGTGCACAGCTTGGAAAATTTCTCCTCAGGGAAATGGATCTGAAGATCGAGCAAATTTTTATATGGTCAGATTCCTTATGTTCATTGGATCAACTATCATCTAACAAGGCCAATACAACCTTCAGCAGGAATCGCCTGAGAAAAATTAAAGAAGCTCTGCCCAACGGAATTTTCTCTCACGTTACCGGAAAGGTAAACCCCGCTGATCTGGTCAGCCGCGGATGCAGTTTGAAAGAACTTCGAGATAATGAGCTTTGGTGGAACGGACCAGCATTTCTCCACAGTCACCAGAAACTTCCCATTCGAGCGTCCAGTTTACAACAAGCCCTCTGCACCGTAACCATTACCACTCCTGACGTCATGGATACGATTATTGACCCCTCTCGTTTCAATTCTTTCCATAAGATGATCAATGTTGTCATGACCGTTCTTCTATTCACGGCAAAGCTAAGAAAGGTCATTACAAATTCAGCAAAGCTGAGAGAAAAGGCTAAACAAGTGATCATTCGACTGGGCCAAAGCTTGTCTCCACCCACTGACGAGCAAATCACAAGCCTTCATCTCGTCGTAGATAACCACATTTGGTATTATGATGGAAGACAACCTGATCGTAGACTCCCGTATCTACCACAAGGCACTATTTCCAAGTTGCTGATATTACACATTCACAAAAAGTTTCACCACAGCAGCACCTTATACACTTTGGCCAAACTACGCGAAGAAGTCTGGATGACCAAAGGTGTGTCCACCGTGAAAAAGACTCTAAAGGAATGTCTCTATTGCCAAAGAAACATTGCACGACCATTCTATCAACCTGACTTTCCTCCTTTGCCAGACATTCGACTCAATTGGACACACCCCTTCACTAATGTCGGGATGGATTATTGCGGTCCCGTTAAAGCAAAACGTAGCATGGAAACAAGAAAGTATTATTTCCTCATCTTCACCTGTTTAACAACGCGATACACGGGTGTGGAATTGGTGAATGAAATGGACAGCAAATCACTACTGAATGCTGTTCGGAGAATCGCGGCTCAGTTCGGATGCCCACAACTGATTTATACTGACAATGCTCAACAAATCAAATTACTGGAAAAGGTCGTTCACGAAGCAAGGAATCAGCAAAGTCGACTGCACATGCCAAGCAGTGAAATGCCAGCTTTCAAATTTATTCCGGCACTTTCACCTTGGAGTGGTGGCATCTACGAAAGAGTGGTGGAATCCTGAAGCGATGCTTAGTACACGCTGGTACAACGCGACGGTTATTGGATGAGGATGACCTGCGAACTCTACTCGCGGAAGCCGTAAGCATTATCAATGACCGACCACTAACTACCACGACGTCCGACATGCATGATTTAAAGCCATTGAGACCGTCCGACTTCGTTTATCCTAACAAACAACACCGCTCAATTCTGAACGTGGAAGAAGTTTTAGACACGTTGCCACTACCAACAAATCAAGCTTCACTTTTGGAAGATTGGATGAGACTTTCTTCCTTATCACAAAATTTCATTTTTCGATGGAATACGGAATACTTACAAATGTTACAAGAACGCAGTCAATTGGAACATCAACAGAGCCATCTTAATCAACGAAAGTCTCCCCACGTAGGAGACATCGTGCTTATTGATGAATCAGGAAAGATGGGATTGAAACGAGTGCATTGGCCATTGGCGAGAGTGGTCGAGGTGAGCTCCCGTTCAGCAAAGTTGTTCAACAGCCGGACCAAACAAGTCATCGAACGACCATTTCGCAATCTCGTTCCTCTGGAGATCGCATCAGCGCTCAGCGAACCAGACACCGGTACTCCAAGAACGGGATAAATTAACGATCATGCAATTCTGTTTAACCTCCCTTCGCTTTCTTTCTCTTTCTGCCCTTTCAACATTCCCCTTTCTTTTACGTTTTCTCCCCTTTCCGAATCCTCCTTTTTTTTACGTCTCCCCGTACTGCTTTTCCAACATGTTCCAAAAGGTTCAATCCAAAATTTTTTTTTCTAATTCCAAATGTTCCAAATTTTCCCAAAATGCAGGATTTTCCCTATCGTTTCTTATTTACCCTTTTTACCCTTTCGTTTCTCTCATTTTCGGTCTTCTCCGCACACCCTTCAGGATTTTTTTTTACGTTTTCTCCCGTTCGTTTTTCCAACATGTTCCAAAAGGTTCAATCCAAAATTTTTTTCTAATTCCAAAATTTTCCAAATTTTCCCAAAATGCAGGATTTTCCCCTATCGTTTCTTATTTACCCTTTCTTACCCTTATCTACCCCTTTTATCCTTTTCGTTTCTCTCATTTTCTGTCTTCTCCGCACCACCCCCTTCAGGATTTGTTCCTTTGTCGTTTTCCCCCCTTTCATTTTTCCCGTTTCGGTTTTCCCCTTCTTTCATTTTTTCCGTTCCGTTTCCCCCTTTTTTCATTTTTCCCGAATACGTTTTCCCCGTTCGTTCTACCCCTTCCGGACTACCTTGTCTACCCCCCAAAGGATTTCCCCGTTTTACACCTTCAAGATTTTCCCCTTTTTCGTTTCCCCCCCCTTTTTTCATTTTTTCCGTTTCGTTTTTCCCCTTCTTTCATTTTCTCCGTTCCGTTCCCCCTTTTTTCATTTTTCCCGCATACGTTTTCCCCCGTCCGTTCTACCCCTTTCGGATCACCCTGTCTACCCCCAAAGGATTTCCCCGTTTTACACCTTCAAGATTGTTTCTTTTTCGTTTTCCCCCTTTTTTCATTTTTCCCGTTCCGTTTCCCGATTGCGTTTCCCCCGTTCTTCCTCCTTTCAGGATTTCCCTTCCTCCTCACTACCAACCTTCCTCTTCGCTGTTCCTCGGGAGTGTACTCGAATAATCGAGTACCACGTATTCCTTTTACGTCTAAGTCTCTCACCCCTCAAGGTGCATTCCCTCCCCCATCGTGGATATCTCGCCCCGCTTTATGAAAACCGTACTGCACATCACACAGTTGTTTACGTTGCAGTTTTTCCCCGCGACTTTTCTCCGTTCCGTTTCCTAGTTTATTTCTAACATTTGTTTCTAAGATTTTGTATCTTAATTGTTCCTTACTCTTTTATCTCTTTGTTCTCTCCCGTTATATTATTCGGTTTAATTACCCAAGTTTGAGATTGACTCCATCGTCATCGTCTTGAGGATTGCTGCCCTTTTGAAGCGAACAAGAACTCCCGCACCCAGTCAATCGCCCAGAAACCCATCGTGCTGTTGGAACGAAAAGGTAATTTCCAACACTCTTGGTCCAGAATTGAAATACGGAATCTGGAATCCGGAAAACGGAATTTAAAAAACGGCGGAATGCGGAAAACGGAATTTCAACCGTTAATGAGGGAATATTTATGATGTAAATGCGCTCTGTTCGCAAAAAATATTTGCGGGATTTCAAAAAAGTATACTTTTCACAACAATTGAGAATAAAGTATTAAAACTCATAGTTGGGCGGAATTGGATTTTGGGAACTCGGAATCCGGAATCCGGAAAACGGAAAAAAATTTTTTCACGGAATCTGGAATCTGGAAAACGGAAAAAAAATTTTTTCACGGAATCCGGAAAACGGAAAACAAATTTTTTCACGGAATCAGGAATCGTGAAAACGGAACAAATATTTTTTCACGGAATCAGGAATCCGGGAATCGAATGTAAAAAACGACGGAATCCGGAATGCGGAATGAGGAAAACGGAATTTCAACCATTAATGAGGGAACCAAATGATGTAAATGCGCTCTGTTCGCAAATTTTTTTGCGGGAGTTCAAAAAAGTATACTTTTCACAACAATTGAGAATAAAGTATTTATTAAAACTCATAGTTGGGCGGAATTAGATTTTGGGAACTCGGAATCTGGAAAACGGAAAACGGAAAACGGAAAAATTTTTTTTCACGGAATCTAGAATCTGGAAAACGGAATAAATAAAACGGCGGAATCCGGAATGCGGAATTCCGCCCTCCTCTGGTGGTTACTCGGAATTTTTTCCTAAAAAACAGGACATCTCACCTTCAAATTCGGTGCCAATAAAAACATGCGCCATGTGTGCTGGCGTGTTTGTCGTGCCGACGACAGGTGACGAGCGCGAAAATCAAAAAAGGCGGGAAAACTTGTAACTATTATCGCCGTAAAAAAGTTCCGACATTTTTTCGAGCCCGCGAAAATCGGGATTTGAATTTAGTTTAGAGGCTCCGCCCATTTCATCATCAGAGCGCATTTGCTATGCGCGATATATTTTTTGAATTTTTATTTTTTCTTCTGAATTTTCAAAATTAAACTGGATTAAAAGAACGAAATTCTATTAATCGTGAATTTTTTTACACGTTTCTTCGAATATATCAATTTGCATCATTTATTTTTTTTTTCGTTTCTTCTGATAAAAATATATCGCGCATAGCAAATGCGCTCTGATGATAAAATGAGCGGATCCTCTAAATTCAAATCCCGATTTTCGCGGGCTCGAAAAAATGTCGGAACTTTTTTACGGCGATAATACCATCATTTTTTTTTGGTATTTTTTTTTGTTATTGCCGGTTATTGTTTTTATTTTTAATTTTTATAAGTTCCGAATTAAATATAATAATTAAATAAAAATTACTTGTGGCAACCGTTCGTTGTGTTTTTTTTTGTGTTAAATCAGACGAATTTCTTGGTACGGCACCAACTTTAAAACGTGTTTTCTTCTTGTTTTTGTCTACAAGGTTTAAGACTAATTTTCAGAAGACTTGTATACTGAGAAGGCGTGAAATAAATTAATGGAAGTGTGACGATTACCTGAAAATAATATTTTACCTTGTTTATAGTTTTAAGAAGTCTAGAATGAGCAGAGAATCCACGGGGCTAGTTGGCTTACAATTGAGCACATACTCTGGGCGGAGCTCTCCTTTTTTTACTCTATTTGCAGTGATTCGGTTAGCGATATGCGTTTTCTGAAGCAGTTTTAAGAATTCTGGACTTTAAAGTGGGAAAATTGATCTGAAAATGTTGTAGAATTTGCTCTTGAACACTGATTCATGCCTCAACTGCTTATAAGCACACTAGAATGGATTTTGCCGCAGAATCCGAGAATTTTTGGGAAGCTGCCACTTGCCGATTATCAACGCTGTTTGTTTACTTATTCTAAGCCATTTGCACTCCTAAACAATTTTTCAGTGACTGAAAATAGCTCAATTTTCAATTATGGCTCTCATGAAGTGTAGATGGATCACGCAGTTCTTCAAACTCTCCCCCATTTAATATATTTTTCCATCGCTGCTTCTGATCTTACTGAACATCAGCCATGCGACTAGCTGCATCAGATCTTTCAATGCTTTTGAACTGTGCTCCTCAACTCTGAAATCTTTAAGACTTTTACAGATGAGCTCGGTGAATGTTTAAAAATGAGATCCCTGGTTCTTTTTAAGCAATGTTATGTATGCGTTTCGTCAACGTCGTCATTCTGTAGGAACTATTTTGTAGGAAACGTTATAAATAACAGGTGAGCTCAATTTTCCGGTCTATTTTAATGTACAGTACTGGCCATAAAGAATGCGCGTTGGCGTTTTTTGGGATAACCTTGCTGGCATTGCTCCGATCGGTCTAAATTTTTTTGGCAGTGTTAAAACTGGCCTGAGTAACTTATTCAGTAAGTTATAGCTTTTAAATATAGATAGTTTTGGAAAAAATTCAAAATTTGAGAAAATCGTGAAACTTTTTTGAAACTTTTAAAAACAATTTTAAGAAAAAAAACTTCAAAATATCTAACCAAAATACAGTTTTAAAATGTTTAAGAATGTTCGCAACAAAATATCTGTTTTAGTCACTCGTTCCGCCTTCTTCAGCCATCTTGTTTCCCGAATCGCTTTAACTCCCTTTGGAGAGACGGAAGTCTTCTGGCGGCCGCTTCTCGGTCGATCAGTATTATCCCCAGTCATTCAATAACGATTTATGGCCTTCCAGACCGTAAATTTTCTATAAATGTGCTATAGTGAGAACTCAACGGATCTCACTAGTTGTCTTGCCTTCCTTTGCAGATCGATAATTGAAGATCGATCCACAGACTGACCTGTCATTACTGTACAAACTGAGAGAGCATTCTCTGCAGAGCATCTGGATTTGGACTTCGAAGCTCGACGAGTGACGACACTCCCAATGATCTGCTATGAATCTTTTTAGCTCCTTGAGATGCTGGATTTGAAACATCGATGAATTCGACACGATTCTATTCTCATTAAATTTGATTTATTTTGGCGTCCATGTAGCCTTTTTTGTAATTTTCTACCGGTTTTTCGAGAACTATAACGCTGAAAATTCCATAAAATAACACAAAATTCAATTTTAATGCAAAAATTAAAAAAATAATAAAAAATAAAAAAAAAGGTGGCGTATCATTATGTGGATTAAAAACAACTTCAAAAATCGGTGTTTTTCACTTGTTTCGCTTTTTTTGTAAAACCGAAGAATGTTTCTTAAAAGGTATTATGAATTCTGTAACAAATGACTTTTCAAAACCACTCATTTTTGAATTTTTCGAAAAAAGAGTGATGGGTGGCGTATATTTATGTGGAGAATCGTTTTTTTTTTTTGAAAAATCTTTGTGAACATAGATCATTTGACACCAGAATTAATGTCAAATACATGACATCAACTCACGTTTCGAAAGTTTAAAAAAATGAATTCCAAATTGTGTGAACTGTGCCGTCTGAAACAAAAGGCAAACTTCAAGGATCTCTTGTTCCCCTGAATTGCGAAACGCTATCATCATTTTTCGCAACGACTCGAGACTCGGTGACTTATGCAAATTGAGGCTCTTCTGGCATGTCCCGAGTGGCAATATAGTAACTGATCTGTTTATAAATGACACTCTGATTTTCCGGTTCACTTTGCTGGAAACCTTTAATATTTGCAGTATTAAGTGAATCAATTCTTACTCGAAATGAGAAACTTTCGATTCTTCTTGCTCCTTCTGGCAACGCTTTCCATGACGTTCGTCTACGGCAATCGAATTGTTTTCGGATTTACGATTATTTGTCAGCAGAATAAAAACGGGAATGATACCGCTAATATCGTGGAGGTGGATCCGGGTGAGTGAGTCTGAAACATCGGGTATATTTCAATAAACCCCCCCCCCAATCATAAATACCGGATAACCCCCCCCCCCACCTGAAAATGTGCTTATCAGCGCCAATGTTATATCTCCCATTTAAATAGAACCCCCCCCCCACCATTTAAGTATGACCCCACTATATTAAGATGACCTCCTAGGTGGGGGGCTATTCTAGCTACCATACAGTGGGGGATCGGAATGAAATCTGTCGGGGAGGGGGGGGGGGGCTAATTGAAAAATTTCCAGGTATTTCAATATACACCCCCCCCCAATCAACGGTGGGGGGATATATTGCATTCCGATTAAACCCCCCCCCCCCCACTGATATCATTCCAATTAGGCCCCTCTTCTTCGAACTTTCAAAAATTTCAACGGCGATGGGGGGGGGGGGGTTATACAGGGTTAACAGGTGGGGGGGGGGTATATTAAAATTTTCCTGAAACCTCTTCACCTTCTTCAAATTTTAAATTAAGTTCCAGCAGAAAATTCCAACCATCGATTTCCACGTTTTTTTTGTATTTTGTAAAATAACACCAAAAAACTCCACAAGTCTTTGGGTAAAATTAACTTTTACTTTTAAGCAAATTAGCCAGGACTTGTGAACCTTTAAAGTTTGGTCTGGATTTGTTAGAGAATTGTGCTAGATTTGTGAGCCTTCAAAGTTTGGTCTAGATTTGTGAGAGAATTGTGCTAGATTTGCAAATCTTCAAAGTTTGATCTAGATTTGTGACGGAATTGGCCAAGACTTGTGAACCTTCAAAGTTTGGTCTAAATTTGTGAGAGACTTGTGCTAGATTTGTGATTCTTCAAAGTTTGGTCTAGATTTGTGACAGAATTGTGCCAGATTTGTAAACCTTTAAAGTTTGGTCTATTTTTGTGACAGAATTGTGCTAGACATTTCAAACATTATCTAAAACTCTCAGGAATTCTCTGAAATGCTCAAAAATGCATAAAAATGCTTCAAAATGCTCGAAAATGCTCTGAAATTTTCTGAAATTTTTTGAAATTGTCAAAAATTATCTAAAACTTCCAGAAATTCTCAGAAATGCTCCAACATGCTCCAAAATGCTCCAAAATGCTCAAAAACGCTCAAAAATGCTCTGAAATTTTTTGAAATTGTCAAAAATGATATAAAGCTCTCAGAAATTCTCTGAAATGCTCCAAAATACTCCAAAATGCTCAAAAACGCTTCAAAATTCTCAAAAACGCTCAAAAATGCTCTGAAATTTTTTGAAATTGTCAAAAACTATCTAAAACTTTCAGAAATTCCCTGAAATGCTCCAAAATGCTCAAAAACGCTCAAAAATGCTCTGAACTTTTTTGAAATTGTCAAAAATGATATAAAGCTCTCAGAAATTCTCTGAAATGCTCCAAAATGCCCAAAAATGCTTCAAAATGCTCCAAAATGCTCCAAAATGCTCCGAAATGTTCTGCAATTTTTTGAAATTGTCAAAAATACTCCAAATTGCTTGAAAATGCTCTAAACTTTTCTGAAATTGTCAAAAATTATCTAAAAGTTTTCAGTGTTCACCTTATTTAAATACAATAATAACGTGTTTTTTTTTAAATTTCAGACTACTACCTTCTTGATTCATTAAATGTTGCTTGGATGTTCACAGCGACGGCAATCGGAATGTGCATCGGACCAGCTCCTTTCTACTTCCTTCATTGTTTGAGTACTCGTGCCTTTATTTTTTCTTATGGTCTCATGTCAGCCCTCAGCTCTCTCCTATACCCATTTGCCGATTCTTGGGGATTTTGGCCAGCGTTCATCTGCCGATTCTTTTCCGGATTCTCTCAATCTAGTCAGCTACACTTCACGAATGACATGGTGCTCCGTTGGACTCCAGAATCCGAATCGTCCTTCTTCTTCGCCATCATGCTTGCCACTTCACAGCTCGGCCCGTTGTTCACCATGGTTTTGGGCGGTGAGATGTGCTCTTCTTCGCTGTTTGGATGGGAAGCGACGTACTATATTCTGGGAGCATGCACATTTCTCGCTTCAGCTGCATTTGCTTTTTATTATTCTGACAGTGTGGAGGAAAATAAGTGAGCTACTTTCATATTATTATAATTTAATAAATAGAAGTACAGTACCGGCCATAAAGGTATTATACTATCAGAGTAGGACGGAATTAGATTTTGGGAACTCGGAATCCGGAATCCGGAAAACGGAAGAAATTTTTTTCACGGAATCTGGAATCCGGAAAACGGAAAACGGAAAACATTTTTTTCACGGAATCTGGAATCCGGAATCCGGAAAACGGAAAAAATTTTTTTCACGGAATCTGGAATCCGGAAAACGGAAAACGGAAAACATTTTTTCACGGAATCTGGAATGCGGAAAACGGAAAACGGAAAACATTTTTTTCACGGAATCTGGAATCCGGAAAACGGAAAACGGAAAAAAAATTTCTTACGGAATCCGGAATCCGGAAAACGGAAAAAAAATTTTTTCATGGAATCTGGAATGCGGAAAACGGAAAAAAATTTTTTCACGGAATCTAGAATCCGGAATACGGAATGTAAAAAACGGCGGAATCCGGAATGCGGAATGCGGAAAACGGAATTTTAACCATGAATGAGGGAATCAAATGATGTAAATGCGCTCTGTTCGCAAAAATTTTTGCGGGAGTTCAAAAAAGTATACTTTTCACAACAATTGAGAATGAAGTATTTATTAAAACTCATAGTTGGGCGGAATTGGATTTTGGGAACTCGGAAAGCGGAAAACGGAAAACGGAAAAAATTTTTTTCACGGAATCCGGAGAACGGAAAACGGAAAAAATTTTTTTCACCGATTCTGGAATCCGGAAAACGGAATGAAAAAAACGGCGGAATCCGGAATCCGGAATTCCGCCCTTCTCTGTATATTATGGTTTTTCGACCAGATCTTATTCGGTACAAAACGAATCGATCTGATTTTGGCAGTAATTGATGCAATTGGGTTCCCCGCAAAATATTGAAATCTAGCAGATGGAACAATTTCTAAGAGTGTCGAAAAACTGTATATCAGAGAAGGGCGGAATTCCGTATTCCGGATTCCGCATTCCGGATTTCGCCGTTTTTTTCATTCCGTATTTCGGATTCCAGATTCAGTGAAAAACATTTTTTTTCCGTTTTCCGTTTTCCGAATTCCGAGTTCCCAAAATCCAATTGCGCCCTACTCTGCAGAGAAGAGCGGAATTCCGGATTCCGCCGTTATTTTCATTCCGTATTTCGGATTCCAGATTCTGTTAAAAAAAATTTTTCCGTTTTCCGTTTTCCGGATTCCGAATTCCCAAAATCCAATTGCGCCCTACTCTGCAGTGAAGAGCGGAATTCCGGATTCCGCATTCAGCATTCCGGATTTTGCCGTTTTTTTCATTCCGTATTCCGGATTCCAGATTCCGTGAAAAAAAATTTTTTCCGTTTTCTGTTTTCCGGATTCCGAGTTCCCAAAATCCAATTGCGCCCTACTCTGCAGAAAAGGGCGGAATTCCGGATTCCGCCGTTTTTTCATTTCGTATTCCGGATTCCAGATTCCGTGAAAAAAAAATTTTTTCCGTTTTCCGTTTTCCGAATTCCGAGTTCCCAAAATCCAATTCCTCCATATTCTGCAGAAAAGAGCGGAATTCCGGATTCCGCCGTTTTTTCATTTCGTATTCCGGATTCCAGATTCCGTGAAAAAAAAAATTGTTTCCGTTTTCCGTTTTCCGAATTCCGAGTTCCCAAAATCCAATTGCGCCCTACTCTGCAGAGAAGAGCGGAATTCCGGATTCCGCCGACCTTTATGGCCGGTACTGTATTCTGAATTAGTAAAATTGTAAAAACTGAAAATTTGCATTCAAATATAAATAAGAAGGAAGGCAGCAACTCAAAGAATTTCAGAAATCTGGAAGAATCCGAAAAGAAGTACATCCTCGCTGGAAAACATTCACTAACAGATAAAGAAGCAATTCCATACAAAACGATGCTTCAAGACACGACGATTTGGATCAGTTTGCTAATGTTCACCGGCTATTATTTAGCCATGATTGTCTATCAGCAATACTCGCCAATTTTCATTAAACAAGTGCTGCACTTCTCCATCAGAGAAACTGGGTATTTCTCCGGAATTCCGCAGCTCATCGCTATTTTCATCAAGATTGGTGGCGGCAGGTTATTGGGTACGGTACTTCATCCTATGTAGTGTGTCGTTTCGAAAGCATTTCGAGAAATTTTTCGAGCAATTACTTCGAAAAATTCTCAAGAAATGTTTCTCGTTGATTTCTCGAAAAATTTCTCGAGAAATTCTCGAAAAATTTCGAAAATTCTCGAAAAAAAAACATTTCGATAAAAAATAATAATAAACTAGTTCGAGCGACACTCCGAAATAACGCAAAGCGCGGTGTTTATCGTATTTCCATTCAAATCATTTTTCGTGATTTCTCGAAAAATTCTTCGAGAATTTTTCGAGAAATTTCCGAAAAATTTTTCGAGAAATCAACGAGAGACATTTCTCGAGAATTTTTCGGAAAATTTTCGAAAAATTTTCGAAAAATCAACGAAAAAAATTTCTCGAGAATTTTTCGAAAAATTTTCGAAAAACGCATTTTTCGAAACTACACACTGATCCTATGTAGTGTGCTTCACCGTTAAAATTTCCACGGTTAAATGAGTTTTCGGTTAATTAATCGGTGAATTAACCGTTAAAAATTCACCGCTTTTCACGGGTAATTAACCGAGTAAAAAATGTTTAACCGGTTATTTAACCGGTTTTGCTAAACAACGCGCGCGTGTATTATTGGAGTGTCGTTGTTGTTTTTTTTTAATTTTTTCAATATTTTTGTCGATTTTCCCGGAATTCATTTTTATGGCCTAAAATTTGATTTTGGATGATGTGCTTTTTCGGTTAACCGAACGTGAATTTCCCGGTTAATTAACCGGGGAATTAACCGGTCGATTAACCGGTACAAGCATTTTTCACCGGTTAATTCCCCGGTTAACCGTGGGTTAATTTAATCGATTAATTTTTCGATTAAAAAATAAAATTCACCGGTTAACCCCTTAATCGCGAAATTTTTAGCCGGTGAAGCACACTGATCTCATGAATTCTGAAATTATTTTATTTTCAGATGTAAAATTTGGGTTTGGTCCCAAACTAACGCTCTCTATCCCCCTTTTGATTCTGGAGTCCTGCAGCGCATTTATGTTATTTCTCACTGGTTTTGTAAGTTGTTCAACTCTATTATCGCCGTAAAAAAGTTCCGACATTTTTTCGAGCCCGCGAGAATGGGGATTTGAATTTAGAGACTCCGCCCATTTCCTCATCAGAGCGCATTTGCTATGCGCGATATATTTTTATCAGAAGAAACGAAAAAAAATAAAAATAAATGACGCAAATTGATATATTTAAACATTCGAAGAAACGTGTAAAAAAATTCACGATTAATACAATTTCGTTCTTTTAATCCAGTTTAATTCTGAAAATTCAGAAGAAAAAATAAAAATTCAAAAAATATATCGCGCATAGCAAATGCGCTCTGATGATGAAATGGGCGGAGCCTCTAAATTCAAATCCCGATTTTCGCGGGCTCGAAAAAATGTCGGAACTTTTTTACGGCGATAATATGTATTTCTTAAAATGTTCAATCTGATTTTATTGATTTTCAGCTTGATGATCGAGTCTTCGCGTTGATTTCCATGATGATTTTTGCCTCTTTGCATTTTTTTATTCCAGTTATTTGCAGTCGAACTATTCAAATTGTGAGTACCTGCCCACCAGAGTAGGGCGGAATCTGGAATCCGGAATACGGAAAAAATATTTTTTTCACGGAATCTGGAATCCGGAATACGGAAAAAATATTTTTTCACGGAATCTGGAATCCGGAAAAAACGGAATGTAAAAAACAGCGGAGTCCGGAATGCGGAATGCGGAAAACGGAATTTTAACCATTAATGAGGGAATCAAATGATGTAAATGCGCTCTGTTCACACAAATTTTTGCGGGAGTTCAAAAAAGTATACTTTTCACAACAATTGAGAATAAAGTATTAAAACTCATAGTTGGGCGGAATTGGATTTTGGGAACTCGGAATCCGAAAAACGGAAAACGGAAAAAATGTTTTTCACGGAATGTGGAATCCGGAATACGGAAGGAAAAAAACGGCGGAATCCGGAATCCGGAATTCCGCCCTTCTCTGTATATTATGGTTTTTCGACAATATCTTATTCCATATAGAACGAATCGATCTGATTTTGGCAGTAATTGCCGAAAACGGAAAAAAATATTTTTTCACGGAATCTGGAATCCGGAAAACGGAAAAAATATTTTTTTCACGGAATCTGGAATCCGGACTACGGAAAAATATTTTTTCACGGAATGTGGAATCCGGAATGCGGAATCCGGAATTCCGCCCTTCTCTGGAAGACGCAATTTTACATTCCGCCGAAATTTCCGAAATAAAAAAATGTTTGTCGTATTTCGACCGTTATCCTTCTAAAAATTAACAAATACATTTGAAAACTCAAAAATTTGGGAAAATTTTCGAAAAATTGAAACTGATGTAAATGCGCTCTGTTCGCAAAAATTTTTGCGGGAGTTGAAAAAAGTATACCTTTCACAACAATTGAGAATAAAGTATTAAAACGGAATAAAAACGCCATATCGCGGAATCTGGAATCCGGAAAACGGAAAAAATTTTTTCACCGAATCCGGAATTCTGCCCTTCTCTGCTTCCCACCATCGCAAATCTCCTTTTCAAAGTTTGGTCTAGATTTGTGACAGAATTGTGCTAGATTTGTAACAGAATTGTGCTAGACATGTGATCATTCAAAATTTGGTCTAGATTTGTAACAGAATTGTGCTAGACGTGTGATCATTCAAAGTTTGGTCTAGATTTGTGACAGAATTGTGCTAGATTTGCGAATCTTCAAAGTTTGGCCTAGATTTGTGAGAGAATTGTGCTAGACTTGCGAATCTTCAAAGTTTGGCCTAGATTTGTGACAGAATTGTGCTAGATTTGCGAATCTTCAAAGTTTGGCCTAGATTTGTGAGAGAATTGTGCTAGATTTGCGAATCTTCAAAGTTTGGTCTAGATTTGTAACAGAATTGTGCTAGACATGTGATCATTCAAAGTTTGGTCTAGATTTGTGACAGAATTGTGCTAGATTTGTGAATGCGGAAAACGGAGAAAAACATTTTTTCACGGAAACTGGAATGCGGAAGACGGAATGAAAAAAACGGCGGAATCCGGAATTCCGCCCTTCTTTGCTGCCCACCATCGCAAATCTCCTTCTTTCCGTTTCAGCGAGCTGGCAGGCATGCGCACTTTGGTCTGAATTTGAATATGGTGATCGCTGGAATCGCACAGATATTGATTCCCACGGGAATCCACGCAGCAGTACCTGATAACACAAGAAGTCAGGTAAGATATCTCTCTCTCTCTCTCTGATTCTGCGATTGCCTTCTGACATTATCATTTTCAGTGGTCCCTTGTCTTCTACTTCCTAGCGATTATCATAATCATCACAACGATTTCCTACATGGTGTTTGCTCGAGTGACGCCTGCCGAATGGACGATTAAGAAGACGGAATCAGAATACACGATCTACCGACTGTCAGACATCTCTCCGCCCGAGCCAATCACTATTCCGATGCCAAAAGAGCTAAGGTGTTGATAGTAGGCACGGCGAAATATTTTGTTACTTTTTCAATCGCGCTCCATTGACACGAAAACTCTGCGTCTCTCAGCGAGAGAGTATTGGTCCTCTCGGACCAGTGTGTCGTTTCGAGAAATTTTTCGAGAAATTTCTTCGAAAAATTCTCGAAAATTTTCCGAAAATTCTCGAAAAAAAGAACATTTCGATAAAAAATAATAATTAACTAGTTCGAACGACACTCCGAAATAACGCAAAGCGCGGTGTTTATCGTATTTCCATTCAAATATTTTTTCGTGATTTCTCAAGAATTTTTCGCGATTTCTCAAGAATTTTTCGCGATTTTTCAAAAACTTTTCAAGAATTTTTCGCGATTTCTCAAGAATTTTTCGCGATTTCTCAAGAATTTTTCTCGATTTTTCAAAAACTTTTCAAGAATTTTTCGCGATTTCTCAAGAATTTTTCGCTATTTCTCAAGAATTTTTCGCGATTTCTCAAGAATTTTTCGCGATTTCTCAAGAATTTTTCGCGATTTCTCAAGAATTCTTCGCGATTTCTCAAGAATTTTTCGCGATTTCTGAAGAATTTTTCGCGATTTCTCAAGAATTCTTCGCGATTTCTCAAGAATTCTTCAAAAATTTTTCGCGATTTCTCAAGAATTTTTCGCGATTTCTCAAATTTCGAAAAATTTTCGAAAAACGCATTTTTCGAAACGACACACTGTCTCGGACAAGAGATCAAAATCTGAAATCAAAGGAAATCATGAAAAAATGTATTATTTATTTATATTTGAGAAAAAGAACGAAGAAAATCGGTGAAAATCGCTTTTCAAATCACAAAAAAAAACGAAATTCATTTCAAAATTTTAATGCTTCCCTCTGCTTGTCCGAGAGGACCAATGCTCTCTCGCTGAGAGACGCAGAGTTTTCGTGTCAATGGAGCGCGATTGAAAAAGTAACAAAATATTGCCAACATGCTATATCTTATGATTCGATTTTTATGTATAAAAAAGTTTTTGAATAATAAAAACGTGAATCTCTTTATAATGTAGAGTTGTTTCACAGCAAAACAAAAAAATATTTCGTTGAAAAAAGAGCAATTCAACAACAAAACAGACGCGGAGCAGTACCAGCGAAGTTATCCCAAAAAACGCCTGCGCGCATTCTTTATGGCCAGTACTGTATAACAAATTTTTTTTTTCTTTTTATCACAGAACGAAAAGAAGAGTGCAATCAGTGTGTCGTTTCGAAAAATGATTGGTATAATAACTGTATTTCCCCCCACAAACCTCGGTAGTACCCCCCACTAGGATGAACCGGAATCGCCCCCCCCCCTTTTTTTTTATTTTATTCATCCAAAAATCACGTGTAATCAATCTTCTTTTCAACATTTTCAATTCTTTTTTAATTCATTTCATTTCAACATTTTAACATTCAACATTCAACTTTTCAATCGTTCAACAGAATTCTTGAAGAACTTAAGTCCAAGAGAAAGAGATTTTGAATAAAGGATGAAAGACACTGTTGTTTAGGTGAGATCACGAGGGGTCCTAAAAGGATAGGACGGGGGGGGTGATTCTGGAATCGTGGGGGGTGATTCTGGAATCGTGGGGGGCGATTCTGGAATCGTGGGGGACGATTCTGAAATGGTGGGGGGGGGGCGATTCTGGAATGGTGGGGGGCGATTCTGGAATGGTGGGGGGCGATTCTGGAATGGTGGGGGCAATTCTGGAATGGTGGGGGGCGATTCTGGAATGGTGGGGGGCGATTCTGGAATGGTGGGGGGCGATTCTGGAATGGTGGGGGGCGATTCTGGTTCATTCCAGTGGGGGAGAACAAAGATATAATGGGGGGGGTGATTGTGAAAGATTACCTCTTTTCCGGAATCGCCCCCACATTAAGAGGTGGGGGGCGATTCGGATATTTATACATCACAGAATAGTCCCCCACACACAATCACCCCCCACATCCAAAATTAATCGAAAACATAACTGTTGGGGGGGCGATTCCGGTTATGGGGGGGCGATAGAGGTGTGGGGGGCGATTCTGTAAATTTACCAAATGATTTCTCGAAAAATGCGTTTTTCGAAAAATTTATCGAAAAATTTCCGAAAAATTTATCGAGAATTTTTCGGAAATTTCTGCAGCGCGTAACCTGAATCCGACTACGAGTTCTCGAAAAATTCTTGAGAAATCGCGAAAAATTCTTGAAAAATTCTTGAAAAATTTTTGAGAAATCTCGAAAAATTTTTGAGAAATCGAAAAAAATTCTTGAGAAATCGAAAAAAATTCTTGAGAAATCGCGAAGAATTCTTGAGAAATCGCGAAAAATTCTTGAAAAATCCTTGAAAAATTCTTGTAAAATTCTCGAAGAATTCTTGAGAAATCGCGAAAAATTCTCGAAAAATTCTTGAGAAATCGCGAAAAATTCTCGAAAAATTCTCGAAAAATTCTTGAAAAATTCTTGAAAAATTCTTGTGAAATCGCGAAAAATTCTTGAAAAATTCTTGAAAAATTTTTGAGAAATTCTTGAGAAATCGCGAAAAATTCTTGAGAAATCGCGAAAAATTCTTGAGAAATCGCGAAAAATTCTTGAGAAATCGCGAAAAATTCTCGAAAAATTCTCGAAAAATTCTCGAAAAATCCTTGAAAAATTCTCGAAAAATTCTCGAAAAATTCTTGAAAAATCCTTGAAAAATTCTTGTAAAATTCTAGAAAAATTCTTGAGAAATCGCTAAAAATTCTCGAAAAATTCTTGAAAAATTCTTGAGAAATCGCGAAAAATTCTTGAGAAATCGCGAAGAATTCTTGAGAAATCGCGAAAAATTCTTCAGAAATCGCGAAAAATTCTTGAGAAATCGCGAAAAATTCTTGAAAAATTCTTGAAAAATTTTTGAGAAATCGCGAAAAATTCTTGAAGAATTCTTGAGAAATCGCGAAAAATTCTTGAAAAATTCTTCAGAAATCGCGAAAAATTCTTCAGAATTCTCGAAAAATTCTCGAAGAATTCTTGAGAAATCGCGAAAAATTCTCGAAAAATTCTTGAAAAATTCTTGAAAAATTCTTGAAAAATTCTTCGAGGAATCGCGAAAAATGATTTGAATGGAAATACGATAAACAACGCGCTTTGCGTTATTTCGGAGTGTCGTTCGATAAAGTTTTATTATTTTTAATCGAAACTTTCTTTTAAAATTACTTTTTTTTCGAGAAATTCTCGAAAAATGAAGTGTTCGATGAAAAATTTCACAAGAAAATTCTCGAGAATTTTTCGGAAATTTTTCGAGAATTTTTTGGAAAAATTTCTCGAAATGCTTTCGAAACGACACACTGAGTGCAATGTAGTGCAAAAAAATAATAAAATAATAGAGCGATGACACGGAGAATATTCAGAAAAATGGCGCTTTAATACCTAGAATCTGCTGGTAAGATACATACTATACAAGTATAATATTAAAGGGGGCTCAATGAGTCTTGCTCAGCCGCTCGCTGAAATTCCGTCGCTATCGCTATCACCTATCGATTTCTCGTGACTTGCTGGATCATTGAAGCTATTGGCGAACTTGAAACATGCTGATCGATGACATTTTCGAAGTAGTGGGCTCACACAGTAAGCGGTCGCGCACATTCTGAAACATTGAATACAGTATGGGTGCGTTAAATGTATGGCGCCTCTCGATGTTGGCGTTTCCAGAATTGCTCCCGAATCACGGTGCCGCACACAATTACAGTCATCACCGAGAGCATCATGATGGCAAGAATGACTAGAATCATCTAGAACAATCCATTTCGGGGGAACATGAAGGGCTACGTAGTAGCCATCATCACCGTGATTCAGAATTCAGAAACACTCCTGATCGTATGAGCCCATCCACTTTGGCGGCTTCCAGAAACGCCAAAGTGGATGGGCTCATACGATCAGAAGTGCCCAAAAACCATCTACAGAAATACATTTTTAGGCAGATCAGCCAACTTTAGCTAGATCTAGAAAATAAATCTCAAAGCGCGCTTTCAGTTTTTCTGAGTTTTGCAGCAAGAAAAATGCGTATAAAAGACGGATATTCTCATTATTTTCACGCCGATTCTCCATTTTCTTGGATCACATTTATCTGCTGCGGATCGATTGGTTTGGCTGCAAGAGGGATCTCAAGGACTTCCAATTCGGAAGACACCTCAAAACAGTTTCCAGTTAGGTATCTTCGAAACCCAACTTCCAAACCAGCTGAACGATCGGGAAGGGCACAGAAACTGTCTCTTTGTCAACACCGACGCTTCGTTCTGCACCCAACTCGACAAACATTGTAAAGGCGGAAATTCCAGCTCCAAAAAAAGCTGATGAGAAGTGAATGAGCTCATACGATCAGGAATAGCATAAAGGCTACAGAAACACATTTTTAGGCAGAGCGGTCAACGGAATTCAGTGCTCCACATAATTTTACGTTCACCTCAAAAATGTTCGAAATCTCGAAAACTGGCTTTTCAACCAAAATGCTTCCTATTGAAGAAATATGGCCTTTTAGTAGGTGTTTCATGATAAAAACTTAAAATAGACTTAAAATTCACACATCAGAAAAAAACCAGAATTTTATGAAAAAAGGGTACAAAATTTTCCACAAAATCATACGTTCACTTGCTCAAAACTATAAAAAAAGAGAAAATAACAGACGAATAATGATTAATAATCGATGGGACGACCATTCTGTTGAGCAACTTCAAAAATTCGGCCATCCATAATAATTAGGAATTACAGAAAATCGAAATTTTGAGATTTTTATGGGGTGAACGTAAAATTATGTGGAGCACTGTATATGAAGCAGCAAAAATTGCAAAATTGGCACGGCTTCATTTGTGTGTTTCAAAGATGAAGTTCAGCCAATAAGACAATAAAATTCATTAAAATATCTATAATTACGCTGTAATTCAGAAAAAAAGAGAGCGTGCGAATAGGGAGGAAGCGCTAGGTTGGGTGGAGCGAAGTGGGCGGAGCCACAAAACGCAAAACCACCGCACACACTTTTCAAGAAGCATGTCGATTTTGGAATTGAATCGAATTGGATCGACAATTTTTGAATCGATTCCATATCGATTCAACTTGATTCGATTTTTTGGTTAAAGTTTACTTTCACCCCCCCCCATGCCCGTATGATATTTCCCCCCCCCACCTGTAGGGTAGGAAATCTAACCCCCTTTGCATCTGAACTTATGGGGGGCTGATCTGAACTTATGGGGAGGTGATCTCAGTTCACTATTGGCCCCCATTCAGTCTATGGGGGGCCATAGTAAACTCCACAACTCAAAAAAAAACAAAAGTACCATTTTCGCGATTGAAATACAGGGCAATGGTGTGGGGGGCCCTTCCCCACTTTGGGGGGGGGGTGATACTGTAGTGGGGGGGGGTGATTCCATACTTATACCGATTTTTTAATTGAATTAAACCGTATCGATTCGATTTGATTCGAATTTGAATAGAATCAATTCGATTGTTGCCGTGTTAATCGAATCAGCAAAATTAATGCAAACGCGCTCTACCGAACAATGCCTTTGGCGGCGGCTTAAAATCGTGCAATCTGAATGAAAGCGAACCGCCGCCGAAGGCAGATGATCGGTAGAGCGCATTTCCACTATTTTTGTTGAATCGACACGATACACTAATTCTATCACACTTATTCACTTACTTTTACGGCAATCATGACCAGTATTGGATTGATTGCCGGACACCATGAGAACAACAGCGGAAGGTACGATGACAGAATTGGCATTTCAATATCAAACATTGGAAGTATGAATGACGCATAAAATGGAACATGGATAGTGATGAATGGCAAAGAAAACTGAAATTATTGATCAAATCGATTTTCAGATGAACGATCGTCGCTACCTGAAGAAACAATATCCTATTGATCTGGTTTTGCAGCTTCTGTGCTGCATCGCTCATCATCTTCTTCTTCATCTGCTTCTGAATCACGGTGCCGCACACAATTACAGTCATCACCGAGAGCATCATGATGACAAGAATGTATATGGTACAGATGATTGACGGCCAGTCAATTCCGCCGATTCTTGAAGAGGTGACCATGAGAAATGCGCTGTCACCCACGCCATTCAGATAATACACTATGGGCTGCGCTACATCAAGCTCCGACTTTGATGGTTTATAGCCGAGGAAGCCGAGAAGAAGGGTTGGAAGACCGGCAATCACGGAGATGGACGAAATGTAAAGGCCGAAATTGCTCTCTTTATGGCCATTGCTGTAATCTTCGGATAGAACTTTTAAGCGTCGTGAAACAAGAATCTCACATGGAAAGTAAATGGCATAATTGCAGATATTGAACAGTAGGAGAACTACACGAGATGACGACGAAAAAGACAAAGAGGATTAGGAAAAATAGACCTGGAAATATGTGTGTCAGTGTGTCGTTTCGAAAAATGATTTCTCGAAAAATGCGTTTTTCGAAAAATTTCCGAAAAATTCTCGAGAAATTTTTCTCGTTGATTTCTCGAGAATTTTTCGAGAATTTTTTGAAAAATTCTTGAGAAGTCGCGAAAAATTCTCGAAAAATTCTTGAAAAATTCTTTAAAAAT
This sequence comes from Caenorhabditis inopinata, assembly GCA_003052745.1. Taxonomy (NCBI): domain Eukaryota; kingdom Metazoa; phylum Nematoda; class Chromadorea; order Rhabditida; family Rhabditidae; genus Caenorhabditis; species Caenorhabditis inopinata. The sequence continues at coordinate 19,843,506 of AP018154.1, forward strand.
TCTCGAAAAATTTCTCGAGGAATCGCGAAAAATGATTTGAATGGAAATACGATTAACAACGCGCATTGCGTTATTTCGGAGTGTCGTTCGAACTAGTTTATTATTATTTTTTATCAAAAATGTGTTTTTTTTTCGAGAATTTTCGAAATTTTTCGGAAATTTCTCGAAAAATTTTCGAGAATTTTTTCTCGTTGATTTTTCGGAAATTTTTCGGAAATTTTTCGAGAAATTTTTCGAGAATTTCTCGCTGATTTTTCGGAAAAATTTCTCGAGGAATCGCGAAAAATGATTTGAATGGAAATACGATGAACAACGCGCTTTGCGCTATTTCGGAGTGTCGTTCGAACTAGTTTATTATTATTTTTTATCAAAAATGTTTTTTTTTCGAGAATTTTCGAAACTTTTAGAGAATTTTCGAAATTTTTCGAGAATTTCTCGGGAAATTTTTCGGAAATTTCTCGAAAAATTTTCGAGAACTTTTTCTCGTTGATTTTTCGGAAATTTTTCGAGAAATTTTTCGAGAATTTCTCGCTGATTTTTTGGAAAAATTTCTCGAGGAATCGCGAAAAATGATTTGAATGGAAATACGATGAACAACGCGCTTTGCGCTATTTCGGAGTGTCGTTCGAACTAGTTTATTATTATTTTTTATCAAAAATGTTTTTTTTTCGAGAATTTTCGAAACTTTTAGAGAATTTTCGAAATTTTTCGGAAATTTCTCGAAAAATTTTCGAGAATTTTTTCTCGTTGATTTTTCGGAAATTTTTCGAGAAATTTTTCGAGAAATTCTCGCTGATTTTTCGGAAAAATTTCTCGAGGAATCGCGAAAAATGATTTGAATGGAAATACGATTAACAACGCGCATTGCGTTATTTCGGAGTGTCGTTCGAACTAGTTTATTATTATTTTTTATCAAAAATGTTTTTTTTTCGAGAATTTTCGAAATTTTTCGAGAATTTCTCGGGAAATTTTTCGGAAATTTCTCGAAAAATTTTCGAGAACTTTTTCTCGTTGATTTTTCGGAAATTTTTCGAGAAATTTTTCGAGAATTTCTCGCTGATTTTTTGGAAAAATTTCTCGAGGAATCGCGAAAAATGATTTGAATGGAAATACGATAAACAACGCGCTTTGCGTTATTTCGGAGTGTCGTTCGAACTAGTTTATTATTATTTTTTATCAAAAATGTTTTTTTTTTGAGAATTTTCGAAACTTTTAGAGAATTTCTCGAAAAATGTTTCAGAAATTTCTCGAGATTTTTTTCTCGTTGATTTTTCGGAAAATTTTCGGAAATTTTTCGAGAAATTTTTCTCGTTGATTTCTTGAGAATTTTTCGGAAAAATTCCTCGAAAAACTTCTCGAAGTGCTTTCGAAACGACACACTGATGTGTGTCCCAATGTTTGGAAATGCTCAAATTCAAAGAAATTCTATAATAAATTTTCAGTTTTCAAGTTGTTATTCAACTTTTTTCAATGGAAAAATTCAACTTTTTTCAATGGAAAATTGAGAAGAATTCTCGAAAAACTTCGAAAATTCTCGAAAAAAAAACATTTCGATAAAAAATAATAATAAAGTAGTTCGAACGATACTCCGAAATAACGCAAAGCTCGTTGTTTATCGTATTTCCATTCAAATCATTTTTCTCGATTTCTCGAGAAATTCTCGAAAAATTTCGAAAATTCTCGAAAAAAAACATTTCAATAAAAAATAATAATAAAGTAGTTCGAACGACACTCCGAAATAACGCAAAGCTCGTTGTTTATCGTAATTCCATTCAAATCATTTTTCGCGATTTCTCGAGAAATTCTCGAAAAATTTCGAAAATTCTCGAAAAAAAAACATTTCGATAAAAAATAATAATAAAGTAGTTGGAACGACACTCCGAAATAACGCAAAGCTCGTTGTTTATCGTAATTCCATTCAAATCATTTTTCGCGATTTCTCGAGAAATTCTCGAAAAAATTCTGAAAATTCTCGAAAAAAAAACATTTCGATAAAAAATAATAATAAAGTAGTTGGAACGACACTCCGAAATAACGCAAAGCTCGTTGTTTATCGTATTTCCATTAAAATCATTTTTCTCGAGAAATTCTCGAAAAATTTCGAAAATTCTCGAAAAATTCTCGAGAAATCAACGAGAAAAATTTCTCGAAAATTTTTCGGAAATTTTTCGAAAAACGCATTTTTCGAAAAACGCATTTTTCGAAACGACACACTGATGGAAACTATTTAAAAATTAAACAAACCTGCATCAAAGGGCATGTAGAAGCCGCCTTTCACGATATACAGCGATTTCATTCTGGCTATATAAACGAGGGTCTGCAGAAAAATGCTCATTCCAACAATGAAGCGATGAAGACGTTTCTTACCGGAGATGTCATCACTATGACCAGTGTAAACATGAGTCTTAGAGCACACACGTAATACTGTATCTTGCGGAAAGCACTGGAATAGGTCTTCACCTGTGACGTGGCGTAGATTAAACCGATGTTCGCGGTTACCGAAACAAATCCCGCGATGTAGGCATTCACCTCGCCTACATAGGTCTTCGGGAAGTTTGACAGTGGTGACGGCGTCGTCATTTTCAAATTCTGAATACAATGGATTGTTGGGATGGGGGGGGGAGATAATAAATGACACGGAGATTCAGAATTAGTAGAGCGCAAGTCATTTTACGATGAGAAAAGAGTACTTAAACTATAAAAATAAGAAAATGATTCTGTTGCAGCGAAACGTGCGACGCTGGAACTTCAAATTGGCACGGAGCAAGAATTGCGAATCTTCAAAGTTTGGCCGAGATTTGTGAGAGAATTGTGCTAGATTTGCGAATCTTCAAAGTTTGGCCGAGATTTGTGAGAGAATTGTGCTAGATTTGCCAATCTTCAAAGTTTGGTCTAGATTTGTGAGAGAATTATGCTAGATTTGCCAATCTTCAAAGTTTGGCCTAGATTTGTGAGAGAATTGTGCTAGATTTGCGAATCTTCAAAGTTTGGCCTAGATTTGTGAGAGAATTGTGCTAGATTTGCGAATCTTCAAAGTTTGGCCTAGATTTGTGAGAGAATTGTGCTAGATTTGCGAATCTTCAAAGTTTGGCCTAGATTTGTGAGAGAATTGTGCTAGATTTGCAAATCTTCAAAGTTTGGCCTAGATTTGTGAGAGAATTGTACTAGATTTGCCAATCTTCAAAGTTTGGCCTAGATTTGTGAGAGAATTGTGCTAGATTTGCGAATCTTCAAAGTTTGGCCTAGATTTGTGAGAGAATTGTGCTAGATTTGCGAATCTTCAAAGTTTGGCCTAGATTTGTGAGAGAATTGTGCTAGATTTGCCAATCTTCAAAGTTTGGCTTAGATTTGTGAGAGAATTGTGCTAGATTTGCGAATATTCAAAGTTTGGCCTAGATTTGTGAGAGACTTGTGCTAGATTTGCGAATCTTCAAAGTTTGGCCTAGATTTGTGAGAGAATTGTGCTAGATTTGCGAATCTTCAAAGTTTGGCCTAGATTTGTGAGAGAATTGTGCTAGATTTGCGAATCTTCAAAGTTTGGCCTAGATTTGTGAGAGAATTGTGCTAGATTTGCCAATCTTCAAAGTTTGGCTTAGATTTGTGAGGGACTTGTGCTAGATTTGTGAACCTTCAAAGTTTGATCTAGATTTGTGAGAGAATTGTGCAAAAATTGTGAACCTTTAAAGTTTGGCCTAGGATTGTGAAAGACGTGTGCTAAATTTTTGAACTCTCAAATTTGTTGGAGGCTTGTTCTACATTTGTGAATCTTCAATGTTCAGTCTAAATTTGTGAGAGACTTGTGCTAAATTTGTGAACATTCAAAGTTTGGTCTAGATTTGTAACAGAATTGTGCTAGATTTGCGAATCTTCAAAGTTTGGTCTAGATTTGTGAGAGAATTATGCTAGATTTGCGAATCTTCAAAGTTTGGCCTAGATTTGTGAGAGACTTGTGCTAGATTTGTGAAAATTCAAAGTTTGGTCTAGATTTGTGAGAGAATTATGCTAGATTTGCGAATCTTCAAAGTTTGGCCTAGATTTGTGAGAGAATTGTGCTAGATTTGTGAATCTTCAAAGTTTGGTCTAGATTTGTGAGAGAATTGTGCTAGATTTGCGAATCTTCAAAGTTTGGCCTAGATTTGTGAGAGAATTGTGCTAGATTTGCGAATCTTCAAAGTTTGGCCTAGATTTGTGAAAGAATTGTGCTAGATTTGCCAATCTTCAAAGTTTGGTCTAGATTTGTGAGAGAATTGTGCTAGATTTGCGAATCTTCAAAGTTTGGCCTAGATTTGTGAGAGAATTGTGCTAGATTTGCGAATCTTCAAAGTTTGGCTTAGATTTGTGAGAGAATTGTGCTAGATTTGCGAATCTTCAAGGATTGGCCTAGATTTGTGAGAGAATTGTGCTAGATTTGTGAATCTTCAAAGTTTGGTCTAGATTTGTGAGGGACTTGTGCTAGATTTGCGAATCTTCAAAGTTTGGCCGAGATTTGTGAGAGAATTGTGCTAGATTTGCGAATCTTCAAAGTTTGGCCGAGATTTGTGAGAGAATTGTGCTAGATTTGCGAATCTTCAAAGTTTGGCCTAGATTTGTGAGAGAATTGTGCTAGATTTGCCAATCTTCAAAAGTTTGGCCTAGATTTGTGAGAGAATTGTGCTAGATTTGTGAACATTCAAAGTTTGGTCTAGATTTGTGAGAGAATTACGCTAGATTTGCGAATCTTCAATGTTTGGCCTAGATTTGTGACAAAATTGTGCTAGATTTGCGAATCTTCAAGGTTTGGCCTAGATTTGTGAGAGAATTGTGCTAGATTTGCGAATCTTCAAAGTTTGGCCTAGATTTGTGAGAGAATTGTGCTAGATTTGCGAATCTTCAAAGTTTGGCCTAGATTTGTGAGAGAATTGTGCTAGATTTGCGAATCTTCAAAGTTTGGCCTAGATTTGTGAGAGAATTGTGCTAGATTTGCGAATCTTCAAAGTTTGGCCTAGATTTGTGACAGAATTGTGCTAGATTTGCGAATCTTCAAGGATTGGCCTATATTTGTGAGAGAATTGTGCTAGATTTGTGAACATTCAAAGTTTGGTCGAGATTTGTGAGAGAATTGTGCTAGATTTGCCAATCTTCAAAGTTTGGCCTAGATTTGTGAGAGAATTGTGCTAGATTTGTGAACATTCAAAGTTTGGTCTAGATTTGTGAGAGAATTATGCTAGATTTGCGAATCTTCAAAGTTTGGCCTAGATTTGTGACAAAATTGTGCTAGACTTGTGAACCTTCAAAGTTTGGTCAAGATTTGTGACAGATTTGTGAGAGACTTGTGCTAGATTTGTTAACATTCAAAGTTTGGTCTAGATTTGTGAACCTTCAAAATTTCATTTTTTGCAAGTTGCCATGAGAGTGTCCCGCAGCTACAGTAGAATTTTCACAGCAAAATATCGGTTTTCAGCGATGTTATCCCAAAAAAAATCTCGCGCGCATTCTTTTTGGCCAGTACTTATTCATTGATTATTTCAAAAGCAAAATGCTCAGTGTATTCTACAGAAATAGATTTTCAATTTAGTAGTTCACAACGTTCTCGTACCACTTTTGTTTCTCACAAGTCTTGGGAAAACTTGTAGTAAAGTTGTGCCAAGTTTGGTCTACATTTGTGAGAGAATTGTGCTAGATTTGTGAACATTCAAAGTTTGGTCTAAATTTGTGAAAGAATTGCGCTAGACTTTTGAACCTTCAAAGTTTGGTCTAGATTTGTGACAGAATTGTGCTAGATTTGTGAAATTTTAAAGTTAGGCCTCGAATTGTGAAAAACGTAGCCAAGACTCGCACAAAGCTACGACAATTACAATGAGGAAGAGCGAGATAAGGATGAAGAACAGCGTAGAGAAAGAGAGGTGAGCAAGCCAATGAAAATAAAAAAAGAAAGCACAATAGAGTAAGAGAACAACGAATGGCTATTTTGGAAACTAAATTACTGAAACTGATGTTTGAAAAACGCCAACAATAGTCAAACAAAAAGCTTCAGAGTTTCAGATCATTTTTTTTAAACGAAGCAACTCTACACAATTTTAAGAATGAAGAATAGCTTGCGTATGATCACCGATGATTCATATATCAGGTACATAAATCTCAGAGGAAAAAGAATTTCAGCTTAATTTTGGTTCTATGGATGATCCAGCGCTGAAAACTGAAAACAGGAGATACAGCGATTTTTTGATGGGGAAACCACCATAATAATCAGCTAAAAGCATGAGTGGCAGGTGACAGGAAATGGAATATTCAGCTGTGATTGAGCAAAACATTAAGAGACCATTTTCAGCATCGTCGTTTTTATAGAAGCAAGGCATTGAGGAACTTCCTGATAGAATATGATAATCGCGTCAAGATAAGTTTCCCACTTTTTAGTCTGAAATGTAGCTCTAAATTAGCTGTTGTAACGGGAAAAAATCGGGTAATCGCAATCCGGATTGCTCCTCAATTTCAAAAGTTAGCTAAGTACAGCTCGCTGAGCAATCCTACAAGGTGGCCGCTAATTACCCGCACACGGGTTCCGCGCAAAGCAGGCAAGCATTGACGCATTAGTGGAGCGGATCAATTCAATTTTTTTTACTTATTCATGTATTTTTCATTATTTTCCCAAGTTTCAGCTTCATAAGTTTTGTTTTAGCCAAATGGCTCGTGCTTCTCCCCCCCCCACGCCACCCCCCCCCCACCCGAACGGTGTATGATGTATCAATCAGAGTAGGGCGGAATTGAATTTTGGGAACTCGGAAAATCGGAAAACGGAAAAAAAATTTTTTTCACGGAATCTGGAATCCGGAATACAGAATGTAAAAAACGGCGGAATCCGGAATGCGGAATGCGGAAAAAATATTTTTTCACGGAATCTGGAATCCGGAGTACGGAAAAAATATTTTTTCACGGAATCTGGAATCCGGAATACGGAATGTAAAAAACGGCGGAATCCGGAAAGCGGAATGCGGAAAACGGAATTTTAACCATTAATAAGGGAATCAAACGATGTAAATGCGTTTCGTTCGCAAAAATTTTTGCGGGAGTTCAAAAAAGTATACTTTTCACAACAATTGATAATAAAGTATTTATTAAAACTCATAGTTGGGCGGAATTGGATTTTGGGAACTCGGAATCCGGAAAACGGAAAACGGAAAAAAAAAACTTTTTCACGGAATCTGGAATCCGGAAGACGGAATGAAAAAAACGGCGGAATCCGGAATCCGGAATTCCGCCCTTCTCTGGTGGTTACTCGGGTTTTTTCCTTAAAAAACAGGACATCTCACCTTCAAATTCCTAGAAAACATGCGTCGGAATGAAAAAAACGGTGGAATTTGTTCCGTTTTCCGGATTCCGAGTTCCCAAAATCCAATTCCGCCCTACTCTGGTGTGCGGGTAATTAGCGGCCACCCTGTAATATTGCGAATTTTCAGATTGCTATTCGACACAGCTTACATAATAGCACAAGAATGAGCACAAGACGAATTGCTATTGTGCACCTGAAATTTAATTGCATTCACAAACAACCACTTGGCGAATCAATGTTCGCAAAAAACTTAATCAGTTTTCGTGTTTTTGATTTTTGATTTAGACAATGGAGTAATGATCAGCAAGCTCTTATCCAGCAAGAAGATAAGAGCCGAACTGTTCGATTCGACAGCTACGGATCTGAGACATGGGCGGATATAACAATACTATTATACCTCTATGATTCTCACAAGAACTCAACGAGCCCTAGAAAGATCATTACTGGGAACTAATCGAAGAGAACAAGGAGAGCAGAATCTAAGAAGCACCGATCTACGGCAAAAATCTGGCATTCGAGACGCTATGGAATACACAACCACAGCGAAATACCGATGGGCAGGCCACGTCGTACGAAGACAAGACAATGGATGGACAAACCGAATCACCTTCTGGTATCCAAGGGACGTTAAAAGAACATTGGGCCGTCCCGCAACAAGATGGTCCGATGCACTGAAGAAGTTCAATACTCTCGACGGCAATTTGTCCCAAGCCGCACAGGACCGAAACAAATGGAAAAAGACGTGAACACCCCCAGCCGACTACCGGGCGACCAAGTGTCCAAGTAAGTAAGTAATGATCAGACCCGGGATAAGTGGCAGGTGACTCTGGAAGTGAGGGCTCTTGATGTGAGTGGAGTGAGCAACTTTAACAGATTTATACTTATATTCATTTAATTATTAAATAGCCGAACATGACACATGGAATAATTGAGAAGGCGAATCGAATTGTGGTAAATAGGAGAAGCAGAGAGAAGGAACCAGGGTCAAAAGGAAGTGGCCATGCTGTTTGACGCCGTTAGCATAGACATCTTACGTGAACTAGCGAGTCTCAAAATCAATTAGAATCAGAATCAGAATCAGTTTACCGTAGCCCGTGGCCACTGGTCAAGAGTGAGGAACCTATGCCGGAGCCGCGGCGTGGATGCTCAATTGATACTATTGTTTGGGGCTTCTCCGTACCGCACAGGGCTTCTTCATAAGATCAAGATTGAGTTGCCATTAGTGTCGTTACCGACTATTTCCAGGATGGACAGAACTTTGGAGTGTATTTTTGGAGAGAATGGTGAGAGAATACACTGAGATGGCGAGTGGGGTGGGGAGTAGGCGTCGGCTTCATTTGAAGGTCTTGGGAAGAAATTAATCTATGTATAAGCTTTAGTGAACTGCAGATTGATAGGGGAAGAATTCACAATTTTGGTAATTTGAATCCAAACTTTCAATAAAGAATATATTATCCATCCGCGAGGACGTGAGCCTTTGTTTAAAGGCGCAACGAATTATTTAACGCTATTTAACGCGCAATCCCCTAACGAGACCCAACCGTTAATTCGTTGCGCCTTTAAACGAAAGCTGCTCACGTCCTCGCGGATGGATAATAGAAAAAGCTGGAATACAGTTTCAGGTCATTCATTAACAAGATCAACCAGTTCTGTCATCGATAAATAGAATTTTGTGATACTGCAGAGAGAATCGGAAGACAAGAGCCGTCAATGACTTTAATTGACTTTGAATAAGAAAGTGCGCTCGGGGGAAAAAATCAAAAAACTCGCAAACGAAAGGAGGAGAGTTCACAAATAATTTTGCGAGGATTTCAATCGAAATGTCTTGAGGTACTTGAGTGTGAAGCTGAACGGTGTTTACAGGGTGGGTCATAAATATAGCGCCGCATTCAAGACGATGTAATAACTTCAAATCGAGAGATTTTTTTCTGAAAATCTACCAAAATGTACATTAAACAACAACACAAATTATAGCATTAACAGTTTTCGAATCTTCCTTCTTTCGCTTTTATGATTGCCTGAAGTCTCTTCGGGTAAAAGTCGACGACGGCACGGAGGTAGTCAACGTCTAAAGACGCTGTTCACAGATGAGAAATTGAGCGTAAGGAACCTATTTGATTCTATCTCATTCTTCTCTTATTGTATTATTTATATTCTTATTATTCCACGTATTATGCCTAATGAATACCACAGGATGGGTCATAAATATAGCGCCGCATTCAAGACGGTGTAATAACTTCAAATCGAAAGATTTTTTTCTGAAAATCTACCAAAATGTACATTAAACAACAACACAAATTATAGCATTAACAGTTTTCGAATCTTCGAAGGAAGATTTTTCGCTTTCGCTTTGACGACGTCTCTTCGGATAAGAGTCGACGACGACACGAAGGTAGTCAACGTTGACTTTCACTCCAACAGAGAATATTATATAGAGAAGATTCTTGAGGCGGAGGTGTTGCCGTGGTCCGAATCCCCCTTCGTCGGTGGCATTTGGAAGTACTAGCAGAACGGAGCGCCGGCTCACACTGCAAAACTCACTGAGCAGTGGTATCACTAAACTTTAAAGAAAGGCAAACTCAAAAAAACAAAAAAAGTTTGACGTGGAGGGGGTGGGGAACCGAACCCACACCTTCAGATGCCCATCCCCCTTTTCACAACTCGGCCACTGCTGCTTGTTTTTTCTACATACTATGGTGAATGCACAGAAGAAAGAGGGGGATTTACTCTGGATTTTCAGATCGGAATATCTCGATTTCCAGAAATTTGCGCAGATAGCCACCATGTGTACAGAATTCTCCGTAGTCGAAAGTAGTGTGTCGTGTCGATTCAAAAATTGATCAATTTTGATTCGATTTGTTGAACGGGCAAATCGATGTGGATCGATTCGATTCGATTCGATTTTCGATTCGATTCGATTTTGAATCGATTTAGTTCGATTCGATTCAATAAAATCGAATCAACAAAAATAGTGCAAATGCGCTCTACCGATCAATGCCTTCGGCGGCGGTTTGAAATCGTATTTTCTTTTGAAAAATACAGTTTACTAAAAAAACAGTTGAAAAATACGATTTTAAACCGCCGCCGAAGGCATTGATCGGTAGAGCGCATTTTCTTTATTTTTGCATTATTTTTGTTGATTCGATTTTATCGAATCGAATCGATTCCAATTCGAATCAAATCGAATCGATTCAAATAAAAATTATCCGCATTTGGGAGTCCTGAAGATCGCTCTGACAGCTGCATGGGACGGGAAAATTTAAACGTTGACTACCTGTGTGCTGTCCGAAGAGTCGAAGAGACTTCAGGCAGCCATCAAAGCGAATGGAGGAAGATTCGAAAGCTGTTGATTCTATCATTTTAGTTGTTATTTAGCAAACATTTTGGCTGATTTTCAGACAAAAATCTTGCGATTTGAAGATTTTACACCGTCTTGAATGCGGCGCTATATTTATGGCGCAGCCTGTATGTAAAGAAGAACTAATGAACGCTAACGCCATGTTTACTAATTAACGAGAATTTCGAGATTTAACTTCTAGTGCTCTTATTAATAGAATGTGGGGAAAGTAGTCCCACAATTCTCTTGAGACGATGGCAGAATTTAAGTGAGGGACACTAAAGGACAGAAAAAAAAGGAAAGGACAAAAGGGCAGACTGGTGGGAGTGAGTTCATTGAAAACGCTGAAATTTCTGAAAGCTATCCTCGTATTTAAATGCTGAAAATTACATATTTTAAAGCAAAATCAAGGTTTCTCAGCATCAAAATAATGTGGTTCAGTGTCAGCCTCTAAAACGGGAAAAGTGATCGGAATCAAGTCTAGAGGGACATAATTTATACTTTTACTTCTTCTTGAGCTTCATTATACATTCTGAAAGTACAACAGAAGCTTCAGATTCCAAAAAAAAAAAGTTTTATTATTCCAAACAAATTAAAAAGGCCTGCACATTGGCTATAACGTCGGGGAAATCCCATTGGGAAGACAACAAATTTAACTGTATTGATGAGGAAATCTGTAACCAAATATCCCGCAGAAAACTTGTAGCTCACGGGCTCTCGGGCTCTTCCGGATGATGCACCGGAAGAGCACTTGTACTGGCGGTCTCGGGTGGAAAATGTGAGCGTAAGGAACCTATCTGATTCTATCTCATTCTTCTCTTATTAAATTATTTATATTCTTATTATTCCATCTATTATGCCTAATGAATACCACAGGATGGGGCATAATTATAGCGCCGCATTCAAGACGGTGTAATAACTTCAAATCGAGAGATTTTCTTCTGAAAATCTACCAAAATGTACATTAAACAACAACACAAATTATAGCATTAACAGTTTTCGAATCTTCCTCCTTTCCCTCGGATGACTGCCTGAAGTCTCTTCGGGTAAAAGTCGACGACGGCTCGGAGGTAGTTAACGTCTAAAGACGCTGTTCACAGATGAGAAATTGTTCACTGTAGAAGGGAATGTAGAAGGGAACATTTCCGTTGATTTTCCGAAAAAAAATCTTGCGATTTGAAGTTATTACACCGTCTTAAATGCGGCGCTATATTTATGTCCCACCCTGTAAATACCGTTCAGCTTCACACTCAGAAACCTAGACAAAGTATTAGACAAAGTATCTCAAGATTCTTGCAAAATTAGTCGTGAATTCTCCTTTCGTTGGCGAGTTTTTTTTATTTTTTTCCGCCGAGCGCACTTTCTTATTCAAAGTCAATCAAAGCCATACAACACCAATGTGCATTCAGTGTATTCTCTGATCGGAAGTATGCCCGATTCATAATTTCAGATTGACTTTTGAGACTTCGCATCTGGCTAAGACGGCTCGAATAGTCCTACAAGAGCGATTGAATTGAAGAGCAAGTATTGTATATACTGGGTTTTTGGTTCTTGTAAAAAATAAAAGAGCGAAACATGAGATTTACGGCAGAAGAAATACCTCCAAAAAAAAAAGGATCAGACAAAATTGTTAAATAAATCAATAATCAACAAGAAAACACAATAAATTGAAGTAAAATATAAAATATAATTTAAAAAATTTGCTCAGTTAGCTAAAGAGCGCGCCAATCGTTCTCCGGAGTGTCGTTTCTTAGATACAGTGAGTCACTTGAAAGTATGGAGCACTGTTACTTGCTTACTTACTTAGTCGAGCCGTCAATCGCGAATCACAGCTAACCATGCCTTGCGATAGGGTTGAGGCAGCTTTGGTTACTTTTTGCAGCAATTTTTGTGTGCATATTTACTCTATTATGGCCTGCTAAGCCAAAGTTAGAGCAATCGGGTCACAGAGAGTATTGCGCGCGATACCCATTAGCCATCTGAGACTCTGCCGCGATGCCTATCCCCTCCGAATATGCAGAAGTTGATCTTCTACGCCACATAGAGGCTGAGTAACTGCAGAAGAAGCAATTTTGACTCTCTGCTCAGCGAGACTTGAACAATTGAATCTGAATGTTTGAAACTCCTAAATGCATAGAATTATAGAATAATCGCATTGCGTCAAAAGCTTAAAGACCAATTTCAGTGTTACCTATTCATTAAAACAATTATGTGTCGATTGTTGAGTCATATGCTGAGTTTTTTTTCTCTTTTTATACTTTACATATATTTTTTTGAAAATAAATTTTCTGCAAAAAAGAAAATAAAAAGTAGCAAATTTATGCCGTTTTCAAAGTTGATTTCCAGGAGAAACGCTGTCCAAAGCTGTCATTTTTTTCCAGATTTTCCGGGAACTGTCGCAACGAGTGTTACCGTAGTTTGCTTCTTCCCTTCGAGATCTTCAACGATTTCTGCGTCAGAATCCATTACATATTTGAGACAAAATATTCAGAAAAAACAGCCGAATATAGCGAAAAAAGTTTTAAAAAAACTTGAAAAAATTGCGTAAATCGTGCGACGGTCGGTGGTCTCGAAGGGAAGAGGCAAACTACGGTAAAACTCGTTGCTACAGTTTCCGGAAAATCTGGAAAAAAATGGCAGCGTTTTTCTAGGAAATTTCTCCTGGAAATCAACTTTGAACGCGGCATTATACAGGCTGCGCCATAAATATAGCGCCGCATTCAAGACGGTGTAAAATCTTCAAATCGAAAGATTTTTTTCTGAAAATCAACGAAAATGTTTATTAAAACATAACAAAAAAGATAGCATTAACAATTTTCGAATCTTCCTTCCTTCGCTTTGATGACTGCTCGAAGTCTCTTCGGGTAGGAGTCGATGAGTCGAGTCGAACGCAAAACACCGAGAAGATCAAGAAAATAGCACAATGGCATACTGGCTCGGTTCGAGTCGACCCGTTGTCAAAGAGAGGGCTAATAAGGGGGGGGGGGGGTAAAGAGACAGGTAAAGAGCAGATAGAACACAGGCTACTTCAATATTAAACTTAGTCTTAAACTTCACAAAACAACAAAACAGAGCAGCTGGAACAGTTGCTGGAACCGAGCAAGAAATTCCTCAGAATAGGAATGATTCAAGCTGAAGTTCACTTCAGGAAGCTTTAAATTACAAACTCTGAAAACTTGAAGGCATAGCAAATGGTATACGGTAGCTTCAGACTTCAGGGGAAGATTTCCAGTATGGAAACTCAAAAAATTCATATTTTAAGAATTGATTTCAGGAGAAATACGATGACACAAGTTGCCCATTTTACTCATTGAATACTAGATTCATCGCTTTCCCTTCGTGGTATTTCATTCAATGAAATCAGGGAATCGGCACTGGAAATTGCGAATGGAAATATCAAAAAAGTGGAGTGAACTATCTGAAAACCAAGTTTATCTATAATACTAAATGGAATTTGAAATAATGAAATAATTTCAGAAATTGAATGTCAATTCTGCTGAATTAGAACACATTTCCTTTTGATTTCCCGAGCTTATCAATCTCATTTCTATTATATCTTCCTGAAGTTGCGGGATTCCGAACATGAAGTGCATTACTGAATGTTGTTCCAGCAACGGATGTCTTCTCCCGCCTAATGAGAATGTCGCGAACATTCTACAAATCAGGGAAACCCCAGCACATTTCAAAGACTGTGAAGCTCACACGAACCTTGACCATGCAAATCACCAGGATCGGATTGATTGCAGGACACCAAGCGAAGAGGTACGGTAGATAGGAGGAGAGCATTTTGAACTCGAAATCCAGATAAGGCAGCATGAAGGCAGTGTAGAATGGAATGTGGATTGTTATGAATGGGAAGATGAACTGAACAAATTGGGAAGTCGTCTTTCAGTCCGTCTTGCATTCGTCTTGCAACACAATTTTCTATCTCTGTTCCAGACGAATCCAAGACGAAGACGTCTTTCGTGGAAGCCTTATTAGAAAGTTTTGATGCTATTATATATTCAAGGCTCAGAGATCACAAATCGAGTGAGCTGAAATGACTCAAAACGTGTGCAACTAGCCGATTCACAGAATTCCAGCGCATATTGCATTATTTTATTTGGCAAAAACTCTTATTTAAACTGAATTCTCTATACCCTAGTGCTGTCCTTCCATTGAGCAATACTAATCAGTAATGGAAATCAATTGAGCAATTTCTACGAATGCGTAGGTGTATGGTGGCTTTGGTGGAAATAACAAAGAATCGAAAGCAATATTAGAGCACAATTTTTCATTGAGAAGTGCTCATTGAGAAGTTTAGTTTAATTTCAGCGCGCTTTTCTTTAAACTTTGAAGGGAGCTCTCTTGTGAGAGCTGTAACTCCGCAGGGAGTGGTCGCACGCAAAAGTTGTAAACTACTAAAATAAAGTTCTATTTTAGTAGAATTTCCACAGTAATTTTTGAAAAAATCAATCAATATTCGGCACTGTGGCAAGTACCCAAAAATTGTGTTTTTTTTTCACTTGAAACCACCGCCTTCGTCTTCGTCTTTGTCTTGAATTCGTCTGACGCAGAGATGGAAAGTTTTGTTGCGTAAGACGAATTTAAGACGAACGAAGACGAGACGAACGACGGGGAGCCGCTTGTGCATGCACAACTTATGCTTACCTGAACCATTAGCAGAACGTTGAGCTGCTTCTGCGTTTTCGCTGATTGCGAACTGCACACTAATTTATTTTTGAGCCTTGTGGTGTGCATGTGAGAAAAGCAGACAATGACCACAATCGCAGATGAAATCATGGTAAAAAACATGAAAAATGTGCAAATCCGAGCCATCACGTCGTATTCGTAGGTGCCTGTTTCAGGTGTGAATATCTGAAAACGAAATTTCAGTTTCAGTGAATCTGCGGCACGTTTCGCTTCAAAATTTGTGGTTCTTCAACCATTTTCCGATTTTCAGATTTTCTCTGCAAAGGTAAATTGCAGAATGCTTGCTAAATGCGCTCGGTCAATGGAATTGCTGCTCAGATTCAGAATTTCAGAATTTTCAGCTTCAGAATTTGCACAGAACTTTATACCAAAAAACAAACAGTTTTTTCTATTTCTGCGTCTGACGAAGACGAAATCAAGACGAAGACATGACGAAGACAAAGACGGACACAAGACGAAGACGAAGACGGAGACAAGAACTACAGTAATTGCGCGTAAGTTATGATGCATAAGATCTTCAAATCTGTCAACCGTACTCGTTGTGTTTTCTAAAACCGTTTCTAAAAACTTGATATCTTTCAATTAAGGTTTTCACAAAAGACGAAAACAAAAAAACGTCTCGTCTTTGTTCGTCTTTCAGTTTGTCTTGCATTCGTCTTACGCAATAAAAATGCTGTGTAAAGTGTACAAAGCTTTCTATCTCTGCGTCTGACAAAGACGAAAACAAGACGAAGACAAGACGTATACAAGACAAGACGAAGACAAGACGAAGACAAGACGAAGACAAGACGAAGACAAGAACTACAGTAATTGCGCGTAAATTATGATGCTTAAGATCTTCAAATCTGTCAACCGTACTCGCTGTGTTTTCCAAAACCCCACAAAACTTGATATATTTCAATTAAGGCTTCCACGAAAGACGAAAACAAAAAGTCGTCTTTCGTCTCGTCTTCGTTTGTCTTTCAGTTCGTCTTGCATTCGTCTTACGCAATAAAAATGCTGTGTAAAGTGTACAAAGCTTTATATCTCTGCGTCTGACAAAGACGAAAACAAGACGAATACAAGACAAAGACAAGACGAAGACAAGACGAAGACAAGACGAAGACAAGACGAAGACAAGACGAAGACAAGACGAAGACAAGACGAAGACAAAACGAAGACAAGACGAAGACAAGACAAAACGAAGACAAAGACAAAAACAAGACGAAGACAAAACAAAGACAAGACGAATTCAAGACAAAGGCAAGACGAAGTAGAGACGAAGACATTTCGAAGACAAAGACAAGACGAAAACAAGACGAAGAAAAAACGAAGACAAGACGAAGGCAAGACGAAGACAAGGCGAAGACAAGGCGAAGGCAAGACGAAAGACAAGACGAAGACAAGACGAATTCAAGACGAAGACAAGACAAAGACAAGACAAAGACAAGACAAAGACGAGACCGTCTTATTTTGTCTTTCGTGGAAACCTTAATATTTTTTAATCTGTACTGAACAATTCTTCTCGTTGGGGAACTGCAATTCTGAAATCCGAGTTACGTTCCGAGCTCTCGGAAGTGACAAAGTGAAGACAATTCTTTTACAGCTCTTCCAGCGCGTCTCTTCTCGAATCCCCACCTTTTCTTCTTCGGCAATAAGAAAGCAGCTTTCCTCGTATCGCGTGATTTCTTGAATCAGACTTTCCGATAATTCCACTTCATATTGAGTTGGCATGTAGCCAAAATAAATTAACCAAAATGTCGGAATAGCCACAATTAAAGGAATAAGTCCAATCAACGTTTTTGAAATCATGTGGTTTTTGAGAGTTGGGCTAAAAAGCGAAGGCTCATTGGAAAATGAAACGGACTCACTTTGATAGCAGGTAAGCTACTTGTAGACACTGTACGGTAGGCCCAGTGCAAAAAGTGACAATAAAAACTAGAAATAAGTTGAGTAAATAGTCCGCAATTTGTCGAGGAACATAGATTCCGCCTTTCACAACGTAAAGCGCTTTCACTTCTGTGATGTACATTATTGTCTGAAAATTCTATTAAACGAATACAGAAGACGTGAGGCTTACCGGCGCAGTTAGCACCACTAAACCGGAAAATGCCAATCGAATTGTGCAAGAATAGTATTGCGAATAACGAACTGTTTCCGAGTACATCTTCACTTTGGATGTCAGACGAATCAGCAGTGTGTTGGCGACTAGTGAAACGAGCCCAGCGATTCCAGAATTCCATTCTTCCATCAATGGATTCGTTGTGTAGTGCTCCATCATCTGAAGTTATCTACGCTTGATCTGACGAAGAAACATTCTAAAAAGTGGTCGCACTGAATTACACCAGAGCATTGAAAGAAACGAGCAAATTGCTCTGTTTTCGCATAACATAACCTTTGAGGGGGGGGGGGGGTACCAAGAAATTCCAATAAAACTTCTGAAAACAAAAGTTTTATGAGCTCAAATGAATTTTTAGTGCACTGGCTCTGATTGTTTTTCCAGAAAGGACATTCCATTCATTTATAAAACTTTTCTAATCTTTCTCTGTAGTAGTGTGCTTCACCGTTAAAATTTCCACGGTTAAATGAGTTTTCGGTTAATTAATCGGTGAATTAACCGTTAAAAATTCACCGCTTTTCACGGGTAATTAACCGAGTAAACAAATTTTAACCGGTTAATTAACGGTTAATTAGCTCGAAATTAACCGGTTAACCGCAGGTGAAACGGTTAACCGATGAGAAGTTTTGCTAAACAACGCGCGCGCGTATATTTGGAGTGTCGTTGTTGTTTTTTTTTTTTTTCATATTTTTTTTTTTCCGGAATTCACTTTTATGGCTAAATTTGATTTTGGATGAAGTGCTCTCTCGTTAAAGTGATTTCCGTTAATTACCGGTTAATTACCGGTAATTACCGATCGATTAACGGTCAAAGCATTTTTCACGGTTAATTCACCGGTTAATTGGTTAATTTAATTAATTGTTCGTTAGCCGTCGGTTAATTAACCGGTCAATTAGCGTTTAGCTTTCACCCCTTAATCGCGAAATTTTTAGCCGGTGAAGCACACTGCTCTGTAGGTATATATATTTGTGTGGGAACTAATATAAACAAGCTATGAGAGAATGGCGGCTTTTCTGAGAATTTCTGACCAACATATTTGATGATTCATTTCAAGAAAAGCTGATTTTCAGAGGACTTGTTTTCAGGAAATATTATGAAAATATAAGAGAAAGAAATAATTGAAATGAGCCAACGATTTCGCAGTTAGCTCCTTATGATTAATCAACTTTGAATACGTTATGGGCTCCTGAATTGAGTGCGGAGCTCTGCCAGTCTTTTCACAAGGTCCGGAGCACATAGTTGTTAAAATGAAACGGGCAGATCTCGTGTGAAGACGACTGCAGTCATAACAATTGCTACTGAAACGACTGAAAATTGGATATCAATGCAGGAAATGGAAATGAGCCCACCCTGGCAATTTTTGAATCAAATGGAGAGTTCCAAGAAACTTTAAAATAGCTAGAAAAGTCGTCTTTCGTCTCCTCGTCTTTCAGTTCGTCTTGCATTCGTCTTACACTATAAACGCAAGACTTACGCAAGTCAGACGAACGAAAGACGAAGACAAGACGAGACGCAAAAAATTTCGCCCCAAATGGAAGTCTTAATTATAACGAATTGAAAGCTATGAAAGAGTGTAACGGAGCAATAGAATTCTTTGCTTTCAGCTTGTTTTCAGTCATGGGGATTACGGTGACATGTGTGCACTCTTGATGGATGTACAGTGCTGGCCAAAAAGGCATAAATAATCAGTTTTTCGAGATTTCTTGGCTCACGGTTGTTTTTCCAATTTTCGAATAAAATTGGTCAAAGTTTGTCGTAGAATTGTACAGAATTTGGCGTAAAATTGTGAATAGGAACCCCTTGACTGTGGGAACCTTTTGATGAGAGCCCCTGGATTGGGGAAGGTCATTTGGTCAACGTTTGGCATGGAATTGTGCAGATTTTGCCGTAGAAAATTACAGAATTTGGCCTAGAATTGTACAGGTTTTTCGTTCATTTTTTAATTCAGATTTTAAGAAGAACCAACAGTGAAATCTCTAAAATTCGAACACTAAAGCGTTTGCCGCAGATGAAGCATAGAGCGCTTTATTCGCTGCCCACAGTCTTTCTTGCTCCAGGTGCATTTTTAGCTCTTTCAGGCATATAAGTTACCTGCTTCTGATTACATTTCCTAAAAATCTCCATCCCGCAATGCTCTTTTTGCGGGTGCTCATTCTATAATACATACATGTACCGGCCATAAAGGTATGATGATATTATGGTTTTTCGACAATATAATACCTTTATGGCCGGTACTGTACATATACAGGGTTGGGAGCAATTACCCGGGATGAAGTTTCGCGCCATAGCGCGAGACACTGACGCATTTTCGGTCACCACCAGCTTCTGATGATTTTTCAGACTTTTCCAGTGTATTCATTTGAAAGTGAGTGACGCGTACAGTTACTTACTTACTTAGTTACTTAGTCGATCCGTCATTCGCTTGTGTGAGCGCGGATCACAGCTAATCAATAAAAAATAATATTAATACGGTAGCGACTTGTGTTCATGCGCCAAAATCCACTCAAAGTTGCGTAACACTATTTATCAGCCACCCTGTACAGCACCGGCCATAAAGGTATACATTATGGATTTTCGACAATATCTCATTCAATATAGAACGAATCGATCAGATTTTGGCAGTAATTCCCGCAAATGGTTTCCCTACAAAATGTTGAAAGATCGCAGATAGAACAATTTCTAAGAGCACGAAGTTTCATTGAAGAAATATGGGCTTTTTGCTGTTTCCGTTTTTTTCAAATTACTCCATTATGCATTAGTCTCACAAATCCAAATCTTCTCAGCTGATACATTGCTTTTTGATGAAAAAACTGTGAAAAAATCAGATTAATTCGTTCTATATCGAATGAGATATGGTCGAAAAACTAATACCTTTATGGCCGGTGCTGTACAGGGTGGCTGATAAATAGTGTTACGCAACTTTGAGTGGATTCTGGCGCATGAACACAAGTCGCTACCTTATTAATATTATTTTTTTATTGATTATTACATATTTATTATTATGTTTTTCAATTTTCTGGTCGCAACTTCCATTTTTAAGGTCATGACGGCTGCTTCACCCCATCGTGGTTCTATTATCTGGCTCGTTTCAATCAGCTCTCTCTTATATTTTCATAATGTTTGCTGAAAACAAGTCTTCTGAAATTCAGCTTTTCTTGAAGTCAAACATCAAATGATTCATACGAAAATCCACCATTTTCTCATAGCTTGTTTGTATTACTTCCCACACAATTATCTACAGAGAAAGTTTAGAAATTCTGGATATTTTCAAAGATTTGTCATGCTCTTTCTATTATAGAAAAACAATTATAGCCAGAGCACTAAAAACCTAGTGGAGCTCATAACACTTTTGTTTTTAAAAGTTTTATTAGAATTTCTTGGTACCTCCAAAGATGATTCTTGTGTCTTCTAGAAGGAACAGGTCGAAGGAATCTGTATCTTCCAACACGATTTATTAAGGGAATGGAGTAGGACAAAGAAGGTAATCACAACCGAGGTAAATTGATCCTTTCTGGCCACTTAACGTCTTTTGATTTGCAGTTGCAGGACAGATGTATGTACAGTACCGGCCATAAAGGTATTATATTCATACCTTTATGGCCGGTGTACTGTATGTAGAATGAGCACCGGCAAGAAGAGCATTGCGGGATGGAGATTTTTAGGAAATGTAATCAGAAGCAGGTAACTTATATGCCTGAAAGAGCTAAAAATGCACCTGGAGCAAGAAAGATTGTGGGCAGCGAATAAAGCGCTCTATGCTTCATCTGCGGCGAACGCTTTAGTGTTCGAATTTTAGAGATTTCACTGTTGGTTCTTCTTAAAATCTGAATTAAAAAATGAACGAAAAACCTGTACAATTCTAGGCCAAATTCTGTAATTTTCTACGCCAAAATCTGCACAATTCCATGCCAAACGTTGACCAAATGACCTTCCCCCAATCCAGGGGCTCTCATCAAAAAGTTCCCACAGTCAAGGGGTTCCTATTCACAATTTTACGCCAAATTCTGTACAATTCTACGACAAACTTTGATCAAAGGAATAAATCAGAAGCAGGTAACTTATATTTCTGAAAAAGCTGAAAATGCACCTGGAGCAAGAAGACACGCTGACTGCGTTCCGAATACCTTTATGGCCGGTACTGTAGATAGAATTACGGATTCTTGAATCTGGCAGCTCAAACAGATCACAAGTGGCATGATTTCACAAGCGTCCTTGCTCCTATAGCTTAGCAAAATGCGGCTCCATGTCGAGCAGTTCCTTCAATTTTTTCGTTTTCTGATAGTCATGAGCTATCACTATCAACTTTCTTCGGAACCAGAAGAGTCGTTCTTGCCCTGAGACGTCGAGCTTCCGCGGGGTCAAACCTCCAAGAACATTTGACGGAGACACTGGGATATGGTATCTGGTATCCGTGCTCAAAATGCCGATAAAAAATTGGAATACGCTAAATTGGAATACGCATGGGC
The DNA here is from genome assembly GCA_003052745.1 of Caenorhabditis inopinata. Lineage (NCBI taxonomy): Eukaryota > Metazoa > Nematoda > Chromadorea > Rhabditida > Rhabditidae > Caenorhabditis > Caenorhabditis inopinata. The sequence continues at coordinate 19,865,405 of AP018154.1, forward strand.
GGAGATTCCACAGTCTACTTTGAGCATCTTGATTCAGTCGATGCCGAGAAGATGCCAATCCGTCATTGATGCTAGAGGCTTCGCAACAAATATTGATCTTTTCTAGTTGACTTTTACAGTTTTTTTGTCTCTTTCCTTGCTGTGTTCCGTGTGTCCTTGCCATAAACCAGTAATAGCTAAAATCCGAAAAAAAAGTATTTCAAATTTTTCCGAAAATATTTTCTTTATCGAGAAAAATTGATTTAAATCATATTTCTGGTTCAATTTGACACATTTTCACAAAAGATCTTGAGTTTCTATTTATTCTCTGAAAAAAGTTATAGCCGAAAAACGAAAAGGTGATATTTAAGTGGCCGCTACTGTGAGATCTTTATTCACACTTCCCTACCCATTCAACTTTTTCAATCCTTTCTTCAAAATGTCCGCAAAGCGCTCAGCTTGACCGTTTCCTAGACTCGGTTAGGCTTAAGTTTACTGCTCCGTTTACTGCTTTTTTTCTCACAGCTTTGGCAGGCAGCACTTTTGTGCATTTTAAGCCGCACCAATCTGTCTTATCAGCTTCTATCATTCTTCACATTGTGTGCTATGAACTACCACAGAGCAATTCGCTCGCCATTCCGTTTCTTTCAATGCTCTCGTGTAATTCTGTGCGACCACTTTTTAGAATGTTTCTTCGTCAGATTAAGCATAGAAAACTTCAGATGATGGAGCACTACACGACGAACTCATTGATGGAAGCAGTGCTCGCCAATACACTGCTAATTTTTCTGACATCAAAATTCCAACTAGGGTAATGGATGTCTACGCTGGCGCGAATCGCTCCAAATACAGGGTAGCCGATAACTATTCGGAAATTCTTTGTGGGTGGTCCCGAGGCTTGCTTTTCGAATTGTTTCGAAAATATGGTTGATGAAAAAGTTATTGCGTTTTTGAACCTTCAACTTTAAATGACCATAACTTTTTTTAAAATCAAATTTATTAATCGAAATAAAAACCATTAGAATCAATACATTTTTGCCAACGAGAAACAAGTTTCTTTATGCCGGTAGCGTAAACGTCCGGGTTTCTGGAAGTGACGACTCATAGAAGGCATTTTCGGCATCACCTTGGCTTTTGAAGCATAAAAACCGAAACAATTAGTCATTAGCTTGTGTTTCATCGGAGTTATGAAGGTTTGTCCTCATGGAGCAACTATTGCCAAGCTGCATAGGGAAGGCTTGGAGATTTTTAAACGTCTAGAACTTCCTCATTCGACGGTCTATCAAACTGTACAATAACGCTTGAGGATCAGATATCCGGTGAATGGTTCTTCCTTTTCTGGCAGAATTTTTTGGATTTTGGAAGTTGAATTCAGCACGGTTAGCTTTAAATAAGGTACATAGACAAGTGCTCACCACGGCAAGAAGAGGTTTTCCATTCGGAGTCTTCTTTCCTCTTTGGCCAATTCGAGTTCAGGAATTCCACTCATTCTATTTCGGACGGCAATGTTGAATCCTTCCAACCTCTTCTGAGTGCACCTTCATGCTCATCAAACCTGGATTTCAGCTGATTTGCTTGAACTACACTACTCATCCTGATGAACTGCTCAAACTGCTCTTTCACCCTTTTGAGACGGACTTTGGGACTTTAGGAATTGATTTAGCTGTCGTATCCATAGCGATAGTTTTGCTCACAAGGGAACTGTTTTTAGATAATGGTTGAGAATTTTATGAAAATTGGTACACGGACACTTTCGAGCATGCTGAATACCATGGCAAACTTTTTTAGTGCCAAAAACTCTCCAGAAGCTGAATATTCGCTTCTGAAGTTTCATCGCATCTGAAGTTCTCCCCCCATCTCGCGACCTCACTCTTCTCTATGCTTCCATATCATCCATTTCCGGAAGCAGCGGTGGTGTAGTGGCAGTGGGATGGTGTGGAACCCTGGGGGTCGCATGTTCGAAGTTCGAATTCAAGTTGGAAGCATAGAGAAGAGTGAAGTCGCGAGATGGGGGAAAACTTCAGATGCGATAAAACTTCAGATGCGAATATTCAGCTTCTGAAGAGTTTTGGGCACTAAAAAAGTTTGCCATGGTTTTCAGCATGCTCGAAAGTGTCTGTGTACCAATTTTCATAAAATTCTCAACCATTATCTAATAACAGTTCCCTTGTCAGAGACGTCTTCCAGATGCTTCATATTTTCGACGATTGTGTAACTTTGCACTCCTTAAAATCATTATTTTTGCCGTCATTGATTTTCAGCTTAATCTCTGTTTTTCCCTGTCTACAAATTGCACCTTCTACATGATTTCAATCAATTTCCATTCTCAATGACATTGGTTATTTACAAATTTTTTATTGTCTATACATGATTCGTTATCAGTGACAGAGTCGACTCGCCCCGCTCTTTTGATGAGTCTGTATTAAAGTTTCCTTTGCAGTCTAATTCCTTAAGTGTTGCGATTGTCTGGAATTTGCCGTTCGACCAGTAATCCAGCTTAAAATATTATTATGAATGGGACAGCTAGCATGATGGAGATGACAACTGCGGGTGGTAATGTGGCAAAACATCATAAGATGTGGATGTGGTACCACGTGGCACTCCAGGATACTGTACTCTTTGAAAACTGGACAGTTTACGATGCAGGAAGTAAGATTCACGATGCTTGAGTGAGAACTTTCAGAACTCAAAATGGCAGTTTTCAGCAATGGTGTGGACTTGCTTCGTGATCGCCGCTGCAGGGATTGTGCTGGAAGCGTTGAAATATGCGCGTTGGGCAACCAAACAGCACATAAAATTGAATCAAGAAAATGCGGACTCTCAAAAAAGGTAAGCGATAAAATGCAAAGTTTAAATTACCATCCCACAGTAGTTTCAGTAGTTTTCTCTGAATCCCTCACTTTTCAGATATTCTGAATGTTGCAAGATACAGACCAATTACTTGGTGCTAGAAATGTGGAGTTTTGCCTGTAACTTGCAACATTCAGAACATCTGAAAAGTGAGGGATTAAGGGATTAACACTTCAGCAAAACTCCGCAATTCTAGCACCAAGTCTTTGGTAAAACTTGTTCTAAACTCGTGGTAAACTTGTGTTAGATAACTTGGTCAAGACTTGAGCAGTTTCGCTGAAACACCAAATTTCCAGTTTCCTCGAAAAAAGGAAGATTGTGAACGGCAAGAAGAGGTGCGCTGTCCACTTACTGTTGTGCCCTGAATGCCATTTCAAAGCTCTAGCTCATGGCACTCTAGGTGTTATATGGAATGATCGATTTCCATTTTAAAAATTTTAAAATCAATAATTTATTTTTATTGATTTGATGAAAGTTCAAGTGTTCAGGTATTCAAATTTCCATCACCTTTCGATTTCCCTGATCCAAAGCAGTAGCTTCGGCTGACTACAGTGCGTTTCACATTTATACGGTCGCCCCTGTTTAAGACTGTAACAGCTTGATTAGGGGATTTCACAACAAGACAACTTCAAAATCGAATTCCCCACAAAAAGTTACGTATATGGGCCAATGTTCAGGGCCCTATCTGAAAAACATTTGGTATAGCGCCTGAAAGTCTGAAAATGGTCTATTTGCAAGCGTTTATATACAGATTTACAGTTAGCTTTAGAGCATCTTTAAATCTTATCGTTAAGTGGTGTAACAAATGGAAATTGAGATTAGCGGAAAGCAAACCCTGGAGAAAACAATCCGCATAATCAGCACTAGAGAGAATAGTCTCTTGATGGCTCATAGATGCTCAACTCTTCCCGTTCCACTAGCTCTAAGTGTTAGTTCGAGCATTTCAGCACACATATCAAAGCAAATTTTCAATTTTGGAGTCTAGTCGCAATCCTTCTCATTATGCGAATTCCTTGAAAAAAGATCCTCATGATTCTGCAGTTCTCCACATAAATATACGCCACACCAAATCATAAAAAAAAATGAAATTAAAAAAAAATTTTTAATTTGTCGTGATGTAATTTTACCCGTAATGATATGTGAAACACGCTAAAATTGAGTTATATTCGTGGGTCTTACAGCGAAAAGCTCCTTAATATGAGAAAACGAAAAAAAATGGAATTTTTGAATTGTTTTGAAAATTTTATTTTTTCATTAAAATGGAATTTTGTTTTATTTTATTGAATTTCACAGTTGTAGCACCTGGAATACAGTTGAAAGATTCTGAAAAAGACCAAATTCCCCCGAAAATTTCGAAAGAATTGAGCTGTTCGGAGGATTCTTCAATACATATTCCTGGAATTCAGAATCCTGTGGAATTAAAAAATTTTCAAAATCTGCAGCCAATTGAGCTTGTCGGCTTCCATCATTTGGTTTCATTATTCAAAAGCCAGTTTATCAAAAGAAGGCACTGAGAAACATCCCAAAAAGAATGGAGATAGAAGTCGGATGAGGATTACGGTAGATTCATTAAAAGATTTTTCTGATTCTTCCACGGAATGCGATTCATCTCTCAAGAATTTAATAAATCTGCAAAAAATTTTATTTTCGGGATGAAATTCACTTTTTATCCTTCCCATTTTCCTGGTGGCGTATCTTTATGTGGAGCAGCTTATTGAAAAGAGGCGAAAAATAGCTTCTAAGAAACGAAACGAAACTGAATTTCGCACTGAATTTGTCTGGAATCTCAATCGCATTTTTACCGACTTTATTACCAAGATTTCGTTTCAGTTTTTGGACGCGCCACATCGCCGATTCATTTTACCACTTTTGGCAGCTTCTTCTCGCCTACATATTGATGAATGTATACATGTCTTTCTCTGTAGGTTTCTGTAATTTTTGCATTTTTCGAATTTCTCGGTTTCAGGTCTACATCTGTTTGTCGCTCTGTCTTGGTTTAGCCATTGGGCATTTCTTTTTTGCATCAAGAACTCAAACTCAGTTATAATTTTATAAGAGCAATTACAAGTTTTGCTTCTGATTTATTGTCTTAAAAAATTTATTTTCATGAAAGCTTTTATAATAGTATAAATCATTGTTTCATGAGCCCAGAATTACAACACGATGACAATGACGTCATATGCCGATTCAAGTTTGTTACATTGCTCCTGGAATGGATCTAGAACAATGGTCCTTGAAGTCTGTTTAGCTAAGAATGCTTCTGAAACTTCTGAGACCGAGTCCTTCATCGCATCGAGATTAGTGAGTCGTGTCGATTCAGCAATCGATCAGTTTTGATTCGATTTCAATCGATTCAATTCGAATTGGATCCATACTTGAATCGAATCAACAAAAATACTGCAAATGCGCTCTACCAATCAATGCCTTCGGCGGCGGTTTGAAATCGTATTTTTTATCGCTTTCATTCAGATTGCATTTTTTAAAACACCGCCAAAGACATCGTTCGGTAGAGCGCACTTGCATTATTTTTGCTGCTTCGATTTGATTCGATCAGCACGGCAACAATCGAATTATATCGAATCGAATCGAATCGAATCGAATCGATCAATTTCAAAATCGACACGACAGACTAATCGAGATAGGAATATGTTGTACAGAATTACTAGCAGTTTACAGATTCTCTCCTTGAACTGCAAGATTCCTTAAATTGAATATGCGATGGCTACAGGTGGGCTATTGATGCTTATCATTCTGAAATAGGGATAGCACCAGAGAAGGGCGGAATTCCGGATTCCGCCGTTTTTTCATTCCGTCTTCTAGATTCCAGATTCCGTGAAAAAAACGTTTTTCTGTTTTCCGTTTTCCGCATTCCGAGTTCCCAAAATCCAATTCCGCCCTACTCTGGATAGCACCAGAAGTGTCTTAGACTGACTACTACCTCCCTCCCCCCCCCCACAAGATGGACCTTCTTACTGCGAAAAGAAGTACTTCATGAAGCACCATCGCCGAAGATCGTAAGACATCGCTAGCTAGCTGTGATCCGCGCCCACACACGCGAATAACAGATCGACAGATCATTAGTTTAGTGAGAAGATCTGGAAATAAAGAAGAAAAAAGAGCAATGAGAACATGAGCCAAAGAACATTTAGCTGTCTTTCATGTTTCCCGTGCTCTTATCAGGCACTGCCCGTTGTTGTATAGTGGCCAACCCGAATGGCCACTTTTCAGATAGTGGCGGCGGCACGTTTTTTGCATCACTTTCCTTTGCATCACTTTATTTTTTTTACTGTGTATTTCTTGTAGTCAATACGAATATTTCCTTATTGATCGCCAAAAGAATCAGAAGATAAAATGGATATGAATAAAGGACCATTCATGTGGATGTGGTTTCACACTAAACCGCAGGATACTGTCCTGTTCTCCACCTGGAACATAACTGATGCTGGAAGTGAGAGTTGTCCGCGTTCGTAGAGCCATGAAGTTTTCACAATTTGCAGCGATGGTCTGGGCTTGTGTCCTTGTGGCAATTGCTGGAATCATACTGGAATTTATCAAATACAGCAGGAAAATGCTGGAGGCAGCGGAAGCAAAGAATCGAAAATCCAGGTGACATTCGGAAAGACATTCGGAAAAAAGAGAACAATGCTTAATTTCAGCTACATCTCTCGCCTGCTCTCTACTGCACATTTTGGTCAGACTTTCTTATTTTTTGTTCAACTTGGTTTCACTTATTGTCTTATGCTCATTTTTATGACTTTTTCTGTTTGGCTTGGGTTGGCTGTTGTCGTTGGCCTATCCATCGGCTTTTTAATGTTTGGAGGTAAATTTGATGGTTAAATTTGAAGCAATAAAGCAGGAAATAAACATTTTATAGTACAATCGTGCGCTGATAATGATCTCAATCTCATCTAGTACTTTTCTATACGATTTTGTACTATTTCTCAATTCCTATTGTCAGATTACAATTTTCTAGCGGAATTTTCTAGAGCAAAACTTCGAGCTTCAGCTGAGTAGCAATGATGCAAATGATGATGGAAATGTTCTTCCATTTTCGCATTGAAGAGCCAATCCTTTTCCGGGAATGGAAGCCACTGAACAGCACGGCTTACGCGTTTTCATGCGTTGGAATTTTTCTGATTGCTGCTGGTCTGGAGCTTCTGAAGTATGGACGAATGAAGATAGACGCCAAGGGAAAGCTTCCAGAAAAAGTATGCTTTTAAAACTGGTGGGCTCGATTCTCGGATTGGTTAACTAGAGCATGTATCAGGACAATTTTCGTTGAGAAAACTGAAAATTAGCTTCAATATTTTCCTCTGTATTACTGTATTTTCAATGTAGCACTTCTTGCTTTTTTGGTTTTAAAGACGAAATAAGACCGATAGACAAGCGCAACTTTTTTATTGCGTAAGGCGAATGCAAGACGAACTGAAAGACGAACGAAAATGGGACGAAAGACGACTTTTTGTCTTCGTCTTTCGTGGAAGCCTTAGTAAGAATTACAGAACTAGAAATCTTGCTCTTTTTCAGACGGTAGACTGCTGTTGTTCAACGGAAGAAATTGGATTATGGAACATTCCAGAGACGAGACCATTGAATCCAAAACCCACCACTTTAGCTCCGTGAGTCATGACAAAAAAAAAAGGATTTCCGAAAAACTCCTTCTCATTTTCAGCTTCACTCGAGATTCGCTTCTCTCTAGAGCTCACCTGGCGTCCTCAATTCTTTGTTTCATTCAGCATTTCGTTGATTATTCACTTATGCTGGTTTCAATGACTTACAACTGGCCAATCTTCTTGTCACTACTTGCGGGTACACTGGTTTTCCAGGATTTGCATTCCGTTCAAATAGTATAATTCTCAGGGCACGCTGCGGGATATTTCTTCCTGGGACCACTGATGACAGTGGAAGAAAGTGAAGCTGCTGGAAGCTGCTGCTCTTAATTATGTATGTCTCATAAAATTCGGCTTGATTTTGGGATTACAGCTTAATAAAGTCTTATTTTTTTGAAAACCTGACTTTATAATATTTTTTGAATGGAATTTTCTGAAGTTTTCGATATAAACTTTCGTGTTCTTCTTTCCTGCTTTTTCTCATTAAACGAATCTTTTTTTTTTTAATTTTTTTCAATAAATAAGTATATTTAACATTTTTTAATAGATTTTTTCAAAAATAAATACCACATTTTCCTATAGTCGTGCGATAAAATGGTGTCTTACAAGACAAAAATCGAAAAAAAATGAGATCATTAATACCAAATGAATCCACTCGAGACGGAGAACTACGTTTTTAGAAATGCGCCTTTAAAATACCGTAAATTCGGCACTCCATTTTCTGTTCCACTGATCCCTGGTGCAGAGAGAAACTTTAACTGGCTCAATTCCTTTATTTAAATTTTAAAATATTATTCTTAAATATTAAATATTGTTAGGCGATAAGGAATTGGGGGGAAGTCAATAGTTTTTAGTCATTTTGGAGCTTTTTTCTTAATTTTTTTTTCTGAAAATGTTTGTTGCTATTGTTAAAATATTTGTAAGTTGTTTTTTCATGTGTGACGCTTACTCTTGGCACGAAAACTACGATTCCACTTTTTTTCACGCGTGGCGCGCTTCAACGATGAGCAATTTTTGCAATGTTTTTTTTTGGATTTTTTTTCGCTTATTAGTTAATAATAACTTAGTTAGTCATAGATATAGGACCGCAGCTGATGCACTTCTCGACTTGAAGTAAGACTAAGCCTAAGCATAAGCCTAAGCCTAAGCCTAAGCATAAGCCTAAGCCTAAGCCTAAGCCTAAGTGTGGCCTCAAAGAAAATTTATGGGATGATCATTACTTTGAGGCGCTGTGGCATTTCAAATATCATGACGAACCGAAATTTTACGAGTTATGGGCCGGAATCGCCAAGAAATATCCAATCACCTAGTCATTTTCTTTTTTGTGCGTATTTTTGTTGTCTGCCAATAAAATTGTTCCAAAATAGTGTTATTCGAGTATATTTAATAACATTTTCAGAAAAAAAATCAAGAAAAAAGCTCCAAAAATGACTAAAAACCATTGACCCCCCCCCAACTACCTTAGCGCCTTTTATTTATATATTTCTTAACATTCAAAAAAAAATAAAATCATTAATCCAAGCAAAGTTTATTTTCGAAACTCTACTCCAATTTTTTGAACTGTTTTCTTCAATTTTCAGTGTTCCAAACAGATGTTCACTATGCTTCTCTTCTTTTCATATACATTTATTCTTTAAACAAGTAATTTTTCAGATGTCATTTTGAAATCTGATAAAAATGGATAATTCTTTACTCTGAATCCGATTTTTGAACATCCAAATTCCTATCGTCAGTGGTTGATTCGTAGCTGTCCAAAAAAGGTAAGCTTATAAACCTGCAACGCACTGTAATGCTTTCTGTTTCTTCTTTTGCTTCCCCGGCTTCACTACATACATATCATGTCTTTTCTCTATATGTTGAAAAAATAAATAATTTTAGTTATAAATATGGTGCATCACACTACAGTGTCATGTCAAGCATCGCAAAATCCACAAAGCAACCCATAAAAAGAATGCGATTACCAAGGCAATCAATGTAGGTAAGAGTACAAAAACACAGAAAATCAGGGAAGATTGTATAAGTATATATTCACATTGTACAGATTCCGGCTTATATAGAAGACCACTGAGCAAGAACACACCAATAATGCCACTGAAATTTGAAAAATTACAACGAAAACGGATGCCAATCGTAAGCTTACAGAAACAAATAACCGCAGAGGGTGAAAGAAAGATAGTCTGCAATTCTCAACTCAAGTTTCGCCTTCTGTGATTCGTGTTCCATAGCTGTAACTGGCTTGTACTCTTCCTCCTGTCCGATATTACTCAAGAGGAACCAATAAAGATCGACATGGAGTAGCAATGAGAGTCCTCTGTCAAAGATGATATAAGTGCCGACGAAAAGAAGCCATGCTGGAAGACGAGGCTCCGTGGTGCAGCTATTGATGTTGAAGGAGCCAGTGACGATGAAGAAGACAGCTATTGGAATCATGAAAACCAAGGAGATTCCAGTGATGATGGCTTCAATAGTCCAAAATCACGGCAAGTTTTTCAGGACTTTGAGTGTATAATTTTACTTTTGTGTTGGGAAGGCACGTGACCTTCCACGTTGGCAATAACACGTGACAACGACGTGGCACGAGAACTATATAAGTAGTTGCATGATATTATTAGTTCGGGTTTTCCAACGTATATTTCTACTAATAAACTATTATCTTCTCACCGCAACGACACAACATATTGGCGATCAGGGTAGTAAGTCCTCATTAAAATGGCAAAAAATGAAAAATCCGCGCAACTAGGTGTGACTGATGCGTTAAATGCGATTATGCTGCAATTGCAAGCGCAGACTGAGCTGTCCCGGCAGCTTATGGAGGATAATCGCGAATTGCGCGAGGCTCGTGCAGAGCCGCCTAGGATGAGCGCAGGCGGAACAAGATCAAGTAACAACGCGAGGCTCATGGGTGATTTGGGTAAAAGAATACCCAAATACCAATTCAGTATTGCGGAGCCGGGAAGTTTTAAAAAATGGATCGCCAGACACGAGCTGGTCTTCACGGAAGACGGAGCAGAATTGTCTGAGCGAGAACGGACCCGGCTTCTGCTGAGCTGTTTGGAGGAATCCACTTTCCATCGATATGTGGATTCGCAAAGAGACCTCGACGATGTTTACGAGGTCAAGTTCGCGGATACAGTCGCGGTGCTTACTAAAGTTTTCGGTTCGCGGCGTAGTCTAATGATGCGGAGACAAAATTGTCTGCAAATTAGTCGTAGTTCGGGGGAATTCGCAGATCCGCTGCAGTACACTAACTTCGTGGGTGAAGCAGTTTTAGAGGCGCAGCTCGCGAAGATGACCACAGATGACTGGTCAGTATTCATTTTCTTACGTGGTATGGACGCGACGGGGGATGAAACAGCAAAAGCATACTTAATGCAATATGTGGAGAAGTGTGAAAAATCAAATGAGAAAATCACGCTCTCCGATATCCACGACGAGTGGATACGTTTCATCCAAATGAGGCAACAAGTAAAGGTAGTCTCAGCGTCTAGTAAGCATCCACCACCTGTTGACGTACAGAAATTGGATTTTAAGAAATCCAATGGTAAGAAAAGGGCCCCCAAGAGCAGCGAAAGCGATGGTGAGAAGAAGCACGGGAAAAAGTCTGGGACTTGTTTCAAGTGCGGGAAAACGGGTCATTACGCGCGAAATTGTCAGTCGAGTACAGGAAAGTCGCGTAATGATAAGGACAAGAGACGCGTGGATACTGTCGGAGTTACTGCAATAACCGACAGTAAGCGCAGTTTGCCTGTTGAAGTCGAGGGGAAAACGGTGATGTTTCAATTGGATACTGGGAGTCAGATAACTCTCATCAACTCAGGGAGTTGGAAAGCAATTGGAAGGCCACATCTAGAAGCCGTTTCTCACAGGATCTCATGCGCAAATGGGACTCCAATGACTGTCAAGGGTAGATGTCGGGTTTCGTTCAAATTGAAAGGTGAAAGGTACACTGAGTATGTTTATGTCCGGGAAAGAGGCACGAACCTGATAGGGATGAGTTGGCTTTGCCATTCACCAGATATGCGAAAAGCATTGGAAATTATGGTCAACGAGATGTCCATCAAGGAAGATGAAGTCAGGAAAATTGGGCCGATTACCGATAAAGACATACGGCGGGATTCGGAAAGGGACACGGAAATAGCCACCGTGATGCGATTGGTTAAAACCGACTCGTGGAAGCCAAATCCGTCTTCAATGCTTGAAAAATATTGGACCCGTCACAAGGACAGACTGAAAATTATCAGCGGATGTCTACTCGTTGATGAAAGAGTTGTAGTGCCGAAGAGCCTACAAGGTGCTGTTTTGAAGCAGCTTCATGAAGGACACCCGGGTGTGGTCCGAATGAAGCAAAAAGCGCGTGCATTTGTGTTTTGGAAAAGTCTAGATGGAGATGGGCTGTTTACTTATCGAAACACTCCACACTCTGCTCTGAATGGTTCCACACCATCAGAATGTCACTTCTGTCGTAAAATGCTAACGACGATGTCGCTGCCTTTGCCACGCGTAAATCTAGGTAACCGCGTTAAATTTTCTAAGTATCAGCAGAGTGTGAAACGCCAGTACGATTCTAGAAGCGCGGCGCGCGACAAATCATATGAAGTGGGACAACAGGTGTACGCAAAGGTACAGCACGGGAACAAATGGCAGTGGGAACATGGGGTTGTCAGAAGAAGAATTGGTAAGGTTCTTTATGACATCCAAATAGGGACACGTTTTCAACGGAGACACGTTAATCAACTCCGTCAGCGTCATGGTGAGCGTAGTCGTGAAGAAATTTTCACAGACACAATGTATCCTCTATTTTTTGATTCCAAACCGTCAGTTCCACAAAGGGGGGCCGGGGGAGATGCTAATCGTTGCAAGATTGCAGATTTGGCTCGTGTTAGTTCAGATAGTAGCATTGGTCGACGTCCTGGAAGCAACCAGCCCTCACCAGTCAGTGCTTCTCAGGGAATGCGCGATGTCTTTAATCCAGAAACTGCTGACGTGAATAGAAATCCGATGTTAAAAAGAGGGAAGATGTTCCAGGGAAATTCGGACAACAATGCATCAGAGCCACGAACTACTACAGAAGCACAGCCAATGGTCCACCCGAAGCCACGGGATGGTTTACGCGTTCAACCTAGCACCCTCCTAAGCCATTCTCCGAGACGAAGCCACAGATTTCGACGAGCTCCAATCCGATATGATCCGTGTGCCTCCACCGATCAAGGAGCGTTGCGAGGATCGGGTAACCACTCTACCGATCAAGCCGCCACTCGCACCAGAAGACCCTCCACTTCTGGAAACCGTCAATCTGCCTCTTGCCAAGGTCAACGTGGATCTTCGTCGAGGGGGGGGAGGTGTTGGGAAGGCACGTGACCTTCCACGTTGGCAATAACACGTGACAACGACGTGGCACGAGAACTATATAAGTAGTTGCATGATATTATTAGTTCGGGTTTTCCAACGTATATTTCTACTAATAAACTATTATCTTCTCACCGCAACGACACAACATTTTGGTTAAAAAAAATCGCCGCGAATGCAGAATATTTGTTCTATTATCAAGATTGCTACTTACTTACTTAGTTATTCAGTCAGAAATTAATTTTGAAATTGGAGTTAAACCAGGTAAATTTAAAATGCAGCTGAAATTATTAACTAAAAAAAGAAAAATTAACTAAAACGAAATGTGGAAATTTCGTTAAAATTTACTTGTGAATATAATGTTTAATTCTTTAATCATTAAACAATATTTTAAAATTTTAAAAACAATTTTAAAACTTTATTTTTGTAATGAGTTAATATAATATTACTTACGAAGTGGTGGATTAGTCTTCGCCGATTTGAAATCCAATGATTCGATGTCACATGTCGAATTCATTATGCCTAACTAATAACTTTGGAACAGTGCTAATATGAACAGTTGTTTAATTTTGTAGGGCGATCGCATTACTTTTATATTTCGCATAGCACTGAACATTGCTTTATCAATCGGAAAATTGTGTGTTTTGCAGGAAATGACGCCTCACCACTGAAAGTTCGGGTCAATGTTTCGAAAGATGTTTTGTAAAAAAATCCAGATTTTCCAAGTATTCAGGCGAGATGTCACGCGACGTCCTTTTATCATGTTGACTCACTCAGTAACTGCATAAAATTGACAAATAAAAGTTGACTATAGTTAGAAATAGCGAATTGATATCAAAAACGATGAGAAATTGTGAGAAATTGTACGGTAAGAAGAATAGGAACTTTAAGATATGAAAAATTAAAGAAACGCACGCGGTGCGTACCTCCAATTATGTGTAATTTAGGTTCTGTCATTGTCTTATTAAGCTCGTGGCTTCTAATTACAGCAATTTTCAGTTGCCTCAATGTACAAGTGCTAAATTTCTTTATGTAAAAAACTCGCTGCCGAATGGCATAGTAAACCATCTGATAATATGTATATAATAGAAATCCAATTCCAGTTGCCTTTCATCTAAAATCTAGTTTTTTTTTGGTTGTTGCAAATTTGCTACGTGTCACTTGTTTTTTTTTACCCGCGTTTTTCTCTGTGCCTTTCTTTGATCTTATTTTATCGTTCTGGTTAGAATATACCGAATCGTTGAGTTATACTAGCATAATACCGTTTTTGCTAATATTAATACTGTTGCGACCTAAATTAGACCACACTAAACCAAACTTGTGACATAAATAATGTAGTGCTATTATCGCCGTAAAAAAGTTCCGACATTTTTTCGAGCCCGCGAAAATCGGGATTTGAATTTAGAGGCTCCTTATTTTTTTTTCTGAATTTTCAGAATTAAACTGGATTAAAAGAACGAATTTGTATTAATCGTGAATTTTTTTACACGTTTCTTCGAATGTTTAAATATATCAATTTGCGTCATTTATTTTTTTTTTTTCGTTTCTTCTGATAAAAATATATCGCGCATAGCAAATGCGCTGATGAAATGGGCGGAGCCTCTAAATTCAAATCCCGATTTTCGCGGGCTCGAAAAAATGTCGGAACTTTTTTACGGCGATAATAAAATACCTTCTTTATTATTAATTTTTTCCGAGTCAATGAAACAGAAAAACATATTTATTCTCTGGGATCGAAGAGAAAGACTCTCAAGTTGTTGTGACGCTACTGAGACTAATCGTAAAGTACTTTTTCAATACATTCAAAGTTTAATAATTAATTGCATTCACTGAAAGGATTTGCTCGCGCATCTACTACGTCTCACAAGAAGGACAAGATTGCTCCCGATAACGAAATCGAATAAGTATCCTTAATTCGTTAACTAATAATTGTTTTGTTGTTTCTATTTTACCGCTTTTTTGTTTTTTTTTTCAAAAGCTGTTTTGTTGATTAATAAATTCAGTTGACTAGGAAGCAGAGTGAAAATTTGCCGATGTTGAATGCCCAAAAATTCTCTGAACAGGAGGTATGTAGTCAGGCAGTCAAAAAAAGTTTCAGCTCCTAATTTTTTAGTAAGTCGATTTGGATTGGAAGAAAAAATAATAATCAAGCAAAAATAAAAAAAGCTGGTTTTTATACCCATTTTCGGCCACCAGAATAACAATACCAAAAACAGTCTATACTTTTGACGATACCGATCTTTGATCTATCTGCTCTGGATCAAGTGCCGAACATCGGATCTGTTTGCAATTTTTTTATATGTAGGTTTTCTTAAACGTCTGATCAAACTGCATCAGCCGGTTTTTTTTCATTTCGCCTAGAAAACACAGAACAACCAAAATCGAGGGGTCGCTATACTTTTGTGAGAACTCTAGTTGTCATAGACATGTCCGCTCCGGGCTCACCACGATTGTTTCAGATTCTGGGTTTCCCATCAGATTGTGGATAGACTCTGTGATAAACTAGGAAGGTGGGGTGGCGTCCGCGTTGTCCGGAGAAGAGAACGACAAATATGGGTGATGAAACCCATATTTGCTTGTGAGCAAAATTGTGAGCAAGGGAAAAGTTTAAAAAAAATGTAAAATAAGAAGAGGGAGAAATTCAAATATGAATACATTTGTTTATTTCTTTCTTAGTTGCAGTAGAAGCCAACGAAATATGATCTTCATTTTCGTAGTTAAAACGTTTCTGAAAGAACACTACGGATTACATAGGAAGCATCAGATATTAAACAAAAAACGTAAGAAATCAACATTTTGCGCTATTTTACCTTTTTCTGGGCGTTCTGCTCATGCCCACGCGCTCCGCTGCGCTAAATCGTGTGAGTACTAAGCGCTTAAAAGTGCACACTTTAACGTTTTTAATTATCTATATATTGTTTGAGAAGGTTACAGAACCGAATAGGTTCAAAAAATTCCCTATTTGCTAATATTGTTTTATATTTTTCATGCGATTCTCGGGTATTTGTAAAGAAATGCGGGCGACATCGTCAAACACAGAAACATCATGAAACGCTTCAGAGTTCTCTGCGGTAAGCCCAATGAGAAGTACACAACATGATAAAGTTAACAGATTGTGTGAAGAATTGTACCGTTTTCAAACACTTTGTGTTCTCTAGTCTTCATGACTTTTTTGTTTACAGTTGCCCGAGATAAGAGAATACATGAATAAGATGAAAACGAAAAATTTTGTTATAAAACCAGCAAAACTGCAACCAACAAATGGGCGTTTTGTTAATAGTTTTAAGATAAGATGATCGAACCCATTAGGTCTCATTGAACCCGTCAATTCTCCTTGAACCGTTTATTCTTAAGGAATCCGTCTAATTAAATAGAGTCAGATGTTATATTATGTTAAGGCTTTATAAAAATAGTGGTGAACATTGGTAAAATTATGAAACCAAAAAATCACGTTAAACATCTCAGTTTTAATTTTTTTTGAGCAAAAAAAATGTATTTAAAATTATAAGTAATTGTTGTTCAGAGACACGTCAAAAACGGAATCCAACCTGTGACGGGTTACACGAAAAGGGGTTACATGAAGGCGGGAAATTTAAAAAAAAAACGGGACTCGCGCAATTGCGCTCCACCAATTGCGCTCGAGTCCTGTTTTTTTTAAATTTCCCGCCTTCATGTAACCCCTTTTCGTGTAACCCGTCACAGGTTGTATCCCGTTTTTGACGTGTCTCGTTGTTCACAAGGAATACACAAAGAAAACTTTTCAAGGCGCAATTATTTGCTAGCTCGCAATATCCTTCTACGAAAAGTATTGCAAGTCTACGCAATGCAACATTAATTTTCATTTCTTTCATTTAATTACGACAAAGGAAACGAGAAATTGTAATTACGTTCTAACCCCTTGAAATTTCCTTGTTTTTTGTGTGTTTGTTGATCGTGCTTCTTGAAAAATAGGAAATTGCTTGAGAAATAAACGTTAGAATTAGCATCGCTGCGTTAATCTAATCCGAAATTCGAAATTTTCATTATGCCTTTAACCACCCTATGCACCTTTCGAAAGCAGGGCGCTGTTTTTCGATATTGCTTTTTCATTTCTTCATCGTGCGCTTTTCCTTTTCGTAGAATCTTCATTGCTTCCAGAACAAGAAAGCACTCGTGTGGCACAACCTTGTCTCGGAGAAAGTTCTCAAAATTCGGTTGCTCCGATGATTTTCTTTTCGGCGCAGCCCGTCTCGTAATTTCTAGAATTTTTGCGAACAACAACATTTTTTGTGAATTTTTCTTACTAAAAATAGGAAATATTTTCTTTCTTAAGAGGAACATGAAACCGCTACGCTTTTTTGAGATTAAAACGTATCAGTTTTTGGTCTAATTCGCGAGAACTCAACGTTTCTTCTCGTTTTTAGTGATTATTTTCATTGATTTTTATTAAAAATTAAATTAATTAAGGCTCCTTTCGTACAATTTTTAATTTTAAACACGTCGAATGTTCAAAAAGCATGAAAATGTAGGAATTACGAACGATTTTTGGTATAAATTATCTCTGAAGTTGTAGAAGGTAATTTTTTATAGTATTTAATTTGTTGAAAATTATTTTTTAACACATTGTGAATAACAATTTTTTTAATCTTATAAAACAAGAATTTTTTGTCCACTGAGAACGTTTTGGCGACTCCGCTTAGCACGTGTGTGAGTGTTTGGTCAGATTATGCAAGCGCGCTCCGCCTGAGGGGGCGTCACTATATTTTCTGCGTCTTTGGTTCGCTGTTACCAATTGAAGGCGACGAATTGTTTCACATAATTCCATTTTCCCGATTCTCAAATAACAATTTTTTACTCGGTTTTTAGCAGAAGAACATGTTGCGTACTGTTGGAAATATATCGAAATCGATGCTAAAGACGCAACGAAGATATTTGAATCTGCAAGAATTCCAAAGCAAAGAAATCCTCGGAAGACACGGGTGTACCGTACAAAAATTTGTTGTTGCATCGAATAGAAAAGATGCTGAGGAGCATTGGCCAGCATTTGGTGAGTATAATTTTAAAAAACAAATTGAAGTTTCCAATATAGGAGATCATGATTTCGTGGTAAAAGCTCAAATTCTTGCTGGAGGTCGTGGTAAGGGAAAGTTCATCAATGGGACGAAGGGAATCGGTGGTGTCTACATCACCAATAAGTAATGAGTTATTTTTTTGTATTGTATTTTCATGTATTTTCTTCAGGAAAAATGAAGCTCTGGATGCAATCGAAGAAATGATTGGAAAGCGGCTTGTTACAAAGCAAACTACCGAAGATGGAGTTCGCGTCGACAAAGTGATGGTTGCTGAAGGAGTAGACATTAAAAGAGAGACATATCTTGCCGTTCTTATGGATCGTGAATCGAATGGTCCTGTTGTTGTTGCCTCTCCAGATGGTGGAATGGATATTGAGAAAGTTGCTGAAAAATCTCCAGATAGAATTTTCAAGGTTTGGTTTTCATTTTTATCCAGTATGATTTTTTTTCTTGCAGACCCCAATTGACATTCAAATGGGGATGACCGAAGCACAAGCTCTTAAAATCGCAAAGGAACTACAGTTTGAGGGAAAACTTTTAGGCATCGCCGCGTCCGAGGTCAAACGGCTCTATGAGTTGTTCGTCGCGGTTGATGCGACACAAGTAGAAATCAATCCATTAGTTGAAACTTCTGATGGAAGAGTTTTCTGTGTCGATGCAAAAATGAATTTCGATGACAGTGCTGCTTACAGACAGAAAGAAATATTCGCATACGAAACCTTCGAAGAGCTTGTATAACTAATTATCAGTTTTTGGATTCCCTTTTTATAATTTCAGGATCCTCGTGAGGTTGATGCTAATAATTACAACTTAAACTATATCGGAATGGATGGAAATATTGCTTGCTTAGGTAAGAAAAAAACGGTTAAAACCTATGATATTCAATCAGTTATTCTCTTACTGATCCCATAAGATTCATATATTCCTCACCTTTTGATCAATGTTATTTTCAGTAAACGGGGCAGGGCTTGCTATGGCCACGATGGATTTGATCAAATTGCACGGAGGAGAACCAGCTAACTTTCTCGACGTCGGTGGGTCAGTTACGGAAGATGCCGTTTTCAATGCTGTCAGAATTATCACATCCGATCCCGGTGTCAAGTGTGTTCTTATCAACATTTTCGGTGGAATCGTGAACTGCGTTACCATTGCTAACGGAGTGGTCAATGCTGTGAAGAAAATTGGACTCAAGGTTCCCTTGGTTGTCCGTTTGGAAGGAACTAATGTTGATGAAGCCAAGCACATCATGACGAAGTCAGGACTCCAAATACTTACTGCCAATAACCTCGATGAAGCTGCCGTTAAAGCAGTAAATTCTATTCCAAAAGAGTAAATGTTTTATGTTTAGATTTACTATCCTTCCTTTGATTGTTTGGCATGTTCCATCTCTTTTAAACCCGGGTGATCGCCTTCATTCTGGCATTATTTCGTAGTTGTTGATTATAATGCGTCTAGTATTACTTTTTATAAAAGTCTAAAATTATTTTACGTTTGTTTTTCCATATTCCCAAAAGTTTAACGTAGTTTTCATGCTGCCAACTTCTAGAATACAATCATAATTTAAATGGAGGCGCCTGAAAGGCCGTTAACCAGAAAATTTGAGTTAGGTTACCATTGTCTGACACTCGGCTGTTTTCGCTAGATTATTTGCAAGGGTCACGCAGGTAATACGCGAAGCATCGCTTGTAATGCGTAAACACTACGAAGGTGTGGCGTTTCTGTAATACACATGTGATATTATTTATATATTCGCGTGAGGTTTATTCGAAACTTGGGGATAATAGCCAAGACAGTCCGGAAATTTTCTTTCTATTTCTTTTTTTTTTGAAATTTGTTTCACGATTTTTCAACGGAAAAAAACATGAATGGGGTATGCAATATTTGGCGGTTTCAGAATGGTGTAAGGGATTCGATTTGAGGGAAAAACTTAATCTCTGACAACTGTAGTCTACTCATGTCTTTTTCCATTATGCATTTACTTAAAAGAGAAATATGAAAAGAATAAAATAGTACAAGGCTAGAGATAGGGATCTTTGACCTTACCATTTGCATCGTGACCTACTCTTATCGCATAAAATTTGTTTACTTATCAATACTGAAACAAATATTTGTGCTCATGACTGAAATCACCATGCATGTATTGCAAAACTGATGAAATGTATTATTTTTAGAAAATAAAATAACTTTATTGAAGACATAAGCGCGCATTCAGTATTTATTCGGAGTAATACCCATGGAAGTGTAGCTCTATAGAGCTTCTTATAGAGCTCGACTAAACCACCGTAAAAACTGGATTAGATTTGCCCTTTATTTGTGTTGCCCTAAGACAAAGGCTTCGAAAAATCGCAGCGTGCACCGCCTATGGATATATATCCTCAATGAATTTTTGACGCTTGGAGAGATCACTAGATCACTTTCAGTGTGTCCTTACCGGTACGATTCGGTTAATTTACCGGTAATTTTACCGGTAAATTAACCGCGAAAGTACCGGTACTTTACCGGTAAAAATTTACCGGTAAGGTACCGGTACTTTACCGGTAAAAGTACCGGTACTTTACCGGTAAAGTACCGGTACTTTCGCGGTAATTTTTTACCGGTACTTGGTATAATAACTGTATTTCCCCCCACAAACCTCGGTAGTACCCCCCACTAGAATGAACCGGAATCGCCCCCCCTTTTTTATTTTATTCATCCAAAAATCACGTGTAATCAATCTTCTTTTCAACATTTTCAATTCATTTTCAATTCATTTCATTTCAACATTTCAACATTCAACATTCAACATTCAACATTCAACTTTTCAATCGTTCAACAGAATTCTTGAAGAACTTAAGTCCAAGAGAAAGAGATTTTGAATAAAGGATGAAAGACACTGTTGTTTAGGTGAGATCACGAGGGGTCCTAAAAGGATAGGACGGGGGGGGGGGTGATTCTGGAATCGTGGGGGGTGATTCTGGAATCGTGGGGGGCGATTCTGGAATCGTGGGGGACGATTCTGGAATCGTGGGGGACGATTCTGGAATGGTGGGGGGGCGATTCTGGAATGGTGGGGGGCGATTCTGGAATGGTGGGGGGGGGGCAATTCTGGAATGGTGGGGGGCGATTCTGGAATGGTGGGGGGCGATTCTGGAATGGTGGGGGCGATTCTGGAATGGTGGGGGGGGGCAATTCTGGAATGGTGGGGGGCGATTCTGGAATGGTGGGGGGCGATTCTGGAATGGTGGGGGCGATTCTGGAATGGTGGGGGGCGATTCTGGAATGGTGGGGGGCGATTCTGGAATGGTGGGGGGCGATTCTGGAATGGTGGGGGGCGATTCTGGTTCATTCCAGTGGGGGAGAACAAAGATATAATGGGGGGGTGATTCTGAAAGATTACCTCTTTTCCGGAATCGCCCCCCACATTAAGAGGTGGGGGGCGATTCGGATATTCATACATCACAGAATAGTCCCCCACACACAATCACCCCCCCACATCCCAAATTAATCGAAAACATAACTGTTGGGGGGCGATTCCGGTTATGGGGGGGCGATAGAGGTGTGGGGGGCGATTCTGTAAAATTACCCGGTACTTCACCGGTAGAATTTTTTTATTTTTATTAGAAAACGTTATTAATCTGCTGAATTTACCGAAATCTTTTCTGTTAATTTTAATATTACTATTCCAAAACAGCTGTGTTTGCGAATTAACCAAATTCATTATAAACTAAACAATAACAAGAGTTGCATGAGTCAATATGAACAGTAATCAAGAAATTATTCTGATTGCTCTTCTTCGTCGCTACATGGTAGTGAATAATCCAACATTTCATCGGTCGGTTCATCTGTGGCATCACTGACATTGTCACTTTGATCTTCATCGGAGTGTTCATCTTTATCTAGACTTTCTTCTCTTCTAAAATACGAAAGATTTGTACTAAAAATGAAAAAAGATAAAATTACCGAAGACGACTGATCTCAGAAACGAGAAGAATACTGTTCAAAGTCTCAATAGATGCTCTGTTTCTCTTTTTTTGCCTGATGAAGTCTGAGCATCGGCTGAAAATATGATCGATTTTCAATGTTATAGCTGTATATTTACCTGAACAATCTCTCTGAAATAGCCGCAGATGCCGGTGTTGACAGTAGCTTTCCAGCAATTCTGCTGAGTCTCGGAAAATTGTTTTGTTGGCTTTTCCAGAAGTCCAGCGGTTCCATATTTTTCGGACGATTAGAACTTAGGAAAGCTTTATATTGGAGAAGTTCGGTCTGTGAAAACTATGGATTAATATAATTTTTTGAATAACGTACCGAAATATCGGTCGATCCATTGCTTGATGACGAAGAACAATTTAAAAAGCTATCCAAATCCATATCAGATGTCGTCGGAACAGCTATGCTTGGAGATTCCTTGGAGATTTTGTCTGTAAATCAAAAAAAGTTCGAATGAAAATAAGAAAATGACGAAAAAACAAAAAAAAAACAAGAAAATTCTAAAAACTAGCAAGAATTTTGAGATGACCTAAAAAAAACTAGGTCGTGTAATCCTCGTGGACTTAAAATTTTTACCGGTACTTTACCGGTAAAGTACCGGTAATTTTACCGGTAAAGTACCGGTACTTTCGCGGTAATTTCAAAAAGTACCGGTACAGTACCGGTATTTTTTCAGTAAAATTTACCGGTAAAGTACCGGTAAAAATAGCGAAACGAGCCTTTACCGGAAATGTTTATCGGTAAGGACACACTGATCACTTTGAGGAACTTAACATAAAGCCATCTAAAGGAGTTTGAATAAGGATTTTATAGAGAAGAACGACGATGCAATCCACTATTTTAAAGAAAGCGATGAGATGCCAGGGGTTTATAGCTGTTGAAAATGAGAAGCGAAGAAATGTGCAATTATTTAAATTTTTGGAAATCCGTTTGGCGCACCGCTGCGACAGGCACGCAGATCTATAGCAAGAGTTAACTCATTGCATAAGTAAGGGTATTTGATGAGTCAAATAAGTTAAATTTCAGTAAGCCTGAAATAGTTATAGACACCAGTCGTGACAAGGAGACAAAGCCTTACAGATAGAAGGAAAATCAATATTAATTATATCCATTAAACAAAAAGAAGTTATTCGTACATATTTCCACCGTCAGAATTTCTTCCATTCGATCGCTAGTATTTATCTTGCTTTCAATGAGCATTCACAGTGCCAACTGAAATAATGAGAAGCGATAAGTAAACGAATAAAAAATAAATTATCTACAAAACCTGTTGGTGAGGCACGCAAATTAATACAAAATTTCATTTAAGATAGCATATTATCTACTCATTACTAAGCGAATAGTTCTTTCTGTCTGTTTGTTTCGTGTCTCACTGTCTGGCCAGGACGTCAAAATTTCGCGGATATAGCAACCTGGATGTCCGTGGGTCACATGTAAAAAATCAGCTTCATAAATAACTGCCAAAACTTTAACAGACATCAGTGTAACGTTCGCGGCTTCCACTTACTAGTAAAATACAGAGAAGGGCGGAATTCCGGATTCCGCATTCCAGATTCCGTGAAAAAAAATTTTTCCGCTTTCCGGATTCCGAGTTCCCAAAATCCAATTCCGCCCTACTCTGGTAAAATACCATCGCGACAAACAGTCACCTAGGACACCCACCACTTCACCCAGAACAGACAGGATGCTATTAAAAACTGGATAAACAGAGAGTTGTACTTAAAACCATGCTTTTTATTAAATGGATGAGTGAATATAATCCCTAACGGATATAATCCCTAATGGGCATCCAGTCCAGAACATGCACACCAACGGGGACACATTGTGGTTTTCAAAACAAAAAATAAAGTGGCAACATACTAACATAATAACTAGTCCCTCTATTAGTATTGCCTTAAAAATGGGGGTTGAATAATTGAAAATTTTCGGATTAATGCTGAAAAATTAGAAAATTAACAGAAGATCGCCTATAAAACGCATCTTACTTACTTAGTTACTCGTTTAAGCGCGGATCATAGCGCTCGATTTGCTCGCTAAGATAAACCATTCTTTTAAATTTGAACAGATCTGTGCGATCAAATTTTTAATTTTTTTTCCGAATTGGAACACTTTGACTGATATTTTACCAAGGGATGTTAACTATCAGGGATATAATGTCTTTTGGAGACATTTCAAACCAATCAGATAGCTTCTAAATAGTCGTGTGGCGTGGTCTGGGCTACGTATGTGACATAGCTCGAGTTCTTGGTTGAAAAGCTGAAATGACGAAAACGACAAGGGTGACGTCATCTGTTCCAAAAGCATGACAGCCTTCAAAAATAGACTGTCATGCAACCGCATTCTTATGTACATAATCGCCATTTTCACAAAAAATAGACAGATGCGTAGTAATCCTTTGATGCATGTCGTTATACATAGCTGGCGACGCAAGCGTCCTTCCTGGCCTCATTTTCCCGCAACGCGTCTGAGTCTCTCACATCCCAAATGAAACTTATCTTCGTTTCTTCTCACTGCCTGTTTTCTCCGTTTTCAATTTAGTCCTTTTTCCCAGTCGACCTAGTGTTGATCGATTATTGGTATATGTCGTTTTTTTTTCTCCATTCAGTCTGTTCTCTGGATGAAAAGGCAGATGTAAAAGCGTTTTTGTTATCAGTTGACACGTCATAGAATATTCTTCATTCTTTTATTCCCTTCACTTCTCATTTTTTTCATCTAAAAAACCTTTTGTGTCCTTAACGCCTTTTTTTATTACATTCTCACGCGTTTCGTAACATCTTCAAACTATTACTTTCCAATAATTTTAGCTAGCAAAATGGCCGACTTGTTTAATAAGCACTTGAAAAAGGCAACAAACCGTACAAAAGAAAAGGTAAGTATTAGCATTTCCTTTGGTATCTCTGTCAGAACCTCATAAAAATTGCAGCTATTGGAAGGTATAGGAAAGGCGAAGGCAACACAAGATGAGGTGTTCGATCAACATGCAGCAAATTTGGTGAAGCAAAGCAAATCGTGCGAAAAATTACACAAGGACGTTAAGGTTTGAATATCAATTAACTAATACTTACATTCTAACCGAAAGCCAAGAACTCTGCGTTCAAAAGGAGAAAAACGCAAGAAAAGAGACGTCAAAAGTAGAATTCGGAGCATCCGAATGAATTGTTTGAAATAAATATTTATAGGTCCTTTAGATTTGCAGCATGCAGTAGTCGAAAAAACCGCCCACAAAAAAGTTCAAAAATTCGAATCATCCGCCTTTTTTTGTTTTTTTTTCTGTCTTTTCTACCGGTTATCGCGAGGTTTTCGCTATTATTGTTAGTTTGAATGTATGTAATAAATAACAAAAATATGAGCACCACCAGAAAATCCGCATAAACTCAAGGTAAATACTTTTTAGAATGCGTTTAAAGAGGGATAGATCACGATAGATATCATTTTTAACTTTATATATTAGTTATTTTTACATGGCTTTATAGAATGCATGGTTTTACAGACTTACGCATCTGCTTTGAAAACCCTTCTTTCCGCTGAAAAACAACTTCGTGACACAATTCGGGAAGCTTATGAACCGTTATGGCCAGATCGGGAGCACCTTACCGCCATTTTTGATGTAAATTTCTACTTCTATCTTTGTTAATCTATAAAATTGCTAATATTTCAGAACTTAGACATTCAAACCGATGAGCTCGAGAAGACAGTGTGCGAAGATCTGCCGCAAACTGTGACGCAGTATGTCAACCAGTTTCCAGATCTCAAAAAGAAGGTTGGTATTTATATTTTTAAAAAAATACCATTGAATTTCGAAAGTTTTCAGATAGAAAAACGTGGGCGGAAACTTGTTGACTATGACAGTGCAAAGAACACATTCAACAGTGTGAAATTATCCAGTAAGAAGGTTAGTTTTATTACAATCAAGCTAAAATTGTTAATATTAATACAATAATCATTTGTTTAGGACAATGACCCAAAACTTGCCAAGGCCACCTCTGAGCTTCAGGCCGCTGAACAATTGTATACCGAAATAAACAATGAGTTGTTAGAGGTAAAATTCTATTTCTGGAAATAAGCAAAATGTATGAAACTTTAGATCTTGCCAGCTGTCTACGATAGTCGTATTACTTTCTTCGTCGACACACTTCAGACTCTTTTCAATGGTAACAGTGTTTACCAGACAGATGCCAGCAGGGCAAGTTTCGACATGAAATGAAAATAAATATTCCATATTTAAGAGTTTAACTGGCGTTCTTTCAGTTCCACAAACAAATTGTAATGCAATTGGACAAACTTGGCGAGTCGATGGACTATCTTAGAGTTGCTCGCCCTGAAGCCCGTTCTCTAACTCCAATTGACACCAGCTCTCTTGCTTCAAATGATAACTGTGCCGCTCTAGCCACTCCCGACACAAATAAGAGTGATGTAAGGTTTCATATACTGAAAAGCAAGCTGAGAAAAATTATATTGCAGAGCATATCCCATCGTCAAACTCCATCCCCTTCAGTTCTCCCTTCTCCAGCACCTGCGTCGACATTGAAAGCCAGAGAAAGCGTTGCTTCGATGGTAAGGTTTTATTTTCGTTGACATTCCCGTGATTAATCCTAATTTAAATTACATGTTGGATCTAAAAATTTTTCTAAAATTTGTTATTCGTTCGTAAATCATTCCAGGCCAACTCCACCAACCCATTCGATGAAGATGAGGAAAATGACAAGGAAGCTACTCCAACCGATGTTGAGGAGAAGTTCGAGACGAAAGTCTATCCGGTAAATAGATGTTTGAGATGGAGAATTGAGCTCATTTCAAAAAAACAATAGAAAAAATGTAGTAATGCCCTCTTCAGAAGCTCAACGCTCAGCAAACAGCTGCCGCCGAGCAAGCAATTGCTGCCGCGAGAAGGGAGAAAAAGGAAAAGGTGAGATATCAGAAATGACAAGAAAATGCAGAGAAAATTCTGGTTAGAATAGAAGCAGTACTATGCAGAAAAGTATACAAAATGGGATAATCCGTGAAAATACCTAACTTTCAGCTTAAGTTATTAACAATTCAAATGTTCTGAAAACTTTGTGTGCAATGTTCTAAAAATTAAAAAGAAAATATAATTTTCTGAAATTCCCTTTTTTTTTACCTCATTTTACCTTTTTGCTATAAATTATAGAACAAAGCATAAATGTATATAAATAAAACGAAAAAAAAAATCAACGACAAAACCGACATGCAATACTGTTTTATTATGCAAAAAAATTGGATCGAACCAGATTCACGTTGTTGTCCCTCTTCTATTTCGCTTATAACTTTGCTAATTCATTTGAAAATGAGTACTTCAATCTCTGCTATTTTTTCAGGAACCTTCCAATCCCTTCGACGACGATGAGGAAGTGATTAAAAAGCAAGAAGAATCTCCAAATGAGGAAACGAAGGAAGAGCCAGAGCCAACTCCAAAACCACTTGATGGTATCACAAATGAGAAGAGAAAGACATTGTATTTCGTCACTTCCACCCATCAGTATAAAGCTGTCGACACAGATGAATTAAGTTTCGATCCTGGCACGAAAATCAAAGTAATCGAGGCAAGTGATGCTGATCAGTTGGATGATGGATGGAGGCTTGGAGAGTTAGAAGACGGAAAGAGAGGAGTATTTCCTGAAAATTTCACAAAGAAGATTTGATACAGATTTCAGTTATTTTCACTCTCGAACGAAGCTTTTTCAGTATCAATTAATTTAAATGAATTCTTTTTAATGCCAACGATAGTATTTGATTATTATTGCATTTTTATTATTAAAACATGCTAAAATTAATGATTTAGTTAATCCAGAGCTTTGAAGAGTCATCTCTCCATCATTGTGATTTAAAAATTGTTTCAGTATGTTTTAGTTTTCAACCGATTGTTCTTTGCTTGTGCCTTTTCTTTCTTTTCATTTATGGTTATGTATTAACTTTATTGACTTTTCTTGTAACAAACAGAAAATATAATAGTTACATCTTGCTATAAAGCCTGCATTAAACGTGCAATACTTCTGAAAGTCCTCGTTTTGGTACATTATTTAAGAAAGAAAAGATACTTGCTTCTCCTTAGATTATCACTTTCATTAGAAATATTGATACATTGGGGCGAAGAGTGTCCCCGCAAAAAACGCATCTATCGTAGAAGCAATACTATTTTTTCAAAACTAACACTGATGTTCTAGCATATTCATTTCAAACTGCCATCAGCGGATGCTTGATAAACAGTCAGAAGAGCATTCAGCGCTTTAACTTTTGTCATTTCGCTCAACTTATATGGGTTTGTATTGCAAAATGTGATAGATGGAAATGGCTCGGAATCTAGACCAGTGTTCAAGTTGACGACCACATCGAATGCCAGATAAGAGCCGAGAATAGAATAGAACATGTACACGAATCCGATGGCACTGATGATCATAATTATGCTCCAAACAATTATAGCAATGATAGTGTGTGCTTGAGCCATGTGTGGAATTCCATGGATTGTAGCAGTCTCTCCCCAGTCTTTTAGATGGTTCTTGAAACGTCTGTAATTTGAAAATGAGCAGCATTACGTAAGCTTTTGTTCGCTTCAAGCAGCTTACTTACATCCATCTAGTATCCGGAGGCTCCTCATGGATCTTGTCCTGCTCGATATCACTCACAATGGCTTTCATCTCTTTGTCATCAACTTCAGAATCAGATGATTCATCCTGAATGTGTTTTAATCAATTGAAGAAGGACCAAAGGGGATACGCCAGTTTCAGATTTGAGATTTTAAAGAAAATGCACTGTTTTTTGTTAGAAAGGGCTGAAAATTAATCTACTCATAAGAGTGTCGCGTATTTAAGATCTGACCACCTTTTTTTTAATTCGAGTGTGTTTCATAAACTCACTGATAATGAATTTTTGCGTTTTCGAAGACCATCATAAGGCGGACTAGCCATTTTTCAAAAAAAAATGAAGAATGACAGGCGTCAAAATGTCAAAAAGAAAAAGGCTGACAAAAAAAAAACAAAGACAAGAAGCTTCGTAACCAATGGATATAGTTAATTATGTATTTCGAAGAAAGACGATGTTTCAGAAAAAGCGAAACTAGTGTTGAAAGGCTGAAATATTTATTGAATTACTCACAGAATTCGACACTGAAAATCTGCGAGACATTTCCCCAAGTGCAGCAACTTGGGAATCTCGCCCGTATGCAGCTTTAATAACGAGACCTTCCGCTTAGCTTCGGGAGAATTCGCGGAGAATACGGGTATTTAAGGCGCGCTATTGATATCCGTAGTTCCCAACAGGAGGATCGCTCCTGCAAGTGGCAGATAACAGTTTGGATGCGCGCTGTTCAATTTTCAGAATTATAAGAAAATCAATTTTTTGCGGCAATCAAGGATTCAAAGGATCCAAAACTCCCAGAGATCCAAAATTTTAATTAAAGAGAGAAGGGAAATTTAGAGAGAGCAATGCGAAAAAAAATAACTATTTTCTTAACTGTTGAGTTTTTTAATCCACAAAAGGAGAGCTTCGTTTGTTTTGTTGTTCTTTTGTTCCATTCTCACCTGAAGCGTTTTACTTTTAAAAAATTCTTTTTGGTTCAGACATGCCTCACGGAAAACCGGAGAGCCATTCAAAGAAAATCGATGGAATTCAGCAGACAAGTCGATCAATAATCAATTCTGGTAGAGGCAAGAGCATCGTTCGCAGAGCTGAAGCGAACGTAAAATGCAAATAGCACCCATCATGCCATTCAACCGTTGCTCCTTTCTTTCTTGAATTTTATAAAAAATAAAGAAAAATCATGATATAGTAAGAACAATTTCTGTTGTGATGTGTCAGTTTCGATGGAAGATTCAGAAGCCCTTGGTGATGCGATGGCTCTTTATGAGAAGTATTTCTTGATGCGAGTTACAAATATAATTGAGGTTGGAGCCGCCATTCGAGCAGAAATGGAATCCTTGATATGTGAAGAGTCAGGCCGGCACATTAGAAAAGCGTAGAGAACTGCGAAAACGGCGTGTATCTGGAGGTTGCATGATGTGAGCTTTCTTGAACCATTTTAAGGAACGTATATTTGAAAAAAAGTCTTTAATTGCCATAATGGTTTAATTATTATCCATCCGAGAGAACGTGATTTTTCGTTTGAAGGCGCTGTTTGGGTCTCGTTAGGGGATAGCGCGTTTTAACACGCTAATTTAAAAATTGTAAGAAAGCGCACACACTTTATTCAGTTTAGTAAACAGTTGAAGAAATTTGACAATAAAAGTTAATTTAAAAAACATGATTTTCGAAGCAAAAAATATAAACAATTCCAATATTCGCTTCAATTATCGAAAAGAAAGCACAAACGCAGTGTGTGCGCTTTCTTACAATTTTTTAATTAGCGCGTTAAACCGCGCTATCCCCTAACGAGACCCAATCAGCGCCTTCAAACGAAAAATCACGTACTCGCGGATGGATAATACCTTAGTTTGAGATCATTGGCATTTCGTCTACAAGTGCACCGTCTCCCGTTTTCATGGTACAGTCTAGTGTTACGAAGTTAGGAAAATTAGTTCTTGATTATACAGAAGATATCCTGCGAGAACCAATAAGTAAAAAAGCAATGCTGAATTGGAGCATGAAATAGGGTGTCAGGAAAGAATCTCTTTTGTTTCGGCACACTACGCCTTGAATAGC
Source organism: Caenorhabditis inopinata (assembly GCA_003052745.1). Lineage (NCBI taxonomy): Eukaryota > Metazoa > Nematoda > Chromadorea > Rhabditida > Rhabditidae > Caenorhabditis > Caenorhabditis inopinata. The sequence continues at coordinate 19,895,862 of AP018154.1, forward strand.
TCATCTTTTGAAAATTTTGTGCTTTGTCATAGAATCACTTAAGATCGCATTTCCCAGAGCTCATCGTCCAGCCTACAATCAATTATTTATTGCAGATCACAACAATGAGATGCCCCATTTGATCTCGCCGACGTTTCAAGCTTCCAGCTCCCGCTTCAATTTCAGCTGTAAGCCCACTTCGAATTGAATATTTGAAAAGATTGCAAGTAAGCTGACCCACTATTGATTTTCCTAAATTTTTTGAGCTCGGAAATCGCACTGACTTTATTAAAAAGAAACCTGCTGCTCTATCTTAGAAAATAAATCAGTCAAAGTGCAGTTTAAACTGAATCATTTATCATACCGCATACTATTCAACTGCATAAAGATGAACTCACAATAAACAATAGGTAAAAATGTTAAAGACTTTTAAACTGTGATGCATAGGTAAATACTCATTTGTTACAAGACCTTTTGCTGCCTTCCCTTATTCTATATTCGTATTTGAATTTTTCTAAACCGCACGTTTCAAAATTGACCTTTTCAAATCCTGTTTCGCAATCGAAAATTATGCAATTGAACGCTTAAGAAACCGGAAATTTCGCCCGTTTGTCGAGATCTGTAGATATCGAGACTAGAGATCTCGGAGACACCCACTGCATTTTATATTTAAAGTTTTACAGAATGTATGGTTTTACAGCGGTTAGTTTTGAAACGATCGGTGGCGATTGCACCCAAGTGTTAATCGTTTTATTCGACCGTTTCCTATCTATTTTAAATTCCATAAATTATATGTCTTCTCATAACATACCGTGAAATCTGAAATTAAATTTCTTGCAATACTATTGTTCAACCCCCATTTTTAAGGCAATACTAATAAAGGGACAATGCAATTAAAGGGGACAATGCTATTAAATTTAAAGAATTTGGTAGCCCGAAATAAGATGGTCAAAAAGATGCTAAAATTGATCTCTTATCGAGAAAACTGGCAACAAAATGAACTAGCAGCGAAGGGTAGATACGAAGAACGATGGTGTCGAAAAGTTGAGCTTAAATTCGGTGGCATGTGAGAGCGTCTGTGGTGTTTTTGATTTTGTTGAACGCTGTCCAGGCTGCCCGTCGTCTTCTGTGGAGTTCTAGCTCATTGCGTGAGTTGAACAGCCTGCCAAGGTAGACATGCTCATCAACGTCTTCGATTGTTGTGATGGTGGCGTTATTACTGATGATCACCGGAGCATTCATGCATATATTTATTGCTACAACTGTTTTGTACGGCTCTTCGGAGTCGGAAATCGTAATTTTCGAAATGAATTCGATAATTGAAATTCCTATTTTTTTTGGAAATGCGAAATACATTTTCAGATTTTTGTAGTCGCTCCAAAGGCACATTCTATTAAAAATGGTCAGTGGTCAAGCGGTCAGTACGGACTCCTTTCTGAAGAGTTCTGAATGTCCTAAAATAGCGAACAAGTTCAAAATGCTGAAATTCCAAAATTACCAAAAAAGATCTGAAATTCTGAAAACTGCGATCCGAACAACCCTGCTATAGAGCATAATAGTCGCCTTCTTCTATGAAGAATCAATTTAGAAATTCAGTCGTCCAGCACATTCTTTGAACTTTTTATTTGAACCCGAAGCCTTCTCAATTTCCCACGTGTTTTTACTACTACCACTTTCCTCTTTCTTCACTTCCGTTCCGTCATAAATTGTGCACACACCTTCCTTCCGCTTTCGTGGCGATTTCACCAAAAGTAAAAGTGAAAAATATTGGAGCTTCCTATTCTCTCACTCTCTTCCTTTCCTAACAACGCATGAATATGTCACCAAAAATTTATATTCCACCTTCGTTTGCTGCTCCCTGTCTATCTCTCTATAACTCTCTTCGGCGTTTTCTACTTTCTCATTCATTTGAGTAATGCACCTGTCCGCGGCTCTAATTGTCTGTGTCTCTTCGTCCGCCAGTGATATTTTCCGGTTTTGTTCATCACCGGTTTCGGACTACATCCAATTTATGTTTGCTGCCCGTCATGCCGACAAGACGGAATTGCACTTTGAAACCGATCCTTCTACCTGCTTTTGCATAACACTCTGGGACTCTCAAACCCGTCTGCTGCCTCCATCTTTCACAAGGAAACCTTATAATTAGAAAATCTTCCATTCATTCCCCTTTCCGATTCTAATGCAAATATTACCACAGTACTTGTTTCAGATGCCCTCGTAGAACACCCAATGTTCTGCTTTCTGCAGCTACCGTATCACCCAAAGAGTGCAGTACATATTTCAGCCAAAGATAGGATTAAAACTAGCGGCAGGTGGGATTCTATAAAATGTTTTTTCGAGTTAACATTGGATTACGAGGATTAGCTAGCTAAAGAATGTTTAAAGAAATCTAACTATGCATTCCAGTCTACCAAATCGAATAAAATTACGGAATTCATAATGCTGATTAAAGCGATTGACTTTCCCTGTAAAACAGCTATGCCAGGCATCAATTAGTTTTCTGGAAATAGTTCTGGAAACTTCTCAATGATTATTGTGGTTGAGCCGAAAATTCAAGATGCCCTTCCGATTTTCAACAATTCTTTGAAAATATCCATTTATTGTAGGCGATTCTTAATTGAAAATTTCATAGCCTTAATAATTCAAACGTTTCAAATAGGTTTAGCATTTCTATTAATATATCGATGTCCTCTCAAGCTTTCTTTCATTTCTATTGCTGCCCTCTTCTAACTAAAACAAATTTGTATTTTGCGGTCAGATCCTCCCATATTTCACTCGTTTCGTTCTGCAGCATAATTCATAATTCATGGGTGCTACACCATTTTTCATGTGTAACCCCGAAAAAATCCGAATTCATAACGCAAATATTGCATGAAAAACTCACGTTTTCTGGAGGAAGTATTCACAAGTTTTCTCCCAATAATGACATCCTTTTCGCAGGTTATATCAATATTATTCTGCCGAGATGACCACAGAGATTATCCGAATAGCGAAGGAGAATAGAGGTGAGTTTGGCATTTCTCGCCTATTCGAAAACTGAACAATTTGATGCTTAGAAAACGCAGCGAGCCACAATGAACGAAAACTGATGCTCCGAAGAAGCCGGAGTGAGCCGGTTGCGCCGAACGATGAGAATGCTGCAATGACAAGTAGAACGTGAGTTTGTTAAATAGGTGGGCTATAAAAATTATAAAACCGAAATATGTAGAGATCAAATATTTAGCATTGCCTATTGTGCTCAATAGAGCAACTTCTTCATTCTAGAAGAAGAAGAAGCTGGTTTTGTTTTATTATTTTCCTACAGAACCCGAATCGGGCATCCTTTATTAATTAAATTTTTATTAAACTGTTCACGCGCTCAGAGATAGAATTACATTTTTTTGGGCACACCTATTGATGAACCCTCGTAGTCTTCTTTCTTATTTAATTATTTTTTCTTCTTTGATACTTTTCTAGCATTTCAAATATATCTAGCTTTAATTTAAGAACATTTCGCCTCATGCGTAACAATTTGAAAGTATTAAAGTAAAATTTTAAGCATTTCTCATGAGATTTTCACAATTTTTGATTGCGCGATGAATATCCTCCAGAAAAAATGCGCTAAATTCAGAATAAATAAATAAAGATTACAACGCACGTTGGGGCTGATGGTTCAAACGTTTACTATGGATATATCCTATATCCTAGTTTTTTTTCCGAGGAAGATTTCGATTTTCGATTATTAAAATTGAGTGACCAAGTGACTCCAAACAAAATGTTTAAGAAAAATATCTATTTTAAGTTATTTTCCTTCTTTTGTGTTAAATATGTTGTTTAGAATTTTAAGTGCAGATCCTTTTTCTTGAGATATACGACTAACTGCACGGCCTCGAATATCTCTCGAAATAAAAAAAAAGATTTAGAAAGACTAGACTACCAAAAACGTATTACTAGATGTCACATCAAAAAATGACTGTTTTCCTGGTTCTTGATTCGTAGCTGCGTAGCTGCGTAGCAATGATGTTACATACAGAATAAATATCCGGATAGTCCAAATACGTACGCGTTTCAGAGACCCTGAATGGAATGTTACCGTCGACTCGATATCTCTTAAATCGTCATTTGCTGAATATCAACAAAGGCGAAAAGAGCGACTGAAAAAACAAGAAGCTCAACGAAAGTCAGAGGTATTTCGAAGCTCTATTTCCTGTTTTGTAGGTCTATAATATGCGGGACGGGAAAAGGCATTATGTATTTAGCTTGATGGAAATCAAGCGAAAAGTTCGGAAACATAAAAGAGTGCTTTCATTTCTCCACCTTTTCCTTCTGTGTATTGCCTAAAATGTTTAGTTATGTTATAGTATGTTATACCTTTCCTTCCGAATGACCGATATTAGTCTTATCTTTGAAAAACCAAATAGTGACCAACCAAGCCTTTGACCGACTTGCAGTCCAGTCCGAAATGAGTGCAGGAGGCTGGCCGTTGCATAGGTTTTTTCGAAATTAAAATTATTTAAAAATGGTTGCAATTTGAATATTTATAATAAAAATTTAAATTTAAATCTTTTGAACAGACTAACAGGTCTGATTTTGCCCAAACGCGTAATTCATCGGTCATATTTCAATATTTGAAAAAAAAATAAATGCGAATCTCATTTGAAAAAAAAGAAGCATAAAACATAATTTTTGAGAGGCCTGTCCGGTGTTCATCAATAACGGTTTTTCATCTGACCTTATATTGCATCGTCTGTTTTTACTTTATCTAAATGGTTTCCATGACAACTTGCATTGCTAATTGCCATGCAGACGACACCTAGTCTTGTGGCAGATGGAAACTGATTCAGACAGGAAGGGAGAGAGGGAGAGTGGTACAGCCCTCTTTCATTTTCCCTCTTACATCATTTTGAGCTTATTTTCCTCTCTGGAGCAAAGGAAATTGTCTTTCTCGCAGAAATAAATTGAATAGTCGTTATACATAGTTTCGTTTTTAAATTTAAGTGTTTTAAAATTCGTTCTTTCATTTCATTTTATCATCCTTTTTTCACTTCGCAGTAGAGCTGATGAATTCAGTGTTCCGTAACGTACCTAGTTACTTAGTCGACCAATTGTTCTTTGTAATTTGTTGAGGGCGTATCACAACTCACCAGTCCTTCCGGTATTTTGCGTAAAGCTTCCACAAAAGTCGAAAACAAAAAGTCGTTTTCATTCGTCTTTCAGTTAGTATTGCATTCGTCTTACGCAATAAAAAAGTTGTCAAAACACTGCGTCAGACGAATTCAAGACGAAGAAGAAAACAAAACGAAGACGAAGTTGAGAAATTTTCATCTTAGTATTCATTCTAACATCCACGGGGTTTTATCACAACCAGTCTTCCTTCTTGAGATGCGTTGATCCCTCTGTCTCTTTCTGTTAGTGCTTTTTTGAAAGTCCAGCGAGAACGATTGAGTCGAAGAGGTTGGACCATATCTCAGGGGCAACTGAGGTCACAAGCTGTGTTTTTTATATCATTGAATGCCGAACATGATAATACATAATAGTGGTTCCGCTCATAGTGAAAAAGGTGTTTTTAGAATTCGAACTTTGATTTTATTTGATTTTTCGTCTTTTTTTCTTCTTTTCTCACCTTGAAGGAGAGTTGATGAATGCAGCGATCCGCAAAATTCTTACTCAGTTGCTTAGTGGTCCGGAATCAAAAAAGCAAGATTAAAAGCGTAAAATTGCAAGAAAGACCTGCCAAACGGTTAAAAATCAAAAAGAAATCATAAATATTATTTACTAAATATCTGTAATTTTCTACAAACCGCCATTGTTTAGCATGCATAGTTTAGCATCGTTTAAAGAATGCGTTTCCCTTGGTAAACAAAAAATAAATCCTTTATTTCCTTTACAGCTATTTATTTTCTGAAATTTGATGTCAATGATTTTTTGCTTTCAGGTTTCTTTATCGAGCGGTACGTCAGAACTGTTGATGAAGAGGACAACTGATTACGATGAGACAATGCATTTTTCAGATGGTAAAATGCCTTCTACGCTATCGCTTACCGATAGCGACAACAGGTAATTCTGAATAAACAGCCGCCAGATTACCAAAAATTTTCAGTCATTCATCAAATGACATCTCTTCTAGCCAGGCCAAAGAGATAAATTATGAAGAAGAAATGCGATTATTTATTGAGAAAACAGAACACTTGGTAACCAACATTTTCGCTGACCCCTTTGATTCTGATGAGCGAAAAAGTCGCACAGAGTTATGGGTAGAGGCGTCAGCTGAAAATTTTGCGGAAGAAAGAACAAGTGATGATGTGCTAACTGAAATGGCTCTAGAAATGGAAACTGATAAGCAGGATTTGACAACAAATGATGCGGAAGGCAATGCAAATGTCGTTGTCGCTGTGAATAAATCAAACACTGAAAAATCTGAAAATATACAAGAAAAAGAGTTTGAAAATCTTATAATTGTCAACAATAAAACGTGGAATGTGGAAACTAAGGAAGATGCCGTAGAAGTGGATACCCCTGAATCAAAAGAAGACAATGTGGTATGTGTTTTGAAGATTTTTTCATTCCTGAATTAAAAGTTTGAAAAAAAATCACAATTTTAGGAAAGCAACGAATCGCTTGTGCCATCAGATGTAACTGAAAGTCGTCTCGCGAATTCGAAATTCAAGTCGAATATAGGAGAAGCGTTGGAAGCACGGAGTGAAATTGATGCGGTTGATGTAGACAGGTGAGATGAATTTCAGGAGCATTCATTGTTCTAAATGGTACCAACAATTTTTTTTCAGATTCTGGGACTATCTTTATGCGAAAGATGTCGGAACGGCTCATCCTATCTCCGCCGAAGTGCCATCTACGTCTGAAAGTGAAAGGTAAACTGTTCCTAGGTTCGAATTTACTACTACTTTGTAAGAATTGAGCAGAAGAAAAATGAAATTCTACAAATCTTGTAAATTGGAGTGGAATTCGGGAATTTTTAAAATATAGAAAAACGCATTGAGTTCTAAATGGGCCATTCTAAAATGTTACTTTTTCAAGGACGTTTGGACTGACCGCGCTACCAGTCGATTTGAAATTGGATGGAATTCTATTGGATGTGCAAAATGTTAGTTTCTTTTATTTGCTGAAAAATCTAGTAAAAATTCCAGATCAAAACTACTGTAGAGATTAGAAGTGATGACGAGCAAGATCGAGAAATCGACGAGTTGCTGGAAATTCCTTATCAAACCGTCTCGGATATGACCAATGGTGGAGAAACAATAAACAGCGGCTCACAATCGATCATGATGAAAACAACGGCATCTCAGACCTCGGCTCGTCTCGAGACGGCTCAAATTATACAGTGCGAACCACCGCTGCAGTGCGCAAGATGTGAAAGCGAAAATGAGCTTTGTAGTGAAAATGAACACATGTAAGGAATACCGCTGTTGCAACTTTGAAATTGTTATTTTTTAGGGTTCGAGTAGTTTCTTTCAAATTTTCGGATAAGATCTTTAAAGATTTGAAGATTTTGGTTGTGGAAAGAGATAGAGCAAAAGAGGCATTGCGGAGACTACCAGCAAGATCGATGAAAGAATTGAGCGATGAATGCAACTATGTTCAAACTGTAAGTTGTCCTTCATTATGATTCACTCGCAGCTCACATTCACTGGTCTCCCTTTCAGCGGTATCGTGTTCTGATCGAGCAAAATAAAGAAAGGTTAGATCGCAGCATCGAAAAAAAGTGGAATGAACTTCTAAAAATGCCTATCGCAACTCAAGAAACCATTGACTTTATCAGTGTCACTCATAGTGGCCTCTTGACATTAAATGCCCGTAGGAATTTACCGGAAATTAAATGAAAATTTGTCAAAACGTGAGTTATTGCAATATTTATTTCTTAAAAATAATATAAATTTATCCACAGATTGCCAACATGACTAGCTCTCAATTCCTGTCTGCTGCTTCAAAATAAATCATATCGGAAGTCAGAGTAGAAACAAAGAAAACCAGCGGTGAAAATTGTATAATATCGCAACAAATTGTTATCTTGACTCATGTGCTTTCAATCTAGAATATCCTTGTTGAATAAAGCATTGAATGTTTGACTTATTCGGGCACTACAAAAATCAGAATGAAACATTCGCATTTTGTTGAGAGAGATGTGCTTGCATTGAATTATATTCCAGAGAAAATGTAGTCGAAAATTAGTGTGTCGTGTCGATTCAACAATCGATCAATTTTGATTCGATTTGTTGAACGGGCAAATCGACTTGAATCGATTCGATTCGATAAAATCGGATCAACAATAATAGTGCAAATGTGCTCTACCGATCAATGCCTTCGGTGGCGGTTTGAAATCGTATTTTTTTTATCGCGATTCGAATCGATTCAAAAATTGTCGATTGTCGATACAATTCGATTCAATCGATCAATTCCAAAATCGACACGACACACTAGGCGAAATGATGAATCCACGTGTAACTGACGTGCAATCGGACAGGGCCGATAAAAGCTTCTCGGTCGACCTGATGCTGAAGAATTTTATACCACTTTTTTCCCAGATAAGTGTTATTTTGGTTCAATTTTAAATACGTCTAGTTTGATAAGCCTAATATTTTTGGTGCATACCTGTTTGAGAAACTTTCACAGCTTTAATCATCGCCGAACATCGTTTAGCTGAATTTTCCATTTTTATTTCACAGGAGACATTTTCGGTCACTTTCAACAGGAAAAATAGTCGGAAAACAGTCAGAATTCGTTGCCGATCAATGTTCTGCGATGCAGCAGGGAAACGGAAGGAGGTGAGAAAAATATTCAAACAAACGGCGGTGGACACGCAACGAAATAATGATACAGCTTGGTTTCTATCAATGTACTCCGCCGATTTACAGAAATATATTTTTTAAATTATTTCAAGAATAATAAAATGTCATAATGTTATTTTAAATCATAATTGCACAATGGAACACGCGTATTTGAGGGATAAATCTCTTCGTTATTGGAACATTTTTCAACTTTAGATCCCTCGCTTTTCTTTTTTAGAAAAATTATTTTCAGAAGAAAAACAAAAAGGAACTGTTCAATTTTGGAAAAATCAAGATCATCAAGCACTTTTTTGTTAACAATTATAGCTGAAAATGTTGTGCATGGACCGGATCCAATGCTTAGTGTTGCCGGAAACCATACTGTTTCTGTTTTTTCAGCAGCTTAATTATTGAAGAGAAAAAGCAAAACATTTTAAACTTCGTGGAGAAATCCGAGAATCTAGACAATACAATTTTGAAAAAAACTGCTTTCTAATTATTTTTATTTTGAAGAATTTTATATGCAGACGGGAGGTTGCATCGGAACACAACTATCATTGTTCAGAGATCACGTTAATCGCACGTGCACTGTAAGGAGACCTTCTGACGAACACGTCCAACTAGCTGTAAATCAGTTGCATATGTCATATGCACTAAAAGGTCTCAATCGATGCATTGTTATTATTCTCAGATACCATCTTTCTTTCTCTATTTTATAGATCTGTTCTTTTCTGCAACTGGCACGATTTTTTGTTAACAATTCGGCGACTTTTTGCTTAGTGATCGCTACGAAGTTTAAAAATTTAGCATGAATTTACAGTTTCAGCGCAGCGCGCTGTCACTGCGAAATTGCATATTTAAAGATTAAACAAAACTCGTGCTCTTGAAAGTGCATTTTGGAATTAGAATTGGCGACGATATGCAAATTGAGCATTAGCATTTTTTGTCAGAATTTAGTATACTGTAACGCTCGTCTATAAATACACCCCTGCAAGTATGAATTCCCACTTTTTTAGTTTTCAATTGGTTCATTTTCAACTAAGAATGGTTCAAGGACATTAATATACGAACGACGTAAGATAGTAGAAAAGCCTAGCAAAATCTCCCGCTTTCGACCCGGCTTCAAAGCCATTTTTTTCCGAAATTGCAATCAGGGACGCTTTAATTGCTCTTTAGTTTGCTTCCGATCATTTTTATTTAAAAAAAACGAGCAAGTCCATATAAATTTCCAAATTTAACACTAGAAATCAAGCTCGTCTACTACAAGTTTTTCATTCGGGGCGCGTTAATCATAGAAAGGATAGTGGAGCGAAGCTTTGCTTCCCGGCAGCGCTGATTTTGTATTTTTCAGGAAATTTAATGGCGTTCGAAACAGCCACATGGAACTTGCGCCAAAAACACTGGCGCGCTTCTTGACGTTGGCGATGTTTTTGGAGTGTTTCTCAACAATATCCCGAGAAATCGAGGAAAAACGAGAAATAAAAGTTATTAAGAAATACTGATTTTTGAATCAATTCGACTTTTACAACATTTCACAAAAAACCCATGATATACCGCTGAAATTAGAGGTATTCTTTTTCGGTGATTCCATTCATACAACTGGGATCCATACTCGAAAAACATTGGTTGCTGATTACAGTCATTTTGCTTATGATGAAGTTTTAACTAGTTTTTTTTAGTATATGGTAGATTTAACAATAAAATTATTGAAAAGAATTAAAACGTTATGCAATGAAACGTCTTGACAAATACAAGATACTCGCGGTGTTCAAGCATACTAATTCGAAAAAAAGGTAGGCGTAGGCGCTCCAATTGGAGCGCACATTCTGACCCATCATTTTGTACATTTTAAAAATTAGATTTTTACATTTATAGTTTGGCCCCTTTTTGCTGCCTGTAAGTCAAATTTTCCAAGTTGTATAAAACAAAATGTATAAAAATATTCAATTACAACTTGTCTTCTGTGAAATTATGCCTATTTACTCATGCAACTCCATATAATTCTAATTTCTGTAACATTTATTTTGTCTAATTAAACATGTAATTTCTAATTAAATTAATAACTCAAGGACAATGCCTTTTAAAACCACGTGTCGAATTAGACAAAATAGTAATCTAAATCAAGTAAAATTTGAATCGACACATTGTCTGCTTGATTTGAACTTGTTAGTTAAATTAGGTGACATGCTAGTCGTCTAAATAAACGATAATAGCATAATTAGAAAAATGTTAGCTTAATGAGACAGTTTGTAACTGAGTTGCAGTAATTACGAGTTACCGCAATTAGATTAATATAGATTTGCCAGAGTGAATTGACGAGACGCTAGGAAAAATATTGTTCTAAAAATTCAAAAGGAGAAATTTAAAATACCTCCCGAAAAAATTAATGTGGTTTATGTTTGACTTAAAAATTCGTTTAATTGGGACTATCCTTATTTCCTCCCGTTATTCGGGAAATCGCAATGGAAAATGAAAGGGTTGAACTGTCTTTGTTGCGTAATTACTTCTTTCGCTGATGCGGGTTGGTCCAGTTTCCTTTCAAAACTTGCTGTTTCTTAACTTGCTTCTTCAAAAAGAGCCGCCATTTTCACTTCGAAAAATTTCCCCTCGAAAACGGAGATCAGCACGCTCACGGAAAACCGTGTTGCAAGATAATGCGTTGTTGAATATCGTGCATTGTTTAAGCTTTAATTTTGCAAAGCTGTAGATGCAAGGTCTCTGTGCCCTACGGTTTTAAAGGCGTTATTCTGTTTTCGTTGTTTTCTTCGCTCAAGATCTTTCCAAAAATTTTGAGGATTCTAGGAAAATACATTTTTAGCCTGTCGCATGGAGTTCAGCATGTGGTCTCATCCTAATCTTTCGTGACACCCGTTTCCAATTTTTTTCCATAGTTCACGGTTTTTCCACATGAGCTACTATTCAGTAAGGCTTCCACGAAAGACGAAATATGACCGTCTTATCTTCGTCTTCGTCTTGAATTCTTCTGACTTGCGTAATGCCTTGCGTTTATTGCGTAAGACGAATGAAAGGCGAACGGAAAGACGAACGACAAGAGGAAAGACGTCTTCGTCTTTCGTGGAAGCCTTAATATTCAGTCGAGAAAATTAATTGAATTATAACGGTCCTTGTGTACACAATCCTTGACGCGATGACCTTTAGCCGAGAAATATTCTGTGAGACATTTCTCAAAAACTCACTCATGTACGAGTTGAGAGCGATTAACTCTGGAGGAATAGTACAAATATCCGGGGGAAGGGCCAAAATTTATGTAATCAAAAGAGGAGAAAATCCGATTTTTAGAAAATTCTAAAAACAATTTTTTTGGGAAGAATATCATCAACTCTAGGTGAAACGAAAGAAAATATTCTTAATTATTAAAACTGAAAATTGATTAATGCGCTATTGTCTTAGTGTGACAACCTTCAATGTTTTTTTTTCTAGAAATGTCATTTTTATACTCTTACCGATAGGAACCAATTTTCAACGCCGTTTCGTTGTCTCAGTACTTGTTTTAATCCCTGTTTTAACCTAAAAGTGATTCCCAGAAAAACGGTACTCCAAAAAAAGTTTTTCCCACTGCTTACTTCTTCAATTTACCGTTTTGTCGTGTTTTCTTCTGTATCTATTTTCAGTCTTATTGCTAGAGAAATGCAGAAGGCATAATAAAAATCGACAATATCATTAAGAAAATTAAGCACTATCGGTCTCAAGTTCTGGATCAGTGTTTGTCAAATATCACGTTTCCTCTTTCCGACTACGTTCCTTTATAAAAACAACTAAATTGATGTTTCATCAAAATTTATGTAACTTTTGACATCTTCTTTTCCATTCTCCACCCTCTCGTTAAAACCGGTGCAATTTGCGATAACCTGCTGTTTCTCCTGAATTTTCTTTTTTTTTCCAGGGAAAGGCTCGTCGGCACGTCACCGATCGCCTCTATCCAACAAAGTCTTCGAAGCTGTCGACAATTGAATCGTCTCGTGGAATGCAAAAGAGCCAAAATGTAGCCGCAGCAACGGACTCACACGGTGTGGCGACAGCACTTGGCTGCCACCACGCCTCACCTGATACTAACGCAGGAAAGACCAAAGTAAGCTATAAAAATTACAATATTTGTCCCCAACAAAAACACTGAAATACTTTAGACTGAAAGAAAGAAAGATTCGTAGCAAATGTAATCGCGTAAATTTGCAATAATTTCTATCTGAAATTATATATAGTTATAACCAATTTTAATTATTAAAAATAAAAATTGTTTATTGCGGTATTGTCTTAGGGTGACAACTTTCAAAATGTTCTTTTTGTTTTTCTATAAATATCGTTTTTATACTCGTACCGACAGCAATTAAATATATTCGTTTGAATATGCCAGATGTCCATATGCATTTTCTCTTTCACACTACAGAGTAGCAGTTTGCTTCTGATGAAAGGTAAATTGCGGTTAGAGTACCTTTTTTCAATCGTTACAAGTGAGAATCCAGAAAGGATCATGTGACAAACAGGTGAATTGTTGTAGGATAGTGGTAATGATACAGGAAAATAAGGATGCCAATGAAAATATAGGCGAGAGAAAGGGAAAACATTTGTTACTAGTCCCTTTGTTTACTAGTTCCTCTAGTTCACAAGTTCAGAGCAAAACGAAACTAAAAATCAGTTTATTCTGAAAGATTAATATACCAAAAAACTGTAAGGGAAGTACACCTGTAATTAAAGTGTAAATGTAATGAAAGTACACTGATTAATTGAACTATTTTGAAAAGGGATATTTGAAAAGTGTACCATTCAATAGAAATTAATCTGCTTTGCATAAGCATCCTTTTTACGTACTTCGCTGGAAATGTTTCAAGCTTTTATATGAATCAAAGCCAATGGATACTGTAGATTTTTAAAAATGGTTTTTATTTGTTTTTTGTAGTATTACATTTTTGGGCACTGGAAGACATTATCCAATGTGGGCTATGATGTTGACGAAAATTCGGAATTTGTAACGAAATCATATAGAGGATTTAGATGAAATTGAAGAGCTTCAGGAGGCAACGTATTGTTCAAGACGTCAGAAAGAGAGAGTTACATTATGATATCTGACTAGGAAAGGTTGCAAACTCACCATGGAGTTTCCATACCAGACTTTATTTGCATACCTGAATCGATAGATTGGAACATGCTGAGAAAGAATCCGTTTTCAGAATTAAGAGTAAGAGGAATGTAAATGTATATTCCACAAAAAGATGGTAGAATGTAGCTACCCATGGTAACTCATGTGCAATTGGCTAGAGGAGCATGAAAACTTTTCCCAAGACATAACTGCTAAGTCATTTAAAGCATGTGAAAAAAAACGAATGTATTTGGAGGAACAGAAGACGACCTCATCCGTTGCCTCCAGCCGGAAAGAGAAATTTATAGTATTGCACCCTTTTTTGAAAAATTCCAGTGAATCACTAGAAAGTAATCAGGATCTGCAATAAAAATTGTATAAAATGGAAATTGACGACGTGGAAGATGAAAGCGATATTATTGTTTTTTTTGTTTAATCCAATAACAATTTTTGTTTTGTCAACTCTTGACCCAAAAAAAATGATGAAAAGTAGAACGATTAAGGATAGATAAAGTTTTGAAAAGTAGAAGTACCCTCTGTATTTTAATTACACCTGTAATACAACCACACCAAATGTAATAGAAGTGCATATCCTTTTATAGTATGCTTACGGTATGTAATAAAAACCTTCGAAATTTTTTTTCCATAGGTTAATAATACATTTCAGTAATAATAATTCATAGTTATGGTAGTTGCAGTTTTCCGCACTTTGACGAGTTATAACGATACGGTTCCACTTCAACTGCCTGTACTTTGATCATTCAATGTCTAAACCCGGAAAGTTTTGCAAATCGGCACAAATGGCTAACTTACAGTTATTACCATTCGGTTTAAATTTCATAATGTATTCTTTTTCCAAACTAGATAATAATTAGTTGGCGGTAGTCGAATATGTTTGAACAATCATGAAAAATATAACATTACTAAAATTAAAGAAAACGATTGTAGTAAATGACGAGTAGGTGCTGCGCAATATAGCTGCAGACAAGTAGTACGATAAGAATACCATGTGGAGGTCCTTTAGTTCATCAGTCTTTCTCGTTTTCTCCTCTTCATAAACGTTCTCGTAGTCGCAGTTCAAAAATTCCGATCATTTGATTTTGGGTCTTGGGTACAAGTGAGTTTAGAAGATAGTAGACCTTTTCGTGAATATGTCTGCTGCACGTCCGACGATCTCAACTCTGTGTATACACTCCTAAGACTGTTTAGGGCCCAAAAAGACTGATTCATCGAATTCATCGGTTTCCTCCCTCTTTTGTTGTTATACATGTGAATACATGGAGATGTTGTAGAATGAGAGCGGAGGCGCGAGTGATAAGAGGTGGGGCAACCGCCCCGACAAATAGTGTTGAATGAAGAGGACGATGAAGACGCCGTCCTATGATCATTCGACTCTTTTCGATCCGCTCTTACCAGTGTCTTCGTTTTCTCTGTATGCGTGGCGTTAGTTCGGTTTTCGTTTTGAACAGGACTAGGAGGCGAGGAATTAAGTGATGATAAGCTATAAGGCAGACTGATATGATACCCGAAGTCATTTTGTGTAGTCCTTATCACAGTTTCCCTGCTTATTTACCATGATAATGATAGATATCCTTATTCTTACGAGCATTGGCTCTCTAATAGTAATATCTGAGACTTAGCTTACCACGAAATCCCTCATAAATATTCTAATTATTGAATAACCTAGAAATACTTTTTACGTATCAAAAATATCAAACGAAGGAAAATTAATCTTCAACGTCTTAATTTCTTCTCAAGTTTCAATCGTTTCATATCCTACTGACCTAATTAGTAATCGGTTCTACCCTATGTTCATTATCCTTGACCTACAAAAAAACCGTTTTTCCTGCTCCATGACGCTGCAAGACGGTTGTGCAGTCATCAAAATTATCTCTCTGAAAAAAAAACAAGACCTGTGGAATTAATTTTCTGAAAATTTGTTACTATTAGAGGTATTTTAGATTTAAAATAAACCTAAGATTTTAAAAACTGTAAAAAATAATAATTGACAAATTTTTTACCAAAATAGTAATATAACTTTATAGACTTCGTTAATTTTAATATTAGGGACATATCATTGAATTCATCTTCTGGATGCATCAAGATAATTCCATACTTTTCAAAATATTTTCGAGTAAATTAGTTTCGTGGAGACCTGACAATGCGTTTCGAAGCTAACAAAAAAGAGAATTTCTCACAATTTCAGTCCGTACAATGGAAACATTTTCTAGTTACAACGATTTTAGTTAATGTGCTCACATGACATTTTCGGTTGGTATTTGTTCATAAATTAAGATTTTTTTTTCAATGAGAAGGATTTTTAACCGAGTTCTATAGTGTAAACTTTTGAGTTAACAGAGTTCTACAGTAAGACTCAATGTGTAAAAAATTTCAGAAAAGAAAAAAGATTTCTAGAGCATTTACCATTTGTTTCCATCTTACGTACATCTTACCTCCCTCAGCTTCATTAAATAAACTCTATCTTTATTTATTTATTCCTTTATCTGATGCGATAACTAGAATGCTCTTGCTTCTTTGAAATATCGTTACTTTCTAATTTTTAATCAAAGGTTCTTCTTCAATTGTATTTGCACCCCGCGTAAAGTTTCCCAATAAAAGGAGAAGAAGGGCATGAGATTGAGAAGAGCTCAAACATATGATGAGGTAAGTTGTGATCGGGTTCAAGGTAATAACTACTGTAGAAGTTTTCTTGTTTTTAACTTTTCGAATTGCGACGTATTACTTCAAAAACTACAAATCCGACATTTTCATTGTCCACTCATAAGTTTGTTCAAAAGAAACAGAATATGCGAAAAAAAAATCAAAAAAAAAATAGAAGGATCTTCAGAAATTCGTCAAAACAAAGGAGAAGGTCACAGTTCTTAAAATGAGAATGATAGACATTTCTATTACTCAAAAAGACTTGCTGTGTACCATCTGTTTCCTCTTGACGTCTCACTGTTCGCCAAAAACTAATCTATTTTCAGAAGTTGTGTATTCATCTTTGTGAAATTTCCCTGGGCCCCTTTAATTTCTTTAAAATATTTTCTACCTGATGCTATATTGCAGTTGGAAATAATGCCTATTATTGCTATAGTTTTAGCCGTTTGCTTTGTTGGAAAAATTATTATCTATTTCTGGAAACGAAAACATAAAGGGGAGACAATCAAAGAGGTTTTTTTTTAAAAATAAAATAACAATGTTTCAGTCTGTAATTGGGCAATTTAAATACCATATTTTTTTACTATTCGCGAGTGTAAAAAGATAGTATAGTTCTTAAAATACCACTTCTATGATTTTTTCTCAAATAAGACTGCCAAAAAATGACAGTTTAATTAAATAAGGAAATGAACAGAGTTGGGCGGAATTCCGGATTCCGCATTCCGGATTCCGCCGTTTTTTTTCATTCCGTTTTCCGGATTCCGTGAAAGAATATTTTTTCCGGATTCCGTGAAAAATTTTTTTTCCGGATTCCGCGATATGGCTTTTTTATTCCGTTTAAATTTTTTATTCTCAATTGTTGTGAAATGTATACTTTTTTGAACCCCCGCAAAAATTTTTGCGAACAGAGCGCACTTACATCATTTTTTATTATAAATATTCCCTTATTAATGGTTAAAATTCCGGATTCCGCATTCCGCATTCCGGATTCCGCCGTTTTTTTTTAATTCCGTTTTCCGGATTCCGGATTCCGTGAAAAAATATTTTTTCCGTATTCCGAATTCCGGATTACGTGAAAGAATATTTTTCCGTATTCCGGATTCCGGATTCCGTGAAAAAATATTTTTTCCGTATTCCGGATTCCGGATCCCGAGTTCCCAAAATCCTATTCCGCCCAACTCTGGAAATGAAGTCTCACAAGGGAACCTCGAATAGAAATCCTCCTAACTTTTTTTAAAAATTTGACCACAGGTACTTTCGACTAAGGGAAATTCAGTACACATAGTGGCTATCTGCGCAAACTTCTGGAAATCGAGATATTTCGATCTGAAAATCTAGAGCTCTGCGCCCTTTCTTCTCCTCCTACCTTTCCCTTCTTTCCTATATGCATTCCACGCTGAAGGAAAAACAAGCAGCGGTGGCCGAGAGGTAAAGAGGGGGATGCGAGTATATTAAGTGTGGGTTCGGTTCCGCTCTTTTTCTTTTTTTGCCTTTGCTTTTGTTTCGAGTATTATCATGATAAAAAAGGTGAAACAAAATGCCGAAATTTCTGGAAATCGAGAAAAAATTAACAGGTTATACTAACTATATTTATTAAATAACCAGAACAAGAAAACAATATAGGAAAACAGAAAGAAATTAACAACATCTATGATTGACCAACACATAATGGAGAAAACAGAAATGATCCTCGCAATGAATGCACTTGATAAACGACGTTTTGAGACATCCGTTGTGATGGCATTCTCTTGCAACGTTCCTTGGGAAGAGGTGCTGGGATGGAGTTTGGAAGAAGGGTGGCTTGGGGACCTCATAACCGCAAGCATGCCAAGCATATTGAGCCCATGGTTTCAACTTGGGAGAACAGAGCTGCCACCGAGAACAGAGTTGTAGTAGCCTTTTTTGGGGAATTTTCCTCCTTTCTGTTTCAACGTCACGAACAACTTTGGATGAAGTGTCCCATCGGCAGAAATCAATGGAAGCACTGTATAAGAATTGGTCGTGGAAGACACATTCTGGACGACACAATTAATATCTTTCGATCCTGTGAAGGTCAAATTTCTTGCATTCATCTCCAGCTGAAATCCGCTTTGATCAGCGTTGAAGACGTTGAATTTGGAAATTTGGTCCGCATTATCCCTCCAGAATGCACGGGATTGGTTCAGCCTTGTGATCTTGGCATTTTTGGAGGATTCAAGAAAGTGATGAAAACAATCACTGGGCATGGAAAACTCACCTATCCGACTCTCGATTTTCAGCTTGTGCCTCTCATCTGGTGGCAGCTCTGTTCTCCCAAGTTGAAACCATGGGCTCAATATGCTTGGCATGCTTGCGGTTATGAGGTCCCCAAGCCACCCTTCTTCCAAACTCCATCCCAGCACCTCTTCCCAAGGAACGTTGCAAGAGAATGCCATCACAACGGATGTCTCAAAACGTCGTTTATCAAGTGCATTCATTGCGAGGATCATTTCTGTTTTCTCCATTATGTGTTGGTCAATCATAGATGTTGTTAATTTCTTTCTGTTTTCCTATATTGTTTTCTTGTTCTGGTTATTTAATAAATATAGTTAGTATAACCTGTTAATTTTTTCTCGATTTCCAGAAATTTCGGCATTTTGTTTCACCTTTTTTATCATGATAATACTCGAAACAAAAGCAAAGGCAAAAAAAGAAAAAGAGCGGAACCGAACCCACACTTAATATACTCGCATCCCCCTCTTTACCTCTCGGCCACCGCTGCTTGTTTTTCCTTCAGCGTGGAATGCATATAGGAAAGAAGGGAAAGGTAGGAGGAGAAGAAAGGGCGCAGAGCTCTGGATTTTCAGATCGAAATATCTCGATTTCCAGAAGTTTGCGCAGATAGCCACTATGTGTACTGAATTTCCCTTAGTCGAAAGTACCTGTGGTCAAATTTTTAAAAAAAGTTAGGAGGATTTCTATTCGAGGTTCCCTTGTCAGAGAACACCACACCACAGTTTGAACATAAGATATGTTTCGATGTAATAAATCATAATGTTCAAAGAATTAAAAAAATGTGATAAGTTTAAAATAAAATACCTCAATCGTAGTGTTCATTTTAATTTGAATTTTGTTTCCAGGATGCTAAAGAATTTGGATGCAATCTTGCCGACCTTCGCGGGCTCATGGAGGCTCGTGGAGCTGAAGCGATAGTTCGTGTGAGTGATTTTATTTCTACGCTAAACATCAAAACGTATTTCATGCGTTCCCTTCTCGAATTTTGAAAATTATATATAATCCTTCGATTAAATTGATCTTTAACAGATCGCCCACGTCATTCTGACTTGTGAAAGGCTTCGGCTAATTGTCTCATCTCTTCTTTCCTTTTTCGAGTCTCCCACCTGCTGACCAACTGATACAATACAAGAATCTTTTGGTTAGGCGGGCAGTTGCGACCTTGGAAAGACAATGAGATGAGGTTGAAAGTTTCGAGTGCCCTATAATTTCCTATTGAAATTAAATGATAACGAAAACAACAGTATAACAGTCAGCTGATGAGTATCGAAAAAAAATTTACACTAAAAGTAACATTTCAGCTTTCGACAGAACATGATGGAGTTGAGGGACTCTGCAAAAAACTGAAGACCGACTCACTGGTTGGGCTCAGCGGAGAGCAAGCGGATCTCGAAAAACGACGACATGTCTACGGAGCCAACACTATCCCACCTGCCAAGAGCAAAGGATTTTTGCGTCTCGTCATTGATGCTTGCAAGGTTAGGAAAACTGAAAAAAGAATTTCCAACTAGAACCATATAACACTCCAATTCTTAGTTATTAGAAATGTTTATTTAGTTCGTTTAATTCGCTCCCCCCCCCGTGTAATCTATGGTTGCTTGTCTTGGTTCTTTTTTCAATCTAACGTTCCGATTATCTTTAGGATCCTACACTTATCATCCTGGTCTTTTCCGGCTTCATCAATTTGGCGCTATCATTCTACGAACCGACATCGGCGGCCGAAGATGCGACACAACATTTCGTCAACTCGACAGTTGTTGCTATTCTCGCCAACGGTACCTTCTTCTCCACCACCGAAGCCCCATCTGAAGGTCACGGAACCGCTTGGATTGAAGGAGTTGCTATTCTTCTTTGCGTTATTGTTGTCGTCCTGGTCACCGCTGTCAACGATTATTCGAAAGAACGACAGTTTAGAAGTTTGCAGGTATTTTCTTTAAAAGAATGACTAGTGATGATTTTTATTTCAGGAAAAGATTGAAACAGGGCAAAAATTCTCCGTGATCCGTAACGGGGAAGCTATAGATGTTCCCGTATCTGATCTAGTAGTCGGAGATATTGCGCGTGTAAAATATGGTGATTTACTGCCTGCGGATGGATTTTTGATCCAGAGTAATGATTTGAAGGTAATATCTTAATCACAATTTCATAGCATTCTAAATGTTTATTTTCAGATTGATGAATCATCGCTCACAGGAGAATCCGACCATATTAAAAAGAGCATTGAATCCGATCCAGTGCTTCTCTCGGGAACATACGCTATGGAAGGTTCTGGAAAAATGATTATCACTGCTGTCGGGGTCAACTCACAAACTGGAATCATTATGACTCTTCTTGGTGCTGGAAAAGCTGGTATTGACGATGACGATTCGACATCAACCTCGTCAAGCTCTTCGTCTTCTTCTAGCTCTTCCGGAAATTCGTCCAACGCTACATCTGACAGCTCTAAATCAGGAGATGATGATTTGACTGCGAAGTCTGTACTCCAAGCCAAACTTTCTAAGTTGGCTCTTCAAATAATCTACTGTGGAACCACTATTGCTGTCATAGCTTTAATTGTCTTGGTCACTCGCTTCAGCATTGAGCACTACGTTGTTGAAAAAAACGAATTCTCACTTGTTGATATTCAGATGTTCGTCAAATTCTTCATCATAGCTGTTACTATTTTGGTAATTTCCATCCCGGAAGGTCTACCCCTGGCTATTGCGCTTGCTCTCACATATTCTGTGAAGAAAATGATGTACGACAACAATTTGGTACGCCACTTGGACGCTTGCGAAACTATGGGAAATGCCACTTCTATTTGCTCTGATAAAACTGGAACACTTACCACTAACCGAATGACAGTGGTTCAATCGTACATCAACGGGAATCACTATGCCAGTCAAGAAACTCAGCCACATGGAGCTAACCTTCCAGGAATCACCGGGCCAGTTCTTATGGAGGCAATTTCTGTCAATTCCGCTTACAACTCGATGATTGTAGAGCCAACCAAAGTTGGAGAACAAGTTCAACAGCTTGGAAATAAAACAGAATGCGGACTTCTTGGATTCGTGAACCGTCTTGGTGGTAATTATGCTAACATCAGAAAGAAGTACCCAGAGCATGACCTCACCAAGGTATATACTTTCAACTCATCCCGTAAATGCATGATGACGGTGATACCATACACTGAGAACGGTCAAAATATCGGATACCGCGTCTACTGCAAAGGAGCATCTGAGATCGTGCTCGGTAGATGCACATACTTGTTAGGATCAGATGGAAAGCCGCATACACTCACAAACGACCGTTTAAAGGAGATTACATCGACCATCATTCATGAGA
The DNA here is from genome assembly GCA_003052745.1 of Caenorhabditis inopinata. Classification (NCBI taxonomy): domain Eukaryota; kingdom Metazoa; phylum Nematoda; class Chromadorea; order Rhabditida; family Rhabditidae; genus Caenorhabditis; species Caenorhabditis inopinata. Next base: position 19,917,936 of record AP018154.1, read on the forward strand.
TGGCAAACAGCGGTCTCAGAACAATCTGTATTGCTTACAAGACTTTCATTAGAAAAGGAACCAGAGAGCTGCAGAAAACTGAAGTATGTTAAAATTCATGTTGTTTTGTAGTTAGTTTGAAAATTTATTAGTCATTGAAAATCGTTTCTACATTTTCTACGGTGACTGCACCCAATTATATTTTAAATTTCGGTTTATATTCCTTATTCTGACTCCTAATTTAAAAAAATACATAAGATAGCTATCTAATCATAAGTTTTATTTATCAACACAATTTCCGTGAACAGATTATTTCTCGTGTTACGTATTCGCCGAAATGAGATATCATCTCTCTTTCTGTTCCGCATTTCCACTCTTTTACTTCGAACTTTTCTTCAATACCCATTTCTCTTTTGCAGATTGAATTCGCCGAAGAGTCTGACATAGACTGGGATAATGAAGAGTTAATGTATCAAAACTTTACCGGAATTGCCATCTGCGGAATTCAGGACCCAGTTCGCCCAGAGGTACCAATTGCTATATCGAAATGCAAAAAAGCTGGAATCACAGTCCGGATGGTTACCGGAGACAACATCATGACCGCCAGAGCTATTGCTATGTCATGCAAGATCTTGGAGCCAGGAGAGGACTTTTTGGCCCTGGAAGGAAAGGAGTTCAATGAGAGAATTCGTGATGAAAATGGAAAAGTCTCCCAAGCGAAACTTGACGAAATTTGGCCGCGTCTCCGTGTCTTGGCCCGTGCCCAACCCGCTGATAAATACACTCTTGTCAAAGGAATTATTGACTCGAAAGCCACTGCTCAAAGAGAAATAGTTGCAGTCACCGGTGATGGCACCAACGACGGCCCAGCTTTGAAGAAAGCCGACGTTGGGTTTGCTATGGGAATTGCTGGTACTGACGTCGCCAAAGAAGCTTCTGATATCATTCTGACAGATGACAATTTCACGTCAATCGTAAAAGCAGTGATGTGGGGAAGAAACGTTTACGATTCCATCTCCAAGTTCTTGCAATTCCAACTTACCGTCAACGTAGTTGCCGTAATCACTGCATTCATCGGGGCTGTCACTGTTTCAGATTCCCCCTTGAAAGCTGTTCATATGCTCTGGATAAACCTTATCATGGACACACTCGCATCATTAGCTCTTGCTACAGAACAGCCAACTGACGAGTTGCTTGAAAGAAAGCCATATGGACGTAAGAAGTCTCTCATTTCGAGAACAATGGTGAAGAATATTCTCTGTCATGCTCTCTACCAACTAGTTATTATCTTTGTAATATTCTTCTATGGTGACACCATTTTTGGAATTCAAACTGGCCTTTATGCACCACTCTTCTCTCCTCCATCCCAGCACTTTACATTGGTTTTCAACGCATTCGTGATGATGACTGTCTTCAATGAAATCAACGCTAGAAAAGTTCACGGAGAGCGAAATGTATTTAAGGGATTGGCATCCAACCGTGTTTTCTGTGTAATATGGGTTACTACTTTCATCGCTCAAATTATCATCGTTCAATTTGGAGGTGCCTGGTTTTCAACTGCTCCACTCACTCTTCAGCATTGGATAGTCTGTCTTCTACTCGGATTCTCAACTCTTATCTGGGGGCAAATCGTGGCCACTATTCCATCGAAGAAGTTGCCGAAAGGCTGGAAGGTTGGAAAAGGAGACGTCCAGCCTGCCAAGATTCACATAAACGGAGACTACAATGTTCGTGCTCGTTCTCGTGCTCTCACTCTCCGCAGATCTGGAAAGTCATTGTGGATGAGAGGAATGTTTATTATTGGGAACCATGTGAGTTTAATTTATATAATAAAAAATTCCATTTTTTGCTATTCCTCTTTGCAAAAGATTGAAATTTGTAGAGATTGAGACGGCTGACTCGCGTTTGATCCTCCCGTTATTCACCGTCGTTTCGCTAGTAGAAATAGCTGAATATATTATGGGTCCGATAACCTATAAAATTAAAAATGTTTCATTGCGGGATCCGCCAATAAAGTGTCCCATGCGCATTTAAGAGTAAAATATCAAAAACGATTGCTTCACTGCCAAAGTGTCTGAAGCGTGTATCTAGTCTTTATTTAGTCAGTGAATACTAAAATATTTTCAGCTACGCGTCCTCCGCGCTTTCGGAATGGAAAAAAGCGAAAAGGCCGCTTTCGGACGTACAGCTCCCGCCATGACAGCTGAAGCTGCTGAACGCTGGCGTGCTAGTTATCGAAAATACCGACACCAGAAACATTTGGAGAAAAGTGAGTTTATTCAAATTTTCAAATGTTGCTTAAATGATGCTATGGGAATAAGGCAGATTTGATGCCCAAAGTCTTTGTGAGAACTGACTTCCGAGTGTGATATTTAATTAGATTTTTGGAAAGCGAATTCGATGTCAGGTGTTGTCTGTATTCAAATAAACTACTTGTAGCCACAACTTCCGTTTGAGATGGGCCTATCACATATTTTGGAGCTCTTCTAATTTTTTTTCGTTTTTCAGAGGCCGCTGCAGAAACTGCTGAATCAGTGAAATCAACTGATTGGGCCAAAGAGCAAAAGGAGAAAAGAAAGACATTCAAGCAGATAAAACAAGTCGCTCGTGGAAAAAGTCTTGATAAAGAAAGCAAGGTTATCATATGAATAGAAGAAATACATTTCTAAAAGGTATAATTTTCAGCATCACAAGAAGAGGAAGGACCAAACAAATGTCGATATGGAAGACATTGAACTAAATTAGATAGCTTTATAGATCGTATTCAAAATTATCAAGCCACCTCTAGATGCTTTCCGGCTCCTGCTCACCAGCTTCTGTTCTTATTTTCTCTGAAAGTTTATTTTAGCTAACTTCTCTAAAATTAAGATTTCACATTAACCCTCAACTGTGCTGTAAATTTTGTTTAAATGCGTGTAGAAACATGACCAAACATATCTATTTTCAGCGTGTACTGTAAGGTCAAATTGCCGAATTTAGAAATTCTCTTCTCATGTTCTTTTTGTTTATATATTCGAACTCGTTTTTTGTTTTCAAAACTTTATGACCTTCGATGAGCCTCCATCTATTTTCCCGCAAAACATTTAGCGCTTCAGCTAAAGGTGTAGCTCCTCTTATGTACCCGCTTCCTTTCGTAACTTTGAAATTCTTATATTTTCTCCCACTCTTCTGACCCGTTGTATAATTTATCTCGTGTCTGCTCTCACTCACTCAAACTTATCAAAAAATGACGTATAGGGTATGAATACCCCATGAACAACAGGCGAAAATGAAAATCCTTCTATTGTTTTTATTGTTTCATTCAAATAATCTGTTGCGCCAAGCATTGCAACTAAAAGAAAACAAAATTTCATCACTGACCGCACCTGCTCCAATCAAAAGTGCTCACATTAGAATAAGAATCACTTTGTTATGCTTTTGTTGTAGTAACAAAATTATATTAATCTAAGGTCCGAATTTATTTCTTCAGCTTAATAGGACGAATGATTCCGGAGCAAAAATTAGTCGCTATCGTGCCTTCATCTACTTTCGAAAAATCTCTAAATATCGTAATAAATACCAGCTCTATATGGAAGCAGCACTGCAAATGAATATCGGTGAACATGCGCTGTTGTTCAACGTACTACCTTAACTTATTAAATTTACAGTGATGTAAAATATAGAGTAAATGTGCAATTTTCCTATACACATATAACGAAACATCAGACTTTCCATTTTTTCTTTGAGAACCTTTCAGAAACTTGCAAATTCCATTACCCTATGTTTTGAAACCAAGAAAACTTCATTATTGGACTAAAATTTTTTTTCTAAAAGGGAAAATGCGAGAAGAAAAAAAATATGTTATGGCGAAAAAAATATAAAAAGATCAAACGTATGTAAATTAGAAATATTGTATTTTAAATATCCAGGAAAAACCATCGACGTTTTGAAATCAAGGAAGATTCTAGAGAAAGATGACTGTTCTTTTCTGAGTTCTTTCGTTTTATAACTTGACTATATTATATAAAATATAAACAATTATAAAAAAAGCGTTAGTCAGAAATATTCAATATCTCGATAATAATAATATAATTGGCCTTGTTGGTGATACAAAAACCTATTACAAAAAGCGCTCTAAACTAAAATTGCTCGAACAATGTCTACTCAAGTAGTATTTTTTTAAATATTCGTTGTGCATATTAAACCGTTCTTTTCTATTCAGGATCGATCAAACGTTACTTGACCGATCCTGTTTTGAGCATAAACTTGAACAGAACAATTATCCGGTGGGAAATAATGCAATCAACGAAAATTAAAGTTAAAAGCTTAATTTAGCACTCACAAAAAAATTAGAAGAAAAAAATATCCACGAAAATCGTTTAAAATACGTAAAAAACATTTCAAAAGGACCTCAAAAACCGGATATTAGAAGAATATTTATAGCGTAAATTTACAAACGCTTTAAAGGCGCATTGATTTTATACATGTCGGTCTTATGAAGACCAAGTAAACAACCGTAAGAAGCATTTGGAAACAATGACGGGAAAGTCGTATCATTTTCGGCCGATCCTGAATTGGAAAAAACTGCTTAAACCAACAAAACACCAACAAGACCAACGAGACAAATTATATTATTATGCCAGATATTGAATATTTTTGACATACGCTTTTTTCGTAACCAGCGATATAGCTAAGTTAGAAAAAAAGAACTCTGAACGCCATCTTCTAACTTTCACGTAACTAGAAATTAATAAAGTTATTGTATAGGATCAATTTGGCTGCTTACATCATTAGATCTTGACCAAATCTTATAAGACCGCTTCGTTTTCGCCGCTCCCCTCTCCCCCCTCCCCCCGAACGTGTAATGAATTACACAGCAACTTTCCGTTGATGGCTTGTTAGCTGTGAAGCCTGTGAATTCCTCGTGAAGAACACTGCATTACATGAGGATACTGCTGTCCGCGAAGAGCGCGCGCGGCACAAAAAAATAAATGTTTACGTGTTCTGAAGCTTACATGCCGTTTTAGTTTAAATAATCTGACGGACTTAAGAAGCTTTTTCTCTCTGTTAAACTACTTTCAACATATTATCGAATTTTTTTTGTATTTTTCTTTCTTTACTTACATTCTTCCTGAATTATCGTAAAATAGGTGTTTTATAGTAAAGTTTTGACTGACATATGCTGAAACTCGCGTTTAGTAATAACGAAAACTATTTATTTTGCCTTATTCTGCCGGCTATTTTTTTCAAAAGCTTCTTTCAGATGCAGTCAACGTATCTTCACTGAAAATACTCACAAGGCTTCAGTATTGATGCGTTTTGCTTATTACCTCGTCTTCAAGACTTCCAGCGAAATCTTGGACAAAGACGACTCAAAGAAGAATTATAAAAGCGAGTTTCAACTGTGAATTTCTCAAATGCATAAAATGTTATTACAGATAACTTGAAGAAACTACTTTTATGGAAATGATCAACTGAAGAATTAGAAGAAGTTGAATATAGATTTCACAGAAGAAAAGCATCGCGGAATTTTAGTGGAATCCTCAGAGGACCTGCCGAATGACAAACTAAACTGTATTAGTCAAAAAGTATTTACGATCGAAATTTGATAATTGAAAATTATACTTCGCGATGGTTGTGCAGTCAGAAAGTAACGTCTTTTTTTAAAGAATTTTTTGTAAAATGGCTCAAGTTATGTGCGCCTAAAGTTAGACTTTTTTTTGCCATGCATCACCCTTTTCAAAAAAATCTCCCGTCTCTCAGGAGAACAAAGTAGCTAAGAAGAGAGATGTAGCCTTTGTGCCTGTTTGTGCCCCAATAATTTTTCGCTAGCTCAAACAGCTCGCGACGTACAGAGCCTCAGAATCAAAAGTGTCTCGGATAGCTTCCCAACTTTATGTTTGGGATCAGTGGGCAAAACCTTCTAAAAAAATTAAATAAATTTCCCTTGAAAAGACATCAACTGCAATTTTCGGATTATTTTAAAAGAAAAACACGTTGCATATCTACTTATTATTAAGCGAATAGTTCTGTCTGTCTGTGACTCTGTCCAAGACGTTTCATTGAATAACTCAAAAGATCGTGGTTCTTTTACTTTGATTTTCGGGATGAGTCATGACCACCCGAGCGCTTCACATTCATTTATTTAGGAGGTTGTAGGGTAGTTGGATACGCACGGGATGTAAATCTTATTTGTTTTTGACGATCTGCTAATAAATTGTTTTACTAACAAGTGGAAAAGCAGAACGCCTACAATTATTTCTAAACGAAAGCCAGTGGAAGCCAGTGGAAGTCGCGGCGTAGCGGCGAACTTTCCGCTGGTTCATATTCATGCCGCTGCTGTCGGCACGCTCTCTTAATAAACCCCGTTTCACTATACCATTGCCTGATAAATTTGTCATAAGATTTCAGAGTTGAAAAAAATCGGTAAAAGCTCGTGTTGTACCTAAAATTTCCTTTGTTTTGACCACTTTCTGTTTTCTTATTGACCAATTGAATCGTGAAGAACGTAAATAAATAAACGCCTTCATCTAATACAAAAACTTTAAACGAAAAATAAACAAGGAAGTTTGCGCAAGGTTACTATAAAACAGCTGAGCACAGAGGGGAATGTGCCCTCAAAACAGTGATGAAACTTCAGCTCATTATTCTGCTCTTCGTGACTGTTATTTTTTTGAATTTGGTGAACGCTGAGTCAGAAAAAACTGCGGAAATAGCTGGAAAAACGGTGAGTGAAAGTCATTTTTATATTATAAGCCTTGTTTTTTTTTAGAAATTCAATCGACGAAGCAAAACGATTAGACCCGATGCAAGGCGTGGCGGCAGGTAACAATATTAGATGGACGTCTGAAACGGAGGTTTCTTCAAAAATAACTTTCAGATCACGTTTTCCCCGCCGATTGGGTCACGGGAATGGTGGATATCGGACCACCAACAACCCTCGACTAGGCCCTCGCTGATTCAATGAACTCCGCATGAAGAACACCAATGTGAATTTTATACATATCGCTCATTTCTGCAGCATCCTTCTTTCATTTTTAATTAAATATTTTCAAAAATCATTTTGACTTATTTCAAAGTAATTTAGCAAAGTTGTAAAAAGTAAAGCTTTTGCTAGGCTGTGCAGGGACCTACAGACTTGCGGACCGACGATTAGCTATCTGAATAATGAAAATGGATCCTTGAGGAGTACCACAAACTGAGGATCTTGGCGAGTTCTGTGAAGTTAAGTCCCGATGAGAGCAAACAAGAAATAAAGTCTTGAAATAAGATCAATAAAGTAACAGGGCCAGTGAAATCAGAAAATCGCGGGAGGCCAGAGTTGAAAAACTCATTTAATTGCTCATTCTCGATTCTCGGTCATGCTCACATAATTCAGAGCAATGTGCGGCAGGTTAGCAACTGGCGCTTGCTCTTGGAAAGAGGCAACAAGTTGGTCAGATGCCGGAAAAGTTAGAGATAAGTTCGAGTGGTGCCGGTGGCGCAAAATCGCAGATTGAAGCGTCGTAGACGCGCGAATCATTAGGTTGGCGATAAATTAATGCTGGATTGCAGTGCTTATTTTCAGAAGAGAGAAAACTCTTGGCTTCCCGTTCCATATTTCAGTGAATTCTGGACAGTCCGTCAATAACGATGTCTCCTTCCCTCGAAGCTCGAAGTTCTGGCGAACGTCGGGCGTTGAATTTCGCCCACTATTCAGAATCGGAACCATTATTTGTCTTGTTTCTATTAATAAATCTTCTGTTCACCACCATGAAGCTCAACCAAAGCTGAGAAATCGCATTGACAGCTGTTGTCGACAAGCCACGAGCATCGACAAAAAATGAGTTGGATCCTAAACGATCTAGTGATTTATGGATTTGATTAAAGCCATATGACAACTAGGTGAGTTTAGAAAACTTTATTTCTGACCAAAACGAGCCATCCGGAAATGTTCGCTAACGTGAACCACCAAGTCCAACTCCAAAATGAAGCAAGTCACTTGAATCAGTTTCAACTCTTTGAAGTCTTCCGGAAATGTAGAATAGCGTTTCTCATACGGTCGACTCTTCGTCATTCGTCTTTCAGTTCGTCTTGCATTCGTCTTACGCAAAAAACGCAAGTCAGACGAATTCAAGACGAGACGAGACGGCCGAAATGTTGCCCAAATGGAAGCCTTAATTGTGTGAATCAGTTAGTAGAAGTAGAAATGTTCTTAAAATAACTCTCTGAAATTTTCACAGGAAAACTGCACAAATCTTTCACAAATCTAGGCCAAACTTGAAGGTTCACAAGTCCAAGCCAAGTTCACCACAAGTTTAGAACAAGTTTTCCCCATAACTTGTGAGAGGCTTATGGAGTTTTCCTGACTTTGCATTCTTATCAAAAAGCGCATTTTTGTAATGGACAACTTATTTTGGGGTCTCAGGTAAGACTGCTAGAGCTCAATAGCTTGCTCACTTCATTGAACGATAGCAGCTTTTCCTGAAGTAAAGCTTGTATATAACACAATGTAGACACTACCTGTCGCGCATATTGTTTCAGAATCAACGAAAAAACAACGCCTACAAGCTCTCGAGTCTGGCGATTCTAACATAAATTAAGCTCTTTTGAATGATGATCAACTCAGTGATTTCTGGTAAAATGCGTATGGATCGTATATGGATCGTATTCCATCCATAAATCCTTAATTTCAAACTCCGGAATGCGCCATATGAAATGCGGGCCATACGCGGGACATAAGAGAGAACACCGCGTGAGCTGAGCAGCGATTCCAATATTTCAGTTGGAGCATGGATCCACAGATGAGGCGGTACTACATATTATACAGTGCGGGTCATAATGATAGGACACCCCCCTAAAATGAGGATTCTGGAAAAACGAGAAATTTTCGAAAGAAACTATTAATATCATTCGATTTCACGTCCAAAAAAAACCAATATGGACAAATTTTCATACCCGTACCTAAAAAATGGCATCAGTGGCACGCAAAAGTCTGAAAATCAGCCGGGTCAAAATGATAGGACACTCCCCTAAAAATGGACGAGTTGTCAACTTCGAGTTTTTTTTTCATTTTTTTCTTGTTTTTTTTGTTTCTTTTATACTTCCAAACCTTTGTATTTTTTTTCGCATCTGTTTTAATGATAATTCATTACTTTCTGGACAGGTTTGAGGTTTCCATATCTGAATTTGGGACATTTTCATCTTAAATTAACAAAAAATAATTTATTAAAAAAAAAAACAAAATCAAGAACACTTAAAATCAACAAAAAACAGCCGATAATTAATAAGTTGCCGATCCTCCAAAGTTTTGAATCACTCGGCAGAGTCTGTTGCTCATGCTTCTGGTCAAGTTCTCCAGATAGGACGGTTGAAGATTGTGCCATTCTGCTGTGACCTTGTCTTACAGCTCAGCAACTGTCTGAAACTGATTACCGTTCTGTAAACAGCTCTGGCGAGTACTCCCCAAACGTTTTCAATTAGATTAAGATCCGGAGAGTTGGCTGGCCAGTCCATAACCTTGATCTTCTTTGTGGAGAACCATGCCATTGTGGAAGTGTTCCTACGGATCGCCGCGTCTTATCTTGTTGGAACATATGCGCCTTTTTGCGGTTGGGACGGCTAAAGAAGGGAACGATTCCCGACTGCAGAGTCTGCTGATAGTCCATCGAGTTCATCTTGCAGGTAACTTCAAGGAAACCGTCATGGTTCTCCACAAAGAAGTTTTCCAGAATCCTCATTTTAGGGGGTGATCATTATGACCCGCACTTAACATTTGCACAATTCCGAAAGTTTTCTGCATTAAACACTGACCTATGGTTATTAATGAGAGCAATCACGTTTGGCCTATAATTGAAGAAATAAAGGCAGAGCTAGGCGCCGCGCGGTCTATTTCGTTGGCTCGCATGTTAGCTGTGCTGTCAAAATGGTCGAGCAGCCGCGATTAGCCCCCAAGCTAAACAACTTCGGTATTAGCTAGTACAAAAAAGAGAATGAATAAGAACCGTGATTGGTTATGCTACACACAAATGGTCACAGCTCACTTGCACCGTTCTTCGATTCTATTCTTTCTATTCAAGAAAGGAGTTGCAATAATCATCAAGCGACTGAAACCTACGGTCAATACAGTCTATACTACATACTTTCATATGTTTCAAAGATCATCAAGATCTGATCGTACTGACAGAGGAAGTGATCACTTATCCGAAGATCAAGACCGTTCGAGAGAGAGAGTTAGAAGAAATTCTCCCAGAAAGGTGGTTGTCGATAGGCAAGCTCTACATTATTCCGTATCATGTAAGAAAGACAGCCATACTATCTAAAACCAACAAGGAAAAAGCTCTCCTGGCTCGCACGAGGGTTGATGTGCATCTCGTCACGGTCTTCTTGGATGAGAATTTGTTTATGGTGGAGGCCGAGTTCAACTCTGAAAATCGTAGATTGATCCAAGGACGTCTAAAGAAGAGGAAAGTCAGACCGTCATCGAGTCTCGTATCCAGCCAGCGTGATGATTTTCGGAGGTGTATGCTCAACAGGAGCAAATGTTCCTTTGTATTCGTAAGGGTCAAAATCAACAAAGGGCATTTTGGCTCAAGATGCTCACTTTGCCGAACAACACAGAATTTTCCAAAAAGATGAAGCTCCAGCCCACTCACCAAAGACGACTCAGCAGTGGTGTGAGAATCATCCTCCTGCTTCGGTAAGAGTCGACGACGGCACGGAGATAGTCAACGTTGACTTTGGCTCCAACAGGGAATGCTATATCGAAAAGATTCTTGAGGCCATGGTCGAAATCCCACGTCGTGTGTGGCGATTAGACATACCAGACCTCAAGCCCAAACCTCAATCCAATGGATCTTGCTCTGTGGGGATATTTGACACAGCAAGTATCCACGAATAATTGAAAAATTTTGAGAGCCCTGAAGATCCCTGAAGAAGATTCGCTCTGGCAGTTGTATGGGACAATTTAGACGTTGACTACCAGAGAAGGGCGGAATTCCGGATTCCGCCGTTTTTTTCAATCCGTCTTCCGGATTCCAGATTCCGTGAAAAAAATTATTTCCGTTTTCCGTTTTCCGGATTCCGAGTTCCCAAAATCCAATTCCGCCCTACTCTACAGAGAAGGGAGGAATTCCGCCTGCTTCCGTCCTGCTGGTATGTCCAGACGAGATTTGGACCACGGCAACACCTTCGCATCAAGAATCTTCTCGATATACTTTCCCTGTTAGAGCCAAGCCAACGTTGACTACCTCCGTGCCGTCGTGAGACTTCAGGCAGTCATCAAAGCGAAAGGAGGAAGATTCGAAAACTATCATTTTTGTTGTTGCTTAATAAACATTTTTGTAGATTTTCAGAATAAAATATTTCGATTTGAAGTTATTACACCGTCTCGAATTCGGCGCTATATTTATGTCCCAACCTGTAGATGCTAGTGTGGCTCAGCGTTGATGCCTTGAGCATGTTAGACCCCATAAATGGAGAAGCCCAACGGGTTGAAATCCGGCGAGGAGCCTGGCCATTCCGAAATCTTCACGAAAGCAGGAAGATGAGTCTCACACCACTGCTGAGTCATCTTTGGAACTCCGTCTCGTAATTCTGGACTACCATGTAGAAATAAAGCGATTCCGATCGATTTATTTGGTGTACAATAAATAAATAACAATAAAGTCATTATGGACCATGAAAGGAACAAAAGGAGGAGAACTAAAATTCAAGTGAATATCACCTGTTTGGGGCGGGAGAGGGAAAGTGAGGTGGGGAGTGGGGAAGCAAGGGGAAAAAGTACAAACATTTTTGGTAGGGAGACAGAAAAAGAAGAAAAAAAATGCGTTTTTGAAGTGGAAGGCCGGGTAGAAAATGCGAATAGTTAGAAGAGTTCTTGAAGGAAAAACAGAAAAAAAAGAGAAAGAATACACACACACATTACACATAATGGAGTTGAGCCAAAGTGCACAAAAACAATCGAAAAAAAAAGAATGCGGAAATGAGGTTCAAACGGTTTTACATATTCAAGGAGAATCGATTAAAATTGCTGAAGGTTTTGTTGAATATTAAATTTTATTTTGTTCTTATTTGAATTTGGAAATGTGTTTATATCACAGCGAATATGAGAAAGCAAAAGGACTTGAGTAGTAAAGGAATGTATTTGTGAGAATAGGGGAATATGGAAAATATGTGCCTATCGAGCCCAGTGTTCAATTCAGATTTTTCGACAACTGTCCACCAAAATCAACCATCATTGGCGGGAAGTTCTTGTAGTCCATGGGATCGTCGATCGACGTGTTGCTGGCAAAATAGAAGTTCGATGATGGGAATGTGTAGGCCGTCGGCGTGCTCATAATCATTGGTTGAGAGTTCTTCATTCCCCACACTCCTGCCGGATCGACGAGATCAATTCCAGAAGCAAGGCTCGACGACGCCGTCGCCAGTCCAAGTGACGTTGGAGTTCCTCCGTTCTCCTTCTTGATCCTTCTCGATCCTTTCGAGGAAAGCTTACGGTTACGCGTCTGAATACCATCCTTCTTCATGGCCATCGGACGTTCAACCTGCAATCGAAAAATCATCTTAAATGCTGCCAAACTCGGTGTCATCTTCTAATTTACAAACGGGCATCATCAGGTTGTCAGCCGTATACTGTCGGCTTCCGCAAACAATGTTGCGCCATAAAACCAAATAGGCGTTTATTTTCTTCTCTTTCCCGGAGTCATAACTCCCATTAGGTATAATTGCCTTCCGCTCAAAGAGCCAATCATTAAAAGAAAACAGTTTCGTGGGAAAATACCATCAATCATGACACTTTAGCAGGTCGGGGGGGGGGGGGGGTGGACACTCCGCTTATCTTGGCGGCATCACGGTAAATATTTTGCTGTGTTAGGCTTTGGGAAGCAGTAATTACACGATGATGAGAGGGTATGATACGGTAAGGTAAGCGAACGTAGGATGGGGGGGGGGGGTGAAAGGCACCACTAAAAGTTACGCAACTCTTTTTCGCGCAACCCAATTTGTCGGTCTTAAGAAAGGAGCCAAAGGCTACTGTACATTTACGAGTCACTGCGGACATTTTTTCAAAGGTAACTAAGGCATGTTCTACAGTTTTATAGTGCTATTCTGAAAAAGTATTCCGTTCGAGATAACGAACATTTTAAGAAGACTACGAGCTGAAAGCGATGCTGAAAGATGTCTCACCTTGTGAAGTTTGTAGTAAAGCCCACAGGCATTGCACACTGGATGCCCTTCTCCATTCCGTCGCCACAGCGTCGTTGTGTTGGTCCGGCAGTTGACGCACTCGATGCCTGTCCGTTTTTGAGCGTTCTGCTGATAAATGAGATGATGAAACGGATGTTGGGAGGTGGAGAAAAAGGGAAACGAGGATCGGAATGTGTGAATTTATTGGCTCTACTTCTCCCCCCCCCCCTCGTCCAATGTTGATGACAACCCGTGTCGCGCGACTTTTGTCGGCGGCGTCGTACCGTACTTCCCCGCTACTTCTTTCCTCCCTCTCTCTCTCTCTCTCTCTCTCTCTCTATCCTCTATCGACCCACCTAAAACGTTTGAATTTCAGCAGAGGAAGAGAGGGACAAAAAGAAAGGCGATAGATGGTTATCGGCGAGTTTCGGTCCCTCTTGTTTTCCGTGTGCGTTGGCGTCGTAGACACGGAGAAGACAACTAGCGACAAATTTTTCGGGCAGAAACGAAACGAGGAAGAGGACGACAAATTCGTTTGGAAAATTAATGAACAACGTCTACTGTAAAATGAGAAGCGAAACGCGGCGAGAACGAGAATCGACAGTTTTGTCAAGACTTGGAACCCGGATACGCCGATTTTCGGTATGAGAGGACAGGAAAAACTGGAACCCAACCGCTCTCCCGCACCCTCCGGTTTTAGGTCACTAAAAATCCTAAGCAGTTTGAGCTGAAATGAAATGCGGAGCAAAACCTTAAATTCAAAGATCCACAGCTTTCGCAATGTTTGTTGAATCGCTGAAATTCTATTTTAAAAAAGCTGAAAATTTAATAGTAAAAACTCTAAGCATCACCCTACAGATTACGCTGAAAAACCGATAGCGAGCATTGAAGCATTCTATTATCGCCGTAAAAAAGTTCCGACATTTTTTCGAGCCTGCGAAAATCGGGATTTGAATTTAGAGGCTCCTTATTTTTTCTTCTGAATTTTCAGAATTAAACTGGATTAAAAGAACAAAATTGTATTAATCGTGAATTTTTTTACACGTTTCTTCGAATGTTTAAATATATCAATTTGCGTCATTTATTATTTTTTTTTTCGTTTCTTCTGATAAAAATATATCGCGCATAGCAAATGCGCTGATGAAATTGGCGGAGCCTCTAAATTCAAATCCCGATTTTCGCGGGCTCGAAAAAATGTCGGAACTTTTTTACGGCGATAATATCTGCCATGAAAAGCATTGAATTCATGGCAGACAGAGCAAGTACTGTACAGGGTGGCTGCCAAATAGCGTTACAAAACTTTGAGTGGATTCTGGCGCATGAACACGAGTCGCTACCGTATCAACACTCTGTATATTGGGCTCACTGAATAACGGCTCATGTCTTCCCACTCTTCCCAGCAATCCATCAGAACGCGTTAAAGTTTGCCGTTGCGCCATTGGAAATCAGTCGTGTCATGCATTGGGAAACGCCGTCGTACCTTGTCTCTCTCTTTATCTTTCTCTCTACTGATCCATAACCCTTCATGCGTCCCAATTTGTCATCATTAATAAAAAGTAGTCCTGATCAATTGCTCAATGAGACGAAGAACGAACCCTCTACCTCTCTACCCAAGAGATGTTATCACCCGTTTTTTCTCTCTCGACGAGGGAAACCTGCCGCCGTCTCTAATAAAAAGTCATTCGGACTCCCAAGGTCGATCCTCCTTCCCCCCCCCCCCCATCCCACTCTGTCATCAAGGGGATAAAAGTGACAAGTGATGGAAGGTGTAGGCAACCAGAAAAGAAAACCCTTTACCTGTCTCTTTTTCGGCTTTACTAGTGGTCGAGCATGATGATTCATTTTGAAGTAGAGACCGCACGCGTTGCAAAGATAGTTGCCTGAACCGTCGCGACGCCATAGTGGCGTTTGGCGGACTCCGCAGTTGACACACTCGCGATCTTCCGTGCTGACTGAAAATAATTGAAGAGGTGATTAAAAATAATTGTAGACGGCTCACATTGACTATTTGCAGTTGTCGCCCTATTTGCTTTAGTGAGACTAGTTTTCGGTGTAGAGGTAGAATTTGCTGAGGAGCTGGAAGCGGATGAAGACCCTGACGACGTCGAGCAGCCCGTCAGTCCAGTAGGTGTGAGTACCTGATTGCCAGAGGGAATTGCCGAAGGCTGCACCACGTTGGACGTCGCTGAGACTATGCTTTGCGCGACTGGCTGAGTGCCATTCCCCTGTACAATGCTCACGTTAACCTGGTTGTTAACTGTGATTCCAGAAGCTGAAGTGGCGGCGGCCAGCGGATCATATCCATAAGAGTTGATTGTCGTCGGATAGAAGTAGTTCGAGTTTTGCGCTGAAATTGAGAAATTGAGCATCGTTTTTGCCAAATCGAAATCTAGCAGAGTTCAAGTTCTAATTCACATCGAAGGAATGGAGTTGAGATTACCTATAAAGATAATGAACGATGTCAGAGGGGAATTTTATAGGTCTCTGTGAGTGTGTGTGTGCGTGATGGTCACTCCAAATGTTCGTCTTGTTCGGAGAAGTAGCATTAAAATGGAACAGGATACAAAATAAACAAAATACCACTACATATGGAGAGCGTTGCGATGAACTTCAGAAGCCTGCAACATCCCCAACGCTGGCCAAAATCGGAACAAAGCATAAAACTAGTCAATTGCTCCAAAAGTAGCCGAGCCAAAATGGCGGGGCTGAGCACATTGAGAAATCAATAAAAAACTAGACACTTTCTTGGAAGAATTATGAAATTATTGACGTTGAAGAAGTCTATCAAGTCTTCAATTTTTCCAATTAAAATCAATCAATAATTAAGACGTTTCTTCTTCTTGCAAGGAGCTAACAGGGGAGGAGCACTAATAAAGAAAAGAATTTAAGATGCGAAAGCAATATTTCGTAACCAAAAGCGTTGATGAAAAAACACTGTGTTTAAGCTAGCAATTTCTAGAAAACAGAGAATTTAAAGAACCAAAGAAAAGACTCACTTCCGAAAACTCCACTGTGCATGGTCATATCTGTTCCAGCGAATGTATCCATGTCGTTTGTTGTGGAAACGGTGGCTGCTCCAGTATACGGCTGATAGTTGAGAAACATTGGGTAGCCTGAAATTGAGAGAAAAACTAGAAAATAGAGTTGTTTGACGGGGCTGGACGGCTGAGAGCTCCCTAATTTCCTTGCTCAAACGGAAATTGGCATTCTTCGATGGGCGGGGGGGGGGGGAGAATGTGTAACAGAAGTAACAAGAACAAAGAAAAAGCTTACTGCTTGACGTTGTGTTGTAGTCCTTGTAGTAGTTGGTGGCCGTGTTATAAGCGGCGAATGGCGCGACAGAGGCCGTGGAACTCGTCACCGCCAGAGACACGGCTCCCGAAGACGTGGCAAGAGAAAAGTCGACAGACTTATTCTCGTAGTCCATATTTGCCTGCTGAAAAATAGGAGAAGTTAGTGAAGAAAGTTGATGGATTAGAGCGAGTAGAAGAAGGAAGAGAAGGCAAAGGCTTAACAGAACGAGCACAGGAACCCGAAGAGCACAAGGTGAAAGAGAAGAGATTGCAGAGAAAGGAGAGCAAGAGGAACGTGGGACCGTGGGAAGAAGGGGAGGGGGGGAGTGGCGCCCATCTGATAAATCGTGATAACCATCTGCGGCTAAAAGATAATAGATTATCAGCGAGCCATCAAAAAGGAGTAACCGAGATAAGGAAAATGAAGATCAAGTTACAGATTGAAATTGCAGATGTCTTCTTCTTCTTCTTCTTCGTCTTCTTGTTTTCCATGTTTTCAGGGCCACCCCGAATGGTAGTCGTGGTTTTCTAGATTATCTAGGTCTATCTAGATACGGTCTTCTCCCGTGGACTGAATCAGAAACACGCGGCAAGGGAGAGGCCAGAGGCGGGGTCCCCTCCCCCCTCCTCTTCTTCCCATCCAGCTAATTGTCAACCCCCGTCCAATCGACTTGGCTACGTGGGCGGAGCCTGCTAGTAAGTGCTGCGGAATGAGAACTAGAAGAATGCATTCTGCAATGAAACATAAAAGAATAGGCAAACCTCTTCGGTGCTGCCACGTGGACTCTGCAGAGCATCGATGATGGAGTTGGTATCCAGATCGAGGCGGAACAATGAGTCGAACTCCGCCTCCACGTCAACTTCCTCCTCATCTTCATCGTCTCCTTCTCCTCTCCCTCCTACAACTTCATCGAATAAAAACTCTCTATGACGGTGATCGTTTTCTTTTTCTTGAGCATGAAAAAGATGGGCGTCACAATAATCCATGATTCTATGACTACAAATTCATTCTTACAGTTCGCCGAAGCTGAGCTTCAAGTGGGGGGGGGCACACTCACCGGTAGGCAAAGTTTGAGATAATTCAGGCGGCTGTCGATGGCAACGACGCCCGAATTGTTCCCGTTGCCGTCCTCTTGTTGATTCTTGGGGAAAAAACGAGACAACTGAGGAAAGGAAACGAAGGAAGGAGAATAACCTTTTTCCTCAATAATTTTTTTCTTTCCATCCACGTTGACGGCCAAAAAAAAAGTGGACTAGTTCACCATGGAATGACGACGGAATCCAGGGCGTGAACTCACTTTTCATCGTTTTTATTAAACGTGTAAACGTGAAAAATAAGCGTCCTCCGATGCTAGAGCAGTGAGTTGCAGATGGAACGATAAAAAAAGCACCTGTCAGACGGAACAGGCGGCCAAAAAGAATGAGCAGAAAGAGAGGGAAAAAATGAGAAATTCTGAAGACTAAAAATAGTTCAAGTTCGACTATTACAGACCAGGAGCATGCTAAAACGCTGGCTTTTAACACTGCATTTGAAATATTAATGACCAGATGGTGGTAATTTGTGCGAACTTTCAGTGAAAAATGATTTAGATCACAAGATAAGAACAGCGTGTGAACACGGCAATAGGTGTTATGTTAAGCATCGAGACACGACTTTTTATCACAGCCGACACAATCTGATCTGATTAGAATCTTATCAGAATTCAAAGAGCGAGACGGGGATCAAAATGTTTCGATTTCTTTGTTCATAGATCACTGATGAAAAGGAAAAGAGTTGGGCTACGGTATTCGTTTTTCTTTGAGAGCACTGGAGAGCACCGTCAATCGTGCTCAGGAGCACTATGTTTCGAGTCTTGCGGAATCACCCGCTAAAAGAAACGATGTATGTACACGTCGCGTATTCATTTCATCCCGTGTTCAGATTCATTGAATTCCCACCGGATGCTCATTGAAGAGAGCTTCCTTTTCTTATTCTCGTTTACCGTAGTCTTCAGTGCTCATTCCTCGCTTCATTGAACACCCCATTAAATCATGACAGGAGAGAGAGAGAGAGAAAGAGAAAGAGAGCTTCTTTTTTGTGTGTTTGGAGCAAAAACAAAAAGGATGAGCTGAGCTACTAGGAGAAACAAATAGGGATGAATTAGAATGGAAGTGAGAGGGGAAGGCAAGCATTAGACGGCTTTCGGATGCAGATAAATACTGGAAAATTGCTGAAAATAGGTGATGAACAATTAGAAAATGAATCTAGAATACTGTAGGGATTGTTGGAAATTACTGTAAGGAGCAGAGCAAGCCTTGAAAATAATGGAAAATTGCGCAACCAACTCTGAGCAAACTGCAATATCCGAGAAGCCAGCACGCGGACCATCAGCGCACTTTGTCTTCGAATTCGCACTAGACCAATCTGTCCGCTCTCCCACCGGATAAAGTGACGGGAAGGGCGGAGAGATGAAAGCACGGGCGCCTGTCTCCCTCGCTCGCCACGAACCACTTTAAATTCCTGAGCAGCTCTGGCACCGCACGCGCGAGCGCGCCGAGCTCTCTCCGACTCCCTCCTTACCAACACTGATTTATAGCTCTTTGGAGGTGGTTGTGGTGGTGACGATTGGTGTGACAGGAAGAGAGGAACGCGAGATAGAGGTAGCCACTTTTTACCGCAAATGACATACTGCACTGTATCGCGACTCGGCGATCTTCTAGAGATCTAGAGATCTAGTGGTCTTTTTGTCACTCATTCCGGTGCCTTTTTGGGCTGTTTTATGATGCGGTGCAAAAGGTTTTTGTTGTCTCCATTGCTTTGATTTTGAACGTTTTCTGCACAAATTTCTTCTTGCTAAAGTAAGCTCTATGGTTTTTTTCTTCAGAATCGATAGCCATCAGTGCTCAAAATGACGTTCACCTACACGCGTGGTCACTGAAGTGAGAAAGCGGGCCTGGCTCTTTGTCTTAATTGAATAATAAAGAGCCACGTGCTCTATTGAGCAAGTGCGAATTGGAAATGTGGTGATGGCGACAATGAAAGCAAAAAGTGCACGTGCAATCAATAAATACCTTTTTTGACGCTATTTTGTGGCCTTGCGCAATGGATCTTCTGGAATTTCGTTGTCTCTTAAAATTCAGTTTAACTTTTCTGAAATTTCTTTTTTTTTCTTTAAGATTGATTTTTTGTAGCGAAGCGAAAATTCTAGCTTTTCCAGTCATTCTCATTCACTCAAATCTCAAATTTTCTAGCAATAGACCATCTCCTCTCTACTTCCTTTTCATCTTCTTTGCTCCGCCACCCTTCCGGTCAAGATCTTCAGAAGATCGCTGACATCAAAGAGCTCCAAGAAGAGAACATCATCACGTGGCACTTGCTGACGGAAGCCGCACGTTTAGTTCCTCGTGGAGAAACGGGGAAATTCAAAAGGAAAAGGGTGTTCACACTTTTGGCAGACATGCCATTGAAGAGAGGAGAAATATACTTTAGAATTGATTAATTGCAATTTGCAAAAAAAAAAGAAAAAAAAACGTCGATAGTACAGAGAAAGGGAAACTAAATAAGAGGATAGGCACTTCGTGTACCGTACATTTCAATGTTGACACTAATGAACAGAAAAAAAAACCTTTTGAAAATAGATTTTCAAAGTTGATAATAAGACAAAATCGACGTCCATCAAAGATCAATCAATTTGAATCACTAATTATTTACCTCTAATAAAAGAAAATTTAAAGGATCAACGCCATTTTGCAAAGATTTGTATAATAAAAAAATTTTTTCAGATTCTTATATTTCAGAGGGCTCTCTACCTACGGAAAAATGCGCAAATAGACTTGGCTATCAGACCGGAATCTGTTAAATTAATCTGTTAAAGAACACACTTACAGTACCGGCCATAAAGGTATAATACTATGATTCCCATTCGAAACACAGTCAGTGTCTCTTCCTGCCCTAGAAGCATTTTCAGCTCTTTCAGACATATAAGTCATCTGCTTCTGATTACATTGCCCAACAATCACCATCCCACAATTCTCTTCTTGCCGGTGCTCATTCTAAATACAGTACGCCGGCCATATGGTTTTTCGACAAAATCATACCTTTATGGCCGGTACTGTAACTTCACAGAGCTCGCCGAGATTTGACTTGACCCTCAGAGAGGTTGAGCCGTCTGCTTCATCTTTAAGGTTTCACTTGACAAAAACACTTATTAAGAGCGTGGCTCCAATGCTCACTGGTCCTCGACTGAAACTTCGGAGCCGCGGAAAAACCTTTCGACACGACAGCTGACTTCCTTTTTTTTTTTTTTTTTTAATTTTCGATTTTCTAACTCTTTCGTGCTCTTTTATATTTCTATTTGTTTTCCATTTATCCTCCGGCCTCCTCTTTTTGATGCTCTTGAATAAAATCAAAGGAGCTCTGGAGAGAAATGGAAAATAAACGAAGAGCGGATAGTTCCCCAGGGACCATCTCGACTCGCCTCCTACAACAGAATGAGCCGACTCCTAATCGAGATTCATGGCTTCCGGACATCACAATGATAGGTGACAGACGCTTGTGAGGCGGCGGCGGCGGCGGCGGCGGCGGCTCCTCCCCTCTGCTCTAAGAGCCACGTTGAAATTGATACGGGGTTATCGGTGTGAAGGGTGTCCATCAAAAGTCACAGAACTCAATAGAAAGTGGGCACATCATTATAATCGAAGTTATATATGAAGTAAATATTCAAACGGGCTCCGGGGATTTATAGGTTGAAGATTTTGCGCAGAGCACTACTTCCTGAGCTGTTTTCAAGATAGACGGGGGAAAAACGGAAGGGAATGAAAAAAAGAATCACAATTATGGGGTTCATAGTTCCAGAAATTCCAGAACTAATCAACCAACTTCTGGATGTAAAAAATCTGGAATTTCCCAAAAAAAATATCGTTAAAAAACTGAAATTTGTCAAGAATAGACTTCTTTTTCAGAACAATAGTCTTCAGATGGCTTCTTGCCTTTCTGCCACGCAGTCAGTTTCGCGTACATCTCTCTCTCCCTCTCTCTCTCTCTCTGTGATTCCAGATAAAGATCTGCCGTCCAAAGACAAGAATGAGAACGGTGGAACTACGCCACGAAGCCTTCCAAAAACTGGAATTGATTTTTCGCGCGGGATTCTGAATCTCGAGTCATTGCTGGCGTTGCGTGTTCCTCTATAAATCCAACCACTGAGCCATAAACGTGTCTCTCCGCGCGACACATCGTTAAATATTGTGATCGGTTGTAAATTGCGACAGCTACTGTACACCAGAAAGTCATTATCGTCATAATGACCAACGAGTCGTGGCAAGAGAAACCAGAGGAGGTGTGCATACTCAGACTCCTCTAATAGAAGAGCACGTCTAATTATCCAGGGGGTCATAAGGAGAAAAAAAAACATCGTGTTTTCTATGAACTTTTGGCTCAATCATTTTTGAAAACTTTGAAATAATACAGCATAATGTTTCATTAAACTTTCAGAAACATTTTTAGTTATTAATTAATAAGGGTGCCGCTCTATTAGAGGCATTTAAAAGTTAAAGCTCGCGAGGCTAAATTCTATACAAAGAAGACGTTAAGACAGTTTGGAAATTATGAAAAATGGGGAAATAGAATTGAAAAATGAAGCGCAACGATTTCGGCAAAGTGAGCAAGCATACTGGAATATTTGGAAAAGCGAATTAAAACTTTAAAAAAAAAATAATAATTCGGTGATGTCATTTAGTGGAAAAGATGTGCTGGAATAGTGCAAAAATACAGTATTCTTGCCGGGAAAGGCCCATGAGCGCCCTGCACAAAATTCGAGGAGCAGTGTCCATGGAAGCGCTCTTCTCATTTCCTTCTCCATTTCCTTGCTGGAGCTCACCAACTCCACCCCCATTCCGAAAATCTGTCGACGGGATTAAGTTATTGTGGATGAATTGTTGGCCGTTCTCCTCCTCGCCCCCAGCCCCCCCCACCACCACTAACCGCTTCTTCTTCTTCTTCTTCTTCTTCGCTGCTCTTTGTTATGAGCGTGTCAGACTCTCGATAACCCATCAATCGTCACACGCGTTACGACCATCCTAGAAGGAGGTGAACAAGCTGATGATACTATTTGCATAAAATCTGTCGGGGGGGGGGGGAGCACGAGGAGGAGGAGGAGGAGGAGGACACCCGGCTGTTCTTTCGGCTGCTGAAGACCACGGGCGGCCCCCTCACACTGATTTATCATCATATAATTTATTTGGTAAGGAGGGATGAGTGAGGAGGAGATGGGTGTGAAAAACGAGCAAGAGCTCTCAGAGATAAAATAGGAAATTAAGAAAGAAATTAACAAGATGCTCCATTTCCAATTTGAAGATCCAACCAAAACAATGCTCTGGAAGAAGCGCTGGAAGAAGTAAAAGCCTCCGATAATGGATTCTTGAAGGAAACAGCGATGACAATGATGGGAAGTTCAGTGAAAACTTGGAAAGGATTCACAAGCTTTGTTTGTTGCAACATGTGTGCAACATGTGATTACTGTATTAACAGTAATCACATGTGCCGTAAATGCGGAATCTCGGAGGAAATTTGGAAAGGATTCACAAGCTTTGTTTGTTGCAATGCCCTGCATTTTTGCGTAGTGCTGGAATAGTTGAAGACGTTGAATCCTTTCCCAACCCATCCATCACTTCCAGCGAACCGAAGAATTGTAGAATCTAGGGCAGATCAAGAGGTCATCAGAAGTTCCCATTTTCTAGGCGGCCGCTGCTGACTCCTTTCTTTATTCTCTACTTGCCATATACGATATATTCCTTACAAGCCGTGTTTGTAAGTGTCACTCGCACAAGATTCGGCGAGCCGATAACAGTCTTTCCTCCTCTACAGTACCTCGTTCGCCTCTTCATGTGTTTTCCTCTTCTCTTCTTCGTCGCCTTTTTTCGTGACGACGACGACGACTTCTTCGGACGTCGTCGCGGGCGGCGGTTTGAAGACCATGAAACAAATGAATGGATGTGTGAGGTGGAATGAAGGAATGGATAATGAGTTGCAGGGGACCAATCAGCTCCATCAAATTCATGGAGCCTTAAAACTGAGCTTCAAAAAACACGGTTTCTGGAAGCTCAACTTCATGTTTTTTTCAGAAAATTTCAGAGAAACTGTGAGCTTCTTATCACTTATCAAAATCAAGAATCTCGAAGGCAACAAGAATCGCAAGAACGGCCATTCAAATTCTACGACCACCTTCCATCAGTCGGCCATAAAACAAAATTTACGGCGTGTCGATATTGGTAAACGTGCCAGCGAACCAGCCAAAGTTGGGATGATGGTGCATCGCAGAAGGTTCAGCTGGATTACGGCGGAATGAATCATTTTCCCTTAAATCAGATGTTCGCAACCAAGAATTCAATGCAAGCCATCACAACTTCAGTTTTGTAGTCTTCTGCAAGACTTCTGCAAGATCGATAAATACGGAGAGTGTTTGGGCAACGCTACGGCAACTTGCCGTGCAAACAAGCTAGTCTTTTGTACGGCATCTTGCCTCATTTACGCTTAGTTTTTGAATATAAAAGCCATTTTTAATATGAAACTTCCGAAAAGAATCACAATACTTAACTCACAGAAGAGCTGAAGTGCAGAGCCCCTTGAGCTAACCTTCCCCCAAGCAAACCTTTATGATGATTCTATAATGATCCAGTCAAACTTCGGAAGGCCACTCATCATAATTATTAATGTCTTATAGTGAGGAAGAACAAAAAAAATGAAAAAGAACGAGAGCAAAATGGGATTCACGAAACGAGCATGAACAGAAGGCGTCATATGGAACAGGCAGAAGACGTCATGGCGCGAATGAATTCAAGCTGTCAGTCTAAACAATCTGTTAATATTTCTTTAGTTTTCAATTATGGAACAAAATTCATCGAATGTAACGAAGGAAAAAAACAATCGATTTCTACGGGATGGAGTGTTGTCAAAGATGTTATCAAATTCGCTTTCGGAGTAATAAATCAGGCCAAGTTTGGGTAGCGACAGTGCTTGGAAAACGAGTCAAGGTTGAGCTGTGTGGGTATTAAACAATTTATGAGCATTTGAGGGCGTATCTGCGAGGTTTCACTTCTTCTTAATTGTGGAGTGAGGTATACTGTAGCCGGTCTTCCATAAAAAATGCCTAACTGAAAATAATGAGCTTGAGAACTAAAAAAAAGAATTTTGCGATGCTCAAGGAGCATTATAACACTTTTCTCACAAAATTCTGAAGGCGTTGCTGGAATTTCTGAAAATTCCAGCAACGAATGGCTGGAAACAAGCTTGTCGCAGTGCCACGGATATTCTTAAAGATAATTCGTCTCCAGGTTAGGTGCCATGCCTTTTGTGCTCATTTCATTTCCCATTGCTCTGTGCTCTTTCGGTTGTTATCTTCATTTTCCCATCTTACAGTAATTATAAGACGAGAGCACCGTTGCTGCAATTACAGCTCTTCCCTTCTTCCTGGTTGTTCCTTCCTGGGAAACTGTGTGCCAAAATATCATATTGTTTCATTGGACGCGCCTGTATTTCATCCAGATAGTCAAATCCGATTCGCACTTCATGTTCACACGCATTGTGTTTCCCTTTGTCCATGCGTGCATCCAGGCGAAGGTGGCTTATCTGAAAATCTGTAATTCTGAGCACACATATATATATATGTCGAGCACCACTCATTCGTCTCAATTTATTTTCAGATCACCGGGAGAATGGAAGGGCTGGTAGATATAGTTTGTCGGCAAGTCTTGTGACGTGTGCAAAAACTGACAGTGACACGTTAATTGCAGATGGCCAGGTGCACGTCTGGAAGCTAGAGTCGTGCTCTACAAGAGTTCCAGAGTGTCTAGAGGAATAGGGGGGGGGGGAGAGAATACGGGATTAAAAATGCGTTGAATTCCGGAAGAATGAAAGTATTTCTCTTCAAGAAAGCGGTGAGCTACCTAGAGCTTGTGGCAATATTGGGATAATCGATAATCGATTGAGGAATTAAACTCCAAAAGTGATTTTTGATAATTGCAATCAATCTAATGGATTTCGTTTTATTATTTTTTCCATTCAAAATATTGTTCAGACTTAATAGGGAAGGTTGTAAATCCTATGTGAATCGATAGAATAGAAAACGCTGAGAAAGAATCCGTTTTCAGAATTTACTGAACGCTTCAGCGAAGCGAGTTATTCCGATCTGAAATTCCAGCACTAACCACTGTGGTTAACCATCTTTAGTTCCTCCGCGTCGCGGAGTCCGCGATATCACTGCCAATTTTTAATAATTAAACCGTGGCAAGTTGGCAGAGTGGATAAGAGGCAGGACAGTAGGTGGAAGGTGTAGGGTTCGATTCCTCCTGGGTTCAACTATTTTTTAATTTAATTTTTTCGCTTTTTGCAAATCTTAAAATTCATTTTTTATGAGTTTTTTTGAATTTTTTTTCAATTTTTTTCAAATATGGTGGCAGTTCACACATAAATACACAACTTTTAGAAGTTTGAAAAATTACAGATTTTCCAAAGCATGAAAAAAAAATTAGTGAATTGGTTCGCCTCATAAATTCCTTAACTACTGCATTTTTGTGCGATTTCAAAATTTCGCGCACTCATTTCATTGCGTCCGTCTGTTCGCGAAATCCGTCTTCAATGAATTCCCCTTAACTGGCAGCCATCTGCCACCGAAATTCATTTCTTTGCCAAAGGTGGATGTTCAGCTTGGCGCGTGGGATCTTCCAGGCGATTCTGCCAATTCATGTGGCATCTTGTCCTTCCTATGCCCATGAAAACCTATTGACTACTCGAGAATTTATGGCAAGCTGCCGTGCGAAAGAGTTGCTCGTGCCGGGTTGCATAGTATTCTCCCGTTGTATACGGCAATTTGCCTGGATGTTCTCGGATGTTCTTGGAGTTTCTCGCTGAAATTTGCTAATTGCACAGCAATTATAATACAAGAATGGATTCTACGAGACAAGAAAACGACCTGCCGGATGACCCCCCCCCCATGAGATGGTCCGACTCATTACGAAAGGATGTATCAGTATATTGAAGAAATCAGCTGCTTACTCCATGAACCAAGATCGCCAAAGATCAGAAGACATGGCTAGCTGTGATCCGCAATTCCGCATAACTGAAAAGTTATAAAAATGCTCATTGGCAACACTTTGCATCATCTTTGCACGCAATTTGACATTTATCTTGATTTCCAGCATATTCAGATCAATTTCAATTCTCAAAATTTCCAATTTTAAATAAATAAAAGAAGCTGAAAACCTGGAAAAAATCGAGAAATTCTAACAATTTGAAACTCCTTTGAAGTCAACCATTTCAGAGCATTTTGGGGGAATTTTCGAGCATTTCAGAGAAGTTTGTAGCGTTTCAGACAATTTCGGAGCATTTCAGAAGATTTTGTAATATTTTGGAGAATTTTGAAACGTTTTAAAGAATTTCAGAAAATTTTAGAAAACTTCAGAAGATTCCAGAGAATTATAGAGCATTTTGAAGCATTTTGGAGCTCAGATTGCCACAGTCAACGCAGATCTCCCTTCAGTTCTTGTCACTTGTGCAATAATGGTATGGAAACGAGCTGATATTGTGATACAAAGTGATTCTGGCGGGCGGCACGAGAAAACACGTCTTGGAGCATGTCGCTCTTCAGATCTCACCTATTGTTGCCAATTGACAGTTGATCCACTTGATTCATCGTAATCCCTACCCTTCGCACCTATTATTTTGACGCGTGGACATTGTTTAGAGGTGGCTGACGTGGTGAAATGAAGGAAATCGCATGCTTGGGATGAGCTGGGGGTGTAGTTTAATCAAGATTAAGTTTTCAGCTCTTCCCCCCACTTTTTTCAGAAGATGGCTTCTTCTTTTTAACGTAAAAATTGATGGAAGCTATGCGAATGGGCAAAACTTCAAATTTTTAAATTTTTTATTTCATTTTTCTTTAAGCTTCATTGAAAATGCAATTTCAGTTCGCTCAACCAAAAATGGAAATCATAGCTTTCAATAATGCCATGAACCGTACATAGATCTCGGTGTAATTATTCACTATTGAGCAAGTGAGCACATAACTATCCACAGGGTGGGGAATAAATATAGCGCCGCATTCAAAACGGTGTAATATTGCGGAAATAAATCGGAAATCGGAAGATTTTTTTCTGAAAATATTCCCACACAGCAATATCCATTGGATTGAGGTCTGGGCTCGAAGTTGGTCATTGATCCTTCAATGGAACTGTTTTTAGATAACGTTTGAGAATTTTATGAAAATTGGTACACAGACACTTTCGAGCATGCTGATAACCATGGCAAACTTTTCTTGTGCCCAAAACTCTCCAGAAGCTGAATATTCGCATCTGAAGTTTCATCTGAAGTTTCATCGCATCTGAAGTTCTCCCCCCATCTCGCGACCTCACTCTTCTCTATGCTTCCATATCATCCATTTCTGGAAGCAGCGGTGGTGTATACGTAGTTCGAACCCTACTATGGAAAATTTTTTTTGTTTCTTGTAATTTTATTTTCTAAAGGTCTCCAGAGCACATTGGTCTCGAATGGAACTTCAGATGCGAATATTCAGCTTCTGGAGAGTTTTAAGCACTAGAAAAGTTTGTCATGGTCTTCAGCATGCTCCAAAGTGTCTGTGTACCAATTTTCATAAAATTCTCAACCATTATCTAATAACAGTTCCCTTGTTAGTGATAAAATCAGGGAAATTGGCTTCGCACCACTGCTCATTGAGTTTTGCGATGTGAGCCGGCGCTCGGTCCTGCTGGTCCTCGGTCATCGCCACAAGTGAAATTTGGTCCACGGCAACACCTCCGCTTCAAGAATCTTCTAATGAAAATTTTGGTTGATTTTCAGGAAAAAATCCTTCAATTTGAAGTTGTGAATGCGGCGCTATATTTATTCCCCACCCTGCCCTGTAGAAACATTTAAACACTCAGTCAGGCTGAAATTCTCGAATTGGCCAATTCACAGACCCCCTTTGGAGGCTGTATTCTTAAAATTCTGCAATTATCGATCATTTTCAAAGGGTTGAATCAATTTTGAAGCAAGTTGTAGAGAGCGCCGGCTCTGAAGCACTGAAAAAAAGCTAAAAACAGCGGGGATCGTTTGTAATCGCTTAGAGAGAAACTTGAAATGAATCTGAAATAAAAAGAAAATTTTAAAAAAATACATTGATATCAAAGGAAGCGGAATCACTCATTCGAAATTATCCAAATTCTTATTTTCAACGGAAAATCAATGGCCCGCTAGAGTGTTTCGATTCTGAATCCTTGTGGAGGCGCATCGTCAGGGAAATGTAGGTAAAAAACGAATAGAATCTTCTTTAATTCTTCTTAAATTCTGTTTAGGATCTTGCTCCTAACTTTTAGAAATTGGAGTCCCTCCGCTGATGAGCTGACTTTTGATGAGCTTGATGAGCTTGATGAGCTGATTAGTACAGGATGCGCGAAAGGATCATCCTTCGCTATTCTTTTTGCTCTTCAACAAGATGCTCATAGGGCTGGCTATAATTACAGTCCCAGCACTCTCAAATAATTATTTCCAATTTGCTCATTGTGGGGAACATACCTAGTCAGTGTCTAATTCGGCAGCATGAAAAGACAAAAATTGTAGAAGGCGCCCCCCAGGACGAGTTTTGTTCTAGTTTTCAAATTTTGAATAATTGAATTTGGCGCCACAAATCTTTGAAGTTATTTTACCAAATGCCATGGTTCTATTTTGTTTCAGCAGAACCTAAAAACCTGAAAATGAATTCCGTAAATTCCAGTGAACCATTTACAGCTTCGAGAAAAAAGAGCAACTTATCATCTCACTTCTTTCTCATGATCCCGCTGCTCACACTTACGTACCATAAGATTCTTCAAAGACTGCTGGCACGTGGAATCAGCTGCCCTGTAATTAGGTACTAGTCGGTAACACGTATCCCTTACAATAACGCAGGTGGGGGGGGGCGCCTTCTACAACTTTTATCCTTTCATGCTGCCGAATTAGACACTGACTATGTCCCCCACAATGAGCAAATTGGAAATAATTATTTGAGAGTGCTGGGACTGTAATTATAGCCAGCTATATTAGTACATAGTCACATGACAAAAACCCCTAGGAGCAAGAGCATAATATGAATATCGTAGAATGGTCAGCTTCACAGAAAAAAATCAATTCTTTGTCTTAAATTGAAGATAATGCACATGACGCTCTAACGCACTTTGCGTACTCTTTGTGCATACTTTGAGCATTGATTGATTCCTTGGAAGTGTTCGAATAGCAGTTAAGAAATCAATAAAAGTGAGTAATTGCTAGAGTTATAGAACACTTTCAGATTATAAAGAAGCGCCGAAGAGGAACTCTCAGCGAGCTCAGTGACCTGTGTGTCAGACACTGATGGGGTAATTGGACGGGAGGACCACGGAGAGCACAGTGGCGTCTACATGACCAGTTGGAAGAGTACCAAGAGGACTTCGTGACTATGAATCTGGAAGCATCTGAAAGCGATGAAGTGCTTCAAAAACTGACTTCTTCTGTCCTTTTTTGCTAACATAAGCGCATTCATTTTTCTGAAATAGTTTCAGCAAAATAAATTGTTTTTTTAAACATTTTTCTCTTTTACAACGCCACCCGAAAGTATTCTGAAAGTTTTCTTTAAAAATGTTATAATTGAGAATAAAGGCTTGAAGAACTGTCATTTTGAATTCAACTTTGTATCAAAATTGAGCACGAATTGGTCTGAGCTCAAAAAAATCAAAAATAAGCTCAAAAATGCTTAAAAATCGTCAGAAATTGTCTGAAATGCTCTGAAAATTTATAGAGTTGTCTGAAGTTGTCAAAACTTTTTTGAATTACTTTGAAGTGCTCCAAAATGGTCAAAAATGCTCTGAAATTGTCTTAAACGCTGCAACATTCTCTAAAATACTTTGAAATGCTTTGAAATTCTCTGAAATACTCCAAAATGATTTAAATTGCTCTAAAATTGTCTGGAATTTTCTGAATTTGTCTGAAATTTTCTGGAATTGTCTGAAGTTGTCGAAAATTCTCTGAAATACTTCAAAATGCTTCAAATTGCTCTAAAATTCTCTGGAATTGTCTGAATGTGTCTGCAATTTTCAGAAATTGTCCAAAATTAATCTTTTACAACGGCACAAGAAAGTATTCTGAAACTTTTCTTTAAAAACGTTATAATTAAGAATAAAGGTTTGAAGAACTGTCAAGTTGAATCCAACTTTGTATCAAAATTGAGCACGAATTGGTCTGAGCTCAAAAAAATCAAAAATAAGCTCAAAAATGCTTAAAAATCGTCAGAAATTGTCTGAAATGCTCTGAAAATTTATAGAGTTGTCTGAAGTTGTCAAAACTTTTTTGAATTACTTTGAAATGCTCCAAAATGGTCAAAAATGCTCTGAAATTGTCTGAAACGCTCCAAAATGGTTTAAGTTGCTCTAAAATTGTCTGGAATTGTCTGAAGTTGTCGAAAATTCTCTGAAATAGTTTGAAGTTGTCTGAATTCTCTGAAATGCTACACATTTTCTAAATGCTTTTAAATGCTCTGAAATTTTCTGGAATTGTCTGAAGTTGTCGAAAATGCTTTGAAATTCTCTGAAATACTTCAAATTGCTTTAAAATTCTCTGGAATTGTATGAATGTGTCTGCAATTTTCAGAAATTGTCCAAAATCAATCATTTACAACGCCACCCGAAAGTATTCTGAAAGTTTTCTTTAAAAATGTTATAATTGAGAATAAAGATTTGAAAAACTGTCAATTTGAATTCAACTTTGTATCAAAATTGAGCACGCTTCGTGGAGAACTTTTGGCAATGTGCCAACTGTTCAAACAAAAAGACCAGCGAATGATCCATAGTGAAAGAATCTCCCAAAACATGGGCAATGTGTGCTCACTTCAAAGCCTTCTGTGAAATGCTTCATAGTGCTCTGAAATTGTCTAAATTTGTCTGAATTTGTCTGTGCTCAAAAAAAACCAAAAATAAGCTCAAAAATGCTTCAAAATTCTCTGAAATTGTCTGAAATGCTCTGAAAGTTTCTAGAGTTGTCTGGAGTTGTCAAAAATTGTCTGAAATACTTTGAAATGCTCCAAAATGCTTCAAAATGCTCTGAAATTCTCTGAAATTGTCCAAAATTCTCTGAAATTCTCCAAAATGTTCAAAATTGCTTTAAAATTCTCTGGAATTATCTGGATTTGTCTGAAATTCTCTGAAATAGCTTGAAGTTGTCTAGAATGTTCTGAAATGCTACAACATTTTCTAAAATGCTTGAAAATGCTCCGAAATGCTCCAAAATTTTCAAAAATTGTATCACATGTTACAATATTTTCTGAAATGCTGCAAACCTCTCTGAAATGTTCCAAAATGCTCCGAAATGCTCTAAAATGCTCTGAACTTGTCTGGAGTTATATAAAATTCTCTGAAACTCTCGAAAATGCTCGAAAATGCTCCGAAATTCTCCAAAACTCTCTAAAATTGTCTCAAATGTTACAAAATGTTTTGAAATGCTCTAAAACGCTCTAAAAATTTCTGAAATGCCCGAAAATTGTCTCAAATGCCACATACTTCTCTGAAATGCTCCAAAATTCCCCTAAATGCTCTGAAATTCTCCAAAATTCTCTGAAATGCTCTGAAAATTTCTGGAATGCTTTAAACTTCTTTGAAATTGTCTAAAGTTGTCTGAAACTCTCTAAAATTCCTCAGAATTTTCAGAAATGCTCCAAAATTCCCCGAAATGCTCTGAAATTCTCCAAAATGTTCAAAATGTTCTGAAATTTTTTGGAATGCTTTGAAGTTCTCTGAAATTGTCTAAAATTGCCTGAAACTCTCGGAAATTCCCCAAAACTTTCTGAAATACTCCAAAATACCCCAAAATTCTTTGATTAAGTAATGGACTAATGGGCCAACTGATTGTTCAGTTTTATTGATTGTTTTTTTTTCATAAATTCATTGAGAAGTGCTACACAAATAATGGAAGATACCGCAAAACGTGGAAGATCCCTAGGGCTTCCACTTTTAATTACGGAGAAAACTTTGAGATGTAATAACTCGTGAAGTAGGAAAGCTTTTTGGACGCAAACATTTTATGATCAAATAGAATTATTCAATTCGGCTGTGGCTTGGAGCGCATTCATAGACTATGCGCATTTCATCTGTAACGGTTAGCGGGATACTGAAAGCAGTTCAATGTACCTCTCCGTTCTCAAAATTTGCATAGCGGTAGCGAAGCAAGAAGCACGGATATGACTATAGTTCCCGCTTTTCAAGGGCTCGAATAAGAAGGTATTGATGGGAGTTCGATGTCCTTCCATTGCTGAAATGACAACAGAAAAACTGACGTCAATCAAGCATCTACGAGATCTTAGGCACGGTACTCCTGAGAATGCATAGCTGGTTTGAGTTCGAGTTCTGAATCTTTCAGATGCTAAAGTTCGAAGAATCCAGCGCGCAGCTGATCATTGTCTTTGTCCAGCGCCAAAAGACAATGATCCGCTTGATCCGAATTTTAGACAACTCCAGACAATTTCATAAAATTTCAGACAATTCCAGAAAATTTCAGAGCATTTAAAAGCATTTTAAAACATTTTGGAGCATTTCAAA
Organism: Caenorhabditis inopinata; assembly: GCA_003052745.1. Taxonomy (NCBI): domain Eukaryota; kingdom Metazoa; phylum Nematoda; class Chromadorea; order Rhabditida; family Rhabditidae; genus Caenorhabditis; species Caenorhabditis inopinata. Next base: position 19,950,917 of record AP018154.1, read on the forward strand.
GAGTTTTGGACAATTTCAGACCATTTCAGACAATTTCTGACGATTTTGAAGCATTTTAGAGAATTTTAGAGAATCTTGTAACATTTCAGAAAATTTCAGAGCATTTCGGAGCATTTTGAAACATTTCAAAGAATTTCAGAACATTTTTGACAACTTCGGACAACTCTAGAGAATTTCAGAGCATTTCAGACAATTTCTGAGAATCTTTAAGCATTTTTGATCTTATTTTTGATTTTTTTTTGAGCTCAGACAAATTCAGAGAATTTCAGAGCACTGAAGCTTTGAAGCATTTCACAGAAGGCTTCGAAATGCCCATGTTTTGGGAGACTCTTTCACTATGGACCATTCGCTGGTCTTTTTGTTTAAACAGTTGGCGCATTGCCAAAAGTACTCCACGAAGCGTGCTCAATTTTGATACAAAGTTGAATTCAAATTGACAGTTTTTCAAACCTTTATTCTCAATTATAACAATTTAAAAGAAAACTTTCAGAATAATGTAAAAGAGTAATTTTGGACAATTTCAGACAATTTCAGAGCAAATTGAAGCATTTTGAAGTATTTCAGAGCGTTTTTGACAACTTCAGACAATTCCAGAAAATTTCAGAGCATTTAAAAGCATTTTAGAAAATGTTGTAGCATTTCAGAGAATTCCAGACAACTTCAAACTATTTCAGAGAATTTTAGACAAATTCAGATAATTCCAGAGAAGTTTAGAGCAATTTACAACAATTTGAAGCATTTTAGAGAATTTCAGATCATTTTGAAGCATTTTAGAGAATGCTGCAGCGTTTCAGACAATTTCAGAGCATTTTTCACCATTTTGGAGCATTTCAAAGTATTTCAGAAACATTTTGACAACTTCAGCCAACTCTAGAAAACTTCAGAGCATTTCAGACAATTTCTGACAATTTTTAAGCATTTTTGAGCTTATTTTTGATTTTTTTTGATCTCAGGCCAATTCGTGTTCAATTTTGACACAAAGTTGGATTCAAATTGACAGTTCTTCAAACCTTTATTCTCAATTATAACAATTTAAAAGAAAACTTTCAGAATACATTCGGGTGCCGTGAAGCAGGAGACACCCCCCCGAATTTCATTTGTACTGATCTTCTAGGATCATCAGACGGAGGCGCCGATCGTAAAAGGACTAGATGAGAGCTACAGATGAATAGCAATCTGAGCAAAGATGGGACAAATTTGTAACAAAGATGAAAGGTAATCTTTTGTGTTTTCAAAGATAAAATGTGATGACCTTCAATTCAAGTTTCAGTTTTCAGTCTTTTTCAGTCAATCTATTCGCGTGTTTCAATCTAATCTCATCAGAATACACCCTCAATATTCGGTGTCCACTTCTGAGTGACCTTATCGAACAGTTCGTGTTTCCTCCTTTCCAATCATTTCCTTCCGTTCGTTTCAAGTGACAGACGTTTTGAGAAAGGACACAGTCGCGCGAATGTCACCTTTGTGATACCATCTCCTGCCGAACACCAGTACCCGTCGTCTTCGAGTGTCGAGAGTCCAATGAGAAGCAGAGAAGCAAACAGAATTTGACACAAATTTGGATAAACAAAACCGGGTGGCTGCGGCTGCTGCTGCGGTGCTCCTCGCCACATTTATGGGTGCCTGCCTGCCTGCCTGCCTACCTAGCCTAGTGATGTAGTAGTACGGTTGCTGTTCAAATATTGACACCTGTGGACTCATTGCGGAGAGGAGTCCTTTTGTGTCGGAGCAGCAGGCCGTACGAAAAGGAGCTTAACCTGTTATGGTCTGTCGAATGGTTTTCCGCCACTTGTTGCTCACGTCCAAAGCCTTCCCTTAATTATTATTTTTCGGAGCATTCACTGTTTTATAAGGTTTCTAGGTCAGTTACTGTTACTCTATTTGTGTTAAGTGCTCTTGCGAGCTTCTAGGAATCCAAGAAATGAGCAAACTACAGTAGCGGTCATTTTTCTCCTTTGAAAATCTCAATTTTTGGGAATTTTTGGGAATTTTCGGGAATTTTCCATAATTCCAAATTTTGCTCGGCATTTTCAGAAGTTATTCTATTTCAGAATTCTACAAACATAGACCATCATTTTTGCAGTTGGCAACGTTTTTATACGGTCGCTACTCACCGAATTGCTCCTCCAAGCATGCCCTTTTCAGTGTGATCTTATAGAAATGTTGACACCTACAAGAAGGACGTCATAGCATTGTAGAATTCACTGAAGCATCTCTGAAATTATCAGAAAGCTGGGAATATTCAACGGAGGAAGCTGAAAATGAAAGCAAAGCGCTGAAATTTCAGTGACATCCTACTGTATCATCGTCAATAGATAAGGCTTGTGGGGGTCCCATCTATTTAGACATATTTCAGTTTTCAGATAAGGATTCTCTGAAACTTCCTTAAACAAGCCTACAGCGAGATAAAGCTTCCATTTGGGCGAAATTTCGGCCGTCTCCTCTCGTCTTCGTCTTTGTCTTGAATTCGTCTGACGCAGTGTGTTGACAACTTTTTTATTGCGTAAGACGAACTTTTTATCTTCGTCTTTTGTGGAAGCGTTATAACGCGATTTTTGTAGGCTTTCAGACACCCAATAAATTTCTATTATTGGCGAAAAAACCATCACACTTTTAAACAAGCCTACAGCGAGATAAGACTTCCATTTGGGCGAAATTTCAGCCGTCTCCTCTCGTCTTCGTCTTCGTCTTGAATTCGTCTGACGCAGTGTGTTGACAATTTTTTTATTGTGTAAGACGAACTTTTTGTCTTCGTCTTTCGTGGAAGCCTTTTAGCGCGATTTTTGTAGGCTTTCAGACACCCAATAAATTTCTATTTTTGGCGAAAAAACCACCAGACTTTTAAACAAGCCTACAGCGAGATAAGACTTCCATTTGGGCGAAATGTCGGCCGTCTCCTCTCGTCTTCGTCTTCGTCTTGAATTCGTCTGACGCAGTGTGTTGACAATTTTTTTATTGCGTAAGACGAATGCAAGACGTCTCGACTTTTTGTCTTCGTCTTTCGTGGAAGCTTATAGGCTTATAGGCTTCCACGAAAAAAGTAGGCTTTGAGCGCTTTCAGACACCCAATAAATTTCTATTTTTGGCGAAAAAACCACCAGACTTTTAAACAAGCCTACAGCGAGATAAGACTTCTATTTGGGCAATATTTCGGTCGTCTCCTCTCGTCTTCGTCTTCGTCTTGAATTCGTCTGACGCAGTGTGTTGACAACTTTTTTATTGCGTAAGACGAACTTTTTGTCTTCGTCTTTTGTGGAATCGTTATAGCGCGATTTTTGTAGGCTTTCAGACACCCAATAAATTTCTATTTTTGGCGAAAAAACCACCAGATTTTTAAACAAGCCTACAGCGAGATAAGACTTCCATTTGGGCGAAATTTCGGCCGTCTCCTCTCGTCTTTGTCTTTGTCTTGAATTCGTCTGACGCAGTGTGTTGACAATTTTTTAAATGCGTAAGACGAACTTTTTGTCTTCGTCTTTTTTGGAAACCTTTTAGCGCGATTTTTGTAGGCTTTCAGACACCAAATAAATTTCTATTTTTGGCGAAAAAACCACCAGACTTTTAAACAAGCCTACAGCGAGATAAGACTTCCATTTGGGCGAAATGTCGGCCGTCTCCTCTCGTCTTCGTCTTTGTCTTGAATTCGTCTGACGCAGTGTGTTGACAATTTTTTAATTGTGTAAGACGAACTTTTTGTCTTCGTCTTTCGTGGAAGCCTTAAAGCGCGATTTTTGTAGACTTTTGCGAAAACCACCAGACTTCTTGGGTTTTTCATAGAAAAAGGCGCAAAGTGCCTATCCTTCAACATGCTTCATATGTGCTTCAGAAGCGGCTCCCCCCGGGCATTACTAAATATGCTCGCAGAGTTTTCCAGGTCACAACTGGCGCCAGTTTCAAGTTTTTTTTTTCTATTCGCTCACAGTTTTTTAACTTCGAAATCATAAAATTTGCACCTTGATACAATTTCAATTTTTGAAGTGTGTGCACAGTATGAAATTGTACATCGCACAAGAGAATTATAGCATTTTTATTACGATAAGACTCAGTTTTCCACTGGCACTTCCTTGTTTAGTTTTTGATATCAAAACTGGCATAGTTTGCTCCTCAGTTCGCTAGTATAGCCTCGAAATAGCAATAAAACAGAACGAATAATACCTACAGTACCGGCCATAAAGGTATATATTTTGGCTCCCATTCGAATCAGTGTCGCTGCCCCCACAGTCTTTCTTGCTCCAGGTGCATTTTCAGCCAGCTCTTTCAGACATATAAGTTACCTGCTTCTGATTACATTGCCCAACAATCACTATCCCCATAATGCTCTTTTTTCCGGTGCTCATTCTACATACAGTACACCGGCCATAAAGGTATGATATTATGGTTTTTCGACAATGTAACAGAGTAGGGCGGAATTGGATTTTTGGAACTCGGAATCCGGAAAACGGAAAACGGAAAAAATATTTTTTCACGGAATCTGGAATCCGGAAAACGGAAAAAAATTTTTTTTCACGGAATCTGGAATCCGGAAAACGGAAAAAATATTTTTTCACGGAATCTGGATTCCGGAAGACGTAATGAAAAAAACGGCGGAATGCGGAAAACGGAAAAAAAAGTATTTTTTCACGAAATCTGGAATCCGGAAAACGGAAAAAAAATATTTTTTTCACGAAATCTGGAATCCAGAAGACGGAATGAAATAAACGGCAGAATCCGGAATGCGGAATGTGGAATCCGGAATTTCGCCTTTTTCTGATTAAAACGGAATAAAAACGCCATATCGCGGAATCCGGAATGCGGAAAACGGAAAAAAAGTATTTTTTCACGAAATCTGGAATCCGGAAAACGGAAAAAAAATATATTTTTTTCACGGAATGTGGAATCCGGAAAACGGAAAAAAATATTTTTTCACGGAATCTGGAATCCACAAGACGGAATGAAAAAAAAAACGTCGGAATCCGGAATGCGGAATGCGGAATCCGGAATTTTGCCTTTCTCGGATTAAAACGGAATAAAAACGCCATTTCGCGGAATGCGGAATGCGGAAAACGGAAAAAAATATATTTTCACGAAATCTGGAATCCGGAAGGCGGAATGAAAAAAACGGCGGAATCCGGAATTCCGCCCTTCTCTAATTAAAACGGAATAAAAACGCCAAATCGCGAAATCTGGAATCCGGAAAACGGAAAAAATGTTTTTTCACGGAATCTGGATTCCGGAAGACGTAATGAAAAAAACGGCGGAATGCGGAAAACGGAAAAAAAGTATTTTTTCACGAAATCTGGAATCCAGAAAACGGGAAAATATTTGTTTCACGGATTCCGGAATGCGGAAAACGGAAAAAAAATATTTTTTTCACGAAATCTGGAATCCAGAAGACGGAATAAAAAAAAACGTCGGAATCCGGAATTCCGCCCTTCTCTGCAATGTAATACCTTTATGGCCGATTTTGTAACTTCACAGAGCTCGCCGAGATCTTCAGTATGCGACAATTGTTTAGCACAAATTTTCATTTGACGCTCACAGGGAGGTTGCGTCTGAAAATCTGAAAATACTTGAGCATCTCTCTCTTAATATTGCTTTTATACTTAACTTTGACACAAGCTCTCTGCGAATCTCGAATCCCTGAGAAGAAAGGCCCGAGCATACTAAATTCCTCAAAATAGTACCGTGTGATGCGGCGCTCTCTCTCTAACACCGTCAATCTCTTGCTGTTCCCTTCTGTGTGTTTCCTCTTGAATCCAATCAAAAATCCATTATCAAACACCCACGTAATTGCATCGGATGCTGCAGGGAACGTATGATTGTATCAATCTGCCCCTTCCGTGAATCATGAACGAAGAGAATAGGTAGGTGACCCCCCTGATTTATCGCCTTCTTGTCTCCCGTTTGCCCTCCACTTTTGCGGTGGTGTTTCAGAGGAATGAGGGAATGGTGAAGGGGTAGAGGAAAAGTGGAAGCTATTTTGTTTATTCATGCTGATTTTATTTCTTCTGTTTCACCACCTCCCCCCCCCCCCAAAATGTTTCGCTTTTTCCTTCATTCATTTTACGAAATATTTTATATTTTTCAATGAAAACCAATAGAATCTGACTAATACGATATTTTGCAATGAATTCATATCAAAAGCACCCTCCCCCCCCTCCCCAGCCCTCCGCCATTTTCATTATGCCTGCCTTCTCCTCGCCGTTGAAATACGGTTGGCTCCACTCCCTCCCTCCACACAATTTGTCGAACTCTCGTTTTCCATTTTTTTTCGCTCCAATAGCCTTTGCGGTTTTTTTTTTTTTTTTGAAAAGAGCATTCATTCAAACAACATTTCGCATCTCTCTTCTCCTCGCTTTTTCACGTTGCATCGGTTCTCCGTTTCGCCACCTACAACGACGGTACATGTTTTCATCATTTGCACTAAATGGATGGTGTAGTTTTGCTTAGTGTGCACACATTTTTCTAGCGTCTATTGTGTGAAAACCGCGTGAAATTTGAGCGAAACTTGCTAGTGTTGCAGCCTCAAAGTTTAGCTGAAATAGAGCGGCAAAAGCAATTCTGAAGAAGCCCTCTGAGTTTCAACATTTGAAAGCAGTCCCCTGTGGCACGTTGCCGTGGAAAAGAACATCCTGCCGATTGCCAAAAGTCAGAAGACTATTTTGTGCGGCAACTTGCCTTTTTCGAAGTCATTTTCCGGGGAATTCCAGCAAATTTTCATTTTTAGTTACTTTCTCATTAAGCTGCTTTGTCGATTAGTTATTCTCTCAATTTCAACATTTGAAATCAACTCTGTGGCACGTTGCCGGGGAAAAGAACATCCTGCCGATTGCCAAAAGTCAGAAGACTATTTGGTGCGGCAACTTGCCTGTTTTGAAGTAATTTTCCGGGGAATTGCTGAAAATTTCCGTTACTTTCTCATCTAGCTGCTTTGTCGATTAGTTATTCTCTCAATTTCAACATTTGAAAGAAATCTGTGGCACGTTGCCGTGGAAAAGAACATCATGCCGATTGCCAAAAGTCAGAAGACTATTTTGTGCGGCAATTTGCCTTTTTCGAAGTCATTTTCCGGGGAATTATGGCAAATTGCCATTTTATACCGTTACTTTCTCATATAGCTACTTTGTCTGGTCTTCCTTCGTCTTTCAGTTCGTCTTGCGTTCGTCTTACCTCGCCAATTAAAATACATGTGTACCAACACAATGTCGATCAGACGAATTCTAGACAATGACGAAGACGAGACGGTCTTATTTCGTCTTTCGTGGAAGCCTTATTGCCGATGTCAGTAGTTAGCTTGGAACCTAAAGAAGCGTAGAACATAGAAAGCTGCAATTTCCCCCCCCCCCCAAAATTGGTTTTGGCTGAAAATTTGAGCCAAATTTTGAATTATAACAAATATACTTTCTTGCCACGAAGGAATTGCCCCACAATCAGAGATAAATTCACTTTCAGACAATTTCAGAGCATTCAGAAGCATTTTAGGGCATTTTAGGGCATTTTAGAGAATGTTGTAGAATTTCAGATATTTTCAGAGATTTTTGGAGCATTTTGAAGCATTTTAGAGCACTTTAGAGAATGTTGCAGCATTTCAGACAATTTCAGAGCATTTTAGAGAATGTTGTAGAATTTTAGACAATTTTAGAGCAATTTTGAGCATTTTAGAGCATTTTAGAGAATGTTGCAGCATTTCAGACAATTTCAGAGCATTTTGAAGTATTTTTGAGCATTTTAGAGAATGTTGCAGCATTTCAGATACTTTCAGAGCAATTTTTAGCATTTTGGAGCATTTTAGAGAATGTTGTAGAATTTCAGATATTTTCAGAGAATTTTGGAGCATTTTTGAGCATTTTAGAGAAAGTTGTGAAATTTCAGACAATTTTAGAGAATTTTTGAGCATTTTGGAGCATTTTAGAGAAAGTTGTGAAATTTCAGACAATTTTAGAGAATTTTTGAGCATTTTGGAGCATTTTAGAGAAAGTTGTGAAATTTCAGACAATTTTAGAGAATTTTTGAGCATTTTGGAGCATTTTAGAGAATGTTGCAGCATTTCAGATACTTTCAGAGCAATTTTGAGCATTTTAAGGCATTTTAAAGAATCCAGATGACTGGAGCACTTTCAAAAAATTCTTCAATTTACATTAGAATTGCTCCGACGCTCAAAGACAAAAACCTTCAATTTTCTCGGTTTTTTTCATTGTTTCTTTCTCCATTTGTTTTCCGCAAATGGTTATCAGTAGCTAAACAAATAGAACTGACCCCCCCACCGTCCTCTCCACCTCCCGCCGCCGTCGTCCAATTCCATCTGTGTCTCCTCAACTTCCTGCATCATTTCTCTTTCAAACATTTTCATCCAATTTTCCGTAATGCGATTCTCCTACTCGTTATCAGGACGACGCACTCATCTGTTATTCTCGCCAAGATTCGGACAAAACCTCGCTGAAATATTGCGCAAAGCTTGAACAAACGTTGTGTAAAGCCTGCGCAAATCGAATTTTGGCACAAAGAGAAACTGGAGCTAAATATGCGAGAACTACGTTTGTTTCTAGAGCAAGTCACGAGTGAATAAAAAATTTCTCCGTGAGAAATGTGCACTTTTGAACTGGAGCCATGGCTATGGCTTTGCGAAAACTTTAAAGCATGAATTTTCAGCAAAAAAGTCAATGGTTTTTTTTGCTGAAAATTGACACAATTTTTTAAAGAAAAAAGATCATTAAATTCTTCTTTTTTTTTTTGTTTTTTCTTGCTATATTTCAAAAAAAATTTCAGTGAATAACTCTCTCAAAGAAGGAAACAATTCTGCAGCAAATCTGTAGCAACTTTGTAGCAACAATGTACCAAACTCTAGTTTTTCAAGTTAAGAGCCAGAGCACAACGATTGCGCAAACTTCTCGCAATATCAACACAAAGCTTGCCCAAGAACAGTTTTTCTTTCTGACCGACATGAAACAGTTCTCGTTCTCCGCTATCTCAGTTCACACGAAAAGTGCTTGTCTGCGACTCTTGGCTGATGTAATTGCAAAATGCTGCGCGGTCACTCCTTTTCTATAATTTTTGCGCGCCCAAAGTCCACGAATCTCTCTCTCTCTCTTTGTCTCTTTTCAGTTTCTGAAGGATCGAATTGTCAGCATTTTCATTTTCAGTTCCTTTTTTCTTCAATAACTTTTCGATTCTTTGAAAAAATGATTGTTTTCAGATATCATGGGAGGCGAACAAGAGCCCCTGAAATCGAAAGACGTGGAAGAGAAATCTCAAAATGGGGAAGAAGAAGGCGAAGGAAAAGGATTGGCGAAGTCGTTGACCCTTTTCAATGGAGTCAATATCATCGTGGGATGCATCATCGGATCTGGCATCTTCGTCTCTCCAACTGGAGTTCAAGAACGTAAGTGCACAAACTACAATTGGCATCATCTAGAACATCTGAAACGAGATCAGTGATATGATGTTGTTTCCAGAAGCTGGCTCCGTCGGGCTTTCTCTTCTAGTATGGCTCATTTCTGGCATTTTCACTGCAATCGGTGCTTACTGCTATGCTGAACTGGGAACTCTCATCAAAAAATCTGGAGGAGATTACGCATACATTATGGAAGCCTTCGGCCCCTTCGTAGCCTTCATCCGCCTCTGGATTGAAGCCATTGTGGTTCGCCCGTGCACGGTCACAATCGTGGCGCTGACGTTCGCCATCTATAGTCTCCGGCCATTCTTCCCAGATTGCGAGCCACCAGATGGCGTGGCTACACTTCTCGCGATTTTGTTGATTGGTAGGATTCTCCGCCGCCCTGAAAATCTGAAAATCTAACCGTTAAATCTTCGTCTTCTTCCAGTTCTCATGACAGCGATCAACTGCATCTCCGTTCGCTTGTCTACTATTGTGCAGGATTGGTTTACAATTGCTAAAGTTGTTGCTCTAGTCCTTATCATTCTCACTGGTCTTTATCTTCTAATTTTCGGTGAGTTTTCTGGAAATAATGACTGAAAATAGTCTTGCATGCAGAAATCCGGTGCCTAAATTTAGACCAGACAGGACCGCATTCAGTCCAGCAGACCTGGCATGGAAGAAAATCCAAAAAGAATGGCTTTAAAATCGGGAAATTGTGTGCCGTGTCGATTTTAGAATTGATCGATTGAATCAAATTGGATCGACAATTTTTGAATCGAATTAATTCGATTGTTGCCGTGTTGATCGAATCATATCGAAAAACAATTGGCAAAAATAAGGCAAATGCGCTCTACCGAACAACGCGGCTTAAAATCGTACAATCTGAATGAAAGCGATAAAAAAGCGATTTCAAACCGCCGCCGAATGCATTGATCGTTAGAGCGCATTTGCACTATTTTTGTTGATTCGATTTTATCGAATCGAATCGAATCGATTTGCCGTTCGAATCAAAATTGATCGATTGTTGAATTGACACGACACACTAGAGGGAAATTGCTGAAAATTCCGATATTTCATTAGTTTTTTTTTTCATTTTGCACAGATTCTTCTACAAATTTTTGTCCGAAATAAGCCGCTTTTTGGAAAAGGTTAATGGGGTTATTCATGAAAAGCACAATTGCATTTTAATGCACAAAAATGCATTTTTAGCATTAAAATGCTTTTCGTGCTTTTCATGAATGGGCACGCCCGGTTTTTTGTATTTTTTGAAGACAGATGACGGAATTCTGACCAGAATTTCACCAATTCTGAAGCTGAAACTTACAGGAGAATCGCAATACAAGGATTCATTTGAAAATATCTTCGAAAACACGTCAAAAGATTTGACAAAAGTGTCTCTGGCCTTCTATTCTGGACTGTTCGCCTACTCTGGATGGAACTTTTTGAACTTCATCGTCGAGGAGCTGCAGAACCCGAAAAGGTGGGGAAAATGAGAATAAGAAGGGGGGGGGGGGGGGCTGGCTCATTTCATTTCACTGGGATAAAGCAGGGAAATTGGAATTGCTAACAAGGGAACTGTTTTTAGAGAATGTTTGAGAATTTTGTGAAAATTGGTACACAGACACTTTCGAGCAAAACCATGACAAACTTTTCCAGTGCCCCAAGCTCCCCAGAAGCTGAATATTACGAACAGTGTGTCGTTTCGAAAGCATTTCGAGAAATTTTTCGAGAAATTTTTTCGAAAAATTCTCGAAAATTTTCCGAAAAATTCTCGAGAAATGCTTCTCGTTGATTTCTCGAGAATTTAAAAATTTCCGAAAAATCAACGAGAAAAATTTTTCGAGGAATTCTCGAAAAAAAAGAACATTTCGATAAAAAAAAATAATAAACTATTATCGCCGTAAAAAAGTTCCGACATTTTTTTGAGCCCGCGAAAATCGGGATTTGAATTTAGAGGCTCCGCTCATTTCATCAGCGCATTTGCTATGCGCGATATATTTTTATCAGAAGAAACGAAAAAAAAAATAAATGACGCAAATTGATATATTTAAACATTCGAAGAATCGTGTAAAAAAATTCACGATTAATACAATTTCGTTCTTTTAATCCAGTTTAATTCTGAAAATTCAGAAGAAAAAATAAGGAGCCTCTAAATTCAAATCCCGATTTTCGCGGGCTCGAAAAAACGTCGGAACTTTTTTACGGCGATAATAGTTCGAACGACACTCCGAAATAACGCAAAGCGCGTTGTTTATCGTATTTCCATTCAAATCATTTTTCGTGATTTCTCGAAAAATTCTTCGAGGATTTTTCGAGAAATTTCCGAAAAATTTTTCGAGAAATTCTCGAAAAATTTCAAAAAATTTTCGAAAAATTCTCGAGAAATTTTTCGTAAAAATTTTTCGGAAATTTTTCGAAAAACGCATTTTTCGAGAAATAATTTTACGAAACGACACACTGATTACGAATATGTATATGAATAATATACGAATATTGAATATTACAAGAAACAAAAAACATTTTCCATAGTAGGGTTCGAACTTGCAACCCCCCGGATTCCACACCATCCTACTACCACTACACCACCGCTGCTTCCGGAAACGGACCCTATGGAAGCATAGAGAAGAGTGAGGTCGCGAGATGGGGGAGAGGGGGAAAACTTCAGATGCGAATATTCAGCTTCTGGGGAGTTTGGGGAACTAGAAAACTTTGCCATGGTTTTCAGCATGCTCCAAAGTGCCTGTGTACCAATTTTCATAAAATTCTAACAGTTCCCTTGTAAGCTCCATGACGCGAATTCCATTTCCTCGTTGTCTTTCTTCAGAAACCTGCCTCTCGCCATTGCAATATCCATCACGACTTGTACCGTAATCTACGTGCTCACCAACGTGGCTCTCTACACTGCGATCTCGCCCGATGAGATGCTTGAATCCCCTGCTGTTGCGGTGCTTTTCGCCAACAAGCTCTATGGAAAATTTGCGTTCGTCATGCCACTCTGCGTCGCGTGCTCCACAATCGGATCAGCCAACGGTGTCATTTTCACTTCTTCAAGACTTTTCTATTCGGGCGCTCGTGAAGGACAAATGCCACTTGTCTTGACGATGATCAACAAACAGACAAGAACTCCAATTCCAGCTGTGCTCCTTACCGGAGCATTGTCGATTGCATATTTGTTGGCGTCGAAGGATGTTTATCAGCTCATCAATTATATTCAGGTATTTGACTGCTCTTTACTGAGCAATTTCCTCTCAATCTGACTGTGTTTCAGATCAGTTACTGGCTCGCTATCGGAACTGCCATTGCTGCTCTCTTCTGGCTTCGCAGAACCATGCCCGATGCTCCAAGACCAATTAAAGTGCCACTTATCTGGCCAGCCATTTTCCTGCTCGGCTGCGCGGCTCTTGTAGTTATTCCAATGATTGCAGCGCCAAGGGATACCGGCAAGTTTTGGATAATTCCTTTTTTAAGAACAATTCATTGAATATTCCTTTTTTATAGGAATCGGCCTTCTCATCATGCTCTCTGCCATTCCAGTTTACGTGATTTTCATCGGATGGAAGAGCAAACCAAAGTTTTTCAATGACCTCGTTGGTGAGTTTTGAGCTAAGACATCTTGGCTAACTTTAAATGAGGGGTGTGCCAAAAGCATGGTAACAGGTCTCGTCTCCTCTCGTCTTCGTCTTAAATTCGTCTGACTTGCGTAATTCTTGCGTTTATTGCGTAAGACGAATGCAAGACGAACTGAAAGACGAGGAGACGAACGATGAGAGGAAAGACGACTTTTGGTCTTCGTCTTTCGTGGAAGCCTTAATTAAAGTTTGTTGCACATCTTCAATGGTGCCTTGGTGTATAGCCACCACCAGGGTGTCGTTTCCAGAAAATTTTCCGAAGAATCAACGAGAAAAAAATTCTCGAGAATTTTTCGAGAAATTCTCGAAAAAACAAATTTCGATAAAAAATAATAATAAACTAGTTCGAACGACACTCCGAAATAACGCAAAGCGCGTTGTTTATCGTATTTCCGTTCAAATCATTTTTAGCGATTTCTCAAAAAAATTCGAAAATTCTCGAAAAATTTCGAAAATTCTCGAAAATTTCCAAAAAATCAACGAGAAAATTTTCTCGAGAATTTCTAGAGAAATTTCCAAAGAATTTTCCGAGAAATTCTCGAAAAAAAAATTTCGATAAAAAAATAATAAACTAGTTCGACACTCCGAAATAACGCAAAGCACGTTGTTTATCGTATTTCCGTTCAAATCATTTTTCGCGAATTCTCGAGAAATTTCCGAAAATTTTACAAAAATTCTCGAAAAATTTCGAAAATTCTCGAGAAATCAACGAGAAAAATTTCTCGAGAATTTCTCGAGAAATTTCCGAAGAATTTTTCGAGAAATTCTCGTAAAAAAATTTCGAAAAAAAAATAATAAATTAGTTCGAACGGCACTCCGAAATAACGCAAAGCGCGTTTTTTATCGTATTTCCGTTCAAATCATTTTTCGCGATTTCTCAAAAAATTTTGAAAATTCCCGAAAAATTTCAAAAATTCTCGAAAAATTCTCGAGAAATTCTCGAGAAATCAACGAGAAAAATTTCTCGAGAAATTTTCGGAAATTTTCCGAAAAACGCATTTTTCGAAAAATCATTTTTCGAAATCAACTTAGAGACTTGAAAATTTGAAAATAAGGTAATTAAAACATGCTGAAAATAATAAAAATAAAATTATTTCTCCAAAAATGCGCCAGCGCCCACCAGCTTGCGCAAAACTAGTGTTACCATACTTTTGGCACACCTTGTATTTTCTGAAAGCGTCGCCTAATTCTTCTCACTTTTCAGAAGGAACCACTGTCTTCATTCAGAAGCTTTTCATGGTTGTCGACGACGAAAAAGAGGATTAAGCAGAGAAAAATCCAATTTTCCCCCCGGGTTAAACTAACACAATTGTCTCATGAAATATTCACATTTTCCCTGTTATCAGTATTCCATTTCCACGTTTCTCTCTTTTTTCTGCGATATTTCATTTCACTTTGTTTCCACATTCTTCGTTTCTCCATTTCAATTCGACACAAATCCAAAAAAAAACGACATTTACAATTTCAATTATGCTTTATTAAGTTTTGCAATTCTCTTCATTGTGCAATATGATAATACGAATTGAATATGGACAAAATCAACAGAGATTGCACGTTTTGGGGCACAGAATTTGCTTTTGCTCCTTCGAGTACCATTCCATGTTGCAGAAATTGTGACTCTTCCATACTTCGCATCTGAAAATAAATATGAGTGATAATTCAATGTAAATCTGAAAATCCGGAGCACCGCGCCCTTTACTCGCCCCCTTCATACCCCTTCTTTCTTCTATGCATTCTCCACGTTGTAACAACCGGGCAGCGGTGGCCGAGGTGGGAAGAGGGAGGGTTGGGAATCCGGGGGTCGTGGTTCGGTTCCGCTCCAACGTTTTAATTTTGCTTTTCTGATTTTGCTTTTTTTAAAGTTTAATTGGATCATGACAAATAAGGATAAGTTACATTTGACTAAGCGTGGTGCTTTTCAGAAACAAAAATAATCCAAAAAAGCCGAAAAACCGTTGGACCCCCCCAACTAAGATAGCGTCATTTTCTTTTTTGTGCGTATTTTTGTTGTCTGCTAATAAAAGTGTTCTAAAAATTACTAGTGTTATTCGTATATATCTAATAACATTTTCAGAAAAAAAAATTAGAAAAACCTCCAAAAATGACTAAAAACGAGTGGACCCCCCCAACTAAGATTGCCCCATGTCTTTAAGGATTCGGATTCTGAAAGCTCTTTTGCTCCTTTGTGCTTACGAGTGTGGATAAGCATCCTCGCAGCAGTTTCTACAAGCAGCGCAAGCTGAATCTGGAGCAGAAGTTCTCGAATCATGATGAAAATTTGAGATGCAAGAGTGTCTCGTATTGATATCGCATTTTTCACATCCGCCTGTCACATTCGCTGAACTCGATGTTGATGATTCTACAGATGTCTTCGCCGTCGTCGTCGTCGCGTCCGTCGCCGTCGCTGCTTCAGAAGTTGGTGCGGGTGTCGTTGTAGTTGTAGTTGTTGCTTTTGCAGCTTTAATTGTTTGGTCGCCTGAAATCGTCGAATTATTCGCAAATGAAATGAGGGAGGGGGAAACGCACAACAATATTTGCTTTGCTCGCATACCAGCGTCTTGTTCGCACAGCTTGTCTTACCGAAAAGTCCTTTTTTACACGCTGAAATTCTTAAATCGAATCACTCTGAAATTACTGCGAAATACCTATCGTAGAAATCTCCCCATTCTCGCATTCGAATGTCGACGAAGCCGCGTCAATTCGTATCGCATTTTCAGACAAAATCGTGATGAGTAAAAGCGAATAGAAAATACAGTGCATCCTTCCTTTGAGGTGAGCAAATCTGGTGTTTCTTTGACCCAGAACCCATTATTTATCTGAATTTTTTCGCCTCCCCTTTCTTCTTGTTTTTAAGTTTTCAGTTTGCTCAGCTGCAACTCAATAGTTCTGGCGAGCCAAAACAATATGAAAAACAATGATGTGTAGGCGGCGTAAAAAGCAACCAGGAAGTAAAGGAAAATCGTGCCAGGTGTTGAACTCTCTTCTTAAAACCTAGGAGCTCTCAAGTCTGGAATCAATCTGGAATTCGGAAGACGGAATGAAAAAAACTGCGGAATCCGGAATCCCGCCCTTCTCTGGTGGTTACACTACTAGGAGCTCTCAAGTTCCAGAATGGTGCTTACCAGAATAGGGCGGAATTGAATTTTGGGAACTCGGAATCCGGAAAACGGAAAACGGAAAAAAACGGCGGAATCCGGAACGCGGAAAGCGGAAACCGGAATTCCGCCCTTCTCTGGTGCTTACACTACTAGGAGCTCTCAAATTCCAGAGTGGTGCTTACAGTACGTATGCTTACAGGAAACAGTATGCTTACAGTAAAATGTTGACTATAAGATCGCTCAAAATTATCCAATCCCACTGATTTCTTACTGTATACAAAAAACACCGCTACGCACATTTGCAGACTCGAAATTCGGTAATTTTACAGAATCGCCCCCCACACCTCTATCGCCCCCCCATAACCGGAATCGCCCCCCCAACAGTTATGTTTTCGATTAATTTTGGATGTGGGGGGTGATTGTGTGTGGGGGACTATTCTGTGATGTATAAATATCCGAATCGCCCCCCACCTCTTAATGTGGGGGGCGATTCCGGAAAAGAGGTAATCTTTCACAATCACCCCCCCCCATTATATCTTTGTTCTCCCCCACTGGAATGAACCAGAATCGCCCCCCACCATTCCAGATTCGCCCCCCACCATTCCAGAATCGCCCCCCACCATTCCAGAATCGCCCCCCACCATTCCAGAATCGCCCCCCCCACCATTCCAGAATTGCCCCCCACCATTCCAGAATCGCCCCCCACCATTCCAGAATCGCCCCCCCACCATTCCAGAATCGTCCCCCACGATTCCAGAATCGCCCCCCACGATTCCAGAATCACCCCCCCCGTCCTATCCTTTTAGGACCCCTCGTGATCTCACCTAAACAACAGTGTCTTTCATCCTTTATTCAAAATCTCTTTCTCTTGGACTTAAGTTCTTCAAGAATTCTGTTGAACGATTGAAAAGTTGAATGCTGAATGTTGAAATGTTGAAATGAAATGAATTAAAAATGAATTGAAAATGTTGAAAAGAAGATTGATTACACGTGATTTTTGGATGAATAAAATAAAAAAAGGGGGGGGCGATTCCGGTTCATTCTAGTGGGGGTACTACCGAGGTTTGTGGGGGAAATACAGTTATTATACCCGAATTTCTTCATTTTCAATTTTTTTTCATTTTTTACCTAGTTTTTACACGTTTTTTTTCATTTTTTTGGTGATATTTTTAACTATTCAAAATGCCTTTTCATTTTACAAAATGGTTTTTGACATCCCGTCTGTTGAACAACTCTCCGAGTTCCAACAGATTCATTTATTTCCAATACGACACCTCAAACTTGTGCCAAACTTGATTTTATGTAAAATAATATTAAATGTCGAATAAAGTAATAAAAAAATTTAAAAAAAAAGGAAGAAGAATTGAATTTTCAAACTGAAAGCATGAAGCTTTGAACGGTTCTTTTCCAGTTAGCGATGTTCAAGATTTTTAGTTTTTTTGTCTCCCCGAACAGCTATCGTCAAATTTCTTTGCGTCAGTTTCAATGTTTATGGCTCCTCCTGATCGTTTCCCTTCTCTGATAGAACATAACGAATGAATTATAGAGTTTGTGACACCGACTGGCGCGAGGAACTTTTCAGATGGCTCCCTTGAAGCTTCTACTCAGCAGTTAACTCTTCATTTAAATTTCTCTTTAACGAACATTTGAGACGTCATAGCTAGAACCAATTCAAATTCAAGGAAGTGTTAAGGAGAAATTGTTAGCTGAAAAATAGGTTCAGGGTCAAGTGAATCTCTCAAAATCCCCTGATAGACCACGAAAATCTTCAAATGCCATGGATTCTAATATTAAAAGTTTCAAGATGAGGTCCTAGAGGAACATCTACTGAAGCCGCGACTGCATCTGAGAAGACGTCAGCAAGAAGAGATATCAGAAGACGTCTCAGTCAAAACGGACTATTGTAAGGCACGGATACTTTCAATTTGATTCGACGTCCAATCGAAACCAGATTCGTTGTCAAGTAGCAATGTTCTACGGCCAAAGATACAGAAGGAAATACGATGATATGAAAATGTTTTGCTGTTGACCTTTTGATCCCATGAATCGTATTCGGAGTTCATGGAGAATACAATGAAACCATGAACACTGCAAGATATCTTTTTTTTTTGTTGTCACTGTCACGACGTTTTGAATTATTTTGGTAATAAAAGATGTTTAAAATGTTTTGTTTTCTGCATTAAAAACTGAAAAACCGGCAAAAAATGCTTTAGAAAGGTGATCCTCCTCATCCCCCTCCACTCACCCGGGAAGCCGAGGACTGTCATTGGGCAGTACATAAAGCCATGAAGCTATACAGCTCTTGGCTCTCTCATGGGACAATACAGCTAGTCTTAGCATTCCGCTAGTCGACAACGCTGAGCCAAAACCAAGGCGCAAACTGCTTAGACGCTGCACCCCGGAGATATGCGAGAGTTATGAAAACTGGTATTGTTTCGAGAAATATTTAAAAGTGTTAAATTTATAAAATGAACGAAATATTGCTCAATGTATTTAACATAAGAAAATGCTCGGATCGCCCATGGCAAAAATCATTTCGTGATTGATAGCAGGTAGCAGAAAGTTGGAGCAAGATTGGAAGGTCAGCCGATCTTTCTCCAATTTTCCATCGCTTCCAGTAAGTTTTGAAAGAAGAGGAAACATAAGAGATTCACATGAGGAGAATACAAAGAAATTGATGGACCTACGATAAATAGCCAGATAATCCACGTCGAAGTCATAATCGTCTTCTGGATTCTGAATAATGGGAAATATTTTTAGAAGACTATTAAGTTAAGCGTCGCTTACATAATGCTTTTTTAGAAGCTTGCATAGTAAAACTTCTGCGATACAAAACGACGCAGCATAAAGTGGAGCAACCAACAAGTCTGGTACTTGCCCGTCTTCATTGGAAACTTCCCGAAGAATCGAAAGACCAACACAGTCCCCAGAGTTCTTAACTGCCACTCATTTTTTATCTGAAAATAAAGGTAAAAACTGACCTGAAAGGCGGCTACAAGTTGATAGCTTTCATCGTTATCGCCAATGAACGCCTTCCAGTTTCTTCTCTCATTTGTACACGCTTCCGCATAATCTGTTAAACGACTCCATTTTTCATCTGTGTTTATTTGGTTTCCAAATAAAAATGTTACTCCGGACAGCTCTTTCTGAAACGATATTTTTCAGTTTGGAAGCACTATTTCCAGCTAGATAGAATACCTCCAAGCTCGGAAATCCGCTTGGGTTTTTGACTCGGACTCTTCCGAAAGTTCGCATACTTTTTGATTCCAAGCCGAATTTGTGAATTGTGGGCAGGAGGTAGGCAACTAAATTGTTTTTATTATATAATAATTTCAAAACGATTCTGCTGAAACAAACTGGAATTCAGCAAAACTTTAACCACGCTGTACACAACTGCAATTTCCTTACTTGCATTGAAGGCAATATGCGTCTTATTTTTCATCACTTCTTTCATCAAAACGGACCCAATTCCAACGTGCCGGAAGTCTTCCTGTACAAAGACTAGGCCAACATTTGAGAATTGAGCTAGCACGTTTTTTGCACAAAGAGCAACTCCGAGAGCTTCTCCTCCTGGAAACGTGGCATTTTCAAGATTGCGGAAATCCGAGTTTCACTTACGAATGTTTTTGGCAACTAGGAGCTCCAGTTTTCCAGATTCTTCTTTTTCGTTGTCCGCATTTCTTTCAGTTGCCGCACAATAAAAATCAAAGCTTCTGGAATCCACAAGCAACTCATTTCGATACCACATTTCACTTGCGATCTGTAAAAAGTTGCTTTAGAAAACGGGTCGCTGCGCAATCTGGGCGGGAACGGGACGCTTTCGCGAGATTCTTTTTGTTTCGTGGCTCAATTTGCTTACGAGATCACGGATTCTAAACTCGAGCCTTCTAGGGCTCCTCTAGGTTTGCCTATCATCAGTAATCATTGAAATTCGATAATTTTTAGAATTTCACTACATGAAAATCGCAAAAATGAATTCAAAACTGTCTCGCCTACAAGAGAAGAGCGCCTAAGGCGCACCAGCCTAGATTGCTAGTGCCTGACGTGTGGCAATCTGACTGATAATTAGGATAAGTTCTCTACAAACATACCTCCTCCCATTCTTCTTTTCCGCCCCACGACAGCTTGTACCAATATCCATTTTTTGTATATGCTCCGATCCAAGGATCACCAACAAGTTTCGGGAATCCTTTATTTACAGCCGATTTCATTGGATACGGGAATCCTGACGTTGGATTCATTCGATCAATTATGGAATCAAGAGGTTCTAGATCGGATTCGGAAGGCCACATTATGGAATACGATGGCAGAAGGATGGAGCAGCATGATGGAGAACGACGGTTGCAGTGCGGTCCCTCCTTGATTAGGTGTGGTTACATGCGTATTGTTCATGGGAAAGTGTATTCGCTGAAAATGAATTGAAGGCAATTTGAACACGAACTCACGAATAGAGGCTGGCTCTTATAGTGTAGTCACCGCGGAAACTTTGTCACGTCATGTTTTAGAAGGCCATTCCAGAACTTGAAGGTTTTGGAGGTTGAATTCCGCTTTCAGTGAGAAAAACCCCTTCAGATGCTCATTTTGGAGAAGAAAGGAGAACTTTGCACTTCTGCATTCCAGCCCGCTCGTTTTAGAATTTGCAGTTGTTCGTGCTTGAACTTTTGAATTCTTCACTGAAGAACTCTCCATCCAGAATAGTCGAACGGATTCAGCGATGAGATCGGCCATCCCGAGCTGCTGATGAAACAAGCTGTCTTTTCGGAAGCGCCTTCACTGTGGCGCGGAAGTATGTGTTTACCAGAGTAGGGCGGAATTGCATTTTGGGAACTCGGAATCCGGAAAACGGAAAAAAATTTTTCACGGAATCTGGAATCCGAAAGACGGAATGAAAAAAAAACGGCGGAATGCGGAATTCCGTCCTTCTCTGCAGAGTAGGGCGGAATTGGATTTTGAGAACTCGGAATCTAGAAAACGGAAAACGGAAAAAAAATCTTGCCGGTGCTCATTCCACATACAGTACACCGGTCATAAAGGTATGATATTATGATTTTTCGACAATGTAACAGAGTAGGGCGGAATTGCATTTTGGGAACTCGGAATCTGGAAAACGGAAAAAAATACGGAATCTGGAAACCGAAAGACGGAATGAAAAAAACTGCGGAATTCGGAATTCCGCCCTTCTCTGGTGTTTACTGCTCTCAACAAATGGACTGACATTCTGTGACTTGTTCCTGTTACTGTAGCTCACTTTTTAAGCATGTTCTTCCCCGTTTGTCGCCGACCACACACCATTTGAGAGACTCTTCAAACAGTGTAGAATTCCAGAGTTGCCTCATGCAATATTGTATTTTATCATCACGAGTAAACATTGAATAAGCCGGACGACAGTTTTTCGTGCAATCTCCCCATAAATTTTGGTAACGACCACGTGTCCGCCAACTGATAAGAGAACTCATTTTTCCTATCATTCAGTTAGTTGATCGCTGTCACGATGATGAGGACTGCGGCACTTGCACGTAAGTTGAATGTTAGTTTTTAAGAATTTTTTATTCGACTTTCAGTCTTCGCCCTTGTATGCGCTTCTTCTGCATTCGTTGTTCCACAAAAGGCTGATCAATGTGGGGCCGTCGATATCACTAAATCGACCAAAAGATACGTTCCAGTTCGTAAGTTATTTTATATGCAATGCTTTCTGTTTCATTTTTGACTATAATTATCTGAAATCCAATTATTCCTATCAACAGAGAACTCGGATGCCACATGTGAAATCTGCCTGGATCTTGTTCTGATCGCTGAAACATATTCCGAATGCGAGGAAGCAATTATTCAGCATCACATGGAAAATTACTGTGTCGAGAAAGTCAAGAACCACGCATCGCAAGCCGTTTGCAAGCTTATGATTGACGATATTGCTCATGTGAGTTTGAAGGATTTTCAATTTGCAGGCAGTGCATCTCCGATTTGCAATAGAAAAGTGCCGCTACCATTTGTAGTGGTACGGTGGTACTAATCGCCTGATGAGTGTCTTTTTATATCCATTATCAAAGTGCACTAAGTTTTTGATGCCTTCCTTTGTAATACATTTGTCATTGTCTCACTTTCCATTCCAACACTGGCCATTTCGACTGCGAAAGCTTTGGACAATCCGGTTGGAGATAGCAGAAAGTTCGCAAGAGCCTCTCCGCCGAAAGGTTGAGCATCTTGGAGCCGGAGAAATTGTGACCAATTGGCCACCAATTTGCGATAATTAAGCGGTATTGACTATGAGAAAATGAAGGTTGTTAGAGAGCACCGGGTAGTCAGTCTGTAAAAAAAAACGCTTAGAAGTGAAGGAAGATCGTGGCTCAACAACCACAGCGGATATCGATGTCGTTCGTGAACTGCGGACTTAAATATTGACGTGGATGCTCACGGTTCATCGACCATTTCGACTGCGAAAGCATTGGACAATCCGGTTGGAGATAGCAGAAAGTTCGCAAGAACATCTCCGCCGAAAGGTTGAGAATCTTGGAGCCGGAGAAATTGTGACCAATTGGCCACCAATTTGCGATAATTAAGCGGCATTGACTATGGGAAACTGAAGGTTGTTAAAGAGCACTGGGTAGTCAGTCTGTAAAAAAAACACTTGGAAGTAAAGGAAGATCGTGGCTCAAAAACCAGAGCCGACTTCAATATCGACGTGGATGCTCACGGGTCATCGATCGATGAACCTTCGTGAGCGATTCGATAGGAACAACTGGTCATTTTTATAGATTAGATTTGATTAAACTAGGATTTTTAATAGTTTTTACTTATTTTCAGACCATTTTTTTTGAAAAATGTAAGATTTTAAGCTGAAAACTGTCATGTTAGAAAATTAGAAAAAAAAATGAAATGTGGCTTAGCAATTCTTTAAAAATCCAAGTTTCAGGCAGTCATCGAGGACACCAATCAAAATCCATCCGGGGTCTGCCATAAGGTTATTCACAGGACTTGTCCATATAACAACAAATAAATCATTTTCTCATTTATGGAGCATTTTTTTTCTGTAATTTCTTTAAAATTAAGAATAACAAAGGATCTGCTGACTTACCAGAAACTCGAAATTTCTAACGGCATTACACAGAATATTTTTGAGACAAATTGCAATTGGATAATTCCGTGACAATCTTCATTTCTCGCACGAAAAGTTTTATACGTGACAGTCTATTCTATATCCTCCCTCTTTAGTTCACTTAGTTTTCAGTTGAGCTTAAAATCAGTATTCAAGCATTCCAAATCGATTCAACATTGAAATCGAATCAAGACCAGAACACATGTCTTTCCCGTGAGTGCTTGCGTGCAACATGATGTATTGGGTGAAGCGTTTGCAGCGAAGATTCGACTTTCATCTGCGTTTTTTGAACTCATTTTCAGGCGAAGTTTTGAGCAAAAATCTCTGAAAATTTTTAGCGAAATATTGCCGGATATTGAAGAAGGAGTTTAGGAGGACTTTGAATATTTCCCCGTCACCGTTGTTTTTCGCTTCAACTTCGCGTCATCGCAGCCAAAACTTGCTCTGCATGATCTGTTATTACAGGAACTCGCTACATGCCAACGCCGCACCAAAGCATTTTGAGCAAATTGGCAAGATATTGCAGACCAGAAGATTCTCTGGCGATTACAGCACATGCGATGTCAAAATTTTGCTGAAGCATGGTTTTGATATGGTGCATTCGATAGTTGTCTGTGCTCACTCTACAGTTTTGAGTGAGGTAGCGCACCAGCGGATTTGATGGAGATTCTCACCGTTATGTATTCAGACGCTCGATGTTCAACGTGCGCCTTATCAGCCGTTCAACATGCAAGACTTTGATCCAGACAGTGTCCGACGTGTCATTGATTGGATGTATTCTGGGGACATTGAAATTCCGGAATTCAGCATTGCTGATGTCCTTGCCGTTGCTTCTTTTCTTCGCGTAGGTTGACCATTTTGCGGATCGATTTCGCGATCGCTAGGGAAAAGGCCACAAGTTTTAGTCTTCTTTTCGTTCTCATTATTTTGCAGCTATGTGCATTGCGTACCGTGCAGTCAGCTATCTAAAAATATTACAGAATATTTCAGTCGAAGATTCCTATTTTTAACTGCATGCAGAATGAAGTTTCCCCACCTAAAACTGCATTTTTGAAGTTAATTTCTTTTTTCGTATAATGTAAGGCAAGGCTGGCATAACTGAACGCTGCGAATGCTATTTCAATAAAAACGTGGCGGTATCTTTCCTTCATTTTCAGTCAGACGGAGACTGGAAGAAGCATTGTCAGTATGCCCGGGTAATCTTACTTCTAGCCCATGAAGAGCCCACAAGTCTAGGCCAAACTTTGAAGGTTCACAAATTTAGATCAACTGGTCGGCAGGTCTACGCCAACTTTACCACTAGTTTAGGACATGTTTTATGCAAGACTTTTGGAGTTTTAGCTGAGCATTCATAGCCGATAGACACTGGGATATCATTTTTGTCCGTTATAAATGTGAATTTCAGAAACTTCGGTCCATTTCGACTTTATAGTTCACCGAAAATGAAAAAATAGAAAAAAGGGAAGCAAACGTTAAACATGCCTTTGAAATACGTAGAAATTAGACAAAATAAGCTTTGCAGTTGAAGTTCGGTGCACAATATGAAGTTTGAAAGACTGGTTGAATATATCTGAAAATTTTAAACTTCTTTAATCTAAACATGGGCTACAATGAGTTTTTCTCTAAAATTTTCAACAAACCAATTTCAACATTTTTACAGCGTCGCTTCCTTTTTCTTTCCTTGTTGCAGCTTTCTTGAAAAGCCACATTATTATTGGAAATTTTTCAGATTGCAATGCTCCAAAGGCAAATCGAACAGAAAATTCGAAACCACCATGGATCGCCGATTCTCGCTCTCAACATTGCTTCAGCGCGCTCTTTTTCTGTGAGTTTAGCAAAGCAGTTTGTGGCGGCGAAGTCCGCTGACGGGCTGCCTCTAGTAAATCAGCATTTGAAGAATAATTTCAGGTGATGGATGACACAATGAACACGATTGTACTCGATTTTGCCGAAAGGGTGACTGCGTTGAAACCCGAGGATATTTCCAAGTTGAGCGCTAATTCGGTCATTGCTGTGATGGCGGCAGTGCTTCCAATGAAGAAGAAGATTCCCCTCATTAATATGTTCATTGCATGGTGATTTGTAAACTATAATATCTGAAATGGGAGTAGTTATTGCTTTACAGGATTAAGGAAACGAAACCAGAAAAAGAAGTGATCGACACAATTATACAGAGCCTTGTGATCAGCGACATCACTTTTGATACACTCTACGCGATTCGGTACTCTTTGAAGCAATACCTGAAAAATCTGGAAATTGCTTCTAAATCTCAACTAACTATTTCACCAAGTGGTTCTATTGAAATCAAGATTTCCACGAAGTCGAGCAAGAAGGCTGCCTCTTCTCATTTTCAAGCGGCGACTCCTCTTAGGAATTTCCACCGCACTCCATCAGAGATTTCATCCATTCAAAGATTGCCGGACCCCTTCACGTAGGATTCATTCAATTGTTTCTTTCAAAAAAATCGAATAATTTGAGGTCTAAACGCCGTTATCATCATACCGTCTCTGAGATTGAAGACATTAGATTGCTTCCTGACCCATTTAACAAGTGAGTTTGTGAGGTTTCACATAAACTATTGTGATCATCCAGGCCGTATAGGACACAATCGAACAATTCCATTCTATGTCGTGAGACCAACAATGGTTTTCCAAAATTCTTCACGAAAAGCGAAGTGAAAAGCCTTCAGCAGATGACTGACCCTTTCAGTATATCTGACAAAGAAACGAAAACTGTTTACAAAAAGCCCTTCGGATTCAAGGAATCAGATTGTACTGCAAAGTATCCGTATGCTTATTATTATTTTTATTGAAATTTATAGAAAGTTATTTTCAGATGCTGGTCTCCAGGGATTATAGAGGAAAACAAAGCAATGGAGAGGCAAAGAAAGTTGCAAGCGAAGCGCTCACCTTCGAATATTGCGCTGCTTCGCAGCATTCCAGATCCATTCGGGCGAGTTCTAGTGTAGATCACAGCTAAACATTTTGACAAACTCTATACGCAAAAGTTAGAATGTGCGAATCTAATTGCAGGCAACCTAAACAATCAGATCCTGTTATTCTGAGACCGGCCGTTGGTAACAAGGTTTCCAGTATTCGTCCGCCACCCAACGTGAGTGACAAGAAAGAAAACGGAGATTTAAGTGCACGAGGTGTCAATCAAAGTTTCCCGTGTTATTCCTTGAGTGATACCAAGACATGCTTGCGAAATGAATCGCCGAAAGGTGGAGCCTAAAGCGTTTTACATCCTCAAAACCTACATTTTCAGTTGGCGCGGTTGGGATTTTCTCTTCCTCTACGATTAAATCAGCCAGGTCCCCTCTCCCGTTAGAGGTGACGGGGAACATGATTGGGATCAGAAAAACCGAATCTGAAATTATGGAGATTAATGCCTTGCCGTCGTTTGAATCTGGTTCTTTCCGCTCTGCTAAACCTGGCGGTTTGTCTAAATGTGTCTTCAGAGAAGTTGCCAATTTAGATAATTCGCAAAAATCCCAAAAATCACAGTCACAAAAGCTGCCAAAGACACCAAAGTCGCAAAAATCGGAAGGTTCTCAAAAGTCGGAAAAGAAACAAAAGCCGAAAAAGTCGGAAGATTCTCAGAAGTCGCAAAAGCCAGGAGATTCTCAGAAGTCGCAACAGTCGGAAGATTCTCAAAAGTCGCAAAAGAAAAAGAATCGTAAGTGTTCAATTTTGAATAAGAAAATAGGTCTTTATTACAACGAAATAACAACTGCTTGCAGAAAGATCGCACTACTTGTATGTGAACTAGCTGACTTCAAAGTATCCAATACCGATAAAGAATACTCTCACATCTGAGAACTACTATGAACTTTATTAGAATGAAAAATGCAGAAATTTTGTTATTCTTTCCTGATTTTCAGAATTCTGAAAAACTGATATTATCGAAGAATTAGGAAAAACAAGCCCAAATAGATATACTCCAGGTCTTGAAAAGTGAAAGGAAAAAGGGAAACAGATCATTTAATCATTGTCAATGTTAAGGTGAAACTTACTCCGAGTTGCATCAGAATTACGAGAATTCATGGAAAACTAAATGTAGAAATGTTGACGACCTTTTTTTTAACAATCGGGTTTATTTAGAAGATAATAATGCGCGGAACCTCGTTGGGAAGGATTTGAAGTCTGGTTTGAATTTGATTTGAACACCTGCAATTTTGAAAAAAAAAATTTATGAGTTATAAGTAGAGCAATAGTTAAATCGGGATTTTCAATTGTTAGCTTTATGTTTGAACATTCTATTTTCTTTATACGTAAATGTAGAATGCGAAACTTATTTTCAAAAATCGACGAAACACGCAATTTCTGTAAAACTTTACGTGCATCTTAAAAACGTTATTTAGACCTGTCTCGGGCATCCATATTTCTATAAAAGTAAACTCACTTCAGTAGAAGCATGTAGATTTTGGCGTTAATAGAAAAAATTTGTGGCAGATTGCAATGTTCAGCACTTTTCATCTTTCCTTTGCTTTCTTTTTCTTTTTTTTCTATAATTTTTTTTAAAGAAAAAAAAGATAAAGGTTAGTTTATTGTTTAACTTCAGCACAAATCGCACACAAACTTTCTTGGTTTATGGAATAAGAATATAATAAAAAAAGTGCATGAGCCTTTAAAAAAATTTAGGGTTGGTAATGGACCTTACTAGAAAAAAAACTCACAAAAAAGCCGGCTTTCTTGGGGCTTCTCGAAACCTTTACACATTTTTTAAATAGACAATTGAAATACTTTTTTTTTAACTTACCGAGATATATTAAAAATGAAAAAATGCGACAGAAATCGTCTATTTAGTATAGAGTAACTGCATTTTTAAAACTTAAATTAATTTTCGAACAAAAATTTAAGAAACTATTTCGTTTAAATAATTTGAATTTCAGTGCAAAATAACTTGCTGACGCGTTTCTCGATCTTTGCGCATCTGGCGAGAAAGTGATAATAGGTTCTTTGCCTTCCAAGGTAGCGACGAGTTTTTCGCATTTTTTCCCTTCCTTGAGTAACGAAAATTGTGATTTTGATCTGCCGCGAAGAAGAATTCGATCTCTTCAAAAGCTACGTAGTGCTATATCATTCTCCATATCTATCTTTCTAAACGAAATGTTAAATGTTGCAAAGACAATAATTCAGCCCGTGTATTTCACTTCTTCATGTTTTCTGAATTTGATTTTCTCTATTACTATTCCGCATAATACTGTCAATAATCTGGTAAAATTTTAATTTTCAGGTCCTTTCCCTTATATTCTGTAAATAGTTCTCTGTAAATTTACTAACCCAAGAATTATGCTCAAAGCTGTAAAAGAACCGAACTGTGCCAAATATCCCAAATATCTAATTTGTATTGTGGCGATATTTCTACTAACCACTGCATACGCTTTACACAAACCGCTCCCCGATGGATTTACTGTCTGCAAATGGGATCGAGCAGTTATGCATGTCGTTGAGCCTGCTCTTCGTGTCGCCTATTACTACCCGGCAAGCTATCTTTAAAGAATCCAGCACAATTATTATTCGCTTTAATTTCAGAGTCGAATGTTTTCTAAAGCCAGCTGCATGGTTCAGTGGACACGTGGAGCCCTCAATCTTCTCTCGAAAATACTCGGATTGTCTGTCAGCACACACGGCCAAATTGAGACCAAATGGCACAACTGGAATGGCACTCCAGTCAAAGTCTACCGTCCCATCAACAATAAAACATCCACCGGCGGTGCTGTTCTTTTCATTCACGGAGGCGGCTTCGCTCTTGGAAATGTAGGCATGTACGATTCACTTGTCAAGAGAATGTCATATGAAATGAAAACAGTTTTCATCTCTATTGAGTACCGTTTATCCCCGGAAACTGTCTTCCCTGGAGGAATTCTAGACTGCGAAGCTGCGATTGATCACTTCTTTGATTACGGAACGACTCAATATGGAGTGAATACCTCGAAAGTTGTCATCATGGGAGATTCCGCAGGTGGCAACTTAGCCACCGTGATTGCTCAGCGTCGTGCTGCTCGTAACGCCTTCCCGAAATTGGCTGGCCAAGTTCTTATTTATCCACTTCTCCAAATGGCTGACATGCAAACTATTTCGTACCGTTATTTCCATTCGCGTCTTAATGGTTATGCTTTAGTTGATCCATATTCTGTTGCATACTACTACATGTTCTATGCTGGTATCAACATGGACGAGAAAGCTTATTTGGTGCCCAGTGTAGTCTCGAATGGTCATGTTGCGAAACATTTGCGCTCCCATGTTGACGAGGTTAGTTTAGGGAAAAAGCGGGATATTTTATAAAGTAATTTATGCTTAAATATGGCTCTACAATATATTCTTTCTCTTAATATCCTAATATCATTTACTAAAATAAAATGAAATTTTTATCGTAGACAATTTTTAGCTGTAAAAATTGGCGCTCTCCGCGCCCTCTACTATCTCGCTATCTTTAGTAAAATACCAAACACATACTATAATGGCGCTAGTTTTTCGTAGCCTACATTACTTTTCGACAAAAAACTTTAAAATTGAATTCCTTGTTGCTTCTATTATTCATTCCACAAAGATGCAGGAAAAAAATCAGAAAGTAGAACAGATTATTTTAAGATATTTAATACTGCGTATAGAAAGCGATAGTAACTTCATAAGAGGTTAAAAAAAATTTAATTAAAAAGAAATTTTGGCGATTTACGTGGAATATTTCTTGGCGTTAAATCCAAAATAAACTATATATCGGACCCCCGAAAACCTAAACGCCAACCATAAATAAAGTTTATAAGATGTCTTTTCCAGATGATGGTATACAAGAACACTATTGAAACAAATCACAACTATAACAATCACAGCATTTCGAATAGGTGGGAAATTGAGCAAAGCTACGAAGCTCAAGAATTGATGGAACCATTCCTAACCAATCCTGACTTTTCGCCACTCATGAGAAAAGACTTGTCCAACTTGCCACCAACGATGGTAATTACCTGCGAGTTCGATGTTTTACGCGATGAAGGACTTATCTACGCTGAGAGACTGAAGGTAATTTCTTATAAAATTAATAAAATATCTTTATAATTTTTATTTTCAGAATTCAGGAGTACCGACAACTGCAATAAACTACGACAATGGATTCCACGCAATGCTAAATTTTCACAGTGAACTGTACATAGCTTCAAAGTCAGTAGAGGACATTGAACGATGGACACTCCAAATTATCCATAACAGTTAAAGCTTCCATATTTTTTTCACGGGCAGATGTTTTATAGATTTTAATAGCTTCAAATCATGCGTTTACTGGTTCCTTACTTATCCTTTAAAAGTTCTCATTTTGATTTACTCTAATTTATGATTTGTACCAATGCACTAACTTGTTTCAACTATGTCTGGAATAAAAATTCCCGCATGATCTTGCAAAATTAAAATGGAGATTTTTCTATTCTGGGCAGTATCTTAATGTTCTCGTTTTTGTAAATATATTATAATTTCAACGTGAGCGTCAAACAGAGAGTTTAGACGTTTCTAGGCAGTGCAGTAAGTAAATTTTTTTTCAAGTAATAAATTTTCAATTTCTCCATTATTTCTTGATTAAAAGGAATGATATTGAAGTAAAATTGAGAGGTCTAGATTCCAGAAAAGCGTCTACACACTTTTTTAAAGACATGAAATCTAGAATGCGATTCGAAGCGATTCAAAGTGGAGCATTAAACCAAGCCGCTTTAATAGCCCGTTCTGCAAATTGTGACGTAACGACAGCACGCCCTGTAGGGGGTGCCAAAAGCATTGAAATACATTCATAGAGGTGTAAGATTTGCAAAAATCCCGACATGAAAATTCAAAAATAGTTTATTGAAACGAGTATAAACTAGGAATTATAAAAGTTGTTCGATGCGGTTGTCTATGTTCTTCACAAAAATCTTGTGCATTTTGGAGAACGTCTATACTGTGGGACGTAGGTATTCCGGTGATAACTTATACCATCGTTCTGCCTCCTAATTTTCAAACTTCCAGCAAACAAACCTTCAATGACTTCAAATTGAGATGTGGACGTGCTTGAACTCTTAACTAAAGAACTCCCCATCCAGAATAATCGAGCAGATTCAGTGATGAGACTGGCCATTCAGATGAAACAAAGAAAATTGGCCGAGCACCATGTTTTGACGGTTTTTTCTTTGCGCCACCATACCGTCGGAGATGATTGCTCCAAAAACTATGACTTTCTGTGGACTGTTGGCCATTTTTTTTCGCTCACTTGCTTTCCTTTACTGCTGTCGTGGCGCTAGGTTGAAATTGGCATACTGGGTGAAGATTTTTTTGTCGGTGATACTTATTCGCAGGACCTGCATCTTACGCATTCGAGCCAATTTGTTCTTTTTCAATAGAAATGGCGCCTTTTTAACACGTTACGGAGACCGTCTAAGCTCTCTTTTCACGATTCACGATTTTTCACGATTAGAAGAATTGCTTGAAGTGCAAGAATTTTCATTTTGTGGATGGTTTTAGAGTGTGCTGAGCTCTTCATATCGCTTGATGGTCGTCACAGCTTTTGTTCGAGAGATTCCTCTCATAGTCATCCCGACAATAGTAGCACAGTGTACACAGCTACCAGCTACCACGCCTGCAAAAATGAAGTTAAGAACTAAAAAAATACGGCATTCTTATCACTTTAGTTGATTTTTCTAGTCTTTGATTCGTGCTTCATCGGCTTTTCAAAATTCCCAGAAATTCGGCGTTGGCTTTTAGATGAGCGGCTTGTAGCCAAGACGCACACCAGTGCGCCAGCCGAACGCTTTACATCTCGTTCTTAAATTGCGCGACATCCTTCTAGTCGCCCGTGCAAGCGGTGTTTAACAAACTTTTTTACTTGATACTTGGACTCCCGGTAGTCGGCTGGAGAAGTTCTCAGCGCCGGGCACACGTTTTTCTCCATTTGTTTCGGTCCTGTGCGGCTTGGGATCAGTTGCCGTCGGGAGTATTGAATTTCCTCCGAGCATCGGACCATCTTGTTGCAGGACGGCCACGGTGTCTAACAAAACAATTATGAAAATACCAAGAATACTGCAAAAATTATATTTAAGATTCGAAATAAATTAATTGGCTTTCCAACGTTGTTAAAGACACCAGGAAAGCCGCTAGGTTGCACCACTAAAACACACTTTTCGCCACGTTGTCTGCCGCTCTACACTTCCGCTCTCTGCTTCCACCTCCCAGCTCTCTTCATCATTAGAGTTTTCTATTCTGGTGATTCTATTTTTTCTCGATTTTACTTCTTTCTAGATATCCCGTTGTTTTGAACTCCTGAAAAATAAAAAAACAGCGAATGGATACACCATCCTATTCATTTCCATAAATTTCCCTTTAAAATGCAAGCCTATTCATGCATTTCAGAATCCGTGAGTGATGCCAGCGCTATATAGAAGAGCATTCAATTAGTTCCAGAAATTCTTGTCTGTAGTTTAGAGTTAATTTTTAAAAACGCCTGAAAATATTATATTATTATGCATTGTTTCCCAGTTGTTCTGTTCGCAAACACGGAAGTTTACGGAAAGAGCAAGAGGGGAACCTCTCCCGGTGAAATGCTACACGTGAATCGCACTGGAATTCTTCCAACAGCTCAAGACAATTGCATCATCTGAAACAAGTGTTGCTCCGTTTGTTTAATACGATTTACTGTTGAAATGTCTTGGACCAGCGAAACCATGACGACGACGACGACGACGACAGCGACTAATCCGCGACGATGCCAATCAAGGATTCTGTTTTCGAGATATTAGTGTAGTTTTCCAGCAACCAAACTGCAGAAGTGAGATCTTAAACTTTTGAATTGACACGAATGTTTGAAGCTCAGAAAGTCCCCAGAAAGAGCGTCAGAAAAAAACCTCCGTGGAAACAAAGGCTTTCATTTTGTCGAAATTTCGGCTGTCTCGTCTCATCTTCGTCTTCGTCTTGAAATCGTCTGATGCAGTGTGTTGGCAACTTTTTTTTATTGCATGAGACGAATGTAAGACAAACTGAAAGCGAGCAGAAGGCTAGTGCACTAAACTGCAAGTTTTAATGCTTTCTTCTGAAAACGCATTCGTCGCTTCCTTCAATTAAATTATCCCATTAGAAAAGCAAAAGAAATACCCCTTTTCTGTGGCTCCGCTATGAATCTGCTTGCTCTCTAAAGAGCTGTTCATTTCGCGACCCAACACGTGGTTTTAATAGTTGCAAACTCTTTTTTTCTCATTCTCAACTTCCCCATATATTGTCATATTGGTAATAAGCATTAATCATTCTTCATTCCAGACTTGGAGTTTCACACGCCTTCACTCGAAGCTGCTAGAAATAAAAATAGACATGATAAGGCGCCCATTCTGTCTTGTTTTTCATTTCTGTTCTGTTCACTCTGGAATGTGATTTCCAGAGAGAGACCTGAATCAACGCCTGACATTTGCCATCACATGGCCTTCAATCCCGAAATTGCTTCGTTCCGATGAGCATCCAGTGAGAGAGGGAGGCAACAAATTAGCAATTATTAATAAAAAGCGGTGTCCCAGATTGAATTAGAATTAGTAGACGCGTCTGCAATTTATAACTAAATTTCGCGCGTCATTGAGCAGCTCCATAGAATATACAAAAATCCAATGTCTTCTACTACTGTAGTCTTTTTGCTCAAAAGCAGATCTCGCCTTCTTTCCAATTCCCCAGACAAAAACATGGAACCCGCTGCATGAGCACTTAAAATCTGGGAGATCGTAAGAAAGAATGAAAAAAAACAAGAGCATCAGCCAATTGCACGCAAGCCTCTAATATATTTAGAGGCTATTTAGAGGCAAGGCAACTTGTTTGCCGGCCAGGTATTTCCACGTATCCGCTCTTTTTCTCTCTCCACAAACCAATCTAATTAGAGTATTCAAACGTATTCTCGGAAGTGTGTTTCCCAATTTCCTCTCACTATTTGTTATTTCCATATTTAGAAGCCGATTGAAAATGATTTGATTGCTTGATTTTGGAGCTAAAATAATCCTCATTATGTTCCTTTTATAATCTCTCGAATATCACATTAATTTGGCATTCTTTTCCTCTATTTTATTATGTGTTCCAGATGCGAATACATCAGAAACACTTTCAAAATTAGCGTTCATTTAGGAGACTTGTGACGCGGGCGGAAACGGATCCCAGTTACTCCGAAATATTGCTCGCAAAATGTTGCAAAGTATAAATTTCGGAGATATTTTTAAGAAAAGTATAGAATTATAGTTGTTCGCCACGTGACCAGCGTGCCAAACATCGAAAGAAAACGCAGAGAAAGGAAGAAAAGAATTGGTCTGTAATTGCTTTTTTCGTCACCTTTTTTAATGCAATTTCTGAATTTGAAATAGCTGAAAATTGGTCGTTTCGAAACCAACCGTTTCAGAATCCGTCGTTTCCATTATTCATAGTCTAAAACTATTGGTTCGGAAATGGCCAATTTTGCCAACGGTCCTTGGAGAAAAACGGTTCTGAAAACAGGCGGTCGCGGAAGTGTTCGTTCACCGCTAAACGCCGTTCCTCGGGATTCACGGGAGTGCCCTACGGCATCACGTACTGGCTATAGTGGCAATTGAGATCCTTGAAAGACTGTTACGAGGCAGATCCAATTTCAATATGTTTTCTTTGTATTTTTATGGCACTTTGAACTTTTTGGTAACTGGAAATATAGCAAATGAACGCCTCACTACTACCTGCTTTGTTCATGGTAATTTTGCAACATGTCGTTTCGCAACTTTCCGTTTCAAAAATTGTTAAAAGCTCCGTCTAACTAATTTTAAGGTAGAGACCGGTTCGGTACGGTCCACAACTGTGCACATTTCTGATAGTGTGAGCCTAATAGAAACAAGACACAATCCTCAATCTTTAAATTTATTTTTCACAAAGTGCCCATCTGTAAGAAAATGAAAGTGAGCATGCCCGGTGCTAAGGCTTCCACGAAAGACGAAAGCAAAAAGTCGTCTTTCGTCTCGTCTTCGTTCGTCTTTCAATTCGTCTTAGAAAATAAAAAAGTTGTGTACTGGACTTCTTTGCCTTTCAAAAGTTTCAGGCATAAGTCACAAAACGGTTTAAATAAATTTGAATGAGAATTTGATAATTCCATAATTTCAGATAATTTTGTTGCATATCATGTATAGTCAGAAATGTAAACTTTGGGACAAAAGTCTGTGGACAAGTTTGTTTTATTTATTAAAAATATTTAAACTTAATTAAAACTTTTCAAATTTTTACATTATTAAAAGAATACTCTAAAAATTTTAATTCAATATTTATTTTTTTTTAAATTAATTTTAAAATTTTATATAAATTTGAATTTTAAAAAAATCTTTTAAAAAGTGACACAAAAGTCCGTGGACAAGTTTGTTTTATTTATTAAAAATATTCAAACTTAAATAAACTTTGTTTTAATTTTTGTATTATTTAGAGAATGCTTTAAAATTTTGAATGCAATATTTTTTAATTAATTTTGAAAATTTATATAAAATAAAAAAACCATTAAAAAGTGACACAAAAGTCCGTGGACAAACGTTTAAAAATAGCTTAATTATTAATTTTTTTGCCATCTTTTTTAGATTAACGAAAGTAATCTATTAGACATACTTTGGGAAAGACTCTTAAGAAAGTTTTAAGAAATGCGTATTTTGCTGAAAATCCTCACTTAGAAGACTGAAAGCGTTTTCATTTTCTAAGTACAATTCTCCTGTTAATCTTTTCATTCTGGAGGCAGCGCGTGAAAGAGTCTGAAATTCGACGAACACTGATCTTCCAGCTGTAAAATTATAAAAAATCATCTCTCCCCCCCCCCCCATCCCACAGACTTTCCTGTTTGCAGTCTTATGGCTTCCTCTTCCTTATTTTCAGAGATCTTTTAAGATGAAAAACGAAACAAAACAAGGAAGTCTTTCTGTTTCCAGCTTTTCAGCTGTCTCTTACTACTACTCATTATGCGGCGACTCTTCGAAATATCCCGTTTCTCTTCATCGCTGCACACTTTCCTCAATTAATTTATAATTTAAAATTCAACTTTGTTTTCTTCCCCGCAAGTCATTCAAAGTTCTGAAATTCTCCATTTCAAATTGCCTTCTTTCTCCAATCGCAATTGTCATCGTGTGCGGTGCTCCGTACAATTGCTCTCGGAAGCAGTACCTAGTAATGCTCGTCCGGTGCTCTATTATACTTTCCATCTCGGAACAGATTGCAGCAATTTTTCTGAAATTTCAGTACCTTTTTGTCAACAATTTATATTTGTTTTTATGCCTCTTATTCCTTTGGTATATTCATCGAAATTCAAGCCATTCTTTGTTTGGTTGGCCGCTGGAATTGTACGGGGATTGAAAGAAAAATTGAATTTATACTCAAAGATTTATCTGGAAAATGACATTTACTGCAAAGTTCAGTAAGCACTGGACAACAATGTAAAGTTCATGAGCCCAATTAGAGTTAATGGGTGCGAGAGAGCAGGATCTCACGGGTGCAACACAAGAGCAACGAGCCGCAATGGAGTTCATGGGACTATTCAAGACTTTATGGGAATTTAGTATACGTCTTTTGAGCAGGTCTCGTGTGCAGGAAATTGAACCTTTGTTTGAAGAAGAGCATGAATGGAATGAGCACTTCCCCCATCATCTCGCGAGCCACAAGAAAGAACTGCTCCAACATCTTCAGCATCACCAAGTTCTGAAACTCGTTGCAAAGTTTCAAACATTCTAGAGACTCTCCACCTCTCTAAAAAGTACTGATGCATCATTTCCTTCGATCCTTCGCCTTTCTCTAAAGGAGCATGAGTGCCATGGATCCAACGAACTCTCTTTGTGCTGTAAACGCGCCGAAAGCTGAAAGTCGTAAGGCAAAGCACATTTCTGAAAAGCTGTACCTATGACTCAGTGAGTGCTAAGCCAGCTTAAGCTTGTCTCTTTATAGGAAAACTACATTATTTCCGTTGTGAGGATTAGGAAATGAAAGGACACGAACTTCCGATGCGTGGGGGTTTTCTACAGAAAGGAGAAGAAGATTTGGTTCCTTGAAAAAAATGGATTTTAATTTGATTCGTTTCGCAACTTTTTGCGTTCATTAATTATAGAAAACGGCAGTTTTTATTTCCAGAGCCAATTTCTCTAAACCCGAACTGCTCGTGTATCCTTAAAATGTTTAATGCTGGCCGAGCTGTAGCTCCTTGATCTTCTGATCTTACTCCATCGAATGTTATGGAACCACTTCATATTAATTAACGACACCTGAGTAGGTTCCAGTTTGGAAAAAAAGTGACAGCAAATCCAATCGCAAATCGCGGATAGCTGTTGCAATCCTTAAACATCTTTTTGATCTTTTGTGAGTCATTTAGTCTCGCATATTATGAGCTAAGAAGCTTGGATCGGATGAATAAGATCGCATGGCAAAGCTCCTTTTTTTTTTTCATGAAACACGATTCATACGGTGTTGATCCAACGACTCTGCTTCCGAAATGGAGAGTTCCGAAGCTTTTCTAGAGTTCCGAAGAGTTCCGAGGCTCTTTTAGAACTCCGAAAAGTTTCCGAAGCTCTTCTGGAATTCCGAAGAATTCCGAAGCTTTTCTAGAGTTCCCTAGAATTCCGAAGAGTTTCCGAAGCTCTTCTGGAATTCCGAAGAATTCCGAAGCTTTTCTAGAGTTCCCAAGAGTTCCGA
Organism: Caenorhabditis inopinata; assembly: GCA_003052745.1. Taxonomy (NCBI): domain Eukaryota; kingdom Metazoa; phylum Nematoda; class Chromadorea; order Rhabditida; family Rhabditidae; genus Caenorhabditis; species Caenorhabditis inopinata. Next base: position 19,988,746 of record AP018154.1, read on the forward strand.
GGCTCTTCTAGAACTCCGAAAAGTTCCGAAGCTCTTCTAAAATTTCGAAAAGTTCCGAAGCTTTTCTAGAGTTCCGAAGAGTTCCGAAGCTCTTCTAAAATTTCGAAAAGTTCCGAAGCTTTTCTAGAGTTCCAAAGAGTTCCGATGCTTTTGTAGAGTTCCGAAGAATCCGAAGCTCTTTTAGCATTCCGAAGCTCTTCCAGAATTCCGAAGCTCTTCTAGAATTCCGAAGCTTTTCTAGTTTCTCAATTTGAAAATTTGAGAAACTAGAAAAGATCTAATTATCTCAATACCGCTCTTAATTTTTTTTTAAATTATCATCAATTTTTCCTGATAATTAGTGTCAGACTCCCTTGACATTTCAACAACTTCTAGAAGAGCTACGGTGCCAGAAGATCCACTCTAATGGCCCGAAAACTGGTCAAATTCCAATTCACCTCTTCCATTGTTTTTCGAAATGTCCATCACGTCATGTTGTCTTCTTCCAAATTCCATTTTGTGCTGAAAAACTCATCAATGTCTTAGGAAAATAACAACTTTCAAAAAGAAAAAAGTAACTAATGAATTTGAATGGCATCCACATTGCACTAGACTGCTTACTTCCCCCCGCGCTGGACACTGGAATTTTCAGACTGCATTCCAGTTTTTAGGCTTTCTGATTTCGATTTCGATTTCGATTTAACCGAATAATTCACAAAAGCAGATCTGAGAGCATCACAATGGTAAGTAACCATAAGCAATTTTGCACAAAACTCCGAAACATCATTTCAACTCTATTCCCCATTCGCCGTTAAGATACTGAATACCAGAGAAGGGCGGAATTCCGGATTCCGCATTCCGCATTCCGTTTTCCGGATTCCGTGAAAAATTTTTTTTTCCGTTTTCCGTTTTCCGGAATCCGAGTTCCCAAAATCCAATTCCGCCCAACTACGAGTTTTGATACTTTATTCTCAAATGTTGTGAAAAGTATACTTTTTTGAACTTCCGCAAAAATTTTTGCGAACAGAGCGCATTTACATCATTTGATTCCCTCATTAATGGTTAAAATTCCGTTCTAAGCATTCCGCATTCCGGATTCCGCCGTTTTATACTTTTTTTTGGCACTTTTGATATTGCGAGGCCATTCTAGTACCGGAATTCTGGAAGCTCCAAAATCAAGAGCGAAGGGGGGGGGGGAGGAGGCTATCAGAGAAGGGCGGAATTCCGGATTCCGTATTCCGCGTTCCGTGAAAAATTTTTTTTTTCCGTTTTCCGTTTTCCGGATTCCGAGTTCCCAAAATCCAATTCCGCCCAACTGTGATTTTTAATACTTTATTCTCAATTGTTGTGAGAAGTATACTTTTTTGAACTTCCGCAAAAATTTTTGCAAACAGAGCGCATTTACATCATTTGATTCCTTCATTAATAATTAAAATTCCGTTTTCCGCATTCCGCATTCCGGATTCCGCCGTTTTTTACATTCCGTATACCGGATTCCAGATTCCGTGAAAAAATTGTTTTCCGTTTTCCGTTTTCCAGATTTCGTGAAAATTTTTCTTTCCGTTTTCCGGTTTCCGAATTCCGAGTTCCCGAAATCCGATTCCGCCCTACTCTGCTGAATACTCCCGGGAGACTATGTGAATCAGAGCGGCGAGGTGACTAAGGCAGAGTGTTCTTCTTCTTCTTCTTCTTCTTCTCGATTTCCGCCTCCTCCTTTTCGCCTGAAATTACTTAATTACCCATTCTAATCCTGCGGACGTTTATGGAAGCGAGGAGCAAGGGTGCGAATTCTATGAGTAACGACGTCGTTTCCCGCATTTTTAAAGGCTTTCTGTGTCTGTTTCACTTATTTTTTTTGTCGTTGACGTTAAGCTGATGTTTTTGAGTACTGGAATCCTTGAGAATTGGTCATTTATGGGTAAGTTTCTTTGTTTTTTGCTGGTTTCTGAAAAAAAAAACATTTAAAGCTGTCTGATGCCGTCATTGCAGTGACTACTTGGCTTCTTTGTCTCTCTAGACATACTTTTGAAAGGTAGCTGGAAATGCTGGAAGGGGGGGGGGAGGTGGTGCTCTTGTATTTCACTCCTTTTTCTTTTTAATGTCGTCTACATCTTCTTTTCATTTATAATTCTAATTTCAAGATATTCAACTTTTATTCTAGAGAGTCTTACTCTGATTCCAGCTGATGTTTATGCATTATACAGGGTGGCTGCCAAATAGTGTTACGCAACTTTGAGTGGATTCTGGCGCATGAACACAAGTCGCTACCGTATCAATTTTATTTTTTTATTGATTATTACATTCTGGTGAAAATTGAACTTCTTTGAAGACATTTATAACGTTTCAAGCGTGTAACGCAATTTAGCAGCCACCCTGTAGTAGTCGCATTGAAGAGCTAGTAGCTCAGTTTAGAAGCAACCGATTGTCAAGAGAATCTGGGCTCTGCGACCTCTGGGACCAATGTCGCGGTGGAAAACGGTCTAGTTTCCTTTATAAAAATTACATAATTAATTAAAAGGGATGCGCGTTCATTTTTTTGATTCAAGATGAAAAGTGGGAGAGCTGGAACTGAATTATAGCACTTAGTTACTTAGTCAATCCATTATTCACCTATGTGGGAACGGGTCACAGCTATCCATGTCTTGCGATCTTAGGCGATGGGGGTCCAAGAAGTAATCAGCTGATTTCCTCGAAGACTTCCTTTCACAGTGAGCCGGAGCATCTCGGGAGGGGGGGGGAGGTGGGACGTTCGATAGATCGTTTTTTGTCTCGAAGAATCCATTCTTAAATCAGATTTGTCCATCTCCCGCCGTCAGTTCTTCGTATAATGGGTTCGTCGTATTTTCCTTTAGAATGCACATAGTTCAGTGGTTTTGTGACTGATGGCCTTTCCGATTCCGACGTTTCCGATGTCTTCACACGGATTCTTTCAGCGTGGCCTTCTCTAAGGGTTCAGCCTTCAGATCCCTATGTGAGCGTGGGAATAACAATGATGAACTCGAATTAAGGAAAAATGAGATCATCTGTTGCTGACTGACAATATTCGTCTTCTGCGTGGAGTTCCGGTTTCACGTTGCGAATTGAGTAGCCTGCAAAGATAGACTAACTGATCTAGTTTCTGGTTTTTTGTTGGATAAGTGACTCTTGGCGTAGTTGCCGTCGTGTCCTTTCAGATGGCTAGATACTTCTAGGACAATTCACCGAAGCCGAGCTCTCTAGACAAGCTAAATCTGGAGTACACCTCTCCAGGTACCTCAAATTGTCTGTGGAATGGTGTTAAGGTGGTTGTGCAGTTTGTGTAGCACTCTTTGAGCAGGTTCCAAGACAATTGTCCGAGGACGAGCTCTAGACAAGCTGAGAAGAGGTTTGGTTATATTGGATTGACGTACACCTCTTGTGATGGGTACCTCAAATTGTCTGTGGAATGATGTGAAGGTGATTATTCAGTGTGTGCGTAGCACTCTTTGAGCAGGTTTATATAAACTGTTTCTACTCCTTGTGCTCGAAGGCTTTCCCATATGACTCTTGGTTCCACACTGTCAAATGCCTTTTGGAAGTCAATAAAGACAAGTGTCAGCGGGATTTGGTTCTCACGGCCAACCTCGAGCAAGCGGTTTATTGAGGGCATGTGGTCATGTGTGGTACAGTTGACGGTGCAGACTCTGAAATCGATTCTGCTCTCTTTTATCTTCTTTTTCTTAGTTTGTAGACGACCGGTGCTCCGGGATTAGATCGCTTCTCCCCACTTGCTTCTTACTCTACCGCAGTGTGTCGTTTCGAAAGCATTTCGAGAAATTTTTCGAGAAATTTTTTCGAAAAATTTCTCGAAAAATTTTCGAAAAATTTCGAAACGTGTTGGAAACGAAAGAAGAAGAATAAGAAACGAAACGTGTTGGAATAAGAAACGTGAAACGTGTTGGAAACGTGTTGGAACGACACTCCGAAATAACGCAAAGCGCGGTGTTTATCGTATTTTCCTTCAAATCATTTTTCGTGATTTCTCGAAAAATCTTCGAGAGTTTTTCGAAAAATTTCCGAACAATTTTCGAGAAATTTTTCGTGAATATTTTTCGGAAATTTTTCGAAAAACGTATTTTTCGAGAAATAATTTTTCGAAACGACACACTGCTCTACCGTATCAGAAGCAGAAGCCGACTGCGGAGGACTGAGGCTGATTGATTTGCTTTTTGTAGCAATTTTTGGCGATTTTGTACTCCAATTTTGCCGTGAGGATGTTCCGCAGCTACGGTAGAATTGTCACACACAAAATATCTGTTTTCAGCGTAGTTATCACAAAAAAAAAGTCCGCGGACATTCTTTATGGCCAGTAATGTATATTATGACCAGATAAGCCAAAGCTAGAGCCCCACAACTGCCCCCTAATACTTTTCTACCAATCTGAAAACCGGAATCTGGAATCCGGAAGACGGAATGAAAAAAACGGCGGAATCCGGAATCCGGACTTCCGCCCTTCTCTGCATAGTAGGGCGGAATTGGATTTTGGGAACTCGGAATCCGGAAAACGGAAAAAACTTTTTCACGGAATGAAAAAAACGGCGGAATCCGGAATTCCGCCCTTCTCTGATGAGAATAGACCCCACAAAGTTTCACCGTCCCCACCCCCACCTCCCATGAAACATATAGCAGAATCACCGCGTCCGGTTTTAGAATTTACCCCTTTGCTTTGAAAATCGGCCCCCATCAAACAAATGACAAAATCACCATCTCAGGTTTCAGAAACACACTCTCAAGTTTCAGAATTGGCCTCTCAGGTTTCAGAAAACCGCCTTATATCGTATATAGGTGCTGCTGCAGTGTCGACCAAAAAGCACAGGCAACATCATGAGTTTCAAAGTGGTGTTTAACCGTGAGGTGCGAAACGGATAGGAATGGGAAATGTGTTAGAATACGATACCGGCGGGTGAGAGAATTTTGGAGCGAGCATTCACTAGGATGAAGAAATATGTGCACTTTTCAAGTTGTGATCTTATTTTCAGCACTCCTTTTCTTGAAACCTCTTACAGACTCCCTGCACGCCACTGGAAATAGCTTTCAGATGTTCTTTTGTGTAGGCAACGAAGCATACAGAATAGAGCTAATAAAAAGAGATTTTCCAGTTGAAAATGCTAACTGTGAAATGGTGAAAGTGAGTCTGAAGAAGTTGAAATGTTCTGAAAATCTGTGAGCGTGAAATCTTCACACTTTTCGAATAAATCCGTTTTTTTTTCTGCAGCTTAAGACTGGAGAAGCAGCCACCATCAGTGTGTCGTTTCGAAAAATGAGTTTTTCGAAAAATTTCCGAAGTTTTTTCTCGTTTATTTCTCGAGAATTTTTCGAGAATTTTCGAAAATTTTCGAGAATTTACGACAATTTTCGAGAATTTACGAAAATTATTTGAATGGAAATACGATAAACAACGCGCTTCGCGTTATTTTGGAGTGTCGTTCGAACTACTTTATTATTATTTTTTATCGAAATGTTTTTTTTGTATCGAGAATTTTCGAAATTTTTCGAAAATTTCTCGAAAAATTTTTCGAAATGCTTTCGAAACGACACACTGGCCACCATTACCTTCAAAGTTAATATAATTGGCGGAAATTTTCAGGAATAGTCAAAAACGAAATAATTAATTCAAAAATAATATTGTGCGCTACAAAAAACGTTCCGCAGGCGCCAGAGCTTACGCAAAGTAGCGGCGCTATAATTATGCCCCACCTTGTAGTAGTATGGTATGTAACAATGCAATTCTTCTTACTATTAGCTTCAGTAAAAGTCTTCAAGAAAGGAGACAGAGAGAATCTGGAGAACTATAGATCAATCTGCCTTCTGACCGTACTCTACATGGGATTCGCAAATTAGGTGCTAAACGGGATACGGTGGACTCTAGAAGAATCTCAACTCCGATCGGTTCTTCTCATCTATCAATCACGAACGGCTGCCCAAAGTTAGTCCAAAAGTTCGAAGTTCGAACACTAGATGCCGTGCTCACACTCACGTTTCATCGATTTGAATGGGAACTGCCTACTCCAATTTCAGCACTATGTATGTACACTCCCATCATTCAAGGTTCCCATAACTAGAAGGCTCCGTTTCGCAAAATCTCTTCTGGAACTAGTTCTCAGACAAAAGGCTTGGATCGACCTGAAAAGCCATTATGAAGGTTACGACACAACCCCAGAAGTCCGAATCAAGGATAGAAATCTTAGCACCTGAGATTCACCGACGACGTCATTCCCTTGGCGAAGTCCACAAAAAGCCAGTAAAATTGTTCTAGAACTGGTAGAAACGTAGGACTCCATATTAAAATTAACAAAACAAAGGTGTTAAGAGACGACATATCGGCCGCTCCGGCCACCCGGCCTCCATCAATATCGGCACAGTCACTACGGCTATCGAAGACGTCAAAGAGTACATCAACCTCTTTAGACCACTCATTTCAAAGAGCTGGAACTAAACAGAAGAAGACGTGCAAAATGGATGACATTTAATAGTATTAAGAATACAACTGATGCGCTCACTTGCCCCGAAAGACGCTCGTTCTCCCTGCTCTCATTCAAGGGTCAGTAGTTGGAAGGTCGCTGATGAGATAGTCGGATTCTTTGTGGAAGGATGTATCAATGGAAACCACCTCATTACCAGGAGTCGCCTTTTGGAGAGCAATCGCCAAAAAGCATTAGTGCTCCACAATCTTCTTTAAAACGATGTGAGCATATGTAGAACGGATCTATCATACAGTGCTCCACATAAGTTTACGTTCACCCCAAAAATGTTCGAAATCTCGAAAATTGGCTTTTCAACCAAAATGCTTCCTATTGAAGAAATATGGGCTTTTAGTAGGTTTTTCACGATAGAAACTTAAAATAGTCTTAAAATTCACACATCAGGAAAAAACCAAAATTTTATGAAAAAAAGCTTTAAAATTTTCCACAAAATCATACGTTCACTTGCTCAAAACTCTAAAAGACGAATGGTTATTAACAATTAAGTCAATTAGTCATTTCTCATATTTGCTTAAAAGTTTACTTTTTGCCATATCTTCTGAAAGCTGGAAAACGATAAATAATCAGATAAGAACCAAATTTAAAGTTCGAAAAACGACAAAAAATAAAAGTGAACGTATCATTATGTGGATAAAAATTTCCCATTTTTCGAAAAATGTCGAATTTCTCGATTGCTCAGTTGTATTTTATTTTCGCTCCAAGACCCATAATTTTCTTTTTTAAAGGTGTTTCTATATTATATATGATAAATAATTAGGAATTACAGGAAATCGAAATTTTGAGATTTTTGGGGTGAGCGTAAGATTATGTGGAGCACTGTACTATTTAACTGAATAACTGAATACCGTAAAAACTCAAATAGACTTGCATGCAATACTATTTTTCGTAGAGCCTTTTTGATAGCAATACTATTAGGAGCGCAAGTAAATTGGGGGTGAAAGTCTGTTAGAGGTTTTACGGTAACTTTATTGGGCTATAATTGGGCCCATTGACACAATATCACAGTTCAGTTTAGTTATTGTACTGCCGGGTACTGTGCCAATGAAAGTCATTTGCAAGCTTGAAGTAGGCGTGTGGTTCATCAAATATCTGCTGCATGAAAACTACAAATAGGTAACCGATATTTCTCTATGAAAGAGGGATTCCTCAAGCTAGCCTACTACTCGGAGCACGATTCTTCATTGGCTCATATACAGTGCTCCACATAATTTTACGTTCACCCCAAAAATGTTCAAAATCTCGAAAACTGGCTTTTCAACCAAACTGCTTCCTATTGAAGAAACATGGGAAACTTAAATAAAATAGACTTAAAATTCACACATCAGAAAAAAACCAAAATTTTATGAAAATAAGGTAAAAAATTTTCCACAAAATAATACGTTCACTTGCTCAAAACTATAAAAAAAGAGAAAATAACAGACGAATGATGATTAATAATCGATGGGACGACCATTCTGTCGAGCAACTTCAAAAATTCGGTCATCCATAAACGAATAGAGATTGCCGAGCAGCTGAAAGCAGAAAAACGGTAAGTAAACAGATTAGAACCAAATGTAAAGTTCGAAAAACGACAAAAATAAAAGTGAACGTATCATTATGTGGAAAAAAAAAACACTCATTTTTCGAAAAATCTCGAATTTCTCGATTGCTCAGTTTTATTTTATTTTTGCTCCAGGACCCATAATTGTATTTTTCAAAGATTTTTTTCATATCATACATGATAAATAATTAGAAATTACAGAAAATCGAAATTTTGAGATTTTTTGGGGTGAACATAAAATTATGTGGAGCAATGTAGATCTTAGTATGTCTCTTAATGCTTCTCGAAGTTTAGTTTAATTTTTGTTAAAACACTAATTAATGCAAACAATTCAAGTTCATAGTCAATCAATCAGAATTTCACGCGATTCTAGTCGATGGTCCAACCACCGCAGACCGCAGCTTTACCACTTATTCACCGTTGGCATACAAATTAAATGGCGATAAAGAAGAACATCATTCGCCACGCCCACTTTTTCTAGACACATAAATAAAGAAAAAAAACAATTATCGCGGTGAAGAAGCGCAATGTTTTTCGTGCCATTTGCTGGAATTGAAGAATCTTATTCTTTTCGTCTTTGGCACTTCTAGCTCAGTGTTCCGGACTTCTAGACAAAAAGAAATGAGTGTGAAATATCGATTATTTTGATAAGGAGAGCTGTAAGTACCAGCGATCAAGCCTCCTATTTTCCAGCATTTTTTACGGAAAAGCGTCTTTAATTCGCGTTTTATTCACCTGTAGCGAGTAAGTCGTTGAGCTATAAAAATCCGTCTATCACGATAACTGCTTGCTTTTGTCCGGTTATTTATAACCAGTGGAATTTTCGCGGCTACACCGCTGTTCTAGAACATTCTGGAACATTCTGGAATGTCTTAAAAACATTGGAAAACAATGTCTATTAAAGTTGTAGTTTTGCACATACCAAGCTGATTTTTTACAAGTGAGTACACGGACATCCAGATCAGCAAAATGTTGACTGCTTAATTGTTTATTCACAACAATCCTGTTATTCAAAACAAACAGGTATATTTGAAAGGCTTCCACAAAAGACGAAATATGACCGTCTCATCTCGTCTTTGTTTTCGTCTTGAATTAGTCTGACTTGCGTAAATCTTGCGTTTATACTTGAGTTTATTGCCCAAGACGAATGCAAGACGAACGGAAAGACAAACGAAGACGAGTCGAAAATCGAGGAGACGAAAAACGAGATGAAAGACGACTTTTTGCCTTCGTCTTGAATTTAACACTTGCACCTTGAGGCAACTGAAATTTACTGTAATTACATAGAAGCCACGAGCTTAATTAGGCAATGCCCGAATCTAGATTAGGCATAAGTGGAAGCACGTTCTAGAACTTTCTGGAACATTCTGAAATGTTTTAGAAACTTTGGAGAACAATGACTATCAAAGTTGTAATTTTTCAGCTAAATTTTGATTATTTATATAGTACTGGCCATAAAGAATGTCCGCAGGCTTTTTTTTGGGATAACTACGCTGAAAACAGATATTTTGTTGTGAAAATTCTACTGTAGCTGCGGAACACCCTGACGGTAACTTGCAGAAAATGAAATTGCAACATTGCAAAAGTTTTTAATTTTTTACAGTTTTTGATTCAGCCCAAAAAAGCCCGCGGGACATTCTTTATGGCCAGTACTGTATCAATGTTAAGACAGATTTACAGATTTTGTGTGTATAATTCTACAGTATCCCAAGTATGCAGAGATCTCCTGAAGATATAGTAGCGAAGCGTGAGCTAGGATTCCACCCCCCTGGACAGACAGAACTATTTGCTTAGTAAGAAGTAGATTGTGTTGGGAATTTTTTGAACCGACGGTGTTTGATTGAAAACTCAGTGAATCCACAGGCCCACCGGACCCCCGGATCCGTGAATAGGAAAGATCTCATTCACTTAGGACTCTCCCTCCTTCCATGTTGACCGCATAATGCCCTATGCGATTCAACTGGACCTCCATCAAGTTCATCAAAGACACAACTTGTGAGATGTAAGGAAATGCGTTTTCGGCTTCTGAAAATTCAGATGAGAGATGAAAAGTTCAGTGTGAAGGCCAATAATAGTCTAGAAAAACTTCTTACTTACTTAGTTACTACTTAGTTACTTAGTCAATCCATTATTCACCTGTGTGGGAGCGGATCACAGCTAGCCCTGTCTCGCGATCTTGGACGATGATGGTCCAAGAAGTTATTAGTTGAGTTCTTCGAGATTTTCAGACTTCTTTTTGCAGGGATCAAGGGGGGGGGTGGGTCATCTGATAGGTCGTTTTTGGTCTCGAGAAATTCATTTTTGAACCAGTTTTTTTCCATTTTCAGTCCATTCTTCGTATGATGTGCCAGGCCCATCCCACTTTTTTTTGCTGATATTTAAGTTTAAGTTGGGACAGTGACTTTGCCCATTTTTCGGATGTCTTCGGAGTGCGCAGGAAGTCTCGTTGGCATTGGCTCCTTGAGAGCAATCTTCTTTCCAGTGATGCATGCGTCACACGGATTCTCTCAGCGAGGTTCTGTGTAAGGGTCCAGGCTTCTATGAGCACAGGAACTCGGGAGCAGCTGAGAGCGTCGGTTGCTGACCATCATCTTCATCTCCTGTCTTAGTCTTCCTCTTTCTCGAATCATAGAATCAGATCAGGCCGTATCGCTTTCAGTTATAGCTCTCCCCTCCAAGCAATGCGCAGTTTAGTTGGAGCCCTATCTGTAAAAGACACATCATCCCCGAGAACCGCCATTTTCATTTTTGGCTTCTGAAATTCAGAAGAGAGTTCCAAAGTTCAGTGTGAATAAAAGCCAATTATAGCCTCCGCTTTCATTTCACATTTCTCTATGGAATACTTTAAATTCCTTCACCTTTCCGATGACTTGAAATCGTAAAGTTGATTAGCGTTGATGGATAGGAAGAGATAAAAAGGGACGGGAGGGAAAGCCACCCATTCTTCTATTGGGTGGGGGGGGGGAGCGGGAGAGCAAAAAATAAATAGAATTGGGTTATAGAGCATTGAAACACCGAGCTAATCCGATCAAACAGGTTTGGAGTGAATATGAAAAATGAAAAAATAAATAGCTAATGTATTATAGTAAATTTCAATAAATTCACTCGTAGGAGTAAAAAAAAAGGAAATTGAATCCAATTTCAAAGAAAATGAGAAAAGACAATTTATTCATTTCCCCGCTACTTTTGCCTACCTTTAAAGCCTCTGAGCCACACTTTCAGATCTATTTCTAGACTAGACATCAGAGTTTTTAATAGACGCTTATTGTTAGGCTTTGACAAAGTCTAAAGATCCATTTTATGCGGAATTTATAATACCAAACGGAAATAAATGTTTAAATGACAAATATTCAAATGATAATCGGTTATTTATTAGTGAGTAATTTTGGTTTTCAAATAGTATTTAAATGGAATAAAAATCAAAAATCGTTTAATAATACGTTGGTACGTTGTCTTCCCATTTTTCAGGTCTATAACTTCCAATTATTTAGGAAATTCCAGCATAAAAGCGTTGAGAAAACTGAGCATTTTCAGAATTTCTTCCTTTCCTGATTGCCTATTCTCAGATGATCACGAGTGTTAAAATAAGAAATATTTTATTCTTAGTGAGTGCTCTTTTCTCAATTTTTGAAAGTTTTAGCTTTTTGATTTCTTGGTTTCTGGAATATTAAATAAGCTCGGCTCTAACCTATTCGGAAATTTCTAGAGCATATCGCTTTTGAATCGCAACACCACGATAGCTTCATGAGACAATTTTTAAATTTCTCATTTCAATTGTCTTAAAATTTTTGAAATTTTCGTTTTGCCGCTTTTCTTTGAATCACAGAAAGCTATGAGATATTCGAAAAGTTCGAGAATTCTGAATTCTGAATCTGAATCGAAACTCTGAATTTCCCTTTCATATACACTATAAAAACTGTATTATAAAAGACTGCTGTTCTATTTTTCGAAAAAAAAAATTTTTTCACGGAATCTGGAATTCGGAAAACGGAAAAAATTTTTTTCACGGAATCCGGAATCCGGAATACGGAATGTAAAAAACGGCGGAATCCGGAATGCGGAAAGCGGAAAACGGAATTTTAACCATTAATGAGGGAATCAAATGATGTAAATGCGCTCTGTTTGCAAAAATTTTTGCGCGAGTTCAAGAAAGTATACTTTTCACAACAATTGAGAATAAAGTATTAAAACTCATAGTTGGGCGGAATTGGATTTCGGGAACTCGGAATCCGGAGAAAAATTAAATTGTCTTAAAATTTTTGAATTTTTCGTTTTGCCGCTTTTCTTTGAATCACAGAAAGCTATGAGATATTCGAAATGTTCGAGAATTCTGAATTCTGAATCTGAATCGAAATTCTGAATTTCCCTTTCATATACACTATAAAAACTGTATTATAAAAGACTGCTCTTCTATTTTTCTAAAAAAAAATTTTTTCACGGAATCCGGAATCCGGAAAACCGAAAAATTTTTTTCATAGAATCCGGAAAACGGAATGAAAAAAACGGCGGAATCAGGAATCCGGAATTCCGCCCTTCTCTGATAGCCTCCTCCCCCCCCCCTTCGCCCTTGATTTTGGCGCTTCCGGAATTCCGGTACTAGAATGGCCTCGTAATATCAGAAGTGCCAAAAAAACAAGGGCGGAATACCGGATTCCGCCGTTTTTTTCATTCCGTCTTCCGGATTCCAGATTCCGCGCAAAAAAAATTTGTTCCGTTTTCCGTTTTCCGGATTCCGAGTTCCCAAAATCCAATTCCGCCCTACTCTGCTGGAAACAAGGTGATTCTACAGTTGACTTGGCTCACTAGTTCAATGGATCTCAAAGTCAGATTCGTCGCGTCGCGTCGTATATCAAAATTTGTTTTGATGCAATGCTCATTTTGAAAAAGGACATGAAGATAAATAATTCATTTTTTTTTGTTTTTTCGGTTTGCCAATACCAAGGAACGAGCAATTACTTCCTGTAAGCTAGGCATTTTCAGAGCAATCCTTTCGACTCTCAAGGAGTCGATCTACCTTAGACTATTCGACGAATAACTTGACATTTATGTATTTAAGCCGCACTCTAAGGCTTCCACGAAAGACGAAATAAGACCGCCTCGTCTTGTTTTCGTCATCTTCTAGAATTCGTTTTCTGACGCAGAGATAGAAATATTTTTTAATTGACGACTTAAGACGAACGAAGACGAGACGAGAGGATTCCAGGAAAGACGACCGACTTGCTTCGTCTTTCGTGGAAGCCTTACTGCACTCAATTTTTCATTCATGAACCCCCCCCTTTGTAAATCTTTGACTTCTCGATCACAAAATGAAGAATGCGTTGAGATCTTTGATCCTTGAATTTAACAGGCAAACGGATAGAAGAGCAGAAGCAGTTTGATTTCTCCTTTTTTGTATTCTTATTTTATTTTTTTTTAAATGATGTGCAAGGCTTAACAAATTCAATTGATGACGTCCATTCGAATAATTTTGAATTCCATTTTTTTAAAACTTGAACTCTCAAATAGTTACTCGCAAGTTTCGGTTTTCTCTCCGAAAATATCCAATGTGAGTGCGTAATTTTAATCTTCGAACTTTCTTTTTTTTTCATTTCTCTTTGGTTCTGTTTGCTGAATCATTCAACATTTGTCTACTGGAAGAGTAAGCAAAGCGACGTAAAGAATATAAACAATTTTATGCACATCTTTAGGATTTTTTCCGTTTTTTTTTTCTTACTTTGGCGCTTCGCTTTTAAAAATTTTATTCCATTGAGCTTCCAGACCGAAAACACTGATTGTTTTCTGTAATTCGCTTAACACTTTCAGTGAATTTCTGAGAATTCGGGAAAAGTAAATTATAATAAGTTTTTTTTTATAAAAATGCAGTTTTGAGCAGAAGTTCAGCAGTTCAAGCGCTCTTTTTCTTTGTCCTTTTGAATGAAAATTGACCACCACATCAGCGTACTGCTCCGAGCAAGAAACTACCGAGAATTCTACTTTTTCAAGAATCTCGAGATTCCTGGAAGTGGCTTCTGGAGCCACAAAAATTGATAACGAACTTGTGACAGTGACTAAGGCTTCCACGAAAGGCGAAACAAGCCTGTCGCCTTTCGTGGAATCCTTTCGTCTCGTCTTCGTTTGTCTTGCGTTCGTCTTACATCGCCAACACAACATCTATCTCTGCGTACGACGAATTCAAGACAAAAACGAAGACAAGACGAGACGATCTCGTTTCGTCTTTTGTGGAAGCCTTAACAGTTGAATCGAACAATATCTCCGAGAAACTCCACAAATCTTGGGTAAACCCTGTCCTAAACTTATTGTGAACTTGGTCTATATTTGGGAGCCTTCAAAGCATGACCTAGACTTGTGGGTGACTTCTGAAGTTTTGCTGATTTAAGTGAAATTCTCGACATTTTCTCAAGCAGAAAAGTACCCTTTTAAAAGAGGATTTCCTTCAAAAAATCATAATAATTTTGATCTTGATTGAAAATTGGGTTGTCTATCTGCAATTATTCCAGATATTCCAAGAATACTAGCAGAAGCCGCTTAACGTCCGCCGAGAATCCCACTAACGTTTTTGATTGAATTTGGATTTTGAGCTGCATCTTATTCACTGCAGAAACTTGAGATATACATTCCGAAGCCATTTAATAGCAAAAAAGAAACCAAACTTCAATTTCTCTGATGAATTCTCCATCTAACATAGCTCTTGCTCTTCATTTTTGGTTTCTGCTTGCATTTCTATGTGATTGGAGACACTCAGGCAAGATTGGTGCAATCCATGTACTCGGCGCTTTATTTTGTCCGCAGGGAGCTCAGTCTCCGCACGGAATCTTCATGGATTGCAATGCGAAGAGCATCGCAGTCAACGGGCTGTGCAATCGTCACATACAGCACCCCGGCCATAAAGGTATATATTGTCGAAAAACCATAATATTATACCTTTATGGCCGGTACTGTAACTAGCTCTTTTCATGCTCAACGCCCCACCAAATTCTTTGAACTTTTGCAATTTTCGCTGCCCACAGTCTTTCCTGCTCCAGCTCTTTCTGATTACATTCCCTACAAATCCCCATTCTGCAATGCTCTTCTTCTTACCTTTATGGCCGGGCCGGTACTGTAGCTATCGAGCTGTTTCACAACTTTCTTGAATTTAAATATGTTGAGTCAATCAAGCGGGCCAGGTGCAGATGACATGCCACTGGCTTTCAAGCAAATTATATTTAATTCATCGGATTCTCGCTGGACGCCGAAACGTGGGCGGTCCCGGCCGTCGTGTACACTTCAACGGCGGCTAGTGCGAATCTGGTTTAGCACATTGGTTTTGTTTTCCAATGCAATGCCCTGATGGTTGTTCATGACACGAGGTATACATGCGCTTAAAAAAGAGTTTAACCTTTTCCAGAAACTTCTCTATTAACCCTACTCAATTAGGATAGGGACACGTGTTTTCAGTTTCAGTGGGTTATAGTTTTCCAAAAATTTCAGATTCTAATCAATACCCCGAAGCATTATGACCTGGAACTACATCCAGTTGATTCAAATTTCGTAAAGATTCTGATGGAATAATCTGACAACGAAGAAAGGTTTCAGACTCAGAATGAGTTTCTCTATGAGTGCAAACAATTCCAGTAAAAATTTGATGCATCATTAACGGAAAATTCGCGAAATATCCTACATTATCTGCTTTCCCCTCTAACAGTAATTCGATGAAAATGAAGAAATTTCGAATTTTTGAAATAATTGGAATATATTCGAAAAAATATTGACTGAAAAAACGCTCAAATCGAGTTATTATCTTGTATTTCAGTTTCTTTTATCATTTGTTTCGTTAGCCAATGCTTCGCCCCTATAAGCGAAATAAACTCACAGTTTCACTCCTGACTTTCAGCTTGCTTTCCGCTCTTATTCTCCACTATTCTTATCGAAAATTCCACTTTATTAAACCAAATATTGCATTTTTCCAAACAACGATCATGATTTCTCTCCTTGCAGAAGAGGAACGCCAGTGTTCTTACCTTCGTCCAAGAAGCACGCCTATTAGTTCTTCAATTTCATTTGGGTCGATTCAACATGTCAATAGTCAATACACGTGTCGATTCGGCTGATCTTCTGGTAAGTTGATTTGTGACAAAAGGTTTACTTAATAATTCAGTTTTATTTTAAATCTTGTTTTGCTTGACCGGTTTAACGACTAGGAACGACTATTTTCGAAACATTTTTCAAATATCAGACAATGAGTTTGCAAAATATCGCGTTCTCAATATTTTTCACTTTGAAATAGTCTCTTAAAAACATGAGAAAAGTTGAATAAAACACCAGTTTTTCCCATCTGAGAACAATTTATTTTGATTAATACTTTTAAATAAAAAAGCTGTCAGAGACGCAAGACCAGCAACTCGAACGAAGTGACGGGTGCTTAAAAACTTGCATATCGGATAATTCATAACTGGCTGAGAACTCTCTCCACAACTTCTTGCTATTCTCGACGTTCGCGTGCATCTTGTGACCAAAGGTGGCTAGCGATTGAAATGACGGACTGAATCCGCCTCACCGTCGTCAAACATTCGCTAGAACTTTGGACGAAAGCTATTTGCGTCTTTGCTTCCGCGCAGAACCTGACTAATTCTTGCCTAAAAAATAGCAATACACTATACTTTAGTCTAAAAGCTGCCAGCAAATACCGAGATATTAAGAATAAGTCAGACGAAATTTTGCTGGATTCAGGGCGAGGGTTTGAGTGCTTCTGAGAGCATCATGACTGGCTTCTGCCTTATTTTATAGGGAGTTTAGTAAGAAGTAAGAACACTGAATCTGTAGGTTGTAATGCTACTTTCAATACCATTCTCATTTAAAACTTCGATGCAAACTTATAAAATTCAAATGGTATTTTTCAAATGAGTCACAAAGCGCTACAAAAACCTTCCAGTAAAACTTGTTTTTCCTCTAGAACCCTTCTATTTGTTTTAAGAAAAGGAGTGAAGGTGAAACCAGTCATCCCTGCTTTTCCTCTCAATTATTTAAACTCTCATGATTCGACGAAACATGTAAAAGAGAAGTGACTTGCAGTTGCTGAAAAAGCCAACTCCCATTGGTATTCTGCGAC
Source organism: Caenorhabditis inopinata (assembly GCA_003052745.1). Taxonomy (NCBI): domain Eukaryota; kingdom Metazoa; phylum Nematoda; class Chromadorea; order Rhabditida; family Rhabditidae; genus Caenorhabditis; species Caenorhabditis inopinata. Next base: position 20,005,850 of record AP018154.1, read on the forward strand.
CGCATTCTCCTTGAATGGGCCTACTTCCTTGTTTACATTATGAACTTTGTGCTTTGTCAGTGTTTTCACCTTGTGACGAAGCTTCTTGAAAGGATGCACTGGCAGAATGCAGCAAGCGCTGAAAAATGGGATATTGCTTTTTCAATCACCGCGGGGCTCATTTTGAAAAAGATGTATCAGACCAGTTTTAGAATAAAACTACATAAAAAAAACCGAAACGATCATCATTAATTAACCGAAAAATATATAATCAGGCATATAGAATCAATCTAGAAAGGCGTCACTCGTGGCGTGCTGATATATTCAAATTTCAAACGCTCAAAAGGAGAATCACAGTTTTGAAAATACATCAATAGTCAGTTTCTATAAGCTATTTCAGAAATAGAAAGAAAAAAAGAACTTTCAGATGATTTTGAGCTAATAATCATTTTGAACGACCTATAATCAGATTCGAGCCGAGTAGACATCATCTGCGCGCCATACAGATGCAGCAGGCACACGCCAAACGACTGAGACTTTGTCGTCACGGTTGCTCACGTTTCGAAAGCTTAGAATAGCAATTATTATTGCAAAATACCTAAGAATTATATATATATATATATATATATATATATATATATATATATATATATATATATATATATATATATATATATAATATATATATATATATATATATATATATATATATATATATATATATATAATGGCATAATAATTTAATTTAAAACATTTTTCAAATTACATTATAATTATTCAATATAAAGGAAAGCCGTGGGCCCGCCTGGGCCAATTTCGGAATCATTGGTTCGACCCGTAACTCTCGAAGTCTGCTATAAAAAAATTAAGCGTCAAAATGGTTGACTGCGGATTCACATGGATAGCATTAGAAAAACAGAGAGCAGGCTTACACGCAATAACTGAAAAAGGCCCAATGTGCTAACTGGAAATTGGGAGGGCCGTCATGTCGGAAAACCAGCCACAGAAATTACGGTAATATAGCGCAAGAGACTTCTCTTTCAGGTTATTCACAGTAAAAATAATACTTTGCAGTCGGTTTTTTCCTGTTTTCTTGTTTCAGAAGAAGCAAATATTGCACTAAAAATCGAGAGCATGCTGGAAACTCTGAAAATATGAGACTATTTCAAGCAAACGATAAAAACGAACGGAAAATGAGGAAAGAAAAAGTTTGGCGGAACTGGAGAAAAGAACAAAACCTTTCGATGAAAACTTTGAATTCGTATTAGTCAACGTAATGTGAGAAATCATTAAATTTAAAAGAATGAGAAATACCTGTCAATGAGATGAATTTGTAGAAATTTATCGATTTTTGACGAATTTACTTTTTCGTTTTTCTTTGAAAACGGAAAAAACGGCTAAAACTACATAGAACGTTGTTTTATTGTGAAATCCCTGAAAATAGTGGATAAACGATATGCTTGAACTAGATGTTTGTTGTAGCCGTGCAGTAGAGCGCGGTAGGCCTTTTCACCAAAAATTCATTTTATACCTCATAACCGAATAAAATGTATGTTCTACAACAAAATTTCAGAGAATTGATCATTAAATTCGATTTCCAACAAACTTTAAAAAGAAAAAAGCTCTGGTGAACGTGCAAATACTTAAAACAAGCATCAGAATAGTGCAATTTTCAAAAGCTTTTAGAGATTTGTGCCATTGAAATACTCTAATCGCTTAACTCGATTTCACTGAATTTCCAATTTACAGACTTGAAAAAAGGAGATTTATGCGCAGATTTCATTCCTCCAAAACCAATAATAATTGAATTTAAAGGTCTTTAGCAGTTTCACCTCATTTTATTCCGAGAAATCCTTTTTCACATGCATTCATAGCTCGCAAATCCAGTGCGCTTCGAATGCTGAGTCTTTAGATTATAGCCGGTCATTTTCCGTATTTTGCTTGACCAAATCACAAAAAAATTCAATAAAATTTCGTGAAATTAAAACCTTATTTTGCGTTCCGCAAAAAAAAACATGACACCAAAAGGAAATGATATTTGTTCCGGAAAATACGCTGAAAAAAAATGGAAGTTGAGCTCCTTTTCCAATTTTTTTTCTGGCATTTTGGCTGGAAAAATGAGGATTTCCTTTTTGTTGATTTTTTCCGGCTTAAATGTGATATCTATGAAGATTTTTTACGAGATGACTGAAATAGAATTTCAGTTTTATAAGACGACGAAAAAAAATACTTTGCGAAAGACATGTTGTCACTTCTTTAACAGTCTCTTTTTTTTCTAATAAAAAGGAAGTGCTCACATCGGATTTAACAGTTATTAGCTGTTTCTGGGCCATAGGCCGACTCATAACTTTCTTTAATTTTGAAAGGATTTCGGCTCGCTTCAAGCAGCTCTCCCTCCCGCCAGCCTGTAAAACACATTGACCTCTGCAATTTTCGAATATTTCCTCAACGGAATTCCGAATTTGGAGGAAATTATGAGCAGTCCAGACTGCAAGTGCGCTTTTACAACCCACGCATTTTTCATTATTTACATAATTCAAAGCTCGAGTGTTTAGAATAAATGAAAAACGAGAAAACCTTGCTTTTTTTTTGGGGAAATGACGAACATTGAACGTGATTTTCCTTGTTTTCAAACAAAGAAAACGCTCAGGAATTTTGAAATTCTGAAATTCTGAGGACTCGCGGAATCTCGACTCGGCACATCTTATTAGTCTCGTAAGATTGTAGACTTTCTGTTTATGGCGGATTTGAGACTCATTTTGAGGAGCAAACTCTAAAAGAGCATTTCATTGTTTCGCTTTGTTCGTTGAGTGCTCTTCAGAAGTTGTGAACGTGACGGCGGTGCTTTTCGAGTTCCGATTCTGATAATATCTTTGTAGTTTTGGTTGTTTCAAGAGAAAACTTTAAGAAATGGAACAACACGGGCTGCCGTTTAGCTTCCTCTAAAATCAAAATTGCCGCTGGGGATGAACAAAAAATTCAGTGAACAAATTGGCATTCGAAAAGACGCTGAAAAATTTTTAGAAAAAGTGAAGAAGATTTCTGTGCGACGTTCCCTAGTGAGTAGCTAAGCCCGCTTTAACCTGTTCGGATTTAAAGTTATTAAAGGCGCTTAGCTTCATAGAATCCCCAGAGATTTTCAGTTTTTTCTGAAGAAATAACCTCTATAATGAGAATTTTTAACATTCTACCAGAAGGACGCCATTTCGCCCGAATTTATAGTTATCAGTCACTTTATTTCATAGAAGTTTTCAAACTTTAATTTTAATTTTGAAGAATTTCACGCGTCGTTCCGCATTGCAAGTGTGGCTCCAAATGTTTTTTCTGATATCCATTTTATTTTCAGAATTATTGATTTTCAGAATGCAGAACAATCGAATTCTTCAAAATCACACATTTAATTTTAATATTTTAATAGAATTCTTCTCATTTCTTTTCCGTCTTCCAGAATAATGTGCGCTTAGAAATAATTGCTCCAGTTGACTTCCCTCGATGTCATTGTCAGATTCCTTTTTTTTTCTTCTTCCAGGCGCTGAAGAACATGCTTCGCCAGCCGGACGGTACACGCATGCTGCAGGAAATGAGGAAAAAGTTGATTCAACTTCACTCGTTGCAGGTTAGTTCGCCTTATTTTGTGTGTGCTTCCTTCCCCCGTTATTAAGCGGCGACTTTTGAATCTGAAAATAATTGAGGGGAATAGCATTCTGAAAATCGAATTGCACGCCTTTCAAAAGTGTGCTTCAGCGATTTCAGACAGCAAAACATCATTGTTTGCTGTTCTATGAATCTGAAAATAACACAATTGATTGAACTGCCGCCCGATTTATTTATTTTTTCAATTAAAAGATTTCAGATTTAAGATAACTGACGCATATCATGCGCAAACGTGACTTTTTTTAAATAGGAAATGATTTTTTTTCTTTCGTTCGAATTTCAATTTTCTTAAGAATCCGCCAATTTCAACTTCTTCTAATTAGCGCGAAGAATATTTGTTTAAAACGTTTTCGAAAAACGAAAAATAGAACGCGAGGCACCGCCTCACGATGGGTGGGCGGGACTCTTTTATATTTCACCCGATCCCCTCGCTTTCTCTCTCTGAATGTCTACGAATTGACTCAATTGAACTAAACAACTCCAGGCTCGACGTACTCAGCGATTTATGTGCTTGTTGCGCTAATTTTGCTTTGCTATTTCCCGGAATAATTGGTGGCGGGCACAATGCGGGCCGGCCACGGTCCCCCGTCATTACTTATTTCAAATTCAATATTTTTAATCAATTAAACTCATCAATTGTAGAAATCGATGGGTTTTAGATCGCTTTAATTCGGGCTAAACGCCGAAACGTGGGCAGGGATCCTAAACGCTTCGGCGGTGACCTCTCAGGTATAAAGCTTCCACGAAAGACGAAACCAAAAGTCGTCCTTCGTCTTGTCTTTGTTCGTCTTGCATTCGTCTTACGCAATGAAAAAGCTGTACGAACACAATGTCCATCTGTGCGTCAGACGAATCTGAGACGAAGACAAAGACAAGACGAGACGATCTTATTTTGTCTTTCGTGTACTCTGGTATACTATTGCTCACCAAAATGAGCACAATCTGAACGCTCAGATACGCTTTCAGTGCGGTGATTTGTAATGCTTTTGCACGTCTTGCAGGACCCGCACCACTGCAGGCCAATGAATAAAAATAGTGAATATTTCACCTAATAATAATTGTAATAATCCATCAATTTTCGATATTTCGCGTTTTTGCCTTTGCCCTAGTTTTGCGGAAACTGCTCAAATAATTGATGGGCACGATGCCCATTTCAGTGTACCAGATCGGCAAGAAATGGCCATGTGCCAATTGCCCAAACTACCAGGCACTCGGCTGTCTTACAGTGGATCCTACACTGGATTATGTGAGCATCATATCGAGCTCAATGCCATATTTATGCAAAATACTAATTCCTGGAAGAGAAAAACTTTCTAAACTTTTGAAAGACCGCCTGATTGCCTTTTCGCAGCCGCTTCGGTTTCAATTTGAGCAAAATGTGCTTCACTGACCGTTGGCCTCCCTTCCTTGTTGAGGGTTGCCCGCCTACCTGATTAGCCGTGACCAAAACGTGAAAACTTTTAGGATTATTAGGTTTCTTTCTCCGAAACTGACGTCTTCGTCGATTTTTTCTTTCGGTAAGCTAAAAAATTTCAGTGAATTTTGCATTTAAGTGACTTCTCTTTCTCTCTCGAAACTACAGTAACCTGTTGAACTCAATCGTGCTCTAAGATATCGAAAAGGAATACTTTTCCAAGCTGCAAATTCAAATTAATTTGAATAATTCGTTGAATTTCTTTCCATTTGATTTGTTAGCAGCGATAGTGTGCTCCAGCTGGATGATGCTCTAATATTTGCTTTTTTTCATTCAAATCTTTCTTCTCCTCTCGATAATCGCGTCATTTTCATCTTTTGCGTTTTCCTTTTTCATCAATTTCATCATTTTTTATTTCTTCGTTATCGCCTTGGCCTCGTCATTTGTTCTTTTTTCGGCGGCTTCTCCATCTATTCTTCTGCTATCTGCCTTAAGGATTCCACGAAAGACGAAGACAAAAAGTCGCGTCGTCTTGCATTCGTCTTACGCAATTAAAAAAAACTGCAAAAACACACTGCGTCAGACGAATTCAAGACGAAGACGTCGGCCGAAATTTCGCCCAAATGGAAGCTTACCTGCCGTCATCTGTAATATAATGTGGTAGATGGAGGATGAAGCATGGACCATCGTGTCAGACAGTTTTCAGATGAGGCTATTCAAAGAATTCACAGAATTCACTGCTCATTGAGACACCTGGAAACTTGCTGGCAGTCTGCAAGCATAGAAGTTCGTTTTTCACATTTCATGGCAAAAAATAGTTAATCTTCCACTTTTAAATGTTGAGAATATAAGTGTAAAGCTGCTGCACAAGCGTCCCAGCGGGGGTGGATCACCCGGACCGATCCGCGTCTCTGCACACGGGATGTGACGCCATGCGTCTCTTCCAGGCTCTCCTAACATGGGGGACAACCTCTACACGTGGCGGCCCTCCTTACTTACAGCGCTACTCGAAGGTAGGCAACAAACAAAGAGAGTGCGATGCACTTTGTCTCCTCTGACTCGTGGAGCATTGTTTTCTTGAGCCATCATTACTTTCTCCGCAGCGCTCTCGGATCGCCGCACGAGATCGGCCGAGTGTCGCCGCATTAAACTGAGGTTTGAGCTCTGATTTCCTTTTTTTTTGTCCATTCTTAACTGAACCGCCAATCTATTTTCGAAATTAATTTTTTAAAAAGCTTTTATTGGCTGAAAATCGGTATAAACTCATGCTTGAAACAAGGGGCGGTGCATAACGTTTTTTTTTCAAAATTAAAAATTCTTCAAAATCGCTCAAAAACTGTCAGAAATTGCAGATCTCGTGTAAATTGAAATCCAAAAAAAAAACCAATTGAAAATGGACCTAAAGCCGTTAAGGTTCCGAATCGGCTTCCTTGTCCTGTCCGCTTCAAACGATCTGAAAATTTAATTTTTTAAAAAATATTTTCGTTGGAAAAATGAGCAAAATCCACGCTAGTTTTGTGTGCAGGGAACTCCCCTTCTTGTACAAATTACAAAGAAAATAAGGAATTAATCAGAAAATGCACCGAATTTGCTCCATTCTCTAAGGCTTCCACGAAAGACGAAACAAGTCGGTCGTCTCTCAGTTTGTCTTGCGTTCGTCTTCAATTAAAATACATGTGTACCAACGAAATGTCTATCTCTGCGTCAGACGAAATCTGGACGATGACGAAGACGAGGCGAGATGGTCTTATTTCGTCTTTCGTTGAAGCCTTACCGGTTTATACCCACATCGTCCTTTGCTTCTTTTTTATACATTTTAGATTCATTTTTTCATTTTGAAAAACATGAGATACTGAAATTGGAGCAAAGCCTGAAATTCAATAGTTTGAGAATCGAGAAGCGACACGCAATCATCACGCTCTTTCAATTTTTTTAAAAACATATTCCGCTGCAAATAATGCTCATAAAAAGCATTGATTTTTAGAAAATTTTGAAGAAAATTCGTGTTTTTTTCAAATATTTTTTGAGAAAATGCAGTTAATTTTCAGATTTTTTTTGTTTGAGTAATTTTCGGTTTTCGTAGCTTTAAAATGACTGAAATTTTTTGAATTCTTTGGATCCTCCCGTATTATGAAAACTGCGATAATACTTTCTTTTGAAGCCGAATCTCCCTCCACTTTCCGTTAATTAACGCGTACACTATGTCGGAATTCAGTAAAATTGGAACCTTACTAGATTGAATGGCATGAATTCTCCGTTTCAAATGTTTGCAGTAAATCATGCCTTTCCAAAAGAAGCGACCTTCTCGTAGAAGGTTAACGCCAATTTGTATGATGTGATCCGATCCTTTCATCGAAATCTTCATACATCGAATTGGGCGGAGACCACGGCGCGAAGTTATTGCTTCAGAAAAGCTGAAAATCTCGAAGGATTCTATGAGTGCGAAACGCCTGCAAATATCCGAGCAGGTTAAACTAGGGAACGTCGCACAGAAATCTCGTCAACGTTTTCTAAAAATTTGACGACAGATGCTTTCGATTACGGAGAATTCAGTGCGCCTAGTGGCTATCTTCAGAAGCTTCTTGAAATCTAGATATTTCGATCTGAAAATCCTGTAAGCAACGCCTAGTCGGATGCCAATTTGATCATACCAAGATCTGCAATTTCCGAACTTTCCCCAGCTGCAATTTTGATTTTAGAGGAAGCTAAACGGCAGCCCGTGTTGCTCCATTTCTCTTCGGATTGCAAGCATTCTTATTCTTAAGGTTTTCTCATGAAACAACCAAAACTACAAAGATATTATCAGAATCGGAACTCGAAAAGCAGCGCCGTCACGTTCGCAACTTCTGAAGAGCACTCAACGAACAAAGCGAAACAATGAAATGCTCTTTTAGAATTTGCTCCTCAAAATGAGTCACAAATCCGCCATAAGCAGAAAGTCTACAAGTTTACGAAACTAATAAGATTCCGCGAGACCTCCAGAATTTCCAGTTATGTAGTTCACCTTCTGGAGTCATATTCATGAGCACGGAGACTACATGATTTCTCCGGAGTTCTCCGGAATTCTCCAGAATTCTCCAACGAATTCATTTCAGCTATTCCGCTCTCTCAGTTTTCTTTGAAATTCATCAATTCATTCGACGTTTTGAAAACATCGTAGAATAAATTATGTTAAAAATTCAAGTTTTCCCTTCGTTTTCAAATTATTTTTATACCTTTTTACACCCTTCTAGAATTTCTCCTGCATTTATAGCATAATCGTAGCTGTAATTCTCTGTTTTTTTTTAGATTTTAAATAATCCCGTTAGGGAGAATTATTCGATGGAAATTTCTAACTAAAAAAAGAAAGAAATCAACAAGAAAAACGAAGAAAACGAAATAAAAAAGAACGCCTTTTCAAAGGTGAACCACTATAAAGAGCTTTTCTCAAAACTTCCGGTTTTCTCGCTTTAAAATGAGGAAAAATTGAATGAAAACGCCCGCCAATTATGTTCAATTTGAGCTGTAATCTCTCTGCTGGAACTCGATGAGTTTTCTGAATTTTTTCCGCTGGAGACTCTGGAACTTCTCAAGTGCTATCTCAGAGCGCGTTTTCCTCGAAGATAGCCGTCCCAGGAGGCTGAAAACAAAACGGAAATAAAAGAAAAGAGCGTTTGTGCGGTAATTAAGTGAATTGAGTGGGGAGTAAAAGAATATTACCACTCGCCCCCCCCCCTTCTCCACCCTATTTTCTGTTCACTCCATTAATAGTTTTCCATTTTCTGTCACGTACGCGGAGAAAGCGAAAATTATCGTTTGCACTTCAAATTATCTTTTTATATATCCATTTCTAAAGTTTCCACGAAAGACAAAGACAAAAAGTCGTCTTCGTTCGTCTTGCATCTTGCAAAAAGTTGTCAACACATTGCCGCAGACGAATTCAAGACGAAGACGAGATGAGATGGCCGAAATGGAAGTTTTATCAATTTCTTTCATTTTTTATTGATTTTCATTGAATTACTGCATTATTTAAATTTTTAGATTTAAACAATTCAATTTTTGAGTAATTCTTTACTTTTTCGACGCTCCAAAGTATGCGATTTCTGCAGAACTTTGCAGTTTTTAAGGTGGTTGGAGAGCAAAATTGACCTCAATTATTATATTTGAATGAATGCACATAAACAAACGTGCAACGACTGCACTTCGCAATTGCCCTTCTTTTCATATCCCTTCGTTGTTTCGCCGCTATCCTAGAATACTGTAAGTGGTTGGGGGAGTCAAACCGCTCTTAGCACGTGACGTTTCATGACTTTCTTGAATTCGGTTAATTTTAATCGTTCAACCACGCAATATTCACAACTTCCGTGTTTTGTGTATACGATTTTGTATGTTCTAGCCAAACTTCCTGCTAGTCTAGGCCAACTTTAACGCAAAACTAGGCGAAACATTGAGATGCCACAACTCTAGGCCAACTTTTCCGCAAAACAAGGGCAAATTTTAAGATGCCACAAATCTAGGCCAACTTTAACGCAAAACTAGGGCAAACTTTGAAATGCCACAACTCTAGGCTAACTTTAACGCAAAACTAGGCCAAACTTGGAGATACCACAACTCTAAGCCAACTTTAACGCTAAAATAGGGCAAACTTTGAGATGCCACAACTCTAGGCTAACTTTTCCGCAAAACTAGGCCAAACTGGGAGATACCACAACTCTAGGCCAACTTTAACGCTAAAATAGGGCAAACTTTGAGATGCCACAACTCTAGGCTAACTTTTCCGCAAAACTAGAGCAAACTTTGAAATGGCACAATTCTAGGCCAACTTTTCCGCAAAACTAGAGCAAACTTTGAAATGCCACAACTCTAGGCTAACTTTTCCGCAAAACTAGAGCAAACTTTGAAATGCCACAATTCTAGGCCAACTTTAACGCAAAACTAGGCCAAACTTGGAGATACCACAACTCTAGGCTAACTTTTCCGCAAAACTAGAGCAAACTTTGAAATGCCACAATTCTAGGTCAACTTTAACGCAAAACTAGGGCAAACTTTGAGATGCCACAATTCTAGGCCAACTTTTCCGCAATACTAAGCCAAACTTGGTGATACCACAAGTCTAGGCCAACTTTTCCGCAAAACTAGGGCAAACTTTGAGATGTCACAATTCTAGGCCAACTTTTCCGCAAAACTAGGTCAAACTTTGAGATGCCACAAGTCTAGACCAACTTTTCCGCAATACTAGGCCAAACTTGGTGATACCACAAGTCTAGGCCAACTTTAACGCTAAAATAGGGCAAACTTTGAGATGCCACAACTCTAGGCTAACTTTTCCGCAAAACTAGAGCAAACTTTGAAATGGCACAATTCTAGGCCAACTTTTCCGCAAAACTAGAGCAAACTTTGAAATGCCACAACTCTAGGCTAACTTTTCCGCAAAACTAGAGCAAACTTTGAAATGCCACAATTCTAGGCCAACTTTAACGCAAAACTAGGCCAAACTTGGAGATACCACAACTCTAGGCTAACTTTTCCGCAAAACTAGGGCAAACTTTGAAATGCCACAATTCTAGGTCAACTTTAACGCAAAACTAGGGCAAACTTTGAGATGCCACAATTCTAGGCCAACTTTTCCGCAATACTAAGCCAAACTTGGTGATACCACAAGTCTAGGCCAACTTTTCCGCAAAACTAGGGCAAACTTTGAGATGTCACAATTCTAGGCCAACTTTTCCGCAAAACTAGGTCAAACTTTGAGATGCCACAAGTCTAGACCAACTTTTCCGCAATACTAGGCCAAACTTGGTGATACCACAAGTCTAGGCCAACTTTTCCGCAAAACTAGGTCAAACTTTGAGATGCCACAAGTCTAGACCAACTTTTCCGCAATACTAGGCCAAACTTGGTGATGCCACAAATCTAGGCCAACTTTAACTCACAACTAGGCCAATTTTGCAAATACTGCAGGTGCGAGCTAACTTTTCCTCTAAACTAGTCCAAGCTTGGAGATACCAAAAGCCTACACAAAGCTCCTTTCAAATTTAGACCAACTTTTCCGCAAAACTAGGGCAAACTTTGAGATGCCACAACTCTAAGCCAACTTTAACGCAAAACTAGGCCAAACTTGGAGATACCACAACTCTAGGCCAACTTTAACGCAAAACTAGGCCAAACTTGGAGATACCACAACTCTAGGCCAACTTTAACGCAATACTAGGCCAAACTTTGAGATGCCACAACTCTAAGCCAACTTTAACGCAAAACTAGGCCAAACTTGGAGATGCCACAAGCCCAAGTTTACCGCAAGTTATATAATATTTTCACGTATATTTTCGATTCTCCGTTTAAGTCACACGTTTTATTTGATTTCTCCAAATGCTTCCATCATTAGATTGTAAACAAATTATTCAGAGTTACCAGACTCTAGTCAGGCCAAGAGCCGGCGCCACTATTGCCTTGATGTATGCGCGCTGCCTTCTTCACGGCGTGTAGCGCGCATCTAATCTTTAAAATACATCCATTTCTACAATCTGCCGGGTAGTTCGAGAGAAAGCTTTGAACTTGGAGGGAGGGAGAACGTTTGGTTAGGCTTCGTGTAAGGTTAGGCTTCGTCAAGCCGATATCTGTGCGTTTGACAGAAGGGCACAGTGACATGATAAATGCTTTTCAGTATCAATGTGGTATTCCGATTCTATTATTTAAATTTACAGTTTTAAACAATTATATTTTGGGAGAAGTCTTCCGTTTTTCGATTTTCTAATTCGTGCAAAGTTTTGCAGATTTTAAGGCATTGGAGAGCAGAATTAACCTCAATTATTCGATATATTTATATTTATAGTTGTTTATTTCTTATTCCTTTTAAAAGGAATTCCAAGAAAGCCATGTATCCGTTGATTTTTGCACGTAGAATATGTTAACCAATTCAGCCCGTTCTACGTGAAGAAACCGACGTATTGGAGGGAGCAACACCTAGTTTTTCATTTAAAGCATATTAACTGAAAGAGCGGTTTCAGAACAGGTTGTCAGACATTGCTATACGGTATTTTTATGAGCAAGATTTCCGGTAAAAGGTGTGGAATATTTACAATTAGATACCTAGCTCCGCCCCCTTTAAGAGTTCATTAATTCATTTTCCAAGAAGCAAAATCTCAATTTTTTGTTGGGGGGTTGATTACTCCAAAATAAGAGTTTCCGTGAACTGTTTGGGCATAATCAACACCAATTCTTCCCTTCCTTTTATTACAGTTTTTTGGGGATCGAAGAGCCCTTTCCGCATTTTGTGATGCTCTTCGGCAAGAGGTTTGAGCAATTGGAAAACAAGCTAAGACATTAAGACAAGTTTTATAGGTGTGCGGATTGCGGAAATTGTGGAATCGGATGTCCTCTGAAGCTTTAGTGGGGGCGTCAGATAGAGGAATTTCATCCTTCTCAGAAGGAAGTTTTATATGGAATCACTTTGGAATATTGCCATCTAATTGATAAAAACACTGAAAAATAAGGGGTTGAAGTGCTGAAAATTAGCAGAAACAATGCGGAAAAAATGAGAACTATGCGCACCGATTTTTGGCAGATTTCTTTAGCATTCCTGTTCCAAATTGTTTTTGAATATTGATGAGTAACCAGCGGTGCAAGTGAAGCGGAAGCTCCAGCGGAGCAGGGGAAATCAAATAAAACAAATCACATAAACGGAAAATTGAAAATATTCATCAAAATACGTGGAACACTGTTGCTTTCTCCGAAAAGATGCACACGTCTTGCACATTATTTGCTGAAAGATTGGTGTAGACTTCAATCCCTCATAGTTTGGCCTAGATTTGTATAAAGTTTGGCTTAGATTTGTGGCATTTTAAAGTTTGGCTCAGATTTGTGGCATCTTAAAGTTTAGTCATTATTTGTGAAAAGATTGATCTAGACTTGCGTCAAATTTGGTGTAGACTTCAAACATTCAAAGTTTGGCCTAGAATTGTTTGAAGTTTGGCTTAAATTTGTGGCATCTTATACTTTGGCCATTATTTGTGTAAAGATTGGACTAAACCTGCGAAAAGATTTTTATAGACTTTAAACCTTAAAAGTTTGGCAGATTTGTGAGAAGTGAGACATAGATTTGTGGAAAGTTTGACATAGATTTTTGGGAAGTTTGGCTCACATTTGTGGCATCGTTTAGTCGTTATTTGTGAAAAGATTGTGCTAGATGTGCGAAAAGTTTGGTGTGGAATTGTATGAAGTTTTGCTTAGATTTGTGCCATCTTATACTTTGGCCAGTATTAGTGAAAAGATTGGACTAAACCTGCGAAAAGATTTTTATAGACTTTAAACCTTAAAAGTTTGGCATAGATTTGTGGGAAGTTTGGCTCAGATTGGTGGCATATTAAATTTTGGCCAGTATTTGTGAAAAGATTGGTATAGACTTTAATTGCTCATAGTTTGACCTAGATTTGTATGAAGTTTGGCTTAAATTTGTGGCATCTTAAAGTGTTGTCGTTATTCGTGAAAATATTGAGCTAGACTTGCGAAAATATTGTTGTAGCCTTCAATCTCTCACAGTTTGGCCTAGAATTGTGAGAGGTTTGGCTCAGATTTGTGGCATTTTAAAGTTTGGTTATTATTTGTGAAAAGATTGGTATAGACTTTGATCGCTCATAGCCTGACCTAGATTTGTATGAAGTTTGGCTTAAATTTGTGGCATCTTAAAGTGTTGTCGTTATTCGTGAAAATATTGAGCTAGACTTGCGAAAATATTGTTGTAGCCTTCAATCCCTCACAGATTGGCCTAGAATTGTGAGAAGTTGAGCTCAGATTCGTGGCATCTTAGAGTTTGGTTATTATTTGTGAAAATGTTGGTATAGACTTTAATCGCTCATAGTTTGACCTAGATTTGTATGAAGTTTGTCTTAGATTTGTGTCATCTTAAAGATTGGGCTGGGCGTGTTATATCTCCAAAATTTCGAAATTAACTTCTCGGGTTTATCATTTAGCTTTGAAACTTCAACTAAAAAATTAAAATGTTGAAGAATTGCTTGTAGAATAGATTCCAGTCACCTAGATTGAATGTTGTGAAAATTAGTCTCTCCTATTAAAGTTTGCTGGCTTGATAAGGTAATCCGAAAATTGTTTTTTACTATTCTACAGTAATAATTCGGTTTTCCGAATTTATGTGAGTAATATTCAATGTTCTGCTTCCAGTTGCTCCACGAGCAAATGACCATTTGATGAGCCAAGTCATTGAAGGCTTCTGCGAGTCTCTTAACTATTAATTTAAGTAATATGACCTGTTTACATACTACGTACATCCAGCAAAAAGGTTTCCTTTCAGATCATGTGGTTTCCATTTCAGTGATGATATTGCATCATTTAAGATTCACTTCTCACTTGCTCGTGTTTTTGAGAGCAAAGCTGTGAGACGGCCGACCATGGCCGACGCCTACGTGGCCCACCGCAAATTGAGCTCTCTCTCTCTCTCTTTCTTTCTATCTCTCTCTCTCTATTTTACCTGCAATCTCAGAATTCCAGAACACTCCCGAGCTGCTGGAACATCCATGTTCCACTTCATCCGTTAGAATAAACAGTGGCTTTGGATGAACTGAAAATCTAGCTTAAAAAGCGGAAATATTCAACTTACAGCATCTTGCATTGAGATGTATGAAGAAGGATATTTCAGCTGAAAATGCCTCACTCCAATATTCTGCAATTTGAAATGCTCTGAGAGCATTTGCGGGCGACAATTTCGTAGTTGTCAAGGCAAGGCTCCTAGAGCTCTCAATGAAGTGAGCACTACTGAAAAAATGTGTGTTTCAGCATAAAACGTGTGAAATTAGAGTGTCCTCCCTTCATTGAGTTATAGCCGTTTTGCCTGAGGCTGTAGAAAATAGTTGTCACCTCCGAAATCGTAGGTTTCGGTGTAATTTCTCACAAATAAGTTTAGAATATTCCAATTTGCAGATCATTGAAGTTTGGGGTTTCTTTCTGAAACATCTCTTCTGAAACATCAGGAGCTGTGCTACAGAGAAGGGCGGAATTCCGGATTCCGCCGTTTTTTTCATTCCGTTTTCCGAATTCCATATTCCGTGAAAAAATGTGTTTTCCGTTTTCCGGATTCCGAGTTCCCAAAATCCAATTCCGCCCTACTCTGCAGAGAAGGGCGGAATTCCGCATTCCGCATTCCGGATTCCGCCGTTTCTTTCATTCCGTCTTCCGAATTCCAAATTCCGTGAAACAAATTCTTTACCGTTTTCCGGATTCCGAGTGCCCAAAATCCAATTCCACTCTACTCTGTAGAGAAGGGCGGAATTCCAGATTCCGGATTCCGCCGTTTCTTTCATTCCGTCTTCCGGATTCCAGATTCCGTGAAACAAATTTTTTTCCGTTTTCCGTTTTCCGGATTCCGAGTTCCCAAAATCCGATTCCGCCCTACTCTGCTGTGCTATGCTTGAGACAGTTTTTCATGGCTAAGTGCGCTTATCTGCAACGTTTTACAGTCTCCTCGGTGTTTGCGTATCTTTGATTACAGTACTCTGATGTTTGAAAAACAGCTTTTTATGGATGAGTTATTTCAGCGTAGCATTAGAGGGGATGTCATAACAACGTTTCGATGATATCCTTGCCCCGTCGGTTCGTTCCTCTTGTTCCTCTGTTTTTCAGCCTGGATCCTGAGAAAATGCTCGTCATTTTGCGAATGGCTTTACTGAACTCTTTTTTCTACCACCACTCACCCCCCCCCCCTCAGTATTCATGAAGCCCACTCATTCATTTTCTACCCGCCTCACTTTTAATGCATGGAAGAACGGACGGGGGGACAGCTGACGTGCATTTATTCTTTTTCATTTTTCCAAAAATTGAACGACATCTTATAATAAATGTCCCGCCGCGACTTTTCGGAAGGAAAGCGTCTCAAGTTTGATGTTTCAGACATTTCATGAAGGCTCACGGAATTCCAGTGATTCGCTACCATTTCCTGTTCTTCCTTCTTTCTTTCACTGACGCGCTGCTAATAGAAATTTGACAGAAACTGGTTGTTCTAGTTAAGAATCTTCAGAGACAATGAAAAAGAGAGAGACAGAGAGAAAGAGAGAGAGAGAGAGAGAGAGAGAGAAAGAGTCAAATGGATAGAGAAAGAAATATGTAGAGAGACAGAAAGATAAGCAGAAGCAACGACAAAGAAACAGAGAGAGAGAGAGAGGCAGAGAGAGAAAGACAAAAAGATGGAGAGAGACAGAGACAGAGAGACAAAAAGACAGAGAGAGACAGAAGTCAAATGGATAGAGAAAGAGATATGTAGAGAGACAGAGAGTTAGCGAGAGACGCAGAGATAGAGAGAGAGAGAGAGAATCTGCGATGATTTCACATCATCTGCCAGCTGTAACTAATAATGAAGTACCACGTAATCTAATCCGATACGGCTTTTTAAGACGAGAAACGCAAAATTTCAAATTTGTGTCAATTGTCCATTTTTTCAATACCAGAACCCCTGTTTTCCATTCAAACTGAACGTCGCAGACAAACGTCATCGGACACTTCTCAATTTCACGATTACAGATGCAAAACGACACAGAAGAAACATGTCACCGATTCATAGACAAGCATCCAGATTTGACGAATGAGCCGACGATTCTTGCCACCTTTTCACTTCTCTACCTTCACATTTTTCTTCTTGGAGTCCTCGGAAACTCCGCGGTTTTGTGAGTCTGATTCCATTTCCAAAGTTTGCAAAGTGGGTGTTGGCGGGCCTTCAATTTCAATAATTTTTTCCTCGATAAGCCTGATCTTTCTGGCGATCAGCGAGAATTGATTTTGCAAACTATTGAAATTGAAGAAAGGGATGAGCCCGCATTCCGCCCAATTTTGGGTCTATACTGGGATTTTCATGCACAAAAAAACCGTTTTAAAACGGAATTCACCCTCCACCAATGCAATTCGTCACTTTCAGATACCTAACAATGAAGAATCATCAATTGCAAACAGTTCAGAACATATTCATTCTAAACTTATGTGCTTCCAATATCCTCATCTGCTTTTCCAGTCTACCTATCACGTTTATCACAAGCGTCTACAAGCAATGGTTCTTCTGGTCACCTGTTTGTAAGCTTATTCCGCTGGTACAGGTGAGCATTGCTTCTGCACTTCACCAGGGAAATCCCCCGTAAACCTCTTTTTCAACGGCGTGACTAACATCGGAGTTAAAAAGAGACTCACGAGATTTTGAGAATTAGAAACTGACACCCCAAGATTTTACGGAGCTCCTAATGAAAAAATTCCAACCAATTATAGCTTTATCCCCCATATGTGAGTATATTTTAGCTGAAATTGTCGACTTTTGAGGTTGCGTAATTTAGTCAAAATCAGATCTGAAAATGATCTGAAAAAGACCGTCTCGTCTCGTCTAGAATTCATCTGACGCAGAGATAGATATTGTGTTAGTACACATGTATTTTAATTGACGAATGACGTAAGACGAATGCAAGACGAACGAAGACGAGACGAAAGGATTCCACGAAAGACCATCGACTTGTTTCGTCTTTCGGGGAAGCCTTAGTTTTGAGAGCATTAACATTGTTTTCTAACTAATTTTCACAGCTTTTCTACGTATATTTCTTCGTAGTACTGTACCTATATAGAGAGAATACTGGAAATTTTAGAGGAAATTTGTTTAGCAGCTCCGCAAAATTCTAAACAGAGCGTTTCTCCGTTTCAGAACTAGTCAATTTCCATTGAAAAAGTGTTTCCCTTTTTGTAAATCTAACCGCACGGTACTGTACAGTACTGGCCATAAAGGTATTATATCATAGTTTTTTGACCACATCTCATCTGTACTTGGTTACGGCCTTTTGCTCGGCCAGCGAGAATTGCAGTTTGGACTCTAACGTCAAGACTACTACTTCCCCGCTTGCATCACTTAAAAAGATTTAATCACAGAAAAATTCGACAGAAACAAAATTCGAAAAAATACGAAAAAATGGTAATTACGAAATGTGGTGTGCATTGGGGCGCCTTTTTTTCAAATTGCGTCATAATTGTTGTGGTACCGGGTCAGCTAGCACTAAAACCTTCCTGAAAGTTTCAGGAAGATTGATCGGTGTTTCAGGTAGTTCTGGTTGAAAATCCATAATATATACCTTTATGGCCAGTACTGTATACAGTTCCGTGCAAAATTATACGAACCGGGGGTGATTTTTACCGAAACTCGACTTCGGATGATCCGATCGACCCCAAAGTTTCAGGGATTGAGAAAAACGCTTAAAAATGAGTTTGAATAATAAATTACGGTAAGCAGTAACAGTTGCGAACTTATTTTTGAATTTTTTGAAAATCGGTAAAATCCGATTTTTTGGTTTTTTTCCATTTTTTTTTTAAGTATTATCGTTCTTTTATGCATGAATGTTGTTATTTAAAATGGATAGACCACGTGGCTTACCTAATTTATCAGAATCTCAGCGAATGGCTATCATCCGTGGTCGTCACATGGGTCTGGACATGCCCACCCTCGCGAAGCAATTCAAGACTTCTAAATCGGTTATCTGGGCAACTTTGAACACTCGAAACCGATCGAAAACTACTGGAAGATGTTTGAAAACATTACTAGGAACCGACAGCATCATTGTCAGGATGTGCAAGAAAAATCCGCGGCTGACAAGTACGGACATCAACTCGGAACTGAAGGGCCAATATGGAGTCGAGGTTAGTTTTTTGGATATTTTTCAAAAAATTTCAACCGATATGGCTTATAGGTCTCCAACGACACAGTCAAAAGACGTGTGCGTGATTCTGGACTCTTCGGAAGGCGCCCAGTGAAAAAGCAAATGATTTACGAGAAGAACCGTCTGGCTCGATTGAAGTGGGAGAAGGATCATCTGCCCTGGACACCTCAGCAGTGGAATAAGGTACTGTAGAGCGACGAATCGAAGTATTTGAGGCTGCTTCCACTCCAAGTATAAGGACAAGTACAGGGTACATGTACAAGGACATTTTGGAGAACGAAATGTTGCCATATGGAAGGTCTCAGATAGGTGGTGGTTGGTTGTTCCAACAAGACAACGATCCGAAACACTCTTCCCTCTTTTTCAAGGATTGGTTCGCACAGCGTCAAGTCAACCTGGCTAAGCCAACCCGAATCCCATTGACCTGAATTCCATTGAGCATCTATGAGAGGTCCTTGGCAGACGTTTGAAATCCAGAAAAGCAAAAAATTGTACCGAAAAATTAGAGAAACACAAGGAAGAATGGACCAAAATCCCACTTCAGACCCTGATGAACTTGATCGACTCGATGCCAAGAAGATGTGAGGCCGTTATCAAAGCCAAAGGCATGACGACCAAGTATTAAGTTAATTTAATCATTTCGTATCATTTTTCCCGATCTTTAACTTGTCATTTTTGTTTTTTCTTCTCATGAATATCAAAAATCAAAATATCCATTTTTTCAATTTTTCAAATTTTTTTTTGAGTAAATTTGCTATTTTGTTATTAAAATTTATTTTTTAAGCGTTTTCCTCATTTCCTGAAACTTTGGGGTCGATCGGATCATCCGAAGTCGAGTTTCGGTAAAAATCACCCCGGTTCGTATAATTTTGCACAGTACTGTATATAGAGCGAGCCGAGCAGCTTCAAGCTCTGGTATTGCTCACTTTTAGTTTCTGTATGTTATTCTGGCTTCCTCTCTCCCCCCCCCCCACTTCGATTAATGTGAGTATTCAATTTTTAAGGGCGCCTCGATATTCGTTTCGACGTTTTCCCTTTCTGCCATCGCCCTAGATCGCTACTACCTCGTGGTTAAGCCGCACAAGCAGAAGCTGAGCTGTCGAAGTGCATTGATGATTGCTATCCTCATTTGGGTCATAAGCGTAGTTGTGTGCATGCCCTATGGATGGTACATGGACGTCGAGAGAATAAGTGGCCTCTGCGGCGAGTATTGCTCAGAGCACTGGCCATTGGCGGAAGTCAGAAAAGGCTACACGTTTTGGGTGTTGATCGCCCAATTTCTGTTCCCATTCGCCACAATGGCCTTCTGCTATTACAATATCTTCTCGAGGTTGAGAAAAAGGTACCGTTTCTCGGGTCTGAAGAGGATAAACGACGCCAAGCTTTTTTCAGGGTGAACAAGAAGCTGAAGAAGCTCTCTGAAAGATCTCAGCTTCTAGAAAACAGCACAGCGTGTGGAGCAAAAAATCAAATAGTTAGCATCAACACGGTGAGCACTTCCGTACAGCAGCAGAGTATTACAAATCTGCTCTCTCTTTCTCCTTCTCTTTTTAGAAATATACTACGCAAAAGTTGGTCAATTATCTAGACAGTCCCCTGTCTATAATAATAAATTTCGTAAAATCATAAAAACTTGAAATTGGGGCCATTCCGGGCGGCCCATGGTTCGGCTTATTACTCTCTTCAAAATTGAACTTATGTATCGATAAAATTCGCAATTTAGGGATTGTTATGAGTTCTATAAACTTATATAAAGAAGCAGAAGCCGACATTTCACTTTTAAAGCATTTTTTGGGAATTATTTTAAAACCAATTTTCTCATAATCACGACTGGCCGAAAAATGCAGAAATATGGAATTTAAGGAAAAGATTTTCACATTATTTTCAACACGGAGCTTTTAGAACTTGGTGTAGATTTACGGGAATTATCTTAAACTGCGAGTAACTCATTTTTAAGAATTTTAATAGTGCTCTTCATGAGAGTTTTTCGGAATTTTCTATAAAATACGCGATGTCCAGCTGAATTTCTCCGACCAACTTTTGAAGATGCGATAAAGTGCTTTGAAAGAACTTTCAGAAACTAAAAAAAATTGAAATCCCATATAAAAAAACATTGAAAACAACGTCTTGTAAATAAATAAAATTATAATATCATCATTTAAATACACTACTTTCAAAGGCGCACATAATTACACAAACTGGTCTTGAAAAGAAAACACCTCTTCGCTTCAAAAGTGCGACTTTTCCAGGCACCAAGCGAAGATGAAAAACGCATTTTTGTAACATCTAATTTCTCTGTTCTAATTGAAACTTGCTCATTTCATTAGCAAATTTATTTTCGCTTTCAACGAGAGAAAATTCAATTTACTGTCTAGAATAAAATACACAGGCATCTTGTATTTATGCTTCATCCATCCTTCCAACCAATACGTTCACACTTTTTATTTATTGAACATCCGCATACTTTTCAGGAAGCAGTACAAAATGGACTGGAAAGCAGACAAAGATTAGCGGTGATCGCGCAACAGCGAAGAACAACCTTGATCTTGACTTGTATGGTAGGTTTTTCTTCCTTACAAAAACTATTGAGGTGTCAGTCCTGCACTAGAACTCAAATATCGA
This sequence comes from Caenorhabditis inopinata, assembly GCA_003052745.1. Classification (NCBI taxonomy): domain Eukaryota; kingdom Metazoa; phylum Nematoda; class Chromadorea; order Rhabditida; family Rhabditidae; genus Caenorhabditis; species Caenorhabditis inopinata. The sequence continues at coordinate 20,027,183 of AP018154.1, forward strand.
GAAATAGAATGCAAGTGAATATGGCTCCGCCGTAGTAAATCAAGTTGAAAACTAAAAATCAAGAGGGCGTTGGCACGAATGTCGGAACCGCGCCGGCGCGACCACGACCTGCTTTATCAAGCCAACGTTTTAAAGCGCTGGCACTCATTTTACTTGTTAATTGTATATATGCTTTTATCGTTTGTATATAATTAACAAGGTTCGTCTTTTATCTTTGATCGGTTTCATGCGCTTTGGAAAAAAATACATAAAACATCAATAAAATTATAATATTTTTGTGCGATTATGGTGTGCCTCTTCTGGGTGTACTCAGAATTGTTTGAATCCTTAGTTTTAAAACGAAAAAATGTTCTATCGCGATAACAACTATAGAACCGCGAAATTCACAATGTGTGCAACAAGAAACCATGTGGACGTTGCAGAAGTGGGTGGAGTCGGTGGACCCCTATCAATATTTTTATTTGTAAATCTATTTAGTGCCGTGGAGTGTGCTCTGCCTGATTTGTATTTCCCTAATAGAAAACATGCATCTCTTTCCCCCATTCTCAAAAAAAATGTTCTTTTCCCTCGAGAATGTTATAAGAATAAAAATTTTCTTGCGATCTCCGCTTTCGATAACCCTTATTCCTCTTTCAGGTTCTCCTATTTGCTCTCACGTGGCTACCTCATAATGTTGTCACTTTGATGATTGAATATGACGGATTCTTTTTCCATTCTGATGAGACGTCAATTACTAGTACGGACCATACATACATTGTATCAATGACTGCGCATTTGTGAGTTTTTAAATTTTATAAAAGTTTATTTGAAAATTGGTGATGGCTAAATGCAATATTCAATTTAATATACTCTTTAAAAATATAAATTTGCTCGCCGCGCCTTCTCCCATTTTGGCGCCACTTTCTGCGTCTGCAGCTCTGTTTTTTTGCACAAAAAATGTTACGGCTCTCGAATGCTTTCATTCGCACTCTTAAAAAGCTCTTTTCAGCATATTTCCTGATTATTTATTTCCATCCGGGTTGTTTAACAGAAAATAATAACGTTAAAGCTGATGAATTCCGCCGATCCTTCGCTCAGATATCGCAGTCCCCCGTGCTCTGATTTTGCCTAACTTTTTCTTAACACTAATTTTGAACAGTACCAAATCAAGCTTTTTTAAAGACTGCAAAAGGTGGAAGCTTCCAAAAAACGTTTTATAACGTTTAAAAAATTCTTTATATAAAATAAATAATCCTTCCTTCCGTTATCCTTTTCTTGTAATAATCTAGACTCATTTTCTCTCTAATTTATCTGATAATCTAGGTGCATCTATTTGAAGTACTACATAAAATGACAGTTATAAACAAGACCAACATTTTGTTTTTTCCTGTTTAAAAGAATGTTTTTCTTTTCAGAATAAATATTTTTAAAAAATTGTTGTAATTCAATCTTGATCATTTCAGAATATCGATGCTAACCAATGTCACCAATCCATTCCTCTATGCATGGCTTAACCCAGTGTTCAAAGAAATGCTCATCAAAACTATTCGTGGTAGTAAAAAATCTCCGAAGCCAGCCGACCAGAAGCGTCCGTCCTTTGTTCGGGTCAGTAAATGCTTCTCGATTTTATGAACTAATTTCATACCATTCAATTTCCCATGCATCTTACAATATGTATAATTACAGCTCTACTTCCATTTTAATAGCACTTATAAATCTTTTTTTCTTACAGTTGCCGAACAGTGGAGCGCCCAGTCAATCGTCTTACCTGTGATTATTCCTTAGTTCGTTTTCATTTTCCTACCCGATGTTCATATTTTTCGCCCCCATTTCAAAGGTGTTGTTCCATATCATTCGACTATATTGATTTTTCTCCAAACGGAATAATTTAATTCTCTTTTCAATAGCGCATTTGCTTTGAGATCTTTTTAGCCACATGAATCTGGTTCCCAACTGTTTTGACGGTTTCATAGAATTTTTCAGAGTAATTATAATTTTAATAAATTGCCTTTGCTATTTATAGTTGGCGAAAAGGCATGAGTGAACGAACATGCTCTTTTATTTCTAAAATGACTCACTATTAGTACACAGAGTTGTCCAATTTTGACAAGGCCATGAGCGGAGAAATTTTCTGCTCGCGTTTTCAGAAAAATTGTTTAAAATGGGAAACTATTCCAAAATCTGAGTTTAATCGCAGGTTTTTCGCGCTTTTCGTGTAAAAAAGCACGGAGTTTCACATGTATTTTAGATTTCCACTCTGTTTTTCAGGAAAAAGGAAATGCTATCATTTTTTGGAAGCAAAATACGTATGGAAGTTTATTTCTCATACCGCGATTCTATTAAATAACAATGCTCGGCAGATACAGAGACTACACTACAAACGGACAGCTATCGGCACGTTCTCGCGCTTCAATTATGTCGCAAATCTACTTATCGGGTCATAGAAAAAACCGTGTTCTTTAATATCACATCCACTCGAAGGAAACATAGTATCGGATGCGCTTTGGGGACCGACCAACCTGCTCTCAGCGGAGCGCGGGGTCCACAACTGATATTTTTATTAGAATATCAGTAGAAAGTTCACGGCTACGCCGCTGTTCTAGAACATTCTGAAATGTTCCAGAAACTTTGGAAAACAATATCTATTAAAGGTGTAGTTTTGCACATCGTAACATTCCGAACCCCCCCTTGATTTTTGACATGTGATATACGAACTTCCAGTTTGCTATGTATGCTAAATTTTGACTACGATCGTCGACAGATCGTTGTTAAGACAGTTTTGTAGATTTCGGGTGTACAGTTCTACTTTATCCCAAGTACCCTGCGACCTCCTAAATATATGGTTGCGAAGCGCTCGGATGGTCATGACTCCATCCCGTGTTGTTTAATAAACATTTTGGTTGATTTTCAGAAAAAAAAATCCTTCGATTTGAAGTTATTACACCGTCTTGAATGTGGCACTATATTTGATCCCCACCCTGTACACTTAAATCCAAATTCTATGCCTTATTCTTCCATATAACATAAGAACCCCCGGTCTACGCATACAATATACCCAGCTTGCCATCTGTGGCTGCTGCCAAATTAAGATGCGATTTATACAATGTCTTTAGTTTTGGAATATTGAAACCTTGCATGCCTTTTATCTGGTAAATAGCTGAATAGCTGAAGCAGAGAACGTTTGAGAGGATCATTTAAAAACAGTATTCTTTGACGGCTTTTTCAACTTCTTCAACAGTTTTAAAAACTGTTCGAAGATGAACAAATAAGAAAAATCCATTTGAATAATGAATATTTACTTGAAAAATAGAAAGGCATCCCATTTTTCAGCCGGCCGCATCCGTATGCGCATTTCAACTGTGCGACAGGGTGCTGCATAAATAATAGGAGGAGATTTTGTACCAGGTATGGCGCCGGTACAAACCCGTTCGGCGCACACTGTTATTTTCATTTAATTATATTACACTTTTTTGTTAATGTTTTACACGATTTTCTTTTTTTTTCCGAATTTCCGCCAATGGTGGCTGCATTTCCGTATATAGACTCCCGATCCTGGATTGCAAGAGAATGAATGGGATTATCCAATTCTGAGATCGCAAAAAATCTGAAATTGCATCATTCGCTGATCTATCGAACTGTGATTCGCTACCAACGTCTTGGGACACTGGAAGACATACCTAGATTTGGTCGTCCCAACACTGTCACGACTCCTGAAGCTGTCAAAAAGGTACGTTCGAGAATTCGCAGAAATGCAGCAAGGAGCATGTGAACGATGGCTCGTTGATCACGACCAAAATTGAATCGCTGTTGGAATTTTCTAACAGTATTGGGAGCACTGAGTTGATGGTCAGCTTGAAGAAGCGCATTTCTATGACTATTCTTTGGATATAAAGCTCCATAGATCTCTGCTGCGAGATCTTCAATTTTTTAAACTTTCTTCTGTATTTTAAATAAAGTTATGGGTCTGATCCGTGCTCCTCCCGGGTCTGCTGTATTGTAAGTAAGTGCTACTCCTCCCAACGAAGAAGATGAAGCTTGAACCCACAAAGCTGAAAAGAAGAAACAGGAAATGTTTTTCTGATACTGAAAAACATCAGGAACAACTAATTGTATAGTCGTTTTTTCCCTCTTTCGCAGTATTTTTTTCTGATAAATTCTTCTTCCATCTCTCTCCCGCTCTTTTGCACCCAAATACAATTTATTGCCCTTCTACACTCATCATAGTCCACACTGAATAGGAAGGAAGATTCATGGAATAACTCTCGTAAATCAGATTCCAACCCTCGTTTTCCCACAGACTAGTTCACTAGTTCTGCATCGCTTTCAATCCCACACTATTTTTGTTTGACTTGGAAATATGAAATCTCAATTGAGGATCTGCCCTCTTCCTCCCCGCTTTCAGGGCAATCATTCTTCCTCTCTCCCCCCCCCCCACCCAGCCGCACCACGTCGCACCCCCCCCCCCCCCACACCCCACTCCTTATTTTGAGATTTGTGTCGCTCTTTGACACTGATTCCGCCGGGACATCCCTCCTGCTTCTTTGCATCTTCGTTTTCTTCTTGTTATAGGAATTGGTCCCAACGAAAATACAAAAAAAACCGAAAAGAAAAGATGAATGAATATGTATTTTTTTTTAGGAAAGGAACTACTGCCCACATCTTTTTTTCGCCCTCAATTTGCAAGCCACCGCGCACTTTCTCGTGTCTCTTTTATTCCATTTCTGGAACAATTCGTAGTGAAGCTCGCTCGATGTATTGTTTGGATTTTAACAAGCGTTTTCCGCTTTTCTCCGCTTCTTCTGAGTTACTATTTGTCTCTTAATTCAACGGCTTGCCGCTTTCGTTTCAATTTTTTTATGTCTGCTGGAAGAAGAAGAAGAAGAAGCTTATGTCAGAATATTATAAACAATTGTTTCAAATTGCTGAATTAATATAATGAATTGCTTTCATCAAAAAGGCAAAGAAGCGTTCTGATGCTTGAGCTCTTTCTCTTAACTGGAAAATTACGGAAATTCGCATTTTTATGCAATTTTCTTCGCGGTGAGTCTTCAGAATGTATTTCAGATTCGTTTCTCGTAAGAAATCTGTCTGAAGCTCATCCATCTTAAACTTCAAAATAAGATTGATACGCCTTGTTATGCTGAAATTCCACACTTTTCGAATGTCCTAACAGAAGCTGAAGCTTCTCGGACGTTTTGCGAAAGCTGCACAGGTGAAACGCGCGTGGTCCGTACACGATCCGTATTCCATCCGTAGCATCCGTACTGCAGACAAGGATCACCCGTATATGGACAACGCGCAATATATGGACAATTCGTCTCGTCTTTGGTCTTGTTTTTTTGTCTCCCCGTCTTTCGTCTCGTCTTTGGTCTTGTTTTTTGTATCCCCGTCCTTCGTCTTGTCTTTGGTCTCGCCTTTGGCCTCCCCATCTTTCGTCATGTTTTTGGCCATTCCGTCTTTCGTCTCGTCTTTGGTCTCCCCGTCTTTCGTTTCGTCTTTGGTCTCCGAGTCTTTGGTCTCGTCTTTGGTCTTGTTTTTTGTCTCCCCGTCTTTCTTCTCGTCTTTGGTCTTGTTTTTTTGTATCCCCGTCTTTCGTGTCTCGTTTTTGGTCTTGTTTTTTGTCTCCCCGTCTTTCATCTCGCCTTTGGTCTCCCCGCCTTTTGTCTCGTGTTTGGTCTTGTTTTTCGTCTCCCCGTCTTTCATCTCGCCTTTGGTCTCCCCGCCTTTTGTCTCGTGTTTGGTCTTGTTTTTTGTCTCCACGTTTTTCTTCTCGTCTTCGTTCGTCTTTTAAAAAAATTGCGCATGTGTACCAACACAATGTCTATCACTGCATCAGACAAATTCAAGACGAAGACGAAGACTAGACGAGACGGTCTTATTTCGTCTTGCGTGGAATCCTTATTTATGAGGGCTTGAAATATGAATTTCTTTGGAATCTTTTCCAGTTTATTCCCTTCACCATTTTGAATTCAGAAATTCAATATCCATCACATTTATTATATTCATCCGCTTCTTTTTTTATTCGGATTCAAACGCCACTTCCTTGACGCCGCCGTTTCTCATTCAAATCCGCGTGCATTCAGCTCAACACGCCCATTTGATCTTCCTTCTTCATTCATGGTATATGTCCGTCCTCCCGCTCCTCCATCTCCTTCTCATTGATGTACTGCCGGTCGCCACGTCGGTTTTCCCGTGCCCGACGAGATGCCAGTGCTATTCGGATAACGAGCAGAACCAGCAGATGCACCTCATTTGCAAGTGGGAACAGGTAATTGAAGCGGCGCGCGGTGGGGGGGGGTTGCAATTTTCAATTTGCATCCGCCTGAATGAGTAGGGGTTGTAACTGGACATGCAAAAATTAATCAAAATTAAGAGGAATTACAATACGGTGGATTCAAGGGAAATTGGGCGCGCGGGGGGGGGAAGGGAAACTGAAAACAGTGAAAAAAGTTCTGGAATTCTCTTAATTTTCAGTTGAATTCAACCAAACTCCAATTGGCTCGCCCTGATCTGGTCCGTACTCTGACCATAAAGTGCCCGTATCATTCTCCGAAAGTCTCGACTCCCCCGCATTCGTTGTTTCGCGGATTCAGAAACTTGGATAGGCTAGAACTAGACCGATGTCTCATCGATGTAGTTCCAGAAGGACTCTTCGCGGTACATTCCAAATCTGAAAATAGAGCAGATTCTGAGCTTTCGTTTCAGGGTCTTGGCCAACTTTACTCGCTGATTGTGAAGAACGCCAAGATTAGCGAGTTTCCACGAGCCATCTTCGAGCATACTCCCAACTTGATGACGCTGGATCTTTCTGGAAACCGCCTGAGAATAGAGCCGTACTCTTTGCGATCTTTGCAGTTTGTTCATTATTCAATTATCGAATAAACACTGAGCATTGGTATTTAGGAACCTCATCCATCTGGATTTAAGTGACAATGGCATCGGATTCTTGACAAACACTCTGATATCATTGACAAAGCTGAAAGTGATCACAATGAACAACAATAAAATCACCAACATTGATTTCAGAAGGTAATCGATAGGCGTGAAGCCAGATCAACATCCATCTTATTTTCAGATTTCCAGAGAATCTTACAGATTTATCAATCCGCCATAATCTGATTTCCACCATTCACTACGTCCCAGCAAGCGCAAGAAACCTGAAACGTCTTGATTTGGCTGGAAATCGTTTAGAATTTGTTGCCGGTTTGTCAACGGGAGCTGTAAATGTACTACCTGCAGAGTTGAAGCATGTGGATTTGTCAAACAATCGATTGAGCTATCTTCATGAGTCTGCTCTCGAGCATTTGGAGCATTTGGTCTTGCTGGACTTGAAGTCAGTTTCTTTTTCTTTAACGGCACCGAATTGGTTTCTTGCAGAAACAACAGCTTAAGAGAAGTGAAATCATCGAGTTTTCGAGGCTCCAAATATCAAGTGAAGCTCTTTTTATCTGAGAATCCCCTGCAATGCCATTGCTCTCACAAATGGTTGATGAGCGCGGAGTCGAAGGTATTGCCAAAATCTCAATAATCGCCGCATTCCTCGATTTTTAGAATATATCAATTGGCGATCTGCAAGCTGTGCAATGCCACAGTATTCTGAAGCCGGAAACAAAAATTTTCCTCACTTTGGCTTATTCAAGGAACCAATTGCTTTGCAAATATGCAAATGTGAGTCTTCTGTTTTTAATTTTTGTACAAGATAACTGATAAAAAAAAGGGTTGCTTGGAATTTCGAAGGATACAAATGATTATTCGAAAATAATTATTTTCTGCAATCACGTACGCAAAGTTGCAGAAATAACATTATACCTGACGGAAATAACTTTTAAAAAAGGTCTCTCCGATATCTCATTTCCAGATAAGTTTGCCTGTTGCTTGTCAATTTTTTTTTCATAAAAATTTTTAAAAATGCAAAATAAGAAAAAAACTGAAAAAATTGCCTAAATAGGCATTTCTAAGAAACCAATAAAACCTGTAACTGAATCTACTTCGTGATAAATCTCAACGAAGACTGTTTCAAACGAGTGCAAGTCGTGCGCCTTTAAAACCATAAGAAATTTGAATATTTATTTTTAATTATTTGCATTTGCATTATTTGCATCATTTTTAGTTTATTCATCAATTCTCCTTTATTTTTGCTAAATTTTAAAAGAACAAACTAATAAAACAAAAATATTTTCATAATTTTCCAAAGTGTACGCCCCCCCCCTTCCTAACTACCATAGCGCCGAAAAGCAAAATTTGCAAAAAAAAAGCAATGATTCTCTCCGCCGTATTGAGAAGAATTTCATCAGCAGCGTCTGACGATTCGAATGATCTTTAGAATAAAGCATTGTTAAGTGTTGAAAAGTGTTTTAGAATGGATTGAAGACTATGATGACACATATCTGTTGTAAGTATCACGCTATGCTATTTTTCGACAGTAAAACCACTAAAAAAATGTTTAATTTTCAGATGTGCGAAGCGGATTGCGAGTGTTGCCAGAAGAAGAATTGCGAGTGCAGATTTGAGTGTCCGCCGACATGTAGATGTCTGAGATCTGCTGATGTAACTAGTGTAAGGGTAAGTACTCGATTTTTTGGTTCCATACTATTTAATTTAATGCAAAATGGAAACAGTTCTGGCGATTCTGACGTGTTTATTAGAATTGGAGGGCTCGGAATACATTTTAGCGTCTGGATCCGTCCTCGAAGAAAACTCCTCCGTCGATAGCGCAGTATTTCGGGCAGATTCCCTTCTCTCCTGGAGGCCCATCGGCTCCTGGAATTCCTGGTTGTCCTGGAGCTCCATCGAGTCCTGGCTCTCCTGGCGCTCCACTCGGTCCCGGTTGACCTGGTTTACCCGGGGCTCCATCCTTGCCTTTGAGTCCAGCAACTCCACGTGGTCCACGTGGTCCAGCACGTCCTGGTTGTCCTGGCTGCCCAGGCTTTGGTTCGTCGGAGCGCCCTGGGGGTCCTGCTGGACCTTGTGATCCGGGCTTTCCTGGAGGTCCATTTGGTCCTTGTGGTCCTGGGGGTCCTACCTCTCCTGTTTCCCCGCTTGGTCCGTCTTTCCCTGGTGGCCCTGGTGGTCCGTCGGCTCCTGGCTTTCCTGGTGCTCCTGGAGCTCCAGGTGGTCCAGCCGCGCAAGTTGGGCATGGTGGTGGGGTCACTGGGTCACATGGTATCTGTGGTGACTTTCCTGGGCTTCCCGGCGTTCCTGGTGCACCTGGCCGACCTGGAGTTCCAGGGCGTCCTGCAGCACCGACTGGTCCAGCGGCTCCCGGCAAGCAGCATTCATCGCAGGGGTTTGGTGTCGCAGGACCTTCCGGATAATTTTCTTTCTGTTCCGGTGATTCCGTTGAATTACCCTCGACGGCATCGGGCGTGGCCTGACGGGCGGTACGGTTCCAACTCCCCGCAATAGCTGGCATAGCAACTGCGGTAGCGTAGACGCTGTTCACAGTGTCACGGCAGTGACGAAGCTCCGAATGCATTTGAGAGCGTAGATTGCTCACATAAGAGTAAACTAGTGGTAGGGTAATGCAGACGGAAAGGATTCCGATTGCGGAAAGGGAGACAGCTGCATAGCCTATGAGACGATAGGCCTGAAAAACCAAAATATATGTTTTTTTTTAATTCGAAATTTTCATGAAACTGCTAAACTTCAATTTAAACTCAAAAAGTAGAAATGGAATACCGTCTTACCTTGATTTTGTTGTCTTCCATTTTTGTGGTGATCAAACGCAGAAGATGGCTTTCCCTTCCTACAACTCATCTTTTATACTGACTGGTTCCTCTTGATCACAACTTTTTTTTTAATTGGAATTTTTTCTATACCAGTTCTGCGTTTCTCACTTCCCTGTAGTTCTTTTCCTTCCCCCCCCCCCCCTCCAATCACTACGGATCTATCTTTGCCGTCGTCAATGGTTTCACCTACGTTTACACTTCCCAATTGGTTTTTTTTGTTGGTTGATAAGGAACAAGAGACAAACAAAACGATAGCTAAAACCGAATTGCCGATGAAAAAACCAGGAACTTTCAGACATCGCAGAACATAATGATTTGCGACAAGTTACGGTGGGATAAACTCGGAAGGTTGCCGTCCCCATTGACTCAATTGCATATGAATCAGACGGATTGGAAGGTTTTCGAAGTACAGTTCCTGATTTTCGAGTGCGCATAGTCTCGCACAATGAGTGTTTTTACAGACAAATAATCTGAAAGCGCTGAGCAATTTGAGAGTGCTGAAGATCGCAGACAGCAAAATGACAACGATGGAAATGGTGAGTTCATATTTTGTCATCATCGTCTTTTTTTGTTTTGTTTGTCTGAGCAAACCGAATTGTAGCGTAGCGTAAGGTTTGAGGACTGGGGATTAAAATCTGGATGTCCTCGAAACTTCTGACATTTAGTCCCTCCCCTCCTCAACATTTGTAATAAGGGGCGGGCGCTGGCACTTTCTCCCGTGAAATACTCTTCTGAAACTTCGGTTTTAAGAATAGAGCCGTATATATATCCAAACAGGTGTAGAGGTGCTAAAAAGGCTGACAGATGGTCGTTGCTCTCCGCACGACCTTTTGATCATTCGAAAGAAATTTACAGCTTCCAACCATCTGGAGACATAATTTAAATTTTGAAAAAACATTATGATCCGGACTGTAACCGGCCCGGATCTTCACTATACTGTATATTTATTACACCTTGAATTTCAGGAAAAGCTATCTGGTCTTGCGAACTTGACCCATCTGGAAATCACGTCATCTGCTATTTCGGCAATCCCGGAATCTATCGCAACATTAACGTCGTTGACTCATTTATACTTATCAGATAACCCCTTGGAACAACTCCCATCAACGTCACTAGTTCATTTAGATGGTTTGAAGAAAGTGAGTCATGTCAAGCGAAGGGAAATTTTCAAACATAAACCAGTTTGTCTGTGTTCCAAGTTGATAAGAGAACAAACGTTTTATTGTGGAAGTTTTTAAGTATCTCATGATTCTCTCACAAACTTTAAATTTCGCTTTCACGACGAACCTGAAAAGATCGAAACAAAATGGTTTAGATTCGTTTCGGTGGGAACTTTAGCCGCTTCGCGTGCGACTGTGAATCTCCTTCAGACTTCCAACGATGGCTGATGAGTAACTCGAATCGAGCGAAAGTGAGAATAGCAATGACGCATCGAATTCTGAAATTTGCGTATCTTTTCAGATTGATGATATAGATGAAATGCTGTGTGATTTGAACGGTCATGGGACAGTGTGGATGCTAGAGGCGCTCCCGGGAACCAACGAAAGCGTTTGCCTGGATCCAACGGAGGAGACGAAACAATGGATGACGTTTGTGGAAAATGCGCAGAAAGGGATCATGGAGAGATTGCATACATCTACGCCACCCCAACCAACCACTGAAAGTGACCGCACTACGATAACGATGAGGCGAGATAGTATTTTGGCAACGATGGAAGAGCTGGAAGGAGTCGCTTCAACCGAAAAAATGAGCACAAAGTATGTTCTGCATCGATGTGCTCGGAAAGGGTGATCCAATAGTCTAAAATTATTATGAAACAAGCAAGACTGGCAGGCAGTCTTCGCACATGAAAACATTTTAAGATATTATTTCTTTCTTAGGAAAACCATTCAATTTCAGAGCCAGATCCACCACCATCATTCCGACAACCCCACGGTACCGTAAAAAATACAAGGACTATGACAATGAGCCGCACAAGTTTGTCAACGTGCTCATTTTCTTGCTCTTTGTATGCATTATAATATTAATAATTTCCATTGGTGTAACAGTTTATTTGAAGTGAGTTGATGTTCTCATCATAAAACTCCAATGTCGCTTAAAATTCTAGATTCTGGCACCCAGAAGAGCTATCGTTTAAACGGCGAAAAAGCGAAGGAACTCGACCAGAAATTAGAATGGAAGAAGAGCCATTGCGGCACATAGATTGAAGAGGTTTCGAAGCTTTAAACGTTGAATTTCAGATTTAGTAGCAATTACGGGCACTTCTTATTTGTTTTAATGAATTCTCGTTCGTTTTTTCCCAAAAATAAATCGTAGACCACAAAATAAAAATTGGTGTGCTATCGGATTATATTTGAAGAAAATGAGGTATTCCAACCCGAATATCAAAAAATGAAAAAAAAAGCTAAAAATCAGCACAAAAACCGCATAAATTAGATTCATCATGCAAGCGATTGTTGTTGACTTCTGGGAACGTTGTGATTCTCTTTCGTTTCCGGAAGAATCGTCGTCAAAATGGTGCAAATAAAGGCGCAAAGAGCGTATAATAGGAAATGCAATCCCGGGAAGAAAATGTCCTAAAAAGCAATGTTGCATGAAAAACGGGACAATTTAAGGATACCATCGCCGGGACATGAGGTGCCACAACTGCGCCGAGATTGGAGATCGTGGCACAGGTGCCGAGGCAAATGCTCCTGAAAATATAACAGCAATTATCGTTGGAATTGTGCACGGCGTCTCGGCCAAGAGTGTGCTCTTTCAGATCTTCAATTGGCAGATTAATAGAGTGAGATTGAAGTTGAAGATAGTTATTATGAGAGCCCGTGGTCGGCTCGCATGGGGGCTCGCAGGCAGCTATGTTTTTTACGGAAGAGCACGTCCTTCCGTTTTTTAAACGCGCTTTTTTTTAATTCATTGCACTGCACATTCTGAAGAATTTTTTCTCTATATTCCAGAATCAAGAGATGCACCGTTTTAGGTGCTTGGTTGTCCAGTTTTCCTATATCCAGGAAAAATCAATATCATAGTTGTCGGTGGTCCCAATGCGAGCCTACCTCTGGCCCATTCGTAACAGATTTCTATTTCAATTTTTCGCACGATCAGTCTGACTATTTGCGTTTAGCGAAAATCTGCTAAATTTAAGAATTCTTTTTTTCAGCTAATGCCATAAAGCGAGCTTGATCGAGTTCAAAAACATGCCCGCGGTGGACACGGGTTATGCCCCGCCGCCAACTGTTATTAATTTGAGTGAAAAGAAGAACTCGAGGACCTGCAATTCGTGGGGAATAGTTCAGCTCCGTATACGAAACACAGCATGAAGGCAGAAGCGGCGGCAAACTTGGCAATGAGCCAGATTATCAGAAATATCTCCGGATCAGCTTCATGGTCGAACAGGAACATGGAGAGAAGGGAAAACGCGAGAATGAGATGGCCAACCATGACGGACGGCTTCCGTCCCAGCCAGTCAATGGCGGCAGGAATCAGAAAATACGAGGGGATCTCGACAAGACCCGAAAAAATGTAGGACAGGTGCATGTTGTTGGAGCCGATTCCAGTGGAAGAAAGCGAGAGGGCGCTGTAGATCATCAAGTCAACGACCCTGAAAAACGGATGAATAGAGTGATGTGACTTGTATTTCATTTCAACTATGCACCATAAGAAAGTCTCGACTGCGGTGTAAGTGACCATGAGTCTAGACTGCAGGACCAGCTTCAAAGTCTGCAAAAGTGATTTAGTGTCGTCATCTCGACTAGACATATCCACGATTTGATCAGCATCATAATCGATTTCCTCATTTCCAACCCTCGATGCCATTTCGATCCAGCTCACTAGTTCGTCTCTCCTTCTCTTCGCAACGAGAAAAGAAAAACTTTCGGGAAGTGTACTAAATGAGTATTTAAAAAATATATATAATGCGATTTTTCAAATGAAAAATAGTTTTGTTGAACTCACAATAGCATGAGCACTCCAAAAAGGACGCATGGAATAGAAGTGGCCAATTGCACATATCGCCATGTGGAAAAATAAATGGCTAGTGGAGCCACGGAGCAGTATCCAACAACCCAGCACAAGCCGAACAAGACTGAAGCATATCCATGGCCAGAGAACGAGATACTCTCGCAACACATTATCCAATTGATCATTGTCAACGCCTGGAATAGTCAATCAGAATGTGGTAATTTTTGACTTTTAAAATGCACCGTAAAACAGCTTCCTTGAAAGAAACGTGCGACGAGCATCACTTCAAAGGTTGGAGCGTATGCTGCTCCAATTCCAGAAAGACCGGAGATGAATAGGCTTGCGATGAGTACAGGTCTCCGTCCGATTCTGAAGACGTTCATTGACATTTTTTTAGATCTCTATTCTATTCTATTCTAGACGTCATCTGAGTTAATTCGAAAAATAGAATATTCGAGATTTTTTAAAGTAATATAATATTTTGTGTTTCAGCTTTCAAGAATTTTCAGCGAAATTTTTCACAAGTATTTAAAAGTACCAAGCTTTGCCTAGAATTTGTCCTAGATTGGTGCTAACTTGTTGCCCACAACTTCCCTCTTCACTTATGGCATTTGGCTAACGAGACCTAACTAGTTTTGCTGAATTGCTCACTTCTGTTCTTCCTTTCAAATTATTGATTAATGGGGTTATTTATGAAAAGCAAAATTGCATTTTAATGCAAAAAAATGCATTTTTTTTTGCATTAAAATTCTTTTCGTGCTTTTCATGAATAACCCCATAATGCAATCAACTTATATGTATATTTTTTTGATTGGAGGTGGCCTTCTAGCAAAGATTATTTTATTCTTCTCAGATTACCTGTCAGCGGAAACCGCGTAAATTTGTCCGAGCACTCCATTGCCCAAGAAGAACACGGAGCTCGTCATTTCTCCCGGATCGATTATCGTCTTGGTAATATTAAACTGTAATTTCAGAGTGACTTCCGCAATGAATTGCTTGCTCTAACCTCATGCTGAACAGTGACAAAAGAGCAATTATCAAGTGAGCACGGAGAAGAGGGAGCCATATAGCTAGGCGACATTGTCGGCATCACGGACAACAACCACAAGAACGCCATGGAGAATGTGATGTAGAGAGGGTATGGGTGCCATCTGAAAATATCAGTTATTCGTTTTTATTTTGAAATAATGAAAGTAGTTCTGAATGGCTCAGAATTTTATCTACAGAGCTCAGAATGCTGTGCTTCGACAATTCTCCATTTTCAGATTTCTGATCATAAGGGAACGCTTGGGTATCTAGGCGGAATGATCAAAAAATCAATTAATGGAATTATTCGGGTTCATTCCTGAGCAGAAATTCCAAAATAAAGACAATGCGCCTCCGTCACTGCTCTTTTGGAGCCTTCCCACCTAATCCTGTCTGACTAAAATGGTGAAGAGATGTCAAAAGAAAATATCTCCAGTTTTTCAGAATTTGATTTCGGAACGAGAACGGACGCAGTTCCTACAGAATCAGTAATCAATCAGTCCATCAGTAGACCCAAATTCATGCAGTCCTTAGTCACAGTGAGCTAAAAACGGGGAGTGGTGTCACCATATGGGCCGAGCTTGGGCGCGTTTTCCAAGAAGGAGCTTAGGGTTTTTGAGGTAATGCTACTTACGCCCATGAAACATTATTTTCAGCGTTTAGCACTGATTTACAGCGGCTCATTGGAGCAACCTCGTTTGGAATGAGTCGCGTTGTTCGGACCGAATTCGTACCATATACGCCTCGAATTTCGTGCATTGAATACTCATATTTTGAAGATTTTTTGATTTTTTGAACGCTCATTTTACTCATTTTTATATCTATCAAAGGGTTTCTAACAGAGTAGGGCGGAATTGGATTTTGGGAACTCGGAATCCGGAAAACGGAAAACGAAAAAAAAAATTTTTCACGGAATCTGGAATCCGGAAGACGGAATGAAAAAAACGGCGGAATTGGATTTTGGGAACTCGGAATCTGGAAAACGGAAAACGAAAAAAAACAAATTTTCACGGAATCTGGAATCCCGAAGACGGAATGAAAAAAACGGCGGAATCCGGAATTCTGCTCTTCTCTGGTTTCTAATACCTACATAACTGGCCAAAAAGGTATTCGCAAACGGTTTTTTGA
Source organism: Caenorhabditis inopinata (assembly GCA_003052745.1). NCBI lineage: Eukaryota > Metazoa > Nematoda > Chromadorea > Rhabditida > Rhabditidae > Caenorhabditis > Caenorhabditis inopinata. The sequence continues at coordinate 20,043,001 of AP018154.1, forward strand.
GAATAACTTTGCTGAATTTTGAGGGATCGACCTGAAAATTTTACTGTACATGCCGTACACGGTGACGACAGCGAAAATCGTCAGAAAGTCTTAAAATATCAGATCGATCCGGAAAATTTCAGAAAAGTTATGATCGAAAAACTGTTTGCGAATAACTTTTTGGCCAGTACTGTAACATATTAATCGATTAAAAGAAGCAAAGAGCCGGATATTATGGAGACAATTTTTCTGATTTTCCTAACCAAGTTGGTGAGCATCGGCTCAGGAGGAAGTACAAACACAAAGAACATGGTGGTTAAGACGTTTCAGAATTGAAATTACAGCTCCAAAATATCATGCCTCATAGAGAAAAATCTGGCGGTGCCGCCAACCTTGGCCAGAATTCTGTCGACCCGGCTGAATCAGGGCTTCTATTCGCTTGCCCTCCCCCCCCCCTTACTCGATAACTATAATTCTCTCCTTTTCCCTTAAAAAAATACAGTAATTTTCGTTACTTTTCGAGACTTAATTTGCATTTGGAGGAAGGATGCGATCCACCAAGGATCGCAAGCATCGGCAATTCTGAATTCTTACAGTTCCTATGAATTTATGAAATTTTCAGCTTTTTTTCTGTTCTATTTTCAAAAATAATCAAAAAATCTTCGGAAACGCTTCACTTATTATCGCCGTAAAAAAGTTCCGACATTATTTCGAGCCCGCGAAAATCGGGATTTGAATTTAGACGCTCCGCCCATTAATCATCATCAGAGCGCATTTGCTATGCGCGATATATTTTTATCAAAAGAAACGAAAAAACAATAAATGACGCAAATTGATATATTTAAACATTCGAAGAAACGTGTAAAAAATTCACGATTAATACAATTTCGTTCTTTTAATCCAGTTTAATTCTGAAAATTCAGAAGAAAAAATAAAAATTCAAAAAATATATCGCGCATAGCAAATGCGCTCAAATGATGATGAATGGGCGGAGCCTCTAAATTCAAATCCCGACTCGAAAAAATGTCGGAACTTTTTTACGGCGATAATAATTCCCCTTGAAATTGACGTTTTTCTCAATGATTCAGTCTAAAAACTGAAATTTTAACGTTTTTTTTTTCTACATATTTATCTATGAAATCATAGAACTTGTCGATCTCTTTTCAATGAAATCTGGTCTATCTGAAACAGAAATAAAAAATTTAAAAAATCTTCGAAATATGTCTGTAGCTTGCTCCATTCAAACTTTGGTAAAAGCAAGAAATCAGAGAAGGGCGGAATTCCGAATTCTGTCGCTTTTTTCATTCCGTTTTCCGGATTCCAGATTCCGTGAAAAAATTTTTTTCCTTTTCCGGATTCCGGATTCCGAGTTCCCAAAATCCAATTCCGCCCTACTCAAAAAACTGAAGTCTACAGTATCCGAAATTCAAAATTCAACATAGCACGATGAATTTTTTTCAAAGTTAGGGAATTTGCTTTAGAATCTTTGGAATGTCAGCGGTTTAGATGAACTCACATTCCGATCTGATCCAGCAAGTCTTCTGCAGTCAGCGCAACTTTTATTGAAGACGTCATGTTCATCGTCTGTGACAACTTCTTCGTTTTCAACGCCTTCTCAATGGTTCTTGCGATACGTTCTTCGTCTGATAACTTGGCAGATGATCGTTTTTCTGGAAGGTGACAACTGGTCTTAAAGGGGTTTAGACAATTCATTTTTCTTCACTATCTTTGATTCAATGGTGGGATTGTCAATTTTCAGCTAGTTTTAAGGCGATTCTAACTCTTTCAAGAAGTCTTGTTTAATAATATGCGCTCATAGAGTACACGACTCTCGAAGAGTCTATTTTAGAAAAATGCCAAATTCTTTGATAAAAAAATAGGAAAAAAAAACTGTTTTCTTGTGATTGCAAATTTAGAATAATGATGATTTCCATTCCTAATGAAAAATAAGAAATTCTCCTTGAATCAAAAGAAAGAGACATACAGGGTGGGACATAAATATAGCGCCGCATTCAAGACGGTGCAATAACTTCAAATCGAAAGATTTTTTTTCTGAAAATCAGCAAAAATGTTTACACCGAAAAGCTCACTGAGCCTTGGTGTTAAGCAAATTTCCCCGATTTTATCGCTAAGGATCAATACCATCAACTCTTACCGAAGGGGCTTCAGGCAGTCATCGAAACGAAAGGAGGAAGATTCGAAAACTGTTAATGCTATAATTTCTGCTATTGTTTAATAAACATTTTGGTTGATTTTCAGAAAAAAATATTTCGATTTGAAGTTTTTACACTGTCTTCAATGCGGCGCTATATTTATGGCGCATCCTGTTTCAGAAAGAAATATAAAAAATAAATTTGGCAGTGGAAAATGTAGAAATCTGAAAAGTTTTTCAGCTCTACGCGTGGTATTAAAGCGCTCTGATATTGGATTTTTCCGGCAGCGTTCCGTTCTTCAAAAGAAAGTTTTCCGCGCATTTCAACTAGAGAATTTATAACTGAAAACCTCCCTCTACTGTAAATATTTCAGAATCAGATGTCTTCTTTGGGAAACTCACTAATAGCACTATCCACTTCATCTTCTAGCAAAGCGTCAGTGCCCAGAGAACTCGGCAGTGAAATAGAATTCATAATTCGAAAGCAATGGAGCCGTATGACTCTGAGTGTTCTCGTTTTATAGTAAAATTCCAGTTTTCGGCGGAATATTCAAATTTGTCGTACAAAATACGGTGGAGAAAAATGCGCTGATGGCACGGGGAAAAGAGAGATTCAAATATGTTTTCCGTTTTCTTTTTCCTCTCCTGTGTGTGTCTGTTTCAAGATCTGCGACACATAGATGGTATGCGAAGATGATGACTGCCAATTATCCATCAACCCACTCAATTTTGACTGTGGTGTCATGACTTGCCGTTTTAATTTGTTTTGTTTCCAAAAAAAAATCTGAGGGGGGGGGAACGGAAAATGTGTAATATTCGACTATTTCTTTCCTTAAACAGATGCAAAGTAATGACTTAAAAGCTTGATTAATGACTTCTTCAAAGCGAGATCAGCGCAATCGAATAATTCCGGAAGATCATTATCATGCGTTGAAATTAGAACACCGTCGCAGAATGGGAGAAGTGAACGTGGAAGAGATGCTTTTGGAAATTTTTAAATTCAGAAGTTTGATTTTCAACAGGGATGTTTTCGCGAGTCGAATGAGAATATCGGTATGGCTTCATGAGAGCCTTGCTCCCCGCGAGCCCCAAAATCAGACAGCACGAACTATTATCGCCGTAAAAAAGTTCCGACATTTTTTCGAACCCGCGAAAATCGGGATTTGAATTTAGAGGCTCCGCCCATTTCATCATCAGAGCGCATTTGCTATGCGCGATATATTTTTATCAGAAGAAACGAAAAAAAAATAAATGACGCAAATTGATATATTTAAATATTCGAAGAAACGTGTAAAAATATTCACGATTAATACAATTTCGTTCTTTTAATCCAGTTTAATTCTGAAAATTCAGAAGAAAAAATAAAAATTCAACAAATATATCGCGCATAGCAAATGCGCTCAAATGATGATGAATGGGCGGAGCCTCTAAATTCAAATCCCGACTCGAAAAAATGTCGGAACTTTTTTACGGCGTTAATAATTCCCCTTGAAATTGACGTTTTTCTCAATTATTCAGTCTGAAAACTGAAATTTTTAAGTTTTTTTTTCTACATATTTATCTATGAAATCATAGATTTTGTCGATCTCTTTCAGAGCGCATTTGCTATGCGCGATATATTTTTTGAATTTTTATTTTTTCTTCTGAATTTTCAGAATTAAACTGGATTAAAAGAACGAAATTGTATTAATCGTGAATTTTTTTACACGTTTCTTCGAATGTTTAAATATATCAATTTGCGTCATTTATTATTTTTTTGTTCGTTTCTTCTGATAAAAATATATCGCGCATAGCAAATGCGCTCTGATGAAATAGGCGGAGCCTCTAAATTCAAATCCCGATTTTCGCGGGCTCGAAAAAATGTCGGAACTTTTTTACGGCGATAATAGGGCGGCACAATATATTAGGTTGATGGAAAAGTTATTGCGTTTTTTAACCTTCAACTTTAAACTACTATAACTTTTTTTAGAATTTTTAGAATCAACTTTTTAAATCGAAATAAAAACCATTAGAATCAATATTTTTAATCGAAATAAAAACCCCCCTCAGAATTAATACATATTTGCCAACGAGAAACAAGTTTCCTTATGCCGGTAACGTAAAAGTCCGGGTTTCTGAAAGCGATGAACTCATTGTAATTATTTCAAGAAAAAATCAATAAGACAAGTAGATAGAGCGAATTACGCTCTTAAAAATGATATATAACACGTCCACAGATAATCAAACATTTTATTCGAAAATCTTTCAAAAAAGTAAACAACATAAAAACGCAATAACTTTTCCATCAACCTAATATTTGTGCCGTCCAGCTTCTTCCAGCTTCGTCGACAAATTTGTCGGCAAAAAAAATGTTGTCGATAAATTTGTCGACAAATTTGTCGAATATTTGTCGTCGGCAAAAATAAGAGAAAGAGACGCAGAGGCGATTAATGAATGCGTAATGCGGAGCATCGTTGTTTTTCAATTTTTACAGCAAATTTGAGCATTTTTTCTGTTTTTCTCTTGTTTTTCTGTGTTTTTTTAGCGTTTTTCTAGATTTATAATAATGAAATGTCGAAAATTTCTATTTCTATTCTACGTTATCTGTTGTTGTTCTTTTTTTATTTCAATAAAGTAAACTACATTTCGAAAATGTTGAACGCGGCGCTTTCCTCTTTACCAGTGGTTCAGAAAAAGAATTTACAATACTGATATTATCGCCGTAAAAAAGTTCCGAAATTTTTCCGAGCCCGCGAAAATCGGGATTTGAATTTAGAGGCTCCGCCCATTTCATCATCAGAGCGCATTTGCTATGCGCGATATATTTTTTGAATTTTTATTTTTTCTTCTGAATTTTCAGAATTAAACTGGATTAAAAGAACGAAATTGTATTAATCGTGAATTTTTTTACACGTTTCTTCGAATATTTAAATATATCAATTTTCGTCATTTATTTTTTTTTCGTTTCTTCTGATAAAAATATATCGCGCATAGCAAATGCGCTCTGATGATGAAATGGGCGAAAAAAAAAACCTCTAAATTTAAATCCCGATTTTCGCGGGCTCGAAAAAATGTCGGAACTTTTTTTACGGCGATAATAGAACTGTTTTAAAGTAAAACCGCATGGAATTGGAACTCTGTTCAATGGAGCGCCTTTGCTTTACCAAGAGTTTTATTTAAAAAGATAAAAATATAAAAAATTAATAAATATGAAAAACAAGATGAAAGGGGACTCTAACGTTCCCTTTCATACTGCCATAATGGGCGGTGTGCACGATACATAAACAAACATTTACTGTAGGTCAAAAAGCGCGCACTTAATATAAATGCACTTAATATAATTGTTATAAAACGAAAAACAAATTGTGAGTTATTCATAAGAAGGAAATATTTGAAGAAGTGCTTAAGCGAGCACACATAAGATCTTAAGAATCTATGTATGGAAGCTGCAGAATCATCTTTGAAGGCGTCTAATGTTGAGAGTTGCTGTGAGCTTAATTCCCATCTCGCAACTTTGAATTGTCAGAGTCATTGTCAGAGCAACCCTAGATGCTCCGAACTGTCCCTTTTGGACTTAAAATGTTGAGTCTTTGCTTCCGCTTTTTCGATTATTTTGATTGAGAACCGACGAAAATTAACGCCCGAAAAGTTTTCAGTATTCAGCAAAACAAAATATTTTCTGAAAATCAATAAAAAGAATTTCAGAATCAAATCAATAAATCGATATTCGAAATAATCAATCTCGTAAATCTGCACTCACCGCCGGGCACACGTCTCTTCAGTTTGTTTCGGTCTTGTGCTGTTTGAGACCAGAGTAGGGCGGAATTGGATTTTGGGAACTCAGAATCAGGAAAACGGAAAACATTTTTTCACGGAATCTGGAATCCGGAAGACGGAATGAAAAAAACGGCGGAATCCAAAACGCGGAATGCAGAATCCGGAATTCCGCCCTTCTCTGCATAGTAGGGCGGAATTGGATTTTGGGAACTCGGAATCCGGAAAACGGAAAAAAAATTTTCACGGAATCTGAAATCCGGAAGACGGAATGAAAAAACGGCGGATTTTTCGCCCTTCTCTGGGGAAATTCCGCCCTTCTCTGCTTGAGACCAACGAATGCTCCCAAAAAACACTAAACTTCCCACAAGCTTCTAATTGTAAAAGTGCTCAGGTACCGGGCTCATCTAATGGAAAAACTTTGATCTTTCAAAGGTGTCGTCTATTTTTATCGCAGAGTTTTCCGGAAAAAAAAGATATCTCTTATTTTTGAGTAGGAGTGTACGATTTAAGTGTCGGATAACAGTCAGAGTTGGCTCTGGAAAAGGTATCCCGGATATTTTCGGACTGAAGCAATGTGCTCAAGCTGTGTGCACTGCGAAATTACTGGAACATTGCCAGGTCATGTCGTTTTAAAGAGTTATAATTGATATGATTGTTCACACGATGACGCGCTTGTTTGCACTATGACTGGAATCATGTGAAAGCTATGACGAACGGCACATGACGGAGTAGATGTTGAAGGAACAGTAGAGAGTGTGTCTTTGTGAAAGATTTGGCCTAATATTGTGCTGCATTTGAGCAAATCAAGTCGCTTCACCAAAGTTTGGTTTAAACTTGTGCTATCTTTGAGTAAGATTTGACCTAGACTTGTGATGCATTTGAAACTCTCGAGTCATTGCGCCAAAGTTTGGTTCAGACTTGTGCTATCTTTGTGGAAGATTTGGTCTAGAATCGTGATGCAATTGACAAACTCAAGTCATTCAGCCAAAGTTTGGTTTAAACTTGTGCTATCTTTGTGGAAGATTTGGCCTAGAATCGTGATGCATTTGAGCAGCTCAAATCACTCCACTAAAGTTTGATTTAAACGTGTGCTATCCTTGTGGAAGATTTGGCCTAGAATTGTAATGCATTTGACCAACTCGAGTCATTCCGCCGAACTTTGATTTAAACTTGTGATATCTTTGTGGAAGATTTGGTTTAGAATTGTGATGCGTTTGAGCAGATCAAGTCACTCCACCAAAGTTTGGTTTAAACTTGTGCTATCTTTGTGGAAGATTTGGTCTAGAATCGTGATGCGTTTGAGCAACTCGAGTCATTCCGCCGAACTTTGATTTAAACTTGTGATATCTTTGTGGATGATTTGGTTTAGAATTGTGATGCATTTGAGAAACTCAAATCACTCCACTAAAGTTTGGTTTAGACTTGTGCTATCATTGTGAAAGATTTGGTTTAGACTTGTGATGCATTTGACCAATTCATGTCACTTCACCGAAATTTGGCTGAAACTTGTGCTATCTTTGTGAAGGATTTGGCTTAGACTTGTGATGTGTTTGAGAATCTCGAGTCATTCCGCCAAAGTTCGATATAAATTTGTGATATCGGTGTGAAAGATTTGGTTTAGAATCGTGATGCATTTGAGACTCTCGAGTCATTCCGCCAAAGTTTGATTTAAACTTGCGCTATCTTTGTGGAAGATTTGGTCTAGAATCGTGATGCATTTGAGACTCTCGAGTCATTCCGCCAAAGTTTGATTTAAACTTGCGCTATCTTTGTGGAAGATTTGGTCTAGAATCGTGATGCATTTGAGAAACTCAAATCACTCCACTATAGTTTGGTTGAAAGTTGTGCTATCTTTGTGGAATATTTGGCTTAGACTTGTGATGCATTTGAGCAAATCAAGTCACTCCACTAAAGTTTGGCTGAAACTTGTGCTATCTTTGTGGAAGGTTTGGCCTAATATTGTGATGCATTTGAGCAACTCGAGTCATTCCGCCAAAGTTTGGTTTAAACTTGCGCTATCTTTGAATAAGATTTGGCCTAGACTTGTGATGCATTTGAGGAAATCAAGTCACTCCACCAAAGTTTGGTTTAGACTTGTGCTATCTTTGTGGAAGATTTGGCCTAGACTTGTGATGCATTTGACAAACTTAAGTCACTTCACCAAAGTTTGATTTAAACTTGTGCTATCTTTGAGTAAGATTTGGACTGAATCGTGGAGCATTTGACAAATTCAAGTCATTCAGCCAAAATTTGGTTAAAACTTGTGCTATCTTTGTGGAAGGTTTAGCTTAGACTTGTGATGTATTTGACAAGCTTAAGTCACTCCACCAAAGTTTGGTTTAAACTTGCGCTATCTTTGAGTAAGATTTGGCCTAATATTGTGATGCATTTGACAAACTTAAGTCACTCCACGAAAGTTTGGTTTAAACTTGTGCTATCTTTGTGGAAGATTTGGCCTAATATTGTGATGCATTTGAGCAAATCAAGTCACTCCACGAAAGTTTGGTTTAAACTTGTGCTATCTTTGTGGAAGGTTTAGCTTAGACTTGTGATGCATTTGAGCAAATCAAGGTACTCCACCAAAGTTTTGTTTAAACTTGTGCTATCTTTGTGGAAGGTTTGGCTTAGACTTGTGATGCATTTGAGCAAATCAAGTCACTCCACTAAAGTTTGGCTGAAACTTGTGCTATCTTTGTGGAAGATTTGGCCTAATATTGTGATGCATTTGAACAACTCGAGTCATTCCGCCAAAGTTTGGTTTAAACTTGTGCTATCTCTGTGGAAGATTTGGCGTCTTTCAGTGAAAACAAAAAGGAAATACTTACCACATTCCGTAAGTTCAAGATTCATAATAAACGAACACACACATTTGGTATCCACCTGTTCCTCGCCATCGCAAAACGAATGTCTCTTAATCCGGATTTGCGTTCAAAACCGAATAAAATCGTTTATCCAATTACAAAAATGTTAAAGCAACAGTAGAAAAAAGTCGATGAGAGATGGAAAACGGTGAATGCCCAAATAAATAGGAAATGAAGGGGAGAACTGCAATTAGAACGAGTACTTTGATACAGAAACTTCAATGATCGCTTCGTTGAAAGCAAGAATCACCCCAGTCCGGGATTTCGTGTGAATATTCACTTTTATAGTTTCAACTGTTGGCCCAATTATCGGTTTTACCAGTTGAACTATTCCTGTAATTTTTTCAATATTCATTTTCATTGATTCGCTCTACTAGAAGCTCACCAACATTCCTCTCTTGAACAATGCGGAAGTGCCTCAATCCCTTGTAATCCAAATTGTAATCAACTGAAAATGGAACTCCCATATGAGTGACGATTCGTGAAACTTCAATCGGTGTTGTGATAGAATTCAGAGAGGGAACTGCGCGGAATTGGTAAAGCACTTCACGCGTGTGATTCCCGAGGCATTCGGTATTTTCTGCCGAGCACACTTTGATGCAGGAGTAGCCATCGGCGATTTGACTGAAAATCGAGGAATTTTGAAGGAGCCATAACTCAAAGAGACGCAAGGGAAATCGCATTTATTAAAAATCCATGAAAGGGTTGAGATCATGACAGCAAATCGAAGTGAAAACAGAAAACAAGCACATAAAACATAAAATAAATGTCCCTATCGAATTTTCATCAGAGGCGGATGTATGGCATTATGCCTCTTGTGAGCAGAAACATCCACAATCAAGTTGGCGGCGTACGTGTTGAAATTCCTCCCTTTCTTGCTCATTCGGAGCAACAGCTGAAGTTTCACCGTCTGTGGTCCGTCGAGACTATCACGAAGAGTTACTACGGCGCTGTTGCGTTTTTCTCCTTTTTGCAGTAAGAAATTGGCTCGAATGGCTGGAAGCACATTTGGAGCATCTGAAACGGACAGTGTTAGTTGAAGATTAGTTGTCAAACTCTCGATGCACATTTTTAGTACAACTTTTGCAAAACGTTTGCAGGATTTCAAATTTTGAAGAATTGATTATTTGAAGTGAAAATTACAGCCATACTCACTAATTAAAGAATAACTGATGTAATTGAAAATAGCTTGACCACCACTCAATTGACCACTACAGTCCTCCAAATAAACATAGGTTCACCAACATTTTTTGAATTATCTCGTTTTATAGCGCTTTTTCTGCTCTACAAAACAGTGTTTGTTCAGAAATTTTAATTTTTAATCATTTCTCAGGTTAAGAAATGAGCATTTTCGACATCTGCTCTTCTTCGCTTTTCACTAAAAGCAAAAGCAGCCGAAGCCGCTCGGGAAATATGCAATGTGTATGGAGAAAGTGTCTTAGGCGTGTCTACTGCACAAAAAAGGTTCGCAATGTTCAAAAATTATTTGAAGTAAAAATTACAGCCACCCTCACTAATTAAAAATTAACTGCTGTAATTGAAAATAGCTTGACCACCACTCAATTGACCACTACAGTCCTCCAAACAAACATAGGTTCACCAACATTTTTTGAATTATATCGTTTTATTTTAAGTTTCAAAAAGGTTTTGTCATTGAAAAAAAGTCGCACTTTAAATACATTTTGATACACATAAGTGAATTTCAGAAAAATAAAGAAGGTTTCGAAGAATACCTGTATTTATTTGAAAAAAAAACGTTTAAAAAATTCCAAAAAAAGATAGGTTCACTCAAAAAAAGAACAAAAATTGGCGTTAACAAGAAGAAACATGGAGTAAAATATTAGTTAATAGCGTGTAAGAATTTTCTGATTAATAACCAGCTCAAAAATACAAAAGTCGAAGGAACTCTCCATTTTATTCCATGTTTCTTTCTGTTAATTTTTGTTTTTTGCTCGATTTTTTTGGGTGAACCTATCTTTTTTTGGAATTTTTTTTCAGCTTGTTTTTCAAATTTAATAAATACCCATATTTCTCTTTAAACTTTTGTTTTTTTTTTGAAGTTTACTTATGTGAATCAAAATGTATTTAAAATGCATTTTTTTTCAATGGCAAAACCATTTTTTAAACAAAACATAAACCGAGATAATTCAAAAAATGTAAGTGAACCTATGTTTATTTGGAGGACTGTAGTTTTCAAGTTCAAATTCAAGTTTTTCTGGGAATTTCAAGCACGTTGAGTTGTTTTCCAAGATCACAAATGAAATGCTCATGATGAGTCATACGATTACAGAATGTATGAAAAGTGAAATTTCTTAGAATCTTCTTATCCTAATCGGATCGTCTAGTTATCTTGTTGACGCGTATTCGAAACTGCGTCGCCAGGAGCCCTTGCAGGAACTGCACGTCAGGAGGAGCCGGTTTCATTGTGAATCCGCTCCTCCTCGTCAGAAACCCAGCGGAAAGACTGGCGTGCACTGATCTTGGCTCAAAAGATGTGAGCGAAGAACGAAGCGACTAAGTAAGAAAGTAAGGTATCCGAAGAGAAATTTAAAAGTTTAGAGCGTGCTTTTCTTCTTTTTGAAATTCGCAAAGGAGAATTAGTGGAAGAATGAGCAAAAAATGGAGCAGAAAAATGAATTTTGGGCTGTTCATTATCCCCTCCGAGCTCATGGAGAGCTTTGGGGAACTAGCCGAAACTCTGTAATTTTTATTTTATTTTCCTTTTAGTCCCTACCAACAATAGTTGTCTTCAGCTGCAACTCAAAGTTCACTTCAGTATCCGGATGGTTTGGAGCTGATACTTTGAACAAAGTGATTGCCGGACGGTGAGAGGAGATAGGCACAGCTCGTGCCAAAGAAATAAACTGATATGTTAAAAACAAAGGGACTTTTGAGCACTCTTCAGGCAAACCGCATGCCGATGGAAGACGGTTACAACGACTGCAATCATTTGGTTAGTGAAAACGTGGATTAGATGTGCAGGTAGGCGGCGTCTAGAAGAAATGATTGAAACTAACTTCTTATTAAGTGAGTCGTGGATATAATTGGAAGGACAGTCAATCGAATGGCATTTGAATGATCCCAGAGTGTTGACACAAACTTTATCAGATGATGCACATTCTCCCATGGAGCATTCATCGACGTCTATAATAAGAAGCTTTAAATATTTTTGAAATTTTTAGGATTCTGGAGCCCGGCCGGACCATGCTCAACCTGATTGGAGCATTTCTTTTCTGTACGAGACAACTATACAGTACGGGCCAAAATGGATTTTTTTTTTCAAATTTTCGAAAACTTTACTTTACTATTCTTGTTGCTGAATCAATTTCTTTTACCGTTTTTAACTTTGTCTTAAAATATCAGATCGATCCGGGAAGTTTCAGAAAAGTTATGCTCGAAAAACTGTTTGTGAATACCTTTTTGGCCAGTACTTTAGCATATTAGCCTAGCCTTGTCAACATATATTCACTTTTGTAATAACAGTGATTTTCAGAGAATGCTCCTTTAAATCTTCTTGTTTTCTCACAATCAGTGAAGAGTAAGAGTACCGTAATCCAAAAAATATCAGATTGAGCACGATCCCGCCCTGATCGGCTTTAAAAAATAGAGTCGCCCGCCTTAGGGCGCATTCGGTCCCTGCCGGGTGCTCAGATTGGCGACCATTATAACGAAAACGAAATCGATTGATTTACAGTATTCGCGATGGACATGAAATGAGATAAAAACAAGAATTCGATGACGTCTTTTCAATTTTTTGCAGATTAAGGCTTCCACGAAAGACGAAAACCAAAAGTTGTCTTTCGTCTCGTCTTGCATTCGTCTTGCAGTTCGTCTTGCATTCGTCTTGCAGTTTGTCTTGCAGTTGGTCTTGCAGTTGGTCTTGCAGTTCGTCTTGCATTCGTCTTGCATCCGTCTTTCTGTTCGTCTTGCATTCGTCTTGCAGTTCGTCTTGCATTCGTCTTGCAGTTCGTCTTGCATTCGTCTTGCATTCGTCTTGCAGTTCGTCTTGCATTCGTCTTGCAGTTCGTCTTGCATTCGTCTTGCAGTTCGTCTTGCATTCGTCTTTCTGTTCGTCTTGCATTCGTCTTTCAGTTCGTCTTGCATTCGTCTTTCAGTTCGTCTTGCATTCGTCTTTCAGTTCGTCTTGCATTCGTCTTACGCAATAAAAAAAGTTGTGTACAGTGTACACAATGTATTTTACTTGAAAAACACAACGTCTACCTCTGTGTAAGACAAGTTCAAGACGAAGACGAAGACAAGACGAGATAGCCTTATTTCGTTTTTCGTGGAAGCCTTATTGCAGATAACATAACACCGCACTCACCAACACACGTTCTTCCATCTGGCTGAATCTTATAGCCCGGTGGGCACTGGCACAGGTAGGATCCCTTCGTGTTGATGCATCCCCCCATACACAAATCATTTCCAGATCCTGCCCAAATAGAGCACTCATCAATATCCTCGCATTTTGTCCCATCCGGCCCGAGAGCAAATCCGCGATCACAAATGCATTGGTAGCTTCCCGGAATATTGACGCACTTCTGCTCGCAGGTGGCGATTCCTGTGATGCACTCATTGACGTCTTCACAACGACGTCCATCAGATGCCAATTGGAATCCGGGTTTGCACTTGCATTCGAAAGAGCCAACCTGATATTAAAGAAAAATCGATTTCAGCTCAACCAAATTACTTACAGTGTTGATGCATTCTGCGGATAAATCGCACACATGTCCGGCAAATTTGCTGCATTCATCGATATCTTCACATCGTTTTTTCTAAAAAAAAATTGGAGTTTCAGCTAATTTAAACGCTAAACTATTCCTACAGCATCATTGAACTCATATCCCGCTCCGCATTTGCATTTGTAGGTACCTGGCAGGTTGATGCACTCCATGGATCCGCACACTCCTTGCTGGCATTCATTGACATCTGAAATGATACTGAATATTCATTGAATCTTAGAATTCAGAAACTCTCACCTTCACAGAATCCAGTGGCTCCGTTGACCTCGTATCCATGAGCACAAAGATTCCCTTTCTGCTGGCATCTGAATGATCCTGGCGTGTTCACACATTCTTCTCCTGCCCCGCAATTGTGGCCAGTCACGCATTCATCAATATCTGGAAATTTTAGTGATATTTGGAGCACACAAAATGCGCAAACCATTGCACATCCCGCTTTTGGGATAGTATCCAGCAGGGCACTTAATTGAAGTGCACTCTCCAGTCATCGGATTCTGAAGCTCGCCATCTCCGCATTTCTTAGGATCGCATCTACATGAAAACTTTGTAAAGGGCTCGGCGAAACTTCTCACGCAAACCTGTAACTTCCTTGAGTGTTTCGGCATTGGTAGAGCGGTCCACAGTCATGCGACCCCAAATTGCATTCGTCGACGTCTAAAGGAATTCAGGCATCATTTTTAGCTTTTCCTATTATAGAGATATTAGAAAAAAGGGAACAGGGTTCAAACAAAATTCAAACCACGGCACTGCTCGGTTTCAGAATCCATTGCATATCCAGTTCCACAGGAAAGCGTCCGAATGCATTTGAAACTTCCGGGAGTGTTCAGACATCTTTGGGATTCCAAGCAATCATCCATCAGTGTGGCACACTCGTCAATATCTGAATAAGGTTAGTGCTATATGGGGCCGATGAATTCTATGGAAAATAGTGCAATATGAATGAAAATGAAAACCTTCACACTGAGAGTTAATATCACTCCAATAGTATCCCCGATTGCAAACGCACGTTCCGTCGCCACGGTTATTGTCAGGAGCGGGAAGGCAATGCTGGTTGAGGTGAAAACATGGGTGATGGAGAGAACATTCTGGAGGGAGAGAAGAAGGGGGGTTAAACACGGTGTAAAGCTGACACAAAAGAATACAACCATTCGTTTAGTTCTCTGCAATTTATTGGGGTGAGCAATAAGTTCATAGAGTTTTTATATTATCTTTTGTTTCACAAAAAAAAAAGTTTTTTTTTCTTGTTGTTTGGCAAAGTGTATATATTTATCTGATAGCGCTTTTTCTGCTCTACAAAACAGTGTTTTTAGTTTGTTTTGAAATTTTGATTTTTCATCATTTTTCAGGCTTAGAAATGAGCATTTTCGACATCTGCTCTTCTTCGCTTTAGGCGTGTCTACTGCACAAAAATGGTTTGCAAAGTTCAAAAATTATTTGAAATGAAAATTACAGCCACTCTCATTAATTAAAAAATGTAATAGAAAATAACTTGAAGTTCAATTGACAACTATGTATAATAAAGTCTTCCAAATAAACATAGGTTCACCCACATTTTTTGAATTATATCGTTCTAGGTAAAGTTTTAAAAAAGTTTTGCAATTGAAAAAAAGTCGCACTTTGAATACATTTTGATACACATAAAAGAACTTTAGAAAAATAAAAAAAAGTTTCGAAAAATACCTGTATTTATTTGAAAAAAAGCGTTGAAAAAATTCCAAAAAACGATAGGTTCACCCAAGAAAAGAACAAAAAAAGAGCAAAAGCGCTTTTTCTGCTCTACAAAACAGTGTTTCTTCCGAAACTTTAGTTTTTCATCATTTTTCAGGCTTAGAAATGAGCATTTTCGACATCTGCTCTTCTTCGCTTTTCACTAAAAGCAAAAGCAGCCGAAGCCGCTTGGGAAAGATGCAGTGTCTATGAGGAAGGTGTCTTAGGCGTGTCTACTGCACAAAAATGGTCGCAAAGTTCAAAAATTATTTGAAATGAAAATTACAGCCATCCTCACTTAAAAAATTAAAAAATAGCTGCTGTAATAGAAAATAGCTTGAAGTTCAATTGACAACTATGTATAATAAAGTCTTCCAAATAAACATAGGTTCACCAACATTTTTTGAATTATCTCGTTTTATAGCGCTTTTTCTGCTCTACAAAACAGTGTTTTAAGTTTGTTCTGAAATTTTGATTTTTTAAAATCATTTTTAGGCTTAAAAATGAACCATCCAGGGAGCAAAAATCAGAATTTTCGACATCTGCTCTTCTCCGCTTTTCATCGAATGGGGAAGATGTCCTAGGCTTGTCTATTGCACAAAAATGGTCGCAAAGTTCAAAAATTATTTAAAATGAAAATTACAGCCATCTTCACTTATTAGTAATAGAAAATAGCTTGAAGTTCAATTGACAATAATAAAGTCTTCCAAATAAACATAGGTTCACCGACATTTTTTGAATTATCTTGTTTCAAAGCGCTTTTTCTGCTCTACAAAACAGTGTTTGTTCTAAAATTTTCGTTTTTCATCATTTTTCAGGCTTAGAAATGAGCATTTTCGACATCTGCTCTTCTTCGCTTTTCACTAAAAGCAAAAGCAGCCGAAGCCGCTCGGGAAATGTGCAGTGTCTATAAGGAAGGTGTCTTAGGCGTGTCTACTGCACAAAAATGGTTTGCAAAGTTCAAAAATTATTTGAAATGAAAATTACAGCCACCCTCACTGATTAAAAAACATCTGCTGTAATAGAAAATAGCTAGAAGCTCAATTGACAACTATGTATAAAAAAGTCTTCCAAATAAACATAGGTTCACCAACATTTCTCGAATTATCTCGTTTTCCAGCGCTTTTTCTGCTCTACAAAACAGTGTTTTTAGTTTGTTCTGGAATTTTGATTTTTTATAATTTTTCAGGCTTAGAAATGAGCATTTTCGACATCTGCTCTTCTTCGCTTTTCACTAAAAGCAAAAGCAGCCGAAGCCGCTCGGGAAATATGCAGTGTGTATGGAGAAGGTGTCTTAGGCGTGTCTACTGCACAAAAATGGTTCGCAAAGTTCAAAAATGGCGACTTTAATCTTGAAGACAGCGGACGACCTGCAGAATTAGACGAAGAGCATCTGAAGGCACTATTGAAGGAAGATGGTCGCCAAACAAATCGTGAATTGGCCGAAAAAGTGAACTGTGAAAAACTCTTCGAACTTATTCCTCAAAACCCAATACAAGCAACAAGCACCACCACGACCTTACCAATGCACTGTCCGTGCTGATAAAGCCAACCCATAGGGCACCCGTACTCGGTGTGGGGCTGCGACGCTTCCCTATATCCTCCAGCACGAGAGTATGGGTCATCTCGCATTCTCCTTGGCGCATTTCCGACTCGATTGGTGCGCTGACGATGTGAAACGAGACGGGATATTCTGCGCTGACAAATGTATCCGCCGATGGTGTTCACACAATCTTCAGAGGAAGAACACGGGGATTTTCGAGTCAAACATTCATTGCGGTCTGCAGGAAAACACAAAAGGAAAATTTGTAGCTGAAAATGGTTTCCCGAAGCAAATAAAGGGACACGGCGAGATTCTCAAAGCGTTTCGCTTACCAATACATGCCAAGCCATCTGATGCAAGATCAAACCCTGATCTACAGCTGCACTCCACTTTTTCACCGCCACGATCATGGCAGAGGTGGTCACAAAGAGAAGATGCGCAACGATCACCATGGAGAACATGAGGATCGTTGAGTGGACGTCCTGAAAATTGAATTCTCAATCTTCTGACTATCAAAATTCCATTCCATTGAGAATCTGGAGAATCTGTGAATAGGCTTTATCTAGAAGCCTTCGTAAAACTTCTGATTCCTGTGATGCTTACAAGAGTGCTTCAAGTGCCTTCGGAAGCTGAGAGTAATCAAGCTCACCTGTGATAATCTCTGTCGCATGCGTAATTTCGATATCCCCATTGCAGCACTTGTTGAAGCTTCGCAAGCACCCAGCAGAAAATCCAACGGGAGCCACACACTGCTCGTTTCTGCTCAGCAGATCTTTGGCAAGAAGGCAACAGTCGCAGCATTCCTGTAATTCCGAGCACTCGTCGTGAAAGCAAACGACGACTCACTTTCTTCAGTCCACCCCCCAAAACATTGATATTGCTCGGGCAGCTCTCCTCTTCTTTCGCAATTTCCGTTCCCGAATCACATGCATTATCCAACAGGCTTCGGAGACAACAGATGGAAGCAGCTCGTTGGCATGTCATACTGGTTCCCTCGCTTTTTATGCTTGAGCACGTGTTCGAGTTTTTGAAGTGACGAGTTCCTCCAGCACAGCATCTTGTCAACTCGTTGGCAAATGTTTCTATAACAATATGTACCGTATGACTTCCCGTTATTATTGGCGCTGTATGATTAGAAGCTAAGAATCTTCTATGTATCTACAGGGTGCGGCATAAATAATAGGATGGGTTTCAAACGCGCTATCTTTTGCACCTTACCCTTAAGGATGCCTCCGGTTTCCATTTTAACCTTATAAAGCACACCGAAACCTACAATTTCCGATATTTTTCTACACAGTTAGGCGCCCAGGATCACTGGTAGAGGGTGCGGCATAAATAATAGAATGGGTTTCAAACGCCATAGCTTTTATTATAAAAACATTATAAAAACAAATTCGTAACAATAAATCTCATTCATTTTGTCTCGTGGATCCACAAAAATCAGCGGAGTTTTGCCGTTTCCACAGAATTCGCCAGCAACTATAACGGGGACCATATGAGAATGGATATTAAGGAATTTCCCAATCCTGACAGGCCGACTGAAAGTCTGTGACGATGATCCGATGGTATTCGGTCATTATTTTTAACTTCTACCGTAAACGAATTCTCATCTGTAAAGACAGTGCGGAGCTGCGTGCTGGTGCGAGTGCCAGTCAGAAGGTGGCGAGGTGACGTGCTTTTGGCATGCGGAGAGCCTTGTTCTTCTCAGTCAAAAAAGCAGCCTTTTGCATACAATAAGGGGTCATCTTCAGCTTGTTTTTGAGGATTCTTCTCGTAGAATTTTCACTTATATCCATCCCATTAGCCATGGTTCACATGCTCCTTGCTGCATTTCTGCGAATCCTCGAGCTTCAGGAGTCGTGACGAGGGCCACATCTAGGCATGTCTTCCAGTGTCTACTCACTGTCTGATAGACCAGAGAATGATGCACTTTCAGCTTTTTTGCAATTTCAGAATTAGACAATCCCATTCTCTTGCAATCCAGGATCGGGGGACTATACAGAGATGCAGTTATAATTGACTGAAATTCGGAAAAAATTAAGGGAAAACTTGAAAAACCTAAACAAAAAGATGTAATAAAAACAAATAAAAATTATTGTGTGCGCGGGGCGCGGTGTACCGGCGCCAGACCTGCCGCAAAATATCATCCTATTATTTATGCCGCACCCTGTAAAAACTGTGATTTTAAGGAATTTTTATGAAAAAAAAAGCTAGAAATATAACTTTAAGTAGCTTTTAAACTGAATTCAAAATCAGTTTGAAACGAATATCCTCTGAAATTTTTCGAAAAAACTCAACAAACCTGAAACCAGAACTGCCAGAAACAAGACGTATAGTCGCATCGTGTTGTACCAGTTGTCAGCCAGTATTCGGACTCTTCAATGTATTCTGAAAAAAAGCGTGAAGTTTAATGAAACGGGAGCAAAAAGTTCGAACGGAGGAGGCAAGAAGCTGAGGTGTAGGGTAGGCTCTCGAGGGAAGATCGCATGTGCACTCGTTTTGGCTCATGTTTCCTACACACTTGAAAAGAATGCGCCAACACTGAAAACGATCAGAAAGGCGAAGGCACGAAAAGAATAGGGCGAAAAAATAGTTCTCGTAAAAACAATCGAATTGATAAGAACACTTCAATGAATGCTTCGATGCGGCGAGTGGAAAACTCACACGGATTTTAATGATAAGGCGCATTGTTTGACGCTTTCAAAAATAGCCGTGATAAAAATAATAATAATAGCACATATACAATACAATTTTTATCACTTTTTTTTTCTCAAAAACTCCTCTCGCCTCTTGTTGTTTCTTATTGTCTTCATCGTTTATTTTTGTTCATTCTCCACTCGATTTTAAGATTCGAAAAAATCCGCAAAATTGGAACCGCCCAACTCATTCAATAATTGCAATAGTAATAATAATAATAATTTGTTTCGCTGCCTGCGACTCTCTCTCTCTCTCTCTCTCTCTCTCTCTCTCTCTGAGCCCAACCAAAGCTCACTGCTATTAGAGTCGTTATGATACATTGTGGATGTGCGCACGCAGCTTTTGGATAATAGCCTACCCCCCCCCCCCTGATTAAATGGCACAATGTCACCAGGAAGAGGAAAACGGGAGCGACTTGGAGCAGATGGCGTTCGTGCCAGGTGTACCTTCAGACAAGAAGCGTCACTGAAAGTGCGCAAAGGTGAAGCAAGGAAGTAGAGGAATAAGCGAGTGCTCAATGCTCCAAGAGCACATTTTAGGTTTTAGGGTTTCGAATCGTCTAATAACAATCTACAAATTACAGATTGCAAGCTTAACTCGAGCGTAATGCTTCAGATGGCATATGACTTGCTCTCAAGAGTTTCAGGTTCTACAGTATCCTAGAAAAGCTTAAAAAATGAATTGTGGAACCTGAAAATTGAAGACATTGATAACAGCTTATCGCTAATTCTCTAAGACTTGATTCTAGGGACAAAAACGAGTTCCGCTTTAGTGCGACGCAGAAGAATTTCAAGGGAGTCTCATTTAGAAAAAGGCGCGGAAAAGAGTTGGTCCTCCACATTGCTGATGGCTCCCAAAGACTTTATGTACGTTCAGAACAGCCTTTGGTCGGACCGCCTTTAAGCATGTATACTAAAATCCAAGATCTCAAACTCGAAGCATAACACGCAACGTGCGAAAATGATACAACCGTCAGGCAGCGATGAGTAGTCTTATTCTTCTTCATCGCTTTCTTTCTTTCTTTCATGATCAGAAGGAGCATTGTGAAGGGCGGAGCTCGTAAAAAGAGATCGTAAACGAAACAGGGAATGGAATGGGTTCACATGTGATCATGATGGTACACATTCAGCAAATAAAATCAACTATTTCCTCAAAATCCTTGGGAAAACAAGTTAAGAAAACAAGAAGAGAAGTCCAGGAGGGGGGGGGGGGGCGGGCGGGGACGCCTGAAATCTTATTTTCAGATATATTGCACTTTTATTGATTTCACTAATAGTAAGGCTTCCACGAAAGACGAAGACAAAAAGTCGTCTTTCATTTCGTTTTTCGTCTCCTTGAGTTTCGACTCGTCTTTGTTCGTCTTGCGCAAAGACGAAGACGAGACGACGCCCTTTGAATCCGCCACGATGAAAAGCAATATCTCTTTAATTCACCGGAATAGGAAGAGTATATCTGAAAATTCCGTTCTGCCGTACCTCCACTGGACACCTCAATCCAATAAAGACAAAAAACCAAAAGCGACGGTGCGGCTAATTGTTGATAACGGATCTCAATAAATCAGTGAGCTCCTCCTTGATCACCTAGCCGCATGCTTTTGTGTTATTCGATTCCTCACCGCTCATTCGTTTTTCATCGCTTTTTTCCACTCATTTGTCAGTTAGCAGTTGCTCGCAATGTTGTGACAAGAGCTGATGAAGACAGCACACACACACACACACACACACATAACATTTCATCGCCCGCCGTTTAGCGGAAATTCATTTCACTCACTGACGAGGAAATGTGCATTTGATGGAAACATGGCAGCTGGGTGGGGCAGGTTGCACTGTTTCAGATATCTGGTGGCTAGATGAGGAAAGCTCTTAATTTTCGTCTTAAAATTGTCTTTAAAGTCACAATTATTAATAGAAAATATATACATAAAAATAGCGGAATTTTCAGATAATTCTGAAGAAGAAGCAATAAAGGCAAAGAAAAGGCAACAGCAATGCCGTAGGGCAGAAAGCGTCATCCCGGGATCCCTCCATGACAAGTGCCTATTTGCTCAACGTTATAATTCAAAATGCTCTTTACAAATAAAGCAAAATTTTGATGGTTTTCGAGCAATCATTTTGCCATTGAAGAATAGTGTGTCGTGTCGATTCAAAAATCGATCAACTTTGATTCGATTTTGTTGTGGATTATGCCTCCGCAAAACCCACAACCTTACAGTTTTATAATCTGTAATTTATCTAAATTACTTCACCACAAAAAACTGTAGGTTTTCCCCTTTTATTACCGTTTATTCCGTTCCTCTAACTCATTTCATTCAAAACCTAAAATTCAAACGTCGCGCCCTTTCCGCCGCTATCGTAGTCCGCCGCGCGCGGCGAAACCCGGTGCGGCATGCGCCCGTTGCTCACCTAAAATTAGGCCAATAAATCGATTACTTCTGCAGATTGTTTTTTGGCGTTTTTTACGTAACGTTTCGTCGTTTTTCTTCACGTTACGTCGTCAGAATCAATTTTATATATTTTTTAATATTTATTACGTCGTCTTTTTTACCGCGGCACGTCTTTTTTTGGCGTAAGTTTTCCAGAATCTCCAGATTCTGGACTTACGCCCTTTGTCCTCCCATTTTCCCCCAAAGATCCTGGCTTTCCGTACAAAAAGGAGTAGCCACGTGATCAAAGAGACCTAATCTGTATAAAAAAGATTAAATATGTCTCTTTTCCAGACGTGACCTAATCACCACGTCTCCGAAGTCGTCCAGACCTCGTCCACGACTCCCTACACCTCGTCATCGACTCCTTCCCCGATTCCGTCTCCAACCACGGATAAATCCTTGTTTATTTTTGAATAAACTGGTTTGTAAGTGTAAATCCCCCTGTTTTATCGTTTATCCACATTGCTTATCCCTCTATTGCGCGCGCTACAGACATCCCTTCGACTCTTTTTCTCTCCGTTACTCGCTGAGGCCGGCTACCCCGTCACTAGCTTCACACGGCCCACGACAGATTTGTTGAACGGGCAAATCGAATTGAATCGAATCAACAAAAATATTTTTTCCGTTTTCCGGATTCCGGATTCCGTGAAAAAAAATGTTTTTCTTTATTTTTGTATTATTAGGTTGATGCAAAAGTTATGTCGTTTTTATGTTGTTTACTTTTGTGAAAGATTTTTGAATAAAATGTTTGGTTATCTGTGGTCGTGTTATATATCATTTTGAAGAGCGTAATTCGCTCTATCTACTCGTTTTATTTATTTTTCCTTGAAATAATTATGTCACTTTTTATAGCATTTCAAAAAAGCATGGATAAAAGGCAAATTCGAACGATTTTCTTGTTCCAGTTCAAACTAGGCCGAAACTCTGTCGAGACAACTCGCGATATCAACGATGCATTTGGCCAAGAAACCACTAATAAACGTACGGCACAACGGTGGTTCAAAAAATTCCGTAGCGGTGACGAGAGCCTCGAAGATGAAGATCGTGACGGCCGCCAGTCTGTGATTGACAACGATCAATTGAGAGCCTTAATCGAAGCCGATCCTCTCAAATCAACACGAGAAGTTGCCGAAGAACTCAACGTTGACCAATCAACAGTCGTTCGTCATCTGAAGCAAATAGGCAAATCAAAAAAGCTCGACAAATGGGTGCCACACGAATTAAACGAAAATCAAAAAAATCGTCGTTTTGAGGTGTCGTCCGCTCTTCTTTTACGCAACAAAAATGAGCCGTTTCTTGATCGGATCGTAACTTGTGATGAAAAGTGGATCCTCTACGACAACCGACGACGTTCCGCGCAGTGGTTGGATCGTGATGAGGCTCCTAAACACTTTCCGAAGCCGAAACTCCACCAAAAAAAGGTTATGGTGACTGTTTGGTGGTCTGCAGCCGGTCTCATTCACTACAGCTTCCTAAATCCGGGCGAAACAATTACAGCAGAGAAGTACTGCCAGCAAATTGACGAAATGCATCAGAAGTTACGACGTATGTGCCCGGCATTGATCAACAGAAAGGGACCAATTCTTCTCCACGATAATGCTCGGCCACATGTCGCACAACCGACCCTGCAAAAGCTGAACGAATTAGGCTATGAGACTCTGCCTCATCCACCATACTCACCAGACCTCTCGCCCACCGATTACCACTTTTTCAAGCACCTCGACAACTTCCTTCGCGAGAAATGCTTCAAAAGCCAAGACGATGCCGAAAATGCCTTCAAGGAGTTCGTCGCTTCCAGAAACCCGAACTTTTACGGTACCGGCATAAGGAAACTTGTTTCTCGTTGGCAAAAATGTATTGATTCTAATGGTTTTTATTTCGATTAATAAATTTGATTTTAAACAAAGTTATGGTCATTTAAAGTTGAAGGTTCAAAAACGACATAACTTTTGCATCAACCTAATATTTTTGTTGATTCGATTTTATCGAATCGAATTGAATCGAATCGAATCGATTTCAATTTTTTTCAATCGCGATTCGAATCGAGTTGAATCGATTCGAATCGATTCAAAAATTGTCGATCCAATTCGATTCGATCGATCAATTCTAAAATCAACACGACGCACTATTGAAAAATGCCAGGAGCTATCTGTGATTTTGATCTTATGATCTTCCTCAACGACTGAGATTCCTAATGCTCGCAATGTACGAGCCAAATAGATGTCGAATTTACGCCGATCAGGTGCTAAATCCGGTTTACCCTTAAGGATGAGTCCGGTTTCCATTCTAACCTTATAAAGCACACCGAAACCTACAACTTCCAATAGTTTTCTACACAGTTAGGCGCCCAGGATCACTAATAGAGGATGCGGCATAAATAATAGGATGGGTTTCAGAAGCCATAACTTTTGCAAAAAAAGTGGAATCCATATGAAATTTGGACAAAAGTTTACTCAAACAATATAAAAACAAACGAAATGTACACTTTTGGAATCTTACTCCTTTCGCCTTCACCACAGCTCTCAATCTCTTTGGGTAGGAGTCGAGATCACGGCACCCCGGTAGTCAGAAGCGCAATTTTCAGGGCATCTAAACTGCAGGAAGCACGTCATTCTGCAGAAGTGATGAACTCGGCGAACTCATATCTATCTCATTAGCCATCTTTCTCATGTTCTTTGCTGCATTTCTGCGAATCATCAAACGTACCTTTTTGACAGCTTCAGGAGTCGTGACAGTGTTGGGACGACCACATCTAGGCATGTCTTCCAGAGAATGATGAACTTGCAGCTTTTTTGGAATCTCAGAATCGGGCAACCCCATTCTCTTGCAACCCAGGATTGGGAGTCCACACGGAGATGCAGCAGCCATTGACTGCAATTCTGAAAAAATTGTCTTATTCTCTTAAACTCTCTTAAAAATTCTCTTCTGAAAAACTTGCAAAAACCTAAACAAAAACATGTAGTAAAAACAAATAAAAATTATTGTGTGCGCGGGCGCGGTGTACCGGCGTCAGACCTGCCGCAAAATCTCATCCTATTATTTATTCCGCACCCCACGGTGAAATATTTTGTTACTTTTTCAATCGCGCTCCATTGACACGAAAACTCTGCGTCTCTCAGCGAGAGAGTATTGGTCCTCTCGGACAAGAGGGAAGCATTCAAATTTTGAAATGAATTTCGTTTCTTTTGTGATTTGAAAAGCGATTTTCACCGATTTTCTTCGTTCTTTTTCTCAAATATAAATAAATAATACATTTTTTCATGATTTCCTTTGATTTCAGATTTTGATCTCTTGTCCGAGAGGACCAATACTCTCTCGCTGAGAGACGCAGAGTTTTCGTGTCAATGGAGCGCGATTGAAAAAGTAACAAAATATTTCACCGTGGCACCCTGTAAAAATAGTGATTTTGAGGGATTTTTATGAAAAAAACAAAAAATTTAACTTCAAGTGGCCTTTTAACAGAATGTCCTAGATCTCAAAAGTCAAAGTTCCATTTTTCGGTTTATTGCCATTTTTATAAATGTTTCGATTTTTTGTCAAATTTTTGAAACTTTCACTATTCTTGTTGTTGAATCAATTTCTTTTACCGTTTTAAACTTTGTCTTAAAATATCAGATAGATCCGGGAAGTTTCAGAAAAGTTATGTTCGAAAAACTGTTTGTGAATACCTTTTTGGCCAGTGCTGTATCTTACAAGGGAAGGGATTCCTTCCAACATCAAAGAAAAAAGACAATGACGGAATCGAACCGCAAACTTGTGATTCCTATGCATCACCACTATCCACTCGGCCACTTTTACTCGGTTTTTCCACAATGGAGAATGTATAGAAGAAAGGTGGGAAAGTGGAAATGAAGGAGGAGAGCAAAAAACAGCATATTTTCAGATGGAATTTTCACGGCTTCTAGAAATTTGTGCAGCAAACCAAATACACCACGAGAAAGCCCGTATTCGAAACTATAAATGAGCAAATTTAGAAAAAATTCTGAGATGAAGGCTTAAAATGGTTCCCTTGTTAGACAGAATTCGCTAAAAGAATTATTTTGATAGCAACTATTTAAAAAACGTTTAATTATTTTATTTAAACTATTAGAGCTTTCGCAAATGCTTATTTTTGAAGCAATCGGCCCGCGAGCAAGGGGAAAAGCCTTCTGGGCCTTCGATAAGTATCGTACTTTGAATTGCTAGCATTTTTTCGCGTATCACCTGTGTTATTGTCTGCTTCTATTCATCATTATCGGTCAATTGTTGCTTCGAATTTGCACTACTATCAAAAAGAAGAGAATCAAATAAAAAGAAAAAGCACAGCTGCCAGCTAATAAGTCTTAAAATAGTGGAAATGGAAAGTGGTAAAAAAAAAAGATAATAAAACTGCAGCTCCAACAGTTGCACACATTGACAGATGCGGGACTTTGAGCAGAGGGAAGAACAAAAAGAACGTAAATGACATAAAACTGAAATTTCAGTTTTCTGCTATAAGTTCGTTATCATGCATGTCAATGATAAGAGGAACAATATTTCTTTTAGACAAATTAAAACCAATTTCTCTTGAATTCAACAAAAAAGGAGCAGACAGCAGAGCAGATAAAAAGTGGAAAAAAAATGAATTTTAAGAGATATTTTGGATTTTTCACAGTTGCTCTTTAACAATACGACAGTGCAAGACGGTAATAGAGATTTTTTGGAGATCATTTCTTCTGAAACCTCTTGGAATTGCTCGGCGATGCTTGTGAGGATGGCCAGAGTTCATTATGATTTCATATGAATAGAAAATAATTTAAATATTCCAGTTTTCAGAATGAATCATTAAGAAACACACCAATTTCAATAATTTTTTGATTATTTCTGAAAATAAAACAGAAAAAAAGCTGAAAGCTTCATAAAATCGTTGGAATTGTGAGAGATCAGAATTTGCCGATGCTTGTGATCCTTGGTGGATCGCTCCCTTCCTCCAAATGCAAATTACAGATATCAGTGTATTTTTTAAAGATAATGAAAAAGATTATAGCTATGGAGTAAGTGAGCACTTGATTCAGCCGAGCCGACGAATTCTGTCGGCCCCACCAAATTTTCCTCTGTGTGGTATGATATTTTTGGAGCTATTATATAATTTCCATATCTGAAATGTGCTGCAATCACGTGAAATACCTGTTATCAGCTCCCTTTATATAGGAAGACCTCTCTCTCTGCTCTGCAGCTCGAGATCTCCAAATACAATGCTCCGAATCAAGCTTTTTCCATTAGCTGTTTGCTCATTACAACGATAGTTGTAACTTGAAACGTCTTAACCATCATGTTTTTTTGTGTTCGTACTTCCTCCTGAGCTCGTGAGTTTCTCAACGTGGTTAGGAAGATCAGAAAAGTTGACTCCATAATATCCGGATCTTTGTTTCTTTTAATTGATTGAAATATAGGTTATTAGAAGCGGTTTGATAGATATTAATTATAAATTGAGTAAAATTAGCGTTCAATAATTCATTTAAAAAAAATCACAAATAAAAGGAGAGTATTCAACGCACAAAATACGGCTCAAGTCTCAAAAAATGGCAAATATTTAAACGTTTTTTTAAACAAAAATTTCAAGTTTTTGCATCACTATAAGTAGCTGTTCTATAAGTACTATAAGTAGTGACATCCATAACGCAGCTGAATGCATTGAGCATTTCGGCTCTCGGAATAGCTGAAACCGTTATTCTACTGCACCGATGCTGTTACTCTTGTACCAACAACACTTTTAACATCTGCTCTATTATAAGAAAGCACTCGGCACCAGAGTAGGGCGGAATTGGATTTTGTGAACTCGGAATCCGGAATGCGGAACTCGGAATTTTTCACGGAATGAAAAAAACTGCGGAATCCGGAAATCCGCCCTTATCTGATAAAAACGCCTTATTGCGGAATCCGGAATGCGGAAAACGGAAAAATATTTTTTCACGGAATCCGGAATGCGAAAAACGGAAAAATATTCTTTCACGGAATCTGGAATCCGGAAGACGGAATGAAAAAACGGCGAAATCCGGAATTCCGCCCTTCTCTGCTCGGCACTGCACCTCCTGAGACAGTGCATGTGCCGCTGCGAGGATACATACGTGTCCAGCGCACCCATGCCGCGGAATGTTTTGAAGTGTTGAATTCTTATTGCAGCTTAATGTATTTCCCTTCTATGCCGCGGGAAATCATTAAATTTTAATTTTATTAAAATCAAAATGACATTCTACATTTTGAATATGATCAACTTTATTTTAAGCGAATAGTTCTGTCTGTCTGTAACTCTGTCCAAGACGTTTCATTGAATAACTCAAAAGATCGTGGGTCTTTTACTTTGATATTCGGGATGGAGTTATGACAACCCGTGCGCTTCGAAACCATATATTTAGGAGGTCGCAGGGTACTAGGGATACTGTAGAACCGTACACTCTAAATCTACAAAACTGTCTTAAAATCGATAAAAAAAAGCCAAACTTTTGCTGATATATCTATCAATTGACATGTCCGTACATCACATGCAAAAAATCAGCTTGATATCATTAAAACTACAATTTTTAAGGACATTGTTCTCCAACTTTTTTGGAACATCACTATCTACTTATTATTAAGCGAATAGTTCTGTGGCGAGACCCAAGCGGCGTTTACTCGGGCCTACAGTGCCTCGCGGTAACGACAACAAGTCAGTGTAAATTTTTTGCCGTGAAGCAAAAGCCTACGTGCTTCAACCCGTTTCGGCGATTTGCTGAACGATTTTTTCATGTCAACACATGTTTTTTTGTCGGATTTTTATTGATACTTGAGTTGGAGTATAATTTTTCTACTATGCGAGCAACATGCTCCTCGCTTTTTCCAAGCGAACATGTTTTTTTGATGATTCTTCTCGTTGCGGCGTGTCCTTCCTTCGTCCACATCTATACGGCCGACGCCAAACGTTTCCCATCTATATTTTTATGTTCTCGCTTGTATTTCCCGCTTTTCATGTTTTGCTCTTTCATTTTGGCCCTAGACGATCTACGGACGTCAAATTATAATAAATGGGTCTCGAGCTCTATGCGTTAATTTCTCACATTGCTTATCCACAAGTTATGGGTTTTGGGCCGATGCGGACGACCCGGTGACCAGTTTCCACAACTCCGCCACTTTTAAATGTGAAATAAATTTATATCAAAGAAGGTACTTTTATTCTTAACTGTATACAGGGTGGCCGCTAATTACCCGTACACGAGTTCCGCTCCAAGCAGGCGAAAATTGACGCATCAGTTGGGCGGATAAATTCAATTTATTTATTTATTTATTTATTTTTCACTATTTTCCCAAGTTTCAGCTTCATAAGTTTTGTTTTAGCCAAATGGCACGTGCTTCTCCCCACCGTGCTACCATTATCCATGTGTTCAAGTCCGGAATCAGTGGAGCAACGATTGCTAAACAGCTCGGAATCCTCGCCAGACCTGAATTCCTTGGACTACTCCGTGTAGGGGGTCTTGCAGAGCAAGGTGAATGCTCAACCTCATTCAAGTGTGGCTGCTCTGAAGAAGACTTTGCTCAAGGAATGCGACAAATTGTCAGCCGATTACCTGCGTGCCACAGTTGATGCTTACCCGCGACGCCTTCGGGCTGTCATCCGCAAGCGAGGTGACCGCATGGAACAAGATTAATTTATGTTTTTTTGTTTTCATTTCAATAAACTTTTTGTTAATTCCCAAGTCTCTTTGATTTTTGGTTCCAGTTTTATAGCCGTAGCCGTTCTATCGTATGCGGGTAATTAGCGGCCACCCTGTAATTTATTTGGTTTAATCTTGTCCAAGTTTGGTAGAAATAACAAAGCGGGAGGCTCATTGCGAACAATCAATAAATGCAGAATTTTGAATTTGTGGCTGGTCACAGCCTTCGAATCCTCGACCTGGAATAAAAATGTAAAAATTTTTGAAAGTCTTTCATAAATTTTATAAATTCTCCTTTTTTATCTACTAAAGCTTGAAAAAACGGATGGAATTTCCAGATCTGCGCCGCTGTAATCCGCTTATGCTTTTCTTTTTTTTTGCTCAATTGCTCAATTGCGAATTGAAATTGGAGGAGGTACCCAGCAAGAAGATATGACATGGAGCATTGTCTTGTTGGAAGACAACTCCGGAAGAGCGACGACGGTTTATGAATGGTATGCATCAAAGTGGTCTGAAGTCCTTAATTGCTGTTGTGCCATGGCATCCATCCGATTTTCCCCACACAGTTAGCGAGCCTGCCGACTTCATGGCCTCTTGAACCAAGTGTCCGGAAGAGTGGATGGTTCGGATTCCTCGAGACAAGAAACGACTAGCCGCAAAATGCCCCATGAGGGCCGATTCATTGCGAAAGGAAGTCGCAATACCGTGCGCGTCAAAAGTATGGCATTGCGAATGGATGAATGGTAGTACTTGCTGAAGCTTTCTGAAAGCTCTCACACGATGACCGAGCAGCCTCCGTAGTCCCGTTTGGATGAAATTCTTGGCTCTTTTTTCCAGTCTTTCTTGTAGCGATTCCAACCATCAGGGTTATCGAAGTTAAGCTTCTTCTCATCAAAGAAGATGATCTGAAACACATTTTCTTCGTTTTTCATTATTAAATATCCACACAGCTCAATTCGTAGACATGTTGTTGCGTGCGAACTGGAGTCTTTTCGCTTTCTGCTCGGGTTTCAGTGTTAGATCGGACTGAATTTCTTGTTAGACCATGTTTCCAGAAGAGTTAATGGCATTTCGACACCGGAATCTGAAGATCAGTCTTGATGCAGTTGACTGACTTGGTTGAGTTGTTAGTTAAATGATGCGGCGTTTGCGACTGGTGTCGACGAACAACTGTTCGCCAATACAGAACCAAAGAGCAACACAAACATCAACACCAAAACTGCAAAGGTGGTTGCTGACCGGGGGGGGGGAATGGCTTCGGGAATATAAAAAACGGCGATCGGAATGGCTCATAAACTATTATTGTAATGGTATATAGTTTTTGGAGCAGCACCAATGGAAGGGTTTTCAATTCTTTCCTTCATTTTCTCTTAGTTTTGTTTGTCACTGTATTTATCATTTTTACTCAAAAAAGTTTAATTGTCCAAGTTTGAGAGACTAATTTTTACATCATACGGACGTCAAGACAGTTTCTTTGGTTTTCCGGAACATGGAGCAGGACCAAAAGTTGGATTTCGAACATAGGTGGAGACAGTTTTGAGATTCCATTCTAGCTGGCGGGCGATCGAAGATCTTGAGATTCTTCTAGCGATCAGAACATCAATTTGAGCATGGTCGGCGGCGGATGAGTGAGAGCCACGTGGCATATTGGAAAACTTGAAAAAAAAATTAAAAATGCAGCAAAAATAAAGAAAAACGCTGGCTTTTATACCCATTTCCGGCTCTCAGATTAGCCATACCAAAACACGCGCTATACTTTTGACGCGATTGATTTCTGAAACACCTGCTCTAATTATCGTGCCGAACATCTGATGCGATTGAAATCTTTCATCCGTAGGCTTTTTTTACATGCCTCATCGAACTGTGTCAGCCAATTTTTCTAATTTCGCCTGGAAAATCCAGAATCACTGAAATCGAAGGGGTAACGCTATACTTTTGACGCGGTCGATTTCAGAAACACCTGCTCTAATTATCGTGCCGAACATCTGATGCGATTGAAATTTTTCACCCGTAGGTTTTCTTACATGTTTCATTAAATTGTGTTAGCCAATTTTTTTCATTTTGCCTAGAAAATCCAGAATCTCTAAAATCCAAGGGGTAACGCTATACTTTTGACGCGACTGATTTCTGAAACACCTGCTCTAATTGACGTGCCGAACATCTGATGCGATTGAAATCTTTCATCCGTAGGCTTCTTTTACATGCCTCATCGAACTGTGTTAGCCAATTTTTCTAATTTCGCCTGGAAAATCCAGAATCACTGAAATCGAAGGGGTGGCGCTATACTTTTGACGCTCGCTAAAGAAGATTTACGAGAAATTAGTCCGATTCTGTCGCCACCCTTTGAACTTGGGTTTCTGATTGCCACATTTCGTGATCCGTTAGACCATACCTTCAAACTTAAACAAGTTTTCGATTTACTGCGGAGTGTGCACAGATAGCGCGGCGAATCATTTTGCTTCCGTTTCCGTTGATGCACGTGTCATGTTGTCTGCTAAAAAATAACAAATGATAGGCGATCCGACCATTTCTTTGTGTATCTTGTCTTATTTTCATTTCTACTTTACCGGTTTTCCAGAATGTTTTCTCAGAAAATGAACAATTTTCATCGGAAAGTCGTTAGAAGATGTATTATATTTAGAACTCCGTTTGCAATAAGGCTTCCACAAAAGACGAAAGCGATCAGTCGTCTTTCGTCTAACCCTTTCGTCTTGTCTTGCGTTTGTCTTGCGTTCGTCTTACATCGTCAATTAAAATCTGCGTCAGACGAATTCAAGACGATGACGAAGACGAGACGAGACAACCCTAATTCGTCTTTCGTAGAAGCCTTAGTTTGCACTACTCCGGAAGGAGTTGTGGAAAGGCACGTCTCTTGGGTTTCTCTCCCAGAATTTGTATGTTCTGTTTCAACAATTCTACAAGAATATCGGGCGTCACTAACAGTTCTCATCTTCCCCTCATTATTTCTTGATAGATTTCCCCCCCCCCTCCCCATCAAATCACTTATATTACCGTTGAACTACGTCACAATCAATCGCCTTCTGTTTTCCTTGTTCTCCTCCATTATCTTCTCATGATTTCTGAATGTCTTCTCGCTGCCTCTTCAGGTCACGTAGCTTCATCGTCGCGTTATTCTTGCTGTGTCCAACTGCCTTTCTTCCACTTCGTTTTCTCATTCGATTACCATTTGAAACTCGTTTGTCTCGATTCGATCAGTAGCGTCCAAAGCACCACCACACGGTTGACGGAAATATGGGGGGGGGAGGGGAATGCGAGAAGATGGCAATTTTCAGCATTTATTGCAGCGAACCCTTCCACCTTTTCGAAAAGAGCCACGTGAGAATGTTGAAGGTGTCTCAACTGACTCTGCATTATGAGGAGAACCATTACAAGGGAACCATGTTTAGCCTTCATCTCAGAATTTTTTTTTAATTTGCTCATTTATAGTTTCGAACACGGGCTTTCTCGTGGTGTATTTGGTTTTCTTCACAAATTTCTAGAAGTCGAGAAAATTCCATCTGAAAATATACTGTTTTTTGCTCTCCTCCTTCATTTCCACTTTCCCCCCTTTCCTCTATACATTCTCCACTGTGGAAAAAGCGTGCAAAGGTAGTCGAGTGGATAGTGGGGATGAATAGGAATCACAAGTTTGGCGTTCGATTCCGTCATTGTCAATTTTCTTTTTTCTTTTTTTTTCTTTGATGTTGGAAGAATGCTTTGCATTTTTCGAAAATCAAAAATGTGTAAGCTTCTAGGAACGCTCTGGAAAGGGTATAAAAAGGCTGACTTTTTTACCTGATTTTTATCCCTCAAATGAACATTTTAGTTAAAGATCAGTGCCGAAATTGCCTGAATATGTACTTCTACACCGAACTTGATCATTGGCGCAAGAAAAAAGATCGCTTGACTCAATCGATCGATCGATAGACTCAAGCAAGATCGCTTGAGTCAAGAACTTGACTGCTTTTCAGGCAAATTTCGAGCCTTTATGTCAATGGTGTCTGTAATTCAAGAAAATTTTTCTTTCTCTAGAATATTGAGCACAAGAGCCGTGAAAATGAACTACCGTAGTATAAGTCTCCATAGCTGTAATATTAATATGGACTGCATGATCTTTTGTTGCCATCTGTGAGCCAGTTTCAGCTTCAACCAGCTTAAACCAGAGAAGGGCGGAGATCCGGATTACGCATTCCGCATTCCGGATTCCGCCGTTTTTTTTTCATTCCGTTTTCCGAATTCCGAGTTCCCAAAATCCAATTCCGCCCAACTATGAGTTTGAATACTTTATTCTCAATTGTTGTGAAAAGTACACTTTTTTGAACTCCCGCAAAAATTTTCGCGAACAGAGCGCATTTACATCATTTGATTCCCTCATTAATGGTTAAAATTCCGTTTTCCGCATTCCGGATTCCGCCGTTTTTTACATGCCGTATTCCGGATTCCAGATTCCGTAAAAAAAATATTTCTCCGTTTTCCGTTTTCCGTTTTCCGGATTCCGAGTTCCCAAAATCCAATTCCGCCCTACTCTGACTTAAACCTTGAATCAGCGTCGAATCAGCGTCGAAGTTAGTCTGCCTATTGCCTATTTAAATTCAAATTTTTTGGGTATACGGGTGTCAAATTGTTCAATATAAGGAGGGCAACAAGGAATACGTTAGGCGGAAGTTTATCTGAGTTTCGCCACTCTTGTGCTGGTCTGCGCCACCCGAGCATTTCTTTGAACTCCGGGCTCCCTTCACTGCGAAAACTGTTTGAGATAGGAAGAGAAATTTCCTAATTTTAAAAGTTTAACGGCTTAAAAATGCGCTTCTTCTCTTCTAGTGGCCTATTTTTTAATCATCCTAAGAACCTAAGAAACTGAATTGACAGGGACTGATCCATCATAGAGCAGTGTCTGAGCAGCTGTGGAAGAGCCCTGCGGCTAGCTCTATCGAGTCCAGCTGCTATGAAGATTGGCGGCGGGTCCGGGGAGAATGCTCCGCGCTGAGAGCATGGAGAAAGCCTCAAACTAACATATACGGGTGTGGCCCGCATCCGTAAAACCCTTTTTACACAAATCAAGAAAGAGGGGGGGGGGGGAGAGCCGGTCAAATATTGTGTGCGCCTTCAAAGGGACATTGTAGATTTAAACGCAGAAGTGGACTCCGATACAAGACATGAGTAATGGTCTTCTAGAAAAAAGACTTCTGCAAACATTTCTAAACGAAACTATTAATAGAAGATAGGAAGCGAGAGAGAGAGAGAGAGAGAGAGTGCTTTTTTGAATTCCAGAAAGAGCTCGCATGGAGCACAGCATCCTTAAGACGGCACTTATGAGGATCTCCCTGCCTCCACGTTTACCGATATTCCGCTCAGAAGGACGTACAGGGTGGCCGCTAATTACCCGCACACGATAGAACGGCTACGGCTATAAAACCGGAACCAAAAATCAAAGAGACTTGGGAATTAACAAAAAGTTTATTGAAATGATAACAAAAAAACATAAATTATTCTTGTTCCATGCGGTCACCTCGCTTGCGGATGACAGCCCGAAGGCGTCGCGGGTAAGCATCAACTGTGGCACGCAGGTAATCGGCCGACGATTTGCTTCATTCCTTGAGCAAAGTCTTTTTCAGAGCAGCTACACTTGAATGGGGTTGAGCATTGACCTTGCTCTGCAAGACCCCCCCCCCACACGGAGTAGTCCAAGGGATTCAGGCAATCGTTGCTCCACTGATTCCAGACTTGAACATATGAATAATGGTAGCACGGTGGGGAGAAGCACGTGCCATTTGGCTAAAACAAAACTTATGAAGCTGAAACTTGGGAAAATAGTGAAAAAATACATAAATAAATAAAAAAAATTGAATTTATCCGCCCCACTGATGCGTCAATGCTTGCCTGCTTGGCGCGGAACTCGTTAGCGGCCACCCTGTAGACCAGAGTTGGCAATTTTCTTTCAGAAAAGATGACATCCTCTGCATTTCTAACCAAAAATTTTTGGACAGACACTAGTGGACCCCAATGCTCATTGGCTCTTTCTGTAATTCCAGGTGCACTAGCCCTTCTATGATCACACTGAACTTGTTTGACCTTACTCTACCAGTTACTCAGCCTCCGAAGACGCCCAGCCTTTTCGGCGCAATCTTAGTTGGGGGGGTCCACTCGTTTTTAGTCATTTTTGGAGGTTTTTCTAATTATTTTTTTGACAATTGTTTGTTGTTACTGTTAAAATATTTGTGAGTTTTTTTCACGCGTGGCGCTTACCCGTGGCACGAAAACCACGATTGGATCTGAAAATCCGGAGCACCGCGCTCTTTACTCGCCCCCTTCATACCCCTTCTTTCTTCTATGCATTCTCCACGTTATAATATCCCAGCAGCGGTGGCCGAGGGGGGAAGAGGGAAGGATGCGAATCCGGAGGTCGTGGTTCGGTTCCGCTCCAACGTTTTTTTTTGCTTTTCTGATTTTGCTTTTTTTTAAAGTTTAATTGGATCATGACAAATAAGGATAAGTTACATTTGACTAAGCGTGGTGCTTTTCAGAAACAAAAATAATCCAAAAAAGCCGAAAAACCGTTGGACCCCCCCAACTAAGATAGTGTCATTTTCTTTTTTGTGCGTATTTTTGTTGTCGGCCAATAAAAGTGTTCTAAAAATTACTAGTGTTATTCGTATATATCTAATAACATTTTCAGAAAAAAAAATTAGAAAAACCTCCAAAAATGACTAAAAACGAGTGGACCCCCCCAACTAAGATTGCCCCGCCTTTTCCTCTTTTCCATTCCCTCTGCGTACTCACAATGTAATTTCACAGTGTTCATCACGTGACCCCGCTCCACTTTGCTTCCTTTCAAAAATCGTTTTCCGCGCATCACCTGCGTCTCTACGAGTTTCCCCAGATTCCTCAATGTATTCTTCGCGCCTTGTTTCCAATCGCAGGAGGCAGATGAGCCGAGTTCTTCCGAAGGAAAATTGCCTCCGATCATCATACACTCGAATATGTTGTTGTTTTATTCCCAGATTTCAGACGAGTGTTTCCTTCCTTTCTCTCAACGCCTGCATCCACTAGGACAGATTATTTATTCATGTTTTCACAGAAAAAAAAACAGCAGACTGCAGTCATAGACTTTGTCACGTACTATTGTGTCCCTCGTTTCCCCCCCCCCCCCACTCTCCCGACGCCTACAGTTTCAACGGAAAAACCGTCAATAATCGCATTGAAGTCACTCTTCGTATTTCGTATTCTCTTCTCAGCCGTCAATTTCCATTTCGCATTTCCTATCATTCCCTGTCTGACTGACCTACTGTTATAGGCGTCCTTTATTGACCAGATGATCCATAAAAAGGCGCATTTCTAGGGGTTCTTCCATCGTTCTTTTCCATTTGAACTGAGAATTCCGAATTATTGAATTCACATCATCACATGTTCCCAGATTATCGCAAAGTGGAACAAAATGATCCAATCTCTAATGAATGCCCTAGTTATGGGCATTTCACTCATATGAATCGTTTTCCGCATTCCGCATTCCGGATTCCGCCGTTTTTTATATTCCGTATTCCGCATTCCAGATTCCGTGAAAATATTTTTTTTTTCGTTTTCCGTTTTCCGGATTCCAAGTTCCCGAAATCCAATTCCGCCCTACTCTGCAGTGAAGGGCGGAATTCCGGATTCCGCCGTTTTTTTTTCATTCCGTCTTCCGGGTTTCAGATTCCGTGAAAAACTTTTTTTTCCGTTTTCCGTTTTCCGGATTCCGAGTTCCCAAAATCCAATTCCGCCGTTTTTTTCATTCCGTCTTCCGGATTCCAGATTCCTTGAAAAAAAAAGTTTTTTTCGTTTTCCGTTTTCCGGATTCCGAGTTCCCAAAATCCAATTCCGCTTTACTCCGCAGAGAAGGGCAAATTCCGGATTCCGCCGTTTTTTTCATTCCGTCTTCCGGGTTCCAGATTCCGTGAAAAAATTTTATTCCGTTTTCCGTTTTCCGGATTCCGAACGGTTGCGAGAAACAATTCCATTTGACACCAGTGCTCCCCTCGAGCCACCACCGTCTTCCTTCCCTTCTGCAGTTTTTCTTCTGCTTTCACTCATTTCTTCGAATATTTATAAAGTTACCAATTGCGAAGTTACAGTACCAGTCATAAAGGTATAATATAATGGTTCCCACGTCTTCCTTGCTCCAGGTGCATTTTCAGCCTGCTCTTTCAGACATATAAGTTACCTTCTTCGGATTACATTGCCTGAAAATCACTATCCCGCAATGCTCTTCTTCTTGCCGGTGCTCATTTTACATTATATTATACCTTTATGGCCAGTACTGTAGATTAGGTATTTGAAATTGGCAGTTCTCGATTATTCTAGACTAAAACGGTTGGAAGATAGCCTTGTCTTCTGCCGAGAAGTGCAGTTCTCCACACGACGTCATCTTATTTTTGATTTTTTGATCTTTTTTCAATTCTATCCAATCATCCAATCAAAAAAATGATTTCTTCTTTACTATAATACATATATACGAAAAATACCGCTACGCACATTTGCAGAGGTTAATGTCTTCAAGTTTTACCAAATTTTTACAGATTTGTTTTATTCATTTTCAATATTATGGCAATTTTAACTTTTCAAAATACTCTTTCATTTTACGCAATGTTTTTAGACTTCTGGAACAAGGAACTCCTCAGATGGCCTCCTCGAAGCAATTTCTCGAGGACATCAAAATGAAGCCACCACCACTCAGCAGTTTGCTCTTAATTTCACACTTCTGATCTACTGATTCTAGGGCAGGACTCCAACAGAGTAGACCTCAGCGGGAAGAGATCAAAAGACGGTCACTGAAAAGGTCATTCATAAGTGCAAAGAATAGAAAAGGTGGAATGATGCAAGGTGTGTGTACCTTGGGGACGGTGGAAATGGATGGTTTCAATTTGATTCTGGCACATCTTTGACTTGAATCCAATCGAAAATGTTCTGGAAGGGCCTGGAAATAAGGATTCGAGGTCAACCGGCTGAAATTCCAGATCGGAAAATTCGCTCATAGTAGAAACTGCTTGGAAGAGTTCACAAGGTTTCAAATTGATTCGACGTCTGAATCATCTAGTTTCAGTCAGGCACATTTTATGGGCTGATCCCTTTTTGAATCCAATCGAACATTTTCTGGAAGGAGGAGCTGGAAAGAAGGATTCGAAGTCAGCGGGCTGAAATTCCAGATCGGAAATTTGCTCAAAATTGAAGCTGCTTGGAAGAGTGCACAACAAACATAATAATTAAATTGATTTAAACACATTTCGTACTTCAATCTTATTTTGAAAATCTGTCAGGCCACAGAAGACGGTCACTGAAAAGGTCATTCATAAGTGCAAAGAATAGAAAAGCAATGGTGGAATGATGCAAGGCGTGTGTGCCTTGGAGACGTTGGGAATGGAGAGTTTCAATTTGATTCGACGTCTGAATCATCTAGTTTCAGTCAGGCACATCTTATGGGCTGATCCCTTCTTGAATACAATCGAAACTTTTCTGGAAGGAGGAGCTGGAAAGAAGGAAAGAAGGATCAGCGGGCTGAAATTCCAGATCGGAAAATTCGCTCAAAGTAGAAACTGCTTGGAAGAGTGCACAACAAATAATTAAATTGATTTAAACACATTTCGTACTTCAAACTCTTATTTTGAAAATCTGTCAGGCCACAGAAGACGGTCACTGAAAAGGTCATTCATAAGTGCAAAGAATAGAAAAGCAATGGTGGAATGATGCAAGGCGTGTGTGCCTTGGAGACGTTGGGAATGGAGAGTTTCAATTTGTTTCGACGTCCAATCATCTAGTTTCAGTCAGGCACATCTTATGGGCTGATCCCTTCTTGAATTCAATCGAAACTTTTCTGGAAGGAGGAGCTGGAAAGAAGGAAAGAAGGATCAGCGGGCTGAAATTCCTGATCGGAAATTTGCTCAAAGTATAAACTTGGAAAGTACAACAAATACAGTAATATTACATCAAATCATAAAAAAATAATAATCAAACTTTTGAAGACTAAAAAAACGAATCAAATCGAAATGAATTCTGAAGAGCTGAAAGAAGGATCAGCGGGCTGAAATTCCTGATCGGAAATTTGCTCAAACTTGAAGCTGCTTGGAAGAGTGCACAACAAATAATTAAATTGATTTAAACACATTTTTTTACGATGATCTTATTTTGAAAATCTGTAAGGCTCCTTGAGCCGAGCACCTTGCTCTTTCATCCGTTTTTGAATGAATTTGGTTTATTATTTGATTTTTCTTTCAAATCAATTGTTACTTTTTCCTCTTCAAAGAGTTTCAGCATGATTGGATAGCTCAGAGCAAGCTCACAATTAAGAAAGGCAGGCGGAATATCATTAAAGTCAGCCAGGCAAGTACTGTAATTCTAGTCTGACAGAGCTCGATTTGTTCTTTTCAATTTTCACATTCCCATCAATTTTCACATCAAGTAAATTGGATCCGAATAGTTTTCAGAGATTATTGAGAAAAAAATTAATAAAATTCTAATTATCTCGAAAATGAGATGAGACGACTGACTTCAGAATTTCATATTTGCGAAGGGAAATAGAATTGCAATAAATGCGCTTAGTTGGTCAGTTTCACAAACCAAAATATCACTTCCGGTCCCTTCTCCGATTGCCAAACTGGCTACGCAGTTCATTTGATTTGAATCGAATTAAGCATCGAATAGTATACACCGAAAATTATTGATTATTAAGAAACGCATTCCGATCGCTTAACAAACTGGGTCATTGATCATTCAATTAGTATACAACATCGGAACAGCAAACATTGGAAAAATTGTGCTATGCTTCCCTATTTCCATTGCTCTACGGAAATTGTTGCGTGCTGATCCGCCTTGCTTCGAAATTCAAAGAACGCGTCGGGAAAGATCGGAAATCGTAAATTGTAGAGGAATGAAAAGCCATTCAAACGATTCGGTTTTGAAGAAGAAACAATAAAATTGCAGGGCCCATCGCGTCGTCGTGAAGGCTTCTAAACAGATTTCCATGCCACCATTCACTGTATTCTGAATGTGTGCTGCAGAGTAGGGCGGAATTGGATTTTGGGAACTCGGAATCCGGAATCCGGAAAACGGAAAACATTTTTTCACGGAATCTGGAAAACGGAATACGGAAAAAATATTTTTTCACGGAATCTGGAAAACGGAAAACAATTTTTTTCACGAATTCTGGAATCCAGAAAACGGAATGAAAAAAACGGCGGAATCCGGAATTCCGCCCTTCTCTGGTGTACTGCAGTTGATATACAGTAGTACACCGAAATCTACAGTTTACGGCTTTTTTCGAGCCAAAAAATGTGATTCCCTAGAAGACTGTGAGGTGCGCAGCAGTTTCGAAAGCATTTCGAGAAATTTTTCGAGAAATTTTTTCGAAAAATTCTCGAAAATTTTCCGAAAAATTCTCGAGAAATGTTTCTCGTTGATTTCTCGAAAAAAAAACATTTCGATAAAAAATAATCATAAACTAGTTCGAACGACACTCCGAAAAAACGCAAAGCGCGGTGTTTATCGTATTTCCATTCAAATCATTTTTCGTGATTTCTCGAAAAATTGCAAAAATTTTCGAAAAACGCATTTTTCGAGAAATAATTTTTCGAAACGACACACTGGTGCGCAGTGTTCGATCATTGTTCTGGCTTTGAACAAACTTTGAACATTTGTCGAGAAAAGAAAGTTAAACTCTAGACTCGCAGATTGTCTACCAACTGATTAGAGCTCCTGTTTACTGAAAGAGCCGCTTCCTAATGCACCGAACATATTTATTTTCGTCTGTGAACAGTTTCCCATTTTGCTACCATTTTTCCGTCATTCTGTTGTTCAAAAAATTTTTTTTTCTTTTCGTCAATTTTGCACTGTACAACTTTTAAATCGGGAGAAAAACTGAAACGAACATTTTTCAGGATAAAAGAGGCGATTATGGTTCACAACTTTTATGTGGTGGATCCGGAGACGTGAGTTGAAAATAGACATGCACAATGAAATGCTCAGCTGAGCTTCTCAAGTCTAGCACAAATCTAGACCAAACCTTAAAGGTGCAAAACCTTAGCACAATTCTCTCACAAATCTAGACCAAACTTTGAAGTTTCACAAGTCTAGCACAATTCCCTCACTAATCTTGACCAAGCTTGGCACAATTCTTTCACAAATCTAGAGCAAACTTTGACGTTTCGCAAGTCTAGCACAATTCTCTCACAAATCTTGACCAAGCTTGGCACAATTCTCTCACAAATCTTGACCAAGCTTGGCACAATTCTCTCACAAATCTTGACCAAGCTTGGCACAATTCTCTCACAAATCTTGACCAACTTGACAAGTTGCACAATTCTCTCACAAATCTTGACCAAGCTTGGCACAATTCTCTCACAAATCTTGACCAAACTTTGAAGTTTCACAAGTCTAGCACAATTCTCTCACAAATCTTGACCAAGCTTGGCACAATTCTCTCACAAATCTAGACCAAACTTTGACGTTTCACAAGTCTAGCACAATTCTCTCACTAATCTTGACCAAGCTTGGCACAATTCTCTCACAAATCTTGACCAAACTTTGAAGTTTCACAAGTCTAGCACAATTCTCTCACAAATCTTGACCAAGCTTGGCACAATTCTCTCACAAATCTTGACCAAGCTTGGAACAATTCTCTCACAAATCTAGACCAAACTTTGAAGTTTCACAAGTCTAGCACAATTCTTTCACAAATCTAGACCAAACTTTAAAGGTGAACAAGATTAGTACAATTCTCTCACAATCATAGACCAAACTTTGAGAGTTTCAGCTTCTGCTAAAAAGTTCACTCAATCTCAAGCTTTGGCGATCGCTTTGTGATACGCAAAATTCAAAAAACTAGAAAATAGGGATTATTCACAAAAACCATTTTTAAAAAAATAAATAAAACAAGTCAAAAAGAGAAAAAAAACTCTGTAAAATGCTGAAAATGGTTAAACCTATCTGAAAATTTGGGAAAACTAGTGATATCCTGAAAATTTGACTGAAAATATCTGAAAATTTTAAAACTCATTTTGCGATATCTAGCATAAACTAAAAATAAATTATTATCAAAATTTCTAGACCTCTCCATCATTTTCAGCATTCTCACGCAGTTTCATTGTTTCGTTTTTCGCTTTTCTTGCCTCCCTCATGACTCATTTTCAGCGAGAAACAGTGAAAAATGCTGGAAAACTTTCTGAAAATATATTTAATCATCTGAATTTGAATTCAATTTTCAGCCAAATAGAAATGGACGCACGAACGCGCGAGCTGCTTGACAAGGATTCCAGAGAGATTCAGACAATTCTCGTGATGGGGGGAATCACGTTTTTCATCACAATAGTCATGTTTTTGTCAAAGATGGACGTGAGTTTTTGATGACCACCATTTTCAGACTGATCGACAGTGAATCTGAAAGTCTGAATTGAGAGCATTGGCCACTGAAAGCAAAATTGTGTTACTGTAACTATCGATGCATTCAAAACAAGTATAAGCTCACAGTCCATTCTTTCGTGAATCATTTTTAATAGTCCATAAGATTAGAGCCATCAGCTTCACGTCTACAGACATTGATTCTGCTGATTGTAGAGACCTCAAGATCCACAGAAAATTACAGTATCCCAACGATCTTCCGGCCCTCTCTCCCAATACTAATTCCTTCAGATGTCTGCTGACAACGTGATGAACTATGCACCAATCATCTGGCTTGTCGGGGTAATGATATTCGGAGCCGTCATTAACTTTGTGAACTATTACAAGAGCAAGAAAAGACAAAAAGAGTTGGACAGGCTTACGGTGGTTGGTTTTTTGTTTCTTCGTCACTCGCCTTTTTTACGCCTTGACGCTTTCGTGTTCAGTGCCCTCGGAGCTTTTTTCCTACTCAAATAATAGAGCAAACATATTTTTGATTTTCGAAAAATGCAAAGCATTCTTCCAACATCTAAGAAAATAAAAAAGAAAAATGAAATTTGACAATGACGGAATCGAACCCCAAACTCGTGATTCTTAATCATCCCCACTATCCACTCGGCCACTTTTGCTCGATTTTCCTACAGTGGAGAATGTATAGAAGAAAGGTGGGAAAGTGGAAATGAAGGAGGAGAGCAAAAAACAGTATATTTTCAGATGGAATTTTCTCGACTTTTAGAAATTTGCGCAGAAAACCAAATACACCACGAGAAAGCCCGTATTCGAAACTATAAATGAGCAAATTTAGAACAAATTCTGAGATGAATGCTAAACATGGTTCCCTTGTGAGCTCTGTAAGGATGAAAGAATGAGCAATTCTAAAAAACGTGGAATTTCAGTCATTTCATTTTCCAGGAAATTTTATTCCTTCTTCTTCTTTAATATATATTTTTTATTCTAGTCGTAGGAATTAGAAAATTAGTCCCAAAGTTTCATTTTTATAGATTTTATAAAGTACTGGCCATAAAGAATGCGCGTTGGCTTTTTTTTTGGGATAACTTCGCTGAAACTGCTCCGATCGGTCTAATTTTTTTTGGCAGTGTTAAAACTGGCCTGAGTAACATATTCAGTAAGTTGTAGCTTGTAAAAATATAGATAGTTTTGGAAAAAATCTAAAATTTAAGAAAATCGTGAAAAATGTACTTTTTTGAAACTTTTTAAAACAACGTTAGGAAAAAAAAGTTTGACTTCGCCGTCTTGCACATTCTGAGTACCTGAGAACCCGAATTTCAGCAAACATGGCTAAGTATGAGCAGCGGAGCTGCAAACACTGATTCTGTAAAGAGCGCGCTTGCCAGCCAATTCTTTAATTTAAAAAAATTAAGTTGAGCGTCATAAGCTTGCAATGTCTCTTTGTCTTCCGTAGATTGTCCTATCTATACGGGCAGTGTAATAAGTCTTCCAAATGGGAGAAAGTTTCCTTTGTTTAATGGGTTAATTACCTGGCGTGATTGTTCATCAATTAATTCGTTAATGAGAAGGACACATCGAGGGGCAATCTTACTTGGGGGGGTCCACTCGTTTTTAGTCATTTTTGAAGGTTTTTCTAATTTTT
Organism: Caenorhabditis inopinata; assembly: GCA_003052745.1. Taxonomy (NCBI): domain Eukaryota; kingdom Metazoa; phylum Nematoda; class Chromadorea; order Rhabditida; family Rhabditidae; genus Caenorhabditis; species Caenorhabditis inopinata. Next base: position 20,087,522 of record AP018154.1, read on the forward strand.
TTTTTCTGAAAATGTTATTAGATGTATACGAATAACACTAGTAATTTTTAGAACACTTTTATTGGCCGACAACAAAAATACGCACAAAAAAGAAAATCAAGCTATCTTAGTTGGGGGGGTCCAACGGTTTTTCGGCTTTTTTGGATTATTTTTGTTTCTGAAAAGCACCACGCTTAGTCAAATGTAACTTATCCTTATTTGTCATGATCCAATTAAACTTTAAAAAAAACAAAATCAGAAAAGCAAAAAAAAAACGTTGGAGCGGAACCGAACCACGACCCCCGGATTCGCGTCCTTCCCTCTTCCCCCCTCGGCCACCGCTGCTTGTTCATTTTAACGTGTAGAATGCATATGAGAAAGAAGGGGAATGAAGGGGGGAGTAAAGGGCGCGGTGCTCAGGATTTTCAGATCCAATCGTGGTTTTCGTGCCACGGGTAAGCGCCACGCGTGAAAAAAACTCACAAATATTTTAACAGTAACAACAAACAATTGTACAAAAAAAAAATTAGAAAAACCTCCAAAAATGACTAAAAACGAGTGGACCCCCCCCCCAACTAAGATTGCGCCCACATCGATTTTTCAAGAAAAAATGTCGATTTCAATTCAACGTTTATTGAGGACGTTGGCCAGATTTTGCAGAAATCTTCGCAAGAATCTGACCAACTTTCAACCAAAAGTAAGGATTCCACGAAAGACGAAGACAAATAGTCGTGTTCATTTGTATTTCAGTTCGTCTTGAATTCGTCTTACTTACGCAGTTGTCAGCACACTGCATCAGACGAATTCAAGACGAAGACAAAGATGAGATAAGACGGCTGAAATTAAGCCCAATCAGCAAAACAACGATGTCTGATGAAAAGCGCACGAGCTGCGAAGTCGCGAGAACTGTGTGGGAGGCGTGGCGCAGCAATCAGATTAGCAAGACAAATCATTGAACCTCTTCAGGAAAGACTTCTGGCCCATATGACGCTACCAGAATCGTTCCCTTGTCTTCTACCAGGACCACATGATGAATGCTGTGGTGGAAGAGGGATTCCACAACGGCCGCTGCCGACTTACGATGAAGTTGCCGTGCAGGATGAGGTAGGGATTCTGAAATCGCTTGTTGGTTTCCTCGCTTTCTCATTATCAATATGGAAAATTCAAATTTTAATCGAAAATGTCCAGAAGGTGTTGAAGGTACAGCGCTGTGCAGTGGTAGAATGCACAAACGACGATCTTCCAGTTGCAAAAGCCAAGTTTTAGAGAGTTTTTCCATTTTGCTTTTTTATGAAATCTTCATGGCTGAAAGTAGATTTTTGTCGCTCACAACACGTTTCTACAATCTTTGGGCGTGCTCATCATGCTCTAGTGCAATGAAATGACGATTAAAAAAAAAGGAAAATCAGAATTTTTGAGCATAGTACTTCACTCTACGCTTCTGTGCTGCAGAGAAGGACGGAATTCCGGATTCCGCCATTTTTTTCATTCCGTCTTCCGGATTCCAGATTCCGTGAAAAAAATGTTTTCCGTTTTCCGTTTTCCGGATTCCGAGTTCCCTAAAATCCAATTCCGCCCTACTCTGCTGTGCTGTACCATACGGCACAGTACCGTAATTCTCAGCGAGGCGAGTGTGCTACAGTACCTTACAGTAGTCATATATCGCTCTAAATTTGATGCGAGAACATGTTGAGAATCATTTATTTACATGACATTTTTTCATGGCAATTTTCAAAATTATCCGCGAATTAATCTGCACGATAACAGTATTATTATGCAGCTCTAGAGCGATGATCCGCTGAAATTCGGAAGAATTTCACTGTACCCAACCCGAGAAACAGCGCTTCATGTTCCAGCACACGTGCAGAATATCGCAAATAACCAAAAACATGCGCGATCCCCAATGGCTTCCGTGATTTAGAAGCAAATCGATTCCATTTCAATACCTTCTGCATTGGTTATGGGGTTATTCATGAAAAGTACGAAAAGCATTTTAATGCAAAAAAAATGCATTTTTTTGCATTAAAATGCAATTGTGCTTTTCATGAATAACCCCATTAGAATGAGATCTGCTGGACACTTGTGCATCTTCAACTCTGTATTCAACTCTGTTTCAGACACACCTGAAGCAGCATCAGCAGCTGCCGAATATCTCTTCCGCAGCTGACCGCGTCTCTTTGACAGCTCCACCCGACTACTCGACGGCCTTGTCAATGCTTCATAAGCCGTCATCGACGCCACATTCAATCGAATGATTCAAAGCGTTTTCTCCATAATACTTCCCCAATCTCTGCTCCTTTCTGTACGGTTTCCACCCCATTTGCGGGTTTCATGTTTCAAAGTCACTCAGTGTCCTTCCTTAATTTCACTGCTGCTCCTTTTCCATTGTTCTAGAAACGAAGTTTAAAGCATTCCAAACAAAACGGTTTTCGCAAATCAAAAACACAACAAAAAAGACTTTATTACAATTAATAATTAGATAAGTCTGCGAATAACAAGTTTATAACATTAGCATGCTAATCAACCTTTTTCATCTCTTTCTGAAGTTTGTGCTTGCCGCCACGTTGCAGATACGATTTGTAGAAGAAGTTGGAAAAGAGCACAAAGTAGGAAACACTAAGGCCAAACGTCGAGTTCAGTGCAAACAACGGGGTGTCGCATGTGTACTGCAGAAGAGTAATAAAATACAGCGCTTCTCGTGTGAGCGTACCTGATTCGTTGCCAATGAATAGTACATCAACATGCATCCATAGATGAAGCAGAAGAACTGAGTCAACTGAAGAACTGTGACAGCCATCGAGATCCTTGCTGGCACTTTGATGTTCATGGATCGGATGAAGTAGTATCTTAAATTACAGATGTACATATTCAACGATGTTAGTTATTATCGAATCGCGAGTACGTGGTTTGTCGTTTAGAGGCGGGGTTTGGGTCTCGTTAGGGGATAGCGCGTTTTAACGCGCCAATTTAAAAATTGTAAGGAAGCGCACACACTGCGTATGTGATTTCTTTTCGAAAATTGAAGCGAAATTTGACAATAAAAATTAATTTTAAAAAAGCATGATTTTCGAAGCAAAATATAAATAGAAAAATTCCTATATTCGCTTCAATTTTCGAAAAGAAATCACAAACGCAGTGTGTGCGCTTTCTTACAATTTTTAAATTGGCGCGTTAAAACGCGCTATCCCCTAACGAGACCCAAACCCCGCCTCTAAACGACAAACCACGTACTCGCGATTCGATAATAGCAGGACAACGTCAAGGGATCACGCTCCAGCCACAGTTTCAACTACGAGTAAACACTTACGGGTACATGAAGGCGTGCACAAACAGGTTAACAATGGCTCCGGCACGAATCTGCGACGATGGCGTCGGATAGGTGACGCAGAAGAAGAGGAAGGTCGCCACGTGATGGTACCTTCAAAAATGTGTGTTTCTCTTCTCAACACGCACGGCAAATGATGTCAAACCAGTGGAGGAAGATGAGCGGCTTCTTCCGGAGCACTAAGAAGAATGTGTCCACAAACTCTAAAGCTTTCGACAAAACTGTCAAGAAGAGCCAGTACTCTGCTCGACTTGAAAGTATGGACAGTCCTTCGCATCCGCATCCTAAACTACGAACATTAGATGGTACGCTGCTCGCTCATTCATAAACCATAAAGTCCAAATCGTCCAATTTGTTTCACCATGAATGGAAACATTGTCAATGAGCCGCAGATTGAGAAAACCGAGAGAAAAAGGTTCCAGAAGCGCAGAGAATACGTGAGCTGGAACGGCGCACGATCCCTCATAAATCGTTTAATGGAGAAAATAGCGATGACGTAGGCGATGATCATCTGTTAAGAAAACCGTTTAGAGCATCGACTGTGATAGCCATGCTTATCGCAAGAGACGCAGGCCACCGAACTCCATTCAGCGTAGGTTTTCCAGAAATTCTGTTTGTTTTCCAATTTTTTTTTAATTTTTTGTGGGATCAAATCAAACCTTGCAGATCAAAAACACAAAAGAAAGTTAGCAAGATTCGAAGATAATCTGAAATTAAGTCAGCAACTGGATAAAACAGAAAAAAATCGCCTACCAACTAGATACCTAAATATGTGATCTATCATAATAAAATGTTATAAAATATCTGAAATTTATGAAATAAAACTTTCTTTCTTCTAGAAAAAACATTCTCATAAACTATAAAATTCGCTCGTTTTTCAATGAAAGAAAAAATCTTCTGATATACATTTTTTGTGCTTCTCAGACGGGCTAAAAACAATTTGACGCATATTTTAACCAATTTTGCACTGTTCTTGAACTGTTTTCATGGATTTTCAGAAAATTTCAGAGTTAGTTGTCAGAGTCAAAGTCAGAGTCAGTAGGCAGACCCCCTTAGAGGAAAATAACTGGCTATTCAGAAAATTTCAGTCTGATCTCACGCTATGATCTCAATTATACTTCTTTTGATACAGACGAGGTGATCTTTTCAGTATATAGTTTGAATACCTTGGTACCATTTCATTTCAGTTTCATTTTCAGTAAAACTCTTTAATGAAGACGGCGAAATTTTATAGAATTCGACGGTTCATTGCTGACGAAAATGCATTTTCGAAAAAGCATCGACTTTAATTAAACAGTGCGCGCTGCGGAATTTGGGAGCATCGACATTCGAAAAGGCGCGCGAATTAAAAAAATAATATTCCGAACTTTTGGAAAATGTTTCAAGCTTCTTTCTATTAAAAAAACAATATTTTTCGTGTTTTTATCATGTTTGTTGATAGATATGTTCCGCCAAAACAAGCCTAAATTGTAGCCTCAGAGGCGCTCTCCAGGATGATCACTACCTTGAAGCGATGTGCCATTTTCAAATACCACGAAAAATCGAAATTATGCGATATATAAGCCGAAATTGATATGAGAAGATCCGGGAAAATGCCGCCACAAAGATCGTTCAGAACAAAAATTATGCAAAAATCGCGATACAAGTGTTTTCTACCAACTAAAATAGCGCTTCTTAAAACTTTTTTATTTAGTCAGTGAAAAAATTGAATAAATATTTTTTTAATTGAGTTTTTGCTGAACAATTCGTTTTGACAAATCCTCGATAATTCTGTCAAGAACGTTTAAAACGGGAAAACTATTATAAAATAGCACGCCGGCACATCAAATTTTCCGAAGCGTTGAATACGTTTTTTTTCCTCTGATGCATGAGGTTGAAAAAAGTCTCCCAGCGAATACATCAGCTTTTTTAGCTTGTTTTAAGCTTTTTTTCTGTATGAATTCATTTTTTTTTTTAGAAATTGCCTCCGTATGCGTAATGAATCTTGCCGCAGTAGCTTACTCAAGAAATGTTTTTCTATAATTTGAGTTTGGCGCGAAATCGAAAAATCTAAAATGCGTCTCGAACCGCAAACTGCCGAATCAACCGGCTTATTGTCGGAGAGAACCACATTCACGCCAAAAATAAACCAATTTTAGAAATTGTGGGAATGATGCTTACTAATATTTGCGAAAATAAGCTCTTTTTCTTCGAATACCTGCACGACAAGTCCAGAATGTTCGTCAACAAATCTCCTTCCTCTAATATGGGGGAACATCTCATCTCGATTTGTCAAAAGGCTCCATAACTCGTCTGCATCGAATTTCCATTTGAACACATTAGCAATCATTTGTTTTGAAGAAAGGCACCCGTTCGATTCGCAAACCGCACTCCGATGGAATATTTCCGTCGCAAAATAGTTCAGATACATTCTGCAACCCGAAGAGGGCCTGTATCAAAGAAACGTGGATAATCGAAATATTGCAAAAGTGGAACAGGTCGATTTGCCAGCAGCGAAAGAGACCGAAAGAGCAGAGGTTTCTCACGGCTTTATTATTTGTTTTGAATATTTACTTTTTTTCACGATTTCCCTAATGACATTGAAATTAGAAGATCATATCATAAATTAGTAACTGAATCCTCAAAAATCGAATATTTCTATTGTATTACACTTTACCAAATCTGCCGCTTAGAACTGTCTTGATGGGAAAAAAAAGGAATTAAGGATGCTTCTTTCTCATGTTTTCAAGCATTTTCAATGTTTCTGTTTCCCAATTAAGAGTTTATACGTGTTCTATCTTTTTCTGAACATTTTCATGGCCCAGATAAGCAAAATGGACAGCGAAAAAGTTCATTTTATACCGTTTTGAGTAGGCCCTTTCCGAACCGAGGATGTCTAGGGATGTTGGTTTTATAGCGAGCCGTGAAGCCGTCCAGCAGCCCTCTACCGAGAAAAATGAAGAGCCCGTTTTCGTTATTGGAGATGTGTCAGTTTGGGAGGGAGCACACTTATGATTTTTCGACTCTCAAATAATGCGAAATCCGTATATTTCCGGATTTTTCTAGTACGCGCCATTGTCAGATACAACTTGTCAATTAGTGTGTCGTGTCGATTTTGGAATTGATCGATTGAATCGAATTAAATCGACAATTTTTGAATCGATTCAATCGATTCAACATGATTCGAATCGCGATTGAATAAAAATCGAATCGTTCGATTCGATTCGATTTTATAATTGAATCGATTCGATTCGATTTTATAATTGAATCGATTCGATTCGATTTTATAATTGAATCGATTCGATTCAATTCGATTCAATTTCATTTAAAATCGAATCAACAAAAATAATGCAAAAATAAAGAAAAAAATTTTTTCACGGAATCCGGAATCCGGAAAAAATTTTTTTTTTTGCGGAATCCGGAAAACGGAAAAAATTCTTTTTTTTTGTTGATTCGATTTTATCGAATCGAAAATCGAATCGAATCGAAAATCGAATCGAATCGAATCGAATCGAAAATCGAATCGAATCGAATCGAATCGAATCGAAAATCGAATCGAATCGAATCGAATAGAATCGAATCGAATCGAATCGAAAATCGAATCGAATCGAATCGAATAGAATCGATTCAAGTCGATTCATTCGCGAAATCGAATCGATTCAAATCGATTTGCCCGTTCAACAAATCGAATCAAAATTGATCGATTTTTGAATCGATACGACACACTATTGTCAATATAGAAATTATAGATTTTTAAAAATAATATTATCCATTCGCGAGTACGTGATTTTTCGTTTAAATTTAAAAATTGTAAGAAAGCGCACACTGCGTTTGTGATTTCTTTTCGAAAATTGAAGCGAATATTGGAATTTTTTTTTATTTTGCTTCGAAAATCATGTTTTTCAAAATTAATTTTTATTGTTAAATTTCTTAAACTGTTTATTAAACTGAATAAATCACAAACGCAGTGTGTGCGCTTTCTTACAATTTTTAAATTAGCGCGTTAAAACGCGCTATCCCCTAACGAGACCCAAACTGCGCCTTTAAACTAAAAATCACTTACTCGCCGATGGATAATAATAAAATTCCGCTGTAAATAGCATTGCAGTCCTTCTTGCTATTGTGGCAAAGTTAAAAAATGCTCTGGCGTACTGCAAGTAAACAGTGGTGAGTGTCATTCAACTTTTTCCAGAATCAATGGATATAGACTGGTACAAAAGATAGACGAGGGAGGATTTGGTCAAGTGTTCAAAGTGACGAAGGATGATAAAACTTTCTATGCAATGAAACTGGAATCCAATAGTCAAGAAGGTGGTTCTGCCATCAAGTTGGAGGTTATTTTTCGGTCCTTTTCGACATTAGTTTCTGAATTCGACAGCACTCAAACACAATAAATATTCAGATAAATGTATTAAACCAGCTTCCTCGAAACTCTGTGTTTCCTGCGATGATAAGTGGTGGGAAGAAAACCAAGTTTCATTATCTGATTCTTGAACTGCTAGGAGAAAACTTGAAAATGTTGAAGGCAAAGAGTCCGAATCAAAATGTGCTGACGGAGGCAACATGGTCGAGACTCGGGATCCAGTGTCTGTATGCGTGAGTTCACAACGCATCCAGCTTCATCGTTCATCCATCATGTTCAGGCTGAAAGTAATGCATGATACCGGTTTCGTACACCGCGACGTGAAACCAAGCAACTTCGCTGTCAGGCTCAAGGATCCCCACCGCATCATCGTTTTCGACTTTGGATTGGCAAGAAAGTCTGTAGAAGTATTGCATTGTATTTCTCCAATTTGAATTTCAGATTTATACTTAAAGCAGATTCGTCGGTTAATGCCAAGAAGCACAAGGCCAGCAGTTCATCACCGAAAAAACTAGCTAAGGGAAAGAGCAAGACTAGTATTACGTTGGATTCATTCACTGACAAGGTAATTTTGAGTTTTGCCGAAAAAAAACTGAAAAACTTTATCCTTTGGTACAGATATTTTAACAATAACAACAAACATTCTCAGAAAAAAAATCAAGAAAAAAGCTCCAAAAATGACTAAAAACGAGTGGACCCCCCATAAGATAGCGCCGAATTTTTAAATGTATTGCCAATAAATTTTTGCAGGGAAAATACAGAAATTAAATTAACAAGTGCAAAGAATCCAGGCATTTAATACCACTTCTTCAGAACAAGAAGACAAGAAATAGTCAATGTGGTTCGGCGAAATCCGTTTTTCAACAAGTTCAAACCGCTCCCGTAAACTATAAGTTTCGAATCGCTCGCCCTCATACCGACTTCAGAGGAACTCACCAATACGCTTCACCAAACGCTCATGCATTGATTGAATTGGTTAGTAAATAAGAGGCATTTGAGTCCTACAATGTTCACATTAAAGAGCCTTTTAACTGTTGCAACTCCAGAATCTGGAAATGTTCAGGGTCGTCACGATGATGTTTGGTCGTTGTTGTACATGATTGCTGAGATGTTTCTTGAGCTACCATGGAGCACCACCGATGATATTCCCTTGGAAGAATTAAAACAACAGTTAACTCTTCTGCGTATATTCACTGATGGTGAGCAAGCGTAGTGCTGACATCTGAAATTTCCACGCTTATTTAAGACAAGAATACAGGCCGTTTCACGAAAGAGCAAGAACAGAAGCTGAGAGATATTGAAAAAATGCTTAGAAGCTGCAACTACTATGATTGCCCCGACTATGAGATGGTTCATGGTTTCTTCCTTGACGTTTTCACTAGCTCTAAAACGTCTTGGAGTTCGAACTATGATTGGGAGAAAAATGAGAAAAAAAAACAAGATGAAGGGTCGAAAATTATTCGAAAACCACCGAATGAAAAGAAGAAGAAAACTTCGAAATCACCAAGATTAAGATCAATGATAGAAAAACAATCGGAAAATGAAGAACACCCATGGGAGAACCCAGATTTTTTCAAAGTAGAACACATCGTTTCAACATCTAATGTAAATACAACTTTCAGGGCGACAAATGGAGCTACTTGAAAAAGCCGACACTTTGTGAAAAGCCGACAGTGTCCGAAAAGCCGCATGCCCGTGAAAAGCGGCTTCTTCCTGACAAGACGCCCCTTCCTGAAAAGACGGTACCCCTTGAAAAGACGTTAAATCCTGAAAAGACGGTACCTCTGGAAAAGACGATAATTCCTGAGAAGACGGTACCTATTGAAAAGACGTTATATGTCAAAAAACCCTCACTTCCTGGAAAGGGTTTGGAAGCAAAAAGCAAATTTAAGAAAAAAAGTTACGAGCACGCGTACAAGAAGGGTGAAGGCTCAGTCAATGATATTAGCCAAGCAGATTCCATTATGAGCTCACGGAAGAGTAAAATGAATTATTTGAATTCGAAGAAGAAATATGGGAAGAAGTGAACACGACTTTTCTCGATTTTTATTAAATTACATTTATAAACTTCCATAAATAATTAAAAAAGGAACAACTGAAAACAAGGATAAAATAGGATTAACACGGGGGTACACTAGAACAGTACGCAATGTTGGGATTCGATCATGTTCGAAATACCCGAAAACCGAAGTAAAACGAATTAAAATGAAAAAGTTGCTAGTCAATCTTTTTTTGTGGCACTGCCTTGTATTTGTCTTTTCCTCCGCGGAAAACGTATGATTGAAGGAAGAAGTTGATAAACAGAGCTAGGTAGGTGGTGTCCATGAAGACAGCGAGCTTGAACACGGATCGGTCAAAGTCACAGTTCGCCTTAAAAAGAAATTTCGGTTTTTGAAAACAATCCAGATAAACTAATACATAGCAATATCGTATATATTCACCGAACTGCCGTTTTAAAACTTCACTTACATTAGTGAAGTGCATCAGATATCCTAAATGGGCAAGAATAGCGCATGAGATGACGAATTGGAGAATCTGAAGAGAAGTGATAGCTTGAGCAATGAATCCTGGGACGCGGATCTTCATCGAGCGCAGGAAGTAGTATGAATACATGAAGGCATGGACCACAAAGTTAAGGTAGATCCCATATCTGTTGAATCCTGGTGTCAAGGGATGAGAATACCAGGCGTAGATCATAGTGAGGATATGATGATACCAGTGGAGAAACATAAGAGGTCGTTTGCGCAGAACCAAGAAAACGGTGTCGACAAGTTCAAAGAGCTTGGAAGCCATGAAGAGCCAAACCCAATATCCATTTTCTCCTTTGGTGAAATTGAACACTTTACAATAGGAAGCTGAAATTGGTCAAATATTTTGAATTATAGAAATATGTGAGATATTTTCAGTCCGATGTTTAAGTCAATTATCTTGGAGGTGTTCACTGATAACATCGTTTGTACAACACTTTTGTTATCACTAACCGCTACACACTACCAGACGATCAGGCTGTTCAGAGAACACAAGTACTTTGGTACCATATTTTAGTTTTATCGCACATCAAATAAAAATAACATACCGACAAGTCCATTGTTAGTAATAGTTCCAAAAAATTCGGGGGACATTTTGATGGCACCGGCGATAGAGAAAGAGGCTAGAATGAAGTTCCAAATGTTTAGAGGAATAGTAAGCTGGAATGGCGCACGGTTGCGCATCAGCCATTTGGTTCCAAAGACAACAACCAGGTACAAGATTGAAGCCTGAAAAACAAAATCATTGGATTGAAGAGGCATTTTTTCAGACATTCTGAATCCTATACACAGACGAAGCGTATTAGTCAGAATATGATAATATCCTTTAAAAAAACATGGATTGAAAAGAAAATTGAATAATTTTCTTCAATCGCGATATATTCTATTCTAAAGAATGCATATATGATTTTTTCATCATAATAAAACTAGGATATTATGGAAATTCGGGAATATTTGGAGAAGACGTTGTATTATATCAGGAATATTTCATTCCAGGATTTCGCCAGATACCCATCAATAGAGTTCCACCTACATTTTGTAATCTAAAAAACGGTTTATAGGGAAAAAAACATTTTCTGAATTATTCTTCAAAAAACCCCGAATAGCAGTTGGTAATTGGCAGTTCAGTAAGAGATACTCGCCTTCGGAGCGTTTCTGAAATATTTCAAGGAACTTGAACCAGTTTTCGAATAATCTATTAATTTTTTTGGGGAAATGTTCACCTGAATGGTTACGTCGAAGTGCTCAGCGAAAAATTTACGTCCTTCAGAATCAGGAAAATGTTTTCCTCCGTGGGTGGCTAAGGCTACAAAACGTTTCGTGTCGAACTTGACATCGAGAAGTCTTTGGACGAGCGGATGTTGAGCCATCTTGACCTATAGATAAATTACCTGAAAAAAATAACAAGATCAGTAAAAAAATATATGAAAAATTTCTTGTGCACGGAAAACGAAATATGTAGACAAGTACGCCGACGGGGTGAAAGGGTGATATAGTAAAAAGAGTAAGAAAAGAACGAAAGGAAAAAAAAGAACGATAGCTCCGCCCCATCACCCCATATCGTCCTTGCAGAGGATCGAAATGAATGAAACGAAAAAGTGAAGGTAGAGAAAGAGAAACGTCCTTCATGTCATGGTGGTTCTTATCATAGTATTTTATTGGCCTCGACAAAAACTTTCGGCACGCCTTGAGACTTTGAAAAAGAGCATTTTTATGATTATGGCATGATTCTTTACCAATAGCTCGGCGATTTTCTTTAATTAAATTGCGGTGGATATCACTGGGTTACATGTACCGAAAGTTCTCTGAGTGGAGATAGTTAAGTTAATGATTAGTTATAGGCGTGTGAACGATAAGATAATAAGAACGGTAAGCCTAGCGCGCGACATATATGTGATTTTTTTTTTGAAAATGTAATTGAAAACGTAAGGCCTTTATCCTTTCGGCGACAGTCAACATTGTAAACTTAATTTCACCTTTCCGGTAAATTACTAAATTGCAAATAAATATCATCATTCTGAAAAGCAATTTTCATTCATGCAGTACTCTTGAGCTTATTTGAAAACTGCTTGTGCTTAAAATAGGATTTTTACGCAAAGCCAGCTTCAACCATTTTTTTCAGCAGAATTGAATTTTCTCAGCTTTCATTTTTCGGCAATACACAGCTCAAAAACTAGAATTTCGAGTATTCGGAAAATTTTATCAAACACTAATACATACTTTGGAGATTTAAAAAATTCTTCGAATTCAGAGTATATAGCTTTACTGATCAGCTAAAATACAAAACAATATAAATTTAGTATGAAAAAGAAACATTACGAAAACAAATCTTTGAGATGGGCTAAGTCGGATAGACCGACTTACGACAGGTGCATCTAGAGACATGATACACATGCTAGAATTGAGATTTGATGAGAATACAGAAAAACGAAGACGGAATGGCACACTGCCCGAAAATGTTTCAAAGATTCACAAGAAATTCGCTATTTCTGCGTGTCTCACGAGCATGTGAAAGCGCGTTTGTATTTTATGCATTAAAATGCGTCGAAGACTTTGAAAATGTCATATTTACATACAACAAATAATGCAGATAAATAGCGGAAAATAAAAATGAAACGAGGAAATGACGATCTTGCAATAGTTAGTAGTCTTTCCTACATTACCATTTTTGGTTATGATAGCTGAGAGCACTGGAGGTTGATTTTTGAATATATATCGAAATGTAACCGTGAAATACGTCAAATATTTATTGACCACTTATTGACTACATCTCCATTCACCCTATCAAAGGCCAAACTTTTGACTAAAAATTCTGTAAGCTTCTACTATTTACAATTTCTTTAGAAATTTTGTATTTTCTTGCTAAAATTTGAGTTTTGATTGGTAAGAGCTTAAAAGTGAACTTTCATTGGAATGATAATAGATTTCCCAGTGACAAATCCATGTTCCCTTACTTTTTAGTTAATCATTGTTAGAATATTTTTTAGAATAAGAAACGAATTGTCACCATTAGTATGAAAAATAGAATAACAAGAAGAATAAAAAAAAAGAAAATATTAAACATTTGCTCACAATCGAGTTATAAAAAATTAGTTTCGGCATGGTATTTAATCATAACGAAAAAAGCAATAATTAATGTGTCAGCTAGGAGAGTGCGTCATTCGTTGGCATGAATTTCCATAAAAATTCTTGATAATTTTATAATTCATTCAATATAACGATTATGGTGCACAGACAATGAAAAATTTAAATGAGGGAAGATTTTCCACAACGAATTCGCCGCGCTGTTTCACTATAGAATTACGATCAGGTAAAGCTTAATTTCTTTCAGAATAAAATTTTGGCTGCATGTATGAATGTTGAAAAGGAATACTACGTAGCAAACTGTTCGAACACGTAGCAGTTCAGAACTGGCTTTTTCGGCTTACCGATAAATCAGACGGGAGGTTTACGTTTTGAATATTAATATGAAGCTTTCACAGATTTTTCGAAAATAACTTCAAAACATGGCACGTGGCTTCAAAACTACAAGAAATTTCTAGAATTCCAGGTGGCAAAAAACAAAAACAATCATTACTTTTGAAAAATTTTGGGCCTAAAAATAAATTTAAATAAATCAGAAAAGAAAATCGCAATTTTATTTCAGCTTTTTTTTGAGTTACAGTTGCGGGTCGGTTCATATATTTAAAAGGTAGGATTTGGTGATCAGTTTCATAATATACTTTTAAAAATGGAAGAAAGTGAACTGTTTAAGAGTGATTACTTTTGAAGCGCCGCTGCTTTTTTCTCTGTGATAAAAACAACGCGGTACGACACTCCATTGCCCAGAATTTGTCTATTTTTCTACTATTATAACTCTACTTATAAACTAGATGTTTCCGCTTCATTCTTGTCTTTCCCTTCAATAAAATGTATCAGATCTGCTATTTTCATCAAAAAATTGTTTCAGCATTCGCTTTACGCCTTCAAACCATCGCACAATGAGCGAAGACGGAAAGACGAAAGTAATTATCATTACCATATTATAAAGATCAGTAACCCGTAAGCATTTATCCTGATACAGGCTTGATAATCAAGCTCGTTTTAGATGTGAAGTTACTGGTAATCTACGTACTACATTTAACATCTTGATTTATAAAATTACAGCTGTACATACTTATTCAGCCAATAAATGCTTCAATTGTGTAATTTTGATGTGTTTTCATTTAAAACCAAACGTTTGGTCGTTATGATATACATTTGAACTCTGAGAAGTTTTCGCAAAAAAAATATCCTACCAGAATGGCTTCCCGTTTCTTGCGTTGTTCTGTTGTTCGGGCCACACAAGAGAGATCTATGTACGAGAACCCTTATATCAACCGTTTCAAAGCCAAAAGCAAGGTGTCCGAAGATTTCCACAAAAAGACGACGGGAATCACGGGGCTTTTTGTCTGTGAGCAGCCGCATCGGTCTTTGACCGTCCTTTACGGTCGTATTCTCCGCGCCCTCGAACAGATTCCGCGAGATGCTGCCTATCGCAAGTATACTGAAGCTGTATGATTATTTCAACTAGCTATTTTAATTTATTATAATGTTCCAGGTTGTAAAGCAACGTTTGGCACTTGTTCAAGCTGAAAATGATATTCAAAAGCTCGAGGAGAAAATCGGAATGGGACAAATTGAGGAAGTCATTGAACAAGTAGGTTTTTTTTAAACAGTCAGTCAATTTTAAAAATTATGAGTGATTGAAAATTTTTTTTTGATATCCTGATGCTTCTTTTCGACAATCATATTTAGTTTTTATATCTTTCGTGTTTCAACTAATTTTAATCATTTTTTAAATAATAGCAGTTAGAAATTTTAAAAATTGGTGAAAACCTATAGCAATGCTGTCTTTAATAAAATGAAAATAACGGTATCGATAACTTTTCTTGGTTTAATAAATCAGAGCTTTACAAAAGTTGTTCTTGTTGTTAAAGCCGAAGTCTACTACAGCTTGCCGCACGGACATAGATATTCGTGAAAAGTTTACTATGAAGAATTACTTTAAAAAACTGTTAATGCCTGAAAGAATCTTTGTTGATACGTTGCTACAAAACCGTTTTTATCAATTTTTATAATAAATCCGACAAGCTGTATGATAGGTCTTTTTTTGTTATTCAAGTCTTTTTTTCTTTAACAGATTATGTGTTTTCAAGTATTTCATCTTTATAAAACTTTTAAAGAAATTCAATAAGTGGGCGTGGAAAACCACTTATTAAAGAAGAGACGAATTATGCGAAATTAAAATCAAGGTTCGTCGATACAGCAGATCGCGTTATGGGGTTATTCATAATGCATTTTTATGCAAAAAATGCCACTTTAATCTTATTCACGATAGCATTTTAATGCAAAAAAATACATTTTAGTTCGGTACTGTGTTCAATTAAAATGCAAGGCGGTGTCGGGTATCGCCACCGAGAAAGTCTATGAGCCTTTAATTTATTTTTGGCTTTCAAATAAATAATTTTACTATTTTCTCACCATTGCCATAAAATGTTATCGTGAATAAGATTAAAGTGGCATTTTTTGCATTAAAATGCATCATGAATAACCCCATTAGAGAAAGAATCGATACAAAAATATTACTTTTATGCAAGATGGAGCGCCAGATCAACGCTCGAAGGTCACAGGGTATTCCTATTTTGCCCTCTCCATCGTGTTCCCCCGACTTAAACGTAATCGCAAACAGGGGGATTCATGATCTGCAAAATTTATAACGGTGGAAAACCTCAAAAACGCTAATATTCCGGCTTGGCTCAAAGCTGACCAGAACCTCATCGATGTTCTTTATATCTCAATGTATCCTCGAATTTTTCATCTTACTCTATAAGCTATGACAACAGTAATTAAACCAACTGTTGTTACAATATGTTCCTATCCTTATGCGGCGCACTGTATGTTTATTTCTAACTTTCCTTGGCATTCTTGAAAGGAGTATTTCTTCAAAAAGCTGAAAGTGGTTTTCAGTACTTGAGTTAACAAACGAAAATTTCGAAGCATTTTCCTAGATTCCTTTTTTCAGGCTGAGTATGAATTGGAAACGACAAGAGCAATTGTTGATTCGAAAGCATGGGAGCCGCTTGTCGAGGCAGCTCCTAAAGGACAATGGTCTTGGCCAGTCTGAAGGATTAAAATGTTTTTACTCTATATTCTAGTAGATTATCGTGAACAAATTTCTTTTTTTCACTCTTGAATATAAAATAATAGTAGTTTCCCTAAGTTCCAAACGAATTTTTCAGTTCTCAAGACATTGATAAAGTCGTTGAATTCTACGTAAAAATGTTTTATTCTTTCGAAGTCACTAAAAATGTCGACTCCCTTATCTAATTCGCATGAAAAAGAAAACGTCATCTCTCCTCTTCTAAGTGGTGGCGATGATGTAAAAGAGCATCGCATCTTCGGGGCTCATTTGAGCTCCATGACGGTTTCGATGGCATGATCCACTCTTCTCAAATTGCTCATCCGGTATGTTTCGTGACATGTCTTCTTTTTTCTCAATACCACCAAACAATGACATGATAATTGGGAGTAAAATCTGTCTCACTTTTTCCTCGTCATCTGCGGAAGCGGTAGGAAGAAACGCCGAGTGTGTGTGCCTGTGGGGGGGGGGGGGGGGGGGCGTGAAGGAGGTTCATCTTCGAGCAGAAGAAGCAAAAGACGATGAATGCTTTCTCGATTTCACACATGGCTGGATTTAAAAAAAAATCCTCGAAATAGAAGAATAAGGATAGTTTGGAGATAAAATCCCCCACCCTCATTTCTAATTCTATTCTTCGTATAACCTTACATTTTTGATTTCTTATTTTGATAATAGTCGTAGAAGAACTGATGGCTGTAATGAAATCATTAAATTTCTGAGGCTTGTGCTTGTGTGTGCGCTTTAGACAATTTCAGTATCGAGCAAGAATCTGGTGGATATTTTGATATTTTGGTCAGAGCAACAACTTTACTTCACTGCAGATACGTTTACCTCTTACATCTTCAGATTCATTTTATTAATTTCAAACCTGGGTATCGTCAGTCCATTTTCCGCAATTTTCGTTTTCCTCTCGGCTATGTTTCCACGGTAATTGAGAGACTTAAGATTTCTGCTCGGTTTGTTCAGTAAGCCTAAAATAGTTAAATTGTCTTAATTTTATAATACAGTCCATATTCTGATTTTCAAAGGATCCTTTACCACGATGAAAACAAAAGTTTTGTACTTTAAAAAATTATTTGTTTAATGTCTTCTTTTAATTTACTACTTTTGGAAACAATAAAAAATTTGTGTAGTTTGAAGGCTCTGAATCTTTGAAAAAGTATGAAAGAATGAAAATTGTTCATTTTCCTTTCGAATTAATTTTTAGAAATACTTTTAAAAAAATGCAAAGTTAATCAAGATAAAAAGGTATTCTTCGTTGGAAAGAAGCTTAAAAACCAGAGTTGTAAAAATTTGAAGAACTCGTTCACTTTCTTAGATTAACCTAACTTCTCATTTCCATAAATAGATCACATCAAGAGAACACATTGCTATATTTTAATGAATAGGGGAATTCCTGCAGAGAACAGGGTGAGCAGGATCAGCAATAATGCTATTTCATTCTGCTTATTTTAAATACTTACTTGCTATTTTTGAATATTCTATCGAAGAAACTGTTAAATCGCCCGATTTTTTTTCAATCAATTTGTTCATTAACGGAATTCCTCAGTTGGAATCAATAGCAATTTCTAAGATCTCAAAGGTCAGCCCCGCCCATTTCCTATTTATTTTTACTCTGATGTTCTTTAATTTTTATAGCATAGCCCCTTTTATTTTTCAGGAATCCGTCTAAGAGGCTTCATTTTTGTTTATTTGATTCACTCACCACTTTAAATTACTCTAAATCATCCAATATGAGAATTGAGGATTCTGAGAAAAACAATCTGGAAATGCTGATTCCTAGTTTTAAAGAGATTGTGCATCTCCGTATAATTAATGCCGCTTAAAGCTTTCTATTTTATCCACGAGATAGCAAAATACTTTTTCATAAAGTCTTGCAAATCCGATCATTTTATATCAGGGAGGGGGGGGGGGTAAATTCTTCCATTAATGATGTAAACCGTTCGTTTTCGCGAACTATGATCGTGAGAGAATAGTCTATCTTTGGGCGCTTTTCTCTCCTTGTTCGGAGAGTTCTCTTTCAACTCCTCTGTCCGGCGTAATCTTAGTGATTCTTTGTTGGCTTTTGTAGGTCTTCGCATCCATAAGTAAGGCAAGCTGTATAGAGTTTTCAGCATGTTCGATGAGAGCCTGTTTTTAACGTTGATAAGCGATTCCCACTTTTCCTTCAATGCAGTTCTGGTCCGTGCTCGTTTCAAGATTGAGTAGCTGACCTGAACAGACAAACTCTGAAGCATTTTCGATGTTTTTCGGCATTGGCCGAAGTTGCGCGGTATTTCGCTTCACTTTGCTTTGCTATTACTCGAACATTTTCTGTCAGAGACAGAAAATAAGGCAAAAATGAAAGCCGATTTCACTCAAGCGGAGAAGAAGATCGACGAGGTGAGGTCTTCTCGTCGATCACTTCTTTTGGCTCTTCGAACGAAGTGATGTGTGTTGTGCAGTTGAGATAACTCGCATAAAATTAATAAACCGATCTGCGTGGGGCTTCAAAGACTCTTCATTGATCAGATTTCCAGATTATTAGCTCGGTGTCCAAAAAACAGAAAGAAAGGCTCACCAAGAAATTATACGCTTAATACGCGAAATGCCATAACACCTGTATTATGGTTTCCCCTTTATTAGTATTGTCAATTTGCGACAAACAATAGCCATGGCCACGAAGAATACTATTCTAGTTTTTTGATTTTTTTTTGTGAGAGCCTATATTAAAAACACAATTTGTATCTGTTTTAAAGTGTATTTTTCTCAAACTTTGAATTTTGTCCGTATTTCTCCTCAAGAAAAGAATGGATCTACGAAAATAAGCAGAAGAATAACACATTTTACACTGAATTTCAAGAAACGTGCCGTCGAATGCGAAGTTTTAACAAGAAATAGCAGAGCTGCTGAAATGTTTTGTCCCCACAGCAATGTGCACAGCAGTGGAAGCCAATTACAGATGCACTGCAAGAAGCAATGGAACAGTGGAGCAGCCAAAAGACCAGGATTTCAAGACGTTGGAAGACGTTTGAAGGATGCAGATGCTGAAAATAAACTTGAATGGATTAGAGATAAACGACGAAGGAAATTGTCGGCGACCAGAGCGATGTCCAACTAAAAACTTGATAGACTTTGAATTTCAAAGGATTGGTTAATTAGTGGTAATCAAGGATATCTGAGAGGTCTAAGACCTTTCTGAAAATCGTACAAGTCATTTACTAGAAGCCGTTGGAATAACGCGCCCAATGAGGAAAATAATGATTCCCCCATTGTGTCAAGGACGTTTACGAGCTCATCGGTTTGAGCGAAGAACCGAAAACAACAACCAAAAATAAGAGAAAGAGGATGCAAAGAGTTCAGTTTTATTTTTTTTAATTCAATTTTTTCAATAAAGTTTTGATTTTCGCAAAAACATCATTGCAAAAATAGCACCGCATGCAAGTATGAAAGACGAAATTTCGGTGTGTTGTCAGCTTTTTTATTGCGTAAGACGAATGCAAGACGAACGAAGACGACTTTCTGCCTTCGTCTTTCGTGGAAGCTTTATTCAGGTTAATGTTAAGTAATTTCTTTTTCGAGCGATGTTAAAGGTGCATCGATTACGGTAGGTAGCCGTCATTTTCAACTTTTTTCGGTGTGCGATTTCTGACTTTATCAGGTCGAAACTCTCACCGGATCGGACTAGAAGATTAGCCAGGGCTCAAGAAATGATTAATTTCATCTAGATTTTGATCAATGGAGAATAAGCACAAGATAGACGGAAATGATTATGATGGAGTCATTAAGACACTGAATTTTGTAATTGTGATCGAGAAATGTGATGCATCAATAAAACACTTTGGCAAAAGAGTCCGTGGACAAGTTTGTTTTATTTATTAAAAATATTTAAGCTTAATCAAAATTTTAATATTATTTATAGAATACTTTATATACAGCAGAGAAGCAATAGCAATAAAATTTGAGAATTCATTTGGCTTTTTCAGGTGAAAAACGCCAAATGCCGTTGCTTCACAAAGCGTGGAAAACGGCTTAGTGAATTTCACAGAAATAGGTCTTCATTTCAGTAATAGACAACTTCTTGGTACCACCAGATTTAGGGTTTTCCAAAGAGAACTCTCTTTAAAATCACTAAAATTTAAAAAACTGGAAAAATGAAAAGAGCTCTACATCTATATGCAATGCTCGTAATAAAAGTTGTCAACTGAAAAATGAAGTCTTATTTCTGTAGAGTTTGCAAATACCCAAGTTCTGTATTTTTCAACGAAAAAAAAACCAAATTCTCGTAGTTCATTGAGCGCAACTAGTTTGATTAATAAGTTTGAAGGAAAACGTTGCATTTATAAAATTTGAGAAATACATGAGATCGCCATTCTTCTCGATGACCGTCCGCAAACGTATTATCAACTTGTGAAGCCTTCCTGCCAAAATGACGAAGACTGCAAGTTGAAGAATACTGAGAATCATTCTCCAATTCAAGTCGCTGTACACCCAAATTGAATTCTTTTGATGGTCGTGATTGATTAATTTCATGGCGCCAATGATACCAATAAGAAATCGTTTGAGTCGTAAGAATCGTAAGAGGGTGAATCTGACTTGCAAACCACCCCTATTTCTTGATTTGGGAATTAATGATTCGTCATTGTTCGGAGTCCGGCAAGAAGCGAATGAAGCTTTTTGTGCTTATGTGCTACAACATCCCACCAGCCAACGGATAAAATGACAGCATTATGTATTAAAGATATATAAGTGTTTCTTTTTTCGAAACATAGCAGAAAAAAAGGAAATTTCTGTTATTTCTCGTGAAATTACATGCTGGGATTGGGCCTAAAAACGCAGCACTTAATTAGTGATGGACAGACGTTCGGCAGCACCGCTCCCGCTCCACTCTTGAGGCAATAAATGCGCGGAGGCAGTCTAGGAAACTAGTAGTCCGCTTGTGCAGCGTTGGCAGGTTTTCGTAAAAATTTTCCGATCCCTGAATGCCGTCCAAAGAGCCCATGGTTCGGCGAGAACAATATTCTCTGAGCCTGCCGTGAGTTTCGTGCATGCTCCTTCTGGCTATGCATGTTTGCGCATATGATGGGTTTCATTGAGAATAGGTTTATCAGGAAATCCTGTCACATTTCGCTGTAAGAAAACACGCTGAATGTTGTCTTCACTCTAATTAGGACGCCCCCGTGGCTTCTTCTTTCGCTCTTGTCCCATCGCACCATTCATTTTCGCTCTCATATTCCATACAACAACACGTTTCCTCTCAATTTTCAGCAATTCTCCTCATACCCACCCTTCGTCTTCTTTTTTTTCGTTTTCGTTTTTTCTAATAAATACTGCGCTCGCCGTGGTGGTAACTTTCTTCAGAGCCAGACGAAATCCAAAATGGGATAGCTAATTAAAGTCTTAGAAGTCAAAAACACTCGACAACAAGTCTGAAACTTGTTAAACAAGCTTGAAATGTTGCGAAAAACACTCAAGTTCGAGCTCAGTGTTAAAATATAAAGTGTGAGAACTTGGCTGAAAATGTCTGATCTTTTTCAAAACTTTATAATTCGCCATTTAGTTAGGTTAAAACTAAGCTGATCATTTGGGGCTCTGGAAATTTTCTCCAAATTTTCAATTTTTAAAATATTATTTTTCATTTTCATTGGTTTTTTTACTTCCTCGGTTTTCCCCTTTTCAATCGTAAAAATAACAGCTTTAATTTTCTAGAATTCTCAGCAGAGCGTTTGGGATTGACGGCAAAACTGAGCGTAAGACTGATGCCAAGGTTTTCTTTTAAAGTATTGATTGAATGACTGATTGCAATGATTGTCATTGCTCTTAGCCGGAATTAATTAATGCTTTATTCCTTGCCCAATCATTTTAAGCATGTCTTTAAGTCTTCAAATTTTTCTATTTAAAGAAATCAAAGCAAAATAGATTTCATTAAGGCTGGAATGACGCCATTTTCTGAAATGTTTTTGAGCAGCAAAACTGAAAAAACGAAATAAAAAAGTCACTGCAAGTCTTGTTTAGATTCAAGATTATTCGGAAGAAGCGTAGCAACCACATATATTTCTGAATTATTTATCTTGTGGAGCAACGGAAAAAACTCTGGTTGCAGAATTGCTTTTTAAATCAACGCATCGGCAGATAGCATGTCGAAAGAAGCAATGTCCATTTGATTGATACCTATTTGGACAGAAGTACGCCACTTCAACAATTTCGCAAAAATGTTGGTGAAAATTTTGGATTTTTACTAGTTCTGCTTATCCGAAGCGAGCTTAATGCTTTCAAAATGTTCTTGTCCATTCCATTCTTTTGGTTTACATTTATGTAAGCCAAGAGAAAACGAGAAATTCAAATTCAGGTTAAATCATTACGTTTTTCTTGTCTCGTCTTCCTTCCGATGACTTTGCCATTTGAAGGTTTGCCTGCATTCTAAAATTTTCAGAGGTAGAATCAATTGGGTGTGTGTGTGTGTTGTGCCATGCCACGTGTCAGCTCCCTCGTCGTGTTGATTACCTTCATGGTGGCACTTCTAGCAGTCAGTGAAGCCGCTGTCGTCGCCGGTTACGACAACATTTATCAATTGCTTGCTCCAAGGTTAGTTTGTAGGACACGGCATCTGGTCAGGCTTGGGGATGGTAAACCAAAAATGTAACTACGTTGTCTTCAAGAAATCTGAAGAATAAATATTGATTTGCTCTTGTACGGTTAATCTTGAAAGGATTAACCGCATTTTTTACCATAAATTGTTTCCAGTCGAATCAAAAAAGTTGAGGTGGCTGGCGAGTTTCACAGCCCTGAGAGGCTTCACTTGTGTATTGAAAGCGCTTGTTCCCGGATTTCTGGTGCGAATCGGTTCGTATTGCGTTATCTGAGTGTTCCGGCGCTGAGCTGAAGCAACAGCGCGAATTCCTGCAAAATTAGTTTTACAAGAAATGACAGGTTTCAATGGGAAGCTTTTGCTAGCATAGGTTCAGATTTTTATGATTATTTTGCACGTCGCGATTATTGGAGAATCCCGGCATAATAATAGTCCAACTCTGGCAAATGCAATTTTCAATTTGCTGACAGAGCCATCTTAAGCGGCATGCCATTTCTCTGTTTTGATTAAGCACCTGCTCTCCTTAGCTTAATCGCAGCTTCCAACGAGGACGGCGGCTACCTTATGTGCTTCTTTGCGGGAGATGGTGTGCGGATCACAGTGATGCTGCTCAATGTTTTAGAATATAATAGTTTGAGAAGTGGAGTGGTCAGTGGTAGTACTAAGTATTTCCTAGAACTGCATAAGATTGAAATGGATTTTAGAAGTTCCTAATAGAATCTAAGAGTTCATCTAGAAGTTTCCTTTCTATTACTCTTCCAAGGCCGCGAGTAGTATCGTATTGAAACATTGCGGAATGACACCTCAATTCCTCTGATTCTTGCGAAATAAGGTGATAACGGTGAGACATTAAAAAAAATATAGCTCTCTGGCATCTTTGGCCAGAAGCGAAAAGGTTGGCACAAGCGAGGTATTATGCAGTCTAACGCGTTTTTTTAAATGTAATTATTTTATTATTTCACCCATCTTCAGATTCCGACGCAACCGCTTGATGAGTTTCGACGATGCAGAACCTCAATATCTTCAACACTTGCTTCAGAATCTGAAGCCACGATTCAGAAGATCCATATAAAATGAATAACGTCGAACGAAACAGCGTGGCGGCTCCATACTAAACTCCGTATCTTACAGTGTCTAAACATGCATTTTTCCTTCTAGCCGTCGGCGTTCCAAGCTTCTGTGTGTGGTTTGTGGCTAACATTTTTCTATTCCTTCATTTTATATTTTCCTTAAGAATGTCTCTTTCTCTCTCTCTCTCTCTCTCTGTTCCCTGATTTCATTTTCATCAGAGTCTCCGGCGCAAAATCACAATAATAAATACATCTGATTGTTGGTATCATACATAACGTCGAATGGAATATTTAAATTATGAGCTTTAAAAATATCTGAAATTTTCATTACAAGCACAAGAGCACAATTGTGAAGTTTATAGAATAATACGTAGATTTATCTTGTTTTCAAATCTTTTTCTAACTGCAAACCTCTGACTTTTTCCAATGCTTTTCAGTTTTTCTAAAAAAGATCATCGTTGCAGATGGCAGTATGTCAGGAATATCCTTCGCAGAGCCAAATTAAACCGCAGTGCGCGCAATATGTTCCGCAAGCCTTTTAGTGTAGCCACGAAGTTGCTGAAAATTTCAGATGGTTATGAGCCCGTTAAAATTCGAAAGATATTCACCCGTATCATTGAAGCAGCTCTGATATCATCTCTATGTGGAGAAACTGGCTGTCCGAGCCAATCCTTAGAATCACGAAGTTTCACAAAGCTGCCTGGTTCTCTGGCTTCATTTGAGTCGTAGGCAATGTTCAAACGACTGTTTCTGTTCGTAATAGGAGTATCCATCGAGTTTTGTGCGGCTCTATGGCTGAAGTAAGCTTGCAAGAGATGATTTTGTTGAGATTCGACATCTGAAAAGTACAAGAATTCACATAGTTCAAGTCAGAAGTGTCAAATAGCTGCAAAAAATCTGGGCATATAGCCAGTAAACGAATATTTCTTCATTTCCATTAGCCTGTCGAGAAAGAATACTTAATTAATAGTTTTAAAATTTCCTAATTTTCAGTTCCAGCTAGCTGGTTTAGAAGTTGTTAGACACAGACTCACCATTATACAAGGATAAAAGCACAGAGATCTGATCGGCGTATTTGTAACTTCTGAGACACAATTAAACACGTGCCTGCAAGGAATATCTTCTTTGCTCATAAGACTTCGAACAATTTCAATTATTGTTGTATTAAACTTCAGTGCAGCATTATAACCAACATAAGACTTGATATCATAGATACTTTTGCTCCAAGAATCAACTACGAGTATACAATATGCAGATGGAATATGTTTTCCAATATTCACGGTCCATTTATCTTTTTTCTTACCCACCATATCTTCTATGGAAGCTTTGCTTACGCTATCTTTTGAAGATTTCACGAACTTTTTTTTTATTTCTTCATTTTGAATTTTCTCTATCAAACTTTCGAAATCACTGTAGATAACGAATCGATGTTTTTGAGTATTCTCATAATTTCTGAACTCAATGAATTCGTTGTGAGATAATCTATGCTCAATTGGTGGAGTATTTTCACAATTATCAAAGTGTCTATCTAACTTTTCTTGATTATAATAATACGATAAACATCTACAACAATAATATTTCATGTTATCTTCCTTACTTCTACTCAAAAGTCTACTTAAGTTCACTATTTGACTAAAATGACCATTACCTTCTGAATCTTCATTATAAAAGAGGTTAACAGTTCTTTCCTTTTCACATATATAATCGGAATGTCGTAATTTGTAAATTTTATGCTCATAATCTTCTTCTATTGGTTCATAATTATTTCTTATTTGAATATAGTCAGGAAAGATACATTCATATGCAAACACATGAACACTTATATTATTCATAACTTCGAACTTTTCAATATCTTCAAACTTAAAAGGAAATTCAAGTCCATCAAAATTCAATTCATCCTTAAAAGGTGTGTATTTAGTAACTCTTTCTTTTCAGCTCTTTTCAGTAACAAAATGAGAATAGAACTCGTAGGAAATCGGAACTTGATGAAAATAAAAATGTTAAAAAAGAAAACTGTATTGAATTGGAACTGATAGGGAATTAGAACTGTTTTAAAGTAAAACCGCATGCAAGCGGAACTGTATGGAATTGGAACTCTGTTTAGTGGAGCGCGTTTGCTTTACACGAGTATTTTTCTCAGCGTTAAATCAACTAAAAATACTCTTGTAAAGCAAACGCGCTCCATTGAACAGAGTTCCAATTCCATACAGTTCCGCTTCCATGCCGTTTTACTTTAAAACAGTTCTAATTCCCCATCAGTTCCAATTCAATACAGTTTTCTTTTTTAACAGTTTTATTTTCATCAAGTTCCGATTTCCTACGAGTTCTATTCTAATTTTATTCCGATTTCACATACCCCCCACTTGAAACACATGTTATCTTTGTTCTTGATATTATTAACTGCTTTTTTTCTTTTAACATATTCTGGATTCTCAATGTAAGAAGCTCCTCTCATTGCATCAGTTCTAGTTTGAAACATTTGCAATCTCAAAAATCTGGTTATCACTAAACCTGAAGCATGATGTTCTCTATTTTCTACATCATTCATTAAAGTTTGACATGCAGATTGATAAAATTCTTCTCTACTTTCACCAGAATGTAAAATTTGACTTGTAGTGTTGACGTGAAATGTATGTGGATCAGTAGAATCAGGCTTCTTTGTTTCACATTCGAGGTATAACATTATTTTTACATTAGTGTTTTTGTAAATATCATTGACTACACTATATTGCTTCTTCTTGAGAAAAGAAGTCAATCTTTTGTACCTCGGCGAAGATCCGAGCACAATGTTACAGGGTGGCATCCAAATACGGTTACACGCTTTAAACGTTATAAATGTCTTCAAACAAGTTCAATTTTTACCAAAATTGGACAGAAGTTTATTGAAATGATACAAAAACAAGTTTTAACGATAGTTTTCAAATCGCCCTCTTTGGCCTTCACCACCGCTCTCAATCTCTTCGGGTAAGCGTCCACCACGGCACGCAAGTAGTTGGCATCCATTTCGTCCCAGGCTTTCACAAGTGCGACTTTCAGAGCGCTCAAATTAGCGTAGTTTTTGGTGGAAATCTTCTGGGTCAAATATCCCCAAATGGCGTAGTCGATAGGATTCAGGTCGGGTGACGACGCTGGCCATTCTGACGAGGAGATGAACTCAGGAAAATTGTTTTTGCAGCACTGCTGAGTGGCCTTGGCGCGATGAGCCGGTGCGCCGTCTTGTTGGAAGAACCAGGGTCGGTTTCCGTAATGCGATTTGGACAACGGAAGAACTGCAGCTCTAAAATGTGTTTTCTGTAGTAAGTTTGGTTCAACTTGGCTCCCAAATCAACAAAAATCAGCGGGGTTTTGCCATCGGAGCAAATTCCACCAAAAACCATGACTGAAGACGGATGAGATGTCTTATTGAGAATTTTTCCGTTCTTACAGGCAGTTTGAAAGTCTTTTGCAATAACCCGATGGTTTTGGCCATTCTTATTTGCTTCAACGGTGAAAATTTTCTCGTCTGCGAACAGTGTCGAGAGGTGCGTGCCTGAGTGCGTGCCGTGAAGAAGGTTTCGTGCTTTTTGCATTCGGAGAGCTTTGTTTTTCTCGGTGAGGAACGCGCCGTGTTGCATACGATACGAAGTCATTTTCAGCTTCTCTTTGACAATGATTCCCATAGAATATCGGCTCATTTTGAAGTCTTTAGCAAGCTTCCTCATGCTTCGCTCCGGATTTCTTCGGATTCTTTCCCGAACGCTTTTGGCGTCGTCAAAGTGACAGGATGACCCGATCTTGGACGGTCATCAAGTGTACGAAGACGGTGGAAGCGAGTGACAGTCCGATGAACAAGCATTCGTTTGACGTTCAGCCGTTTAGCGATCTCCGAATTCGACACACCCTGCTGCATCATTTTAATAATAGAACCACGAGGGGTGAAGCAACCGCCATTACCTTAAAAATGGAAGTTGCGACCAGAAAATTGAAAAACATAATAATAAATATGTAATAATTAATAAAAAATAAAATTGATACAGTAGCGACTTGTGCTCATGCGCCAGAATCCACGCAAAGTTGTGTAACACTACATGGATGCCACCCTGTATAACCAATACACTCTTGAAATGGCACCTTCGAGAAGGTTTAGGGTGTGACCGCGCTCTCTCTCTCTCTCTCTCTCTTTCTCCTTCAGTTCTTTCCTGTGGTGTGACGTCATTGTCCTGGCAATTTTTTTTTCTCTTTGTGTGACCTTCTTTTCTCTTCCCCACTGGGCCAATGATGAATGGCTACCGGTTTTTTGGCTACCTGATTAATGGCTACCTAAGGATTTATGTCTACTCCTAGATTTTTGGCTACTTTTCACCGTTGGATTTTTGGCTACTTTCGGATTAATGGCTACTCCTAGATTTTTGGCTACTTTTCACCATTGGATTTTTGGCTACCTCAGAGTTTTAGCTACCCGAGAACTTTAGAGTCAGAAGACAAGACGATTTTTTCGTTTCAAACGAGGTTCTGGTATGAAAGAAAAAAGCACAAGAATATATGTTTTTTGTGGTATTATGAAAACATTATAATTAAAGTACTCGACTGCAAAAAATTCCCAATTTCAAAAAAAGTTTCGGGAAATAAAATATTTCTTCTTTTATCCATTTTTCTTTTTTTTTTCGTCGTTTTCACATTTGTTTTGAAGTCTGAACGTCAAAAATAATAACCAGGTGATCTCCTATGTTTGAGTTCCCCCCTGCTCCCTGGAAGAGATCCAATGGAGCAGGAATGAGGACGACGTTACGATGAGACTTCTGATGATAGCCTGCTTTTCGAAAATCGCCGAAATAACTCAGAAATGCGAGAATCGATCGATTCTGATGATTTGTTTCCGCCTCCAGTTGAGATGGTTAAGATATCGTTCGATTCATCGCCTCGTAGCATTGAAACTAATTCAACAACATTCGTAAATCTATCCAATGCAACGAACGAATTTGTGTCTTCAATTGCTTCACTGAGTACGCCATTGGTCTCTTCTACACCAATGGATAATAAACAAAAGAGCACAGTTACAGAAATCAGTTTGAACACTCTTCTCGAGTTTTAAATTTACGAGAGAAATTTACAGAAAAAAAAATTGACTCTTGAAAATTTCGGCTTTACGACCTTGAAGAAATAGACCTTCAAGTCGACACTTCAACACGTAGTTGCTCAACATTTTTTAAGTTCATGAGATTCTTGTTTTTAGTTGTATTTGTTATTTTTTACACGTTACGTTTTTTTGTTAACTAATTTGAAAAGTATTTGTTTGTAATAAAAAAAGGCTTCTCCTGACTCTAAAATTTTCGGGTAGCTAAAACTCTGAGGTAGCCAAAAATCCAATGGTGAAAAGTAGCCAAAAATCTAGGAGTAGACATAAATCCTTAGGTAGCCATAAATCAGGTAGCCAAAAAACCGGTAGCCATTCATCATTGGCCAACGAGTTGGGCTAGAGTGGAAGGCAGAGACGTGTTTGTGGGCAGAGACACAGAGGAAGGCGAGAGACTGCCAGCATCACATTCCTGCATTAATCTTCGTGAATAGGAAAGAGACCCCTTTTTCGTCTGAAGTTCGCATTTGTTTTCGTGATTTTCCATCTATGATAATCATTGTTTTTATTTTATTTTTCAGTTCCACAACAATGGAAATAGGTTTGCTTCTCATTCTTCAAGATCAAAACGGAGTATCTCATCGTCAGAAGCCAATAACATTCACTGATGAGGTTTTTTAACAATCATATTCTCAGGTAATTTTTGGCACATGTGCCCCAGGTTGGGGCGCGGTTGCCGGTGCTACGCAGTAAGCGTTCACGTTGAAAAAGCTTACCGCGTAGCACCGGCAACCGCGCCCCAACATGGGGCACATGTGCCAAAAATTACCTGAGTTCTAACGAATTTGAATGTTTGTTTTAGACGACAATCAAAGAGTTGAGCGAGGCAATCAATTCCTTTTGGTTTATTCATCAAAATTATCAAGAATTATATCACAACGGGAAGCAGATTATATCGCTAAAGTCTACATTAAAACAAATTGGTGTGAAGGACGACGACGAGATTGTGATCGTAAGTGTTTTTATTATTATTTTTGTTCATTTAGCATTGCTAAGCCAAAATTATATTAAAGGTTTTTTATTGGATATACGTAGATCTTTTCATGGGTAAATTTGACGATTTTTGAGATTCAAAAAGTGCTTAATTTTTATATACATAGCTAGCGGATTCTGTAAAATTGCTCTCGAGTTGAATAAAATTAGTAAAATTGTTAATTTTCAGAAACATTCTGAACTTTCACGGTGGACTGCGTACAAAAAATGTCTGGATTTGGTGCTAAAGAAGACCGATGACAAAAAAGCAAATGCAACAGATGCTGTCAGACATCACGAACTTCTGATGAAATGTGGATTCTTCGATGTCTACCTTCAATTCGACGACTATCGAAAACAAAAACATTCTAAAGTCGCCTCTTGGACCGATGGGGACATCAATTTGATTCGTGATGCGGCAGAACAATACTTCCACCGTCTTCATGATCTGAAGAGAGGAAACCAAGAATCCGATTTTATTTGCAACTTCGAAGACAACGATCTCGAATTAGGAGGCAGATCTACAAGTACACTGGCATTTGTTCGGATCCATGGTGAAGACTTCGTTTCGAAGTTCTACATCAAGTATGTTTTCGATTCATTCATTCAAATTCCGTTTTTGTTTTTTCCTATTTTATTTTTATCGAAATCAAGATTGATCTGTAATGTTTAGATGTCACCATTTTGGACCAAATGGCACAAGCTCGAGCCAGCCTCCGGACATCAACGAACTATACGGCTACAAGCTGTTGGAGCTGATCGCCGTCGGACCAACATGCCACATTGTTCCACCCATCATCACTACTGGAACAAAAACAAACGTGTAAGGATATATACATATTAGTAACAAGTAGCAATATAGTATAGAAAGTGACATACATACCTATGCATTTGTAGGTACATTGCTACAAAATGGGACGACAATTTTAAACTCATGGAGCACGTTATCCAAGAGAATGGTCTTACCGCTGATTTAGCCGTACAGCTGGTTTTGCTGCGGGTGTTATTATTTATTGCAGACCTTCATTTACAAAACTGCGGTTTGTTTCAACGTCTGAAAACCTGAATATTATTGATTTATTAATTTCAGGGGTCTGGAAAGGGACCAATAACATTGCGATTGTTGACTTCGCACCGGAAAATGAGATTACAGTTCATGATGACATCAAAGCCCAACTGTTTACAACTTTTCCACATTCAAGATGGAAAGAAGAGTTCAAAGCAGTGAAAAATAAATTGGACGACAACTCATGGTTGAAGATAGCCAAACAGAATTTGGATAAGTGGGATTTGTCTCGTAAGATCGAACTGGCTCAAGAACAACTCGATCCCACAAAAGACGTTTTAAAAGGAATAGAACTTGGCTTTAAGAAGCGGAAATCATGCTATAGTCCCACAGTTCAACTGAAGCAATACGTCGATACATTGAACAAGAATTTAGAAAATCTTCAAATTGTTTTGAATTCCACTGTTCACTAACAGTAATCTTCGTCTTGCTGGGTTGTACTTGTCGATAGTGATCTCAGAACCATAAATAAAGCGTGTATTCTACCTCACATAGTATCTTTTGCTTTTGTTACTGAATTCACAATTCCTACTTCTCGTGGTTGTATCCATTGTGGTGGTAAAGTGTCTCGCATGAAGATACCTCTACAATTCTTGATTTCCAATACTTCGATTAAAGCAAGGAGATCTTTCTCTAGCTTCATCATTTATTTAGCATTTTTTTATTCACCGTTCTACCGCATTTTTCTCGACCATCTCGACCACTGGATTTCGACCATATTTTTTATAAGGCACTTTTCGACCATTTCCACATTTTTGAAATTTGCTGAAAATAACACATTTTTGAAGAAGTAAGACTTGTTTATGTTAAAAATAAGCCTTAAAATGACTTAAAATGTGTAAAAATTGAAGGTGGTCGAAAAGACAGATTTACTGTCATGAACTTGGTACCCCCGAATCGTTTGTACCCCCCGAATTAAATGCCTCCTGCCAAAATGACGAAGACTGCAAGTTGAAGAATACTGAGAATCATTCTCCGATTCAAGTCGCTGTACATCCAAATTGAACTCTTTTGGTTGTCGTGATCGATTAAGATCATGGCGCCAATGATACCAATAAGAAATCGTTTGATAAGAGAGTGAATCTGACTTGTAAACCACCCCTATTTCTTGATTTGGGAATTAATGATTCGTCATTGTTCGGAGTCCGGCAAGAAGCGAATGAAGCTTTTTGTGCTTATTACACTACAACACCCCACCAGCCAACGGATAAAATGACAGCATAATGTATTAAAGAAATATAAGTGTTTCTTTTTTCGAAACATAGCAGAAAAAAAGGAAATTTCTGTTATTTCTCGCGAAATTACATGTTGGGATTGGGCCTAAAAACGCAGCACTTAATTAGTGATGGACAGACGTTCGGCAGCCACCGCTCCCGCTCCACTCCTGAGGCAATAAATGCGCGGAGGCAGTCTAGGAAACTAGTAGTCCGCTTGTGCAGCGTTGGCACAATTTTCAGGTTTTCGTAAAAATTTTCCGATCCCTGAATGCAGTCCAAAGAGCCCATGGTTCGGCGAGAACAATATTCTCTGAGCCTGCCGTGAGTTTCGTGCATGCTCCTTCTGGCTATGCATGTTTGCGCATATGATGGGTTTCATTGAGAATAGGTTTATCAGGAAATCCTGTCACATTTCGCTGTAAGAAAACACGCTGAATGTTGTCTTCACTCTAATTAGGACGCCCCCGTGGCTTCTTCTTTCGCTCTTGTCCCATCGCACCATTCATTTTCGCTCTCATATTCCATACAACAACACGTTTTCTCTCAATTTTCAGCAATTCTCCTCATACCCACCCTTCGTCTTCTTTTTCTTCTTTTTTGTTTTCGTTTTTTCTAATAAATACTGCGCTCGCCGTGGTGGTAACTTTCTTCAGAGCCAGACAAAATCCAAAATGGGATAGCTAATGAAATAAAGTCTTAGAAGTCAAAAAAACTCGACAACAAAGCTGAAACTTGTTAAACAAGCTTGAAATGTTGCGAAAAACACTCTAGTTCGAGCTCAGTGTTAAAATATAAAGTGTGAGAAATAGGCTGAAAATGTCTGATCTTTTTCAAAACTTTATAATTCGCCATTGAGTTAGGTTAGAACTAAACTGATCATATGGGGCTCTGGCAATTTTCTCCAAAATTTCAATTTTTAAAATATTATTTTTCGGTTTTATTGGTTTTTTTTTAAACTTCCTCGGATTTCCCCTTTACAATCTTAAAAATAAGAACTTTAATTTTCTAGATTTCTCAGCAGAGCGTTTGGGATTGACGGCAAAACTATAATTTAAGAGCGTAAAACTGATGCGTTTCCTTTTAAAATATTGATTGAATGACTGATTGCAATGCTTGTCATTGCGGTTAGCCGGAATTAATCAATTCATGTTCTGCTTTATTTCTTACCCAATCATCTTAAGCATGTCTTTAAGTCTTAAAATTTGTTTATTTAAAGGAATCAAAGCAAAATAGATTTCATTAAGGCTGGAATGACGCCATTTTCTGAAATGTTTTTGAGCAGCAAATCTGAAAAATCGAAATAAAAAAGTCACTGCAATTCTTGTTTAGATTCAAGATTATTCGGAAGAAGCGTAGCAACCACATATATTTCTGAATTATTCATCTTGTGGAGCAACGAAAAAAACTCTGGTTGCAGAATTGCTTTTTAAATCAACGCATCGCCAGATAGCATGTCGAAGGAAGCAATGTCCATTTGATTGATACCTATTTGGACAGAAGTACGCCACTTCAATAATTTCGCAAAAATGTTGGTGAAAATTTTGGATTTTTACTAGTTTTGCTTATCCGAAGCGAGCTTAATGCTTTCAAAATGTTCTTGTCCATTCCATTCTTTTGGTTTACATTGTGCCATGCCACGTGTCAGCTCCCTCGTCGTGTTGATTACCTTCATGGTGGCACTTCTAGCAGTCAGTGAAGCTGCTGTCGTCGCCGGTTATGACAACATTTATCAATTGCTTGCTCCAAGGTTAGTTTGTAGGACACGGCATCTGGTCAGGCTTGGGGATGGTAAACCAAAAATGTAACTACGTTGTCTACAAGAAATCTGAAGAATAAATATTGACGCTGTGTTCACTCTGGTACGATTAATCTTGAAAGGATTTACCGCATTTTTTAAACCATAAATTGCTTCCAGTCGAATCAAAAAAGTTGAGTTGGCTCGCGAGTTTCACAGCTCTGAGAGGCTTCACTTGTGTTTTGAAAGCGCTTGTTCCAGTATTTCTGGTGCGAATCGGTTCGTATTGCGTTAGCTGAGTGTTCCGGCGCAAAATGTTTTTCCAAGAAATGACAGGTGTCAATAGAAAGGTTTTGCTAGCATAGGTTTAGATTTTTATAATTATTTTGCGACTCGCGATTATTGGAGAAACCCGGCATAATAATAGTCCAACTATGGCAAGTGCAATATTTAAATTGCTGACAGAGCTATCTTAAGCGGCATGCCATTTCTCTGTTTTAATTAAGCACCCGCTCTCCTTAGCTTAATCGCAGCTTCCAACCTTTGGGCTATTATGCAGCCCAAAGGGTTTTTTAAATGTAATTATTTTATTATTTTACCCATCTTCAGATTCCGACGCAACCGCTTGATGAGTTTTGACGATGCAGAACCTCAATATCTTCAACACTTGCTTCAGAATTTGAAGCCACGATTCAGAAGATCCATATAAAATGAATAACGTCGAACGAAACAGCGTGGCGGCTCCATACTAAACTCCGTATCTTACAGTGTCTAAACATGCATTTTTCCTTCTAGCCGTCGGCGTTCCAAGCTTCTGTGTGTGGTTTGTGGCTAACATTTTTCTATTCCTTCATTTTATATTTTCCTTAAGAATGTCTCTTTCTCTCTCTCTGTTCCCTGATTTTATTTTCATCAGAGTCTCCGGCGCAAAATCACAATAATAAATACATCTGATTGTTTGTATCATACATAACGTCGAATGGAATATTTAAATTATGAGCTTTAAAAATATCTGAAATTTTCATTACAAACACAAGAGCACAATTGTGAAGTTTATAGAATAATACGTAGATTTATCTTGTTTCCAAATCTTCTTCTAACTGCAAACCTCTGACTTTTTCCAATGCTTTTCAGTTTTTCTAAAAAAAGATCATCGTTGCAGATGGCAGTATGTCAGGAATATCCTTCGCAGAGCCAGACTAAACCGCAGTGCGCGCAATATGTTCCGCAAGCCTTTTAGTGTAGCCACGAAGTTGCTGAAAATTTCAGATGGTTATGAGCCCGTCTAAATTCGAAAGATATTCACCCGTATCATTGAAGCAGCTCTGATATCATCTCTATGTGGAGAAACTGGCTGTCCGAGCCAATCCTTAGAATCACGAAGTTTCACAAAGCTGCCTGGTTCTCTGGCTTCATTTGAGTCGTAGTCAATGTTCAAACGATTGATTCTGTTCGTTTTAGGCTGATTATTAGGGGTATCCATCGAGTTTTGTGCGGCTCTATGGCTGAAGTAAGCTTGCAATAGATTATTTTGTTGAGATTCGACATCTGAAAAGTACAAGAATTCACATAGTTCAAGTCAGAAGAGTCAAATAGCTGCAAAAAATCTGGGCATATAGTTGCTTATCTTTCAAAAACTGAGCCAGCAAACGAATATTTCTTCATTTCCATTAGCCTGTCGAGAAAGAATACTTAATGAATTGTTTTAAAATTTCCTAATTTTCAGTTCCAGCTGGCGGGTTTAGAAGTTATTAGAAACAGACTCACCACTACTTTAAAAGAATAAAAGCACAGAGATCTGATCAGTGTGCTTGTAACTTCTGAGACACGTGCTCAGGATAGAATTCTTTATTAAAAAGAATCAAAAGCAATCCTAAAAACAACACTCAAAACGAAAACTGTTACTACACGTCACACGTTTTTTTTAAATTCCTGCGCTCAATCTCTCGGCGATTCATCTTTTCGCGCCAAAACACTGAGAGTGCGCAAAGTGAACACTGATTGACACACACTGTGTGATAAAACGGAGGGAAATTCAAATTTGAAATTCTCAGGCATTCTATGTCATGTTGACAGAAGAACCAGTGAATCGCTGGACGTTTATTCAATAATTTTGGCATAATAAAACTCACCAATTATGAGCGTAATAATCAGTTGGAAAATAATGATAATAGCAGAGTTCCTCAACATTTTCAGCAGAGATTCTTCAATCAATCAGAAGCGCTTTAGAAAGAAATACGAAGAATGCAGGGAATGCCACGTGTAAGAACCGGCAGCTGATTTGGAAGTGACTTATCAGAAGATTAAAATAATAGAAGACAGGTGTCAACAACTTTTCAAAGTCGTTTTCTTCTTCTCTTGTTCCGTCTCTTTTATACAGGAAGCAGCGACCGCGACCGAAAAGGGATTCGGAGATTGATGTGCGCGTGTTTCGATTTTTTGGTGCTTCGATTTTCAAACCAAAATAATAGGAGACGTCTTGAAGTAGCGAGTAATGATCAAACCAGTGGCGTCGTCCGCGGGTCGATGGGAAACGCAATAAAAGCCTAATGGATTCAAACGACATTTGTCCCTTAAAATGGTTTTATTTTTAGTTTAACTTGTACCGAGGTCACATTGAATGGCTTCAGTTAAGCGAACGTCTCAATTGGAATCACTTCTCAACAAATATGCGAATTGAATTTTGAAACATTGCACAAAAATACTGAATTTTATAAAATAAACTAATGCCGCGTTCAGTGTTGATTTTCAGGAGAAATTTCCTGGAAAAACGCTGCCATTTTTTCCAGATTTTCCGGGAACTATCGCAACGAGTGTTACCGTAGTTTGCCTCTTCCCTTCGAGACCACCGACCGTCGCACGATTTACGGATCTTTTTTAACGCAATTTTTAATTTTTTTTTTTAACTTTTTTTTCGCTATATTACGATATATTTATTCATTGAAAAAGGGCTAGATTTGCCTCTTATATTTTCAAGGTTATAATACAATGAAATAATACATGAAAAGATTAGATAATAATAAATATTAAGTTAGAGATATACATGAGATAATGTTAGAATTGAATTTAGTGTGAGATATGGTGAAAGGTTTAGTTGAGTAATGTTAGTTCTGAATGCGGACGACGATATTTTAGTGAGAAAAATTGAGTGTGGTAGAGAGTTCCAAGCTTTGATGATACGAGAAGTGAAAAATTGTGAGTAAGCCTTGGAAACATTTACAAGTGATAGTTGAAAATAATGTGAGTGACGTCTGAGATGTTTTACATTTGCTGGGGAAATTGGCAAGTTTAGGTTAGTAGAGATTTCTTTGGAAATTAATATTTTGTACATGAAAACTAAGTCAGCAATAAGTCTTCTGTGTTCTAGTGAGGTAAGGTTACAATCATAAAGGCAATCAAAATATGACACATAATTATAATTAAATTTTTTATAACAGCGAACGAGGAAAGATTTTTGGACACTTTCAATTAGTTTAATATGTTCTTTTAGTACAGGAGAAAAGATTATGGTTGCGTATTCAAGGATAGGACGAATATAGATTTTAAAGCATTTAACGAAAATTTGGAAACTTGCTCGGCGGAGGACATTGAAAAAAATGTTGATGCGTTGTTGGGCTTTTCGTAGTATGGAGGTGATCAGTAAAGGTAAGGGAGGAGTTATAAATTACATACACACAGATCACGAATTTTTCTTGTGCTTGGTAACTCTTGATCATTTATCGTGAATACAGGGTTAGTGTTAGCAATTCTTTTTTTGTGATGAAAAGATATAGTTTGACACTTGTCAGGAGCAATATGCATCTGCCAGGTATCGCACCATTTTTCTAGTAGTTCTAAATCATGTTGAATGTTAGTGGTGTTTGTTGAGAAGATTTTAAGGTCATCAGCGTAGAGTAAAAAGTCTGATTTAAAGTTGTCTCCAATGTCATTAATGAAAATGAGGAAAAGGAGAGGGCCAAGAATGGAACCTTGTGGTACACCCGATCGAACATTTGTTTCTTTTGATAGTGACCCATTAATATTAACTTTATAAGTACGATTAGTGAGGAAAGCATTTATCCAGTTGTAAGTTTCGTTTTTAATGCCATAGGCGTAGATTTTGCGCATAAGTTTATTGTGAGAGACTGTGTCGAATGCTTTTTTAAAATCGATATAAACACTGTGTGTTGTGAGTTTTGAGACGAAATTTGCGATTAATTTACTAGAATAGGAAAGAAGTTGTGAATCAGTTCCTCTTTTAGAGCGGAACCCGTATTGTGATTTAGTTATAAGATTATTTTGGTTAAGGAAACGTATAATATGTTGATGAATTAATTTTTCCATTAATTTTCCCACAGATGATGTTAGTGAAATTGGTCGGTAGTTATTTGTGTCGCTTTTTGCGCCTTTTTTATGAGGCGGACGTACTATTGCCATTCTCCAGTAGTTGGGAATTGAAGCCGTTCTTAGCGATTCTCGAAATATTATAGATAGGGGAGAGCTATTGCTGTGCCTGATTTTTTAAGGAAAATAGCCGGGAGGTTTTCGGGAGTTGTGTTATTTTTGGAAGTTATTTTAGAAAGCATAAATTCGATATGATGAGGTTCTATGTTAATTATATCGATTGTTTCGTTTGTTCTGCTAGGGAAAGTTGGCGATTTTTTGTCGTCTTCCGTGAACACATTTTCAAAGGATTGCGCAAAAAGTTGTACTTTTTGTATGTCATTGGTGATAGAATCGTTTGCGGAATTTCTCAACACTCCAATTTCATTGGATTCTTTATAACGGGTGTTTATAAATTTGAAAAAGTTTTTTGAGGTGCCAAAACTGAGTTGTTTTTCAGTTGTTTTTAGTTCTTCAGAGCGAAGTTTAGATTTTAGATCCGATGAAATTAGTTTATAGTGGTGAGAATTACCTTCATTCCGCCATAACTTAAGTTTATACTTTTGTAGAAGTTTAATGTCATGGGAGTGGATGCGACATGATTTGTTTATAGTTTTAGTAGGAACAAAGGTTTCAATTAGTTGGTGGCATTTTTTTAACAAAGTAATCATACATTTCACTTGCGGTTAGTGTTGAGAAAACTAAATCCCAGTTAATATTTGATAGAAAGAAATTTATGCTAGCAAAGTCACCTTTGTGGAAGTTTCGAAAAGTTTCAGTGATTTTAGTTACCTTTTTTGAAATTGAGAGTGTTATGTTTATGATGCTGTGATCACTGAAGAGATCTCCAACGTTTACTTCTCTGATAATGTGGGTATTGCTTAGGCATAAGTCTAAGATGTTATCGGGGTTATATCTGGTTGGTGTGTGGATGTGTTGAGTTAGACCGTGTTTTATTACAAAGGACATAAAGTGTTTACGTTGGGAGTCAGTAGCTGTAAGTTTGTGCCAGTTTATATGGGGGAGGTTCAAGTCGCCAACTATTATGCAGTGTTTATGTGAAAGAAGTAAGTGATCAAGAGTTTCCATTAATGCGTCAAGATTTTTTGAGTGGTTTGGGTGGTAGACGACAATGACTCTTACAGTGGTACCTTTCATATTCGGCTGTTTTTTTTTCTGTTTTTCTAAGGTCATCTGTTCAAACTACAATAAGGTTTTCAAAGTCCGTTATCTCTCTCTTTCTCTCTTTTCCCATCACTGCTATTTTCGGCAAATTGCATGTTTTCTGAACTGTAGCATTTTCTGTTCATTGAAAAGAAACACTTCGATCTATCTGTCATAACCGTACGCCCGGCTTGCAGGATCTCTAGCCAAGTCATGACGAACCCGCGGGGACGTGACATTCAAAATCGATTCATTCACGGCTATAAACATTTGTTTCTCAAAATGATTTTTAATGCTTAAAAAAGAAACGAAAACGTGAGGATAGTAGCGTTTATTCAAGGTCGACGCATCCAACAATTCAGCGTTGGTCAAGATCTAACGAATTCACAATAACTATTACTGGAAGGCGTCTGGGGGCTGTGGGCTAGTCTAGACGGTTTTTCAATGGAATACATTGCAGGAAACCATTAAAATTGAGATCTGAAAAAGTTGGCTAGTTCCGTTGTGAAATGATGGTGAGCATTTTCAACGCTTTCGGTCTCCTTTGAAATGCAATCACGACAATTACTTTCAGACTGTGATTACTGTATGTCGACCAAGGGAAGAGGTCTCTGAAGCAACAAATGACTTGATGACTTAGGTACTTACTTGTGTGACATTAACAGCTATTATATCAAATTTCCAAATCTATTATACAGTGCTCCACATAATTTTACGTTCACTCCAAAAATGTTCGAAAACTCGACAACTGGCTTTTCAACCAAAATGCTTCCTATTGAAGAAATATGAGCTTTTATTAGGTCTTTCATGATAGAAACTTAAAATAGACTTAAAATTCACACATCAGAAAAAAACCAAAATTTTATGAAAAAAAACGTTTGCTCAAAACTGTAAAAAAAAAAGAAAATAACAGACGAATAATGATTAATAATCGATCGGACGACCATTCTGTCGAGCAACTTCAAAATTCGGCCATCCAAATTTTGAGATTTTTGGTGGTGACCGTAAAATTATGTGGAGCACTGTACTTATTCTTAAGCAAATACAAAGCTCCACATAATCTTACGTTCACCCCCAAAAATCTCAAAATTTCCATTTTCTGTAATTTCTAATTATTTATCATATATGATATGGATATACTTTTAAAAAAGAAAATTATGGGTCCTGGAACGAAAATAAAATAAAACGAGAAATTCAAATTTTTTCGAAAAATGGGTGATTTTTTCCACATAATGATACGTTCACTTTCATTTTTTGTCGTTTTTTGAACTTTAAACTTAGTTCCGTCTGTGTGTCTCTCTGTCTGTCTAGGACCCTTTTTTAATGACTGAAATGAACGTGGGCCTTCTACTTTGATATTTGGCCACTTGAGCGCTTCGCAACCATTTCTTTAGGAGACCGCAGGGTACTTGGGATACTGTAGAACTATGTACACAAGATCTACAAAACTATCTTAACAACGATAAAAACAGCGAAATGTTTGCTGATGTACAGTACTGGCCATAAAGAATGCGCGCGGGTTGTTTTTTTTTTGGGATAACTTTGGTGAAAACAGATATTTTGTTGCGAAAATTCTACTGTAGTTGCGGAACAGCCTTGCAAAAAATGAAATTGCATTTTGAAGTTTTTTGTTTCCTAACATTGTTTTAAAAAGTTTTTAAAAAGTGCATTTTTCACGATTTTCTCAAATTTTGAATTTTTTCCAAAACTATCTATATTTACAAGCTAAAACTTGCTGAATATGTTACTCATGCCAGTTTTAACACTTGCAAAACAATTTAGACCGATCGGAACAGTTTCAGCGAAGTTATCCCAACAAAAAGGCCGCGCGCATTCTTTAAGGCCAGTACTGTAGCAATCTGGATTTTCGTGTATCGCATGTTAAAAATCAGTGTTTTATGTGCAAAACTACAACTTTAA
This sequence comes from Caenorhabditis inopinata, assembly GCA_003052745.1. Taxonomy (NCBI): domain Eukaryota; kingdom Metazoa; phylum Nematoda; class Chromadorea; order Rhabditida; family Rhabditidae; genus Caenorhabditis; species Caenorhabditis inopinata. The sequence goes on from AP018154.1 coordinate 20,129,043, forward strand.
TAGGCATTTTTTCTGAAGATTCTAAAATACATATTCCAGAATGTTCCAGCATGTTCTAGAACAGCGGTGTAGCTGCGAATTTTCCACTGGTTAGATATAATGGCCCGCGACGTCACCCGACCTGAATCCTTTGGACTACGCTGCTTGGGGGATATTTGACCCAGAAGGTTTCCACCAAAAATTACACTAGTTGGAGCGCTCTGAAGGTCGCACTTGTGACAGCCTGGGACGAAATGGATGCCAACTACCTGCGTGCCGTGGTGGACTACCCGAATTATTTACCCGAAGAGGTTAAGAGCCGTGGTGAAGGCCAAAGGAGGGCGATTTGAAAACTATTGTTAACAATTGTTTTTGTATCATTTCAATAAACTTTTGTGCAATTCTGGTAAAAATTGAACTTGTTTGAAGATATTTATAACGTTTCTAACATGTAACACTATTTATCACCCACCCTGTGAACACCCCACACAAACTTTGTTTTATCCATTTGCACAACAACTCAGCGAAATTCCATAAGTCTACGCCAAACATTGAAGCTTCAAAAGTCCCCTTACGACATATTCAGGACTCGTTTCACCCAAGATACATACGTGGAAGACTTTTGTAAGGTGTGTCTAGTTTTGTTGAGAATCTGAAAAAGAGCTGTGAGAAGAACTCGATCCGGACTCTTCGATTTGCTTTACACATCACGTTATCCGATTGCAAAAGAAGAGTCCCGACTACTCTACCCTCCCCCCTCCCCTCCAAACGAACATCTTTTCCCTGGTCCGATAGAGAGCACTCTATCGGAAGGAATGGGATAGAATACATAGTCACAATGCGAGGAGAGGTGACCTAGTGGGTCGATTGCATAGGCGTTTGGACAGATTGCGCATTCTTCGGTCAGTGCTGTCCTTGAATTCGTTGCACAGTCCGTCTCCGCGAAAACCATCGGGTTCAAGTTCGGGCTGGAAGCGGGCCATTGATCTTTCGGGATGAAGTTGGGGAAATTGGATTCGCACCACTGTTGTGTGAGTTTCGCGGTGTGGGCCGGCGCTCCATCCTGCTGAAAAGTCCAATCGCCGTCTGCGAAGTGGGATTTGGACCAGGGCAACACCTCCGACACCAAAATTTTCTCAATGTAGTATTCATTATTGACTTTAGTTACAACATCAACAAAAACCAACAGCGTCTTTCCATCTGAACAGATACATCACAAAAGACGGATGAGAAGTTTTATTGAGGATTTTATCGCTCTTACAAGCATTCTCATAATCGACAGCTATGATCCGGTTGTTTTGGCCATTCTTATTGGCTTCCACAGTGAAAATTTTTACATCTGTAAACAGTGTCTTGAGATGCGTGCCAACGCGCGTGTCTTCAGGAGGTCTCTGGCTTTTTTCAAGCGTAAAGCTTTGTTTCGGTCAGTCAGGAACGGGATCATCTTCCGCTTGTTTCTGACAATTCTTCTTATAGATTTAGCACTCATTCCAAGCTCTGTGGATTTCTTCTGATTCTCTCTCTGACGACCTTGACCGCATCTGGAGTTGTCACAGACACCGGGCGACCACTTCTATGTTTGTCGTTCAACGTTCCCAGCTTACTGAAGCGAACGAGAGTACGATTCACCACCGATTTGCCGACTCCTAGCTTTTTAAGAATTTCAGAAAAAATAAATCTTTTCTTCGCACACTCTACAATTGCAGATCGAAATGGAGAAGCAGCCACCATTACCTTCAAAGTTAATATAATTTACTGACATTTTCAGGAATAGTTAAAAACAAAATAGTTAATTTAAAAAATAATACTGTGCGCTACAAAAAGCGTTCCGCATGCGCCAGAGCTTACGCAAAGTAGCGGCGCTATAGTTATGCCCCACCCTGTACTACACTTCTATTAGGATATTTAAGTAAGCTCCACAACCCACTGCCAGTGACAGCAGAATTACTACAGAGTCTTCGATGTGGCAGGTGTTTCTGCGTGCCCTATGCATTATTATTGACCCGTTCTTATTAGCGTTCGGCAATTAACATATTTGCGTTCTGCGAAGACGCAGCTCGTTGACCTCCTACCGTCATGTGTTTCTCTCCGCTCTCCCATTTATTGATTCTGCAAATGTTCGGTGTTCTAACCCCTATTCAACCTCCCAAAAGGAGGGTGTTGTTTGACGATTATTCAGGTAAATCAAACAAATTTAAAAAAAAAAAGCAATTTTTAAATTTTGCAGATATCATGAGCCCATTCTCAATTCTGGATTTGCCACTTTTGGCAATGCAAACGTGCCTGACAAAGATGTCGTCCAAGGAGCTGTAAGTGTCAAAAGTTTACAGAACTGATGATTCCTGTCAGTGTGTCGTTTCGAAAGCATTTCGAGAATTTTTTTCGAAAAATTCTCGAGAAATGTTTCTCGTTGATTTCTCGAAAAATGTTTCGTAAAAATTTTTCGAAAAACGCATTTTTCGTGAAATAATTTTTCGAAACGACACACTGATTCCTGTAATAATATAAAAACTAGAAAAAAAATTCGCATTTCCTATAGTTTTTTGTCAATGTGGAAAACGAGCACAGAAAAATGAACAAAGTGCTCCGCATCGTTGTTTATAAGGCTTCCACGAAAGACGAAGACAAATAGTCGTCTTATGAAATAAAAGTTGTCACACACTGCGTCAGACGAATTTAAGACAAAGAAAAAAAAATGGAAAAAAGTGGAAGCCAAATGGAAGCCTTAGTTTTTTACTTTAAAAAAATGCAATTTTCGTCGGGTTAATGCGCATTGGATCTTTTGAATTAGACCCTCGAAATGGAGCAATCTGAAAGATTCTATTTTCAGAATCCACTTCTCCCTCTGCAGCAAGAAGGCAAAGGAAGCTTCTAAAATAGTTCAAAGGAAGCTTAACTTCTTCATGTTATCACTTGCCGAAAGTGTGCACATACACATTCAATTTGAAAACGAGGTGAGATGTTCGGCTTTTGTATGGAAGCCAACGATTCCTAAATATCGATTCCGAAGGAGACATAAGGAGGAAAAGAAGACAAAACAGTTCATTTGGCACATGTGTGAAGTGTTCCAGCGCCCTATAGATCACATTTACTTGACGGCAAAGAATTACAAAAAAGAAATGAGATGGCTGTACAGTCATCAGCCGACGATTCGCCAACTCTCGATAGCAGAAGATAGAGTAACAAATAAGGAAGCCAGGCGTATCTTGGACGATACAAAGGTCAGCTTGCAAGTCTACCTGTTTTTTCAACCGAAGGCCAATTTCCAATATGAAGGCTTCAAGACCGATGTAGATGTTTTATACGTGAAGCACTCTCGCTGGATCACTGTTCAAAACCTAATGGATATGAACTGTTTGGAAATAAGCCTCAAGAATTGCTCCTTGACCGATCACGACATTAACGCGTTCCTCAGAAGTTGGACACAAGGATCTAATCAAAGATTGAGGTGGTTTTCAGTTTCAAGGGGAAAGCCAGATGAAATAATGGTGAATAAAGAATTGATCAAACGAGGATTGAATGCAGTGCCGCGTAGTAGATCGAAAAGAAAAGAATACGAAATGTAAGTGCGCACATATCAAAATCGAAATGTTCACAAGCTTTATAGGACCGACTCAAGCGGAAGACGCTGCAGCTGGATGATATGCGGCGGATTTGATATCACAAGACATGACGGAAAAGTAGCAACACTTCGAATGCAGCCCTCCTTTGATGGCGCACTTACATATGTCATTTCGTTATGTGTGTGGTAATCTACAGTTTATACGTATATTATTGTTTTTCTAGTTACCTCATTCTTTAAGTTTGATTATTTGCGCTTTTTTTTTCATTTTTTTAAATTCTATTCGTCGTCTCATTTCCAGTTATATATTTTTAAAACAGTAAGAAAGTTCTATAATATTTATAACGTATAATAAAAGAATAAAGCAGATACTTTGACTAATTCAAATTTAAAAAAGCTGACGCGTTTTTAGATGTTGGCGTGCTTTTCTCGAGAAAACCCAAGAAGTAAAATATTTATCAATTAATGCGCCTAAAATGCCCGTTTAGTAATCATTTTTCGAATTTGTAGTGCAAAATTTCGGAAATCTCATGAGAATTACTATTTTAAAGATGTTTTTCACAGTTTTATTAATTCCCAAATTAAGCATGATACCTGCAGTAAAATTGTATATGCTTTAAAAAATATGTTTAAATGCTGACTTAAAGTTTTAAATTGTACTTCCGATAATGTATTTTATTTTCATTTGCAATTGAATTGAATGACTTAATAAAAAAATACTGATATCTTTAACAATTTTAAAAAGAGATTTGGTCAATACCAGCGCTCCATTGAGAATTGTCCACATTTTTTGAGTTTTTAATTTTTTCAGGAACATTTTGAAAATCCCCCATCTTTTTCTATTACATATTCCAATTTACCATTTCTTTTTAAGGAAACAATGCTTGCATTTTTCGGTAGACTGAAAAGAACGACCCATGCTAGACAGTGCGCTCTTGAAAAATTTTTGAAATTTAAAATTAAAATTAAAATATAATTGAAATTTTTTAGCATTCTACTCGACCCATTAATCGGGATGATTTTCATTTTGCCCGATTGGGAAGCCTACTTCCACTAAAACATTTGTCAACACTTATTTTATTTTTATTTTCTCACCATTTGTCATTGTTTTTTTTCCCGAACAAAAACACATTCTGTGAGCTTCATTTCCGTTTTATTTGTGCACATAATTGGCAAAAGTTTGTACGTGATCCCTTCACTACATACTGAAATTTTTTTTTTAAAAATCAGAATTTAAATTTATAGTTATTCTATCAATTGAAAAAAAACTGCAAAAATATAAAGAAAACTCTGTTGAGATATTGAATAATTTACAGAATTACCTAATCTGAAAAGGAGGAAAGCAAAACTAAATTTATATTTTACTTCCGGATAGTGATGAAAATATTAATTTTGAATATATCTTTTAACTGCTTCCGTAAAATATTGAAACTTTATTTTGGCAACAAACATGAACTAAAATGCTAATTTAAGTTTTCGATAGAGTGCGTAGGATAGCTCGACGGCCATTTTAAGACGTACTCACAGTTGCCATTATTCGGAACTTTGAATTAATTTAATTCTTAATTATCAACGAAAAGTGCGGATGGTAAACAATTACAAACAGGGTAAAATCTGAACTGTGCCATATCTGTAACTGCCTTGATGCGAACTATCTGCTCAATAAAAATTTGAATTCAAAACAATTGTTTGAGGAAACGATGCGTTTGAATAAACAAAAAAGATAAGACAAGAATTATGAAATCGCTCGTCATAAAACAATCGGAAACAGTTTAGATATGACCCAGTTCATATTTACTCCTGCTCTAAATCGGCGTATCACCAAATTTTGAGCTTGAAATCACTGAATTTATAGTTTTATCAGAAAAATCACCGGCAATTGCCACGAATATCAGCTGAGCTACGGCTTCTCAAAACTATAAAAATAGAATCTACCAAAAAAATAATAAACATCTTATTTCAGCGATGGAATTATGGTTTTTTGCGCCCAGGCGAACTGGAGTTATATAAAAAATTTCATAAAATGGAAAATGACCTCTTTCAGTGATACTTTGGTTTATTTCAAAAATCGTTGTAAAATAACAGTTGTTTTTTAAGCTAGCTGAGCCATTATACGATCAAGCAGGTACAGGAAATATCATAATTTATAACATATTTTTGATTTTTTGACTTTTCGCGAGTTTTCTCGATAAGTGCCCTAGGAATGCCATTTAACACGCTGACGTCAAGAAGTGGTGTGAAGGTTCTCAACTTCAATAACAATGGGGAGTTTGAAACACCGCGTCGACATTTGACGCGTTTGGTTCCGAAAAGTTCTGTTTTTAAAAGGAGATGTCGTTTTCGATATGACTATATACTTCAAAGAAAACGAAATTAGCTTTAAATATCCGCGTAATAGTCGTGCAACGATCTTGATCACCATTGCAGTCCATTAGAATTAGAATCCATTAGAATATGGAAAAAACGGGGAAAAATCAATTTTTTTTCTATTTATGGACGACACACTAGAATGTATTTCAATTCTACTGCACAGGTAACGAACGACATTTCGTCCTATTATGTATCAATCCATGGACGCTTTTTCTCTCTAATTACATCATCGGTTTCCCCATATTTCGTCATTATTCCTTCGTTCAGCGTGATCATTTTCGTTTACGTACTGCGTTTTCTCTTTCTCTCTCTCCTTCTTCTTTCTCGTAGAAGACACAAGATTAACGAAAATTGCTTAATATTTCGAAAGGGTCAGCTTTAAAGCTAGAATTTTTTAAATATATTATATTTTTCATTTCTCCGGGAAAACGTCCAACTGTCTTCTCATCTCACTATTAATTTTGTTCTCATGCACGCAGCTCTATGGCCTTCCCTCGAGACACTTTTCCTCATTTAGACTTGCTCTTATTGTGAGAGCAGGTGGTTATAAAGGCCCGTTGCTCAGATGTGCTGTTTGTTTCATTCTGCATACTGCAAATTGTATTGGAAGGGTCTCGTCTTCTATTTTTATTTCGTTTTCTCGCAGTGTTGTCACAGCTCGCTCTGGGCAAGCCAACATTGCCGGAATTTAACTAAATTTTTTTCATTTTTGTTTATTTTTCATCGAACTTGGCTATTTAAATTGAGAAATAGAAGAAAACGAGTGAGAAACGGAAGCTTCACTGTGGAGATTTCTTTTTCCTAACCCTGCTTCGTACATCCTCATTTCACTATTTTAAAACTGTCTTCGCTTCTAAGCATGCTATTGTATTTTAGCTAGCGTTAAAGGAAGCAATGCGCGATAAGCAAACTGGGAGCGGGTGGAAAACGAAAAGAAATAGCATGAGAAGATGGTGGTCAGCTGAGTTGTTTGCTACCCTTCATTTCCACATTTTACTTCTCAACCGACACCCGTGACTGACCACACAAAGAATATATAATCGATGCCATCGATAAAAGTTTGATTAAAAAGAATATTGGCAATCATTGTGAATGTTCTTTGAAGCACTACTAAAATGGGAAATATATCTCACCGGACAACCAAAAAATGAGACACTTGCCGGACTGCGAATGGCGCCCTGTTTTAAATTTTCCTTTAAGGGTGTCTTGATTTAACTTACCCGCTTTGATTACTTTCCCATTTCAGTATTGGGGTATTATTTCTCTTGTTCTGCAAAGCTACATTTTAATTAGTGAAACAGGAGTTTCATTCGTAAGAGATATAGCGGAGACGCAGAGATGTGTCGTATTTTCATGTGCAAAATGTGTGAACACGAACGCTCTCAACTGCACTCACGTTTTGACAATATCTATTGGACAAGGCCTATTTTTAAAAATATGGAAATTTCGGGTCGTCTCAAAAATTTTACCTCGGTATTCCATTATAATTTCCGTTTAGTTTTTTTCTTTTGCAATTCTTTACTGCTTATAAATGTTTCTTTATTAAAAAGCTTTCTGTCTTAGAATTTTCTGGTTTTCCGGATGGATTAAATAGATTTCTAATAAAATTCTGCTCCATAGCTGCTCGGTTCGTGAATATTAATTACTTTTCGGTAGACTACTTTTGAAGATTCGTTTTAAAATCCGTTTTTCAGGTGAATTGTGATCTTTTGTGATTTCCGTGCGACTGTAACTCAATATTTTGGCTTACTAGTATAACAATTGCATATATCTATGCATTTTTAAATATCTAACGTGCATGAGCAGTTTGAAATTCTACTTATATTTTAATACAGTTATTGAATTTTTTGTGATTTTATTCTTATCGTTTCCTATAATGGGGTTATTCATGAAAAGCACAAAAGCATTTTAATACAAAAAATGCCACTTTAATGTTATTCACGATTGCATTTTAATGCAAAAAAATGCATTTTTTTTTGCATTAAAATGCTTTTCGTGCTTTTCATGAATAACCCCATAAGTGAAATCATAACAACGATCTTTAATAAGTACTGTATTCCTATTCCTGTTTTACTAACGTTCTTATGTTCGTTACCCTGTCGAAATTTTTTTTCACAAGTCTACTCTACTTTCAGAATTGGCAATCATGTGGAATATGGTACAAACCGAGCATGATGATATCGAGAAGGCTGAAGCCATGAATTCTACGGCCGGGATCAAGTACACAATCGATCGTACCTGGGACGGACTTCCACTCGCTCATGAACCTATCAAAGTCAGTCATTTCTGATTTTAAAAATTACATATCTAATAATTTTATTTTCTGGTGTTTCTAATTTAGCTTAAATTCAGATATATTTACTATCTATCATATGCATTTCTTGAATTTTTATTTTAAAATCTTAATTTTGGAAAAAAAACATAATTTTTCTAAATTTTCGATTTCAGATTGAATTGAAGTGGCACTTCGAGCGGCTGTTTGGACGCCCGCACAAGCGAGTCGTGAAAGTCTTGTTCGACGTAAGAAATACATTTCTCAAAAAAAATGTTACAGTGTATTTTTTAAGGCTCCATTCTTCGATGATCCAGAACCAATGGACCCACCAGGAATCACACCTCAAGTTTGTCAGATATTAAAAAACTAAAAAAAAACATTAGAGAAACATTTTAACATCTTTAATAACTATACTTTCAACTAAATGATATGCCACAATAACTAAACATTTTACAAATTCCTATTCCTTCATTAAAGTGAGTATCAATTATTTTTTCAGCTGTGGGACTTCGAAGTTCTGGAGTTCTTTTTTGCCAATGATCGAGGGCAGTATCTGGAGGTAGAGATCGGACCACACGGGCACTGGCTATGTCTGTTTTTCGACGGAGTTCGCCATCCTATTAACAATGGTAAGAGATCAATTCTCTATATTTTATAAATCTTGAAAGTAAATGTTCTTCAATTAGGAGAAAATAAAGTGAGTTGTTCAATCATGAAATGTTTTAGGGGAAGAGCTAGAACTGGAAGTTCGCAACAAATGGGTTGGAAATCGTTGGGTAGGAGAAGTTGAAATTCCTCTTGCTTATTTCCCATCTAGTGAGTGTAACAGTAATCACTACATTTGTTTTAAAATGTTTTTTTTCAGAAGTCACCAAATTTAATGCATATCACATCCACGGAAATGACACAGAACGTGTTTATGCCGCTCTGAGTCCAGTTACTGATGGAACCCATTCTGTGAGTTATTCTCTCTAAAAATATGTATGTAAAACTTAGAAGCCGAAAATACGTTATGTGGCCGCGGGTATTACTCAATGAGAGTGCTGTTAAAACAAAAACAACTGAAGCACAATTCATAACTTTGATTAAAATATTGTAGCAAACATAACTGCATGAATATACCATGGTAATAAACATTCTCTAGTAGGTTTATTTTACGGATATCATAATGTAGAAAACGTTGCCTGTTCAATTGTTTTACCATATACCATCTGCAAAAAATATCAAATGACCATCTTTGTTGTAATTTTGTGTTTTCTATTCTGCATCCCATGATAAATCAACATGCTTTGTGCGGGAATCGACAATATTTGTTCGTCATTTCTAGTCCAAATTAGCTTCAGGTTATTTGTTTAACAATCGTAGTCTCCGTTGGAATTAATATTATATTAAAACAAATACAAATAATATGCGTACCGATTAATTTTACACTATAATTTCGAAAAATTATCGATTTTTCTATACTTATTCTACACTTATACTAATACATAAGTTACTTACTTACTTACTAAGTAAGTAAAATGCTGTTTACGAGAGATTTTGAGGAAACGAAGAAAGAATGTTGTTTCTAGTGGGAATTCATTTCGAAACTATCTAAAAAACAAAAAAATCACCGTTCGATAGAGCACTATGAGACACACATATTTTATTGATTTTCAAGTTTGTTAAATACGTATTTAGCGTTATGTACAATCGTTGAGCCTATAATAAATAGACTGCCCATCACTTATTTCCCCTTTTGTCACCTTCCCGCTTTTGATTGACAGATTTTGCTCCTCCCACTGTACACACAGAAGATAGTGAACTGCGGAACCCGAGAAATGTCTGCACATTTTCTACAATAGACCTTCTTTTTCTCCATGTTTCTTCGTTAAAATGTAATTTATTACTGGGCCTTGTTAAAGACCCTAAGTACAATTTTTGGAGCCCTGTCCGTTTATGGTCAGGGTTAAAAGGATGCACTGAGAAAAAACTGAAGTTTATTCTTTGCTTTTCATGGACTCCTATTCTATTGCTGTGTGTAATCAAATTAAATGCTTAATATGAGCTTTACCTATATCGTCGTCATCAAACTATTCTTGAATATTTCCTCCGATTTTATTTCTTGTGACCCAACTCCTTTTTCCTCTTCGTTTCACATTGTTCTTTCGTCGCCTGGCGTCTCCATTCCACTATAGCAGGCCCCTCCCTTTCCCCACTCAAAACGTGTTGGGCAGCGGAACCCGTCACATGCCGGTCCAAGCCGAGAGTCATTCCACTCTTTCACCGTTCTCCACGATTTCTTATTCTCTTTCAGGGCCTTACTAAAGACCCAGAGAACAATTTTTGCGGCCCTGCCTTTTAGTCAGGGTTAAATATTTGTTTAAGGGTTGTCATTGATGGGTTTATGAATCCAATTCAGTTGATTTGTACGATAATCTACTTATTATTAAGAGAATAGTTCTATCTGTCCAGGACCCTTTTTTGAATAACTGAAAAGAACGTGGGCCTTCTACTTTGATATTTGGGATGGAGTCATGGCCACTTGAAAGCATCGCAGCCATATCTTTAGGAGGTTACTGGGTACTTCAAATACTGTAGAACTATACACACAAAATCTACAAAACTGTCTTAACAACGATATAAATCACATTTTAAAGCTTATTTTGTGCAAAACTACAACTTCGATAGACATTGTTTTCCGAAATTTCTAAGACTTTCGAGAATTTTCTTAGAACACCCCAGAACTTTCCATATTTTTCTACAATTGTTTAAATACCATTGCGTGTTACCTACTAACACTAATTAACATAATTAGAACAATTCATTAAAGAGGCGCTCGCGGTGCGTGCCTCCAATTATCCGTATGCTATGGGAAAAGGTATACGAATAACAGATGAAATATACCAACACGTATTAGTGTGCTAATTTGAAACAAATATTGTTTTTACAGGAACCAGACTTCCATCGCCTCGAATTCTTCCATAAAATTAACATGCGCCGGGTAATACCACAAGGATATGGTGACCGACCATTCGCTGATTTTAAGTATGGAGACTTGTGGGCTGGACACTACTGACCATTAAATTGTTTTTAATTCTTGTTCTTTTGAAATTTGTTTCGTAATCCAATTTAAAGGTTTCCGCTTCCTGCCGATGTCATGAGACAAATCAGTTAATGTTGAATTTTTTCAACTTTTATTTCAATAGCCGGGTTTTGTTATTCTCGAAAGGTTTGTATTTCGCTGTTGTTTTTCCCATTTTTTAAAATAGATATTCTATGAGAGATTTTCTATGCCCCATTAGATTGCGCTGTTTTTGTCGATTTCCGATATTTCAGATTCTTTGACGGCTTTTTATTTGTTTTATTTTCTTCAGTATTTTCCTTTTATGTCTTTGATTCATAAATGTTTCTTTCGTGAAAAACTAGTAGCAAGATAGAATGCACGCTTTCCCATTCTCGTTCGCCATGGAGACTTGTTTTCATTTGGTCGCTATGGACAGCAGACAAAAGTAGGCGGGGCATAGGCAACGAGCCGGCTTGGCACCACACGAGAGCTCATTTTCGTTTGCAAGTAAACCTTACAAAGCCGACGACGACGACGATGAGCGATTCTGAGGAGAAGGTGCCTGATGTGGAGGTGGACTACTCCAAGTACGACGAGGACAGTGTTCCGATTCCAGAAAAGGCGAGTTTGATTTCTTATATTTTATTTTCGTTAGGCTCCACAACACGAAATATGCAAAATGTTTAGGAAATCGAAGAGACACATCCAGGGCGCCCGGATTTGGATTATGATGAAACTCCTGTTGGTCCCGCGCAAACCGAATGCACCGAAGAGAAGAACGACGACTAGTCGCAATTCTAGCCCAACAACAAAATAAAAATAATTGATGAAGGCTGTATTTTTTTTAAATTTTAAAACCGATTTCTGTAAGGAACTTGATGTGAATAAAGAATTAATTTTTTCAAAGATTAAAAATACTTACCATCATTTTCAAGTTGAAATCATGCACAAACGAGCTCATGGAGCAGGAGCCAAAAATCACGCGGTTTTTCTCATTGTCCCCATCGTTCCGTGTTTTTTTCGGGAAGTTGCCAATGACTTGTTTCCATAATTAACAGTCAATGGTCCATCTCCTTTTCCGTTAATAAAGCACGCTAGTGTAGAAAAACAAAATGGCGTTTCCTGCGATTCGGGCATGTTGCTATTGGATACCTGGGCACATATTGAAGCCAACAATCATATTATTCTGAATTTTCAACGGAAAAAGGAAAGATTATGAGTTTGCAAAAGCATACGCTTCTAAAGAGAAAGGAGAAAGAGAACAAAGAAAAATGTCGCAACTTGAGAGCAGTGTTTATGTAACTTGGAAGCTGAAATTGAAAATAAAACAGAAATATAATTCAAGCTTGCAAAACTGGTGATTATGAAATTATTGATTCAGTATTGAATCTGGTTACTCATATTTCCGAAACTGGGCTTGAGAATTACAAAGTAAACCTAAATGGAGTAAGCGAATTGTTTCTGTCTGTCTGTCCCAGACGTTTCTTTGAATAACTCAAAAGAACGTGGGCCTTTTACTTTGATATTTTGATACAAAATTGTCTTAACAACGATAAAAACAGTCAAAATTTTGCTGATATAGAAATCTGGATGTCCGTATACTACATGTAAAAAATCAGCTTCATATGTGCAAAACTAAAACTTTAATAAACATTGTTTTCCAATGTTTCAGGAACATTCCACAATGTTCTAGAACAGCAGCGTAGCCGCGAACTTTCTGCTGGCATGTCATCAAACAATAAAGCGCTGAAATCCAACGAAGCACATTTATAAATAATACTTCACATTGCTTAAAAGTTTACAAGTGTTTAAAAGTACAGGAGTTAAAATTCCGGATCTTCTTTAATGTACTCAGTTAATCTTTGGCGCGCAATCAATAATCAGATAATACGAAAAAGGAGAAACCAAATTAGTAGAAATGAAATCAAGAATAAGTGGGGGATAAACGCGAAGCCAACGCGCATGATTAATGAGAATTCTCATTCACTCGCTTTTCCGAAATTTTAAAATTTATAAAATTTTAAAATTTATAAAATTTTGAACTGATATTTAACAGAAAATCGCAATTGATAATTGGGAAAATTTTTTAAATAAGAAAAGGAAATAGTAAGCTCAAAGAATTTTTGACAGGAAAATTTCAGGTTTCTACGCATTTAGAAAGTTGCTACCTCATTTTCAGCTACAATATGGATAGGAACTTGCTAAATGCAAGCCGACATGGTGGCAAATTGTTTCCATAAGCTTTCCAGGATGAAGCACAGTGAAGGCCAGCAAGTTGCCGTCAAAATCGGCAAGTGGTTTGGCAATTTTTTTACTTGCCGATAGTCATCGGCAAATTGTCCGGAAATTCTCTGAGAATTGCGCGACGACTCTGCGTTTACGATCCCCCCGACACTTTCCCCTCCATTTCAGTCCCAACACAATGGTCATTCCCCCATAATACAAATCTCATTTTTGATAGTAAACATGGGATAGTAGACGATTCGCGTTTGGCATCTATGTACCTCGAGCATGACGCGCACTCCACGTGCTTCCCAAATTGACTTCTAATCGCTAACATTACCAGATTCTTCTCCCGAAACGTGATTATAGTCATTTTTGGTAATCAAAGAAATCGAAGAGACGCCGAATGCGAGGGGAGATCATCCAGCAAGAGAAACGGTGGAGAAGAAATTACAACCTGTATTTCACTGCCTCCTTGTTTTCTATTGATCCTGGGTTTTCAATTATTGTCCTATTCGTCTGCCTGGAAACAAATAAAATGAGAGCTTCATTCTTCAATTCTCCTATTTTAAGACAAGTAAGTGATATTGATATATGAATGGTATTGTTTCTCAGATTAATCTCGAACACGGTAAAATGTAGAAAAACTGTCTACCCAGCTGTGGATACCTGACAGTTTTATATTCGTGCTGACAATGTGAACATTTGGTTTTTAATTTTATCTACATTTCTATCATTTAATTTTAAGAACTTACAACACTTCATCTGTTTGTTTCGGAAAATTATATAATTTCAAATACAATTGCAGAAGAAAATTGCAGAATAATTGCAGAAGAAAACCTTCTTCACGCTTGACCGACTTTGAGTTTTCTGTTCTTTTTCGATTCTCGTGCTCAATTTTTATTAATAAATGGTGAAAAGCTTCGTGAAAAAGGTGATAATCTGAAGCACTTTAACGAAAAGCCAAAATATCCTAATGCATCTTTAAGTACCCTCGCGAGTTTCCGGTGCATATCACCATATAAATCAGCCGACGGAATCCGAGAATTGCGTCCTTAAAGCAGTGGTGATGACGTAACCTGAATACCAGATATGCACGAGTAATAGAAATCGATCAATACGCGGGTCATTTTACTTGGGGTAGATAACAACTAAGTAGATAACTAATGTATGCAACAATTAGTAAAAAAGAAGGAAATCGGGCGGTTAATGAGGGGGTCGCGTTGATCTTTAAATTTCGAAAATTTTAAGCGCTTTCATAGCACTATCAACGTTTTGTTTTCCGTTTTACGGTGAAAAACTTAATATATAAACTAAAACTAAAATAGAAACTCGGAAAACCGGAAAAAATAGTAATTTAATATCATTAAATTCTTGTTTAAAAAGTAAAGTGCGATGGTTTTTACTTTCTGAATTCTATTAGGCCAATAAACTTCTGAATCAGCAGTTTATTGGGTTCTGAAATAATGTTTATTATTTGTTTATTCTTTAGTTTATAATTTTCGCGATAATAGATTTCTCCGAATAAACATAGGTTCACCCACATTTTTTGAATTATCTCGTTTTAGGTTAAGTTTAAGAAAGGCTTTGCCATTGAAAAAACGTCGAATTTTGAATAATTTTGATACACATAAGTTAACTTCGGGAAACAAATCTAAAAAATACCGGTATTTATTTGAAAAAAACACGTTGAAAAAAAAATCCAAAAAAGATAGGTTCACCTCTATGTTTTTCCCCAGGAAAACCGCTGAAAGATTACGAGCAAGAAGTCATCGACACAAATTCTGCTCTCGGAATGTAGTTATTTCATAAACCTATCCAGGAGTATACTTGAATGTTTTATTTTATTTTTTTATATAAGAAAAAGTTAAAAAAAAAGACAAAGCTTTTAACGAAAGTTTTACAACTATCATTGCTTTTCATCACATCGCAAACTTTATAATTTGTATTTTGAACTTTTTCCTAGCTGATCGAATTCAAATCAAGCACGTACACATACATTCTGGGATGTCATAAAACAGGAAAAGCAGTGATCATCGACCCAGTATTGGACACAGTGTCTCGAGATGTTCAACTTCTTCGTGATTTGAATTTGGATTTGATATATGGATTAAACACTCACGTTCACGCAGACCATGTGACAGGAACGCACAGCTTGAAGACGGTAAGGTGGATAGAAATTCTTTGGCCCGGCAGAGTCTTAATTGGAAGTAATTAATTATCTAACTTTTTTAATACAAAAAACGTATTTAATAAACAAAAAAGAAATCGCTAGGTTAATTGCGATTTAAACTTAGGGCAAACTAAAAGCTTCGGGCTTGGTGTATTTCAGACGAGTCTTGCTTTGTCATAGAGAAGAAATCCTAATTAACAATGAATTTGGTTCGCACACGAATCAAGTTAAATATTTTTACGGCACAGCTGAAAAAATAGGTAAAAATGTGAAAATCTGTTTTAAAATTAAGAAAACAAATATTCAAATAATTTTTTGTAGATTTACAAAAATAAAGTCTGTTCGAGTGGGTAATTTCGGAGTGTCGTAGTTTTAAATGCGAGACAGAAATAATTAAAAAAATATAAAAATCGAAGATGCAGATACTCGAAAAATGACGCATAGCACCGGCTCGATCTTTGAATTGAAAAGAAACAAGTTTAGGATGGTACACGTTCAAGTGGCACAGTGCCGAGTGCTCGATGTAGTACGCATCTGAGTTAGGAGTTTCTGAAATTTGAAGCAGTGTCATTGGATAAATATTGAATTTACTAAAAAATGGCTGGAACAGAATGTAAATATTCACTGAAAAAATTAGAAGTAGTTCTGGTAAGATAAAAGCCCATTTCTCTAGTATTTACTGCTTAGTGCGTTTGAAATTTTTCAGTAGCCAATCCTGCTTTTTAGATTTTTTAGTACTCGAACCAAAACGTTTTTTTAATGGAATTTCCATTTTTAATATCCCGTACTGTTTAAAACTTGACATTCTATTTCTCACAAATGATAGTTGGGCGATTCGTTTGGCTTTCGGCTTCTCAAAGACGAAGAAGACGAGAGGCGAAATTTCCTCTCGTCTTCTTCGTCTTTAATTCGTCTGACGCAGTGTGTTGACAAGTTTCTATTGTGTAACACGAATGCAAGACTAACTGAAAGACGAACAAAGACGACTCAAATTTTTACGACATTAAATATCGTGCCCGAAATGTTCGAAGCTTCAGGCGTTCCCCTCAATGAGATCAGTGTTGGGCATCAAGTCCGGCGGCGAGGCGGACAAGTACGCTGTGGATGGAGAAGTCATTGAGATCGGCGGACTACAATTGGAAGTTCGAGAGACTCCTGGGCATACAAATGGGTGTGTCACTTTCGTGGAGCACTCGCTGAGATCTGCATTCACTGGAGATGCACTTCTCATCCGATCATGTGGAAGGACGGATTTCCAGCAAGGCAAGAATATACAATGTCCTATTATTTCATTAGACTGAAGCTAATTCATAGGACTGAATTCCAGAACTCTTGTCTGAATGAAATCGGATATACGAGCATGTCCTTCTACTTTCAGTTTTCGTTTTCTGTATGCTACAAATTCTATAATTATCCCAAATGATTCTGAAACCTTCGAACTGCTCAGCAATTTTCGAAATTACGTTACTTCAGGAAACTCGTCTACTTTGTTCGACTCCATTCACAAGAAGATTTTCACGCTTCCAGAGGATTATTCTGTTTTCGTCGGCCACAATTATGACGGCATTCTGAAGACTACGGTAAGTCGTTCGCATCAGTCCAGTCTAAGGCTTCCACGAAAGTCTTCGTTCGTCTTTCCGTTCGTCTTGCATTCGTCTTACGCAATAAATACGTTGGGCATGTGTACCAACACAATGTCTGTCTCTGCGTCGGACGAATCCAAGACGAGACAAGACGGTCTTATTTCATCTTTCGTGGAAGCCTTAATCCAGTCAGCATAATAAAATAATAAATGGGAACGTTTCCAGGTTTGGGAAGAAAAACATCTGAATCCACGACTGACGAAAAGCAAAAAAGAGTTTGAAGAGTTCATGAAGAACCTGAAACTACAGCACCCTGCACAAATGGATGTGGCTGTTCCGCGGAATTTGACAGATGGGAGAGATCATTAATTTTTTTCTGAGCACGAAAAGTTTGGCGGATTTAAATGTAAAATCTTTAATAAAGTGTGTGCGTAACCTGAAGTTTTTGCAAATTCCCATAATTTAATTTCGATTTTAGAAATGGGGAGAAACAATTAAAAAAAATGTTTTAAGCGATTATTTCGACCCGTTTTTCACATAAAATATCAAACAAATAACTTTATTTGTATCAAATTCATCTTAAGCAGCATGAACTTTTTTTATGAATATTTCAAACATTTGATGCGCACGAAGAGGCTCATCTGGAAAAGTGCGAGTCCGTTGAAGTGCGCTCTATCGCACAAAAGAGGCAAATTTCATTTTAAAGGATCGAAAAAATATTTATTTTATGAAATTCCGTCTGACATATTCCCGTATGTTCCCATTTTCAAAATCTTCTAAGTTGAAGCTCTTTTCAGACTTTTTGACCAAAGTGGCTAGGAGGCAGCGACGAAACCGTGGTGGTGGCAGCGCAGTTCTATAAAAATCGCACGATTTTGAAGATGGCTTCTTGAAGATTGATGATTCAGAAAGAAAGAACACTCAAACTATTCCTTAAAACATGGTCTCGTAATTGAACTTAAGGTATCGATGGCTTATTACAACTTATGCTGACCATTCTCTACTATGCTCGATAATAATTATATTTTCCACGTGTCCTCATTCTAATTTGCTGAACTTTTCCGTGACCGTGACTCCGTGACTCATCGGAACGTTCGGGAAACTTTGAAATTTGACAAGCCATATCGCCAACCTTACTCTAATTGTTTCATACGAAGCAAGCAACGATAGGCTGAAGAAATGCATCAGGTGAGTCTATTGTGATATTTGTATGGTCAATTTGCCTATTTGAAGCGATGCCAAAAAATAAATCCATTGAGGTAAAAAGGTAAAAAAGGTAGCAAGAAGTGCAGGTTTGTAATTTTTCCGGAAATTGTGTCTGAAAGCGTCAATCTTCTAAAGGCCTATCGGTGCCGCTTACTCAATTTCTGTGCAAATCCGATATTTCTCATCCACTCCGAACGTATATTCTTATATTGATGCTGAAAAACGCTAAAAGAACTCGGATTTGCTTCAGATTCGATTTATGTACCTGATGAATCCAAAAACCTGGATTTAAATACTTTTAAATATACTGACTGATTTATTTTGCTGCAGAATCAGATCAAAATAATCGAAAAACTGTCGAAACCGATTTATCGGTAAGAATACGGAAACTCAAAACGCAAATTACCGGGAAATTGCAACAGAGGGATACATCACCGATTTAGTTTGCTTTACTTTATTAATTGGGTAACCTAGACCAATGCATCCAACACAAAAATAATGTCAAAATGATAAAAACTGAAATTCCTATTAATTTTATTGTCTTTTTGTATTTCTGATGACTAATATTAAAAAATGGAGGCATACTTATATTTATCGTGCTGAAAATCCTGTTAATTGGCATTTATGAACGAATCTATAATGTTTGCAGTCGCGCGCTTTGTTCCTTTCCTTAGTATAATGATTTTATAGTAACATGCTTTGATTTCTTCTTTTCGTTAATTTTTATTTAATGCCATTAAAAAAAAACGAAAAATAAAAAAAAATGATTTGAACTATAGACTAGAGGTCGGAGTCGCATTTCGCGCGACGGTCCTCCCAATTTTCAATTAGTACAGTAGAGTGAACTAAACGGTGATTTATTCCCCGAACACCACGCTAAACGGCAATTTACCTATATTTTAAGGCTATATTTTTTCGCTGCAACTTGTCGAAAATTCTCTGACTAGTGAAGGTTGTTAACTCACCGTGGAGTTTCCTTACGAGACTTATATGAATCGATAGATTAGAACACGCTGATAAAGAATCCGTTCTCAGAATTTGCTGAACTCTTCAGCGAACCGAGCTATTTCGATCTGAAATTCCAGCACTAACCAGTTCCTCCGCGACATAACAGCTAATTTTTAGTTGGTTCACACGTAAACCGCAGTTTGCGAACAGTTGCTGAAAAAAAGGCATATTTGCGAATAGTCGTTCAAAAGTTGCTGAATAACACCCGAATTTGCAAACAGTTGTCCAACAGTTGCGGAGTTATCAAAAATTGGAGAATGGTTCACTAATTTTTGAGCAATCGTTCCGCAACCTTTCAATAATCGACAAAATCGCATAAGAATTGTCCAATAATTGTCGAAACGTTGTTCAAACACCTCGAATTTGTAAATGATTGTTGAATAGTTGCTCAGTTGGCTCAAAATCGCCGGAAAAAACCGATTGCCAAATCGTTTTTAAAAAATTGTTAAATTTTTAAAGGCACACTCACCCGTTTGGCTGTTAGATCTCGCCCCGCAATGAAAGTTGCTTTTATTCCCACGCATCTCTTCGTTTAGTATGGGGAAATTGTTTTTTCTATTGTTAGTTTTTCTATTCTAATTTTTCTTATGTTTCGTAATTTTCTTTGTTATTATAAATTTTCTTGCGTCGGAATTTTCTTTGTTTCCTTATATCCATTACCTTTTTATTTTATAATCATCATAAATGGTTTAATTACCCAACTTTGAGGTTACAACTGTCGACGAAGCACACACATACAGTATCGTCGATATCGTAAGAAAAGAAGATATCAGTGATCATTGAAAGAACATGTACTATACAATATGTGTCACACCGTTCTCACGAGCTATCGACTATCAACATATGTACCATTCTCTATACAATATCTGTTGGGAATTGTCAACCCAACCGTTTCAATATATATTTCCCCCTCATAATATCCCCGTATCCCATTTGCCCTACCTGCGTTGGCAGTGCTTACCACATCCTCGTATCCCAATTGCCCTACCTGCGTTGGCAGTGCTTACCACATCCTCGTATCCCATTTGCCCTACCTGCGTTGGCGGTATTTACCACATCTTTTGGCCAGTATAAAAGGGATCCCTAAGGACCCCTTTCCCATTCTATACTAGTTTTGTCACCTGCGCGTGACTCTTATTTTATTTTTACTTGTTTCATAGTATTTATATCATAAACGGTTTAATTACCCAAGTTTGAGGTCGACGAGAAGAAAAAAACTTGACAACAACTGGCTAGGCCGAACGAGAAGGTATCAACGAACGAGAAGGCCGGGTTTGCAATCGATGATTCGAAGTGGTCACTTCCGGCTCTATCGGCATCTCTCAAGAGCACGGTTCGAAACCTGATGTATGCCATTACAGTAGTGGACATTAAATTGAAATCTTATCATTGCAGCAACCGTGAGCGGCACAAAGCCCTTGCAAAAATCGAACGCAAGCTTAAAGAGTTCTCCGTGAAACTATCTTCGTTAGTTTTTTCCCCAAACGTGCAATCCAACGTGATTTGCCTATCATTGGCAAAGAGAGAGATTCTCAATCGCCAACCAATCACATTTTTCCAGAAGAGGACGATGAAAACGAGGAACTTATCATTGACTGATCCTCTTTTTTATTCTTACAATTTATTATTGATGTTGTCATTACTTTTGATCTCTTAATACATGTTTTGTTTTTATTTTGAAAAGTCAGTACATAGAAGCAAAAACTGAACCGTTGCTGAATGGTTGGGGAAGAACAAATTGGTGAAATGACAACTGAACAATTTCTGAATAATTACGTTGGCGAATGATCAGCAATCCGTTGTCCAATTTATTTGACAACTGATTGTTCCCGACTTAGCAATAATTGGCCAACTGATTGCTTACCAACTGCGGTTTACGTGTGAACTTGCCACGGTTCAACACACTAAAAATTAGCTGTTATGTCGCGGAGGAACTGGTTAGTGCTGGAATTTCAGATCGAAATAACTCGGTTCGCTGAAGCGTTCAGCAAATTCTGAGAACGGATTCTTTATCAGCGTGTTCTAATCTATCGATTCACATAGGTCTCGTATGGAAACTCCACGGTGAGTCAACAACCTTCCCTAGTCAGAGTATTTCTAGGTGCGAAAAAGATCTTGTCCCGTTTTGCAGTGAAAAGTCTGTAAAAATGGGTTTCCTTCTGCGAAATGAACTTTTAGTAGTTTCAAAAATCTCGGCAGTCGTAGAGACTACGCAGGCTGAAAATCCAAATCCACAGCATATACAATTCTTAAAAATTACCAAAACGGTGTTTAAAACGGGTTGTTGCCATGTGAGTACAGAATATTATTCATGAAAAATCGAGCAATATGCATTGAAGATTTCAATTTTGGAGGAATAAAAAGCGCCTTCAAACTCAAATTAGAGAAAAAGCAGCAAAAGCAAAAAGCAACAGCTAATTTATTGTTCTATATTCAGTAGTGTTCCCTTCAAATGGCTAGTTTCTAATTGCCGGAATCACTCTTCAATAATCACGTTTTCAGCTTGCCATTTCCACATTTCTTCTAGTATGCTGTTTGAATTCCATGCTTGCTAGTGATGGATCGTTTCATGTACGTGGAAAATTGACGTGCCACGGAAAGCCGTACGCAAATGCAACAGTCAAGCTCTACGAAAAAAATATAAGTGAGTATTGTTGTTTTGGGTAATTGAAATGACCTTTCTCAAAACAAAAAAAAACGAATTAGACGCCATCCGTTCCAAATTAGACAACCGTTAATTGAAACACCAATTTTTCAAAAAAGTGCACATACAGGTTTTTTTTGTTATTGTTAAAATATCTGTAAGTTGTTTTTCACGCGTGGCACTTACTCTTGACACGAAAACTACGATTCCACTTTTTTTCACGCGTGGCGCGATGAGCGATGATTCAACGATGAGCAATTTTTGCAATTTTTTGCACCGCAGCTGATGCACTTCTCGACTTGAAGTAAGCCTAAGCCTAAGCCCAAGAAATCCAGTCTAATTGCATTGTTTTCAGTTGGTCGAGACACCTTCTTGGCATCTGAAAATACGTCGAAAACGGGACATTTCTCGATGAAATCATTCGTCAGCGAGTGGTTGGTATGTATACTATTAACATATGTAACACTTGATAATGAAATAACCAGGGATTTTCTCCAAATCCGTATATCTACATGGTAGACTATTGTGAACCCCATGTCTACGGCTTATTGAAATGCTTAAGAACCATCAAGGTATTCATACCGGAACCGTTTATTGCCAAAGGACCCGTCCCTACTAATGTGAGAATGGATAAGCTTACAGATTAATTTGAATTATCTATTTCCTCTTTCAGATCTTCGACATTGGGAAGTTTGAGCTTTCTGAAATCAGCTTTGAAAAATACGGATTTGAAATTATCGCCAAGAAAGAATGCATTTATACTTGAGCCGTATGATAATAGGAACTCGTATCTGAAATAAACACAATTTTCATAATCTTTGGTACCCTCGTTCGCGTAAAAGTCGCTATTCAATTTACTTAGCTACATAGCCGATTTTTTTTCGCTCACATCGTGTGAGCGTATAACCGCGCACAAACGGCCTTGATATCTTTTGCGGTCGTGGCCGAGGAGGTAATAAAGTGATTTCCATGTCAGATTGATACCTGTTTTCGTAACGAATCCGACAAGCTCATCGGCGGTCATCTGAATGGACCTCCCGGATTCTTTCTGCTAATGATTTTGTGAAAGCCCAAACTTCTGATTCGTAGTTCACTTTCTGCATTAAACTGGAACGGAAAAGCTATGCAATTTAATTATTTCGTTTCGTCATTGTAAAATTTCGAATTACAGTAAGGATATCGTCAATATCATTCTAAATAAGTTGGCAGAATATCAGGTTTAAAGGCACATTGAGCTCATCCGCAACACTCCTCACAGGGAAGGGGACACTGCATTAAAAATGCTATACCCATGATTTATTGAATAGCAAAAAAAAAATAGGATAAATAATCTTCTTCCCGATTCTTCTAAATTAGCGTTAAAAAGTGGTTTACGATACAAAAACGGTATTCTGTCCCGCTCTTTCGAGGGGACTCCAAAAATTACATATAATACTCAATATTTCCTCCTTTGCACGGAAATCTTTAGTAAAAGGCGAAAGATTTTCACGGTTAAATGCAGAGGAACCAGAGTTAACATCTGGGAGCACAAAGAGATTATGACTAAATGTGTGCACGGACGCCTGCCGGGTTCCGCTAGAACTCCGCTGTGTACAGCAGTCCGTAAGGCCTCCACGAAAGACAAAAGTCTTCGTAAGACGAATGCAAGACGAACAAAGACGAGACGAAAGCGGCCTTTTTTTCGTCTGTTGTGGAAGCCTTCACCGCCCGTTTCTAAGCGAAAAATTTTCGATGCGAAATTACCGGTTCTAAAACACCGGGCGGATCACCTCGGAAACGAATTTCCGGGACTAAATTACATACGAATCGCATAGCAAAAAATAGCTTAATTAATTTTAACTAATTAATTAATTAAATTTAATAATTGAATTAATCATTTTTTAATGATTATTAATTATTTATTTATTTAATTTTTTTAATAATAATTAATAATTAAGTCAAATTAATTAATTAATTTCCTTTCATGATTATTGTCCCGCTCTTTGGAGGGGACTCCAAAAATTGTTTATAATACTCAGAGATTGCTCCTTTGCAACAGACGAAAAAAAAGTCATCTTTCGTCTCGTCTTTGTTCGTCTTGCATTCGTCTTTTGCGATAAAAAGGTTGTGCATGTGTGCCAACACAATTTCTATATATGTGTCGGACGAATCCAAGAAGGCCTTATTTCGTCTTCCATGGAGGCCTTACGGGCTATTGTCCACAGCGGAGTTCTAGCGGAACCCGCCAGAAGTCCGTACACACATTTAGTCATAATTTCTTTGCACTTCCTGTTGTTAACTCTGGTTCCTCTGCATTTGACCGTGAAAATCTTTCGCCTTTTACTAAAGATTTCCGTGCAAAGGAGCAATTCCTGAGTATTATATGTAATTTTTGGAGTCCCCTCGAAAGAGCGGGACAGAATACCGTTTTTGTATCGTAAACCACTTTTTTACGCTAATTTAGAAGAATCGGGGAGAAGATTATTTATGCTATTTTTTTTGCTATTCGGTGAAGCATGAGTATAGCATTTTTAATGCAGTAGCCCCTTACGTGTGAGGATATTGTTGCGGATGAGCTCAATGTGCCTTTAAACCTGGTGTGATGCATTTTGCCAACTTATTTAGAATGATATTGACGATATCCTTACTGCAATTCGAAATTTTACAAAGATGAAACGATATAATTAAATTTCATAGGTTTTCCGGCTCAGAAGTTTGGACTTTCACAAAATCAGTAGCAGAAAGATTCCGAGAGACCCATTCGGATGACCGCCGATGAGCTTGTCGGATTCGTTACGAAAACAGGTATCAATCTGACATGGAAATCACTTTATTACCTCCTCGGCCACGACCGCAAAAGGCATGCCACGATTATCCACACACAAACGATGTGAGCGAAAAACAAATCGGCTATGTAGCTAAGTAAGTTGAATTGTGACTTTTACGCGAACGAGGGTACAAAAAGATATGAAAATTGTGTTTATTTTAGATACGAGTTCCTATTATCATACGGCTCAAGTAGAAATGCATTCCTTCTGGTCGAAAAAAGAGTAGACGATAATTTCAAATCCGTATTTTTCAGAGCTGATTTCAGGAAGCTCAACCTCCCCAATGTCGAAGATCTGAAAGAGGAAATAGATAATTGAAATTAATCTGTAAGCTTATGCATTCTCACATTAGTAGGGACGGGTCCTTTGGCAATAAACGGTTCCGGTATGAATACCTTGATGGTTCTTCCGCATTTCAATGAACCGTAGACATGGGGTTCACAATAGTCTACCATGTAGATATACGGATTTGGAGAAAATCCCTGGTTATTTCATTATCAATTGTTACATATGTTAATAGTATACATACCATCCACTCGCTGGCGAATGATTTCATCGAGAAATATCCCGTTTTCGACGTATTTTCAGATGCCAAGAAGGTGTCTCGACCAACTGAAAACAATGCAGTTAGACTGGATTTCTTGAACAAACCTTGCCACGAGGAACCTGTATGTGGACTTGCAAATTGAAGCATTCGAAATGCGACTCAAATCTACTTAAAACGCCGAACACATTTTGAAAAATTGATGTTTCGATTGACGGCTTTCTAATTTGGAGAGGAAGGCATCTAATTCGTTTTTTTGTCGGTTTTGAGACAGGTCGATACATGGTTCACTCATTTGAATTACCCAAAACATCAATACTCACTTATATTTTTTTCGTAGAGCTTGACTGTTGCATTTGCGTACGGCTGTCCGTGGCACGTCAATTTTCCACGTACATGAAACGCTCCATCACTAGCAAGCATGGAATTCAAACAGCATACTAGAAGAAATGTGGAAACGGAAAACTGAAAACGTGATTATTGAAGAGTGATTCGGAAATTCGATCGGAAATTAGAAACTAGCCATTTGAAAGGAACACTACCGAAAATAGAACAAAAATAAATTAGCTGTTGCTTTTTGCTTTTTCTCTAATTTGAGTTTGAAGGCGCTTTTTATTCCTCCAAAATTGGAATTCTCAATGCATATTGCTCGATTTTTCAACAATAATATCGTGTACTCACATGGCAAGAACCCATTTGAAACACCGTTTTGGTAATTTTTAAGAATTGTATATGTTGTACATTTGAATTCTCAGCCTGCATTTTTTTAAATTTAACTGCCGAGATTTGTAAAACTACTAAAAATTCATTTCGCTTTACATAGACTTAACACCGCAAAACGTGAGATGCTCTTTTTCGCACCTAAAAATACTCTCAGAGAATTTTCGGCAAGTTGCAGCGAAAAAATATAGCCTTAAAATATAGGTAAATTGCCGTTTAGCGTGGTGTTCGGGGAATAAATCACCGTTTAGTTCACTCTACTTTACTAATTGAAAATTGGGAGGACCGTCGCGCGAAATGCGACTCCGACCTCTAGTCTAGAGTTCAAATAATTGTTTTTATTTTACGTTTTTTTAATGGCATTAAATAAAAATTAACGAAAAGAAGATGAAATCAAAGCATGTTACTGTAAAATCATTATACTAAGGAAAGGAATAAAGCGCGCGACTGCAAACATTATAGATATTCGTTCATAAATGCCAATTAACAGGATTTTCAGCACGATATCCATTAGTATGCCTCCATTTTTTAATATTAGTCATCAGAAATACAAAAAGACACAATGAAATTAACAGGGATTTCAGTTTTTATCATTTTTACATTATTTTTGTGTTGAATGCAATGGTTTAGGTCACCCAATTAATAAAGTAAAGCAAAGTAAATTGGTGATGTATCCCTCTGTAGCAATTTTCCGGTAAATTGCGTTTTGAGTTTCCGTATTCTTACCGACAAATCGGTTTCGACAATTTTTCGATTATTTTCACCTTATTCTGCAGCAAAATAAATCGGTCATTAGATTTTAAAGTATTTTAGACCCAGTTTCTGGATTCATCAGGTACATAAATCGAATCTGAAGCAAATCCGAGTTCTTTTAGCGTTTTTCAGCATCAATATAAGAATATACGTTCGGAGGGGATGAGAAATATCGGATTTGCGCTGAAATTGAGTAAGCGGAACCGATATTCTGCCTTTAGAAGACTGAAAAACGCTTTTAGATACAATTTTCAGAAAATTACAAAGCTGCACTAATTGCTATCTTTTTTTACCTTTTTACCTCAATGGATTTATTTTTTGGCATCGCTTCAAATAGACAAATTGACCATACAAATATCGCAATAGACTCACCTGATGCATTTCTTCTGCCTATCGTTGCTTGCTTCGTATGAAACAATTAGAGTAAGGTTGGCGATATGGTTTGTCAAATTTCAAAGTTTCCCGAACGAGTCACGGAGTCACGGAAAAGTTCAGCAAATTAGAATGAGGGCACGTAGAAAATATAATTATTATCGAGCATAGTAGAGAATGGTCAGCATAAGTTGTAATAAGCCATCGATACCTTACAATTCAATTACAATACAATTAAGTTCAATTATGAGACCGTGTTTTAAGGAATTCTTTCTGAATTTTGCCATCATCAAAATCGTGCGATTTTTATGAAACTGCGCTGCCGCCACCACGGTTTCGTCGCTGCATCCTTGCCAGTTCGATCCAAAAGTCTGGAAAGAACTTCAATTTGGAAGATTTTGAAAATGGGAACATACGGGAATATGTCAGACGGAATTTCATAAAATAAATATTTTCTTTGAAGAGAATGGGCAACCTGCTGATGCACACAACTGCACACATAACTTGATGTTTGTGTAATAGCATTTTTTGGAAAATTCGTATGGTTATCTGTACTAGTGTGTCGTGTCGGTTTTGGAATTGATCGATTGAATCGAATTAAATCGACAATTTTTGAATCGATTCAATCGATTCAACATGATTCGAATCGCGATTGAATCAATTCGATTTGATTCGAATTGGAATCGATTCGATTCGATTCAATTCGATTTTTCTACAACAAGTCCAGTGCTTTGTCGTTCAGCTTTTTCTTGTGAGTTGGGCCAGGGTCTTTCGTTCCTTCTTTCGCGCAGTGTAGTAAATCGTTGACGAGAAGTTGGTCATCAAGTCCGACGATTCTTGCCAATCGTATGCAGTGGATGTTATTACCATGATGATGTCAGTGTCATATTCTGGAAATCTGATGCGAGCTGGGCGTAGCACATCCTTTCTTCTGAAACGATTGCGAAGGTTGATCTTAGCTCGAACGAGTCGGTGATCGCTGCCCGTATTGAACGGCTCCACCACGCTAACATCGTATAGACGGTTGAGAAAAATATGATCCAATTCGGCCGTAGTGGTTCCAGTTGGATTCATCCATGTCCAGCGTTTTTCGATCTTCTTTTGGAACATGCTGTTGCCATGGAATAAGCCACATGTCTCTAACAGATCCTTGAGTCGTTCGCCGTTCTCGTTGGTTACGCCGGCTCCATGCTTTCCGACCTTGATCGTGGAAGGAGTTGGTTCGTTGATCGTCGCATTGAAGTCTCCGACGACGACTTTATAGTATGCTTTTTTCTGCTTTTGCTTTTTTCGTCGTTTGTTGCTGCAGATGTTGGACCGTAGACGTTTACTATCGACATTGACGTTGTTCTGTCGATGCGCAGGCGTAAAACGGCTAGACGAGGACTGGTCACCTTGGCTGAGTCGACGAGGTATTCGATGCTTCTGTGGACAATGAAGCCAACGCCTCCAATGTTTCGATTTTCTACTTTGGCGCCAAGGATGACCAGGTCTCCTTCGTTGGTCCTTCTGGTTGTTTCCACTTTGGCTTTGGTTTCTTGCTAGGGCAGCACGCCGTAGTGGATCTTCTTGATGGCCTCAAGTAGGGTAGTCAAATCGGCCTCGGAGTTGACGGTCCTGCAATTGTATGTGCAAATCCGTATACAGTTTTGGTGTCTCCGTTGCCGATCTTGGTTCGGTGCACTCCTTGAAATCCTGCGGCAGTTTTGTTCTGCAGGTCCCTTCAGGCCGCCGGTTGCTCTGATGCACTTAGAGCTCATGCTTCCATCTGTGCCGCTCCGGACCCTCTTTTGCGTATGTGTGAGAGCTGGGGGTTGGGCATCATCCTCGTGTTGCTAGCCCTTTGAGTAGACGACCTCCTGGTTTGGCCGGCAGGTGACGAGAGCCCCGCGCCGCGTTGAGGCACCAGGTAGGTTTTGCGGGGGAAGAGTTACCAAGCACAAGAAAAATCCGGGACCTGGGTGTCATTAAATGATTCGTTGCGCCTTTAAACAAAGGCTCCCGTCCTCGCGAATGGATAATAAGTTCAAATGTTTAAGTAAAAATTAATTAATTAGCGCTGCTGCACCAAATCTTTATAACTTCTGTAATTGCTCGATATTTTAAAATTAATCCAATATTTAAGTTATGTTTCTGAACTGCCCCTATTTGGAACTCAGTACAAAGTAAAACTGACCTTTAGGGGCACTGGTGAATTGTGACCCTCATGCTCGGTTGAGGAATACTTCACTATTTCCAATATAAAATATTTTTCAGTTACACTTCTGCCTTTTTTTTTGAATTAATTTTTAACAGATTCATTAAATTTCAGAAAAACTTTTCTTTTAAATTAAAAAAAATTCAAACTGTACACGTTTTGTGAAAACGCGCTTTACTGAACTTACGATTTCCAAAAAGTGACAGTTCCACTGCGCTGCAGTTTTAACAGGGACAATTAGATAAGTGCTGGCGGAACCCGCGAGGTGTCCGTACAGGTATTCATTCATATACCCTCCTTTCTACCAACCGCTAACTCTGGTTCCTCTGCATTTAACCGTGAAAATCTTTCGCCTTTTACTAAAGATTTCCGTGCAAAGGAGCAAATATTGAGTATTATATGTAATTTTTGGAGTCCCCTCGAAAGAGCGGGACAAAAGTGTTTGCTTCATCCTTGAATTCAGAATTTCATTTTGAACGCTATATGTAACGGGTGACGTCTTACCTTCTTATAGAACACATTTTCAGTGGAAACCCTGGCATGGTAGCATTACGTACATAATTACTCAGATTTTGTTCCAAAGTCATTAGAAACGGGCGGTTGCCTACAGCGGAGTTCTAGCGGAACCCGGCAGGCGTCCGTACACAAATTTAGTCATAATTTCTTTGCACTTCCTGTTGTTAACTCTGGTTCCTCTGCATTTGACCGTGAAAATCTTTCGCCTTTTACTAAAGATTTCCGTGCAAAGGAGCAATCTCTGAGTATTATAAACAATTTTTGGAGTCCCCTCGAAAGAGCGGGACAATTGTGCTTGTTTTTGTTTATTTTGAAAGATATACGTGAAGGGTGACTTATTATCGCCGTTAAAAAGTTCCGACATTTTTTCGAGCCCGCGAAAATCGGGATTTGAATTTAGAGGCTCCACCCATTTCATCAGCGCATTTGCTATGCGCGATATATTTTTATCAGAAGAAACGAAAAAAAAATAATAAATGACGCAAATTGATATATTTAAACATTCGAAGAAACGTGTAAAAAAATTCACGATTAATACAATTTCGTTCTTTTAATCCAGTTTAATTCTGAAAATTCAGAAGAAAAAATAAAAATTCAAAAAATATATCGCGCATAGCAAATGCGCTCTGATGATGAAATGGGCGGAGCCTCTAAATTCAAATCCCGCTCGAAAAAATGTCGGAACTTTTTTACGGCGATAATAGAATTTTCCAAAGCCATTTCTCGTTCTGGCGTTTTGGAATCGGTAATTTCGTTTCCGAGAGTTTTCACTTGAAATCGACTAACGGATTCACATACGTGAATTTGCACAACGACTAACGAAGAACATTGTGATTAGTAATTTTTGAAATCGGTAATTATTGAAGCTTAATAGAACAACAATGCTTCGATATAACGCATGCACACCTTTTTACCTCTGGACGTCTTATCAACAGCTGGCGACAAATTCCCGGAAAATTTTACTTTTACTTTTGCGCTCAAATGCGTTGTTAAACATATTTTTGCCGATAAGACACGCTATCCCCCTCCGTGAAAGGATTAACTCGCCATTTTGGTTATATATTCCGGATTCCGCCGTTTTTTCATTCCGTTTTCCGGATTCCAGATTCCGTGAAAAAATATTTTTTTCCGTTTTCCGGATTCCGGATTCCGAGTTCCCAAAATCCAATTCCGCCCTACTCTGTTGCACACCCCTTCCAACCTACAGTACCGGCCATAAAGATATGATCGCCGTAAAAAAGTTCCGACATTTTTTCGAGCCCGCGAAAATCGCGATTTGAATTTAGAGGTTCCGCCCATTTCATCATCAGAGCGCATTTGCTATGCGCGATATATTTTTATCAGAAGAAACGAAAAAAAAAATAATAAATGACGCAAATTGATATATTTAAACATTCTAAGAAACGTGTAAAAAAATTCACGATTAATACAATTTCGTTCTTTTAATCCAGTTTAATTCTGAAAATTCAGAAGAAAAAATAAAAATTCAAAAAATATATCGCGCATAGCAAATGCGCTCTGATGATGAAATGGGCGGAGCCTCTAAATTCAAATCCCGATTTTCGCGGGCTCGAAAAAATGTCGGAACTTTTTTACGGCGATAATATAATATTGTCGAAAAACCATAATATTATACCTTTATGGCCGGTACTGTACATTTTCATTTGGAATTTCAGCTTTTCCTTTGTTTACTGTACCTTCGCGGATTATTTATGTAAAAATAATGGAAGGCTAGGTAGTTTTTATTCGAATTCGTTCGGATACAATTTAAGACGGGTGCCTGGCAAGCTTCTGTTTTAAGTGAACCAGCCAGAGCCATTTAATGGCAGAATATGGCGGGAACATAGTTTCATTTCAACTATTTGAATAAGCTTTAAGATTGAGGGTGAGTCCGTCTGAATTCACCGCCTGTATATGATGCAATTCTCTTAAAAGCTGGATGAGTTGTGTAAAATATCCACGAGACTAAAAATGACTGCGTGTCATTTCCGAACTCTCGAACCAGCAAGGTGTAGGCCATGATAGAGTGCGTTCCATAGAATAAATAATAGGAGAGCTGAAAATTTGTAGCTCTCTTTCTCTCTTTAATTATTCTTTTTTGCACGGGAAAACTAAGGCTTCCACGAAAGACGAACACAAAAAGCCGTCTTCAAAAGTCTTTCAATTCGTCTTGATTTCTCTTACGCAGTAAAAAGCCTTAGAAAAAATAATTTTTCAACCCTCAATTTGAAAATCTGATGTTATAAGTTTCTAAATTTTTTATTCGCAGTTGAATAAGAAATTCCCCGGCGAAAAAACCGATGAACCTTCAGCTTTTAAGCGGAAAAAAATCTCTGCTGGCAATCGAAAGTACGCAAACACCGTGACGCGAAATGGCAGATGTCATATATCTCACGCGCAAAGTTTAAAATATTTTTTGCTTTTTCTTCTGAATTCTTAAAATTATAAAATTTTATTTTCAGTTATTTGTTATTTTTTAGTCCAATTTTTTGCGAATAAATCTTTTATTATTATTTTTTATTTTTCTTGTTAAAACCGTTTTCATTTGATAAAAATTTTTCAATCGATTTTTTTCCTTTTTTATTATTTATTTTGATTTCAGAATGATATTTTTTTTATATTTAATAAAAAAAAAACAATTTTAATCAAATTGAAACGTTAAAACGAACCATAGAGAACCCATTGACTATATAAAATACTATCATTGCAATTGTAGTATAATTAATTGATTCCACAGCTTTGAGAGATGCACTACTTGTCGTTTTTGTTATCAAGCGCCTCTTGGCCCGGGCGATTTTAACAAGAAGGATCGCATTTGCTATTATAGATAATACCAGCCAGAACGAGATATTTGCAAGGAGGAACGGGGTGTTTCGAAGCTGAAATGAGGTTTTTGACTAACGATGGTGGCTTTGCTTCTCGAAGCTCGAAGCTCCATTGAATTTTTTACAAAGTTTTCTCTTTTTCTATTCTTGTAATCACAGAGGACGAATGGGAAGATTTGGTGAATCTTCCCATGTTTTTCTCAAAGTTTTCTCTAGAATTCTTCGCAAAAACTCGAAGAATCAACGAATTGAACAGCGAACAGCTTCTTATCATTGAATACTAACTAGTGCGGTCCGCGGCGAATGAGGCGAAGGAGGTCGCCAAAAACTGCGCGAGAATGCTCCTAGATTCGGAAAACGGAAATTTTTTTTTCACGGAATCTGAAATCCGGATAACGGAATGTAAAAAACAGCGGAATCCGGAATGCGGAAGGCGGAAAACGGAATTTTAACCATTACAATTAATGAGGGAATATTTATGATGTAAATGCGCTCTGTTCGCAAAAATTTTTGCGGGAGTTCAAAAAAGTATACTTTTCACAACAATTGAGAGTGAAGAATTAAACGGAATAAAAACGCCATATCACGGAATCCGGAATGCGGAAAAGGAAAAAAAATTTTTTTTCACGGAATCTGGAATCCGGAAGACGGAATGAAAAAAAACCGCTGAATCCGGAATCCCGCCCTTCTCTGCTAAATACTGAAAGCGGGAAATGGTGTCGAAGACGGGCTGTCAACGAGGAAAGAGTAGTTTGGTGAAGCCTTTGAAAGTCTCAAAATGAAGGCTTCCATTTAGGCGAAATTTCGACCGCCTCGTCTTCTTCTTCGTCTTGAATTCGTCTGATGCAGAAATAGACATTGTGCACACAGTACACAAGACGAGCTGAAAGACGAACGAAGAAGCCTTTTTGTCTTCGTCTTTCGTGGAAGCTTTACTCAAAATGAAGGAGCGATGTGAGCTTAGAATCATCATTTTTCGAAAACATATATTGAATAAATCATGGAAAATATATAAAAAATGAAGAAAAATAAGTATTTTATTTGCGGATGCACGAAAAACGCGCCAGCAGAGAGAGCATAGCGTCGTAACAAAGATTGCAGGTAATTGCCGCAGTATTTCGCACCATAAAAATTGACGGTTATCTAGTGAACTCACCCCAAAAGCTTGTCCATAATAGTAAATCCAGATGGATCCATATGGATAAGGAAATTCTAGTTGTTTGCAAGTACCATTGGCCGGAATTAGGAAAAATGTGAAACAAATCGGATAGATTAAACCAACTGGAGCAGCTATTCGCATCATAATGCAATTTATCTGAAAAAAAAACACTTGAAGACCAGGTGGTATTTCTGATGAAAGGCCATCTATATGCCGAGCTTCTGTGAATCGCTTGTCGGAGAGACCATCGGATTCTTCCTGTGACCTGGTGGTCGTAACTTTGGCTCAGCTTTATTCAGAAGCACCTGGCAGAAGGCTCGGAAAATTCTCTATCTTTTGAGTACAAAATTTGTTATATTTCAAGCGTTTTGGTTGCTCTTAGTTCTGAATTTTAGTTCTGTTCTGAATCCCTCCGCGAGGACGTGAGGCTTCGCTTAAAGGCGCAACGAATTAACTGTTTGGGTCTCGTTAGGGGATAGCGCGTTAAATAGCGACAGTTAATTCGTTGCGCCTTTAAACGAAGGCTCTCATGTCCTCGCGGATGAATAATATCACGGCGAAATTTTTTGTTACTTTTTCAATCGCGCTCCATTGACACGAAAACTCTGCGTCTCTCATCGAGAGAGTATTGGTCTTCTCGGACAAGAGGGTGATTTGAAAAGCGATTTTCACCGATTTTCTTCGTTCTTTTTCTCAAATATAAATAAATAATACATTTTTTCATGATTTCCTTTGATTTCAGATTTTGATCTCTTGTCCGAGAGGACCAATACTCTCTCGCTGAGAGACGCAGAGTGTTCGTGTCAATGGAGCGCGATTGAAAAATTAACAAAATATTTCATCATATTTTCATTCATCGTGTAATATTATCGCCGTAAAAAAGTTCCGACGTTTTTTCGAGCCCGCGAAAATCGGGATTTGAATTTAGAGGCTCCGCCCATTTCATCATCAGAGCGCATTTGCTATGTGCGATATATTTTTTGAATTTTTATTTTTTCTTCCGAATTTTCAGAATTAAACTGGATTAAAAGAACGAAATTGTATTAATCGTGAATTTTTTTTACACGTTTCTTCGAATATATCAATTTGCGTCATTTATTTAAAAAAAAATTCAAAAAATATATCGCGCATAGCAAATGCGCTCTGATGATGAAATGTGCGGAGCTTCTAAATTCAAATCCCGATTTTCGCGGGCTCGAAAAAATGTCGGAACTTTTTTTCGAGTCGGGATTTGAATTTAGAGGCTCCTCCCATTCATCATCATTTGAGCGCATTTGCTATGCGCGATATGTTTGTTGAATTTTTATTTTTTCTTTTTCTTTTTCTTCGCAAATTGATATATTGAAACATTCGAAGAAACGTGTAAAAAATTCACGATTAATACAATTTCTTAAATATATCAATTTGCGAAGAAAAAGAAGAAGAAAAAATAAAAATTCAACAAACATATCGTGCATAGCAAATGCGCTCAAATGATGATGAATGAGAGGAGCCTCTAAATTCAAATCCCGATTTTCGCGGGCTCGAAAAAATGTCGGAACTTTTTTAAGGCGATAATATGTACATAGATAAATATTTCTTTCTTGAGCTATTTCCTAACCTGATTATGATTTTTTGGGAAGGTGATAATGATAAGTCTAACAAC
This sequence comes from Caenorhabditis inopinata, assembly GCA_003052745.1. NCBI lineage: Eukaryota > Metazoa > Nematoda > Chromadorea > Rhabditida > Rhabditidae > Caenorhabditis > Caenorhabditis inopinata. The sequence goes on from AP018154.1 coordinate 20,164,650, forward strand.
TGGCATGAAAAATGGATAAATCATTGCCATATAGCATGTGTATGACGCGAAAAACGGTATGATCAATAACCACTTGTTGGGCGCAATACCAGCACAAAACGAAGTGAACCATCCCGTTGCTGGCAGTCGATTGAGGAGATAATTGAACCAGAAGAATAAGACGCAGGAGATTTGCGTCAAGCAGATCACTAGGAACACATATTGATTCTTTCCCGGCTCCACTAAATCCCAATCATTCTTGAAGTAGATCACACAAATTCGGTAAACTATAACTATAGTTGGAATCATATATATCCATGGAACAATGGCTAGAACAGTCGGAAATCCATTCCATTCATAATGATAATTGAGATAGGACTGATTGAAATGAATGGTGTCAGGTGGTGCAACAGACATAGTTGTAAACCCGGCAAGAAATTGCGTTGTAGTATATTCTGAAAGAATGTTTTTCACATGAATTATTATTTTTCTCTCAAGGAAATGTTATTGAGTACAACTGCTTTACAAATAAGACATTTCGCCAGCTGTTATTTTTAATTCAAGCATTTTAATATAACGTTTATATCAAAGAATACAACAAGGATTAAAAATGAATTCTATTTCTTTAATTTCAAATTAAAATTTTCATTATTTCTTGTAACACTTGCCAGCAAACTTGCAGTCCGTGAGAATTAAAAAAGGATCATAAATTCAATAAGATATTTTATTTTAGTGAAATTGCGTTTCGATGAGTGTTATTACACCGTTGATGGGAATATTTCGAAACAAAAATGGAAATCGAAATTTTATACAAAGGTGTACGGTATATGTTAAAGGCGCATAGCACATTTAAATTGATTTTTGAGAGGATACGTTTTCACAACAAAAGTCAGTATTTTGCAGAGTTGGGCGGAATTCCGGATTCCGGATTCCGCATTCCGGATTCCGCCGTTTTTTTCATTCCGTTTTCCGGATTCCGGATTCCGTGAAAAAATATTTTATCCGTTTTCCGGATTTCGGATTCCGTGAAAAAATATTTTTTTCCGTATTCCGGATTCCGGATTCCGTGATATGGCTTTTTTATTCCGTTTTAATTCTTTATTCTCAATTGTTGTAAAATGTATACTTTTTTGAACTCCCGCAAAAATTTTTGCGAACAGAGCGCACTTACATCATATTTTATTATAAATATTCCCTTATTAATGGTTAAAATTCCGGATTCCGCATCCCGCATTCCGGATTCCGCCGTTTTTTTCATTCCGTTTTCCGGATTCCGGATTCCGTGAAAGAATATTTTTTTCCGTATTCCGGATTCCGGATTCCGTGAAAGAATATTTTTTCCGTATTCCGGATTCCGGATTCCGAGTTCCCAAAATCCTATTCCGCCCAACTCTGGTATTTTGTCGTCTCACAACTAAAGCTTTCGAAATTTTGGCCGTTTCGTCTCTCCTTCGTCTTGAATTCGTCTGACGCAGTGTGTTGACAACTTTTTTAACTTTTTTATTGCGTAAGACAAAAGACGATGAAAGACGACTCGACTTTTGAAGAAGACTTTTTGTCTTCGTCTTTCGTGGAAGCCTCACAACGATGAAATGGGTTGATTACATTAATGAAACAAAATAAACAGCTTCAGATTATTCCAACATTGCTCTGGAATCTTCTGAAAAGTCCATTCACCAAACCGTGCTGTCATTCAAGACGAAATCAGCCTATAAGCTGTTGGCTCGGCTGATGCCACTTTGCTCAATGAATTGGCATTATCCCTCTTATTATAAAACGTTTCGAGATCTACAATTTGCAATATTTTCAGCGCAGTAATTTTGAATCTCAAAACAGCTGCTTCCAGCCCGGAAAAATTATAGCTTTTCGTGCAAGTAAAATCAAATTAAAATCGATTTGGAAAATTGGTATTTAGGGAAATAAATCCTAGAATTTTGTTAATTTTTTGTTAATTAATTTTTTTTAATTGCTTACCACGGTCTGCCCAGATTTTCTTTTAGTGAATGAAGCGGGAATTTAAATTACCGAGCAATTTGAAAAGCCCAGAAAAATTCCCATGTAAAACGGGTTTAGTTACGTAACTGAATTCAGACACAAAAGTCCGTGGACAGGTTTATTTTACTTTTTAAAAATATTCAAATTAAATTAAATTAAATTAAATTAATTAACTAATATAAATGTTTTAAATTAATTTTTTTGAAAAATAAAAATTGAATTGAAAATTTTAAAGTTTTAAAGTATTCCCTAAATAATATAAAAATCTTAAAACTTTTAATTAAGTTTAAATATTCTTAATAAGCAAAACAAGCTTGTCCACGGACTTTTGTGTCTGACCACATTTTTTCTAAAATTCTTGTGATAATTGGATATTTCGCATTACTTTGAAATTGTTAAACATAAAAAAAACAAATATTGGGTTCAGCTGGGCTAAAAAATTCAATTAGAGTTACTATAAATAGAATTTCTAAAGTTTCAGCTGATTGAAATTATGTAGTTATTCAGCAAAAAAAAATCAACTTTGCGTTATAAAAACTCCAAAAAAAAAGAAAAATAATCATAAGCGCAAAAATTTTTCAGCGATTTCTCCTTAACTTTGATTATTCGAAAGTGCATAAAGAAAAAGATTTAGAAAGAGGAACTTTTCAATTGAAAATGGCGAGTTTTGAGAATGTGCAATTGAGTTAGTGAGACATGAAGTGCTCTGAAAGTTGTTGTTCTACATATTCAAAGGTAAAACAACCTTGAGCCTCTGTCAGGGTTGCTTGGGCTCATTGAGCATCTGTCAAGACTGTTATGGCTCTTTGAGCCGCTGTCAGTGTTACTTTGGCTCTTTGAGCCTGTGTCAGAAACTGCTATGGCTCTTTGAGCCTCTGTCAGGACAGCTATGGCTCTTTGAGCATCTGTAAGGACAGCTATAGCTCATTGGACCTCTGCCAGGACTGCAATGGTTCTTTGAGCCTCTGTCAGGACTGCTATAGCTCATCGAGTTTCTGCAGGACTGCAATGGCTCATTGAGCCTCTGTCAGGACTGCAATGGTTCTTTGAGCCTCTGTCAGGACTGCTATAGCTCATCGAGTTTCTGCAGGACTGCAATGGCTCTTTGAGCCTCTGTCAGGACTGCAATGGTTCTTTGAGCCTCTGTCAGGACTGCAATGGTTCTTTGAGCCTCTGTCAGGACTGCTATGGCTCTTTGAGCCTCTGTCAGGACTGCTATAGCTCATCGAGTTTCTGCAGGACTGCAATGGCTCTTTGAGCCTCTGTCAGGACTGCAATGGTTCTTTGAGCCTCTGTCAGGACTGCAATGGTTCTTTGAGCCTCTGTCAGGACTGCTATGGCTCTTTGAGCCTCTGTCAGGACTGCTATAGCTCATCGAGTTTCTGCAGGACTGCAATGGCTCTTTGAGCCTCTGTCAGGACTGCAATGGTTCTTTGAGCCTCTGTCAGGACTGCAATGGTTCTTTGAGCCTCTGTCAGGACTGCTATGGCTCTTTGAGCATCTGTAAGGACAGCTATAGCTCATCGAGCCTCTGTCAGGATTGCTATGGCTCATTGAAGTGAACTCCACTGAAAGAGGCGTATTTCAGAAGAGAACGCACAGGCCAGAATTCGTAGTCTTCTATTAGACTGTAAAATAAAGATAGCAACTATGTACAAAAAAAGTAGATTTGAGTTTGAAAATTTCAGAGAGCAATTTCCAGAACATTTCAGCGTCCACTAATCCATTCACACAATGCCAAAGATACGAATTTTCTTGCCCATCTCGACTAAGGCTTTCACGAAAGACGAAGACAAAAAGTCGTCTTCGATGGTCTTTTAGTTTGTCTTGCATTCGTCTTACGAAATAAAAAAGTTGTCAGCACACTGCGTCAGACGAATTCAAGACGGAGAAGAAGACGAGACGAAGACGAAGATAACACGAAATTTCGCACAAATGGAAGCGTTAATCTCGACGGTGGTGCCTCCATACATGAGACTCAAAAATTTGGAAAAAAGGTAATTTTAAAAAGCTGAATATTATTGCACGAAAAATGCGCCAGCATCCACCAGTTTGCGCTAAACTCGTTTTACCATACTTTTGGCGCACCCTGTACATTCAAAGGGAGATCATTTGGGATAAATAGAAAACTGGATCATGATTTTGTGAAGGTTCCACGGCTCCTTTGGCACACCTTGTAGTACAGTAGCCTAGAATAGTTTGCCTAATAGCCTAGAATAGTGGGGCGTACAAGCTTACAAGCAAAACCTGGGGTACGCCTTCCGCATTCCAAAATAGCAGCTTCAACTTGGGAGATCTTTGTCCTAGACGGCTTGTAAAGCTTTTCTGAGGTGTGAGCTAGCAGAGCGCATCCAACATGATTCACCAGATTTACAGACGTGAAAATTGCCTCTAGAAATTCAAGCTCACCTGAAGTGGAATGCTATAAAGAGTTTCCTCCAAATAAAAGACAAAACTAGACGAATCTGGATTTTCAGAGACGGAAAATATTGGAATCACTTATCATCATACTGTAAACCACAGGGAAATTCAAGGAATTCGGAAATTCTTCGAAAAAAAAAGTTCATTTGAAGGGAGTTTTAGTTTACAGGAAATTATGCTGAAAGCTTCTACAATGATTCGCTCAATTTTCTATAATTCTAAAATGAATTTTCTTCTAATAAATTACAGAAATGAAGCTGTATCAACAATTTCAGATCTCTCGATCATAACATCTGATGAGACATCATGCAGATTGGATACCAGATGAAAATTATAACACGGAAACATGAAAATCGGAAGTTTCAACCCAATTCGTAGACATTTAAATGGCGAATTGAAAATTCTAGATGTATGAAACTCTCAATTGGAGCACATGAGATTGGCATTCCCGGCCAGCGATGCGAATAATTTCTCGTTGAACCTTTGCGAAATGACAAACTTCGAATATCAAATGTTTTTTAAATGATAATAACAGAGCGCAATGAACTATAGACGATTGTTAGAAAAAGAAACATTTAATTAGGTTGGTTCATATGATCCTGGCATTTTTAAAACAAAATGTTGTATTACAAGGTGCGGCATAAATAATAGGATGAGATTTTGGACCATGTCTGGCGCCGGTTCACCGCATCCGGAGCATACAGTGATTTTTATTTATCTTTATTACACCTTTTTGTTGATTTTTTTTCAAGTTTTTCCTTAATTTTTTCTGAATTTCAGTTAATGGTGGCAACATCTCCGTAATCTGTGCAAAACGGCAAAACTCCGCTCATTTTTGTGGATCCTGGAGTCAAAGTGAACAAAATTTATCACAGATGACGCATTTTGGAGACTGGTGTACTTCCCTGGGTCAGAAATCACTTTGGTGTAATTTCTTGCAACTTCCAACAGGACTGGTTCAGGTTGGTTCATATGATCCTGGCATTTTTAAAGCAAAATGTTGTATTACAAGGTGCGGCATAAATAATAGGATGAGATTTTGGACCATGTCTGGCGCCGGTACACATTTTTGTTTATTTTTTTCTAGTTTTTCCTTAATTTGTTCAGAATTTCAGTCAATGATAGCTGCATCTCCGTATAGACTTCCGATCCTGGATTGCAAGAATGGGATTGTCCAATTCTGAAATTGCAAAAAAAGCTGAAAGTGCATTATTCTCTGGTCTATCGTACTGTGACTCGTTAACAACCTCTGGGGATACTGGAAGACGTGCCTAGAAGACATGCCTAGAAGACATGTGGTCGTCCCAACACTGTTACGACTCCTGAAGCTGTCAAAAAGGTACGTTGGAGGTTTCACAGAAATTCAGCAAGGAGCACGAGAAAGATGGCTATTGAAATGGATATCAGTGAAAAGTCTATGAGAAGAATCGCCCCCCACCATCAATAATAGCCCCCCACCAGCGTTATTCATTATCAAAATTGATGTGGGGGATAATTACTGTAGGGGAGCTTTTATACGAAGCCGTTATCCAATATTAATCCCCGACAGTTGAAATGGGGGGGGGGAAATTTGGATCCCAGGTAATCTACAATAATCAACCCCCTCCTTCCCCACCAGAAGTTCTAGGAATGATCCCCCCTTCCTTGAGATTCAGATGAAATGAAATGAAAGAATGCAAATGAAACTAGTTCATGATGCCACGTAAAAATCGAAAAAAATCATGAAAATTGTAAAAATTGGTGGAAAAAAACTGACGTTATGGGGAAGTGGTGGGGGGTCATTCCACAGTCTTCCACCGGGGGAAGTCACTCTTATATTAAACGGTGGGGGGGGAGTTATTGTATTATACCAAGAATCGTCAAAAACAAGCTGAAAATGACCCCTTATTGTATGCAAAAGGCTGATTTTTTGACTGAGAAGACTTTTTTGCTCTCCGCATTCAAAAAGCACGTCACCTCCTGACTGGCACGCACCTCTGCACTGTCTTTAACTTTGAGCCACGGTAGAAGCTAACAATAACGGCCAAGTACCCTCGGATCATCGCCACAGAATTTTCAGTCGACCTGTCTTCTCATCGGACCTTCGTGATTGTTTTTGGCGGAATCTGTGCAAAACTGCAAAACCCCGCTCATTTTTGTGGATCCGGAGTCAAAGTGAACCAAATTTATTACAGAGAACGCATTTTGGAGGCTGGTGTACTTCCCTGGGTCAGAAATCCCTTTGGTGTAAATTCTTGAATCTTCCAACATGACTCAGCTCCAGCTCATCGCTCCAAAGCAACGCAACAGTGTTTTTCCCTCGAGCTCATCACTTCTGCCCTTTCATTTCGTCTTGCGTTCGTCTTTCGTCGTCAATTAAAACACATGTGTACCAACGCAATGTCTATCTCTGCGTCAGAAGACAAATTCTAGATAAAGACGAAGACGAGACGAGACGGTCATATTTCGTCTTTCGTGGAATACTTTCGTTTCGTCTTGTGTTCGTCTTACATCGTCAATTAAAATACATGTGTACCAACGCAATGTCTTTCTCAATATCTATGACGAAGACAAGACGAGACGGCCTTATTTCGTCTTTCGTGGAAGACTTACATTTTCTATTTGCATTTCATTTGTTCACGAATAACGAACGAATTATAGCAATTAATTTTAGACAAATTTCTTAAATTTCCAGTTTTTTATGTGGGTTTCAGCTCAAAACACTTCACTTCAAATGCGTCAGAAGACGAATTCTAGACGATGACGAAGACGAGACGAGACAGCCCAATTTAGTCTTTCAAAAAGTCTTGCAAAAGGCCTCCTGATAAGTGTATGTAGTGTGTAGTTTGTAGTGTAATTGTAGTGATACTCAAAATCAGAGCTTTATTTCAGCATATTTTTCTGTTGTACTCTGGCCTAGTTCCATGAAGAATAGCCACTTTTATTTATTATCACTGATACAATCAATCCAAATGCATTCTATTCATCTTTTCTAGTACCTTCGCCTTCATCCACTAATACCTAATAAATCCGTGGCTTATCAATTCTATTTATCGTTATTTCTCTGCACATCTGCGCTGTGCAAAGGCGCCTAGTAGAATAATATGAAGATATATCCTGAATTTCCTTGGCTTTATCCTTCCTGTTTTCTTCTCTTTCCTTCGTTATTTTAATCAATAATATACGAATCAATATATATATATATATATATAAATATTTTATTTTGAATTATAGTGAATAAGAAGAAACGAACAAAATAAGGCTTCCCATGGCTTCTCTTTGAAAAAGGCGTTATACTGGGAAGATGACGACGGAACAGCCATCAAAGTCTCCGATTCTAAAGGAGAAATCGAGACGAATGCCGCCAAGAACTGACGATGATGATTTGATTCCGCAAAACTTTGATTATGAAAACGAATATGAAAAGTGGAGAGCTGCAAACCCAAGGATTCAGTGAGTTTCATCTTTTTTAAGGATTCCACGAAAGACGACCCACTTGTTTTGTCTTGCGTTCGTCTTGCGTTCGTCTTGCGTTCGTCTTACGTCAACAATTAAAATGCATTTGTATCAACACAATATCTATGACAAAGACAAGACGAGACGGTCTTATTTCGTCTTTCGTGAAAGACTTACATTTTCTATTTGCATCCCACTTGTTCATGCTCAACGAATGAATTATAGCATTTAATTTTAGGCAAATTTTAGGCAAATTTTAGACAAATTCTAGACAAATTTCTTAAATTTCCAGTTTTTTATGTAGGTTTCAGCTCAGAATACTTCAATTCAAATTTCTAATTATTGGATAATGTGCGAAATGAAAATTAATTAAATATTTTCGACAACTTACTTCTCTGCTTCATCTTTTTTGTTTTTTTTTCTTTTTTTCTTTTTTGAAAATAGGATTACATGCACTTCTATTAGGATAATTTTGGTATTAAGCTAATAATATGGAATACCACTATAACTACAGTACTGGCCATAAAGAATGCCCGCGGGCTTTTTTTTTGGATAACTACGCTGAAAACAGATATTTTTTTGTGAAAATTTTACTGTAGCTGCGGAACACCCTCACGGAAACTTGCAGAAAATGAAATTGCATCATTGCAAAAGTTTTTAATTTTTTACAGTTTTTGATTCAGCCCAAAAAAAAGCCGCGGACATTCTTTATGGCCAGTACTGTATATTTGAAGCGCGTCTTTTGTTAAACCTGCATTCGAGTAGCGTCTCTTAGTGGAAGCCAACCTGGTCGCTATAGAGTCGCTTTCAGCCTAAAAATCTACTTCTTACTAAGAAAATTGCTCTGTCTGTGTGTCTGTCTGTCTGTCCTGGACGTTTTTTTTTTTAGATATCTCAAAAGAACGTGGGGCGAACAAACGAAACAAACGAATCAGACTAAATCGTAACATTCAAAAACGTTCCAGAACACTCCAGAAAAATTCAAAAAATTCCAGAAATTTCTAGAATGTGATAGAGCCAAAAAAAAAAAAAAGAATCACACCAAATCATACCATTCCAGAATGTTCCAGAAAGTTCTGGAATACTTCAAAACACTCCAGAACATCCGAGAACATTTCAGAATGTTCCAGAACATTCCAGAATTATCCAGAATGGTATAGAGCCAAAAAAAAAAGAATCAGGTCAAAACACAACACTCCACAATGTTCCTGAACATTCTAGAACATTCCAGAATATTCCAAAACATTCCAGAACATCCGAGAACATTACAGAATGTTCCAGAACGTTCTAGAACACTCCATAACACTCCAGAACATTTCAGAGCATTCCAGAGCATTCCGGAACACATTCCAGAATTTTCTAGAATGTTATAGAAAATTCCGCGAAATTCCAGAACATTCCAGAACACTACAGAATGTTCCAGAATGGTATAGAGCTCAACAAAAGAATCAGACCAAAAAATAACACTCCACAATGTTCCAGAAGGCTTAGAACACTCTAGAACATTCTAGAACACTCCAGAATATTCCAAATCATTCCAAAACATTCCAGAATGTTCCAGATTGTTCCAAAAAGTTCTAAAACAGCGGCGTAGTCTGCTAGAGTCCTGGTGATAAGCATGCTAAAAAGTCGCCAGATCATTGGCTCCCTTCCCTCTATTATTGAACATTTTTCATATTTGACTTCTCTGTCGATGAATCCGGATACATTTACTGGATATGGTCATTCATTGTAGTCTGCGGATGCCTCTACAACGTCATAGTCCTATCCGTCCTCGCATTCGAACACATTCGATCGATATACATCGAACAATTCTTTCCAATTAATGTTGCATTCGATATCGTTTTCATTTTGGATATATTGTTTCGATCATTGCTTTGTAAGTGTTGAGAGCAGTGTGTCGTTTCGAAAGCATTTCGAGAAATTTTTTTGAAAAATTCTCGAAAATTTTCCGAAACATTCCCGAGAAGTGTTTCTCGTTGATTTCTCGAAAAATTTTTCGAGAATTTTTCGAAAAAATTTTCGAAAAATGTCCGAAAAATCAACGAGAAAAATTATTCGAGAATTTTTCGAGAAATTTTCGAAAAATTTCTCGAAAAATGTCCGAAAAATCAACGAGAAAAATTGCTCGAGAATTTTTCGAGAAATTTTCGAAAAATTTCTCGAAAAATGTCCGAAAAATCAACGAGAAAAATTACTCGAGAATTTTTTGAGAAATTTTCGAAAAATTTCTCGAAAAATGTCCGAAAAATCAACGAGAAAAATTACTCGAGAATTTTTCGAGAAATTTTCGAAAAATTTCTCGAAAAATGTCCGAAAAATCAACGAGAAAAATTACTCGAGAATTTTTCGAGAAATTTCCGAAAAATATTTCGAGAAATTCTCGAAAAAAAACATTTCGATAAAAAATAATAATAAACTATTATCGCCGTAAAAAAGTTCCGACATTTTTTCGAACCCGCGAAAATCGGGATTTGAATTTAGAGGCTCCGCCCATTTCATCATCAGAGCGCATTTGCTATGCGCGATATGTTTTTATCAGAAGAAACGAAAAAAAAATAAATGACGCAAATTGATATATTTAAACATTCGAAGAAACGTGTAAAAAAATTCACGATTAATACAAATTCGTTCTTTTAATCCAGAATAATTCTGAAAATTCAGAAGAAAAAATAAAAATTCAAAAAATATATCGCGCATAGCAAATGCGCTCTGATGATGAAATGGGCGGAGCCTCTAAATTCAAATTCCGATTTTCGCGGGCTCGAAAAAATGTCGGAACTTTTTTACGGCGATAATAGTTCGAACGGCACTCCGAAATAACGCAAAGCGCGGTGTTTATCGTATTTCCATTCAAATCATTTTTCGTGATTTAAAATTTGCGAAAAAATTTTTCGAAAAACGCATTTTTCGAGAAATCATTTTTCGAAACGACACACTGGCTACTGAGAGTTTCTGAAACTCAATGGAAAACGAGTTGTTTCAGCGTTTTATGATGACGGAGTCCTAGTGACAGATCTCTACGAAACACGGCGGAATTATTTTTACAGGTTTATAGATCTTTAACTGTCATCAATGCTGAAAATTTAAAAGTGTTTCAGTCTTTACTTTGCAATTGACCTAGTTGCAATCTTCCCATTTGACTATCTGCTCATTCGGAAAACTTCTGCAGCCTTCTGTAGACTGAACCGCTTTTTGAAAGTTTATCGAATCGCCAATTTTATTGCTCAGTCGTACGGAAAACTGACTCAGGTAAACTCAGCCATCAAATATCAAAAAAAAAAAAACAAAAAGGAACACTTATGTTGATTCTAGGTGATAATCTCGCTCTCCAAGATCATCGCTGCCTGTTTCCTTCTCTTCCATATGAATGCGTGTGTCTTTTACATCATTTCAGTGAACAGCGACACTTCATCCTGGGATGGTGAGCACTCACTTGCTTTGAATCGCTTATTCGATTGAGTTAGCGCGAATCACAGCTAGCCAGGGCAGAGTGAACATTAGCCCCCCACCTCAATTGGAAAAATAACCCCACCATATACATAGCAAAGTAGACCCCCCCCCCCCAAATCGAAAAAGATAATCCCCCGCCTTTTCATGGAATATGAACCCCCGCTCACTTTTCGCCGTGAGAGTTCACGCTGAAAAGTTTAGATAAAGTTCCTGAGCGGGGGGTTCATCTGCTTCTGGTGGGGTTCTTTTGTTCACAAGTCCACCCCCCCCAAAAATCAACGGAGGAGAGTTTATGTTCACTGACTTCAGCCCCCCCCCCCACATAAGGAAACTGCTCCCCCCACGCGCAAACCATAAATTTATATCCCCCACAGAAAAATCTACTACGGTAGGGGACCAAACATTATCTTTGGGGAGCTCAACTCCAGGGTGATCAATTACACTTGTGGGGGGTTAAATGTGTGTGGGGGGCTTATGTTCACTATCGCCGCTAGTCATGTCTTGAGATCATGTACGATGGTGATCGGCTCTTCGCATGATGTTTCCGACTCATCCTCATTTGTTTCTTTTTGATATACCTAAGCTACAGTTTTCGTCCTGCATCACAATTTTTTGCAGGAGTTAATGCAACCTTTGATGACGACGAGTACTTGCCGTGGCCATATACTCCTGAAAAAATAACTGGTGAGCCACTAAATGCTCACTAGTTGGAGCCATTTAACTCTCTCCTCCTCAATCTTCTCTCTCGTTTCAGATGCCTATTTCGTTAACTGTGACGGCCGCACAGATTGCTACAATCCATCATTTTATTACGACGAGGCTAGAGAAGATCATCTTCTAGAACTGTATTACTTCTGGAGGATTAACAACAGGTAAAAATTAGAAGAAAAGTGCGATCCCTTGATTTAATTGAGAAAGCATGCCGTCGTCTATTATCTCAGTAAGGCTTCCACGAAAGACGAAGACAAAAGACCGTCTTCGTTCGTCTTGAATTCGTCTTAAGCAATACAACGTTGTCGGAACACTGCATCAGACGAATTCAAGACGAAGAAGAAGGTGAGACGAAGACGAAAATAAGAAAGCGCTCGGATCCATCCAGATCCAGTATTTTTTCATATTCTTAGACGATTTCGGAAATAGCTGAGGATTTTTCATTTCAAAATGTGCTTGGATCTAAGGCTTCCACAAAAGACGAAGACAAAAAATCGTCTTTCCTCTGGTCGTTCGTCTCCACGACTCGTCTTCGTTCGTCTTTCAGTTCGTCTTGCTTTCTCTGCTCTTTTCGTTGCTTGCTGTCAATATGACTTTGTGCTGCTGAATAACAGCATTCGCCTTAACTATTCTGAAATTTCAACTAACCACAAAAGCCAATTTCATTGAGATGTGATGCCCCAACTAAGGCTTACACTAAAGACGAAGACAAAAAGTCGTCTTCGTTCGTCTTGCATTCGTCCTACGCAATAAAAAACGTTGTCATCACACTGCAGCAGACGAATTCAAGACGAAGAAGAAGACGAGATGAGACGGACTGCTGAAATTACGCGCAAATGGAAGCCTTATGTTTCAGAACTAAAATCTTCAATTTCTCCACATTCACAAAGGAATATACACTATCAATGTACTGGTCGGCGATGACAATGACCACTTTGGGCGAGCAACCTGCTCCAAATACTTCCACTCAAAATGTTTTCGAAATTATAAACACTTTAGTTGGACTTTTACTATTCGCCGTTATCATGGGAAGCATCGGAGACCTTGTAGCAAATGCGAATGCTGTTAAAACGTACTGGCAGACTTTGATGGATGGATTGAAACAGTATATGACTTATCGGTTGGTTTATTGAAATCATTGTGATTGGTTTGGCTGTATTTAATGAATAAGGACTCCAAGAAAGACGAAAGCGAAAAGTCGTCTTCGTTCGTCTTTCAGTTTGTCTTGCATTCGTCTTACGCAATAACAAAGTTGTGTGCATATGCATCAACTCTGCGTCAGACGAATGCAAGACGAAGACAAGACGAGGCGATCTTATTTCGTCTTTCGTGGAAGCCATAATAATGCCACGAAAGACGAAAACAAAAAGTCGTCTTGCATTCGTCTTTCAGTTCGTCTTGCATTCGTCTTACGCAATAACAAAGTTGTGTGCATATGCATCAACTTTGCGTCAGACGAATGCAAGACGAAGACAAGACGAGGCGATCTTATTTCGCCTTTCGTGGAAGCCTTACTAATGCCACGAAAGACGAAAACAAAAAGTCGTCTTCGTTCGTCTCTCAGTTCATCTTGCATTCGTCTTACGCAATAACAAAGTTTTGTGCATGTGTACCAAATCTGCGTCAGACGAATGCAAGACGAAGACAAGACGAGGCGATCTTATTTCGTCAATAGTCATTCCAGAGATTTAATAAACCAACTAGCGCCATTTATTTTTTCCAGAAATCTAAATGAGAACTTGCAAACGAAGGTCTTGAAATATTGCGAATATGAAATGGGAGAAGAAACTATAATGAAAGAGCACGAAGTGAGAGATGAGTTACCAATGAAATTGTACGGCCACGTGACAACGTCGATCATTGGAGCATCGTTGGCGAAGTCGATGCTCTTCAGGGTGAGCAGATTCTATGGAACTTCAAAATTGACATACAGTTGGAAAAAGATTGTTTCCATTTTGAAGATTCCAAAGATTGACGACGGCGTCTTTGAAAAAGCAGAATCGCAAAAACGATTTTTCGCTTGTTTCCTTCCTTGTTTCATTCGTTTTTAAATTTCCGATTAAAAAAATCATAAAAATTTGAGAACGGGGGTCTAGACATGGCTGTGCAGGCGTTTTCTGGTTTACATGCGCGCCAAACGCGGCCGCAGCTATGGGGAACTCGCAGCCTCATTCAGACGTTCCGCGCGAACGCACGATGAAATATTTTGTTACTTTTTCAATCGCGCTCCATTGACACGAAAACTCTGCGTCTCTCAGCGAGAGAGTATTGGTCCTCTCGGACAAGAGGGAAGCATTAAAATTTTGAAATGAATTTCGTTTCTTTTGTGATTTGAAAAGCGATTTTCACCGATTTTCTTCGTTCTTTTTCTCAAATGTAAATAAATAATACATTTTTTCATGATTTCCTTTGATTTCAGATTTTGATCTCTTGTCCGAGAGGACCAATACTCTCTCGCTGAGAGACGCAGAGTTTTCGTGTCAATGGAGCGCGATTGAAAAAGTAACAGAATATCTCACCGTGCGAACGCTCCATTGTCATTTTTTTTTAAGTTTTCAGTTCTTTTTTTTTTGTTTTTTTTGTGAAATTTTAACTTCGTCTCATCCGGTTTTTTTTTGGTAATTTCTTGGAAAAGTTCCATAAATTCAATAAAAAAATATTTTCGATGTAAGAAAGGAAAAATATTAAAATGAAAAAATAGAAATACATTTTAATATTTATATTGAATTAAAGTAAAAAAAAAACTAAAATAAAAAAAGCCAATGAACGTTTGGATAATTTCGGAATATAGAGAGAATTTACATTTTTTCATTGGAATTTTGGAATATTCTGAAATTTCCGAAATGTTTTTTTGTAATTTACGTTTTTTTCCCCAAAAAGAGTATTTTTTAAAATTTTTCATCGCTGTAAAAGCTAAGAGAAATCAGAAGACCGCAATAGTATCGATAACAAGAGTAACCACTTTTGTGTTTCTTTGTGTACCCTTGCTTTGGCTAATTATGCTAATTATAGCTATTTCGAGTAATTTTTGGATCCATTGGATTTTTTTTCTAATTACTATGTATTTTATTTTTCTAAATTCAGGCGACAAAACAGAATTTTACGAATAAAAATGGCTGTAACAACATATTAATATTAAAAATGGAAAATGAAGCCGGTCGAGACGCAGAAAAACGGTTATCGACATGCGCCTTTGAAATATCGTAGTCTTTTATTCTTTTTTTTTCTTTTTTTTTTTTTTTTTTATTCTTTTTTTTTCTTTCTCATAGTCAGCATGCAAATCTAAATGATCATTTCTAAATATTTCTTCAGAATCAATCCGATCGAAATTTCATTTAATGAAAATATCGGATTTTTTTGTTAAAAAATAATGAAATTTTGAAAATCATTAAAGCATGCATAAGCAAAGAAATAACAGTATCTCCAAAATGCTCCTTCTTACAGCTTATTGAGTAAAAAACCGATTTTCAGCAATCTCGGAAAATATCTTTCTTCATAACTGAAACACTGAAACAATTCTATATGGGCACCTCTCCTTTCCGAAGCCCAAAACTCTGTACTAAGTCTTCCACGAAAGACGAAGATAAAAATTCGTCTTCGTGTTCGTCTTGCATTCGTCTTACACAATAAAAACGTTGTCAACACACTGCGTGAGACGAATTCAAGACGAAGACGAAATTTCGAAACATTACTCTTTCCGACTTTTATAAATGACATTGGAGACTCCCCAAATGTGATTTTCTTCTATATTTTGACATCTAAAGTCATTCTCAACTAGCCAAAAGTAAATTCAAGAAGACCTAGGCCGTCTTAATAAATGGTGAGAAGCAAGGCTAATGGAAATTGCTCATTGCCGAAAAATTGCATTTTGCCAATGCAATCCAAGAAACCAAAAACGAAATAAGCCAATTGACTTCTCCCTCGGTGACGTTATTCTCCCAAATACAGTAAAGATCAGAGTAGGGCGGAATTGGATTCTGGGAACTCGGATTCCGGAATCCGGAAAACGGAAAGAATTTTTTTCGCGGAATCTGGAATCTGGAAGGCGGAATGAAAAAAACGGCGGAATCCGGAAGTCCGCCCTTCTCTGCAGAGTAGGGCGGAATTGGATTTTGGGAACTCGGATCCGGAATGCGGAATCCGGAATTCCGCTCTTCTCTGGTAAAGATCAGATTCTTGATCGTAATCTTCGATTCTAAAATGTTTTTCTCAACAATCATTGAGATCGTCGTTCAGAAAACTCAACAATGTATTCTTTTCAACGTTCTCCGCTACTCCACGACCCTCATAAAATGATTCACAACTTATAGAAGACCTTCAGTTGAATACACTTCCATTGTTACTTCTCCTGTACTCAAAGAACAAGAATCCATCGAAAAAAAGCGTTCATCTATTTGTGTTTCTAAAGAATTTAACGTTTCTTATTTCTCGCATTTTGAGGCCCTTCAATAGTGTACATATACCATCTGTATTTTCGAAATAATTCGAAACTTTTCGAAAATACGACTTGGCACGGTGCCAAGAGCTCAGCCACCCTGTAATCTTGAATCACTGGAATACAGAAAAAGCGAAAGAATTGGCGTAAACCTAAAGAAGCCTCTCAACCCTTGTGAAAAGCTGAAAGCGAATGGCTATAATTAAAAAAACGTCTTTAAACTAACTATAAGGCTTCCACGAAAGACGAAATAAGACCGTCTCGTCTTCGTTCGTCTTTCAGTTAGTCTTGAATTCGTCTGACGCTGAGATATATGTATATGTCGATACACAGTACACATCTTTTTATTGAGTAAGACGGGTTAAAGTTTACTTTCACCCCCCATGTCCGTATGATATTTCCCCCCCCCCACCTGCAAGGTAGGAAATCTACCCCCCCCCCCTCTGCATCTGAACTTATGGGGGGCTGATCTGAACTTATGAAGGAGGGGAGGCTCAGTTCACTATTGGCCCCCATTAAGTCTGTGGGGGGCCATAGTGAACTCCACAACTAAAAAAAACAAAAGTACCATTTTCGCGATTGAAATACAGGGCAATGGTGTGGGGGGCCCTTCCCCACATTGGGGGGGGGGGTGATACTGTAGTGGGGGGTGATTCCATAAGACGAATTCAAGACGAACTGAAAGACGACTTTTTGTGTTCGTCTTTCCTGGAAGCCTTACCTTAAATATTCCAAATTTCTTTTTGAATTTCAGGTGTCCGAACGAAGTTTTCTCAACGATATTTCCGAGCTTTTAGAGCCGCATTACTTCTGTCCCGGAGACGTTGTCATCGAGAAAGGACAGCTTTGCAGTGTAAGCCATCGATTTTTCGGCCCATTGAATTTCCATTTTGCAGTCGATGTTCATAATCGTATGCGGCCAAATGGTAGAGATCACGGATGACTATGAAATGGATCATTTTGAAGGAGAAATTCTCGGCGATGTCAATCTAATATGGTTCAATAACCATTTGAATCATAATCGGCATCAACATAATTTCGTGTCGAGCGCTTTTTCTCAAATTCATATGCTCAGTCGAGATGATTTTTTCAAAGTTCTGAGCTCATATGGCCCGAAATTGAAGAGACGACTTTGTGACGTAGGTAGGTCTCCAAAATTTCTATACCAAAAAAAAAAAAAAAAACGGGAAAAAAATGCGAAATCCACCAGCTTCCTCGTGATTTTCCAGCCTATCACTTACAAAAGCAACGTGGAGAACTTGATGACCTGAAGCGTAGTTTAGTAGAGAATGAAGATATGGAATCGACGCTGAAAAGATTGGCGATTGACACGCTTGAATTGCATGACAAAATGGCGGAAATCGAAGAGGAGTTCTATGTGAGTTACGGTTCAGCGGAAGGCTGCCCATCGCCGAGCATTGAGTCGAGTTTCCTTTTTTTTTGACGTTAACGGAGCCAAAAATTGATTAAAAGCTTTACTGTTTGAAACTCTTTACCAAAAGCCTTGAATAAATGCAAATTAGGACTTCCACGAAAGACGACATAAGACCGTCTCGTCTCGTCTTCGTCTAGAATTCGTCTGACTCAGAGATAGACATTGCGTCGGTACGCATGGATTTTAATTGACGACGTAAGACGAACACAAGACGAGACGAAAGGATTCTACGAAAGACGAAATATGATCGTCTCGTCTCGTCTTCGTCTTTATCTAGAATTTGTCTGACGCAGAGATAGACATTGTGTCGGTACACATGCATTTTAATTGACGACGTAAGACGAACACAAGACGAGACGAAAAGATTCCACGAAAGACGAAATATGATCGTCTCGTCTCGTCTTCGTCTTTATCTAGAATTTGTCTGACGCAGAGATAGACATTGTGTCGGTACACATGCATTTTAATTGACGACGCAAGACGAACACAAGACGAGACGAAAGGATTCCACGAAAGACGAAATAAGATTTCGTCTAGAATTCGTCTTACGCAGTGCGTTGGCAACTTTTTTTCACTGCATGAGACGAATGCAAGACGAACTGAAAGCGAGCAGAAGCAATGAGCAGAAGGCTAGTGCACTAAACTGCAAGTTTTAATGCTTCCTTCTGAAAACAGACATTGTGTCGGTACACATGCATTTTAATTGACGACGTAAGACGAACACAAGACGAGACGAAAGGATTCTACGAAAGACGAAATATGATCGTCTCGTCTCGTCTTCGTCTTCGTCTAGAATTCGTCTGACCCAGAGATAGACATTGTGTCGGTACACATACATTTTAATTGACGACGTAAGACGAACACAAGACGAGACGAAAGGATTCTACGAAAGACGAAATATGATCGTCTCGTCTCGTCTTCGTCTTTATCTAGAATTTGTCTGACCCAGAGATAGACATTGTGTCGGTACACATGCATTTTAATTGACGACGTAAGACGAACACAAGACGAGACGAAAGGATTCCACGAAAGACGAAATATGATCGTCTCGTCTCGTCTTCGTCTTTATCTAGAATTCGTCTGACGCAGAGATAGACATTGTGTCGGTACACATGCATTTTAATTGACGACGTAAGACGAACACAAGACGAGACGAAAGGATTCCACGAAAGACGAAATATGATCGTCTCGTCTCGTCTTCGTCTTTATCTAGAATTTGTGTGACCCAGAGATAGACATTGTGTCGGTACACATGCATTTTAATTGACGACGTAAGACGAACACAAGACGAGACGAAAAGATTCCACGAAAAGCGAAATATGACCGTCTCGTCTCGTCTTCGTCTTCGTCTAGAATTTGTCTGACCCAGAGATAGACATTGTGTCGGTACACATGCATTTTAATTGACGACGTAAGACGAACACAAGACGAGACGAAAGGATTCTACGAAAGACGGTCGGCTTTCTTCGTCTTTCGTGGAAGCAATAATGATGATTGATCCTCATTCCGTTAACATGGCTTCTGAGCTGTGATTTCTTGCTCCTTTATGTTAAATGGGCTCTTTTATTTTCCGGTTTACTATTATTAATGTACCCCGAAAGTCACCAAATAATGTTATCGGAAATTGCCAACAGAATCGTTGTCACCAGAGAAGGGCGGAATTCCGGATTCCGCTGTTTTTTTCATTCCGTCTTCCGAATTCCAGATTCCGTGAAAATTTTTTTTTCCGTTTTCCGTTTTCCGGATTCCGAGTTCACAAAATCCAATTCCGCGCTACTCTGCAGGGAAGGGCGGAATTACGGATTCCGCCGTTTTTTTCATTTCGTCTTCCGGATTCCAGATTCCGTGACAATATTTTTTTTCCGTTTTCCGTTTTCCGGATTCCGAGTTCCCAAAATCGAATTCCGCCCTACTCTAGTTGTCACCCTGCCCTGCAGTGAGTATCAAACAATGGAGCGCTGTCTTATAGGCACATTGAGTAGGCGCGTCTGGGCTGCACTCATGGTGCAGGTGGTTAGAGAATACGACGGCAGTAATCTTGCCATCTGTGTTCAACCCCTCTCTAGCGTGCGTCTATGATTATACTAAATTACTGTTCACGTGCCGACTGTTCAGTGGCGGATGCAACCTTCAATGAGACTTTTTCAGGAATTTTCCTCCACAGCTAAACAAAGGCTTTTCGAGAGCGAAATGACTGTGGCCAACTTTTTGGCGGAATTATAACGGCGGTGAAATGAAATCAGTGTCATGAACGAAGCAAAATTGAAGGCCAATCATCAATGAACCGGTTGCGTCGCAATCGAGAGACGACGAAGGAAGCAACTGGGAAGTGCTGCGCGTTTTTCGTCTTTTCTGATTTTTTCGCGGTCATTTTTTGTTTTCCGTCTGTTGTTTCTCTGTCTGTTTGTCAAAGTGGCAGGTGGAATGGTTTCCCACTTTTCCGAAATTTCATTTCGCGCTGACAAAATGCATCGCCACATGGCAACTCTCACAGCTCTCCTATTTGGATTTAGTCTAGCGGATTACTGTGGATACGATCAAATACCATATGGAATGGAGGTTCATCATAGCGGAGTCGTCCGCTTACTGTGCTCCAAGCCCAACTGTTTTGATAAGAATTATTCCGTAAGCTTTTAATAAAATAAAAGGAAACGTCCAGATTGCGTTGTTTAGGACCAGTGTGTCGTTTCGAAAGCATTTCGAGAAATTTCTTCGAAAAATTCTAGAAAATTTTCCGAAAAATTCTCGAGAAATGTTTCTCGCTGATTTCTCGAAAAATTTCTCGAAAAATTTCCGAAAAATTAACGAGAAAAATTTTTCGAGGATTTTTCGAGAAATTTCCGAAAAATTTTTCGAGAAGTTCTCGAAACATTTCGAAAATTCTCGAAGAAAAAACATTTCGATAAAAAATAATAAACTAGTTCGAACGACACTCCGAAATAACGCAAAGCGCGGTGTTTATCGTATTTCCATTCAAATCATTTTTCGTGATTTCTCTAAAAATTCTTCGAGGATTTTTCGAGAAATTTCCGAAAAATTTCTCGAAAAATTTCCGAAAAATTTACGAGAAAAATTTTTCGAGGATTTTTCGAGAAATTTCCGAAAAATTTTTCGAGAAGTTCTCGAAACATTTCGAAAATTCTCGAAAAAAAAAAACATTTCGATAAAAAATAATATACTAGTTCGAACGACACTCCGAAATAACGCAAAGCGCGGTGTTTATCGTATTTCCATTCAAATCATTTTTCGTGATTTCTCTAAAAATTCTTCGAGGATTTTTCGAGAAATTTCCGAAAAATTTCTCGAAAAATTTCCGAAAAATTAACGAGAAAAATTTTTCGAGGATTTTTCGAGAAATTTCCGAAAAATTTTTCGAGAAGTTCTCGAAACATTTCGAAAATTCTCGAAAAAAAAAACATTTCGATAAAAAATAATATACTAGTTCGAACGACACTCCGAAATAACGCAAAGCGCGGTGTTTATCGTATTTCCATTCAAATCATTTTTCGTGATTTCTCTAAAAATTCTTCGAGGATTTTTCGAGAAATTTCCGAAAAATTTCTCGAAAAATTTCCGAAAACTTAACGAGAAAAATTTTTCGAGGATTTTTCGAGAAATTTCCGAAAAATTTTTCGAGAAGTTCTCGAAACATTTCGAAAATTCTCGAAAAAAAAACATTTCGATAAAAAATAATAAACTAGTTCGAACGACACTCCGAAATAACGCAAAGCGCGGTGTTTATCGTATTTCCATTCAAATCATTTTTCGTGATTTCTCTAAAAATTCTTCGAGGATTTTTCGAGAAATTTCCGAAAAATTAACGAGAAAAATTTTTCGAGGATTTTTCGAGAAATTTCCGAAAAATTTTTCGAGAAGTTCTCGAAACATTTCGAAAATTCTCGAAAAAAAAACATTTCGATAAAAAATAATAAACTAGTTCGAACGACACTCCGAAATAACGCAAAGCGCGGTGTTTATCGTATTTCCATTCAAATCATTTTTCGTGATTTCTCTAAAAATTCTTCGAGGATTTTTCGAGAAATTTCCGAAAAATTTTGAAAAATTTTCGAAAAACGCATTTTTCGAGAAATAATTTTTCGAAACGACACACTGTTTAGGACTGCCCGGAACGTTCAGAAAGCCGGCAGGGATGCAAGAAGCCGAATCAATGGGTCGGCGGATTCGAGAAAACCATCGAAGGAGAATTGTACACAATGTGCTGCGAATTCGACGAGCTGGAGAAATACGCAAAACTGAAATACTCTGATGTAAGTCTCCAATTAATAGTTTTTCTGTTAAAACGAAGAAAAAAAAGAAGTATTCTGACTTCTGAAATTGCTTAATAGCTGGAAATTTCCAGAAGAACTACATGAATAACGTTTTCAGGTTCGTATCCGTCGCGGAGAATTCTTTGAGGGTGAAGAGAAAGAAAACAAATATGGAGATGTCATTAAATTTGACGTCATCACAGATATACGGATGCACAAAGACAACAACGGGTTAGCTATTTTCTGCTGAAATTTGATTCTGAAATTTGAAAATTTGATCAAAGCTGAAAATGAATTCAAGAATTTTTCGATGAAATTTGCAGAAGGGTTTTCAAAATTATTAAATTTGTCTGAAATTTCAATGGTTTCCACCAGAGAAGGGCTGAATTCCGGATTCCACATTCCGCATTCCGCGGTATTTTTCATTCCGTCTCCGGATTCCAGATTTCGTGAAAAAATATTTTTTTCCGTTTTCCAGATTCCAGATTCCGTGAAAAAAATATTTTTCAGTTTTCCGGATTCCAGATTTCGTGAAAAAATATTTTTTTCCGTTTTCCGGATTCCAGATTTCGTGAAAAAATATTTTTTTCCGTTTTCCGGATTCCAGATTTCGTGAAAAAATACTTTTTTTCCGTTTTCCGCATTCCGCCGTTTTTTTTCATTCCGTCTTCCGGATTCCATATTTTGTGAAAAAAATTTTCTTCCGCATTCCGGATTCCGCGATATGGCGTTTTTACTCGGTTTTGATTCTTTATTCTCAATTGTTGTGAAACGTTTTTGAACTCCCGCAAAAATATTTGCGAACAGAGCGCATTTACATCATTTGATTTCCTCATTAATGGTTGAAATTTCGTTTTCCGCATTCCGTTTTCCGGATTCCGAGTTCCCAAAATCCAATTCTGCCCTACTTTGCAGAGAAAAGCGGAATTCCGGATTCCGCCGTTTTTTTCATTCCGTCTTCCGGATTCCAGATTCCGTGAAAAAATGCTTTTTCCGTTTTCCGTTTTCCGGATTCCGAGTTCCGAAAATCCAATTCCGCCCTACTCTGGTTTCCACTCGATCAATAACTCAAAATTCAGCCCTCAATGTTCCCCATGGAATTGCTTCTGGCAAAAGCTAGAAATCCGGTTCATCAAATCTCCGCTAGACACCTCAAAGTAGGCTAACCCATAATGAGCGGCCCCGCCTACTTTACGGCGTCTAAAAGAATCATATTGAGCCAATTTTCTGTACCAAATCAAGGCCAAAAGAAAACATACGGAGATTTGTATTAAGCTTATTATGTCTTAAAATAGCAGTTTTTTTTCCAGACAAGATCTGAAAAATTTCAACGAAATTCGATCTTAAAATACATAGAAGTTTAAAAATATAAAATATTTTGATGGTGTTCGAGATTGAGGTCTCAATTGTTTTGGTATCGCTGGTCTACAGAGTGGGGCATAAATATAGCGCCGCCGTTCAAAACGGTGTAATAATTTCAAATCGAACGATTTTTTTCTGAAAATCAACCAAAATGTTTATTAAATAACTATAAAAATTATAGCATTAACAGTTTTCGAATATCTTCCTCCTTTCGGTTTGATGACTGAATGCGGCGCTATATTTATTCCCCACACTGTAGCATCAAACTTGGTGTTGTACACAGATGGGTGTAAAGTCAATGAAGAAAACTGAAAAGAAACATCTAGAATACAACATAATGAAAAACTGAAAGTTTTGATTGTTTCAGTTTCAGCATAAATTCCAGAGTTAGACGTGGAGGATAGTAATTTGCATCTCTCTTACTTGGATATTTACACTGCAAAAAATCCACAAGTCTAGCACAATTCTCTAACAATTTTAGACCAAACTTTGAAATTTTACAAATCTAGCACAAATCTCTCACAATTCTAGGCCAAACCTTGGATACTCACAAACCTAGCACAAGTTTCTTACAATTCTGGGCCAAACTTCGAAGGGTTTATAATTCTAGCACAAATCTCTCACAAATCTAGGCCAAACCTTGAATGTTCAAAAGTCTAGCACAATTCTCTCACGATTCTGGGCCAAACTTTGAATGTTCGCAAATCTTGGCCAAGTCTCCCACAATTCTGGACCAAACTTTAAAGGGTTCACAATTCTAGCACAAATCTCTCACAAATCTAGGCCAAACCTTGGATGTTCACAAGTTTAGCACAAATTGCTTACAATTCTAGGCCAAACCTTGAATGCTCACAAATCTACCGCAAGTTTCTTACAATTTTGAGCCAAAACTTTAAAGGTGTACAATTCTAGCACAATTCTCTCGCAATTCTAAGCCAAACTTTGAAGGTTCTCCAATCTTGGCCAAGTATCCCACAATTCTGGGCCAAACTTTAAAGGAATACAATTCTATCACAAATCTCCCACAATTCTAGGTCAAACTTTAAATTTTCACAAGTCTTGGCCAAGTCTCCTACAAATCTAGGGCAAACCTTGAATGCTCACAAATCTAGCGCAAGTTTCTTACAATTCTGGGCCAAACTTTGAAGTTACACAAATCTTGGCCAAGTCTCTTACAATTCTGGGCCAAACTTGGAAGGGTTTACAATTCTAGCACAAATCTAGGCCAAACCTTGAATGTTCAAAAGTCTAGCACAATTCTCTCACGATTCTGGGTCAAACTTTGAATGTTCGCAAATCTTGGCCAAGTCTCCCACAATTCTAGACCAAACTTTAAAGGCTTACAAGTCTAGCACAAATTTGCAGCAATTCTAGGCCAAACTTAAAATTTTTACAAGTCTAGCACAATTCTCTCACAATTCTAGGCCAAACTTTGAATGATAGCAAATTTTGGCCACGGCTCCCACAATTCTGGACCAAACTTTGAATGTTCACAAGTCTAGCACAATTTTCTCACAATTCTATGCCAAACCTTGAATGCTCACAAATCTAGCACAAGTTTCTTACAATTTTGAGCCAAGCTTTAAAGGTGTACAATTCTAGCACAATTCTCTCACAATTCTAGGCCAAACTTTGAAGGTTTGCAAATCTTGGCCAAGTCTCCCACAATTCTGGGCCAAACTTTGAAGGAATACAATTCTATCACAAATCTCTCACAATTCTAGGCCAAACTTTGAAGAATTGCAAAACTTGACCAACTATCCCACAAGTCTACACAAAGTTTTCCGCACGTTTAGGACAAGTTTTAGGCAAGAGTTGTGGGAGAATTGTGCTTGATTTTTGAAGTTTTGTTGAGTCGCTACTCAGTCAGACTGTGATTCACAGTGATTCACAATGAGCCCGACCATTTCAAGTGTGGCTTTTGTCTGGAAGCTTCCATTCTTGTATCAGTTTTGTCCATCTTTCGTTGATTCTGATGATCGATGTCGATTCTTCAGAAAAGAAACGTTTAGCATACGGTATAATGAAAGAATGGCTGTTTTTGGTTGATTCAGTACACATTCCAGAGTTGGAAATTGAGAATGATTCCCGACTAATCCTGATTATAGATTACCGCAGGCCATTCTTATTTCCGAGGCATTATTATATGTATAAATAAAATAATTTCAGCGACGCCTACTACAATTTGACAGTCTTTTCATTCGACTGTGAATCAATGCCCAATACGAAGCCAGCGTGGTACCAAAAAAGCCAATGGCCATACTTTCAATACGCCAGGAATTGATGACTGGTCATCCTAACACAACAGCATGGTTAAAACGACGGGACATTAGTTTTGAGAGCGGGTGTTCGATGAAATTGTTTTTCGTTCTTTTTTTTTCGCAATTTTATAATTTTGAAAAACGAATGAATAAAGAATTGGAAAACACGTGTAATGCGAAAACTTGAGAAGGAACCTGGACAAATGAATCGGAATTCTTATCACAATTTCTAATCTTCATTCATTCTTCGTGTTTTTATTCGTTTGAACATTACGATTTAGTTGAGGCGAGTCAGAGATTTTGTGTAAACGATGACGGCACTGAGTTTGGTAATGACGAGCAGCTCACACGCTTGTTTGGAGATGTTTCAGGCGTGGAGCAGGTTTCCGTCGCATTTACACCATCAAAGGTTAACATCGACAAGTTTTTGGAAAGATTGATGTGCATTGGAAAGCTGGGCACCGGATTCACAACGACCATCGCAGAAGCGGTAAGAGCAACGTGCGCGCAAACGACGCTCTAAGGAAACGCAATTTGTTCTATAATTGAGCTAACTGGCCAAATCGGGGAGCCTATCTTTAACTAAATTTCTAAGCGTGCGACAATGTCTGAAATTTTTAGCTTATAAAACGATTGCTACCAGCAGTGTGTCGTTTCGAAAGCATTTCGATAAATTTTTTCGAAAAAATCTCGAAAATTTTCCGAAAAATTCTCGAGAAATGTTTCTCGTTGATTTCTCGAAAAATTTTTCGAGAATTTTTCGAAAAATCTCTCGAAAAATTTCGAAAATTCTCGAAAAAAAACATTTCGATAAAAAATAATAATAAACTTGTTCGAACGACACTCCGAAATAACGCAAAGCGCGTTGTTTATCGTATTTCCATTCAAATAATTTTTCGCGATTTTTCGAGAAATCATTTTTCGAAACGACACACTGGTGGGGTCCAATGGTTTTTCGACTTTTTTGGATTATTTTTGTCTCTGAAAATGCTATTAGACATATTCGAGCAACACTAGCAATTTTTTTTAAAAATTTATTGGCAGACAACCAAAATACGCACAAAAAATGACCAGAAAAGTGGAAAACAAGCAAGTGACGGATATTTCTTACAAGGGAACCATTTTTAGCCTTCATCTCAGAATTTTTTCTAAATTTGCTCATTTATAGTTTCGAATACGGGCTTTCTCGTGGTGTATTTGGTTTTCTGCACAAATTTCTAGAAGTCGTGAAAATTCCATCTGAAAATATGCTGTTTTTTGCTCTCCTCATCCTTTCCACTTTCCCCCCTTTCCTCTATACATTCTCCACCGTGGAGAAACCGAGCAAAAGTGGCCGAGTGGATAGTGGGGATGAATAGGAATCACAAGTTTGGGGTTCGATTCCGTCATTATCGATTTTCTTTTTTTTCTTTTGATGTTGGAAGAATTTTAAACCCTATTTCTCTCAATTAGAAAAGTCTTTTACTATCTATATTTATTATTACAAAAAAGAAGACCGAAAACAGGAAATCAACAGCATCTATGTTGAACAAGTATAAAGTGTTGGAAACAAAAATGTTCCTCACAATAAATGCATTTTATAAATGAGGTTTTGCTGCATCCGTTTCCATGACATTCCTGGGATACCTTTTTGGGGAAAAGGTACTGTGCTGGTGTTTGGAAGTATGGTGGTCTAGGGACGTCATATCCACAGGTATGCCAGGCATATTGGGCCCAAGGCTGCAACTTCGGAGAGCACAATTGCCACCAAACCAGTGACAAGAGCTGAAATATGATTTGAATTTTTTCACAGTTTTTTAATGAAAAAACTGTACCTTTAATGTCTCGTCACGTGCGTAGATCTTGTATTTGGGATGGGTCAGCTGTCCATGAGCTGTGATCATCTTCACCACTTTTTTGAATGATCCAAAAATTCCAACGTCACATGGCTGCACCATTCCAGTGCAACCTGGAGGGATTACACGAACTTCAAGGTGGTTGTTTGGTGGGGTCACGCTGTCGATGGCACTCTGATCTTTCCAGCTTGTCCAAGAGTCCACTAACAGAAGAGCATCCTTTGGCATCGATGGATCAAATACAATTTCTTCGAAAAACGTCTTCATCAGATTCTTTGTCATAATATGTGATTGATTCTCACTTGTTGCCTCATAGTTTCGAATCTTTTGGAGGTGATATGGATTTTTGATGAAACGAAATCGACCTTTCATGGCTTCAAAGGTAGGACGGATTCGTGCGCCGGAATTGGTAACACCGGACTTCGATCCATAAAATTCCACCGCTTCTTTCACTTTGTCCAAATGCACGAAGTCTCCTTTAGAAAATTGGATCATGTTCGGTTGTCCAGGAAGATCTTCGACATCGTTGTAGACGTTCAATTGGTGATACTCTTCATCTTCTGGGTTCCAATCTATATAATGATTGAAAACTAAACGTTCTTGGAATTATAGCAAAACTCACTCGTATCTTTTGTGTCCTCCTCAAATTCAGTGAAGAACTCTTCTTTGAAAATTTCGAAGTTCCCATTGGCAGCAGAATTCAGAGCTTCCAGCAAAAAATCGGCGAAATTCGAATCATCTCCATTCAAGCAGGGCTTTTTTGGAAGTCCTTTCCAATGAGCATGAACATAGTCCACAACTTTATCGACGTTTATCATGGTAGATGATAGAACGGACAGGAATAAAAACAGCAAAAAAACAAACAGGAAAAAACACCAAATGAATAAAAATCAGCCTTTTTATACCCTTTCCAGAGCTTTTCTAGAAGCTTTCATACCCTCGGAGTTTTTTTCTTTCCAACATCAAAAGAAAAAAAAGAAAATCGATAATGACGGAATCGAACACCAAACTTGTGATTCCTATTCATCCCCACTATCCACTCGGCCACTTTTGCTCGGTTTTTTCCAAGGTGGAGAATGTATAGAGGAAAGGGGGGAAAGTGGAAAGGATGAGAAGAGCAAAAAACAGCATATTTTCAGATGGAATTTTCACGGCTTCTAGAAATTTGTGCAGAAAACCAAATACACCACGAGAAAGCCCGTATTCGAAACTATAAATGAGCAAATTTAGAAAAAATTCTGAGATGAAGGCTAAAAATGGTTCCCTTGTTAGCGATTTCGGCCGTAAAATTTCGCTTCATCATTTTATTTAAAATGTCATAGCGCTACACTTATTCAAATATCATTTATCTTTTTTTGTCATGATCCAATTAAACTTGAAGAAAAGCAAAATCAGAATAGCAAAAAAAATTACATGGAAGCGGAACTGAACCACGAGTTCCGGACTCCCATCTCTCACTCTTACCTCTCGGCCACCGATGATTGTTTTTCTCTCAGTGAGGAATGCATATAGGAAAGATTGGGAAGGAAGGGGGGAGGAAAGGGCGAGGAGCCACGCGCGAAAAAAAAATAGAAAAGTAGAAGCCCAGCTCTGCGCAAACGATGCTCTAAGAAAACGCGATTTGTTCTATAATTGAGCTAACTGGCGAAATCGGGGAGCCTATCTTTAACAAAAATTCCAAGAGTGCGACAATGTCTGAAATTTTTAGCTTATAAAACGATTGCTACCAGCAATGTGTCGTTTCGAAAGCATTTCGAGAAATTTTTCGAGAAATTCTCGAAAATTTTCCGAAAAATTTTCGAGAAATGTTCTAAGCGTCTGAAATTTCGGCTTATAAAACGATTGCTACCATTCTGAGAACACAACACAACGAATCCTATTTTCGGATGAAAACTAAGGATGAAATTTAATTTAAAAATCAATTTTTGTATTGAAGAATTCAGAAATTAAAGTTTTTATAGGAAATCTCAGATCTTGCTTACGAATGTCTGCAATGTTTCCAACGTCAATCAATGTTGGTTGAATGTAATCCACCGATCACTGTAGTCGGAGACATTCACGGTCAATTTGGAGACCTTATGCGCATTTTCCACAATAACGGCTTCCCGCCGGATGTTAATTATTTATTTTTGGGCGACTACATTGATCGTGGGCAATTCAGCATTGAGTGTCTCCTCATACTGATTTGCATAAAAATGAAATATCCGGAGAATATCATTCTTCTACGTGGAAATCACGAGACGAGTCTTGTCAATCGCATTTACGGATTCTACGATGATATAAATAAGCGATTCGGAACACCAAGACTATATGAAGATTTCACCAAAATGTTCGAAATGATGCCGTTGACTGCTCTCGTTGGCAAACGCGTTCTTTGTATGCACGGCGGAATTTCGCCGGATTTGCTGAATGCGCCCAAGTTGGATATCTTGAACTACTTTGCCCGTCCGTTGAATGTAAGAGCGTCTCACTACTCATTAACACTCATTGTCATTCCGGGGCAATCTTAGTTGGGGGGGGGGGTCCACTCGTTTTTAGTCATTTTTGGAGGTTTTTCTAATTTTTTTTTCTGAAAATGTTATTAGATATACACGAATAACGCT
This sequence comes from Caenorhabditis inopinata, assembly GCA_003052745.1. Taxonomy (NCBI): domain Eukaryota; kingdom Metazoa; phylum Nematoda; class Chromadorea; order Rhabditida; family Rhabditidae; genus Caenorhabditis; species Caenorhabditis inopinata. Next base: position 20,194,843 of record AP018154.1, read on the forward strand.
AGTAATTTTTAGAACACTTTTATTAGCAGGCAACAAAAATACGCACAAAAAAGGAAATGATGCTATCTTAGTTGGGGGGTCCAACGGTTTTTCGGCTTTTTTGGATTATTTTTGTTTCTGAAAAGCACCACGCTTAGTCAAATGTAACTTATCCTTATTTGTCATGATCCAATTAAACTTAAAAAAAAAGCAAAAAAAAAACGTTGGAGAGGAACCGAACCACGACCTCCGGATTCCCATCCCTCCCTCTTCCCCCCTCGGCCAACGCTGCTCGGTTATATCATCGTGGAGAATGCATACATAGAAGAAAGAAGGGGAATGAAGGAGGCGAGTAAAGGGCGCGGTGCTCAGGATTTTCAGATCCAATCGTGGTTTTCGTGCCACGGGTAAGCGCTACGCGTGAAAAAAAACTCACAAATATTTTAACAGTAACAACAAACAATTGTACAAAAAAAAATTAGAAAAACCTCCAAAAATGACTAAAAACGAGTGGACCCCCCCCCCCCCAACTAAGATTGCGCCGTCATTGCTTTCAGGATCCGCCGAATCCATCTCTGGGAATTGACATTCTGTGGTCTGATCCAGATGTCAATGTGAAGGGCTTCAGAGCTAATATCAGGTGGGAAAGTGTGTATAATAATGTCTGTTTGTGAGCGAGCACAGGTGCAATGTGTTCTGGAGAATTTAATTTAACGAATCACCCCCCACCGCAGTATCACCCCCCAAAGTGGGGAAGGGCCCCCCAAGGAACCCCCCACACCATTGCCCTGTATTTCAATCGCGAAAGTGGTACTTTTGTTTTTTTTTAGTTCTGGAGCTAAATATGGCCCCCCACAGACTTAATGGGGGCCAATAGTGAACTGAGCCCCCCCCCCCCCATAAGTTCAGATGCAGAGGGGGGTAGATTTCCTACCCTACAGGTGGGGGAAATACGGGCATGGGTGGTGAAAGTAAACTTTAACCACGTCATCTAGTCTTGAACAAACCAAGAGGGGTTGGGGTAATTCTATAACAAAAGATACGAAAATTGGAGCCAAAAACCAGAAAGAGCCGCTCATCGAATTCCTTGACTTCGTCTACAAGAGAACCTCGGGTCTATCGGTAACTGTAATTGGCTCAATTTGTGAGCCTTCTGCTTAGAGAATCATTAATGAACAAAAAAAAAGAATGTTTGTGCTCGGTGAGGCTTCCACGAAAGACGAAGACAAAAAGTCATCTTCGTTCGTCTTTCAGTTCGTCTTACGCAATAAAAAACTTGTCAACACACTGCGTCAGACGAATTCAAGACGAAGACGAAAATGAGACGAGATGGCCGAAATTTCGCCCAAATGGAAGCCTTAGTGCTTGGATCCATCTAGATCTTTAGAAAATGCACAATACTGCAAAGCTCATTCTGAAGGATGGGAATCAAAATATGTGCTCGGATCTAAGACTTCCACGAAAGACGAAGGCAGAAAGTCGTCTTTCCTCTAGTCGTTCGTCTCCTCGACTCCTCGACTTGTCTTCGTTCGTCTTACATTTGTCTTAGCCAATAAACGCAAATCAGACGAATTCAAGACGAAGACGAAGACGAGACGAAACGGCCATATTTCGTCTTTCGTGGAAGTGGTACTCGAATCAATCCAGATCTTTAGAATATGCCTTCATTTCTTTCCGGCCAGTTTCCAATAGTATTCCCCTAATATTATGTGGTTTATAGAGGGTGCAGCTACACTTTTGGTCCAGATGTCGTCATCCAGACATGCGAGAAGTTTGGACTTGACCTGATTGTTCGTGCTCATCAGGTTGTTCAAGACGGTTATGAATTTTTCGCCAACCGGAAGCTTGTCACCCTCTTCTCGGCGCCTCACTATTGTGGTCAGTTTGATAACGCTGGCGCAGTTATGCGGATCAATGCAAACATGGTGTGCTCCTTCAAGGTATGTGTCGTTTTTGCTCTTTTAAAGGTGCATTGTTTCCATAACTGTGAAGAAGCACTTTAAAATTGGAAACTTTGATTCTTTCAACGTCGAAAGACGCGAAAGGATACGCTTCTCGGTAGTTTTACAGAATCGCCCCCCATACCTCTATCGGCCTCCCATATCCGGAATCACCCCCCCCCCACAGTTATGTTTTCGATTATTTTTGGATGTGGGGATGATGGGTGTGGGGGACTTTTCTGTGAGGTATAAATATCCGAATTGCCCCCCACGTCTTGATGTGGGGGGCGAGTCCGGAAAAGAGGTAATCTTTTCACAATGACCCCCACATTATATCTTTGTTCTCCCCCACTGGAATGAACCGGAATCACCCCCCCCCCCCTACGATTTCAGAATCGCTCCCCACGATTCCATAATCGCCCCCCCCTCACGATTCCATAATCGCCCCCCCCCCAAGAATCCAAAATCACCCCCCCCGCCACGATTGCAGAATCGCCCCCCCCCCCAAGAATCCAAAATCACCCCCCCCCCACGATTCCAGAATCACCCCCCCCCCTACAATTTCAGAATCGCCCCCCGACAATTCCAAAATCACCCCCCCCCCAAGATTCCAGAATCACCCCCCCCCACGATTTCAGAATCACCCCCCCCCCCCACGATTTCAGAATCACCCCCCACGATTCCAGAATCTCCCCCCACGATTCCAGAATCTCCCCCCACGATTCCAGAATCTCCCCCACGATTCCAGAACCACCCCCACGATCCCAGAATCGCCCCCCACGATTCCAGAATTGTCCCCTACGATTACAGAATCTCTCCCCACGATTCCAGAATCACCCCCCACGTCCAGAATCGCCCCCCACTATTCCAGAATCACCCCCCCCCCCAAGATTCCAGAATCGCCCCCCACGATTCCAGAATCACCCCCCCCCCTATCCTTCTAGAGCCTTTCGTGATCCCACCTAAACAACAGTGCCATTCTTTCTTTATTAAAAATCACTCTCTTTCTCTTGGATGAATGAATGAATGGATGAATAAAATAAAAAAAGAGGGGGGGGGGGCGATTCCGGCTCATTCCAGTGGGGGGTAATACCGAGGTTTGTGGGAGGGGGGGGGGGGAATACGGTTGTAATACCCACTCATTTTTATGAGCCAAGGATTCTTACCATGTGTCCAGAATCTGCGCTCCTAGACTGGCTTGTGGAAGAAGCTGCCGATATCGCGGTTGACCTTCTCCAGAGCGAACAACATCGCCGCCATTCTCTGCACTTCTACCCACTACCCGCTTCTCGTTCCCTTCTTGCCACTGATCGCAACACGAATTTCAGATTCTTCGTCCAGAATTTCCAAAAAGGGCAGCACCGTCTTCTTCAAAATCAGCGACAACCATCATGGTCGCACCATTTGTATCCACCTAGTACGAGTTGTAAAGAGCACGAAAGCATACTAAGTGAATAAAATAATTCCCCATATTGTTTTCCGATCACAGAACAAAAAAAAACAATAATCCATCATTCGTTTTCTCCGTGGTTCCCAGCGTCTCACCTCATTATTTGTGGGTCCCCCGCAGCGTTTTCCAGCTCTTTTCTCTTCTTTTTTTCTCTTCCTCCCTTGCTGGAAAAGTGGCAATTGAAAATGAGAACGGGGACGGGATTGCCGGCAGCGACGCTCTCACTTTTTTATTTTTAAATACGCCTTTGTTTCGTGGACACTTTTAACATA